>OY720219.1:2792502-4177503 GCA_963082605.1 Rhodophaea formosa
GTAGCTACCCCACTAATCAAACAAACACACAATCTAATATTTTTGAAAAGCACATAATATATTCAAAGCTCGAAGAAGTTGAATGTTGGGGCACGATGTATTATAATCACATATCATCCTACTCAAAACTTATAGGAATTACTCACAAAGGAGTGAGTTCACAAACTTTTGTACGGAACCCTCATCGCGCCAGTTTGACTCACACTTGGCTTGTTTATTTTTTTGTATGAGGTTTTCAGGATACATATACGATAGTCATATTGTCTTTAGTTAAGGCTTTGTTTATAATGCCATAATAAAGTTGTCCATGTTATGTGACATCTGCAATAATTTATTGGCTTGTCATTGACTGATCTCGGTTGTATGTAAACAAAGCACCTCTGTAATATTGAATCAGCAGTTAGTTCCCTAGGTTCTAAATCGATTCTATGACTAATAACCCCTACTAAGCTTAGCAATGGCATAGCATCGATGAACATACAGATTTACATAGGTAATAAGGCATTCTTACAATACGTCATCACTGCCTATGTGTCGTGAAGTTTTGTATGTATTGTTATGTATACCTTAGATTATATAAAGCCTAGATAGACTCTATTAGCCTAAAAGCGTAGAAAAAAATTGTGTTCAACACATAGTCTATAAATTCTCCATTTTTACGGATTTTGATGGCATTAATTGACGGGATGCGTGTGCTAACACAAAGCTGTCACGTTCCCTAGTATTGAAAAATTGTTCAGATTTCCATTGTTTCAAATTTCAATCAAAGTTGAAAAAAATATCAACATTTTTTTGCTTTGCAGGAGTGAGTATTCATCATCATCATCGTCAGGTCCTTGCAAGTCTCCACTGCAGGAGCACGACCCTCTCTGCACTTCACAAGCCATATATATTATATATCATACATATAGCCAGAGCTGTCAGAGGATTTGGCCTACACTCTCCACGCTGGCCAGACGGGTTGGAGAGTGAGTATTATTACATCTATACTTTCCTCCCCGCATCACTGTCTCCCAACTCGTACAATAAAAAGATTTTCAAGGCAAGAGAAGGGTCATAAAAATACTTTGATAATAAATATTTGATATACAGACAGGTATAAATCTTCCGGATTTTATGGTAATTCAACACTTATCACCTAACTACCAAGATAGAAACTGTAACCTTAATAAATCGGATTGATTTATGAGGATATCCTCGCTGTACAGTCTGACAACTGACAGATTGGAGGTGTAAAAATCTCGCATGAACTAAAAGTAAACATTCGATAAGAGATGATTGTGTATACAAACAGAACTTAGCACGAACCCTTTTATTTATATGTTTCCGCTGACGTTTCAAGTTAGCCCCATCCCGTAATACCAGCAGGACCCTGCGCATAAATGGATGAACAGCTAAGTATTTACATGCACAGCATTTGGTACTACTCAAATAGTTTAAATAAAAACATTGTACCTCAAGGGTTACGGAGCAAACTTGAAATAAGTATTTTCCAGCAGGAAAATATTTTCAATTTTTTTTTCTTTTCTTCAATTTGCAGGTCGTCAGATCAGTATTGTAACACATAAATTGAAAACTGTAAATATGCGCTTTTAAAAACACTTTTGACGACCGACAACCTTAGCTCATTTAATTACAAGCGTTATGTATGACCGACGGCTTAAGATGACATTGAAAAAAAAAAAAAAAAATCCCTAACGAATTTCAGAGGAAGAATCAAGAATTTGACTTGAGGTGGATTATAAATATTGATGAAACACATATAAAAAGAGGTTGTCAATAAAAATATGCCGGCCGTATACGAAAATAAATAAATACGATTTTTATGTACACTATAATAGTGCAGACGATAAGCAGCAAATATGGCTGCAATCTTGCATTTTAATGCAATGCAATGCCCAAAAACTCATGTCACGATTTGCGAGACAGAGATACTGGAAATCCTTGCCTGCCATAGCTGGATGAATCTCTGATGGAAAAGTTTAATGAAAAGAATATAATCATCATCTCTTTTTTTTAAGTCATAGGACGGCAAACGAGCAAGCGCGTCACCTGATGGTAAGTGATCACCGCTGCCCATGGACTAATGTAACACCAGGGGTATGACAAAAGCGTTGCCGGCCTTTTATTTTTCCCTCCCCAGTGGGGAGGGGAGATGGGCTTCCGGCGCTCTCATTCACCGAACGAAGCATAGAAGCTGTAAAGCTACTACTCAAACGTCGATTTTCTGTGAGAGTGTGGTACT
Organism: Rhodophaea formosa; assembly: GCA_963082605.1. Classification (NCBI taxonomy): domain Eukaryota; kingdom Metazoa; phylum Arthropoda; class Insecta; order Lepidoptera; family Pyralidae; genus Rhodophaea; species Rhodophaea formosa. The sequence goes on from OY720219.1 coordinate 2,794,748, forward strand.
TCTCCGGACGAGCCGGTCCATTCATGCTACCAGCAAAAGTGATTTTCGCCGGTAACCTGGTTCTACCACAACTGATCATCATCTCAGCCGTTAGAAGTCCACTGCTGGACATAAGCCTCCTCCAAGGATTTCCAATACGACTGGTTGGAAGCGGCCTGCATCCAGCGCCTTCTTGCAACCTTTGTCAGGTCGCTCGTCAACCTGGTCGGTGGGTGTCCAACGCTGCGTTTGCCGGTACGTGGTCGCCTTTCGAGAACCTTTCTGCACCATCGCGCATCATTTCTAGCCTTAATTAATTTCTAAGCTTAAAAACAGAAATTGTGGTTTGTTCGTTTTTCGTATGTGTAAGTGGCCATCACTGGTGTCATTTTTTTTAAGCTTTCTAGATGTATCAAGCAGCTTACCGGCTGCCACCATTGATGTCAGCTGAGACCAACCGCACCCGGAGTTGCTTTTCATGCTTAAGATCCTCAAAAATTGTATTGATACAACATAGATTTGTCAAGAATGCCAAACATTAGAAACACCTCCTTAAGTTTTAGGACTCCGGGAGTAGCATAAAGTTTAAAAAATTGCAATCGTGTGACCAGGGACAGGGTGACATAAGTTGACATAACCTAAAAACAACTGGGAACGCAATACTGAAAACAATTTATCAAATTGTGGTGTTGCGCGATGCATCCAGTCGTTGACCTTCGCACTGGATTTTAGCGTATGCACCATGATAACACGTTTGATTGCACTTTGTTTGTTGTTGCATGATAGTACTTAACATATTTTTTTGATAATATATGGGCAAAGAAACTGGACTAGCGCCACCACACCGTGTTCTTTTTTTAAAATGACCTCAAAAAGGGATGGGGTTCTATCTTATGTTTTAGCTGATTCAACGACTTGCTCGTATCTGATTAGTTGTGGACCGACAATGAAAGTTTTATTTATTGTTTTTAAGAGTATACACTTACATACTACCTATCAAAGTGGCCCCTTATTATCAGGATGATGAGGAAATTCCATGAAAAGCGAAGGAAATACTCAAGTGCTTCGATTACCAATAATGTTTTCACAGAAAAGCATCCATAAACTAGTTGCAATCTCCACGTGTATGTGCTTTTTTCTTGATATTTTGATAGATGTAGAAGTGTCACTGGTCATATTCACGAGGTGGCATTTATCAGCTGGGCCCTAGTTTGCGCGGGCCCCTCACAGGGTCTGGCCTGGCGGTCTGGGGCTTATGTGGCCGGCTAGGCGCAGGCTAGGGCCCGCTTTTGTGGCCTCAATTACTAGATCAGATAAATCTCTAGAATGAAATGAAAAAGGAAAATTAGAAAACGGTTGAGCCTGTACAAGCCGTCTCAGAAACTAGTTTTGGAAATTTCCGTATTCAACTTATTTTGACGTGTATAATTAATTACATATACTTTAGGCAACATTAATACATTGATATGTGATGTTAAAATTTTTGACAAATTTCCAAATAATGCGAGCGAAAACGATACATTTTAAGTAGTAATTCGATGCTTGTGCCCAGGCTTGTCAGCCACCTGGGCCCTTCTAGCTTAGTCCGACCCTGGCCTGAAGACCTTGATTTCTATCAGCTTTACTGTGTTTAGACCATCCGTTGCCTGAATCGCTCGCTTATTTCTAGAACAGCACGATCAATATAGTTTATCTTCCCAAGATTTTCCATCCTTATTCCTTAATCACTTTGAATTCCTTGACAGGACTTTACAATCTGCGCAAAAAGTGGATCCATTGGCATTTCTCATTTTTCTTCACACAAAATTTTAGTTTCCACATTTTTCCACACAAATTTTATTTTAAAATCACACGAAATATTTAACGACTACACTTCCGGCAATACGGGTATTTCTATCTCAATGTCACACTCACACGTCAAGAACATCGTCGTGGTACGCTTCTTCCACGAAGTATCCGGTGTCGTCGTGACTAGCGAGTACCAGGGAGACAGGAAGTAGGAGTAGCACGGCACACGCCGCGGGACCGGCCGGCGCACGCATTGCGACTGGCGCGAGCGCGGATGCGTTTGGGCAGAGGTATTCAAACTTTTTATATAGGCATGTATAGTCCAGCTGCATGAATGAATGCGTTTCGTTCAGCATCTGCTCGGTTCGCTATCGCTATTTTTAACTAGCGTCCCGGTCCGGCTTTGCCCAGGAACGTAAGTTGTTCTACACGACTATTCTGGACTCCAAAGTTGTTGTCGTCTTAGTTTTTGTAAATTTTAAGTGATTAATCGCCACCTTAAATTGAAGTGGCTCTTGATAGCATATATTACAAATCCATATTTTCAGCCCTCTAACAATCAGGATATAGATGAAATAAATACCAAAACTTTTACAGAAAATTTATGAAACAACTACTGCTGATATTAAATTAAATCTCCGGGTCTATCTTTCCTAATTACGCGTGGTGTGGTGTGAAGCAGGGTGTGACCCGCTCTCTGCCAAATTATTTAGTGCTCTTGAAGAAGTGTTCAGCACAGTTTCCGAGTATTGGAAATCGAGAGGCATTATCGTCGGCTGACGAGACTCACCAATTTTCGTTTCGATCAGAGAGCTACTCAAAGGGAATCTTTCATTTTGCCTTAAGAAAAAACTCGTAAACATGTATCTTACCCGTCCTAACCTACGTTGCCAAAACTTGGTCAATTACTAAACAGCAATGTACAAATTGACGGTTTGTCAGAGGGCAATGGAGCGCAGTATCGATCGGTTTAGAAATAATAAACAGCGCAACAAAAGTCGCGGATGTCAGGATAAAGGCAGCGAAAGGGGTTTGGGTAATTTTGTATGAGCCTTGGCATGATTTTTTTTTTCAGCGACCACTAATATAACTAGTATTTTTAATTAGCCTTATAGTTGAGAATAACAATATACAAAACATTATTGATGTAAACTATATCGGAGCCGAAATATCAAATATCAAAATAAGACAAATAATAAGTAAGTCGTCTATATAGATGTAATATTTTTTAACAAAAATGATTTGATTAAAGCGTATAGTATGTCGTTATGGATAGGAATCTAGACTAATATTATAAAGAGGAAAGATTTGTTTGTTTGTTTGTAATGGGTAATCTCAGAAACGACTGAACTGATTTAAAAAATTCTTTCACCATTCGAAAGCTACATTATCCCGGAGTGAAATAGGCTATGTAGGTACCACGAGCGAAGCCGGGGCGGACTGCTAGTGATAAATAAAATGCAACAGATACACACAAACAAATCATTTATTATAGGCACATACAATATCAATATGAATATATTACATTATTATTAGTTTACAAGATTAGTTATTTTCCGATTTATACAATTTAGTTATTTTCCGGTTCATCGTAAACTTCATTTTCTTGATCATGTCGTATTATTGTGTCTAAAAACTGAGCTGGGGGAGATAGATTATCTTGGTATCTACCCCATCCCAAATACCATATAATGGACATTACATGCGAGCAACAGCCTAGAGTCCGTTTTCCGACAACACATGAGCAATAATGGCCCAATATTGCGCTGCTTCCTTCTAGTTCCCTTTCTAATAAAATATAAACATAATAAATTCTGCTTGTCACGTGTCTTGATTGAATTTTTCCTCTAAGTAGCCATGGATTCCGACAATCCAAATTCTGCTCTCTAAAATCTTCTATGTGGGGCTCCTTATATATTTCAATTATATACGAACCATTTTTTACATGCTCCCCGTAATAACTGCGGGCTTGGAGAATTTGATACGTTCCCAACGCATATATAATAAGCTCGTCCATACTTAATATTGGGAAATCATTAAAATCTAATAAAGCCGCATCAATAGACTGAAAACGAGCCCATCTACGATTGAGATTATTTTCTATAACATATTCACTTAACCTGTTTCTGTCACCATCACATTGAATTATTTTGTTTACGATTTCGTTCACCAAGCGGTGGTCGGTTAGGGGTTTGCCAAAAGCATTTAATAATGCCGCAGCAATTTTTATCTCGTCGAAAAGATGCCTTGCAGCTACATTAAAGTATTGGTGACGTAATTGGCGAAACTGATTTTTTAATCTGCCATTTACTGTTTCTACAACCCAACGGCAAATAGTAACTTTCCTAGAATCATTTGCTTGTCGCACACTTAACTGACTTTCATTTACGTCTTTGGAGGCTGGCATGTACGTTTTGTATCCATATGACTCCACTTCATCAATGCAATCTCTGAAGCCTCTATCTAAAATGAGTACATCATTTTCACGAAAATACCAATGAAATGTATCAGTTTCACTACTCATAATCTCAGACAAAATACGAGCATCTGAAGTAGTAGCTTCATATAAACCATAAATATCAACTATATGACCATCAGGGCATACTACTAAAAAGGGTTTTAGTAAATGACGAAACTTGTGCAGACTATAGGATTTTCTTTGAAAGTAATAGTTGCTGCTTTTTTGTAAATATATATAAGTCCCGTCTAATATAATTATGGCTCTACGTTCACTCAGAGGAGCATTTGGATTTCGAAATAATACATTTGGGATAGTCAGACAACGTGATATGACTTCTTCTCTTGTAATATGATCATAGCCTAAATTCTGTGGCACAAAATCTGTCATTAATTCTTGTCTCACTTCTCGCATTATTTTTTCAAAAGTTTTTCTTGTCATTTTGAATACGCTAGAAAGTCGTTGATTTGATTCACCGGTGTGAAGTTTTGCAAGAACTGTTGCAAGGGCTGTTTTAGCCTTTTTGTGATGTTGTGTGATACTTGGGGTTGCTTCAAGAATTCGCATAAAGTTTTCCTTAGAGAAACCAATGTAATAATGAAAGACTCCATTATTAATGGAAGAAAGTCTCTCAAAATCTAAAAAATTACTACGATTTCTTAAAATATCCATCATGTCTTTCACTTGCTTCGACGAGAAACTTGCAATTACACGACGTGTTCTTGTTTCAATATCTTGAAACCCTGAATCTGAATGCTCTCTACATACACGTGTACCCCGTGGAAGGTAAAATCCTTTATTTTGAAGAATTGTGGTTCTTATGTCAACATGAATTCGTTGAAGATTGGTGTTGGTGCAATCAGCAAAAATACATAACTGTGTATTAAGTGGTGCTCTGGAATATCCAGGAACTTCAATCGTTTGCGGTCTACTAACTTGCACTTGTTGGTCTCGCATATTTTCATTAATAATAAGATCTGATTCAGATTCCTCTGTATTGCCTCCTTGCGATGAATCATGCTCTAATACTTGATCATCTGCATGTTGTTCAAGTAGGTCTGGTGCAACTTCTGCTTGTTGATCTCTTGAGACATAGCGCTGAGCTCGAAAAAAGCATGGTCGACATATCCGTTCATCGCCACCAAACTGTAAAATATAAAATATAGGCTTAATCAATATATTTGTATACGTATTAGCTCCATATATAGGTAAAAAATAATTAAAACACATCGTAGTACCTAGATAAATCTAACTGGGTAAATTGATTTAATTATTTATTTTTTAGTAAATATGAAATCATTTCCTCTTTTACTTGACTTACGAACATATAGCAAGTCTCAAACATATAGTAATCACTAAAAAAAGTGGCACGTACTGCATCTTATTGCATTTATGCCGGTTTGGGAGCAAGCGGAAGAAACACAAGTACTAATCTTCTTTGACACTCAAAAGATAATCAAGGTAAAGGGGAAAATATAACCAGTGGCCAGTTTTCAATAAGTTAGGAATGGCTTTGTGACGAGTGAGATCGCTTTAAGATATGTACTTCAAACAAAATATAATTGACACTGGGATATTGTACCTACATGAAATAATGTTTGACACAACAGTCCCTGAGTTTATCACGTTTTAACAAACCAACTGTTTTTTAATATTAGTGTAAATAAGAAAGTTAAACAATTAATAATTATATAAGAAATGTCATCACTTACCTCAAGAATGTTAATAACTTCAATGCAGTATGCCATTAAACATGGGTTTTGCTCCATCAGTTGAGCCGTTAACACCATAGATCTCCTGCGAGTGCCGCCAATGCGGTTCAAACTTCGATGGCAGCCAACACACGATGCTCTATCTGCATCCATATTGTTTTAAAGTCCAAATCACTACAGCAAACTCTTAGTCCAGTTAGTAATGCCAGGTCACAAAATAAGATAATAAAGAGAGAGTCCAAAAACAAAGCAAAGGTCGTGGTAATCAAAAGTATATAACGCACTTGCACACACTCAACATAAAGGTTAACGGGAAGTGAATCCTGCCTGCGCCTGCACCTCTTTCCTTCACCCCTCCACTCCACCCTGCTCGATTTTCAAAGCCTAACCGAGTCAGGTAAATGAACCCTGCGCTGTGATTGGATGAACGCGACCGGTAGCGGGCCTTTCAACTTTCTAGGAACTTCCCATTGTTTGTTTACTTAACGCACTAAAAGTTATGAATCACATTCACCCTCGGTCTTTTGTTATAGAAAATTCTCTAATCCACATCTGACATATCAGTTACCTTCGAATGGCTTAAAAAATCTGTGTGTGAGACTTATCATGTCTTCCGTGTCATTTTATGCCATATGAAACAATTTTTTCGTAAAAATATATAAGTACACATGCATGAGTGCCTGAAGTAGGATATCATCAAATTCTGCGTAATAAAAATAATATATTAATGTTTGTTGTATTAATTATGAATGTCGCATACCCCACTGTAACTGTTTTTATTTTATATATAAATAATATAAATCATAGAATCAAGTAATATTTACACGAAAAAATAATAAAATAAAGATCCTGTTTTGTCTATCTAGACGACATTATTGTAATTTATTTTTTAATTATGAATGCCGATATCTCGGCTCCGATACACTGTAGACAGAAACGGCCATAGATGAAAATAAACATCTTAATATGATCTTTCGAATGAGTAAACTTTGAACGGTGGTCGCAAATTTTGAAAATCAGGCCACTTTTACCCAATGCCCTTTAATTAAATTAGCGGGATCACATCTCAACAACCAAGGTTCCAACGGATGGATATAATATGCAGAAAGAGGAAGACCCAAGACGAGGTGATCGGATGACTTGCGGGCGTTCAACAAGCTTTGAAAGGAAAAGTCAAAGTCAGACATTAATGGAGGGAAAGAGGGGAGACCATTTCTCAGCAGTGTGACACTTATGCCTAGCAGGAAAAAAAATCGTCACCAAAAAGATTAATCTATCGAAAATATCCGGCTTCCATTAATAGTGCATTAAAAAGGTATTGGAACAACAAAGATCATAACACTCCAATACGATTCCAGTTACATTTGAGTCATGTCATCAGTGGTGTAACTAGTGATGTTTATGACCGATCTGGGCTAAAATATAAATGCACCCTCGGCCCTGGAGGATATAACCAGAAATAAAATAACGAATTTTATTGTATGACGACGGCACACAAAACACTTCTTCCTTGAATGCTTTATTAAAACATCGTCTAGACACTTAAATTAAACATAGTTTGCAAAGAAGTTTTATCGATTTTATCATATTTTAGAAAAAAATACTAAGAAATCGGAAAAGTACACTTATTGTTGAAACAGGAAGACTTCTGGTTTGAAACTTCCACACAGGACGATACTATGCTAAGAAACTAATGGTTTTGTTACTCTTGGTCTCATCATCAGGTCTTTGTTAGTCTTCACTGTAGGAGTATGACCCCCTCTGCACTGCCATAGCCATATATTAGCCAGAGCAATCAGAGGATTTGGCCTACACTCTCCACGCTGTATATAGGCTTTAGCTGCCTTTTACAACATGCACGGGAAGATTGGAGTTGTCCTATTCTACTCTGCTGGAAACCTTACGGCAGTACTTTTGGTCAACGTGATACAATTTTTTGCTTTTTTCCTGTTTACTTCTGCGCCCCATTTAACTTTGAGCCCTATGCTTGCTCACCTCATTTTGCAGCGCTGCTTATCATACGATTGCTGAGCACGCACTGTGGAGTGGATGATTCAACTCATCCCATTTCCGCGTTCTCAGTGATTAACAAGGACTTACAGCTGGGTTACATTTATGTTGACACAGTTTTAATTTCCTGGCTTGAAGATGTTTTCAAACAACTGTTGCACAATAAATGTATTAAGTTCAATTAATTTATTTGTTAATGTCGTACGTATCATTTGTTGGGACAATTATTAGTTTTTAATTCAAAATAATATATTAATCTCGTTTATCGTTAATATAAGTTGTCGTGCTCCAAGCAAATGAATTGTGATTGTCCGTATAATCGAGTCGTAATTATAGGACACTTGTAAAATGGACAGCTTTGAGGCGTATCAGGTCTGTTGTTATGACAGCATTTATGCTGTGATCTGATTTGGCATAACTTTTACGGCCGGCAGCCTGTGTAACCAAGCCTCCAACTCCTTCTGGTAGCTCAAGAACCGCGGACAAATACCCTTGAAAGAGTACAACGCCGCGTCGCGAATCGCACTCGGTGCCCATGCATCGTGTAGCAGGGTGGCGTGGCATGTCGTCAAACTTATTTCCATGTGTTAGGTAGTAGCTGCGTACCGAGACTCTGAATGAATGAATGAATGATTCCAAAGCAAATGTGTAGATAGGAATAGTACTCGTCATTATACCTATAATAAATACTTCCTTAAGCATGAGCATACTGCTGATGCGTGACAAATACTAATAAATGCATATTATTTACATCTTAATTAAAATGCTACTTTAAATCTTTAGAAATGTTCATTAACGGTGTTTATATTTGCCTGGCTGGCCTTCTTTACAATTTTGGAACCATATACATGGCGAAATTTTGATCGTTCCGGACCATTAAAGGGGTGATTCAGCCTGTCAATATAAACAACTTTTCCTATGGGACAAATGCTGTAAACTCGAAAAAAAATTCGATATTCCTATACAAATTGCCCGGGCGGCTGAACACTTTTGTATGAAAAGGTCGAAATAAAATTTGAGATTCCAGCATTGGTCCCATAGGAAAAATGGTTCATATCGACGGGCTGAATCACCCCTTTAAGGGTCCGGAACGATCAAAATTTCGCCATGTATAGCCCTCGTATGTAACTTAATAGCCCTAGGAGCTCTCCCTATCTTTACGCTCACTAACATGCTAAACGTGGCCTTTGTGATTTATGACCTTGGGCTCTGTCTACCCTGTAAGGGATAAAAACGTGATAATATAAACCGATCAGCCACTGTTATGGCAATAACAGAAATTGATATGACAAAGGCAAAAATAGACTTTTGAAAATTTTCTTCTTTTCTGACATATATTTTTCATGAGTAAAAATGGATTTCAATCTAAAAAAAATCTAAAAATTTGGGTGAGACCAATTTTTTGCCACCAAAACCATTCAACTTCAACACCCAAATATAATGAAAATTTTTAAGCCGTGAAACCGAAATCCTATAAACAAATACATCAACGCATTTAATTTATATTAAAAATACCACCAGTTTGGAAGCCACTGCCCAAAGAAGCTCATTCCACGCCCAGAATAAACTCCATGTTCCTAGGGTGGGCAAGTATTTCGGACGCCACGCAAGATTTTCTTTTTATTTGTGCGGTGACCACGCTTACTGTTGAGCAGGTCAATGCATCTGTCAAAGTTCTTATAATCATAATATTTTAAAATAAACTGTTATTAATGCTTTGATTAACTAAAAATATTTTTTTAAATATTTCATAGCTTAAAAGCAGATTAAAAGAAGTTCAAGTGAATTTATCTTCATGCTCCTAAGTAAAAGTTTAACAGACAGACGAATGAAGATGACCTTTTGAGATTTGGAATACATACAATATACTATCACGTCCCGATCCCTTGCGGGGTAGACAGAGCCCAAGGTCATAAAGCCTACAAGCCACGTTTAGCATCGTAGTGGGCGTAAAGGTGAAAAGCGGATTTAAAATAGTGATGGGTTGCTAGCCGCATCGCCTATAAATGTGATTCCTTAGAATTTCGCCCAATGGAATTCGCCAAAAAAAGGATGGCCATGCTGGTTCAGGAAACCAGCATGGCCATCCTTTTTAAACGTTACTTGATCGGTCAGTCCAGTAGTTTCGGAGCCTATTCAAAGAAAACAAACAGTCAAATCTTTACTTTTTATAGTATTTATTATATAGATTATATAGGAAGGTTTAATTTTTCTGTCACGTCCCTTCTTTTACGTTATAATGGTTACCCCAGCTATCTATGAGTGTTTACTCTGGATGCGTTCAATGCCGTTGCCAGCGCCCCACTGACACACTGTGTTTATGCAATGGCAAATGTATGTAACATTATAAATATTATAATCTGTGTATATTACGTAAATATAGCTGTGTTCACTTCCACGCTGGTCTTGGAGAAAAGAAAAAACCGGCCAAGTGCGTGTCGGGCCACGCGCAGTGTAGGGTTCCGTAGTTGCGAATGACAACTTTGAGTTCACACTATTCACACTCGCACCTTACAGTTTAGCGACCAAAAACATCTAACAATGAAAATAGTATGAAATTTTACAGTTTATAAGTTGGTTGCCTATAACTTTTTAGTTTGTACTTAGTACTCAGCTCTGATAGTTTTCCTTTAAACTTCAGTATATATACTACTGCTGTAATTTTTTTCACGTATCTATATATAACCGTTTAGCAGATAGAGGGGGGGGACACTTACCTCTAACAAAAATTCGCACTTTAAAACCAAATATTTCGGAAACGGATCCCTAAATCGGAAAATGGTGGTCTCAACCTCATAATATTTTTGAAAGACCTATTTAACGATACCCCACACAATGGGTAAATAGAGAAAAAAAATTACTCCCCCAATTTACTTGTATGGGAGCTACCCTAAAAAAAAATTTTTTTCATGTTTTTATACTACCACTTTTTTGCCATGATTTATATACATATCCATACCAAATTACAGCTTTCTAGTACTTATAGTCTCTGCGTAAAACCGCGGACGGACAGACAGACAGACAGACATGGCGAAACTATAAGGGTTCCTTGTTTACTACGGAACCCTAAAAACGTAGAATGTACTAGCTGCTTCTCTTCCTGCGCAGAACGTAAAAGCCGATCGAGGGAATGGGCGAGAGGAATCATTTCAATAGGCGATGCGACAACCCATCACTATTTGGATTCCGTTCTCCGCCTAAAAGCCCACCAACATGCTTAACGCGGCCTTTCGGTTTTATGACTTTGGGATCTGTCTACCCCGCAAGGGAAAAGACGTTATAGTATGAACGTATGTATAGCCGTGGTTCCCGGCAGAGTTGAATAGGACCACTCCAAGTCTTCCCGTGGATGTCGTAGAAGGCGCTTTGGAAATACAAGTTAAAAAAGCTTATAAACATCAAAGAGACCTCTCCAACCCGTTTGGCCAGCGTGGAGAGTGTAGGCCAAAATGCTCTTACTGCTCTGGCTAATATATGGCTTTGGTTATACAGAGAGGGTCGTTCTCTTGCAGTGGAAACTAAAAAATACCTGATGATGACGTAAACATAAGCTATCCTCCGATTGGGCCCATACGGCAAAACATGAGAGCTGTTAAAGAGCCTAGCTATTGCAAAGTGGAGGCTTAGTAGTAGGGTCTGGGAACGGAACGATCATGGAATCGGCCCATAGATGAGAGTTGCTGCTCTCCAAAGGCTTTGCCATTGTTTCTTATATTGGCCCTTCAGGATACGCATGCAATAGTGGCTCATAAGGCCTTTGATAATGTTGCCAGACAGGTATTTACTACAATTAAGTACTATATAAACGAATCCCGGTAGACTTTATGAGTTGCAAGGACTGTGTACCCCTATATTAGTAATCTTTTTATGGCATAGGAAGGCAAACGAGTAACCGGTTAACGTGATGGTAAGTGATCATCGCTGCCCATGGACAACTGCAACACCAGGGGTGTGAGCGTTGACGGCCTTTTAGTTCTCCCTCCCTGAGGGCAGAGTGAAAGGGCCTCTGGCTCTCTCCCTCACCGAACGAAGTATAGCAGTGGTAAAGCTACTATACTCCTCTGTACTATAACGTCGATTCTGTGTATTTATACTCCACGTGCGAAATTTAATTCGTAACAAAAAAAAAAGTCTTTGGATTCCGATCACGCATCCCAGTGGAGAAGTCAAAAAAATAATAGTAATAGAACAGTGGGAAATAAACGGAAAAAAATGGAGCAATTTGGTGGAATTCGAATTTTCATGCTCTTTGTAAATAATCAAAGGCTCTTTGCAGATTATCGAGCTCCTTGATAATAATATAAAAGGACAAGTCAATGTCGCAGTTCCACAACTTTGAGATTGAAAACGAACAGGCGTTACGTTTAACTTGGATTGGGATAAAATAAATATACCTTACCGACGTACTTATCTACCTATCTGTAGTAAATGGACACTAAAAAGACCTGATGGTGATGATGTTGGGTTAAATACCGTTATCCCTGAAATAGAATTGTTCCACTTAACAAGCATATAGGAGTTGATGTCGTCGAGTGGCATCGAAAGCTATGTCAGATTTTTTTTTTAATGGTTATTTGGCATGGTGCTTCTTCGATAAGATATTTTAGTGTCTTTCCGTCCAAAGTTTGTTGGACTACGAGAAAAAATGAAGGTCTTATGTACTAAGTATCTAAGAGTAAGTGTTTATAAAGCTAAGCTGAATATATAAGCTTGATAATCACTTACTCCAAACGCCTCTAGTTTTGTTGTCGTATGGTTGTCGTTTAGAAAATAAGTAAAAGGTAAGTTGCGCTTGACGCAGCGCCAGGACGCAAGTCTAGGCGGGAAAATCGCACTTTTTCCACTGTTGTTTCCCGCGCGGCCGTTAGTATTTGAGCAGACACCGCCGCCGCCACACTAAATTAAAAAATAATACCGAACCGGCACGTAATTCGAAAAAAGAATGTTTATTTTTTTAGTGTTCGTTTTGAAGATTTTAATTTCGGCCGTGGTTTCTTGGTATGAACCGGTGGTGTATGAGGCGTGGGTACCAGGGTACCAGGATTACTATGGAGTCCACAATGGCTTGGAGCAAGCAAAGCATTTTGTCAACGAGTGGACGGTTGAGGTGGAAGGTGGAGAGGAGATCGCGCAACTGGTGGCTCTTGAACTGGGATATGCTTATGGAGGCCCGGTAAGTGAAATTAGACTAGTCTTTAGTTCCTCGTTGCTGATAAAGGCCTTTTTTATAAATATCAATAATTACTTCAATGAAATCAAACTAAAATAGATGATCCTTTTGATACTTTTTCAGGGAGTCATATTTTTTCACTTTACTTACATCTTATAAAGAACCTAACTGAAGACACTAAACCACGTAACTTTTAATTTCCAAGTTAATAAGAAACACGATGTTAGTTGTATTTTGAGCAACTTAGACTACGGGTTCAATTTATATTCCACTAAAACCCAGACAATTATTGAGCAGTTATTGGTTACGTCTATCTGCAGTGGGTATATTTCTTTGACTAGAATCATCAAGTTAGACACTGGATTCCAACTAATCCTCCAGGCCACTAATATATATTTATAGAGGAGGTTATTTTTGGATATTCATACAAATATACACAAAGTGTTTGGCTGGTCTAGCAATAAGGATGAAAATTTCATTTTTTTCCTGATTCCTATAGCATTAGTTCCACAAAAAAATTTGTTCATTTTGACGGGCTGAATCGCCCCTTTCTCGGTATGTCATGTTAATTTATACCCAAATATGAAGCAAATAAAACTAGTTTTGCACTTCTTACCCAAAAACCAGACCCCTACAATTTTCAAACCCTCTTCATCTCACATATGTTAATTTGGTATTTTTTAAAGGACAGAATATGTAATTATCGCTGTTTGTAATGAAGAAAAATTCTTAAAAGGTGCAAGTGACCTTTGCTATGGTAATTCCATTATTTAAATTAGGGCCCAGGACCACCGTTCACAGACTTCACAATGTTTGTTTCTTGTCAAGGCATTTTATCCAAAACTTTTAAACGGCAGGTTTTAAAGGTTTGGATTTCGTGCCTATTCATTTCTTTTAAGTTAAATATAAATATATATACGGACAAATCACACAGATTGAGCTAACCCCAAAGTAAGTTCTTAAGTAAGACTTGTGTTACGAGTATGTATGGGATACTAACTCAACGATACTATATTTTGTAACAAATATATATATATATAGATAAACATCCAAGACCCAGGTCAATCTGAAAAGATCATTTTTCATCTTGACCTGACCGGGGATCGAACCCGGGGCCATCCGTGTCACAGGGCGGCGTGTTGACCGCTGCGCCACGTAGCTCGCACGTTGTTGTACCACATAAGTTGTTTTTATTTCTCAACAATGTTACAATATTTTTTTTTCTTCTTATTTTTTTGTTTATTATAAAAAAATGAATGCTTTGCATTCTCATAAAAATGTATTTTTAACGCACTGTCTGCATAAGTACTACCAAATTAGCTTGCCGGTAAAATATTTTGAAAATACATTTGTTCTGTAGACGAATAGAATATTTTACAAACAAGAAATATTAACAAAACTGGCCAAGTGTGGATCGGATACACACATAAATAAGGGCTCCGTACCTAGTATTATTCTGATATCTATAGCTTCGTAGCACTACAATATTTTTCTACTTACATTAAAAAAAAATAGAAAAAAAAAACAATTCTATGGCACCCCCTTAATCTTAAAATCTCTCTACCTACTCCGGTCCAGTTGATACAGCTCTGTCACAGGCGGACAAACATCGGAGGCTAAGTAATAGGGTCCCGTTTTCACCCTCACGGCACAAAATCTAAAAATGACAAACGTCCGCAAAATATATAGCCCTTGTCACTTACGCATAATTCAAAATGCGTAATCATGCGTAAATAGGAATTATTTTGATACATTTATTAATACTGAATTTATAGGTAAACAGAGGAAAACTCTTGTTAGCCATTAAAATGATATGCTCTTTTGAACCAGTTTATTTATTCGAGTATCAATGTAGAATAGGGACCCGAGCGTGTTAAGCAATTGCCGCTTTTAAGCAATATTTATTTATACTATTATACTTTCGCCCACAGCTCCGCGCGCGTTAGAGTCGATCCCTCGGGAACAATACTTTTGTCTGGGATGAAAGGTAGACTATATCCTTCTCCGTACTCCAGACAATATGTACACAAAATTTCATGGCGATCGGTTGAGTAGATAGGGCGTGAAAGCGTAACATACAAACAAACTCAGTTTCGCATGTATAATGTTAGTTGGGATGGGATTAGGATTCTACTTTTTTATTTTAATTTTTCCACCGAGGTTTTGGTAATACTGCCGAAGTCCACTTTAAAGAGATAAAAACCGGCCAAGCGCGTGTCGGGCCACACGCAGTGTAGGGTTTCGTAGTTGCGAATGACAACTTTGAGTTCACACTATTCACACTTGCACCTTACAGTTTAACGACCAAAAACATCTAACAATGAAAATAGTATGAAATTTTACAGTTTACAAGTTGGTTACCTATAACTTTTTAGTTTTTACTTAGTACTCAGCTCTGATAGTTTTCCTTTAAAATTCAGTATATATACTACTGCTCTAATTTTTTTCACGTATCCATATATAACCGTTTAGCAGATAGAGGGGGGGGGGGGACACTTACCTCTAACAAAAATTCGCACTTTAAAACCAAATATTTCGGAAACGGATCCCTAAATCGAAAAATGGTGTTCTCAACCTCACAATATTTTTGAAAGACCAATTTAATGATATCCCACACGATGGGTAAATAGAGAAAATAAATTTATTCGCCCACTTTACTTGTATGGGAGCTACCCTAAAATATTTGTTTTTTCAAGTTTTTATTCTACAACTTTTTTTCCATGATTGATATACATACCCATACTAAATTACAGCTTTCTAGTACTTATAGTCTCTGCGTAAAACCGCGGACGGACAGACAGACAGACAGACATGGCGAAACTATAAGGGTTCCTTGTTTACTACGGAACCCTAAAAAGTATTGATGTCGTACGGAATACAGTTATACAGTAAATAAGGAACCCTTATAGTTTCGCCATCTGTCTGTCCGTCCGCGGTTTTACTCAGAGACTATAAGTACTAGAAAGCTGTCATTTGGTATGGGTATGTATATTAATTATGGCAAAAAAGTGGTAGAAAAAAATCTTGAAGAAATATTTTTTTTAGTGTAGGTCCCATACAAGTAAAGTGGGGGAGTTATATTTTTTTCTCTACTTACCCATCGTGTGGGGTATCGTTAGATTTAGATTTAAGGGTCCCACGTAAAGCCGCAATCCCATACAAACGTAGTTTCCGTTTTAAGTTCGTTTCGTAGTTAAGCCAATCTCAACCAAATTCCGTACATACGACCGGATAAGGCATATTGATGTTTATAATCAGATTTCAATTTAAAAAAAAAAATACCTATACAAATTTACAGCGATTTGAAGTTTCGTATCGAAAACTTGTACTCGCTGTAATTCTGTATAGGTATTGTTTTTAAAATTGAAATCTGATTATAAACATCAATATGCCTTATCCGGTCGTATGTACGGAATTTGGTTGAGATTGGCTTAACTGTTGTAAAACTAAAACGAAACTACGTTTGTATGGGATTGCGGCTTTACGTGGGACTCTTAAGGATCCATTCCCAAATGCAAATTTTTGTTAGAGGTAAGTCCCCCCCCCCCTCTATCTGCTAAACGAGTATATATGTATACGTGAAAAAAATTATAGCAGTGGTTTATATACTGAAGTTAAAAGGAAAACTATCAGAGCTGAGGACTAAGTGCAAACTAAAAAGTTATAGGCAACTAACTTATAAAGTGTACTGAAAAATTTAAAATTTCATACAATTTTCTTTGTTAGATGTTTTTTGTCGTTAAACTGTGAGGTGCGAGTGTGAACAGTGTATACTCAAAGTTGTCATTCGCAACTACGGAACCCTACACTGCGCGTGGCCCGACACGCATTTGGCCTGGTTTTTAACAAGTAGCAATCAAAGATGGCGTAGGTTCTTTGATTGCTTTATGGGAGCTACTAGTGACAAATCTATACGAGTCCATATGACAGTCAACTTTACTATTTCACACATTCATTATTTATAAGCTCGGTTTAGCTTGGGTTACCTAAGTCGCCGTCTACGAAGAGGTGTGCGCCGATGGCTTTCTGACCGGCGGCGGCGTCCGACGTTCAATTTATCGGCGGCGGCGGCGTAATCGGCGTAGTCAGCGTGTCAAGCAAAAATTAAAGTAACATCAAAGCAAAAGGTTTTTATTTTTCATAAATTTAAAATCTGTAACGTCTTTATAGAAATATTGAACGAAATTATAAAGTAAATTATTAAACAAATTTTTACTTAACTTAATATGGCACTCCTACCAAAACTAAACACACACAGTTTCTCAAAACTTATTGAATATTCAGTTTTAATAGGTATACGTAGTAACAAAATAATACAACAAAACTTTTGTTTTAGTATCTTAATAATCAAAACTAATTAATTAGTTTTACTGTATTTAACTACAAAGCGAGCTGTTTAAAATAAAAATTTGTTCGTATTTTGATTTTTTTAATGGCGCCGATTTCGTCGATACAAATGCCGGCGGCGGCGGCGTGGCTAAAACTACCGGCGGCGTATGCCACGCCGATCGGCGCACATGTATTCCGTGTATTTCGTAGTACGAAATACACGGAAGACTTGAAGTGGTCCTATCCTCTCCCGGGAACCACACGGCGCATTAGACCGTTATAGGCAGAGACTTGAAATTTTCACAGAATATTTATATCTATAGCTGCTATAACAACAACTCTCTCTCTCTCTCTAATTGTACGCTCAGCTGAAGAGCTTTGGAGCACGGACTCCGGCATTGTTGGTTATAAATCCATAGGCACGCATAACTTTTTCCAAGTTTTTTTCATCTCTACTTATTTCATGCAAGGTTTTCTGATACGTTGAGCCCAGTAGTTCTTCTGAATTAAGTTACATGACAGTTACATCCTAGACTCAGGCCCATTTTCATTTTAGCCCCTGAAAAGCCATCCAATTATAATTTCAATACAATAAGCTCGCGCTCACCGCGTAATTAAATATTAATGGTTAAGCAAATTATTTTCATTTCGACACGAAAACAGGAATTTACGATACAAAAACATTGGAAGTGTAGCTGAAAAATGAAATTGTTATGTCGTCTCGAACCTTGCTAGGCTAGAGTCAAATTCTAGAGAACACAGGGCCTTAACCTTAAGAGCGAGGTATCTCTCTTTACCTCATCTTAGCGTGTTACCGGCTGTATCCTCGATCAATGAAGATCTCGTTGTAAAATGTCTAGTCTGGCTGCTTCAAAGAAATCTTAGCAGCCGTAGCTCGAATGGTGATAAGTATTTGATATTAATATTTGAGTGAACTGTATGTATCAGGCATTTTTTGCTTAGACTGCGGGAAATATTTTTTTTTATAGCCACAGTGGGTAATTATGCCATAAGACAATTTTGCCGCACCATGATCATTTGCTAGGATGGGTGTTGATTTTACTGGCCCAGTTCCTTAACAATTCTCTGCAATACTGAAGTACTCAGTGCTTCAGGGAATCAAAGCAGCGCCCGCACGAGTGGTGATAAGAATTCGATATTGATATCCAGCTTATCTGAATGGACTGGTTGTGTTAGGTTATCTTAATTAAATACGGAAATATTTGGATGATATGGGGGAAAATATGTCGGTAAATGACTAACGTCAACTGCTCTGAATTCATTTAAAAACTTTTTTGGTGGATATGGTGGGTTGCTTTCGTTTAGCAGTGTTCCAGGCCGCAAAGCATTACAACTGAACATACGAACGGAAACATGCATGACAGTAGGTATCATCAATTCAGCCCCAAGAAGTTCACTGCTGGTCATCGACCTGCATCGTGTGAACTTTATCAGGTCGTCCAAACCACCTAGTCGATGAGTGTCCAACATTTGTAACCGTACATTCAAATATTGGTCCAATGCTGCACTTGCCGTTACATGGTCGCCATTCAAGAACTGAGCTACCTAAGGACGGCGGTATCAGGCAGGCGACTGGCTACGAGTAAACTTTGGCCAATCATATTACGGGCTTACTTGAATTCCTTGCTAATTATGTTTCATAACAGCGCACCTTGGCTCTTTGGCACCAGAAAAGCGCTCAGATAATAACGAGGAGGCATCTATTTTTCGCTTCATTTAGCAGTACTGTGAGACCCAAAGTATTCAGGCTGAGAATACAAATCCAAAAACGAATAGATGATGAGGCACGGCATAATGAATTTGAGAGTTCTCAACAGGTGCTACTTTATTAGACCTTTTTTGATTGAAAGCTGTACTTATCAAAGGAAATATTTTCCCCAAATACCAATAAAGCTCAACAAGCTTCGGCCATAAAGCTCGTTGAGATAGGAAATCCACGCAATAAACCATTGATAACGAGTGATAACGATGTCCACTCGAGAATCGAACGTCACCACGTCGCTTTGATTTCAATTCTATGACGTAGGTCATAAGGGAAACTATACAGTGTGTATTGACCCTCAACATTCCTTTAAATGGCTGATTCAGACCGTCAATATGAATAACTTTTCCTGTGTGGTCAATGCTGGGAACTCGAAATTTTTGTTAACTTTCTCATACATTTCGCCCGAGCGACAAAACACTTTTGCATGAAATGTCGAATTTTTTTTTTCTTTTCCAGCATTGTTCCCATAACAAAGTTGTTCATATTGATGGGCTGAGTTACCCCTTTAAGGGTATGTCGAGGGTCATATTACACTGTATTTTTACTCCTGCTTTTAGCCTGAACCTGTAGTGTCCCATTGCTTGGCAAACGAGAATTGGAGACACTAAAAGGATTTGATTTAAAAGTAATAAGATATTGACGAGCTCCGTAGCGCAGCGGTCAACACGCCGAGGCCGCCTGCATGTGACACGGATGGTCCCGGGTTCGATCCCCGGTCAGGTCAACATGAAAAATGATCTTTTTCAGATTGACCTGGGTCTTGGATGTTTATCTGTATATGTATTTGTTATAAAATATAGTATCGTTAAGTTATTTATTTATTACATTGCAGTTAGCATCCCATAACACAAGTCTTACTTAAGAACTTACTTTGGGGCTAGCTCAATCTGTGTGATTTGTCCGTATATATAAGTATTTATTTATTATTTAAACCAACCATTCGATGATGTTTGTTTTTCATGTGTGTAAGTAGCCAAAACTGGTGAAAGATTTTTCCATTACAAAGAAGACTGCCATTAATTAAGACAGTCGGGACCAACGGCTTAATGTGCCTTCCGAAGCACGTAGGAGCTTGCGATATTTATATACCACTTACGGTCCACCCATCGAAGTGGGGACTGCACTAGGAGTTGCTTAACATGCGTTAGTTCTAATAATGTCACCCACAGGGGCTCAATTGTCCATATCGAGCTCCTCAATTCGATATGGAGAAGAAATGGTCTACTGTACTCTCGTGGTACTCTCTCCCTTTTTCCGAGAGAAAGCTTTTTAAAATCACGGTCAAGGAGTAACTACATGATTTAACAGTTAGTCCAGACTAAAGCTGACTTAGTTCTAATGGTGATTAATGTTACTACTATCCTAGAATCATTAAGACCGCTCGGGGTCACAACAGTGCTACTTCGGAGCCCGGGTCCCTCATATTTTAGATATACATATCTGTGCCGGGTCTGCGTTAATACTAGCGTCGATTCTCGGGATAAGATTTAGCCTATGTGTTATTCAGATGTATAAGGTATATCATTGGAAAGTGTCACTCAAATACATTCAGTAGTTTTTCTGCGAAAGAGAAACAAACATCCTACAAACCTTTGCGTTGTTAATATTAAAAACTAAGGACGTTACAAAGGCAATACTATTAGACGATCTCCAAAGCACAGCGATGAAAATTCTACTCCTTTTCGCTAACTTAGAGGCTCTGACACAAATACTTGTATACTTTGATTGATGAACGGTTACATACATACTTCTTACAAATCTTTTTTCCTTACGGAATAGACAATTAAAGCCCATGTCTATATCATCATCATCAAAATCAAAACGTTTATTCAGAAAATAGGCCTTTGCAGGCTTTTTCACGTCATATCATATTTAAAATTATCTCATTAGATATATGTATTTATTGATTGTTCAAAAACTACAGACTACTAGCGTTTCGGAACCGGCCACTACAGAGAAGAAACGCCGAAATAACTCTTATCAACAGTTTTGGTCGCCTACTCTAATATTTATTCCTTATTGTCTTTTTCTTTCTTTTCTTTTTTCTTTCTTTTTTCTGTTTTCATGTTACAATTTCAATATACATAGATTTATTATTTTTGGAACATGTTTATGTTAACGATCGAGTGTGCAAAGATAATAAACGACATATGATACTTAAAGTAGTCTCAAAGAGGCCGAGCAGACCAGTCCCCGTTCACGAGTTGACGTGTGGATCAGCCATCGCTGAGCTCAACCATATTAGATAACTCAACGACCCGACACACAACGCCGCCACCAGATAGAACATTTTTAGTGAGCATGACTAACTTTTACTCTTAAGACATTGTCAAACAAAATATTAAGTTATGGTCTACACTTGTTGCTCGCTCGCTAAAATTTACATGTTTTACAATCAATTAATCATCATGACGTCCAAGCCGTACCCGGCGACGGCGACTCCTATGTGTCTATCCCGGGGTCGTTGTTATACATGTCTATATGTATAATATAACATTAGAACATGTTAAGCATGTTAGTGGGATTGTAGGTGGACAATAAATTACCCGACCTGGTATTACATGGATCTCACAAGTATTACGGTAGAAAACCTGAGTTGTGAAACTTGTTCTTTTTACTAATTAGGTTTCTGATGGCATTAATCATCATCATCATTATTTCATTTAAGTCCACTGCTGGACATAGGCCTCCCCTAAGGATTTCCAATACGACCGGTTTGAAGCGGCCTGCATCCAGCGCCTTCCTGTGACCTTTACAGGTCGTCCGACCACCTGGTCTGTGGGTGGCATTAATGTAACCCTTGTTTACAACAGAACCCTAATAAAAATGGTCAAGAGTAAACAAAACGATTTAACAATTAGTCCCCGCTACCAGTCGCGCTTAGTTTTAATGGTAACTTATGTTACAAACTGCGTTGGACCCGTTTATGACTGCTCGGGGAATGGCTTTTAGTTTCTGGAATTGTACCAACTGAAGAATAATATGTAAGTGTTTTGTAATAACATACTTTTGTTAAGGCGCTTACACCAGCCAACTAGCGCCACCCTTGGTTTTATTTCTTTTACTAATAAATACGATCAAATTGACAAAATCGACGTAGTACTTCACTAGTAAATGGCTTCTAGTATTTTTTGTATTGCTTTTCATTATTTTGTCTTTGGTAAATCAAGAGAACTACGCATTACCGCCAAAAGCGCCCACTTTTGGCGGTAATAGTTCTCTTAATCTGAAATGCTGATGCTAATGAAAAGTTCTATTAAAAATACTACAAGTAATTTACTAACGAAGTACTTACGTAGATTTTTTCAATACGTTCTTTTTTCGGAGAACAAGAATTTAATAACGGGTGTCGCTAGTTTCGGTGATGCCTCATAAATAAATCTTATTTATTTAAATTTCTGTTATACTAGTACCGATTAACTTTGAAAATTCGCATCACAACAGTTTCTAAAACAATAAAGAATAACCATTAATAACCACGGTACTTCCACGCTGGTTTGGGAGAAAAGCAAAACGTAGAATGTACCAGCTGCTTCTCTTCCCACGCAGATCGTAAAGGCCAATCGAGGGAATGAGTGTCAGAAATGATGCCTTTAGGCGATGCGGCTAGCAACTCATCACTATTCTGATTCCGTTCTCACCTACAAGCCCACCAACATGCTAAACGGCCTTACTGTTTGACAGACCTGGGCTCTGTCTACCCCGCAAGAGAAAAGACGTGATAGTATGTATGTGTTTGTGCTTAGATACCCACGTTATGCCAATCCCGATTAAGTTTGAAAACTCGCCTCACAACTTTTAAAACGAATTAAAATCTTTTTAAACATCAATACGGTACAATTGAACAATTAGGCAAGTTAAACAATTCCCCATAGAATGCTATAGCCGTCGCGTCTAATGGAAACAAATGGTGGGGATTAGTCGCCATTTGTCTGTTTGGCTCGTCAATCACTAACGCATTTACCCAATATGGCTTTGGAGATGCATAGATGGGGACATTATTTATTATCTTCTCTAACAGCTCATAACATGCACTGTTTCTTTCCTTGACGAGCTCCGTGGCGTAGCGGTCAACACGCCGGCCCGCGACATGGATGGTCCCGGGTTCCAATATTTCCATTGCTCGTGTGTATTTGTGTGTGTGTGTGATAGCATCTTGTTAGCACATGCATCATATAGTCTGTGAGTGGGACGCATTTTTTCTATGTACATGCTTAGGATGATGGAGATATTTTATAATAATCTAAAGAAACATGTATCTAAATACCCTTGATATGCCAATCCCGATTAACTTTAAAAACTCACGTCCCAAAAGTTTCTCAAACAGTTTTTTTAATCGTAAATTTACACGTCTAATAACCACTTTACAATTCAACAGACAACAATTAGGCAAGTAAAACAATTCCCCATAGAATGCTATAGCCGTCGCGTCAAATGGAAACAAATGGTGGGGATTAGTCGCCAGTAGTCGCCATGTGTCTCAGTTTGGCTCGTCAATCACTGACGCATTTACCCAATATGGCTTAGGAGATGCACAGGCGGACATTATTTATTTATCTTCTTCTAACAGCTCATAACATGCACTGTTTCTTTCCTTGACGAGTTCCGTGGCGCAGCGGTCAACACGCTAGCTATATGTTTGCATTATAGTACGTTAGTACTATTATTAATTCTGTGATTATAGTCTATGAGTAGGACACTTTTTTTCTATGATATTAGGCTAATGGAGAGACGTTATAATTATCTGAGGAAACATGTACCTAAATACCATGTTATGCAAATGCCGATTAACTTTGAAAACTCCCCTCACAACAGTTTGTTCAGTTAAAATCTTTTTAATGTCCAATAACCACTGTACAATTAAGCAAGTCAAACAATTCCCCATAGAATGCTATAACCGTCGCGTCTAATGGAAACAAATGGTGGGGATTAGTCGCCAGTAGTCACCATTTGTCTCAGTTTGGCTCGTCAATCACTGACGCATTTACCCAATATGGCTTAGGAGATGCACAGGCGGACATTATTTATTTATCTTCTTCTAACAGCTCATAACATGCACGGTTTCTTTCCTTGATGAGCTCCGTGTCGCAGCGGTCAACACGCCGACCTGCAACATGGATGGTAACGAGTTCCAATATTTCTATTCTAGTGTGTATTTGTGTGTGTGACAGCTTCTTGTTAGCACATGCATCATGGTAGCTATGTGTTTGCATTATAGTACGTTACTACTATTATTAATTCTGTGATTATAGTCTATGACTACGACGCTTTTTTCTATGATATTAGGCTAATGGAGAGACGTTATAATTATCTGAGGAAACATGTACCTAAATACCATGTTATGCAAATGCCGATTAACTTTGAAAACTCGCCTCACAACAGTTTCTTCAGTTAAAATCTTTTTAATGTCCAATAACCACTGTACAATTAAGCAAGTCAAACAATTCCCCATAGAATGCTATAGCCGTCGCGTCTAATGGAAACAAATGGTGGGGATTAGTCGCCAGTAGTCGCCATTTGTCTCAGTTTGGCTCGTCAATCACTGACGCATTTACCCAATATGGCTTAGGAGATGCACAGACGGTAGACCATTATTTATACTGATACTTAAAATGACAAGAAAATAGGAATTGAAAATTTAAAAAAAAAATCTTCAAACCTATACGTGTGGGTCTATAGATAGGTTTTTGAAAATAACATTGAGGTTCCTTCAAATGGTTTTTCTCAAAGTCAATAGATTGAACTTCCAGTGGTAAAATATGTGTCACTAACTTTTAGGATTAGAGTGAAAAATCAAAAGAAATATATACTCTGTAGATTTCAATAAACAATTTCAACGAAAATTGGTTTGAACGAGATGTAATCGGCAGTTTTTGAGTTATATCACACTTTCATAAACCACAAATATAACTTTGTCTTTCATAAAAACACGATGAAAAACAAAGTTATAGACTATAGTAAGACTTGGAGTAGTCCTATTCTACTCTGCCAGGAACCACACGGCACACGGTAAGGCTATTTAAAAATAATGAAATTGCTTTTTGTCTTCCATAAAAATACTAAAGCCATTTGCAGCACGCCTTAGATCAGTCGTCTACTGCTACTAAGCATCGTCACCGCGTCAAATCTCACTACAATTAAGATTCATAGACCTAACCATAAACAACCAAGAATTGTAGATTTTCATAATGAGTTAGCAACCAGACTGAGCATCGGAAATGTCACGAATTATGCAAATTAGCGAGTTATTGTATAATACAACAATACAGTGATGTACAACTGTACAAATCTATTATTATAATGAGAAAAGATTTGATGGTTTGTTCGCACTATATAGGCTCCGAAACTACTTTGTCATTTTTAAAATTCTTTCACCTATACAAAGCTAATTTATCTGCGGGTGACTTAGGCTATAATTTACGGGGACGAAGTCGCGGGAAAATGGTAGGTAGTTATCCTAACTATCCTAATCCTATCCCAACTAATATTATAAATGCGAAAGTGCTTTTGTTTGTTACGCTTTCACGCCCTATCTACTGAACCGATCGTCATACAATTTTGCATACACTTAGGTAAGGGTACTGGGAAGGACATAGGCTATATATCACGCTAGTAATCCTAACTAATATTATAAATGCGAAATTGAGTTTGTTTATTTGTTTGTTTGTTACGCTTTCCCGCTGTATCTACTGAACCGATCATCATGAAATTTATATTTTATTTTTTATTGAATTTAAATAAATAAATAAATTGGGTTCTCATTCACAAAGTTTTGACAACTTTTCTGTCTTATTATTTTTTTTTCGTTTATATCCTTTTTATTCAAGGAACAAACTATTTTATATTTTCGAAATCGGCAATCTAGGCTGAGTATTTTGGAAAGACCAAATAGAAAATCATAATATATGTTTTCATAATATTATTTCTTGGTAGAGCTGTAACGACCTAAAAGAAAAACAAGTTGGAATCTCAATAGCCAAGGTCATTGATGAGTATCATCATTTACTTCTCAAGTAGAACAAAAGTGTTTTCTTCCCTTACAATAATTATTTGTATTATTTTTACTTTACAAAAATAATTTGAATTATTTTTAAACAAGTTATAATTCGTTATAGCTGACGTCCTCAACAGCTCAGTGATACCACAAGTGACTTTGATTCACAGGGTTCTATCCCCGGCCAGGTCATGATGGAAACAATCTATTGAAAAAAGTGGCCAAGTGCGAGTCAGCTAATGACGGGTTCCGCAGTAGCATTTAGCCGAACGACACTATTAGTTTTCGTCGGCGGAAATAACTTTGTTTTTCATAGTGTTTGTATGAATGACAAAGTTATATTTGCGGTGTATGAAAATTTGCTATCTCAAAAACTAATAAATATATATCTCGCTCAAATAAATTTTCTTTGAAAGTGTTTATTGATTCATAATCATCATCATCAGGTCCCTAACAGTCTCCACTGCAGGAGCACGACCCTCTCTGTACTGCAAAAGCAGAGGATTTGGCCTACACTCTCCACGCTGGCCAGACGGGTTGGAGAGGTTGTTGTTATTGATTTCTACGGAATACAATTTTATATTATTATATTATATTTATTTATTGTTTTGATTTTTCCTTGTATTATTTTAGAAGTTAGAGGGAGTTACACGTTATCTTCTCTTTTCTATCTTTCAAACGATTGACTTTGAGAAAAAATGGTTTCAGTAACCTAATTGTAATTTTTGAAGACCTATCTATAGACACACCATACGTAGTGAAAAATAAAATTAGTTTCAGTTCCATGTATAGGGATTATTTTTGGAGTTTCAGTTCCATGTGCGGGAAATTTTAATTTAGTTTCAGTTCTCTTTATATTTTTTTATTTATTTTTGTATTAAAAAATATCTATCTATTTACCTCCCAAGTTTCTACAGTGTAGTCTTAGTAGTTACGGAATAAAGTTGCTACAACTAATGTACAGACAGACAGATGAACATGACGAATAAGGGTTTCGTTTTTGCCTTTGGCCTTCGGCTACGGTACCCTAAAACGTATACTCGAATTGACCAACTCCTCATTTTTGTAATGTCGATTGAAAAATTACTATAAAATCCTCCAGAGCCTTTGAGATCTCTTAAAAATAACTTATTCCAAGTGCGGTATTATTATTAAATTACCTTCAATGTCCGCCTTAGAGTTAAAAATATCCTAGAAAACATGGTGGGCAGTTGTCGTGGCTGGTCGCGGCTCACTGCTCTCCACAGAGCTAATGCCTGTTGACGTGGACCTGTAGGAAATGAGTAAAGCTGGAATTAAAATTATAGAGGTTTTATTATGAACTTGCATGCTGGTCTTGGAGAAAAGAAAAAATGTAAAATGTACTAGCTGCATTTCTACCCGCGCAAATCGTTAAAACCTAGAATTAAATATAAACCGGCCAAGTACGAGTCGGAATCGCGCACGAAGGGTTCTGTACTAGAAATAATTTGTAATTATAGCGTCTACGTGTAGCCATTATTAATATCGAGCAAAAAACGATAAAAAAATACTTTTGCTGTATGGAAGCTCCCTTAAATATTATTTTTATTTTATTTTTAGTATTTGTTATTATTGTGGCAATAAAAATACAACATCTGTGAAAATTTTAACTTCCTTGCTATTACGGTTCATGAGATACAGCAAAAACCACCAACAACTACTCTATTGTATGGGAGCCCCCTCAATTATTATTAGTTCGATTTTATTATTTGTTGTTGTAGCCACAATAAAAATACATAATTTGTGCAAATTTCAACTGTCTAGCTATTACGGTTCTTGAGATGTAGCTCGGCGAGTGGTAGCCATGAAAAAGGGCTCAAATATCACGTTTTTTGTATGGGAGCCCCCTTTAATTATTTTTATTATTTTGTTTTGAGTATTTATTGTTATAGCGGATATAGAAATACATAATCTGTGAAAATTTCAACTGTCTAGCTATTATGGTTCTTGAGATACAGGTGGTGACAGACACACATACCTGGTGACAGACGGACGGACGGACAGCGAAGTCTTAATAATAGGGCCCCGTTTTTACCAGTCGGCTATGCAACCCTAAAAATATCAATATTGATAAACTAACATTTAATAACTATAAAACCCTCTAGAGCTTTTGACATCACTTAAAAATAACTTATTCCAAGAGCGGTATTCTTATTAAATTAACTTCAATGTCCGCCTTAGAGTTAAAAATATCCTAGAAAACATGGTGGGCAGTTGTCGTGGCTGGTCGCGGCTCACTGCTCTCCACAGAGCTAATGCCTTCTGACGTGGACCTGTAGGAAATGAGCAAAGCTGGAATTAAGTTTAAGCTTATTCATTCTAGGAATAAGAATTTTTATTTCATGTAACGAATTTCGTAACTACATGTATGTTTAATCGTATGATTGTGAATTTTGTCTGCGTATTTGCGTATATTTCAAATAGAATGAGTCTTTTTGCAAAAAAAAAAAAATGAACTAGGTATAGACCAACTTAGGGAGAAGCGCGAGTTTCATCAATATCGGTTAGTAGTTTTTGAGATAGAGAGTTAAGTATGCAGCAGTCACTAGGAAAATTTAAATTGGGTTTATTTTCATAGTAATAATTAATAAAAAAATATTTTTTTTATAAAAATAATCCCAATCCCATCCCCTCCTAATCCCACCCAACTTATCCCAACTAATAAATGCGAAAGTGAGTTTGTTTATTTGTTTGTTACGCATTAAGCTTTTTTTTGAACCGATTTTCATGAAATTTTGCATACACATAGGTTAGGGTACCGAGAAGGACAGAGGCTATATATTACGCGGGCGAAGCCGCGGATAACAGCTAGTAAAATATAATGTAAGTTCCAAGTCGTAAGATGACAGTGGTCCACAGCTAGTGAACTTGACTTTTTAGAATGTGTTAAATCGTAAAAATAGCTATAATGATAAAAATTTCACGAATTATTTTAATTGAAATTATTCGTAGTAGAAATGCTTGTTATTGTTAGTTCTTGTATATCTGTTATATGTAGCACATAACGCCCCCTTTGTCGTTATGTGCTACCTTCGAGCAACACGGCCTCCGTACCGGACGGAGGGAGTGGGCAAAGCGACAATTTACTATGACAATTTTTCTGGCGTTTTTTGCGGGGGGAAATGTGCACACAAGTTTAGTTCCGCACACCTACATACAAAACTTAAACTGTCACTTGATAGTAATTATGACATTGTCACAAAAAATGACATAAAAAAGAAAAAATAATTTGTGTACAGATGAGTCACACAACTAACACATAGACATGCATATGCCTAATTTTGGCTTGTACCTTGACAGAGGGGAATGCAGCGTATGGCTACTCCCTTCCGTGTTGCTCGAAGTGTGCTACAAATAAAATGTCAGGGAAACTTCAAAGATGATACCATTTTTAGGGTTCCGTAGTAAACTAGAAACCCTTATAGTTTCGCCATGTCTGTATGTCTGTCTCAAAGTTTTCGTTCGCAACTACGGAACCCTACACTGCGCGTGGCCCGACACGCACTTGGCCGGTTTTTGCTCATTCAACTACAACTACAACATAAAATTTTTTTTTTCGCTTGCAGTCAGACCTTGTCATAGAAGTTGTATTCACAAAGTTAAAATCAAGCTGACTCCTTTTTTAAATTTAAATTTATTGATTATTCTACAAACCTTTCCTCACTTCAAGAACAAACTTCTTAAACCAAGCACTTTCTATAAAAGCAACTTCGTTTTACATATTTAACTGAAAGATCCATAGGTGGCGTTTAAATAAAATATCCTGGTGGTTTCAAAATTGTCCTCAAAATGGCTTTTTCCTCAACTAATGACTAAACATTTTTCAGTAATTATTGCTTTTGATTGTTTTCTTTAGGAAGCTCCTTTTTAACTTATTAAAAACTTAGTTTGTAAGTTCCTTTTGTTA
The DNA here is from genome assembly GCA_963082605.1 of Rhodophaea formosa. NCBI lineage: Eukaryota > Metazoa > Arthropoda > Insecta > Lepidoptera > Pyralidae > Rhodophaea > Rhodophaea formosa. The sequence goes on from OY720219.1 coordinate 2,824,902, forward strand.
ACTCTATCTTATTTCAGTCATCCATCACAGATGGCTCTATCGGCAGTTAAACTAACTGAAATTCATGAAAGTACGATTTTTCAGGCGGCGCTAACTGTAGAATCGGCGTCGCTGATACTAGGCGAACAGAAATTATAGGAATTCGTTTTCAGGCGGCTACAGGAAGCGCGTCTATTTCTGAAACCAACAGGTGGGCGGGGCAACAAACAAAAAGGACAGCATGAACATCTATTTTCTGTAAATGTGGGGTTACAGTAACAGAGTGACGTAAATAACTTTCAATAGAAAATTGTATGTCTGAAAAATAAGTTATTTGGAAAAAATTCCAATATTCTTAGGGTTTATGTTACTTTTGATTGTATCGATTGTATAGATTTATTTTATTTTTATTTTTCATAACTTTCAGTGTTACTTGGACAAGGTAAAGTACTAGGCAGGCATGTCGGATCTTTTACAGAATTTACATGAAAATGTTTCAATGCAATAGGAGCACATAAAATAGATGAGGATAACTGTACAGAAAACAATTTCCTCTAGTTTTCCTTTACACAATACGTCATCTGAGTTTCTCACTTGTGGTAGTACAAATTGTTGTAATAAGATATTGAATAATTTGAATCGTAGAGGAAACTACAAATTCCCTACATAGTTTTGTGATTTAAAAAATAATCTAGAGCTCGAGCTAAAAAGTTCTACCAATCTATAACAATAAGATTCTAAATTTGAACTGTACAAAAGATAAATTTTTGAACAATACGAAACAAATTATGTATTTATTTACTTACACTTCAGTAAGGAAATTCAAACATGAAGCGTGCTTACATTTTACTTGATTTTGATTGTGAAGTTTTTAACTAACTAGTCTCTATCAAAGACAATATAATACTATCGTAGTATCTGTGATTTACGAATGGGTAATAGATAATTTTTACGAGAATACTATCAATACTTTATTACAGAGGAGTTCTTTTGAAACGACTTCAAAGAAAGGGCAGTTATCAATTCGACCAGTAGTATATGTACTTATACTTACTTTGATTATCATTGCCAGAATTTGCGCGGTAAATTTAAAGTTGGTAATCTATTAAAATCTAAACATGTGTGCCGAACGAATAGCAAAAATCCCAGACTGGACATTTTTTGTAGTTCATCTAGAACTACGTATACATCATAGTCCAACTTATGGAACAGCGCAAGTTTCACCAAAATCTGGTTAAGTGGTTTTTGAGAGAGAGTTTAGTGTGCATTTTAGTCAGAAGGAAAATTTAAATTGGGGTGTTTTATTTTTTAGTTACTTGTTAAGCTCAAAAAATATAAGTTTCTTATATTGTTAAAGTTATACAAATTCTCACGGGTTTATTAATAAAACAATCTTAGTTGCTCTTCACGTAAACAACCCCACGCTCACCCTTCTATAGGGTGTGTCAGCCTGCCATCAATGTGATACCCCGTAGTAACCCGTCGCGTCACACACACACGCGTGCATATGTGACGGCAACCTCTTCGTCACCTCGGCTGCCCTAGTACATGTGTGACTCAGAAAACTCACATGGCTCAATCGACATGACACTTGGTTTACACGTGTGAAAACAATACAACCCCGATTGCGTATACACACTATGCTTGTTACGACTGTGTGGTGAGCGAAGTTTAGTGTGGGATTGTATGTATATCGTATGTGAGTTCTTGGGTTGTGGTGTTCACGGTTGTATGAGGACTTGACATGTGTGCTAGTTGCTAGCTAGCTATACGCAACACTAGTCCACACGCCTCTTATCAGACCAATATCAGACGCTTTAGTAGAATACAAAAATAAAAGTGTGTGAGACGTGAGAAGCAATGATTATTGCTGTAGCTGGTGGAAAGATAAGATTATGAGAGCGATTAAATTTTACAATAAATTTGATAAATAAAATGTATCTTTAAAAATCAAGTGAGAAGGCGACCTTAATACTGAAAACAAAACTTTCGTTTTTATGATATATATTAATTTTTTTTTAGTTAAGTTTTAGTTTTTAATTCGTTTTAGTAAAATGTATTAGTTTATACTAAAATAATAAATTTCGGTTTTATTTTCTTTATACCGGTGGCCCGATCAAGTATTATTAGGATATCAGCAATTCTAACAATATTAATTCTCGATCTTTAAGTTATTTTTTAATGAACCCTAAGTTCCTTGTCTTGACCCATTCATGTAAATTTGTAGACCCAATCCCTTAATTCACGTAAAACATATGACAACACGTAAACGTAAATATGTCCATCATATCAAGCTTGAAAACTGCGAAAAAATAATTATCATTCATGCATGCATCCGCTCGGGTCCATGATTGGTAGATTTGAGCGCGGAATCATACATATCGCGCGGGCGCGATGAATACTTATTCGAATACCGTATGACATCAATCGTATGAAATTCATGTGTATCGCAATCGTAATCTCTTCGCAGTTCATGTCGCCCTAGTACAATCGTGTGTTCGGGACATCACATGACGGCATCTACTTCCAATGTGACATGACGTGAACATGACATTTTACGTGTGTCAGACATGTGTGAAGTTGACGTGACGTATGACATGGGCGCAGGCGAAGGGCGAAGGCTTTACTTTATTTATTTGCAGTAAGTACTTTTACTTTTACTATAATCCTCTTTTTTTAAGTAGGTAAATTTATTTAAATCTATTGTTCCAATTAAAATAAGAATTTATGTACGCCTTCTTGGTAGATTTAGGATTCTATATAATATACTATACCTAAAATCAAACATATTGGTAGGTATTGAATAAGAAATATGTGTACTACTTTGAATCATTATTTACTTCTACTTTCGATTGTTTACATATTTTGAAATTTAAATTGACATTGTTATTATGTACCTGTATAATAATATGTAAAAGACGAAATTTTTTTTTAAAATCTATGTAAATCATACTATATAAAGACATGCATGATACATGGTTCTCGAACGTAACGCCTAAAACATTAATGAACGCAAAGTTGTTCACTGGTGATGTTTGTTTCTTTGACCCATTGTTTATTACTGATTTATTTTAACTCGCTTTTAAAAGTACATAACGATAGTCCTAGTTATAAAAATCAAAACATCACATACATATTTACAATGAAAAAGTTTGAAGACAGGGTCAATATATTTTCATTTACCTGATAGGTGTAGTGTAGGCGCTTTTGCCAACAGTACTACCGCCTTCCTTAGTTTTTTTAGACGACTCCTTGTTTTATCATTTGTAAGTACTAAAAGCAAAAAAAAAATTTACTGATTTTAAATATTACGCAAACACCTTTCGAAGGTGTTGAAGGGATTTCTGTGTCATAATATCATAATGCGACGCCCGTGCGTGAAACGCGACACACGTTGCACGCACGACGTGCGGGTTTTGAAGGGTTGAAATCCGCCCAAAGACGCCTGAAATCGTCTAGGGCGCCGCCTACATCCCATTGTTTTAGACGTCGCTTACCAGGACTATAGGACGGTGCAAGAGGATATTTTGGCCGAGAGTTAATTACAGTGGGGGTGTCGTGATTTGGCCAGAGGGTGCATAATGTCCCTCCCGGGAAATGTAGCTGCGGAGTCGTTTTGACACGCGGTCATGTCAACTTGTTAACTTTAGTGTACATTGTTAAAATATTGCTGATAGAGTTCCCTATGGGTAGTTCTTGGTAAGAAATATTAGATAGGTTTTATACATAAAATGCCTTTTAATTAGTCTTGAATATGGAATATGTGTCGTCTATGTGAACAAGTTAATATCGGTGCATCAAGAGGGTGAACGACCTCTTGATATATCCTGCGCAGTACCTTCTGATTAAATTCTCTCTATGAAAATTGTGAACTCTAGTCAGCATAACTTGAAAGAAAAAGATATATACGACATTATATCCAGTGGTTTTTGCAATCATCCATCACACACTAGTTTCCGTCCGATGATGGCCTTAACCGAAAGTAAATGACAGTCGTATCGTAAATGACCATTTTTGACTCAGTTAGATTGTACTAAAAACATTACCCTCCTTTTGATTGAAAGCGAACTGCATAAAAAGCGACAATAATTGAGAAGTACTTATAGTAAAGCCTTATTTGATTGCTGAATAATATTTTTTTGTCTAAAAAAAGGAAAACGATTAACGCCAATTTTGCAATTGTTGTAATTCAGTATGAACTTTAAAAAAAAATAGAGATTTGACTTTCGAGGACTTTTAGTTAAATTACTAAGCTACACCAATTTACAATAGAATCACTGCTAATGCACTCAGGTCGAGTCCGATTTGGAATACCCTCTAAAAATAGACAAACCACTCCCACTCCGCCACCTCGCTCCCAAAATACACGCGCAACAGCAACACCACACTTGTGCAATTACGTACGTTTTATGACCGAAAATATCTGAAAACGAAGTTTCGGTCGAATTTCAATCAATGAAATAAATAGTTTTCATTAAAATTTTCATTTCATGTATCAATTTTTGATTATCAAAATGTTAAAATAATGCAACTACTACTGCACCGAGAACAAAATGTAGATTTTTAGTATTCAATAAAATCAAACAGTCATAAGAATTGCCTTTATAACGCAGCCGTTTATAAGAATAAGCGTGGTTGTGGTGGGAAGTCAAGGGGTGCAGTTGGGGTCTACTTTGGACGCATTTTGCAAATTGATTTTGGTAGACTTTATAATATGAAATTGGTGTAGTTTGGTGTTATAAATGCTCGTGCTCGTGAACAATTTGTGAAATAGTTAAAGTGGACTGTTATATGGACTCGTATAGACTTGTCACCATAACCTCCCGACCACGAGGCATCAAAGAACATACGCCATCCTTGATGCTACTTGTTACAACTTTACCGTACAACACCGATACTTAGTATCTCAATTTACTGGACATTGGCAGAATCACTGAAATCTCGGTGGAAGCCATTTTATAAAACAGAAGAAGAAGAATAAGCGTATCCATCCATACGATGATCAGCAATGGTGGTCGTATTGGTCTGGCGATTTTTTAGAATTGTCATTTATTTAGTTACGGGATGAAATTTAATGACCACTGAAAAAACAATCGTTAACCTAAACAGCGTCATCCAAAAAAAGTATAATGTGTACAAATAAATGAAACCTGTACCGAAATCTTTCGGACTATTTAAGTCATGTCTGCACTACAAAAACTTTTCATGACCCAAAAAGGCCACGCGTGCAACAAATTTTAACTAGCAAAGTTTTGTGTCATTACTACCCAAATATATCACTACATTTGCCATAAAATGCATGTGTATATATAACCAAGTGTAACCAAGTATATAAGTTGAGTCTCGTGGCTTTATTCTACTCGTCTTTACTTACACGTACACGACACGTACTTTAATCCCACCCGTCCCTACACCGACAGATATATAATACTATGCTGATCAAATTTTTACCACCTCATTGTTTATAGAACTGCTTAGAACGAGATTTCTAACAGACTAGTTTCGATTTGTCAACTACCCCTTTAACCATTTTACTATGCTCAGTATATTTATTAAATGATCCATTTTATAATTTTCTACGACCCATTTTTGTTTAATTTACAGCTAAGTTTTAACTACCGAAATCGTTATTAAACATGCATTTTATAATTTTTTACTTACCAAAACTACTATATACAACTGCTGCTTTAAATGGTAGCCAATGTAATAAATGAGTGCAAACTAAGTAATGTTTTTTTTTGTGGCCGTTATTTTATTGAATGCTCTAAGAAGCCTAGCCTTTAGTAAATAATTTTACGGTAGTATCGGTGAACCTTAGGAACTTCATTTATATTTTTTGGGTAAACAATGATTTTTGTACATTAATTTACTTTATTAGGAATAAGATTGTGTAACATATTTGGATGAAATTTTTAAATAAAATGCGAGTTCATATTTGGTGCATATGTTGCCTTTTTTGGTTACTCAGCGATTATTCTGAAGATACTTACTTGCCTTTTTAGGTTAGCACACTTTACGTTTATTGGTGATAATTTCATATTAAAATGGAGATTAAATTCTGGTAAGTACTCAAGATTTTTTGGGCGTTATATTTCATTATATCTGGTGGTTGCTTAAACCTAAGCCTTTAGTTACTAGCCTGTTAAATCCTACCGCTGGGCAAAAGCCTCTCTTCTTTTCATGGAAATATGAGAAGGGTTTGGATATATAACCCACCGCTCTTGCAGTGTGGGTTGGTATTACAGTAGAAGATTTACTGTACATTACTCGGCCTGTGGAACACCGCTGTTGACGTATAAAACGCTCATCCGCCGCCGCCCTAAGTTGATACCCCGTACTGGCACCAACTGTCCAATCGGACCTCGACTAAGAGCTCAGATTAGCGTTTCGACAGTTTAACGTCTTATCGCGAGGACGATATTGACAATTGTGATATGTTCCTTAACTCTTTCTGCTATTGTTCGCTTAGTCTGTCTGATATATGAACTTTCGCAGTAGCAATATCTTGTAGATACTTAGACTATGGAGTATATACAGCCATCTTTGTTTGTAACTTCTTTTATAATCGTTTTCGCTGACGTAAATGGGGCTTAAGGAAATCTGAGGTGGACAGACAAACAGTAGAATGTCTGTCCACCTCAGATTTCCTTATTGTGACACTAGCGCCACCCAGCAATTAAATATTCTAATCCTAAATCATATCGAATTTAAGAAATCTATCATGTAAGTAACTATTAATGACTTATATGTAGTATTTTGGTATTCATTTACACATAAGTATATTAGTTTGATCGTTAAATAAGGCACTAGTAAATAACTTGAAGTAATACCAAAATACTACAAGTAATTTAATACTTATGTACATGCTTAGATTTTTTAAATTCGATATAATGTAGGATTAAAAGAATTCAATTGTTGGGCGGGGCGGGGCGCTAGGCTTTCGTTGACTAAGTGCGTCCCTAATATCATAGCCAATCCATTTTAGTAACTAATGTACTATTAGTACTTACGTGTTCGAGTTCTTGTTTACATGTTCAGATTATTAATTCTGTGGTTCAGTGTCACAAAGGTCATTTGCATGGTACTAAACTATTTAGTTTAGAGTAACTACAAACGCCTGTAAACAATTTGGCTGCAAATACCTATATCTCCGTAATACTTATTTACCTAAATTATTTGAAATAAACACCAACGAAATTTATGAAACGGTTTTGTTGAAATTTAAATGGGGTCAATAAGCAACAATAAGGTCACTTACAAATAAAGAAGTTTTTTTTTTCAAATCGGTGCATAAATGACAAAGTTAAACATTAAAAAAATTGATTCCGAAATCGTGAGAACCTCCCTTCTTTTTTGATGCCGGTTACAAAATACAGTGCAATGAATATTTTCCACATCGAATTTTATGGATGTATTCTCAAAATTGAAAAACGAGAAATATTATTTTTTTGTCTTAAAATTTTCCAAAATTACATTCGTGTTTCTAATGTTTCTATTTCAGGTGCGTGGTTTCCCAAACATGTACACGTTTTTGAAATACGAACACGAGAAGCAGCGGCGCACCCCATCGTCACACACGAGCACACTAGCCAAAGACAGGAGGGTGAGTAAGGCACACACATATGCAGCTGCAAGAGCATGTCTCAAGCCTTTATGGCACCCTGGTGAAATTTAGCGAAATACACGTGAGTCGGCGGTGCAATAGCCCCTTTGTCCCCACCCTTTTCAAGGCAAGGCGGTTTCACTCTGAGTAATAAATGCGAATGTACGTAAAATGATGAAAGAATATGATCGTGAAAATAGCTTGTAAGAGTTATATTGTTGCATTTTATGGGTATGTGGGTAGGAATTATGATTGACCTAATCCTGTCCCGGCTATAAGTTTCCATACAAATTCCAATTAAGAACGCGAGCGTGTATTTTTAATATTTGTACCACAATAAGTACTTCTCTCGAGTTGTAAATCTACTAGATCCAAAAAGTTTTCTAATCGGATATTCAAATTAGGGACTACTGAACCCGATAAAAAAATAAAAAAATAATGAACTAGGTTGTTCTTTAGATCTTAGCAGTTTTTAGCAATAGTTAGCAGTGATTCATATGGAAGGTTTATGTGTACCTAGGTATAATTCCTGGGCGCAGCTTGGGACGACTACAGTCATACTACTTAATAAAGAGAAAGATTTGTTTGTTTGCATTGAATAGGCTTCGAAACTACTGGTCCGATTTTGTCCGATATCTGCGGGTGACATAGGCTATAATTTACAGGGATGAATTCACTGGAAAATTATAAGTATTTTATAATCAAATATTTCTAAAACTACTTGCAGGTCCGATGGGCAGAACAAGTATTCCTGAAGTCAAGAGTGAAGCGATACCCTTCTCCAGACCCAGACACGGTTGTTCACAGAGTGAAGAGAGTGCAGTCTAACAGCAGTGGCCCACGGAGACCCAGGGCGGCAGAAGTGAGCAGGTGGCCGCTGTTTAATGACGAGCTGTGGGGCCAGGAGTGGTATTTGGTAAGTCGCTACCCCCCATATAAACAAACCTGTAAAGGTTGTCCACCAAAGAGAATAAACAAACAGTATTAAATGCAGTTTATATTAATAAAATAATGAAGACGGTGGTGGGTTGAGTCACAGTTGTTCACAAGGAGTAAACTGTGCAGGTTGTCTTAGTAGCGGCGACCTTCCATTGCGATCGAACGACACACCACACTGCAAGCTGGTTGACCGATTTAGGAATAACAGTGCCCCTACCTACCTCTGCATGATCTACGATAAGTCAAGTACCTTTATAAGGTCTAACTAGAATTGTGAGTTGACGTCGCTTGGAGAAAATGCGCTGTGCAGTTTGTTGCCGCTTCTTCTGCACTCCGCTTTGGAAGCGGCCTAAACTTAGCCATAAGTAATTATTGACGTCAACAAAATTTTTTTGTTGTAAAAATTGTAAACACAAATAAGTGACAATTAATAAGTTTTCAAAGAAACCTATATTAAATAAACGATTGAATCTTGAATCTTCGACCTTCTGAACTTCTAATGCATACACACATTAAATTGTCAGTTGTTCATTTCGAAAAAAGTATGTTTCTGAGAGCGCACCGGGACCCGTTGTCACGGTTTATGTACGTACTTAGTTTATGAGACCAAAATACGTTCAAAATATATTATCAATTCTTTATCCCTTGCGGAGTAGACAGAGCCGAAGGTTTTAAGCTCAAAGGCTAAACACGCTAAACGTGTTAGCGTGTTTATAGTGATGGGTTGATAGCCACATCACCTTTTGCCATGATTCCTTAGATTTTTACCCAATCCCTTGACCGACTTTTACGGACTGCGCGGGAAGAAAAGCAGCTATATTCTATGTTTTTCTTTTACTCTCAAACCAGCATGGAAGAGTACCTATAGGTACATAATTTAAACTATAAAATAATGGATAGACCTATAAATGCGCCTTCAAAGAACTTTGTGAGAAATTGTCTTCATTTCGCTTGCAGGTTTTACATATAAGTATGTTTGTTTCCAGCAAGATACACGTACTGTTCGAAATCTTCCACGACTGGATTTGAACGTGTTACCAGTTTATGCCATGGGGTACAACGGCAGTGGCATACGGGTTTCGGTGCTCGATGACGGCATCGAACACAATCACACTGACTTGCGAGCTAACTACGTAAGTGTTATGATGCCCTGGTACCTGGGAGCAATTGGTTGGAATTTACCAAGCAAAAAGGCCGCAATTGCCAACAAATAAAACTCGCGGCGGCGGCGCGTCCTTTAAATGAATACTATTCGATTGTTATGCAGTCCGGGTAGTATTGTGTCGGATAGTCCCCTATCGTCCGGCCGGTGGTATGCCCGGGCTTCGCTGATGTTCGCCCGCCACGCCTTCACTTCCGTGCTTGTGCTTGTGATTGTCTCGTACTCGTATCACCCACCAATCTTCTTGTATTGTACCGGTGTGGTAACGTTTGGGTGTATTTTCACACCTCGGCGCGTCACACACCCACATTTACCTACTATCGTGTTACTTATGTTATTTCTTGTTGACGCATTGCATTATTTTATATACTTACTTTGTTTGTATGACTTATTATTTATATATCCCACCCACCACTTCTCTCAGCAGTGGTTAGGGCAGCAGCAATGCTATACAAATATCACCAAACTCAGAATTTTCGATTTTATCACATACAGATACACCCACAAAGAGGCTCATTTTGATGTACTTAGGTAATTTACGATTAAAAGAATTAGTTGCTGGCTGGGCTTAATTCTTACTTACTACTCCATGTTCTCAAAGTACTTACGTAAGTAAGTGTAGCTAATTGTGAATGATTGTAATGAAACATTTTATAATTATTAGTATTGTTAGGAGTAAGTAAGTACTTACTTAGTTTGAAATTTAATACGAATACGAGCAGAATAGAAAAAAATAATTACCTATTTTTAAATAAACTTTATGATAATTTATTATATAGTCAAAGATACATAATAATAATAAAAAAAACTATTATAGGTATTTAAATTTGAATAAGAATGATTTTCTACACGACTTAACTTTGGAATATACCTAGGTATGTATGAGATTCTTATCTTTGTAACCGACTTCATTAGAACAAAAGAATGGAGTACTTTGAGAATAACAACAACCCCTCATTTCTTACCATCTCGGATTATTCCCATTTTCTGTTACATAGAATTAGTTACTACGTCTGAGACGTCAAAATTGTATGACCATATACTTACTCGTAGTAGGCAGTTTCCAGGCGGGTCGTCGTACTCAATGATACAACGCCATTCATGAAATCGCTCAATATCTCTTCAAACGTTCTGTTCTCCTGGTAAGTTCGCGGCCCATGCGACGCGTTGCGCGTGTCGGGCGGGCCTAGCCCTCCAAAGTGGAGCGCGAGTGCGCCGCTGCTGCTCCGTCGCGTGCCGATATCGCGCGTTCATTTGGCGTGGTGGGTGAGTGTGAGTGTATCACACTCACGTCATGTCCACGTGATAGTACTTATAGTATTATTCCGTGACATTGACATAAGCGAAATAAGCGTGCGTGACTGTGGTGCGTGACGCGTTCACACTATGTCACGCCAATAAACTTCTTAACAGTGTGCGTGTAATTTTCGTCTTATCATAACTTGAACATTCGAAATTTTACTTTCAGGATCCGGAAATAAGTTGGGACTGCAATGACAATGATCCAGATCCCCAACCTAGATTTGAAGAAATTAAGAAAAATTCTCATGGTACTAGATGTGCTGGAGAGGTATTTATTTAATTTAATTCAAATATACAGATATATATAGATAGGGACTTTTTTTTTACGTAAGTATTTATGTTTTTATTTTGACATTATTATTCTAATTTTGACTTGTGTTTTTAATTCAAATATATGTGTTATTTCTACGGATAATAAATTTTCTAGTCTTCTGGGCACTTTACGGCAGGGCATTAGCTGAGAGACCTTTTCGCATTTTTTTAATATGAGTAATTATAAGTTTAGTTTAAATATAAGCATTTTTTTTTATTAATTTCATAAATAAATGTAATAAACAATGTGTTTTCCTGTATTCATTTAGATAGCAATGACCGCAAACAATCGGAAATGTGGAGTAGGCGTGGCCTGGGGAGCCAAAGTGGGCGGAGTCCGGATGCTTGATGGACGAATCACCGACAGAATTGAAGGCGAAGCTATTGGTATGTGAGATTACAAGACTGCTTTGTTTTCATGTTATCCTAGTACTTTTGATCGCCATGTTGAGCTCGAAATGTCGTATATGAAAGGGGAACGAGAACGAATGATCGCACAATGGTGCCTAAAGATGCTTTGGAATATGGAAGCAATCCTTCCTTCCTTGTCTTTATCTGTATTCTGGTCTGGGATATTTACATTACATCTACGTATGTATACTACATACATACATAGGTACGTATTATGTGTTACATGTTAAATTAACATTTGTAAAATTTTATATTTACCTACGTATATGAAAAAACTTGACAACAATAACCTAAATGATCAAAGTCCAACTGACCAAGTGGCGATAAAATTCTCTATAGTGGACGTTGGCTTGGTCGCTGGTAAACAGCAGTTGTAGGCTTGGCATTTGCAATTTTTTACCGCTTCGACCGTTGTCACGCCGACTCACGCGTAACCCAGCAACGAGGCAATGTGGTCATGAGACCTCCTTATAATTCATGTCGCCCTAGTAATATAGGTGAGAAATGACGTAACTGATCGTTACTCGCCTCGCCGCGCCAGTGTTGCATCGTGTCACTCACAGGCTTGCTCAGTCACTGTTGGTTGATGTATTTTTCGATCTGTGCTTTGTTTATTTTGCTTGTGATTAAGTATGTACTAAGGCAAAGAAATACACTACCTACCTTAGGACTAGAGTTTTTTCGTTCTTTTAACAGTTTATTCCAGTAGTATAAGTAAAAAAATGTCTAAGGCGATCCCAAGCCGTTAGTACTATTATTAATTCTGTGGTAATGTGACGAGACGAATAATAACAGACAATTATGAACGAATTGTAACTTTTGCTCATAATTTTGTTCTTAGAAGGCACTTAGAATACAAAGTAGCTACTCTGTGCTTAGTACACAATTATCAAAGTTTTCTAATTGCGCTTCGAGTATTGCAAAGGAGCCACTTGATGAATATTCTGATATCTATGATGGCGTTAGTATCTCCGACTGAAGTTAATATGGAAAATAAATAAATAAGCGATACAGAAAAGGAGTTGTTACATTTTGCTCCAAGTTTTTGCCTAAACGTCAAGATTATTTGGAAAGCTAGAAAATTGAAATCATTTTTTTTTAGTAACAACCTCTGTGGTCTTCGAGCAATACGGAGGCCGTGTTGCTCGAAGTCTGTGGTCCAGTGGTTAAGGCGTTTGCTTTACTGACCCGGGGGCCGTGGGTTCGATTCCCACGGGAAGCATACTTTGTTAAGTTGTTTCCAGTTTGGTTAGGACATTGCAGGCATGAATCACCTGATTGTCTGATAAGAAAGATGATTTCGTGCTTCGGAAGGCACGTTAAGCCGTTGGTCCCGGCTGCCATCTGGTAGTCGTTAAAGGAGCCACGTCAGAGGCCGAGAGGCGGTTCCGAAGAACTCTGACACCAGGGTGTGCATTGTCGACTGACCGTGTCACCTACACGAAATGATGATGATGATTTTTTTTAGTTGATAAGTTCCATATTTAACCACCCGAACCTTGGTGTCTCTTTAAGTCAAGGTACGGAACGTAAATATTCATAGAGGTAGATAAATCAGTGCTGCCGACTGCCGGAGCAGCCGCACTGGGTTTACGACTACTAGGAATGCATGACTTCTAGAAGCCGTTATGATACTCGTACATGTACCTACGAGATTTTTTACTGTTTGTGGCTTCGATCAACAAAGGTTTGTTTGTAGTAATACCAAAGTTACGAAGTAACTTTTTAGTAATCTGTGGTAATATAGTTCATACATTTCCTACTAAACGTTTAGTAGCAAATGTATGAACTTGCACTAAAAAAAGTGTATACCTTACCTACCTACCAGCCATAAGGCATGTAGGATTATCTAGATTTACCCAGGGACCTACCTACCTATCTATATTTCTATACTTATTTTACCTAATAATGAGAAAAAATTTGATTATTTGTTTGGTTGCACCGATTTTTAAAATACTTTCACAGAGAGCTGATTTATCTGCTGGTAACATAGGCTATAATTTACGTGGAAGTCGCGGGAAAATTGCTACTATACTTAATATATTTTTGAATAATTTTGGAAGGCAAAATAATAATCGAGCAGTTTACGAGAGTAGGTCTGTCTGTATTTGACAAAGTTAGTAGATGTGAGTGATATGACAAAAATTTAATTTTAATATATAACACGTCTTTAAGTTAACGTATATTTTATCAGTCGGAATTTCGTTGATTTCATGATAGAATTACTATGGAATGGAAAACTTTCGAAATATTATTTAAGCTAACGTACAACTTCACACATAAGTAAGTACTATTCGTAATAAATTATTAAAAATTCGGGGGAGGTATTCCTTGTAGCGCACCCATTTTTAAAACGCACCTATGAAGCGCAACTAAATTATTCCTCGGAGCGCACTTTTTAGTTGCCATAAGGTGCGCTGAAAGGAATACCCCAAAATTCGTGGTCGACATGTTATCATTATTGCAAATGAATACGAACGGTATGAAAATCCTGATACCAAAGAGAATTTGGCACGAAAAGAGGAAAAAGATTTGTTGGCGTTGGCGCGTCGGTGGCCTACTGTCGAAGCGGCCACACTGGTTTTACTAGTACTAGGAACGCATATTTGGTGAAGAGGTTGGAGAGACTTGCTTATTTACACTTGCCAGCGACATAGGAAAAAAAATCAGGTCAAAATCAAATCAATCAAAACGTTTATTCAGAATATAGGCCTTTGCAGGCACAATGATCATATTAAATAACATAAGTATATTATTTAATAAGATTTTTTTGGTAATTCAATAGTTACAAACTAGTAGCGTTTTGGAACCGACCACTGCAGAGAAGAAACGCCGAAAGAAACTCTTTTCAACAGTATTGGTCGCTTACTAGCCAGGGCATTGTTTTAGGTACATTTTTTTATTCCTTTTTTCTGTTCTTAATGTTACAATTCCAATATAAAAACGTTCATTATTTTTGGAACATGTTTATGTTAACGATCGAGTGTGCAGTGCCTTGATATTTAACAACATATTAAGCATTATGATTATGTTGAGTACTGGGCTGGGCACGAGACGAGACTCAATTGAGAAAGCGATTAATTAGCCTAGTCGAAGGCCTAGTTAACAAGCAGTGGACGTAGGTACATACTGAATCAAAAACAGGTGGCAGTTTTTGATTCAGTAGGTACGTATACGTCCACAGCTGTGATTTTAGTATAGTTTCTCGTACCTCCGGAATACTCCTGTTGATTCTTGTAGAATTATGAAATCTTTGATAAAAATTAGCGAGAACGCAAAAAATAATTTTGCAAACTGTATTGCTGCTCTTCCAAAACTGTTTGTTGTGTTGTATCATTGGATGAAACCACGATGAAACGTTCACCATCAGCCATACGGGCGGCGCGTTAGTATGGTGAAGTGGCCACAGTGCCAATAACTGGATGGCCACATGTTGATTGGCGATAACGGTTACTAGGAGTGCATAGGCGGCAAAGACGCGTTCACACACTAGCGCCACCCAGCAATTAATTCATTTACTCCTAAATTAAATCAAATTTAAAAAATCTAATAGCCCTAGTAATTTACTTGTAGTATTCTTTTTGTTACTTTTCATAGATATATCTATATAAAATATTACAATCTAAGTTTAAGAGAACGAATTTTACTAATTCGTTCGTAATAATTCGTTCTCTTAATTCATCAACTTAAAAATAGTGAAAACTTGTACCAATAATACTACAAGTACCTAATTTGCTAGGGTATTCAGCTATTAGATTTTTTTAAATTTGATATGATTTAGGACTTATAGAATTAATTGCTGGGTGGCGCTAGTGTGTGAACTTACTACGCCTTAAACTCTTGGTTATCGATAAATGAGGTAAAATTAAATTTTATAAATTTTATGTTAATATAACGTTAAATTATATACGTCGATTAAATTATATACGGTCGATGAATTATTTTGATTTTTTAACACTAGGTAGATGTTGAAATTATTTCTAAGTATATTCTGTTTTGATCAAAAGTACATTTACAATTATTTAAACTTTAATTTAATTTCGAGTAGATATGTAATGTAATCGTGAGATGTTTAAAATAAGAACAAAATCATACAAAAAGTTATGTACATTTCTGTTAAGATATGATAATATTTTAAGGCCCCACACTAGAGGCACACAAACAACGCCAATAATTTTATTCCTAATACTTTACAAATAGAAAGAAATTCAAGAATGTAAATTATATAAGCCTTAGTAAATAACCTGAAGTATTTTTGGAATCATGTTTAATATTATCAGAATCAGTGAGAATTATGAGAATTAGATAACCGGCAAAAACGGCCGTTTTTGGCGGTAATCACTATTTCTCTTAATGACTGATTCTCATAATATTAAAACTATTTATTATTTTCTAAGGCTTATATGTATGATTTAAATTCTTGAATTTCTTTTTATTTGTAAAGTATTAAGAGGGTATACTAGCAGTGCGTTTTCCATACAAATGTATTTCTCTATTTTCTCGCTGAAAAT
Source organism: Rhodophaea formosa (assembly GCA_963082605.1). Classification (NCBI taxonomy): domain Eukaryota; kingdom Metazoa; phylum Arthropoda; class Insecta; order Lepidoptera; family Pyralidae; genus Rhodophaea; species Rhodophaea formosa. The sequence continues at coordinate 2,841,121 of OY720219.1, forward strand.
TGCTTCTAGAGGCACAATTCCTTTTACATACAATCTATTACTAAAATAGGTATGTCCCTATGTTTTACTTTTTTCTAAAAACCTGTTTAAAAGGAAAAAAAAATTTACAAAAACAGATTTTTGGAAAAAATTAAAAATAGGGGCATTCCTATTTTAGTACTAGATTTTATGAAAAAAGAATTGTGGCTCTAGAATCAGTTTTCGGCGAGAAAATAGAGAAATACATTTGTATGAAAACCATATTGAAAAAATACTGCTAGTATACGCTCTTAAGAAGATTATTGGCGTCGCTAGTGTGTCTAGTGTAGAGCCTTAAGCTTAAGTTAAAAATCCTTATCCAACAAAATACTAAACAGACTGATGAAATGGAAATGGAACCAATTCAAAATGTAACTTTCCAAATAAACATTTTTTCTTTTTTGGTTTGTAAATTACAATTACAAATACAAATATTAACAAAAAATCTTATAGATGAGCTGATAAGCAAACTTATTTGATAACAATTAATTGTATTAAACTATTCTAAACTGGCTATATAAAAATAATTATTTGTATTTAAATTGAGGAACTCCTCTTTTTTTAGTAGTCAGTTGAAAATTACACTGTGTTGTTTCCATCCGGTTGTTCCACAGATTTATTTCCATAGTTAATATCATGTCTTTTTTTTTTAATCTTATCTGTGTTGGGAGGAAAATGTCCATTCGATAGGTCGACGACTATCGAGTATTGCCTCATTTGCACCAGGAGATTATAGATACACAAGAGATTGTAACTACAACCGATCCGATTCGCAGAATTGAACAACAAAATGATTTGAAAAAAGGAAAAATGTCACTACCAACATAATTATGTTCTTAAATTTTTTCGATAGATCCGTGCATATCTATAAGTCAATTTTCGTTAGGTATGTTTAGAATAAATAAATAAAATAGGGATAAATCACATAGATGATAGCAACTTGTAAAGTGAGGGAGAGAAACCCATCGTATTCATATTTGATTTGTCTTACACTTTACAGTATGAATTGCTCTCAGTAAAAAAAGATATGTCACAGAAATTAAATTAGTGAAAGAAAATTTTATTTTACATAGAATCTATTCTAAAGAAGTGCTTGTCTTTTTGTATATATATACGAATGTTAAGTATAGAAAATAGAAAAGTATAACACCACTGTATAATACTCGTACCAATAGTATGGGGATAGCATACTTTTCTTATGGGCCCACTGTACGATGAATTCCAGGTTACGCTTGGGACAAAGTGGACATCTACAGCGCTTCATGGGGCCCTAATGATGACGGCCGCACCGTGGAAGGGCCTGGCCGTCTGGCTGTCGAGGCGTTTAAAAGAGGTATCACGCAGGTGAGCAAAACAATACATTAAATTAAAGCACACATACAAGCGAATCACGTCTTTATACCTTTAGGAGTAGACAAAGCCTTTGGCCATAGGTATGTCTTCAAGGCCAGCATGTTAGCGTAGGGGAAAAAGGGAATCAAAATAGGGATGAGTTTTTGCAGCGCTTATGGTGACTTTTTAGATTTCCTTATGACGTTTTATTTTTTCCATCAATTAATTGTTTTTTTTTATCATTCTTGCAATATTTTAGTATCGGAATCAGTGTATCTAATAGTATATAGAACTGCAAGAAAGGTAAGAAGTAAACGAAAGTTGGATCTTTAATAAAAATTCTATGGAAAGTGAATTTTTCTAACCATTGTCCCAATTTCTCTTGTGGATGTATATTCTATTGCAGATTCCGTTGCGATACACCCTTTAATATGGCACTTCATATTGGTTTTCAGGGCCGAGGAGGCAAAGGTAACATTTATGTCTGGGCAAATGGAAATGGCGGTGGTCACAACGACAATTGCAACTGTGATGGGTAATCTTTTTAATATTTCGCCAGTAAAATCTGTCCAAATAAGACTTTATATTTATAAATACGTTATATATTTACAGGTACTCTTCTAGCATATATACTATATCAATAGGCAGTGCTTCCCAACACGGTCTGTTTCCTTGGTACGGCGAGATTTGCTCATCTACGTTAGCAACTGCATATTCCTCTGGTGCTTACAAAGATCAGAAAATTGTAAGTAGGAATTTATCTAATCGAAACATACGGCGAAAGAGCGAGATAAATATACTCCATCTGTTTCGCAGGCGACTACCGACACGAAAGATTCATGTACGCTGTCGCATACAGGGACGTCAGCCGCAGCGCCATTGGCTGCCGGCATCATCGCTCTCGCTCTACAAGCTAAGTGAGTTTTGTCATGCACTGTTATCGCTTCGCTGATATGAACTCCTAGTACTTGAATCGGTATGGTCCGTTTGTCTCGATAGGATGGGACGTCGACAATTTTATTTCACGCTTTATCGCTCACTCTTTTCTTAATTTCGTGTCGATAAACGCAATATAAAAGTTGCCAAACGTTACTATGACTAACGAGTACATTATTAGTTAATCTGTGGCATTACTAGGTAACTTTGGCAGCCGAATCTACACGAGGAACTTCTTTTCTAGTTTAATAATTGACAGTTAAATGTTTCTTATGTATTAAATAAACTCTTCATTCACTTATTTTTATTATACATTTTAAACGCCGAACAGTTTATTTTATTAACTTTCTATGGGGCAAGGTGTTTCTTGGCTTTCTTTAAAGAACTATCCTTTTATTGAGGCCAGTTCCATGTACGCTGTACGAGTTGCTTGCGACGTATTATGACGATAAAATATTGTGAGTCATCGATGCGCGATAAGCGCGAGGTTGTCGTACTATGACGTCATTTTATTCTCTACGTCAAGCGACTGAAGCAACAAGTTATTTAATATTTCGTCGTTAGTCATGTATGCGGCGTGGATCAGTGGTTTTGTTGTGTCGCACTCGCAAATGATATTCAGATGCCCCGAGTTCGAATCGACGCCGGGTCAGCATTTAAGTTTTTACACGTTAAGTTTTTTCAATGATATATTTTATTTAGGTTCAACTCAAAATTTAAATTAGAGTATTTGTTCTATTAGCGTGCCATCAACGGTTTGTGGCAAGTTTGTCGAAGATGGTAAACAGCATTGATGGTTCACTATATCGACCGAATATGGTCTAGTATGAGTTGGGTACATGTAAGTAGAGCAAAAACATGACGATAATATTGACTTGAACATTGAGTTAAAGAAAATTTTGACAAAAATGGAACAAAAGTGGAACAGCCGAAACACCCACGGTAAGATCGGGTACGTACGATATGTTACAGTAAGGAAAAAATGTATGCAAAACGATCAAAAACCATTTGACCAGTTCCTCTGCAATAAGTATGGTTTAGTGTCAATAATGTATTGATCGATACAACCGAAGCAACAATAAAGTAAGAGCAATTTGCAATTGAAATATTAGAATAATGTGAACGGATACATTGCTCTCTGAAGTATTAAGTAAGAGGCTTCGAAAACTGATCTAGTAGCTGATGTTCTAAGAACATCACTAACAGCGATCAATATAGTTTAATGAACCTAATTTATACGATTTCATTCCATAATAATATTATAAGAGATATTTGCAATCGAAACTTTGGAAGAAATGAAATAAGAATCCGCTCTCAAACAATAAACTAAAAGGCAGATTTCATTCCATATAGTAAGAGGGCAACAATTTTTCACCCTTTTATATTTCCATCTGGTATAAGAAAAGGATGATTAATGAAAACAACAACATGCATTTCGAACTAACAGTGTTCCATCAAAACATTGCTGGAGCCATTAGTAAGAGCTCTGAATTGAGTCGAGCATTAAGCGAGTTGAAGCAACACATAGGTGACTTACACTTTGTCTGCCTTACTGAAACATTCATCAAAAGAGATTCTGAACGTAATCTGAAGCTCCCAGATTACACACTGGCTTGCTGTTATTCAAGACGTTACTCCAAACGATATCCACGGGGAGGGGCCTGCATACTCGTGAAAAATGGAATAGAGTTTACGACCATGCACATACCACCTGAATTAACGTGTGATTTTGTATTCGAGTGTTGTGGAATTGAAGTACATGACCTAAATCTATTGGTGTTGTGCATCTACAGGAGGCCAAGGCCCAAAAAGCCCGCTGCTGAAAAAGAAAACTATATAGATCTTCTAGAGATGTGGAAGAAAGAAACTGAACAACTGTTTTTGGAGAAATTCGACAAGTTTCTCGAGTTCATCAAGAACAATTACAATCAAAGGCATATTATTACATGTGGAGATTGGAACATGAATATTTTGGTGGATACAACGGCACAAAAACTGAATTCAGTTCTAAGAAGGTGTAAGATCAATACACACATACACAAGCCGACTAGGCAACAAAAAACTTGCATAGACCAGATAGCAAGTAATATACCTTTAGAAGACATTCGAGGTAAAGTCCACGAATTGGGCTTGTCTGACCACTCTGGCCAAACAGTGACGTTCACATGCACTAGCGGCGGCCTTAGGGGATGGTGAGTCACGGACATGGGCCATCCATGATCAACGGTTGAAGTCATTGCTTAAGTACACTTTTCATATTTTACTCGTCGACTTGCTTGCGTGCATCTTTTACCGACATTACGGATATCACCGAGATCACTCGGTGATGTCTCATCTGAGTGTTTTTCCTTAAATGAGAAGCTTTTGGCTCCAGAGTCTGGGTTTCGGGCTATCATATAAAAATAGTGACAAACGACTAATGAGCTACGATGTAGTGTTTTGTGCCGGCATACAAAAAAAGCAATTTTTTTTTAAATCGGTCTACTACATCGCAGCGTCTTAGTAGTTTGTTACTGTTATATATTATTTAATACAAAGCCCGAAACTCGGACTCTGGGGGCAAAACCATATCATCTTAGAAAAACGCTAAAATTGCAAGAAAGATACCTATCACCGAGAAATCTAGGGGAAACCGTAATGTCGGTGAAAGATGCACGCAAGCAAGTCGACTAGTAAAAGATGGAAAGGCCAAGAAATGTTTTAAACTGTTGATACTGGACTGCCCATGTCCGTAACCCACCATCCCTTAAGGCCACCGCTAGTGCTAGTGAACGTCACTGTTTGGCCAGACTGGTCAGACAAGCCTAATTCATGGACTAAACATTGTATGTCTTCTAAAAGTATGTTACTAGTTATCTGGTCTATGCAAGTTTTCTGTTGCCTAGTCGGTTTGTGTATTTTCGTATTGATCTTACACCTTCTAAGTAGTGAATTCAGTCTTTGTGTTTTTGTATCCAGCAAAATATTCATGTTCCAATCCCTACAGGTAACAAAATACAATTGATTGTAATTATTCTTGATGAACTCGAGAAACTTGTCTAATTTCTCAAAGAATAATTCTTCGGTTTCTTTCTTCCACTGAGCCTGAAAAAGGACATAGGCTACTTTTTCCACGCGGACAAAGTTACGGGCTAAATAAGCAAAAGATAGTACATAATTAATGCAACAATTTTCTTCACCTTTACAGCCCAAATCTGACATGGCGCGATGTGCAGCACCTAATTGTTTGGACTTCAGAGTACGCCCCATTATCCGCTAATCCCGGCTGGCAAGTCAATGGGTAAGTATTTGTTTTTATCATGTTTTTATATATGCTTTTATTTACCTTGAGTTCTTAGTCCGTTTGTGTGTATGGGTTTAATCTTGAAAGTTTAAAACCATTTTCTGACATTCGATTGGGCTGAAGTTTTGAGTAAGTGCTTATTTAGATCAGATGGCCATGCAATGTTATGGATGGTCAGTAAGCTGTTCTATCTAACGGGCTTCGGAATGGCCATGGGCATTCCTAAATTAAGCACACTACAATATAATTCAATTTTTAAAATCGCAAAACTCAATTATCTATCAAAATTTCAAGGGGATTTTTTCTACAAAAACTTAAATAAATTCCAGTGCTGGTTTCCGTTTTGACATACGCTTTGGCTTCGGACTTATGAACGCTGGGGCGCTGGTGGCTGCCTCGCTCAACTGGACGAACGTCCCCGAAAAAACTCTATGCCGGATCCAATCTCCTCCGTGAGTATGCTACCCTAGTCGTATTGTCGCTCAGCATTTGTCGAAGTGCGACGAAATTGAAAAAAAAAAAAAACAATAGCTTGCATTTTATTTAAACTCTTGGTGGTTATGTGCTCCCAGTGAGATATTCGTTAAGTTTCGATTGACGGCGATTTAGAGTGGAGCATGTCAATTGAATTGTGATTGGATCGTAACTGGAACGCTACTGATGCGTGCAACGCGATATTTTTTTCTCTCTACTTATATTGCACAAGCGTTCAAAGAAACAGTTTAGATTGGAGATTAATTAATGTCGAATCTTCAAGATTTTTTTTGTTAGTATTTGTACAGGCAAACGAATATACGAAAAACTTGTTGGTAAGTGTCATCGTTGCCCGTGAACCTACAAAATCAGATTTGTTAATAGAGCGAAGGAAGGCCTTTTAATTTAGCCGTCTTTAGATACCCAAAACAGTCATTATTTAATTATGTAACGTAATTATAAATTTTCAGTTATGAAAATGGCCAAGACAAGTTGTTTTCAAAGGAACAACTAAAAGTACCATTGAGAGTCGAAGACGACTGTGCGGTGAATTATATCGAGCACGTGGAATTGATCGTCAACATTCGATATACTCGGCGAGGCGCTCTCCAGATTTACCTCATATCGCCAAAAGGTGAGATCTCTTTGTTGGTCATGTTCTCCTAGTACCACCAAAAACGCTGAGCATCATAAGATGCCATTGCCTCCGTAGAGACGCGCGAGGATGCTCTCTATTCCTCGGCGAATGACTTCTTTTTATATTTATTATTATTTAGTATATATACTACTGCTGTAATTTCACGTATCCATATATAGCCGTTACTTACCTCTAACAAAAATTTGTACTCTGAAACCAAATATTTCGGAAACGGACAGACAGACATGGCGAAACTATAAGGGTTCTTAGTTAACTACGGAACCCTAAAAATGGCATTACTTTCAGTTCATCGCGTTCGGTTCTTTAGAGGTTTGCCGTCTTTTATACATATATGTTTTCACTGGTGTTTTGGATCCCAATTATTTGGGTAGTATGAAATGAAGGGCCCGATGGCCCAACAGAGAGTATAATTAGCGCTTTCGTATGTTAAGCAACCTTGGGCGCAGTGCCCTCTAGGATGTGTGAAAGCAAATGGCAAAAAATAATCTCGAGCTCATCCGTGCTTCTGAAAGCATGGTCCTGGCTCTCATCCACCATTGATGGCAGTCTTTAAGCTAAGTCTGATGCCTTTAGACAGCTTGATAAATCTGACACTTGGGGAAACTTACAAGAAAAACAAAACAAACAGTTACTTAGTATGTATTAGAATATGATAAAGTGATAAGTTTAATTTTCTATTTTTGTTCAAAGAATTGTGTTACATATTTATTCTTAAAAAGGTTCGTTTCAAAGTGATGACCTAAATAATCGGAACCAAAGATAAATTTAGTAAAGAAAGAAACCCACGTATGCATGTAGTTTTCAATTTCCGATAGGTATTGTTTTTAAATTTATCAAAATACTACTAAAATACTACTACTTTAGGTAGGTACCTAATCGACCTTGCGCGTCCGGGAACGCGATTATTCAAAAAAATGGGCAATAAAACTAGTAAAACCGCTCATCATTAGACAGATAATTTATCAAGAATATGCAACATACCTAAATCGCAAAGTAAAAATGAAATAGCTAAAAACTATTTTCAAAATCATGCAGAGCAGAGCGTAAGTCGAGGAAAACCTAATTCACAACTGGTGAAGATGTTAATTTAAGTCGAGTAGAATACTTACATCGAGCACGTAGAATAATTTTATTGATCGCCAACATTCGAAGGTGTACTCGGCGCTCCCTCATATCGCGATAAGGTGAGATGTCTTTGTTAGTCATGTTCTCCCAGTACTTATTATACAAAAGCAAGCCGAATGTGTCTGCCGCGCCACCATACGCGCGGGGCAATAGAAACAGGTTCTCTTCTTAGAGGCGCCATCTCTTTTTTACTTGTCAAACCACATTTATCATTTAAAAACCAGTATTTTAAATTTATTTGCCGTACCTACCTAGTCTAGTATATGGATAAAATATTGTACAGAAATGTTGAGTTATTATTTAAATTGAATGCTATACTTATGTAGTCACGACATCACACGAGTCAAACACATGAAACTGCTCTGCTGACGTCATTTTTTACAGTTTGAATTTTTATGTTCCCTCAGGTATAATCACGGACACGGTTAAAAATTCGCGTTCTTTTCGCAGCTTGTATTTCTTGTAAGTTTCTTCGAATTTTATACCAATGATGGTTTTTTGAAATAAGTGGCGGCATCACTGAGCCTCTGGTCCGGTTGTTATTGGTCAACAGTTAGTGAGTGAAGTGTGAATTGTTGCTGTTTGTCGGTTTTTTTCTCTGTGGAAGTGGCTAACACTTGTGTTAGATTTTTCAAGCTGCCTAGATGCATTCAGCGATACTAGCGACATCTGTAATTTTATTCTTGTACTTCATGCTTCGAAAGGCAAGTAAAGCCGTTTGTCTCAGTTGTTATCATTGATGGAAGTGCTTAGACCAGCCAACTAGTGCCACCGTTTGGCATACTTTTTGATAATGCTACGAAGAAGGACATAGGCTATATATACCAGCGTGGACGAAATCGCGAGCAACAGCTAGTGATCTAATGAAACGTCTCATCGTTTCATACGATTCAAAGCTGCCATCTGCATTTCAGGAAACCCTAATTTTGGGATATTATTATTTCTTAGACCTCTCCATCCAACCCTCCTGCCAGCGTGGATAGAGTAGGCCAAATCCTTTGACTGTTCTGGTCAATATTGGCGGTAGTACAAAGAGGGTCGTGCTCCTGCAGTGGAAATTAAAAAAGTCCTGATGATGATGATGATGATTTCAGGTACCAAGGTCCAAGTACTGAGTGCTCGGCCCAGGGACGCGTCTGCTGCCGGATTCGTGGACTGGCCTCTGACCTCCGTGGCCACTTGGGGCGAAGACCCGAAGGGCGAGTGGACAGTTGTCATTCAAGATGCGGTACGCATTTCAAAAATAGTCTTTCTACTTTTTTTACGGGATCCTTGCCGAGAACTCGAAAAAAAATCGCCTTTATTTAGTTAGTAGTACCTACTATTATCAATTCTGTGCCTTTATTTTCGACAAATGCAAGATGTACACTTTTTCAAAATCCCAGCGTTGGTCCCGTACGTATAGTCGGTTTTTTAAACAGACCTTTAATTAAGTATGTATAACTTTGGGCTGTAGTGTAGTGTAATAAATGTGTTTTCCGAAATAAGTGATGGCAGCTGTTACTGAAGTGTCGGGTAATTGGAGGTGAAGTATTTTTTTTTATCTACACCTGCAATAAATACTTAAGCTTGGGTCAACGTGTCAGCAATGTGTTTGTTGCTGCTCGTCAAACATTATTCAAATGACAGCGACTCAACGGACTCTGCTATTTTAGTGCCGACATCTGGTATGCATTTCAACAAATTGATTTATTTGAATAACGGAATTTACCGATAATACTCGTAAATGTGATATCTGGCGATGAAGAGATAAACAAGTTTCACTATCGTTCTGTATTTTTGAAGTGAAATCTTCTATAGGCGCATTGGGCATTTGAGATGGGAAAAAACCATTAACTCGCGACACCGGTCAACGTTACCGAAATAAACCGACACCTCTGTAGAAATTTTTGAAGTGAGAACTTCTTTCTGCACTTTACACTTGACAGATTCGTCAGATTGAAAATTCGTAAGACGGTCACGTGACCTGATCGAAAAACTGTCACAACTGGTACGATGTCATTGAAGCCAGTCAACCCGCCGGCGCGGCGTACGTAGGATAATTGCAAAATTATTCCCTTAGCATTTCAAAATATCAAAAATGCACAACGAATAGTCAAGTTTTCACTTCTATCTGCACTCCCGGAGATCCGCTGTATTTTTTATTTGGTTCTGACATTAATTCAACTTTATTTTGTAGACTGATGAAGACAACAGAGGTGACATAGGACAACTAACCCTAATCATACATGGCACAAATGAAATGCCAGCTTACATGAAAAACGGACCAAGACAATACAACTACGAATACAACAACAATGATGAAACGAACTATTTGGACATACCAGACAACATTCCCGAAGAGAACGAGGCATCGCAGGTACCAGAGCAGCATAGAACTGAAGAAGATAGCCTGAACGAAATAGATCCGACTATTTTAGCTGAAGTCGAGAAGGAGCTGCAAAGGATTCATCACAGGATTTACATGTCTTCCCGAGGAGAGGTGTAAATTTAAAAAAATTATGTATGTAACGTGCTTGTGATTATGATCTCCTAATACGTAAATAAGATGTACTATAATAATATTTATTTATTTTCATATATTTAGGTAGTAATGGATACATACATATCTATCAGAGTGAAATATACATATGCATATAGCCATATATATACAATTGTGTGAAAATAAACGCTTGGGTTATTTATTACCCACCTAGTCAAAATGTAAACAAGTTTAAAACAAGATATAGGTATTCGATATTTTACAATAAAACTTATAGAACATGTAACTGGTTTTTTATAAATTTTATGCCATGCTGTAAGTACATAAAATTATTTGCTGTAAAAACTTTACCACAACATAATTCACTTCTTCTATTCATTTCGGCTGCCATCTGGTAGTCGTTAAAGGAACCACGTCAGAGGCCGAGAGGCGGTTCCGCAGAACTCTGACACCAGGGTGTGCATGGTCGACTGACCGTGTCACCTACACGAAATGATGATGACTTCTTCTATTGGTGTAAGAGAATTAAAAATAATTTGTATTATAAAGGAGTACCATAGGTAATAAGTACTTTATTTTCAAAACGATTAGGGATCCGGACGAAAATTGCAATAATACCTATAATTTACACACGGTATTGGGTAGGTTCTGTAAAATCTGTTGAGAGGTGATTCTAATCTCTGATATTAAAATGGTTTGGGGCTCTAGGTCGACCCGGGGGCCGGGATAGACCCCGAAATCCGTAAACAAATTCACCAGCAGACCCAGCTGTTAGTACTGGTCCCAGGGTTTTGATATATATGTAATTACGCGAATGCTGAAGATACAGCGCTCACTCGGATGAGGAAAAAGGATGAAGTTATTAATATTTTTTTATATAAGTAATGAATTTTACATCAAAGAAAATGAACTATAAATAAATATAAATATATATACGGACAAATCACACAGATTGAGCTAGCCCCAAAGTAAGTTCGAGACTTGTGTTATGGGATACTAACTCAACGATACTATAGTTTATTACAAATACATATATAGATAAACATCCAAGACCCAGGTCAATCTGAAAAAGTTCATTTTTCATCTTGACCTGACCGGGGATCGAACCCGGGACCATCCGTATCGCAGGCAGGCGTGTTGATCGCTGCGCTACGGAGCTACTTTTACTATTACAGTGTAGTAAGAAATCAAAAGTGGCGTTTTTGTCCTGTAGCTATTTTTGAAGGTTAGTGGAGACCACAGGCAGTCGTCATCACAGGTCGGCCATATTGGTTTCGTAAGTTGTGATTATGGTCATTGACACACGGTGTTTTACTGCTCATGAAACGCGAATTCGCTGGATACCTAAGTAAGATTTCGAAATAGCATTTAATTCTTACTCACTTCAAGATTTTAAAAGTTAAGCAACTTTGTGGCCAATCTAAAGTGGAAATCATCACGAAATACTTACGGATTCGCTTCACTGTCACAAAAGTGAGAAGAATTTTTTAATTTTTTTTAGCCTTTGCATAGAAAATGCTCAGTGGAGAGCTACTTGTCCATGAAGGCGTTCAAGAAAGGCGACCTACCTACGAGTATTACTCTTAAGATCATCGACATGTGTATCTTGCCCTTCCCTATAAGGTGCTCAGACGTGGTCATGCACTGACCGCAAAGCAGAAGTCCAAGCTCAACATATGCCAAAGAGCCATTGCTCTTTTCGTGTCTCTTTTCTTTTCGTTCCATTGAATGAAGTGTCCTAGAGCTGAAAAGGATAGACAAATTCTCAAAGGCCACACTTCGTTCTAAAACAGGCATTACCGATATGGGGCATAAAGCAGCTAAACTAAAGTGGAGTTAGGCGGGCCACATCTGTAAAATGACTTTCGAAAAATGGGCTAACAAAGGTACTCAATGGATATCTGAAGGTGGGTGCTGAAGAGAAAGCCTGGAAACAGATAGCGCGATGAACTCGACGTTCCTCAACGGGGTTGGTCTGAAACTACAAGACAAGTAGAGGGTCATGGGACAGGCCTATGCCCAGCAGTTGGGGCAGAAAATGTTAAAAAAAGATATGTAAGTATATTATACTTAAACCAATGGGAATTAACTATAACAAATAGCTGATCGAGACCTTTTGTCTTTTCTCCTTTTGGCTCTGCCTACTTCGTCATGGATAAAGTTATCATTACTTATTAGAATTTTTGTGAGCTAGCGTTCGATTTCATTTTGACTTTTTCTGGTTTTTTAATACCTGCTTACTTTCCTTGATGATTCCGGACGTGTGGTTCCCGGTAGAGTAGAATAAGACCACTCCAAGTCTTCCCGTGGGTGTCGTAGAAGCTAACTAATATATGGCTCTGGTAGTACAGAGACGGTCATGCGTGCTCCTGCAGTGGAGACAACAAGACCTGATGATGAAGAAAACTTTCCTTGTCATAGATATTTTTTTGTGCAGAATAGCTTGCATGTACGTAGTCGGTCATATTGGAATAAATTTTCAAAGTAAGGTACTCGGTGTTCCATTAAAATTTTTTCAAACGCCTTCTGTTTCTCCATCGTGATAGCTGTAAAAAAAGGGATTGCTTTTAAATTACAAAAGGCGTCATCAGGCTCATTTAGAACAACATTTTATGAACACATTTTTAAATTTTAATTTGGAACTATGCTACCAAGAAAAATATTTTATGTTTCTAGCTGCAGTTGTGGACACAACATTATTTCATAATCAACATCCTAATTCTTACTGTATTTCATAATAATTAGCTATTAATAATTTTAACTAAAATTAAAATGCTAAAATTAAACTATTAAATTACTTTGCGATTAAAATATTAGGCAAACGTCTAATAAGAGATTGCAAGACTTCTATCTAAGTAAGTGGTAAAATTAAGTTCTTGGTCGCCTTTTACTATCTCAGTCCGCGATACAGAGCGCAGTGGACGCTCACTTGCAAACGCCAAAGCATGTCTGTTACATACACCTAGTTTTATATCTCCGTGATCGGCGACGAACATTTCGAAGTTCCAACTTTAAATTCAAAATGTGTCAGTGAATTTTGTTTTTATTTTTAGTTATTGGTGAGTGTTTTTGTTTCTTATTTTATTTTGTTTATTACTGGTAAGCCCTTTCAGTTATTAGTTGTAGGTATACAATTAGGTGACCGGTAACAAGAATTTTTATTCATTTAATGCATTTTCAATCATTAAGTACTGAACAATCATTAACTAAGATTGATAGTTTCAGCTATTATTAAAAAAGTTACCTTAATCAATTTGATTCTAGTCGGAAACAATCGGATGTTGGCTGTTCCATTCGACTGACTCTTTCCCGTTATTTCGGAACGAAAATAAGTGTGTTTATCTCATACCCTGGATGGGATGATGGGTCAGTCGGACACAGATCTCCCAACATGCTTTTAGTACATCAGTTTCGATTTTAATAGTGACGAATTGCTAAAACTGAACACCTTTGTCTTTGAAACAAATTTTAGCAGAATAAGAAAAAAGTATAGGTACTAGGTAATAAATAAGAATTAAAAGTTTTAATTCGATTTAACACTTTAAACAACAGGGAGGGAAAGTTGTTAATTTTTTATGTAGGTATAGGGTAATGTTTGTGAATATTACAAGTGTAAAATACAGTCATCATCATCAGGTCTTTGTTATGCTCCACTGCAGGAGCGCGACCCTCTCTGTACTACCAGAGTCATAAATATGCCAGAGCAGTCAGAGGTTTGGCCTACACTCTCCACGCTGGCCAGACGGGTTGGAGAGGTCTCTTTGATGTTCTCTCTAGCCTTCTACGACATCCAAGGAAGACTTGGAGTGGTCCTATTCTACTCTGCCGGGAACCACACGGCATAATACGGTAAAATACAGTATTACATTGAAAATTACAATTCTGATAAGCAAGTCAGCATTTTTATATGTTTCATAATATTTGTCGTCCCTTATCAATATTTAATAAGGTCAATCACAAATATCACAATGTTTGTTTCATAAATAAAAACCTATTGATCGTGTGACTTCGTATCGTACTACGTAATACTAGTAGAGTAGCGCAGTCGAAACAATACTAGGTACCTATGTAGGAAAAAAAAACCATCATCAGGCCTTTTTTAGTCTCCACTCTCCACGCTGGCCAGACGTATTGGAGAGGTGTTTATGATGTTTATAAACCTCGTTTAGCTTGTGTTTCCTCAGACGCCTTCTCCAACAATCACACGAAGATTTGGAGTGGTCCTATTCTACTCTGCCGGAAACCACACGTTATTAGAAAAAAATATAACTCCAAAATACCTATTACGCATAGTCATAAAACTTTAACTACTCATCTGAACGTTTTAGCGGGTGCATCCTCAGCTGGGTTTAACGCGTTGGGGCCCGGGGCCGCTATTTTAACAGCTTTCATTCCGTATCATGAACTTTATCTGACTTGGGTAGCTCCAGAATTGCAAATAAAATCATGTTTTTATACAAACATGGACTTTTTAAAAAAAAAATGTTTTCTTTTTTTCTTATACCACAGAATTAATTATAGGTAGTACCAACGTTCATGTGTGAAGAATCACAAGTACTTAAGTATTTTTCACGCGCTAGGAATCGAACTCAGAGCTCCATAGCAGGCTGGCGTGTTACTCATTATTACGCCTCGGAGGCATTTAAAATAGTCTTAAACAAATAACAAGTATTGTACTGTTTATAAACTGATATTGTTATTTTTGCCCGGTTACCTTATACTGACCTTCAATAACTATTTTTAGACTCTACAAAAAATATATCTATCTATACAATCGGACTTCAGTAAACTAGCATTAATTTACTTATGTGTGAACGTATTTTTGAGTCGTTGAGACTCAGCTATTGCTTGAAAACAATAAGCAACGAAAAGAATAATGTTACGACTTCAATACATACATACATACAAGCCGTGATACAAGTGTACTTAGTAGGATCGTACAAATAATCGTACGAAGGGGACCGGCTGGGAATGGCTCTCCATTCATTTGTCGTTCAACAGAGCGAGATGAACCTATATAAAAGAGCGAGATACCCTTACAACTTCTCTTTTACACAGGTCGGTCCTGCTTTAATGTGACTAGGCCGTGTAATATCTTCGTCACTCATGTTCTCCTAGTACTTAGTTTTCGATAACAACCGTATCCCGGCAGCGCTACTGACGCAGCTTTGCGATGGTATGTCGGCGGCCATTTTGTCTCGTTGTGCAATAATTTTCGGGACTTGATAAAAGTTAAATAAATTATTACATTTTTGGAATCTGCATAAAAATACCTTTCATTTGATACCAAACACAACGTACTTATTCCAAAAATCTTTTTTTAAGGTTGTTCTATAATTTGCACTCTTGATTTTGGTGTGACGTCCCAATGCCTGTAAATTGGATGGTCTATAAAGCAAGACGCTTTTAAATTTTATAAGTGTGTCAAATTATTTGGGGTAGTTGGGAGGGATAAGAGTTACGAGAGGGAACGGAAGGATATATTACCTATCTAAGTATCAGCCAAAATTGGTTTCGCTGTGAATTTTACGGGGTCCAGTGACCAGTGTTGCCCCCATTTGAAGTCATTTGTAAATTAAATAAAAACCTAATAAATGATAATTAATATTTCCTAATAATTTAAACTAGTAAATTGAGTAAAATACCAAAATACAACTAGGAAGTAAATGTCTAAACATCGATTCCTCCAATTGGATATGATTAAGCGCTGTGGTATCAGACGACACTAGCGCCACCCAGCAATTAATTCTAACTTTTGGCGTTAACAGGATTTTATCTTTAAATAAGCACTAGTAAATAACCTGAAGTATTTTTGGAATCATGTTTAATATTATCAGAATCAGTGAGAATGATGAGAATCAGATTATCGCCAAAAACAGCCGTTTTTGGCGGTAATCACTATTTCTCTTAATGACTAATTCTCATAATATCAAAACATGATTCCAAAAATAGTTCAGGTTAATTTCTAAGGCTTATTTGATTTACATTCTTGTATTTCTTTCTATTTCTAAAGTATAAGGAATAAAATTATTGGCGTCGCTAGTGTGCCTATTGTTGGCCCTTAAGGATTACAAGAATTAATTGCTGGGTGGCGCTAGTGTTCCTATATACAGGCTTTACAGCCGAAATAATGCGTTAATGTAAAGTAAACATTTTTATTTGGCAGAGTGTTCTCAGTTTCAACAAATCTAGTAACATATTTGAAACAAAGAACACTTTGCTTAGCAAGCGTATAGACACATACATACATCACATTTTGTAACAATATTATTATTTTTATAAAAACGCTAAGAAACTGTATCTCGAAAAATTCATGCTTCCCCTTATAAAGCAGTTCAAAGCAAGAGTACATATATAATCACTTCGTTTTAGTTCATAGCTCGAATGATGTGAGAGTGCAATGTACTCATAAGTACTTACAAGAAGTTAATTTTTTGTAATGTCACGCTCTGTGGGAATTAATCTACGACAGTTTTCTGAACATAGGTTAATTACCTTGAATTTTCTTGCAAATGTTTTTCTTTACACTGACACCTACTTTTCATTGCAAAAACTCAAAAAGGACATTGGGCCAAATAAAATAGATATTTTATTAATATTAAATAATTTCGTTAAAATTACAGACATCTAAATATAAAATCTCAAACAATATGCCTAGCTTTATTCAGGTCTGTCTGAGACATAGACTTCAGAAACAGTTTCCGTAATGTTATAATATATATAAGTATATAATATTGTATGATCCAAAATAAAGTTTTAGGAGTTCCATAAAAATAACGGTAGCCATAGCCAACAGCAATGGAGGACGCCTTCAAGCTCCTGGAATGGGATGGACTTGGCATCAACATCAACGGCGAGTATATCACTCACCTTCGATTTGCTGATGACATTGTCGTCATGGCGGAGTCGCTGGAGGATCTAAGTACCATGCTCAATGACCTCAATGAAGTTTCTTAACAAGTAGGCCTTAAAATGAACATGGACAAGACGAAAATTATGTCGAATGTTCATGTTGCGCCTTCAGCAGTTATTTTTGGAAACTTTACCCTTGAATCTTTAATTAAAAATGAAGTTTAAAAAACTAAAAATCACTCTTTTAGCACGCTAGTCATGTATTGTCATCAGAACTCAAGAGCGTGTGCAAAATTACATCCTAATCGAAGACCGGGAAGTGGGTCAAATTAAGACTCCAAGATTTTCTTACTAACTAGTGAAGCTAATTGTAATAGCGTGTTAAAAAAACAGAATGAAATAATGGGGAGATGTCTTTGTTAGTCATGTTCTCCTAGTACTTCCAAACCCGTTGAGCATCAAAAGATGCCATGCCGTTGCTCCCGCGAGCCGTGATGCTCTGTTCCTCCGCAACAATAATTCTTATATTTTAGGATACCGTACTCAAAGGTTAAAAACGGGAGCCTATTACTGAGACTTCGATGTCCGTCTGTCACCAGATTGTATCTCATTAAAACTGATGTAGCTAAATGTTCATAGATAATGCCGCTATATCAACAATACTAAAAAACTGTCTAATGATAGGTAATTAGCCGATTTGCTTTGGATTCGGTTAGAAATTAGGGATAAAAAGATTTAAAAAAATGCACCTTTCCTTTAGAAAATCTAGATCTATGTCAATCGGAGTGGTTTTAAAATAATGGAAATTTGTTCTTGTGTAAGCTATTTTATGAAATTACTATGCGTATGGCGTATGAACGAATGCATTCGAAATGTCACCAACCCGTGTGCGCAGCTATGCAGCAAGGCCACCGGCCTGCAACATTGTAAGCTATGTCATTTCGGATTGGGTATACGGAGTATTAGTATACAAAGAATAAATATTATACAATCTATATATGTATCATTATCGTCAGGTCTTTTTTAGTCTCCACTTTCATCCAATTCGTTCTCATTCCTTCGGGATAAGCCGTATTCATCCCATGTATTCTCATCCCACGCATTTAGAAATTCTTGACTCATCCCAAATTTTAATTCCTAACTCTCGCTTTCTTTCTCATCTTATGTTATTTATAGTATTAGTTATTCCTGGTCCTGGCTCATCCTTAATCAAGTTTTTATTCTTATTACTTACTAAACTTTTGAGGTTGAATTGAAATTAGGCCAGTCAAATTAGGAAGATTTGTATGGGCAGGTTCGCACTAAATCAGAACCGGACTCATGAGATTCAATTGATATCATGAATTCAGACATAAGGTCGAGCACGCGGTTTTCACGCAAAGCTCTATGACGATTTTTCTAATTTTAATTCATTACGTATTTATTTCAACAGTTCTACAAAATATATAAAAATCACGTAGTTCTAAATTAGTGCAAGGTTGCACCTTATTTTGATTGGCCTAAATCCTCATTTTACGAAAGTTGATGTGTAGCTTTCACGCCAAAACTACTGAACCGATTTTAATGAAATTTGGTACACAGATTGTCTAGAGCCTAACAAAGGCTATTTTTTACATGCGGACGAAGTCGAGAATAACAGTTAGTAGGAATTTTACTACTAACACGAATGTATGATATTATATATGAAGAAAATGAAATTGAAATTCCATTTGCCTCTGATCGGATGCTTCTGAGTTCTGACCATACGCTTTCCACCAAATCAGAACAGGTTTCCATTGGATAGTAGGTCAATTGAACGAAAAATAAACACATAGAAGCCTACACTAAATCTGTATCACTTTCGGCATCACGCAAAATGACAGCTCTTGACGAAGCAAAATAATTAAACTCAAGTGTGCAGGGTAATATAGATCCGAAACTCCTGAATATAAAGGTGTTAATTCCCTGCGTCACAGCGTTGTACACCGTATTCGTACACATGCTGTACAATTACAGTACAGTGTATGTTTTGATGATCACTTCGACATCCATTACGGTTTATAATATCTTAAATCAAAATAGTCAATCAGACGAAAGCCGTAATGGATGTTGAAATGGCCATCAAGACGTTGTACACCGTAGCGGTGATGGAGCCCGGGACAGCCCGGGATCTACTATTATGTTATGACATGTTTAGTAATTCATGCTGCCGCATACACATATGTAGATATAAAATCATCTGTATAATTTAGCCTGATGTCAACTTTAACAGCAAATCATCATCATCAGGTCATTTTTAGTCTCCACTGCAGGAGCGTGATCAATAGTCAATAGTCATTTATTTCTTAAACAATTATACATTGTGTCGAAATTACAAAATTATACCTAACTTATCTTCTAATTGAAATACATATTAAAATCTTACAATAAAATTACCTAATAATTGTCTATTAAATATCAATTCCACCATATGTCAATTAAAAATCTATCTGCCATTTAAGAAATCTTCTGTACTGTAATAGCATTTTTCCAGAAGGTGGCATACCTTCTGGAAAAATGCTAATTTTTTTTCAAATTGTTTATTATATATTAATTCTTTTATGTCAATTGGCAACTTATTGAAGTATATTCCTCTTTGTTTATCCAGTCTATAGGATAGTTATCAGGATATAGTCAGTATCTAAGTATATCCAGGGCATTAACATATTATATTAGCCAGAGCAGTCTAAGGATTTGGCCTACACTCTACACGTTGGCCTGACGGGTTGGAGAGGTTTCTTTGATGTTTATAAGCTTTGTTTAGCTTGTGTTTTCTAAGTCGCCTTCTACGACATCCAAGCGAAGATTTCGAGAGGTCCATAGGGATTCTACTCTGCCGGGAACCACATGGTGAAAGAGCAAATATAAAGCAAATAGGCCAGCAGATTAGGAAGAATAGAAGAAATCGCGTGCGGACTGCAAATACTACTTATTTGCATAATTACCTCAAATATGTAGTAGACAAAGAAAATTTCTGAGATATGCCCTTTGTCTGCACGCACTGCTCAATCTAAGTAGGGTACCAAACCATTGTTGGTTTTTACAATACTACATACATTGTATTGTAACGGTGCTACCATTTTTAGGGTTCCGTAGAGGAAGTGTTGTGTTGGGTATAGTAGATATAGTAACTGAGAAACGAAAGCTTCTGAAAACGATTAAAATAAGAAGACGAAGGATGTTTGGTCACCAATACGACACGGTCAATTCATTAAGAGCGGCCAACCCGTTTATCTTTTCATACAAACGCTCGTACGTGATTATGGCGGCATAACAAATCTTTCTTTGAAGCTTTTCAACTAATAGGTATCTTGTGCGCTATATCTAGGTTTCTATCAAAACGAAAAATCTAAATTTAGAGAAACAACTTCAGTATTAGCCTCCAAAAATTCGGTTATAAAGTACTAATTAATTGTAACAGTAAAGAAAATATTTATTTAGAAACCTTGCAAATGTAATGGAGATTTTAGATGTACAACTTTTTTGATAAACTTGTAAGGCTTACTAATAAACACGTATTTCTTGAAACAAGTTTAATGAAATTTCCGCACACTATTTTTCGTTCAATGTCTCTGCGTACTGACTAGCTTGTTGCCATGTGGCAGTAAGAGGTGTGCGGGAGACGAGAGCAAGGGGCTCTTTTCGCTTTGCCTCTTTATCCGATATTGCGCTGGACGGAACAAGTTTTTCGACCATGCTCGCGTTGACGATGGTCGGTCGGGGAAGAGCCCTCTTAAAAGTATTATGGAGGGAAAAATTGAGGCGAGGCGAGGTGAGGGAAAAGTAGACCAAGGAGGGCATACTTGGATGAAATAAAGGAAAAGGCAGCGGTTGTGGCGTATTTAAAGGATATTAAGAGAATGGCTGAGAACCGAGAGAGATGGAGAGTACTCCACCGACAAGAACACAGTTCTTAAATTATAAATAGATAGAGTAAACAAGGAAAGGAACCCATACAGTTGCACCATATCCGCGGTTTAGCTCCAAGATTATATGTATTAGAAAGGTGTAATTGGCATTGGTGTTTAATAATTTATATTAATCACTCGTCGACTAAGTGGTGAAATAAAAAAAGAAATAGGTTTTTCCTCCATAAGTGTAAATGGGGATACTATACAAATATTTTTTTTATTCAATACAGGGTAAAAATGGCATCCTATTAAGAGTTCACAAACGTTACTGCAATTACGAACAACTACCTTACAAATACCAGATTAACAACCATTTAAGCAATTTAAATTGGGTAGTAACATATACAGGCTGATGTTGAACCAGAGAAGTATTTTCTTTTTCTTTTTGCGACTAAGTATCCCATAAAAAAATCTGATTCCGAGATTTCAGTAAACTGAGATTTGTCGAAATCTTGGAATCAAAATCCCTAATGGGATACAGAATCGAAAAACGAAAAAAAAGACTTCCTATCAAAATTAGGGTTCCCCTGCTCTTATAGCTCTTATACTTTTCAACCGTCTTAAAAAAAAGATGTTATCAATTTGACCAGTGTGTATGTAATATTGTAGGAAGTTTATACATGTACTTAAATGTTACTCTACCTAAATAAAAACACACATTTGTTTCGAAGTTCGTTTACTAGCTTCTAAACAAATGTGTCAAATATCATAAATGTATGTTTGTCTGCGGATAAGATAATTATCTCAAAAACTGTTGGATCTTTTAGTTGAACTTGTACAGTCTAACTTAGGAAACAGTGCAAGTATAATATAAATCGTTCAGTAGTTTTTGAGATAAAGAGTTAAGTGTATTAGTCATTAGGAAATATTTAAGTTTTTTTTTTAAATTTCTACTTGTCTAAGTATGGAACATTAATTTTATTTCGTTTCTTACCTATTTCTTATTTCAATTCTTTTATTTATGATTTCATAATAGTTCAGTCAGAGGTTCAAAATTTAAATTCCCTCTGTATGTACGGACGAAATATGTATACATTGCTGTAAGAGTTATCATGTAATACAAAACATGAATTGATTAATTAGTCTGTCTGTGCAACTGACCCACATGTAACGCCGTGGTATTTTATTGCTTTAAATTATTTTCTTTTTTATTTCGCAATTTGTCTAGAGAGTAAGGTCGTATATAATATTTATGCATATTTCTGTTATTAAGATGTTATTACTTCGTTAGGTGAGGCTATTACTGTATTTCGTAGTCCATTCGTGTTATTTATTGCGCAATTTGCAGTAAGATTTAAGTAGAAAAGTAGATTTTTAGGGTTCCTTAAACAAATGGCAAAATTCTGAACACTTATATGTAGATTCGTCATGCCTACCTGTCTGTCCGTATTTCGCAGCCACGTTATTCAGAAACTATTTCATTTCATTTAATTTATTAGTTGCATTCTCACACTGTACAGATCTTAAAATAGGTACTACAGTCATTCAAAAATTGTAGGTAAAACATGAACCCTGTCATCGCAACACTTCGGTTTTCGGTATTCGGACTTCACTTTTGAAACTTGGTTAATGTATTTTGTGAACAGCTGTACGATTATAACAAACAATTCTTTTATTTTTTTCTAAAGCGTGGTTTGTAATATTCATGTAAGTTTATGGGGTGTGCCACTGTGTATTTTGTCGGGACTCTTGACGTCATGTCATATGAAATGTCGAGAGAGTCCCGAACAGGCCTATTCTCATTCCGAAGCTATGCTGTCCCATCCCATCTAGCTAGGCTAGGATAGCAATGCATCTTGTACACATGTTCCGCCCAGTCGTTCAAACCTGTCTCTCTCTCTGTTTCTCTCACATCTGATCGTTTCCCCGGTTGCATTCTGAGCTGGAGTGCTTAGGAGCCCGGGGTCCACTGTCCGGTTTTTTTTTAAAATGTAAACTTCTTTAGCGGCGCAGTACACTTTTGTGATGGGGAAAAAATGTTTAACTCGCGACAGGTCACGTGACCGACAGATTCGTCATATTGAAAATTCGTAAGAGGGACACGTGACTTGAACGTGTCGAAAAACTGTTACAATATCATTGAAGCCAGAAGATGGCCGTATTTAAAATAAATGACCAAATCCATTGTTTTTATGTCATGGTATTTATTGTTATAACATTCATTATTACATTTTTTCGTATTTTTTTATGCAAAATTATTCCTTAACCATTACAAAATATCAAAAAGCACAACGTTTATATTAAAGTTTTAACTTCTGCCGGCACTCCCGAAGTGTAACCTGTTTTTTCTCCAATTTGTCTTATCACACGGTCTTATGCATCCTTGCTTGTGAGACCTTTGCACAAAATTAATAATAGTACTAACGCGATTGGCAAACTTTCGTTCAAATCACTTATACAGCTTAAATTTGATTTAATCATATCATGTAAAGCAAGACACGGAAGTTTCGTCTATCGGATTACATTTGTGAAAGGTCCGAATCAGTGGTCAAGTCCGAGTGTTTGTTTCACAACTACGTCTTAACGCTCCAATAGATTTTGATGAAGCGTGGTTTAAGTAATAGTTGTTACTAGGCTAAATAGAGTAACCAATTATAACCGGCGGGGTCTACTCGCTAACTTTAGATGGCATCGTTTAATCGTAACTCGTAACTACTTACATTGCGGTTTTCGTATTGACTATTTTTATTAAAGACTAGCTGGTACCCGCGGCTTCACCCGCGTGCTATATAGCCTATATAACACGCGGGCGAAGCTTTTTCCGTACTCCAGACAACGTGTATGCAAAATTTCATGATGATCGGTTCAGTAGATTGGGCGTTAAAGCGTAACAAACAAACAAACAAATAAATAACAAACAAACTCACTTTCGCAGTTATAATATAAGTTAGGAAGTTAGGATTAGGATATATAAACCGTAATGTGCGTTGAAGTGACCATAAAAACGTTGTATATATTTTGATGTTGGAAAAAATGGACCTCCCATAGGAATTGATGCAATCAGGTCAATTTCCATTTAATTTGTTACTAAATAGTAATAATTAAAAACATATTGTAAAATCCATCCCCAAATGTTGTAAAATATGTAAAAACCATGAGGGTGGAATTAGATTTGGTCACGATAACCGACATCCACGCGGGCGAAGCCGCGATCGGAAGCTATTATTACATGTGCATGAGCGCTATACTCTGACTTTTTTAAATATTGCAACTTGTCGAGCGGAAACGCCCAAAACTGAAACCAAATCTTTAGTCTGGCCTAATCCTTCTATCTATATCTATCTATCTATCTATCAGCCAGGGACGTTCACTGCCGGACATAGGTCTCCCCCATCGTCATCATCATCAGGTCTTTATAAGACTCCACTGCAGGAGCACGACCCTCTCTGTACAACCAGAGCTAAATATTAGCCAGAACAGTCAGAGGATTTGGCCTACACTCTCCACGCTAGCGTGGACCCTATCAACATCAAAGAGCTCTTCAACCCAGACGGGACGAGGTCTCTTAGATGTTTATAAGCTTTGTTTAATTTGTTCTTCCTAAGTCACCTTCTACGACATCCGCGGGAAGACTTGGAGTGGTCCTATTAACTCTGCCGGGAACCACACGGCCAGCACCATAGATCGTCACTAATTGCGATCTTGTGTATGCTGAGTCCACCGACTCCCGGCGACCCTGATGACGTCGTACTCTACTCTTACATAGTTTTAATTGAAACTCACGAAGACACCTTTGCTGTCTGTTCACATAGATCTCTTATACTACCTACTTGACGAATTTTAATGTTTGTTTGTTTTTCGTATGTGTAAGTGGCCAACACTGGTGTCAGATTTTTCAAGCTGCCTTAAGGCATCTGACAAAGCTTAATGACTGCCATCAACGATGACAGCCGGGACCAACGGCTTAACGTGCCTTCCAAAGCACGGAGGAGCTCGAGATATTTTTATGCCACTTGCGGTCACCCATCCAAGTAGGGACTGCACCAGGGGTTGCTTAACATACGTAAGCGCTCATGGAGCTCACACCACTCTCACACCCACTGGACCATCGGGCCACTGGACCACGAATTTTAATGAATTATTATTTATAACAAACTCACGCGTGAAGCCGGGGAGAGCTGCTAGGATATGAATATACTTAAGCGTTAATTGGTCAGTGTCATAAATAGATTATATATTAATTGAAATCAAAGTTTATGTATGTCTCATATGTTCGGTAGTTTTGACACTCAATCGATAAATTGCAAATTGGAAAGGAGGTTGACATTTTCACTATCGATTTTTACAACAGAATTACTATTTAAAACACTCCCTTGTACTTTCATTTATCATATCACACACTCATATGAATTGGACATCAATTGAATATGTCCAATTATTTATATGCAACGGGGGCACCGTTGTTAATAAATAGTCAGTTCTAGTATGTATGTATGTATCTATGTTTGTAGTAATGTTTCTAGTACGAGTATGTCTCCTGTTCAAACCTGTTTTATTCTGATGGCGAACTACCGTATTACTTCAGTCAAATTAGGTTTTAACCCGGACATTTAAAATTATTAAACGGAACCTTTTGCAATATGTTCGGACACCTTCCGGAATGACGCTCAAGAAAGTCCCGGAACCTCCTTAGTGGGAGAGCCGGGAAATTCTGGTTTCTCCTGATTTTCAAGGAAATTCCTGGAGTGCCTGAAATAATAATAAATGAAGCATTTTTTTCTTATTGTCACAGTTCTAGTGTTCCGTAAGTACTCAAAAGGTAAAAGCGGGACCCTATTACTAAGACTTCGATGTACGTCTGCCTGACACCAGACTGTATCACATAAATCGTCATAGCTAGACATTTGACATTTTGTCCCGTTTTTACCCTTCGGGTACGGAACCCTAAAATTCACTCTCCTATAGCAATCAAGATATTTACACAACATACAATTGTTGCCTTGCATGGGTCATAATTCACCATCAGTTCTGTGCCAAGCGTCACGGTAGACTAGCCAGTAAAAGCTGTCATTCTAAACACAGTATTATCGTATCCAGTTGCCACAGAATTTGCCGCTTTTGCGCGATAGTCTAATAAAATAGATAGTACGGAACCCTTCATAAATAAATATACAGGAACAAATCACACAAATTAAGCTCCACAGTAAGTTGTGATTAAGTAAGAACAAAACATCTGCTTCGTAACTGATTTCTTGCATCGAATAAATAAAATAATGTATAGTATCGTTGAGTTAGTATCCCACTCAACGATACTATAGGTACCTACTTTATTTAAACAACCTCTGTGGTCCAGTGATTAAGGCGTTTGCTTTACTGACCCAGGGGTCGTGGGTTCGATTCCCACGGGAAGCATACTTTGTTAAGTTGTTTCCAGTTTGGTTAGGACATTGCAGGCATGAATCACCTGATTGTCTGATAAGAAATATGATTCCGTGCTTCGGAAGGCACGTTAAGCCGTTGGTCCCGGCTGCCATCTGGTAGTCGTTAAAGGAACCACGTCAGAGGCCGAGAGGCGGTTCCGAAGAACTCTGACACCAGGGTGTGCATGGTCGACTGACCATGTCACCTACTCGAAATGATGATGATGATGACTTTATTTTATTTATTTAATGAATGAAATCAGTTACTAAGCAGATTTTTTGTTCTTACTTAATTCTAATCTGTGTTTAAAAATAGTTTCATATGTTGTAACTGTCATTGCACGGCACTTATGTTTTATATTGTATAGTGTAATGTAACTGCTCAAACGGTGGTTACAACCGTCATGCTGTGTAATTAAGTAATTCACGTTTTTGGGTCTCAATCTAGCTCAGAACGTAGCATGTCTTGTAGATTATTTATAACTAGCTGTTACCCGCGGCTCCGCTCGCGTGTTATATATAATAGCCTATGTCCATCTCAGTACCCTAACCTATGTGTATGCAATTTTTCATTTTTTTTTTCAATTTAAATTTCATGATGATCGGTTCAGTAGATACAGCTTGAAAGCGTAACAAACAAATAAACAAACTCACTTTCGCCTTTATAATATTAGGAAGGAATAGGATTGCATCTTTTACTTATATTTCTGTATTAGTCTTTTGCCATCAACCATATATGCATACATACGATATCTGAAGACAAGGTCGAGGATTCAAAACCTCCAAAAAAAATGTAGGGTGATTTGACAAGCTCCGTGGCGCAGCGGTCAACACGCCTGCCTGCGACACGGATGGTCCTGGGTTCGATCCCCGGTCAGGTCAAGATGGTAAATGATCTTTTTCAGATTGACCTGGGCCTTGGATGTTTATCTATATAAGTATCTATTATAAAATATAGTATCGTTGAGTTAGTATCCCATAACACAAGTCTCGAACTTACTTTGGGGCTAGCTCAATCTGTGTGATTTGTCCGTATATATTTATTTATTTATTTATTAGATCCTAAGATTGTTCCAATATAGGTACCTAATCTAATACTAACGTAGGTCTGCCTACGTTCATGGCTGTTGAAGTTTTTAGAAACAAAACAATTTTAGAGGATATTAAACCTTTTTTGTTCTAGATATTACAGTAATTGTATGATTTAAGATAACTAGGTAGGTACTATGTAATCATACGAAGCAATTTTGCTACCAAAAGTAATTACTATTTGTAATAGGTACATATTTAATTGCAACAGTATCATGCACGTTTTAGATCAATGCCGATAGCTTTTTCTTGATTGGGTATTATAATGTATCAAGCGTTGTTGCATTTTTACCCGACCACGGAGTAGTCAAAAAGACCAGGCATGAATTTTAAAATTTCGCCGTTCCCAAACAAGTGGTTTTTGCGCACAAAAATCGTTCGAAGACGAATGGTCCAACGTTCAAAAATAGAGCCCCAAGTACTTTTCCACACAATGAACCTGTGTAAATATTTTATTATGTTATTCTCATGAAGCATATGTGACTCTTTGACGCCCATTGTCTTTATCATTCATGTGGGATGGGAGTAGGAAAGGTTTCAAGGAAATACAGAATAACTCTTCAATCCTAATCCTAACTTCCTAATCCCAACTTCCAAACTTCCTAATCCTAATCCTATCCTAACTTCCTAACTTTTTTATATTATAAATGCGAAAGTGAGTTTGTTTGTTTGTATGTTTGTTTATTTGTTTGTTACGTTTTCACGCCCTATCTACTGAACCGATCATCATGAAATTTTGCACAAACATAGGTTAGGGTACTGAGAAGAACATAAGCTTTATTGATATATAGCTTATGTTCTTCTGGGGGTTCGCGGGTGAAGCCGCAGGTAACAGCTAGTAATATTATAAAGCTAAAGAGTTTTAAAAAAATATACACATATTGTAAAACCTTAAATATCCCTCCCAGTGCTGTAATTAATCTCGATCACAATCGTGACTTACAATTTTCTATTCACTTTGTTCGTGATTATGAAAGTAGTTATTGCAGTGCTTATCGTAGACAGTCACTTTTACCTATTAAAAGCCGATTAGTTGGCCCAACAATGTATTCCACGATGGCTCTAGGGCGAGTCGAACAGCCCCGGGCACCGGGATCTACAGGGCGCGAGACAGCCCGATAAAATATGCAGATGATCTCAAGAACCTACTTTGTGTGGGATGGGAAGACTATTATGGTCATGACCATATGGTTAGGGGTCTCAATCTATACCTGTCCGGTGGTTGCGGTAATGGCTTCGGATTCCTCCCGAACTGCTACTCTCTCATCTCCAAACCATCCGAGCAAATAGCATCCCCAATACCTTTATCCCGTACTCCTAGTATAACGAACTCCTATACTTTTCTTGATTAAAAAAACGGCTTCGACGGGCAGCAGCGTCAGAACTGATATAAGCCAAACAAACTGCAGTCACCAAACCGTTTGCAAAGCGTGGTGAGTGTGGCACAACTCCTCCAGTGACAAAAATCCATGGGGGAGGCCTTTGCTTAGCAGTGAGACTAAAAATGCTACTAAAAATATAAAACTAGCCTGCAAAATTAAACTAGTTTTTAATAACACGACGACCCGGCCGCGGCTTTGCCGGACTAGACAGCATAACATACATACCTCCATACCATTATAAATCTGTCAATCCTTCTGTAATGAGGTAACACCTCTTCACGCTTCAAATTCTGAAGTTATTTAGACGAAATTTGGCATGGAGATTGTTTAAAGTCCAGAAAAGGAAAGGGAACAAGATACCAAATTGATAAGGGACATTCAAACCTTAATTCAAGCGAGTAAAGCTGTGGGCTAAAGCTAGTAATCTATAAAATATATATAAATACTTGACGTTTATGTATACGTTACAAGTCTTACTGCAAACTTTCATTAAAATCCATTTTATTTATTTATTTGTACGAGAGAGACCTTACTTACATATTAAATGCTAAAATGTTTACAAACTTTCACATTTATTATAAAACTAGGATATAAAAGGCGCCTAATGAGTTATTCGCCCGGGGTGCTTATATAGTTAATGCCCCGTTTGTACTTAATATGGCCCTTTCACTAAGTTGGGAACCAAGAAATTAAAAAAAAAATGCAAGACTTACTCTAAGCATTCAATTCCGTTAAGAAAATAATCTATCAGAAATCATCAAACTTCATGCCAACCTTTTTAATCCAACATAAATAAATACCGGACGTTCGTTTATTGTATGATTTTCGTGTGTGTAAGTGGCCAACACCGGTTTCAAATATTCTCAAGCTGCCATCAATGATGACAGCAGGGACAATGGTTTAACGTGCCTTCCGAAGCACGGTGGAGCTCGAGATATTTTTATGCCACTTGCGGTCATCCATCCGAATGGGGACTACGCCCAGGGTTGCTTAACATGCGGAAGCGCTAATAATGCTCACGCCCACTTGGCCATCAGGCTGCTGCGGACTGGGGGCACACTAGGCACAGTAGCGACGCCAATCAATTTATTCCTAATACTTTACAAATAGGAAGAAATTCAGGAATGTAAATCATATAAGCCTTAGTAAATAACCTAAAGTATTTTTGGAATAAAAAAAAACAGCCATTTTTGGCGGTAATCTGATTCTCATAATTCTCACTGATTCTGATAATAATAAACATGATTCCAAAAATACTTTAGGTTATTTACTAAGGCTTACCTTTATGATTTACATTCTTGAATTTCTTTCTATTTGTAAAGTATTAGGAATAAAATGATTGGCGTCGCTACTGTGCCTAGTGTGCGGCCTTAAAAGAAAAGCACAGTCATACAAGTGATTTCTTTTACGGGTAACATTTTTTAACGACGACTACGAAACAGGTTTTAAAATCAAGATTACCCATCGACCTACATCAATAAAAAAATAATAAAAGAAGTTTTTAAGGCATCGCGTCCACGAGCGAGAGAATCGCGACTATTTTATCGCCGTTAGCATGTGTCGACCTATACACACGGCGATGTTATCACAGCGATGCGACGAGTAGCAGAATCTTCTTCCTTGCCTTTTCCCTATTTGGGGTTGGCTCTGTTTGTCAACTCTCTCCAAAGTTTTCTGTTACCAACCATATTGGCTAGCTCCCCGTTCCTTCATATCATTCCTCACACATTTCCTCCACGACTTTCTCGGCCTTCCCTTTCTTTTATGTCGACGAGTAGCAGAGTGCGAGCGAAAGTCAAACGTATCCCGTTTAGAATATGTATGTAAGTATTGAATGCTCCCTGTTTGTATAAGCAAACACAATAATACAAACGACTAGACTACTAACCTAATACCAAAATATTGGACAAAATTAAGGTGGCGAAAAGTAGGCGATTGTTTGGCCCTGCAGAGTTGCTTGCCACTCGATAATAGATGGCGGTTATCTGCGTTAGCCTAACCTTACTAAAACTGGGGTGTAATTTTAAAATATTATGCCTAATATATTTTTATATATTTTAGCAACTAGTAGTGCCATCTATGTGAGTGTGAGAACTAATCGTACAATTAAGGGGTTGGGACCACATGGTCTTAACGCCTTAATCGTACGATTTGTTCTCAGAGACTCGCATAGATGGCGCCAGTCGAAACTACACAACATTGTATCTAGGTAACGTAATAAGAGAATATAAAAACATGATTCACAAAATATATCTTATTAAAAATCAAAAGTATATTTTACGCATAATATTTTAAAATGACACCGTATATTTAGTAAGTTAAAGGCTAACGCAGATTACTGCCATCTAGTATCGAGTAGCAAGCAACTCTCCTGCGCCGTACATTCGCCTGCTTTTCGCAAACTTAATTTGGTCCAATATTTTGTATGAGGTTTATTACTCTAGGAGTCTATTACGTTAGTATTACATTATCTTTGACATGGTATAAGATAGAGCGAGGACTCGTCGCGATTCTCTCGCTTGTGGAGGCGATCCCTGAGTCTAATACTTTTTAGAGCAAATTAGAAATCAAATCGGTGCCACAGTGTCTTGTAATAGCAATCAATTGCAACTGGGTTAAGATCATGGTCTGCTAACTATTACGTTGCGCGCCGTGAATCTACAATTACAGCAAACAAACAGTTCCGCCGGCGAATGGCTAGAAACCTTTATAGATGCGTTTAGTCTGGTCCAGCTACAATTTATTTTTTGCCAAAACTTAAGCGTACGCGATTATCTCAAAAACCACAAGTTGTTTTTCGTCCAAAGTTTTTTTTTGTTTTAACTAAAGGAATAATGCAAGTTTTATCAAAATCAGTTCAGTAGTTTTTGATGAAAACAGAATAAAATAAATATTTGAAGTCCCACAACAGTCGTGATTTTTTCAAGATGATGGGTTTCAATATTTTGGAGAAAAATACTTTGTTATGACTCAAAGTATAATTAGATTTACTTTTAGATAATACATAAACACTAAGTAAAACAATAATTTTAATTATTTAGTGTGCAAGTCAGTATTTTTGGTGCGACTTTTGAATATTTTGTTTGTAAGAAGCTAATTTATAGTTATAGGATTAAATACTACCCAAAATAAAGTAGCTGTTACATACACCAAGAAATAAATATATAACGATATGAAATTTCAAACATTCATAGTTTTCCATCGTAACTAGGGTTGCCTACATTTTTTTCTTAATATAGTATTTTATATTAAAAAGCTATAAAAAATATAGTACGCTTCAGAAATATAGTATTAATTAATAATATATTTTTGTTTTCAATAAAACTGGCATAATACGGTAGTTGCCTAATGTTAAGATTATATAAAATTTGTTTCTAATGAGACTAATTTCTATCTAAAAACACTATAAAGAACACTTTTAATATGATATCGATTCGTTAAGTGATCTTAAAGCTTCTTTAAAGTTGGGTGAATAGGACAATTTTTTAAAATATGAAAATCTATAATTACAATTATACTGTATTTTAGTCTGCAAAATTTATAGCAACTTTTATTATGAAACAATTACCATAAACGATATATTTCGTATAGCTACCAAACAAAGTTCTCACGCCACCCATACAAAATACAAGCTTGTGACGTCACAAATATGTAGGCATTTTAGCGGCGCGTTTTCACGTCTAAAAATTTACGTCTAAAAACATGTGTCTTTAAAACATTTTAACTGAAAGAGTTTTTTGTTTAGAAATGTATTTCTGTCACTATTGTGTTTATTTTCGGCAGGTCTTTACATAGCAACATGAAAAAAATTTTAGTCAACATGCCCATTGCAGTCAATAAGTAGCTTTATTGCAGTACATTTTTAATTAATATAATCAATACATTGGATTTTAATGGGAATTATGATTTATGGCAGAAACGCATTGAGTTACACGTTCACGCACATTACGTCTGTCGAACGAAAGACGGTTCAAAATTTCGAAACCAGTTTTTATTTTATTATTTTTTGCAAAATATAAAAATTGGTATTGTACTGAAATATAGTATTTTCGCGTACTATATATTTCTTCAGCAGTATATAGTACGGAATCCCGAAATACTGCGAGTACTATATTATAATATAGTACGGTTGGCAACCCTAATCGTAACCTATGTATGAGTTATGACTATAGACTTTTTAGAATGATTGTATTAACACGTGTTTAAAATGCTCTTTAGACTAACGTAATTAGGTATGTGTTGTATATATCTCTCGTCCAAACTATATAAACAGTAGATAACCTCGTTCTTTTTGAAATTGTTTAAATTAATAGATTTATCAGTCAAATTAAACATCCCACGCTGGTCTGGGAGGAAAGAAAAAACTAGAATTTACCAGCTGCTTCTCTTCCCGCGCAGATCGTCAAAGCCGATCGAGGGAGTAGGCGTGAGGAATCATGTAAGTAGGCGATGCGGCTAGCAACCCATCACTACTTTGATTCCATTCTCCACCTACAAGTTCATCAACATGCTAAACGTGGTTTTAAGTTTTAACGACCTGGGCTCTGGTTACCCCACAAGGTAAAGACGTGATAGTATGTATGTATGTAAATTAAACATGTATCATAAACAAATATTCACATTCATAGTACGAAATTCAATTGCCAGACGTATAGCGCGTGGTTGATTTTTATTATTTCCTACAAATTATGACATGAACCATTTGGAACACTTTTTAGTAGATAGTTGTCAGACAAGTTGACTATACCGTAGACTAGAGAGGCAAGTGTCTATGCTAGTAACAAAAAAATATATTGAACAGTTCAGAGCATCAGCTATATAGTTTTTTTTTCTTGGTAAAAAACTTATTTTACATAGTTATCGAACGCAGGCATCCTATAATAAACATAATTAAAAGTTTATATTTTTTTTGGCCTTAAATAAACTTTTAATTAAGTTTGTTTATTATAGGATGCTTGCGGTAAGTTTGTTAAATGAGTTTTTTCTAAATGTTGTCATCCTCTGACTGAGCACGGAGAGGGTCGTGCTCCTGCAGTGGAGAATAAACCGACCTGATGATGATGATGATTATTTTTTTATTTCCAGTGATGTCCAAGGATGTCGTTCCTGGAGGTGGTCTTCCAAGCGGACGTGAGCCGCTTCGACGACCCTGACTTCGAGGAGATGGCCCGCAGGAACTGCCACGAGTTCGCCGACACCAGGCAGAAGGTCATCCAGGAGTTACGCTCGATGATCATTGGTGAGTTTAAACTTTTACTCACATTGCAAAATCCGCCAAGCCTTTTATGCTACAGTAGGCAACAGAGGAGCAGACACTTACATTCAAAGACACATACATACATTAAGACCACCCAGAATACCGAATATTCTGGGTACAAATCCATACATTTTTACCTGACAAACCCACCCAGTAGACCTCTACTGGGTAGGTTTGTCAGGTAAAAATTACATTTTTATTTTTTTTGCGGGTTTTCCTCCTATATTATACGACTCCTTATACGACTTATTGTCATTGCCTTGGTTTTAATCGGCTTTGGTTACCATGAAAGAAGTTCAACCTTTCAATAGCCTTATCATTACGGAATAATTAGACGTTGGTATCATATGCTTTCATCATCACCTTCATCATCAGGCCTTTTCTACTCTCCACTGCAGGAGCACGACCCCCTCTGTACTACCAGAGTCATATATTAGCAGTCGGAGGATTTGACCGACACTCTCCATGCTGGCCAGACGGGTTGCAAGCTTTGTATTGCTTGTGCTTCCTAAGTCGCCTGTTACGGCATCCATGGGAGACTTGGATTGGTCCTATTCTACTCTGCCAGGAACACGGCATGCTTTGGCTCATCATAACCCTACTGGCTGATATTTCCAGAGCGCGGAGAGTGTCATCCCCGGCGCCTGGATGACGAGTACCTGCTGAGGTTCCTTCGATGTCGGCGGTTCATTCCAGCAATTACGCATAAACTAGTAAGTTACGATATTAGTTCCTTTAATTTTGCCCACTTTTATGTACAGCTGTTGTATTTGTAGTTGTGGTAGAGCCTCGCTACTGGTGAAAATCACTTTTGCTAGTAGCATGAATGGGCCGGCTCGTCCGGGGAAGTACCACACTCTAACAGAAAATCAACGTTTGAATAGTAGCTTTACCGCTGCTACGCTTCGTTCGGTGAGTGAGAGAGCCGGAGGGAAAAATAAAAGGCCGGCAACGCTCCTGTGACACCCCTCGTGTTGCAGTTGTCCATGGGTAGATTAGGCAGCGGTGATCACTTCCCAGCAGGTGACCCGCTTGCTCGTATGCCGTACTATAACACATATAAAATATACATAAAAAAAAAAACAAAATACGGCTAAAACAAGCTTAAATAATAAACCATATTACGGCACAACGAAGTTTATACTATAAAATGCGACATAAACTTTTTGTGTAATACTATGTTTGGAAATCTAATGGAGTTAACTTTCTTATTGGTTTCGCCATTTTATACAAAAATCCACTTGTAGGCAAATTACCTCACGACGTTTTCCTTCAAACGAGGCAGGTTGTGGTTGATGAAAATGACCGTAATAAGTTAGATTAGGCTATAGACTCAGAGGTACAAGTCGGCCTGGCGGGTCTTGAACCTGGAACTTTTCGCTTATGGATTGCGCTCTTGAACAACCTGAGCCACTGTGACAAAAAATAAGAAGTATGTATAGGCATGTAAATTGTTCAGATGGTGCGATACGAAGACTTCCAGAGACGACACGCTGCCCTCTATGATTGCAATCTCTTCGAACTCAGCAAGGTGAAGCATGTCTACGCAGGCACACTACCTGAGAGTCCCAACAGTGGCCGGACCATACTTATGAGATTTGGTAAGTGATGTTTGACTGAGAGAGATCTGCACAGATTTCCGATTGCACTAACTGTAGGGCCCTTGGAAGGATCCCACAGTATCAGTCCCTAACAGACTAAATTGATAGTAACTGTAATAGCACTTATTATTATTTGTGATAATGAAATAAGCAGCAGTCTTAAAATAAAGAGAACTTACTAACAGTAGACGCCGTGTGGTTCCCGGCAGACTAGAATAGGATACTTGGGAGTGGTCCTATACCACTGCAAGTGTTGCTGTGGATGTAGTAAAAGGCGGCTAAGGTAACACAACCTAAACAAAGCTTATCAACATCAAAGAGTCCTTTCCAATCCATCTGGCCAGCGTGAAGAGTGTAGGCCAAATTCTCTGACTGCTCTGGCTTATATATGGCTCTGGTAGAACAAAGAGGATCGTGCTTCTGTAGTGGAGACCAACAAAGGCTTGATGATGACTTACGCGAAACGCTTATGGGAGGAAGAAATGATAATGATAATTTAATTGATTCGCTTGGTCTAAATAAACCTAAAGGTTCAAAATAAAGCTAAAGGTTCAAAGATAAACATAATCGACAACCACACAATCACTGGGAGACTATAACCGTTGCTAATTTCTTAATTATTTCTGTCCAAAGTAAGTACTAAAGGAATATTTGCTTTTCGGCTTTCCAGGTCGTTGGGACTTTGATGCAGTGTCAGGGGAGGACTTAATGCGAGCAGCTCTAGCCATGACGGAAATCGCCACGCAGCAACCAAAGATCCAGATCATGGGGACATCAATCATTGTGGACTTGGAAGGGCTCAACCTTAGGCAGTTCAGCTTCTTCACGCCAAATACTGCACACCAAACTATTAGTTTGATGGGGGTAAGCAAATCCTCATCATCATCAGGTCTTTTTTCGTCTCCACTGTTGGAGGATGACTGTACTAACAGAGCCATATATTAGCCAAATCCTCGTAGTGAATAGTAATTGTTTGTGCATCGTGGTTTCTTGAGTTTCTTTTGAGATCTTGATAGAGCTCGAAGCAAGACTACTCAAAAAGCGTATGTATACACTAACTCTTACTCACTTCATCTCGAAGAGCAGCCGAAATCATGACGGAGAAAGCCTTCCTTTACAGCCTTGTAGTTTGAAGGATTGTATAGAATCTCCCCGTTTAGTGGTTTAAAAGGACAGGACCTTGATCCACACCATACAAAGATCATGTTTGCAGCATGATAGGGGGTTCATAGAACACACAGGTTATGTTTAACCTGCTGTGGGCGTATAGATGAAGGGGGCAGTCATAATATTGCCGTATTGCTAGCCATAAACACTGATTAAGGAAATACGTCCTCCAGCAGCTTTTACAATACGCTCGAGGAAAGAAGCAGCTAGTACATTCGACGTATCATTATTTATTATTTAAATTAGTATATTGACATAAAAGTTACTGTATTATTATCAGCTTTCATCACATTACAGATAAACTTCCCCATCCAAATCCATGGCGTCCACCTCATCAACTACAACTGGCTCCTCACCAGTCTGTTCTACGTCGCCAAGCAGTTCATTCCTTCGGGAGCCTTCAAGAAAATCCATTTCCACGGCAACGATATGAGTTCCCTCCACAAATACATCGATCCTGAATTCTTACCTAAAGAATATGGAGGATATTGCAAACACGTCATCACATTTGAAGAATGGCTGGGAAGGATAAGGAAGTACATCAATAGGGATGAGGCATTAGTACAAGAGTTGAAAGACATGGGATACACTGTTGATAGAGATAAATGTGATAGTAGAATATGGTTTGATGATGTTTGGTGACAAGTGCCTAAATTAAAATTGTAGTTAGCAAATATGACGTTTTACAAAATTGCCTAATATAAAATAAAAATATGATGACACGCTGATAATAGCGAATATAGGTATAATATGTTAAATATGACCCTCGGGATTAAATTAGAGTCTGTCAATATTTAAGATTAATTAATTTTCCGTATTGTCTTCGTGTTTCTATGGAAAATAAGAACAACATTTTGTAGTAGACGAATACTAATCTTAAAAATTGTTTGCTGACTAAACACTTTTGTATTGACAGGCTATTAAATTACTGCCCAAAAAAGGAATAGTATTGTTTTTTGAGCTCATGTTTGTATCAAGTTTTGTATACTTATTTGAATTTATAATAATCTCAAAATTAAAGCTTTTTAGAGAAACCTAACTCTATATTTTGCAACCCTTATTTCGGTAATAAAACTTTGTGTGGCATTGTTAAATGGCTGTGCACTGTTTCTTCCATGAAAGTTGTTGGATTTGTTATCCTAAGTGAACATGTTTGTGCTAATGAACAATCCGTATCGTTAACTTTTTATATGTAAAGATATCAAAAGAGATTTTTATAAGCTCGATCACAAAATAATCCATGAAACCGCAATGGTCGTCTAACCATCGGGTATGGTGGATGGGCCAAAAACTTAAAATCTGAAATCTGTGTAAAATCACAGAACAGAAAAAAAATATTTTCTGTTTTACGAGTTTTTAGAGAAAATATGAAATACACTATATTTACAAACATATTTTTGTTTTATTTCAATGAACCAACTTCAAGAAGGAGACAATTAATCTCGAATTTATGTGTCTCCTTCTTGAACTTGGTAATTATGCCTATGCAGAATTTCCTTTATTTTCAACTTAAGAACTTACTGTTCAGAGAGAAATATTCTGACAGGGCAATCAGCGTGGCCAAATACGCAAGTCTGCAATTTTGAATTCACGATCGTTGGTAACCATTCTGGCCCTAAAATGACAGACATTGAACACTTTTCCTAGTCTGCTGTTTTTGGTCAGAATCGCGCCATTAAGAAAATATTGTGGACGCCATTTGCAAAAATATTTGTAAGTCTGCTATTTCTGACAGAACTTTGACTTAAGCTTGCACTGACATCTTATTAATTGACTTATTGACGTTGTGTAAAATCCTTTAGAATATCTTTATTTTGTGAATATTTCATAAAATCGTTAAAAAAACGATTAATAAACGGCTCATAAGGGATCTACGGACTCGCTAACGACTAGTTATGTACAGTGTTGTGCTTTACGAGTTACTAAGCTTGAGCCAAGATTGTCTAAGATATGGAAATTTTCAATCCTTATACGCTTTTGAATGTTTCTTCAAAAAACGTAAAACTATATAATATGCCTTCGCAGTGTACGTACCTACAGGAAATGCAAGATCAAAAATAGCAGAACTAAACATACTGAGAAAGAAGCATGCTTTAAACTAGGCAGTACCTAGAATAAGGAGAAAAAATCAATAACAAAGCATACTACAAAAGGTTTATTTAATACCTGTAACCTAACTTTTATACAGTACTAGGGCGACCCAGCCTAGCTCTGAAGAAGCAGGAAAAAGCCTGTTCCCTACGAAAAGACGTTTAAAATGGTTATCGCTCGTTTAATTAGATGTGTAAAAAGTGAGACAATATTTTATCATCGACTAGCAGCCCTGCCCTGCTGTGCCCGGGCATGTATTATAACTTAAAACCTTCCTCGTGAATGTCTCTATCGGTTGGTGAAAACCGCATAAAAATCCGTGCAGTAGATTTTGAGTTTATCGCGAACAAACAGGCAGACGCGGCGGAGGACTTTGTTTTATAATATGTAGTGATTTTCGTATTTCTTAGGCATTTTTATATCATAAAGAAAAAATAAATCTCATTTTACAATTTTTATTCTATCTATTTATAAAGTATTAGGAATGAAATGATTTGCGTCGCTACTGTGCCTAGTGTGCGGCCTTAATATTGTTCCAATGTGGATATTATTCGCTGTATCATTGGTTGCAATAAAATATTTTTTTATTGTCAAACTGCTCTTCATTGCACACCTTAAGATGTATTACAACCTCTTAAATTATTTTGATATCAACGTTTTTAATATCCAAATAATAATTATTTGTTTACAAATATGGATAGGGTCAGATGACAGGTTTTCATGGAGGCATGAGTGACTGTTTTTTTTTTTAAGAATGATAACTAGGTATACTTTTTGAAGAGACCTTTCTTCCTCTTTGGTTTGAGCCATATTATTATTTAACCGATTGTAAAAAATATTAAGTCACTCTTCCGCAAAGCATAAGAAAAAGTAACGAAGCGTGAAAGTTTTCTGTAATGCTTGCCACCGGATGGCAGCACTCACTCGTAGGGTCCGATAAGCTGCTGACACTGGAAAATTTTTGATAAACAGTGACCACTTACACATTGTTGACCAATACCAACCAATTGCTTACCGGACACGACGCCACAGTGCCGCTGAACAATACCTCCATCTAAAAAACCGGCCAAGTGTGTATCGTCCCACACACAGTGTAGGGTTCCGTAGAAAATAAATAATTAAACTTTGACTTTGAATAGTTTTACTTGTGAAACTAATTTTCAATGGAATTTGTCAATTCTCATATCCTTTTCCAAGAACATTTTATAAGTTGGTGGACTATTCATCTTTGACTTGTAGACCCTACTTAGCTGTGATTTTATGTGTACTTCGTTGCACAACATGTTTAGAAAATTCTGTCAGATAAATTAATAACTATATACGGACAAATCACACAGATTGAGCTAGCCCCAAAATAAGTGCTACTTATTACTTGTGTTATGGGATACTAACTCAACGATACTAAGTATATTTTAATTACAAATACATATATAGATAAACATCCAAGACCCAGGCCAATCTGAAAAATATCATTTTTCATCTTGAGCTGACCGGGGATCGAACCCTGGACCATCCGTATCCGTTTGACCGCTGCGCCACGGAGCTCGTTAGTATGAACAACTAACTTTCTCAGGTCGGGGCCCATAAGAAAAAATTATCAGTTCAGTTGACAGCTATTCAATGAAAGAAAAGTATTTTTGTACATGAAATTCCAGAAAAGCGTCCTCATTGT
Organism: Rhodophaea formosa; assembly: GCA_963082605.1. Classification (NCBI taxonomy): domain Eukaryota; kingdom Metazoa; phylum Arthropoda; class Insecta; order Lepidoptera; family Pyralidae; genus Rhodophaea; species Rhodophaea formosa. The sequence goes on from OY720219.1 coordinate 2,881,829, forward strand.
AGATTCTATTCATATATTTTGGTGGCAGACACACTGCATGCAATGGTTTTTTGAATATGTAAACACCACGTCCAAATCTGCCACGATTCCTAGACCATGATCATTGAAGCAATATTTTGATTTAGCGGACTACGGATTTTGAGTGGCGAATGAATTGCTTCGTGTTAGTCTGATAATATTATGACAATAGATTTCAATTAACAGACTTGCGCTCGTCAAAAGATATTTAATAGAATGAAACCATTTCGACTCGATAAGAAGAAGAGAGAAATGTAAACAGTGACAACAATTTTCGAAGAAAATAAAAACATCTGAATAGCTATTTTTAACAGGGCGTATTGTCATTGTCATCACCAGATCGCAAAACGTACTCGTCTGGAACACCCTTCTCCAGCGTCCCAAAGTGTTATTTTGTCGTATTTTCCAAAAAAAAAATATTTTTCTTCTTTTCATGAAAGTAGTTGTACGTAGTACATAATATCTCCATCGTCTTTATCTACGTATTTCAAATGGCGTTATAACAATGCTGCAATGATACCTTCATGCTGCATGTTGCTTTTCATCTCATCCTGTCCAGAGAGTTTCAGTTACAGAGTGTGAATCTTAATTTCAAATCCATTTTCAAAATATTTTTCAGTCCTTTCTCATCATCTGATTATCTCCACCCTTGCTCGTAGACACTTGTCTAGAGAAATTATATTTAAAATCAAATCTATATTTTGATACCAACAAAATCAATCTTGTAAATGTGTGAAACAGCATAATTAAAACATATCTAGTTATCCTGTAAGATCTTGTATTCTGATTTCCTACCTGCCTGAACTCTCTTGCTGCTGAGAACTACTTCACAAGTGGAGACTGTAGGTCAAATCTTCTGTCTGCTTTGGCTAATGTATAGCTCTTGTAGTACAAAGAGGGTCGTACCTCTGCAGTAGAGATTACCTAAGACCTGATGATCATAAAAATTACATTTTGTCATAAAAAAGCATAAATATGCATTTTATACGCCAAAACTTGCATGCTCATCTCTCTCTCTCTCTGGACCTGATGCCTCAGCGTTGCTGCCTGCTGGAAAATTCTTCATCAATCATCATCATCAACAGGTCCTTGTAAGTCTCCACTGCAGGAGCCCAACCCTCTCTGTACTACCAGAGCCATATATTAGCCAGGGCTGTCAGAGGATTTGGCCTACAGTCTCCACGCTGGCCAGACGGGTTGGAGAGGTCTCTGATGTTTATTGCTTTGTTTAGCTTAACTGTTTCCTTAGTCGACTTCTACAACATCCACGGGGAGCTTGGAGTGGTCCTATTCTACTCTGCCGGGAACCACACGGCGCATGGAAAGTTCTTATTAAGCAGCTTTTCATAATTCATTTGTGTTTGTCAGACATAGGTTACAAATAGATGTAAGAACACTAGTTATTGTTATTTGACCTCTTTTGTTCAGTTTGATATTTAATATTTACATATAGGCATACATTGACTTAATAAAATCGTATTCTTACTTCTATGTACGCACATTTGACTTGCAGATAACTTATCAAGAGGACGTATAATATTTAAGTAAAGTCGCTATATCGCAAGAATTCTTTGAAGTAAGAACTCATATAAATACTTATTATTCAATATTTACTCATCAAAAACCTATATTTTGATTGATCTAACCGTGGGGCATCATGTTGGTTTAGTGCTTTAAGGGTATCGCAGATTCTATCCAAAGACGACGACTTTCGTAAGTGTTTAATTTCTGCTGTCGACTGTACTATTTTTCTTCTTTGACCTCTGTGGCCTAGTGATCATTATGTCATGCCAGGCTGTCCTGGGTTCCATCCCCTGTTAGGTCAAGACGGACAATGATATATTTTAGATAGATCTGGGTTTGGTTATTTTTATATGTTTATTGGTTATAAACTATAGTAGGTATCCTTAAGATAGTTGCTATTAATAAATCAAAATTTCATCGAGCGAATTTCAAAAGAACAACGAACAAATTTTAAAACAGCTATGGTCATTTGATCAAAAGTTCAACCGACCAAATTCTGGAATTATCTCTCTACTATTTGCCAAATCGTTCAAAGATCAAAAGGATTATTGGACAATTTATAATTTATCAATTGGTTTGACTGAAAATGTGAAAAGAATCACATTATGACCGACATTACGTACCCGATTTTATATTTTTTTAAGCTGTACGAGTGTTGTATTAAGTTCAAGGGTTCGCTCTCCATGGAAACAACAAACAAACCGCTTTGTAAGCGCCTTTTTTCAAAATATTGACATTGAGAATAAATTCAATAATTAGAAGATCGTATTAGCCGATCGAGGGAATGGGCGAGAATCTGAGAAATTATGTCAATGGCAATAATTATTCCAGAAGGCGTTTTTTTTTTATTTTTAAGAAAAAATCTTTGTTTACATAGTTATTATTTACGTCTTATGAAGTTATCGAACGCAGGCGTTTTATAATATACAAACAAGTTCGCGAGGCCTAAGCTAAGCTTTGCATTATTAGCTATTGCATATGTTTGAGTGCACATTCAACATATGCAATATGTTGGTGTGACACTATCTATTGTGTTAGATTTATTAGTGAAATGGCTGCAAACACAAGTAAACGAAGAATAGGAAAACCTTTAAATAGCTCAGTAAAAGAAATATGTACTTCATTTAAATAGTTATTTTAAACTCAATAATAAAATTTATTTTCAAAAGTTTTTTTCTGCCTCTACTTTTGATGATTGCTCACACAAATGTAAAGCTCAGCTTACGCCTACCGGACTTTACCCATTTAAAAGTTTTTCTTTATTATTTCTAGTGACGTCCAAGGATGTCGTTCCTGGAGGTGTTCTTCCAAGCGGAAGTGAGCCGCTTCGACGACCCTGACTTCGAGGAGATGGCCCGCAGGAACTGTAACGAATTCCCAGACACCAGGCAGAAGGTCATCCAGGAGTTACGCTCTATGATCACTGGTAAGTTAAAAAAAAAACAAAATTCAAATGTTTATTTAGTATAGGTTTTTCAGAAAACTTATTAATTGTTATACATGTATATGAAGGTCTTCTCAATAGTTTCAGAATAAAATGGCTGTAACACGCGGACAGACAGATAGACGGACATGAACATGACGTATCTAAAGTGTTCCGTTTTTTGCCATTCGGCTACGGTATAGGATTCCGTAGCAATAATTCCGAATGGCAAAAGGGTTTAGTGTTAATTTTATTGTAATTTTACTAATGTTATAGGAAGATACTATTCATTCCATTTTTATTAATTATTTTTAAGCAAATGAGACTGTTGCTGACCCAAATTATTTAAAGTTAAAGTTTTACTTAGTTAAGTTACAGAAAGGTAATAAGTTATTAAAGGAAAAAATTGCTGAGAAAATGCCCCTACTTAAGGAAAATAAGGATGATTCGGATATTCTGTATTAGTCTCGCTATTCAAAGGGGGAATGCTGCCAGTATCTTTGGAACCTTGCCTAAAGGGTCTCCTTTTAATAATATATTTTAGGTATTTTATCATATTTTTAAGGTGTTTAGTTTTAGGTTAATTTTTCATAATTATTTAATATGTAATTAGTTTATTTTAGTTTAATTTAATAAATACAGGTTCTGTATAATAAAATGTTTAATGTGATTGAATCTGAATTTAATAATGCGCTTCTGATAAAAACATGTGCCCAACGAAAACTCAAAAAGTTTAGTGATTGGGCTACTCCAGGTATTTACATCAGTAGAAATAGGTTATATGAATAACTGGTAATGAAAGCTTATAATCAAAATTCGGAGTTTATCACTTTTGTTCAAACTTATTCAAAGGTCTTTAAAAAAGTTTGTTCGTGTGCTAAGCCATTATACACTAAAAAATTATTTTAAACTCTCAAGATAAAGTAAAGGAAACATGAAAAATTATTCATAAAGAAACTGGAAAAGTCAAAACCGGAGACAATAAAATAGAATTTAAAACTAATAATAAGGTCCTTACTACTAATGAAGATGTTCAATATTTTGAGCATTTTTTACACTAACATTGCCTCTATACGACCTTCATGTGAATGAATGACTCTTGGAATGGGATGGACTTGGTATCAACATCAACGGCGAGTTCAACACTCACCTTCGATTTGCTGATGTCATACTCGTCATGGCGGAGTCGCTGGAGGATTTAAATACCATGCTCAATGACCTCAATGAAGTTTCCCAACAAGTGGGCCTTAAAATGAACATGGACAAGACGAAAATTATGTCAAATGTCCATGTTGCGCCTTCACCAGTGATTGTTGGAAACTTCACACTTGAACCTGTAGACAGTACATTTACTTGGGTCAATTGATCCAGGTCGGCAGTTCCAGTTCCAGTTTCAAGGACGAGGTCTTTCGTCGAATTCGACTCGGCTGGGCAGCGTTCGGGAAGCTCCGCAGCGTCTTCTCGTCCAAAATACCTCAGTGCCTAAAGTCGAAAGTCTTTGATCAATGTGTGTTATCAGTGATGACTTACGGGTCCGAAACATGGCCCTTACTATGGGTCACATAAGAAAGCTCAAAGTCGCTCAAAGAGCTATGGAGAGGGCTATGCTCGGTGTTTCTCTACGAGATCGAATCAGAAACGAGGAGATCCGTAGAAGAACCAAAGTCACCGAAATAGCCCAGCGGATTAGCTCTCTGAAGTGGCAGTGGGCGGGGCACATAGCGCGAAGAACTGATGGCCAATGGGGCAATAAGGATCTTGAATGGCGACCACGTACCGGCAAGCGCAGCGTTGGACACCCACCGACCAGGTGGTCGGACGACCTGATAAGGCGCTGGGCGCTTCCAACTGGTCGTATTGGAAGTCCTTGGTGGAGGCTTATGTCCAGCATATGACTTCTTGCGGCTGAAGTGATGATGAATGATCATATAATTGCACCTTATTTAGCTTCTATTTTTTACAAATGTAGAGACACAGGGTTCTTTTCCTGACTTAATGAAATTAAGTTATATCTTTATATTAATCGGGCGATAAAAAAGATCCTTCTAATTATCGTCCTATCTTTATTTTGCCAGCACAAGTATAATATTTGAAAAATGGATTTTTAATCAGTTAATATCCTTCTTTAATAAAAATGGTGTTTTCCATAGCGAGCATTACGGATTCACTAAAGGCCGGTCAACCACAGACGCGGGTGTAGCTCTTTTAAACATATCTATGACGCTTAGGAGGGAAAACAGAATGCAATAGGTGTATTTTGTGATCCCTCCAAAGCGTTCGATTGCGTATACCACAATACTCTTCTATCTAAGCTAGAGCATTATAGAATTAAAAGGAGAGATCTTGATTTAATTGGGTCATATTTAAATAGCCGAGTTCAAAAAGTTAGTTTAGATAGGGTTCAATCTTCCGGATCATCTGTTAAGATAGGTGTACCCCAAGGCTCTATTCTAGGACCTTTGTTATTCCTCATATATATAAATGATTTACCATACCGTGTCAATACATGTAAGGCTGTACTATTTGCTGATGACACATCACTTATCTTCTGTTTAGATAGAAAAATCGACTGTTTTAACGAGGTCAATAGTACATTAGCTCAAGTATTGGACTGGTTTACAGCGAATAACTTGTTGCTTAACGCGAAAAAAACTAAATGCATTAAATTTTGCTTACCGAATGTCCCAGGTCTGCCAATGCGCATAGTAGTTGATAATGAAACGTTAGATTTGGTAGATAAAACAACATTTGTCGGAATAATAGTTGACTACGGTCTTCAATGGGGTTTACAACTTTGGCGGGTAAACTTAGTTCGGCGGCTTACGCAGTTAGGAAAATCAGACAGCTGATTGATCGCGTTTGGTATACTTTAGTTACTTTCACAGTATATGTCCTATGGAATATTGCTGTAGGGTACCGCTGCAGACGTTAACACTATATTTGTTTTGCAAAAACGCGGTAATAGAGCAATATATGAATTAGGTGCTCAAGACTCTCTCAGATAATTATTTAGGGACATTAATATTTTTACATTTTCCTCCCAGTACATCTTTGTGAATATCATGTATGTGCGTCAAAACCTTCATTTATTTATAAAGAATTGTGATGTTCAAAGCAGGAACACAAAAAATATAAATCAATTAGCAAGCATTGCGGCAGCAGAAAATAATGGGTTCATTTCTGGGTCTTGGAATACGCTTCAATAAAAGAATACCCAATGAATTTTTGAACTACCTTTTAATAAATTTATGACTGCTGTTAAAAATCAGCTGATAAAAAAGGCATATTACTGTACAAATGATTATTTAATGGATAAAAATGCTTGGAATTATTCAAATGTTTTTTAAATGTATGTGTATACTTAATAACTGTTATGTATTATGCCCTTCAGGCACGTAGGTGACCAATACAGTACTGAGTTTCTTTCGGCGTATTCTTCTCAGCAGTGGTCTAACCACGCTCGTAGTTTTTCGATATTGCAAATATAAAAAAAAAATAACAAGAAAGATAAATGACGTTCAAAAAGTGATACACGTGATCCAAAATTTGAATAAAAAATATTCATTTCATTTCATTTCATGAGTGTTGCAAATTTGCAATCAATATTTTTTTTATATATTACTCAAAAATAAGTTTATAATATCAAAAAAATGTTTGAATGTACAAATCCTATTGCAAAAAAGAGAAGTTCTCTAACATTATCATTAAATAAATTTGATTTTTAGCAACCTACAATTAGTTATATGGTGTTCTATTAAGTAGTATGTCATTTTGTATGTGCGAGAAGCCATATTATGACTCTGGTAGTAAAGAGAGGGTCGTGCTCCGGCAGTGTAGACTAAAAAAGATCTGATGATGATGAACCTCTCTGGCTGACATTTCCAGAGCGCGGAGAGTGTCATCCCCGGCGCCTGGATGACGAGTACCTGCTGAGGTTCCTTCGATGTCGGCGGTTCATTCCAGCACTTACGCATAAACTAGTAAGTTATGAGATTAGTTCCTTTGACTTTTCACATTTTACAGCCTTTGTATTTTAAACCTCGTTACGGCAAAACCAAACTTGAGTATTACTTCTTCATACGTCAACTACAGAGCAACTTGGTTTGGACATTCATTTTATTGGATCACCGTGAGACAAATGGATTTTTTCGTGTATCTCACTGCTTACAGCGACTCACTTCAGTTCGGGGTTTCATCTTTAGGCCAGTCAATATCGACACAAAAAGTTCAAATATTGCAAACGCGCATATATTGGCGATTTTTTTATATATTGTAGAGACCACTAGTTGCAAACTCGAACTATTGGTCTCTACAATATATAAAAAAAATCGCCGATACCTGCGCATTTGCAATGTTTGGTCGACATCAAACATGCAAACAATAATATCGACATATTGACTGGCCTATTTATCCTTTTCAGTGATCCTTTGGAACCTGAGGTCTCTTATTGTGAAAACAATCAAAATTATTTGACAGCATGAATTACATAAAAGTTGTGATGCGTCCAAAGTTTGAGAGCTAGGCTCTTGTATTGTTATTGTTGTTATTCTATGAAACTTAACGCACACGTTTCAGAAGAATTATGGAGATATTTGCCATTGCTTTCTCAATTTCACACATAGCGGAAATCCACTTGTGTACAAATTGCCTCACGACGTTTTCCCTTGCTGGAAGCAAGTAGTGGTCGATGTAAATTACCTAGAGTCAGATTGGACTACAAATTTGGAGATACAAGGCCTGGCGGAGTTAAAACATAGGACTTTGAGCCACTACTGCGTTATAGAAGTCTCTACTACTTAATAGTCAAGAAGAAGCCTGTATCGTGATGTAAATTTTTCAGATGGTGCGATACGAAGACTTCCAGAGACGACACGCTGCCCTCTATGATTGCAATCTCTTCGAACTCACCAAGGTGAAGCATGTCTACGCAGGCACACTACCTGAGAGTCCAAACAGTGGCCGGACCATACTTATGAAATTTGGTAAGTGATGTATGCCACAGAAAGATCAGAGTAACAATCAACAGAAGATTTTCACCTGCACTACCTATCATCATCATCATCATTTCATGTAGGTGACACGGTCAGTCGACCATGCATACCCTGGTGTCAGAATTCTTCCGAACCACCACTCGGCCTCTGACGTGGTTCCTTAAACGAATACCAGCAGCCGGATACTAAAGGCTTAACGTGCCTTCCGAAGCACGGACTAGCACTACCTATAGCATTGTTGCATGAGAAGGTTCTGTCAGTATAATTCCTGGCTAAATTTGCAGTTCTATTGTTAATATGATTATGATAAAAGTGTAGTGACTTTGAATTAAAATAACAATTGATTTACGCTAGGCTGGAACTTTTATCAGAAAGAAATGATGTTGATAATACAGATGAGGATGCAACCGGGAAAACGGTTATAGGGGTAGGAGAAAATGATGATGGTAATTTAATTTACTCGGTTGTTTACTTCAAAATAAAGACAAAGGTTCAAAGATAATCTATGAACACAAAGTCACTATGAAGACAAAAAACCAGTAAGTACTATTAAGTATTCATAGTTGTTTCTTTCCGAACTAAGTGCTAAAATATAAATATATAATATTGAGGTATTGAATGAATTCAGGCGCTACTTTACGGAAGTCAAAGTTACATACACTTTTTTTTTTTTTTTTTAAAGGGCTTTTATCCTAGAAGGCATGTCAGCCCTATCGTAACCTAATTAAGGGATCTACGTCTGAGGGAATATTGTGATAAGTTCGTAAATTTTTTTTGCAAATATCGAACTAGGCTTTGCCAAAATTGATTGGGCAAGACCAACGTCGTAGAAATTTAACTTTAATTTCCTCATCAGTGAATCTCTTTTACATTTATATTTCTTACATTCTAATAATATATGCTGGACATCTTCCACTACTCCATACACTTTGATAGTTCATTTCTACTAAGTCCATGCAATTGCTGGCCAGCTCCCATCATATTCCATGTTAATCTCTTCACGGCCGCCACCAATAGTTAGTGCATACAACCCATGCTGATGTTACTAGTACTACAGCCACATCGGCAAGGGTTGCAGTAATAGGGCCTAGCCAGCAATAGTTTGCATGAACTTATTGGTGGCGGAAGTACACAAATAAATTTATTTAAAAGTGCATTTTTCTTTCGGCTTTTTAGGTCGTTGGGACGTTGATGTAGTATCAGCAGAGGACGTGATGCGAGCAGGTCTAGCCATGACGGAAATCGCCACGCAGCAACCAAAGCTCCAGATCATGGGAACATCAATCATTGTGGACTTGGAAGGAATTAACCTCAGGCAATTTACCTACTTCACGCCCAATATAGCACACCAAACTATTAGCTTGATGGGGGTAAGCATAAAATCATCATTATCGGGTCTTTTTGTCATAACTGCAGGAGGACGACCCTTTCTGTACTAGCAGAGTCATATATTAGCCAAATCCTCGTAGTGAGTAAATAGTAATTGTTTGTCACTGTGGTTTTTTGAGTTTCTTTTGAGCATGATGAAGTAAGCTCAACAAGCTTATGTATGAATCAACTCTTGCCCACTTCATCTCGAAGAGCAGCCGTAATCATGACGGAGATAGCCTCCTAGATTAAAACCTTTACAGCCTTGTAGTTTGAAGGATTGTATAGAATCACCCCGTTTAGTGATTTAAAAAGACAGGACCTCGATCCACACCACACAAAGATCATGTTTGCAGCATGATCGGGGGTTTGTAGAACACACAGGTTTTGTTCAGCCTGCTGTGGGCGTATAGATGAAGGGGGCAATCATAATATTGCCGTATTGCTAGCCTTATCGTTTCTCAGTCTTTCTCGAGTAAGTGATATACATTGATTGAGGAAATACGTTCTCCAGCATCTTTTACAATACGCTCGAGAAAAAAATCAGCTAGTACATCCGACGTATCATTATTTATTATTTAAATTAGTATATTGACATAAAAGTTACTGTATTAATATCAGCTTCCATCACATTACAGATAAACTTCCCCAGCCAGATCCACGGCGTCCATCTCATCAACTACAACTGGCTCCTCACCAGTCTGTTCTACGTCGCCAAGCAGTTCATTCCTTCAGGAGCCTTCAAGAGAATCCACTTCCATGGCAGCGATATGAGTTCCCTTCACAAATACATTGATCCTGAATTCTTACCTAAAGAATATGGAGGATATTGTAAACACGTCATCACATTTGAGGAATGGCTGGGAAGGATAAGGAAGTACATCAATAGGGATGAGGCATTAGTACAAGAGTTGAAAGACATGGGATATACTGTTGATAGAGATAAATGTGATAATAGAATATGGTTTGATGATGTTTGGTGACAAGTGCATAAATTAAAATTGTAGCTAGCAAATATGACGTTTTACAAAATTGTCTGAAATAAATATATGGGGTATCGTGAATAACGTTCATAATTTATGACACTCGATAATAAGAGACGAACATACAATATGTTATGGAAACCGAGTTTTGAGCGACCGAACCGACTCAGCGTTACAGTTTGTCAATTTTCCGTTTTGCCTTCGTGTTTCTATGGAAATTATGCACAACTTTTCCTATTGGGCCAATACTAATCATAAAATTGTTGGGTGACAAAACACTTTTGTATGGACAGGCTCTTAAATTCAGTCCAAAGAAGTAGTGTATTGTTTTCTGAATTCATGTATGTATTAAGTTTTGTATGTTTTTTTGAACTTAAAATCATCTCAATATGTAAGCTTTATTTCAAATTTATATACACGTAAAATATTAATTGTGTTAAAAAAATCTCTGAAACATAGAAATATGCAGTAACAGATTCACAAACCTTTTAACGATGTACCCTATACTTTTAACCGACTTCAAAAAAAAAGGAAGTTCTCGATTCGACTGTATGTTATTTTTTGTATGTTTGTTACGCGATTACTCAGTCAGTTATGAATCGATTTTAATGATTCTTTTTTGTTCGATAGGTAATGCTTCAAAAGACGTCTCGTAAAATTTTTAATTTTTGTCGCAATGTATCGAGCACTTTGTGAAAAAATAAACAAAAACCGGCCAAGTGCGTGTCGGGCCACGCGCAGTGTAGGGTTCCGTAGTTGCAAATGACAACTTTGAGTTCACACTGTTTACACTCGCATCACACAGTTTAACGACCAAAAACATCTAACAATGAAAATTGTATGGAATTTTACATTTTCCAGTACATTTTATAAGTTGGTTGCCTATAACTTTTTAGTTTGCACTTAGTACTCAGCTCTGATAGTTTTCCTTTCAACTTCAGTATATATACTACTGCTGTAATTTTTTTCACGTATCCATATATAACCGTTTAGCAGATAGAGGGGGGGACACTTACCTCTAACCAAAATTTTCACTTTAAAACCAAATATTTCGGAGACGGGTGCCTAAATCGAAAAATGGTGTTCTCAACCTCACAATGTTTTTTGAAGACCTTTTTAACGATATCCCACACGATGGGTAAGTGGAGAAAAAAAAATACTCCCCCACTTAACTTGTATGGGAGCTACCATAAAAAAATTTTTTTTTCTTGATTTTTTTTACCACTTTTTTGTCATGATTAATATACATACCCTTACCAAATTACAGACAGCTTTCTAGTGCTTATAGTCTCTGAGTAAAACCGCGGACGGACAGGCAGACAGACAGACAGACATGGCGAAACTATAAGGGTTCCTAGTTTACTACGGAACCCTAAAAACCAGAAAATATTGTAAAAGGATGTCGTTCGGTATTTACTTTATTCTATTGCGAATCAAGACAGTTTGATGAGAACGTTGCTTCACTGTTTTGATTAAACTACCACACCCACTTAAAATTGTTTTTTTTTTTAAATAAAACAAAAACCGACGTTTTCTTATGTTTTCGCGATTGTTACACATTTAAATAAAATTATTTTAATACGGTTTTTATCGCGTTTATTACATTACTTACCGACTTCAACCCTATACGTAAATATGCAACCTGGAACTAAAAAGTAGGAAATAGTTCCAGGTTGTATACTTATAGAGTTGAATTAGGTATTTGTTTAATTTTGTCAAAATAATTTTATGCTACTGTGACATTGTGAAATGTCAGTGCACTGTTTCTTCCATGAAATTTGTTGGATTTGATGTTTTAAGTGATCGTGTTAGTGCTAGTGAACAATCCGTATCGGTAACTATTTATATGTACAGGTATACTAAGGTTTTTTGTAAACTCGTTCAAAAAATAATCCATGAAAACCGCAATAGTCGTCAAACCCGATTGTATGGTGGATGGGCCAAAGACTTAAAAAGAAGGAATATTTTCTGTTTTACGAGTTTTTAGAGAAAATATGAAATACACTATTTTTACAAGCATATTTTTGTTTTATTTCAATTAACCATTCTCAAGAAGAAGATAATTATTCTCGAGTATAAGCATTTCCTTTCATCATCATCGTCATCATCAGGTCTTTCTAGTCTCCACTGCAGAAGCACGACCCTCTCTGTACTACCGGAGCCATATACAAGCCTGAGTAGCCAGAGGATTTGGCCTCCACTCTCCACGCTGGCCAGACGGGTTGGAGAGGATTATTTGATGTTTAAAAGCTGTGTTTTAGCTTATGTTTCTAAAGTTGCCTCTTACGATATTCACGGGAAGACTTGGAATGGTTCCATTCTACTATTGTGGGAACCACAGCTGGGACCTCACAACGCTAATAAATACATCTTATTTGTGTGAATATTCTTATCTCTAGGTACATATATTATCGCTCTGTATTGGGTCATAAGGTGCATGTCAGTTATCAATCAACAAAATTAATTCCTCATATTCATGGTCCTTGACGTTTATTTCAATAGGTACATGAAAAAACTTGTACTGAATTTATGAGACCCTTGCAGTCAAGCTCTGTGTCCCCCAACACTTTCTAATAAGAGCAGAGTGAGGTCGTCGCTATATATATCAGGGTGTGATGAACCTTATAAGTTAAAATAAAAGCCTTTTTATTTTATGTTAGTACTGGCGACGCCGTGTGGTTCCCGGTAGAGAAGAATCGGACCACTCCAAGTCTTCCTGTTTGTGTCGTAGAAGGCTACTTAGAAACACAAGCCAAGCAAAGCTCAAAAACATCAAAGAGATCGCTCCAATCCGTATGGCCAGCATTGAGAGTGTAGGTCAAATCCTCTGTCTGCTCTGGCTAATATATGCCCTAGTAGTATATTGAATTGATTCAGGCGTTACTTTGCGGAAGTCAATGTTACATGCACTTTGAGTTAAATTATTTTGTGTGCTTTCGCCACCAGTTAGTTCATGCAAACTATTGCTGGCCAGCGCCCACCCACTACTGTTAGTCCCATCATGCTCGCCACCAATAGTTAATGCATGCAGACCTTGCCGATGGTGCTGCATCCGTTGAGGCTGCAGCAGCATCGGCCGTCGTGCTCGCGACACGTGTTTCGCCTCTACACGAGGCATCTTCAAGCAATGAACCTGAGAACAACTTTAACTCAAAGTGCATGCTTCTGGTAGTAGGTACAAAGAAGGTTGTACTCCTGCAGTAGAGATTAAAATAAGACCTGATGATGATGATGAAAAATATTTTGTCATAAAATAAGTGGATAAATATGCATTTTAAACGCTAGAACTTGTTTGTTCATCTTTCTCTATATCTGAGCATGAACGAGTTGTACGGTTGCAGATTGAGTTCTTCGAATTTCGGTGTCCTTTTTCCAACTTTTTGCAGCTTACGTTTAAGTTCTTCATGAGACACTAGCGCCACCCAGAAATTTATTCTTTTAATCATAAATCATATTCAATTTAAAAAATCTAATAGCGAAATGCCCTAGTTAATTACTTGTAGTATTTTGGTTATTCTAACTATCAACTAATTATTTTTATAACATAAATTACTACTTACAAAATTTTTAAAAAAATACATTAAAAAATTATAACTATACCTATTTAATTATTTATTTAATTTTGTCCATATTGTAATAATGTATATTGTCATAATTTTGTCAAGTATTTTGGTATTACTTTTTATTACATTATTTAAGTTTATAGAATTACTTAATTCATCAAACTAAAAATAGTGAATATTTGTATCAAGAATACTAAAAGTAATTTACTAGGGCATTCCGCTATTAGATTCTTTAAATTTGACATTATTTAGGATCAAAAGAATTAAGTGCTAGGTGGCACCAGTGTCTCATACCACAGCGAGCTCTTCCATGTAAACAACTGCGCCACGGAAGCGTTCCAGCTGACCAGATGGCAGCACTGAGTCGTAGGGCTTAATAAATATTTCTCAAGCAGTGACAACTGAGACATTGATGGCCAATAACAGCATACTGGACCTAACACCTCAGCGTTGCTGCCGTTTACTTTGGATCCTAATTAAGCAGCTTTTCATAATTTATTTGTGTTTGTCAGACATAGGTTACAAATAGATGTGAGTACACAAGTAATTGTCATTTGACCTCTTTGTTCAGTTACATAGTTAATATTTACATATACACATACATAGATTTAGAAAAAATCGTATTCCTACTTCTATGTACGCACATTTGACTTGTAGATAACTTATCAAGAGGACGTATAATATTTAAGTATAGTCGCCATATCGCAAGACTTCTCTAAAGTAAGTAATGATATAAATACTTATTATTAAATATTTACCAATCAAAAACCAATAATTTGATTGATCTCATTGTCGTATCACGTTGGTTTAATGCTATAAGGGTATCAAAGATTTTTTAAACATAAAAAATACAACTAGGTGTTTAATTTCCATTGTGGACTGTATTAATTTTGGCTAGCTCCATCTGTGTGATTTGTCCTTATATATTTATTTATTTTTATTTATTCTGAGACTGTTTATTTACTCACAATGCTAAATTCTGATATGAGTTATATATTCTCATAAGAAATAAGGGAAAAAATCCACGTGGGCAGAATATTTTAGCTCAATATAATTTTTCAGATATTAATAATAAATATTTTTCCCATATCTTATGTTGACTATACAACTCAATATTCTGTTAACATTTGAAGTGTCTTCCTGTTACCCTTCTTAATATCGAGCAAAAAAGGCTAACAAATCATGTTTGTTCTTGGAATATAATTTGTTCTGTTTTTTTGTAATTCTTGTTATAGCGGCAATAGAAATACATCTTCTGTGAAAATTTCAATTGTCTAGCTGTCACGGTTAATGACATACACCTTAGTAACAGACAGACATCGAAATCTCGGGTTCCCGCTTTTAGTCTTTGGGTATGCCCTGAAAAACAACTACAAAAAAATCCTTCTCTTTATTTTTTCGCCAAAAGTAATCGTTTGAGCTAAATTTTCGAGTCCCACATTCAGACTTAATAAATTCACAGATTTCAGGGGGGGGGGGGCGTTATGATATGTCACTTAGACATCGTGTGTGAAGCGGACATAGCCCGCTACGATGACCCGGAGTTTGCGGAGATGGCTGCGAGGAACTGCAACGAGGACCAGGAGACCAGACAACAGGCTATTCAGGAGTTACGCTCCATGATCGTCAGTAAGTATTCATCAAGAAATCAGCCAAGGAGCCAACTATATAGGCCTCTATGATTTCCTATAGATGTTATACGTGGTCTGCATCCTGCATATCTAAGTCAGGTCTTCAACATCTGATGGACGGGTATCCAACAGTGCGTTTGGCAGTAAGTGATAAAGCGGTCATCATATGTGAACTTTTCTTCCTCTAGAGCTATTGCTCTCACGTCTTCTTTTGGATAGCCCTAAGGTAAGCCAGAGTCGAGAATTCTGCAAGCCCACTGGTTGGTGAAGAAAGACATGTCAAAGGCCTTTATCTGTGTCTGGAGCTAGACAGTGCAATAATAATTCGAGTGTGTGCTCTAGATTCAATAAATGATACAGCTGTTCATACTGTCAGTTATATATTTTTTTCCCCAGGCCGGATAAAGAAGGAGGGTTTAATGTAAGGCTAACACCCGCATAGTAAAAACTCAATAGGTTACGCTAGGCACAAGTAAAAATCCAGAGAGTTAGTTCATAATGACCCTTGCATACGGATACCAGTGAAAGACCAGAAGAAGATCGGCGAGCGAACAGGTTGAAGGAACTTGTGGAAGAGGCCAAGATGTAAAGACTTTTCTGTAATAATGCAGAAAGCTTGAACTAAATATTTGATTTATTCATAATGTTTCTAGGTCGCGGCCAGTGCCATCCGCATCGGATGGATGATGCGTACCTTCTCAAGTTTCTCCGCTGTCGACGGTTCATACCACCTTTGGCTCATAAGCTGGTAGGGTATTTTTTTTACTTGTATCTCTAATCCTTCGCTGAAGGAATTGTGTGTCAAATTCATCACAAAAATTTGACACCCGAGTCTGGCGGTGGTGCGAATTGGTCGCGTATTTACGCACGAAGACGCATTGAGCGGCGCATTTTGGATAAAATCTAGGGTTTTTATGAATACGCTTGTTTTGTGTGAAATGTGTTGAAAAGGCGCCTCTAGTACTGCGCGAGCGACTGTCACAGTCTCTACTCTTTGTATCGTCCATTATTTTATTCCCTAGCTTATTCTTTAAAAGAAAAAGGTGAGATTATCTTTTTCTAGTATAATGTTTTTGTGAAAAACATGCCCTTTTTTTGTAAAAACACACGTTTTATAAATTATAAAATTTTCTCTTCCTAGCTGGTGCGCTACGAAGACTTTCGCAAACGATACGCCTCTCTCTACGACTGCGATCTCTTCGGGCTGTCTAAGGTGACAGATGTGTTCGCCGGCATATTGCCTGAAAGCCCTCACTGCGGCAGGGTATTGGTGATGAAATTTGGTATGTAATGCTAGTTCAAAAATAAAAATAGAATGAAAAATAGAAGAATGAATGTAAAAGTTCGAAAAGAGATTGAAGAAATACTTTGGTTCTCTTCTACTTTGCCGTGTGTAAATTAAAAAAGTAGAATTCCATTCCAAGACTTTCTGTGGATGTCGTCGAAGGCGACTAAGAACATCAAAGAGCTCTTAAAACCAGCTTGGAGAGCGTAGGCCAAATCTTCTCAATGCTCTGGTTTAAACATATATAGCTCTGGAAACTGAAAAAGATCTGACGATGATTATGACGCTACTTCAAAAAAATATTATGAATTCAACAAAACAAATGAACGGTTAAGTAAAACCGTAACTTTTAAAATTCAAAAAATGTGAAAGTTAAAATGTTGAGAAACATGATTGGTTTTAGTTTTTTTTTTTTAACTTGGACTGGCTCTCTTGAACTACAAAAATCTTTACAGTAAATACCCAAAAATTGCCATAATATAACTGTTTTGATCATCAGCTTTGAAGTTTGATATTTTAAAACAGCTCCAAGCGACAGTAAACCTAAATATTTACTTTACATTTTAATTTGATACCTGTACTTCGTTCAGAAAACGGTCTTAATACTGACAGCAAAGTGATCACTATAAGGTCGATATTTGTAATTCCAGGTCTTTGGGATTTGGAGAAGATATCAGTAGCGGATCTAGGTCATGTGTGCTTAGCCATAGCGGAGATCAAATCGGCGGTGCCCAGACTACAGGTCATGGGGATTTCGATGATTTTGGATCTGGAGGGGTACAGTTTAAGACATTTCACTTACTTCACGCCCACTGCTGCTCATCAGTTGGTTAGCTTGATGGGGGTGAGAAACATTCTATGAATTTGCTGTCCCATTCCGATTAGTTAACCTCGAAAACAGATTCTCTCTGGCGTATGGTGGGAGCTAGCATCAAATTTTCACGCGGACAGAACTTGAACCAATAGTTTTAACTCCTTGTTCGAGTAACGCCTTACCAATTAGGCTATAATAAGAGAGAGACTATCTTTATTAATAAGAGAGTTTTTGCGTCCAACTTCCTATCATACGGCACTATTTAAAACTGGGCGTTAATAACTTTACAGGTGAACTTCCCAATCCTAGTTCACGGCATCCACTTCGTCAACTACAACTGGATCCTCACCAGTCTTCTCTTCATCGCCAAGCAGTTTATTCCTCAGGCAGCCCTCAAGTTCATCCACCTCCATGGCAGGAATATGGCCTCTCTCCACAAACACATCGAGCCCGAGTGCTTGCCCAAAGAATATGGGGGTCACTGCCGACAAGTAGTTAAACTAGAAGATTGGTTACCGTGTATAAAGAAATATATAACTAGAGACAAGTCGGTTGTACGCGAGTTGACAAATTTAGGGTTCAAGGGGGTACACTATCGACACTGATAAACCTGATATAAGAAAGTTATAAAGGTGTTTTGTTTGTTTGTTTTTTCCGTGTGTGTAAGTGGTGAACACTGTTGTCTGATTTTTCAAGCCGCCTAAAAGCATCTGACTTAGCTTAACCACTGCCATCAATGATGACAGCCGATACCGACGGTTTAACTTGCCCTCCGAAGCACGGAGGAGCTCAAGATATTTTTATTCCACTTGCGGTCACCCATCCAAGTGAGGACTGCGCCCAGGGTTGCGGCGCTAATGCTCACGCCCAGGTCATCGGGCTACTCCTAGGTTACAAAGGTGGGTAAGCTATGAAACGCTTACATTTCATGGGATACACATGGGTTGGTTAGATACTGATCCAGAGATTTAAACTTTGCCAGTGTGATCAGAATTACTCTGCGTGTAAAGCATGTTATTAAATTTAAGACTTATAATGTATGACAATAAGAAAAAAAATATGTTTTTGTGTTTGTTTATAAGCATATACTCAAAAACTACTGGGTAGATTTAGAAACTCGTTTACCTATAAAAAGAAAATCATTTGCAAATTACATACCAAAAAAAATAGCAAAGATTTTTATTTTAGTTTCCAATCCATCCGTAAATTGCAAAATCTTTGAAGATAGCCTTTTAAAAAAACGGCCACGAATCAAAAAAACTAACTATATCATCGTAATTTTATGTGAAATGTCTTACGATTGACGTAAAAATACTAAAAAAAACTGTTAATTTTTTTTTTCATTTTTTTCCTACTGCGTAAACCAGGAATCCATTTCGTGTTTTTGTTTACCCATGCCAATGAGTAGAACCATGTTACACCACCAGATGCTATGTTTTCAAGACGAGTTTGCAGATATCGACGTGGTACTTCTTAAGCGCTGGTACGACTTAAGGTAACCCTATGATGTCACGTTGATAATAAGAGACGAACATACAATATGTTATGAAAACTTTTAGTGACCCTCGGGGTTGGCGTCTGTTAATATCTTAGATTAATAAATTTTCCATATTGTCTCCGTGTTTCTATGGAAAATATGAACAACTTTCCCTATTATACCAATGTTATTAAAAAAATTGTTAGGTGGATAAATATTTTTGTATAGACACGCTCTTGAATAATAAAACGCTCTTTTGTGTGTTTATTTGAATCTAAAATAATCTTAACTAATTGTGTCAAAAAATATTTAATTTTCTGGGACTTAGAATTATACAGCAACAAATTCACAAATCCTTTTCAAGGGTGATTCTTTGAGCATTTCTTTAATATTTTATTAATAAATAAATTCACCGGAGAAAATTGTACCACGCACATCAAAGTTTTAAGAAACCAAACCCACGCAACAATGTTAAAACCTTAATTTATTGGAAACTGGACGCGTCTTCTCACAAGCACTTTGCTCGGCCGTTAGAACGCGACTAGTTTTTACTTTAATTAGGATGACACACCATAGCGCCGCGAAGTTTGGGATGTGCAAGGGATTCTCAATTTTTCTTTAACTGGCTGAATCTAGAACCATTTAAAAGAATAAAAGCTCAAATAAAAAATTTTTTGACCTCGAGTTTAGAAAACAAAGAATTACTGAGATGAGAGTTGAAGGCGACTTAGGAAACTCAGACTAAACAAAGCTCATAAACATCAAAGAGACCTCTTCAACCCGTCTGGTCAGCGTGGAGATTGTAGGCCAAATCCTCTGACAGCTCAGGCGAATATATGGCTTTGGTACCTAGTACAGAAAGAGTCGTGCTCCTGCAGTGGAGACTTAAAAAGGTCTGATGGTGATGATGGGCGACGAGAGCATTGCGTAGGGAGACAGGCCCTCTGCCAGAATTACCTGATTTACCTGTAGAGCTATAAGGTTTTCCATACAAAACAGTTGATCAATTTAGTATGTGAAGGCCAATTTTTTTCTTCATATTAGAACATGTGTTCCTTGGGAAAAGTTGTTCAGTATGTTCAGTATAGGTGTGTTCGAGACTGTAGCAATGTTATAGATTTACACCTTGTATATTATGTACTTGATATATTATATTGTATACGCAGTCATACATTTCTCAAACAAGGTTTCTCGTTTGCCGTTGTATGATATAAGAAAAGGTTGTAAATATATACGTGCGTGTGGTTCCCGACAGAGTAGAATAGGATCGCTCCGAATCTTCCCGTGGATGTCGTAGAAAGCGACTAAGGAAACACAAGCCAAACAAAGCTTATAAACATGAAAAGACCTCGCGAACCGGTTTTGCCAGCGTGGAGAGTGTAGGCTAAATCCTCTGACTGCTCTGGCTAATATATGGCTCCGGTAGTACAGTGAGGGTCGTACTCCTGCAGTACAGACTAAAAACAGCCCTGATGATGATGAAATGATATTTTCGCATAAAATAAAAGTACACATATACATTTTTAAACGCTAAACGTGCACGTACGTTTCTTTTTCTCGCATCTGAGCTTGAATGAGTTGTACTTACAGTTGCATCTTCAGCTAGACTTCTTCGCAGCACGGTGTCAGTTTTCCGCCTTTTTAGGCTCCTTACGCTGAACTTGTGGAATGAGCTCCCTGCTAAGGTGTTCCCGAGAGATTACAACACGGCGTCCATCAAAAAGGGCGTAAAAAGATATCTTCAGGGTTGGCAACGCGCCAGTAGCACCCTCGGTGTTGCGTCCATAGACAATGGTAAGCAGTTTCCATGCAACATTGTTGGCCCGTAACAGCTAACCGGACCTGACGCCTCAATGCTTCCGCCACTTACTTCATGAAATGAAATGAAATATGAAATTAAATGAAATTAAATTAAATTTAAATGAAATGAAATGAAATGAAATGAAATGAAATGAAATGAAATGAAATGAAATGAAATGAAATGAAATGAAATTAAATTAAATTAAATTAAATTAAATTAAATTAAATTAAATTAAATTAAATTAAATTAAATTAAATTAAATTAAATTAAATTAAATTAAATTAAATTAAATTAAATTAAATTAAATTAAATTAAATTAAATTAAATTAAATTAAATTAAATTAAATTAAATTAAATTAAATTAAATTAAATTAAATTAAATTAAATTAAATTAAACGAAATGAAATGAAACGAAACCCTAATTAAGCAGCTTTGTTTTTGTCAGATTGGGTTACAAATACAAATAAATGTAAGTACACAAGTAGTTGTCATTTGACCTCTTGTGTCTAAGTACTTGATGCATGTAGGTACTTTATTGTTTACATATAAGTACACACATTTGACTTGCAGATAACTTATCAAGAGGACGTATTATATTTAAGTCGCTGTATCGCAAGAATCCTCTAAAGTAAGAACTTATATAAATACTTATTATTAAATATTAACTAATAATCAAAGATTGATTGATTGATCTAACTGTGAGCTGTCACGTTGGTTTAATGCTCTAAAGTATCACAAATTCTATTAAAAAAGGCTAGGTGTTCATTTTCCATTATGCCTATTATATTATATTATAAACATCATGCCAGGCTGCCAAGACGCAGGTCCCGCGTTCGAAACCCGGTTAGGTCAAGATGGAAAATTATATTTTTCAGATTGATCTGGGTCTGCTCATCTTTTGTTTATCACTACATATTATAAAACAAAGTCCTCTGCCGCGTCTGTCTGTCTGTCTGTCTGTTCGCGATAAACTCAAAAACGACTCCACGGATTTTCATACGGTTTTTACCAATAGATAGAGTGATTCACGAGGAAGGTTGTAAGGCATAATACATGCCCGGGCGCAGCCGGGTAGGGCTGCTAGTTTGTTATAAAATATAGTTTCGTTGAGTTAGTATCCAATAATTTTACGGATTTCAGGGGTCGTCATGATATCTCACATAGACATCGTATGTGAAGCGGACATAGCCCGTTACGATGACCCGGAGTTTGAGGAGATGGCTGCGAGGAACTGCAACGAGGACCGGGAGACCAGACAACAGGTTATTCAGGAGTTACGCTCCATGATCATCAGTAAGTAGACATTTATCAAGAAACCAGCCTTCAGAAGCTAAGTATTATTGAGACTGGTCTGCTCGGCCTCTTTGTGACTACTTTAAGTATCATTTGTCGTTTATTATCTTTGCACACTCGATCGTTATCATAAACATGTTCCAAAAATAATAAATCTATGTATATTGAAATTGTAACATGAAAACAGAAAAAAAGAAAGAAAAAAGAAAAGAAAGAAAAAGACAATAAGGAATAAATATTCGTAATCATTTATAGCCCTTCAGGCGAGTAGGCGACAAAACTGTTGATAAGAGTTTCTTTCGGCGTTTCTTCTCTGCAGTGGTCGGTTCCAAAACGCTAGTAGTCTGTAGCTTTTGAACAATTAATAAATACATATTATCTAATAAGATAATTTTAAATATGCCTAAAGGCCTATTTTCTGAATAAACGTTTTGATTTTGATTTTTGATTTGATTTTGATATAGGTGCATAAAATTTGCATGCCGTGCTATTATCGCGGATACATGATAAGTACTTTAATTTGCCATAACAACTTTTGTTCTGTATTATGCAAATAAAGATTTCTGATTTCCGATAGGTCATGATTTCCCATACGCCCAGTTAGAAGTGACCTGCATTCAGCGCTTTTTGGAACTTGGGCAGCCGGCCTATTTACTAACTCGGATGACAGGTGTCGATGCCTATCAATCTAGGATTTGCTGTTACAATGCGGTTTTTGTATTTCAAATAAAAAGTTCGAACAAGCAAAACCCGCATTGTAATTGTAAATTCTAGGTTGATAGGCATCGACACTTGTCATCCGATTTAGTAAATAGGGGGGGCAGGTCCTGGTGGATGGGTATCAAACGGTGCGTTTGGCAGTAAGTGATAAGTTTGCAGTACAGTTTGCCGTGTGGTTCCCGGCAGAGTAGAATAGGACCACTCTTAGTCTCCCCATGGATGTCGTAGAAGTCGACTAAGGAAACAAAGCTATAAACATCAAAGAGACCTCTCAAACCCGTCTGGCCAGCTTGGAGAGTGTAAGCCAAATTCTCGGAGGTTCGTGCTACTGCAGTGGAGAATAACAAGGACCTGATGATGATGACGATGATGATTAAGCGGTCGCCATGTGAGAACTTTACTTGCTCTAGAGCAGTAGCTGTTACGTGTTCTTCTGGATAGCCTAGCTAGGCAAGTCAGAGTCGAGAATAATGCAAGCCTTCTTGAACATTGGCTGATGGAGACGCGTTGAGGGCCCTTATTTCCTATGTGGAGCAAGCCAGTCCATATTCTTTTTTAAACATTCGCGCTTCAAACACATAATTATTAATATTAACAGGACTTAGCACGAACCTTTTTACTTATTTATTTTCGCTGACGTTTCTATGGAGTTACATCCATCGTGGTCGCAGCGAGACTGGAGTACGGCGGTGTCATCTTGTGGTGGTGGGAGCACTTGCACTAATAATGTCACTACCCACAACTAGTTTTATATTTTCGTATTAGCCCCGGTACACACAACACTGACAATGTCCAACTTTTTGTCCGACACTGAACGACACGGTTTAATTTTATCAATCACTGGATTCCATGCAGGTGATAATTTGTATCCATCTTCCCTGTTGAAAGTCTTGTATTTCTTTATTTCAACAGCTTCCCGTACTAGTCTTTTGTAGTAGTGACGGTCAGTAGATAATACCTTTGGCTGGTGTAATTCAATCCAGTGATTGCAATCGGTGTCCATAAGGTGTTCTGCAATAGCGGACTTATTAAATAAGTAAAAAGGTTCGTGCTAAGTCCTGTTAATATTAATAATTAAGCCAGTCCATGGCAAATGGCAATATTTCAGATAATATCATAAAAATAATAGTCGATAATATTTTAATTATGTACCAAGGGATAATTTGTTATAATAATCAATACTATCTTTAAACAAAATATACCCATGATTAATATTATGCTAACTATAAACTAATTATTTTTTATAACATAAATAACTTACTAACTTCTTCTTCTTTTCGAGTCAAAATGGCTATATAATTATATAATTTTATGGTAAGAGGATCAGCCAATCTGCGTTACCGACTAGACTGTCTTAATAACTAACTAAACTGAAAATAAAAATTATAACAATAAAATATTATAACTACTTAATTACATAAAAAAAATCTAATAGTAAATTTTGTACATGTGGCATAGTGCCTAGAACGTTGGCTGCATTACCTCGTTGGATGGTGATGGCAATCCTTTGTCCGAGGTAAGAGCTAGCCTTTCCGTCACCTGCAGCGTCGACAAGCTTAGGCGGTAAAACTTTGAATAACTTTTTTGTACCAGGGCCCCATGGACCAAAAGTTTTAGGAGAGACGATATAACAGGTTGCGTTCCATGATTAACAGTAAGTTTTAGAATGCTTTAAAATTTCAAAAAAGACGCTTTCCTGTAAAAGTCATAAGTTAAGTTTATAATTAAGTATTGTCGGTGCATGTCGGTAAACCTTGTTACAATAGAAAAATAAAAAAAACGTTATAAATCACCAATTCTTCGCGCTTACGCGCACTTCTTCTTTACAGGAAGCATTTTTTTTATTTACATGATTTTTGTTTGATATTTGAATTTTATCTATGAACTTAGATGAAAAGCTTCGATCATTATAAGACTGCAATTCTGGATTCTGGACTTAGACGGCAGCTGAAAATCAGTGTTTTGCTAGACCTGCTAAATGACATTGTAATATACATTCTTATTACTTTACTATAATATACTCTGAAGACTTCATTTTCTCTCTTTGTCTCTTCGTATTCGATTAATGAAGGCGCTCTGGTGTGAAATCATCATCATCATCATCAGGTATTTTTTTAAATCTCCACTGCAGGAGCACGACCCTCTTTGTACTACCAGAACCATATATATTAGCCAGGGCAGTTAGAGGGTTGAGGGGTGAAATCTACCATCTAAAATAAAGCCGTTGCGTGTTTTCAGACATTGTTATTGGATAACGGCCCAAAAATATCTAAATTACACATAATTATAGTATTTTATGCAACGGTTTTATAATAGGGGTCTTAAAAGGTGAGTGGCGCGGGTAGCGATATGAGCGAGCGAAGCGAGCGAATATCGCTAATAGAGGCGCCACGAGCCTTTTAAGACTTAATTATAAACCGTTGCATACAATATTTTTTCTACGACTTTCAAAAAATGCAAAATCCTTAAAACATAAATTTTGAGTTTGACAACTAACTCGCGGTAATTGTAAATATGACAAAATAGTGTGTCTATGGTTACCTTCTTTTATTAATAATTGATGTTCGCTTGACTCTTAAAAAAAAACACGAAACTTCGTAAACGTCAGGACCCCTGGACCAATAGCGAAATTTGCCGTTTGTAAAATACCAAATTATACTACCTTTACGCTACTATTTGAAACCTAATTTAAAATTTTTGGTACTTCGACTAACTGCAAAAAAAAAATTAAGAAAATGGCCAGAGATTCTGACGTCAGGATGTCTGGACCACCTTTTTTTTCCTAGTTTGAGATAACATTATTTATTTTTTTCTTTATAAATATTAACTACCTTTTTAGTACCTTACTATTTATATAAATTTTATTTTTTTTAAATACAGGAAAAAAATTACGCATTAAAGATTTTTTTTTCATGCTTATTAATTTTCCTCATAAAGAATTTGTTTTTAGGATACCTATATATGTAATTCTTCATATTTCAGTGTATGAACAGACACTGAAATATGAAGAATAAATTTTTTTATTATTAAAATTTATTCTGTTATGTTATCTCAAACTAGGAAAAAAAACCGGCCAAGTGCGTGTCGGGCCACGCGCAGTATAGGGTTCCGTAGTTGCGAATGACAACTTTGAGTTCACACTGTTTACACTCGCACCTCACAGTTTAACGACCAAAAACATCTAACAATAAAGATTGTATGAAATTTTACATTTTCCAGTACATTTTATAAGTTGGTTGCTTATAACTTTTTAGTTTGTACTTAGTACCCAGCTCTGATAGTTTTCCTTTCAATTTCAGTATATATGCTACTGCTGTAATTTTTTTCACGTATCTATATATAACCGTTTAGCAGATAGAGGGGGGGGACACGTACCTCTAACAAAAATTTGCACTTTAAAACCAAATATTTCGGAAACGGATCCCTAAATCGAAAATTGGTGTTCTCAGCCTCACAATATTTTTCAAAGACCTTTTTAACGATACCCCACACGATGGGTAAGTAGAGAAAAAAAAATTACTCCCCCATTGTACTTGTATGAAAGCTACACAAAAAAAAATTTTTTTTCAAGATTTTTTCTACGACTTTTTTGCCATGATTAATATACATACTTACACCAAATTACAGCTTTCTAGTACTTATAGTCTCTGAGTAAAACCGCGGACGGACAGACAGACAGACAGACAGACAGACAGACAGACAGACAGACAGACAGACATGGCGAAACTATAAGGGTTCCTAGTTTACTACGGAACCCTAAAAAGGTGGTCCAGACATCCTGACGTCAGAATCTCTGGCCATTTTCTTAATTTTTTTTTTGCAGTTAGTCGAAGTACCATAAATTTTAAATTAGGTTTCAAATAGTAGCGTAAAGGTAGTATAATTTGGTATTTTACAAACGGCAAATTTCGCTATTGGTCCAGAGGTCCTGACGTTTACGAAACTTCTTTTGCAATCACGAAAACTAGGTTGAATAGTCTGTGGCTGCTAGCCGTATCGTAATAGCGACATTATAGTACGGCTGTGCTGTACTGTTATGGAGCAGATAGTATAGACTTATTATGGATGTTCTTATGTTTGTGTTCTTGAATGGTTCTTGATCATATAAATGACAGATAAAAGTACAGGAGTAGAAAAAGATATTTTCGCTACATTTTATGGTCACAACAAATCTGTAACATTGTTTCTAGGTCGCGGCCAGTGCCATCCGCATCGGATGGATGATGCGTACCTTCTCAAGTTTCTCCGCTGTCGACAGTTCATACCATCTTTGGCTCATAAACTGGTAGGGGATATTTCTTTACGTGTGTGTCTTATTCTTCGTTAAATTTGACACCCTGTGGCTGAGACCGGTGGCAGCGCGGATTGGTCGCGCCACATTTCCGTACGGCGACGCGGTGTGCGGCGGATCATAAAATGGAAGTTCATAAAATCTGGGTTATTATGTAAACGCTCGTTTCGAATGAAACGACTCTAGTAGCGCGTGAGCGACTGTAGCATTATGTTTTTGTTAATAACATATGTGTGCCCTTTTGTAAAGACACGTTTTTTATACAGGAGTGTTATTCTTCCAGGTGGTCCGCTACGAGGACTTTCGCAAACGTCATGCCACTCTCTACGACTGCGATCTCTTCGGGCTGTCTAAGGTGACAGATGTGTTCGCCGGCATATTGCCTGAAAGCCCTCACTGCGGCAGGGTATTGGTGATGAAGTTTGGTATGTAATGCTGCTTAATGTGCTGTGTGATTCCTAGCAGAGTAGATTAGGACCATTCTAAGTCTCCTGTAGTAGAAGAGAACATATGGATCAAATTTTATTATACATATAAAATCATCAACAACCTCGTTGACTCTCCATATTTGTTGAACAAAATTAACTTTAAATGCACTAGTAATACAAACACTTTTCTCCTCCACTTTGTAATACCAATTATGCTCACAATAGATTTCTTGTAAGAGCTTGTGATAAATACGATAAATCTTACAATCATGTCGATATATTTCATGAACGATTGGGCAAATTTCGTAAAATGTTAAATATCACTTTGACTTAAATTTTTTGTATCGTAGCCACTGAAATTGTCTTTAAAAACTATTTGTTAATTAGGTATATTTTAGTATTTGCTACATTTGTCCTACAACGTCTTTAAGCGTTAGTCAGTGGTTTTTTTTTTCGTGTGTGTCAGTGGTAAAAACTATAGGGCTATGTACGATCTTATATATATTAATATGTTCATATGTACTACACTGTGCCTATTTGTTTTTCTAATAAATAAATAAAGTAAGTACATGATTACTAAAAGGTCGATATTCGGAGATTGTGGTAAGAAGTCATCAAGCGGTGCAGTTGGAGTTTGCCTTAGACGATTTTGCAAATTGATTCGAGTGGACTTGTTGTAGTTTGGTGTTATGAATGCTCGTGTTCATAAACAATTTCGTGAAACAGTTAAAGTAGACTGTTATATGGATTCGTATAGACTTGTCACCAGATACTCCCATGAGTATATATTTCGTATCTCATTACACTTGACAATGGCAAAATCACTGAATGGCGGTGGAAGCCATAAAATAAAATATAGAATAGAATATAGTTGATATTCATAATTCCAGGTCGTTGGGATATCGAGAAATATTCAGTAGCGGATCAAGGACGCGCATGCTTAGCCATAGCGGAGGTTATATCGGCGGTGCCCAGACTACAGGTCATGGGGATTTCGATGATTGTAGATCTGGAGGGGTACAACTTGAGGCATTTCACTTACTTCACGCCCACTGCTGCTCATCAGATGGTTAGCATGATGGGGGTGAGTAACTAAGGCAAAAACATGCTATGAATTTGCTGTACATTTCCGATACCTCGATAACAAATTAGCTGCATATGGTGGGAGCTAGCATCCTCAAAAAAGTTGGGAACTGTAATCAAGACATTGAAACAAAGATTTCGGTTGATATCTATACTTTTTTACTTATAATATAAAGTGGGAATATTTGATTGTTTGTTAAACGACTGGATCGATTATCAAAATATTTTCATCTATATAAAGCTAATCTACTTGCTGCGGTGACATGGCTGCAATTTACGAGGCCAACATCCCGGGAAAATTCCCAGTCTTATACTAGCCTCGGAGCTGCCATTAATTATTTCAGATCACCCTCAAGCATGTTAAGTATATCTTCTAGAATATTATTTAGAAATTAACGTCCGACTTCCCATCGTATAACACTCTCTTATACCAGGCGTTCATAACCTTACAGGTGAACTTCCCAGTCCTAGTACACGGCATCCACTTCGTCAACTACACCTGGATCCTCACCAGTCTTCTCTTCATCGCCAAGCAGTTTATTCCTCAGGCAGCCCTCAAGTACATCCACCTCCATGGCAGGAATATGGCCTCCCTCCACAAACACATCGAGCCAGAGTGCTTGCCCAAAGAATATGGGGGTCATTGCCAACAAGTAATCAAACTGGAAGATTGGTTACAGTGTATAAAGAAATATATAACTAGAGACAAGTCGGTTGTACGCGAGTTGACAAATTTAGGGTTCAAGGGGGTACACTATCGACACTGATAAACCTGATAGATCAACGTGATGTATTTCTTGTACTACTAATTAAGTGATAAGATATAGGGGCAACCGTGTGATTCCCGGCAGAGTAGAATAGGACCACTCCAAGTCATCCCGTGGATGTCGTAAAAGGCGACTAAGGAAACACAAGCTAAACAAAGCTTATTAACATCAAAGAGACCTCTCCAACCCGTCTGGCCAGCGTGGAGAGTGTAGACCAAATCCTCTGACTACTCAGGCTAGTATATGGCTCTGGTACTACAGAGAGGGTCGTGCTCCTGCAGTGGAGACTAGAAAGACCTGATGATGATGATGATGATATAGGGGCAACCTATAGAATAAATAAATAATTTACAGGGAATTTAACTGTCACTCGCGCGCTACTAGCGACATTCCCTGCTCAGTGGGTCTACCTCACAGAAATAGATCGTCACCTTATGGAAATCCTTACATAACCAATGGATGTCTGCAATGATAATATTATCTTATATGTTTGTTGCCGGCTGATGAAAAGTCTATACAGAGTTCAGAGAACGATCAAAGCCAGATCCCAGCAGGCCTATTTGCTAACTTTTGATAGCTACGGTGTACATCACTTTCATGGTAACTTCAATATTCATTACGGCTTCGGTATGAATGACTATTTTTATTTAAGAAATGTAAACCGTAATGGATGCTAAAGTGACAATCAAATCGTTGTACACCGAGTTAGCAAATCGGCCTGCAGTTAGAAGTTTTCGAAGGGTCACAAAAAAATACAATTCTATATTATTTGAAAATATAAAGAATATATATTTATAACCATTAACAAATTTAAATATTCAGTAATTTCGTTGTCAAAATTAGTCAGTCACACAGTTTTTCATACAAATCTATGAATTATTCATACAATTGTTAAATATTTCATTGTAATCATGACTCTGTGTCACACCATGATGTCACATGGGTATTTACAATAAGGTTCACTTTAAATGATTATTAATTAAAGAAATGACTGCACGTGTGCGACGTCGTGGCATCTGCTGGATACTTTCGTGGGGACATGTCTATTTCAAATATCAAAAGATCTGGATGAGTGAGTGTCGGGCCACGCGCAGTGTAGGGTACCGTGAGGCACATCATTTTATAAGTTGTCTTTAACTTGTGAATCCTACTTACATAGCTTTTCCTTTAATTTCACTATACAACGTATAATTGAAAAAGCGCAAAACCTTAGACACCCTTTATTATAAAAGAATTATATAAATTATTTAATAAAATTTTTGCGATGTATTTACGAATCTTTTTTTGTTTCCTTGTGTTTGTTGCAAATTAAAAAGTTAATGGTCTAAGGCGACGTTGCTGCTTCGCGTGCCGCCGCATGATAGAGTTAAGTATTGATCATCATCATCGTTTGTGTTGTCGATTCTGAACAAACTCATTTTAAGTTTTGCGCTTTTTCAGTAACACGATGTACCTATATGAATTTTTGTACGTATCCTTATATCACTATATTGCTTGTACAAAAATTAGCACTATAAGGCATAATTATATCACAAACGGATACCTGTATCAAAAAAAAATGTTTAAACACCAGCAATATTTTCTGAGCTCAAAAACATCAGCAGCAAGGCATGATAAAAAATATATCCCCACTTTACATGATTGGGCTTAAACCTTGTGGCGACTTCTACACTCGCCACAAGAACTAACACGAAGATCCAACTGTGAATATGGCGAAACAACAAATAACTTCAAGACTTCTCACAAGATGGCGCTGCACAATCCTGAAACGCGCAAGCAAAGTTTCTTCGATTTGCGACATAAATAAGACCTCCGACAGAACTCAGTCGGAGCCGTACGGTTCCCTGGGCGCACACCTTGCCCAGCGGGAAGATCTTCCCTTTGTGGCGTTCAAGCATACCACCTCGCTCGCGCTCGTTTTTTTTTCACCTCATTGTCGGCTACATTCATTCATGCCCAATTACAGGTGTCTCTGAGTACAGGGTGTCCGCCGGCAGATTTTATACCTTATAAAATTAAATATAACTGAATATGATTACAAAGAAACTTATTTATATATATTCTTAGAAAAAATAACGCGGATTTTATTTTTAAATGTCATTCGATTAAATGGGCACCTTTGTACTCGCAAACTTAAATTTATGTTTTTACGGTTTCGTCTCTGCTAAAAAATAGTCAGAAATGGCAAACCCAACTATGGTTTTGAGGCCCTGAAGAGACCTTTGATGCCCTTGTAATGGATTCCTCGCCAATAATGCATATTCTGTTTATTAAAGTACCCTAAAATGTGCTGCATTACTAAAAAAGATGTTCAATAATCGCGGGGGCATAGAAAATTGTTACAGAATGACTTAACATAATTGTGACTATTTAAGATGTTTTTCGTATTGTCTTATAGCTTGTATAATCCGCCACACTTCGCGTTGAGCCATAACCCGATTTTTTTCCTGTTGACTTGCAACTCGCCATGAGCTCAATTTAAAAATTGAAATCTACCAGCGGACACCTGTATAACCGCGGACAGATAGACAAACATAAAGCTATAATGGGTTCCTTGTTTACTACGGAACCCTAAAAATTGGCCAAGTTGGTTGAAATGAAAGGCACAGCGATCCTGATTTTTTGGTCCAAACAACAAACTTTTCTTAGTCGGATAAATGCATATAAAATATCGACAGCATGTATAAAATATATTTAATTAAAATTTTTGTTTTAAAAAATAAATTGCCTAAATAGTAGATATGTAAACATATTTTTCCTTAGTTTAAATATAATATTTATCAAAAAATATTTACATTGTATGTACATATCACATTAGCAGTTCTAGGCATTACTTTTCGTAATTATCAGATTAAAGATTGGCGATAGAATGTGTTACAATAACAAAACTAAGTATGTGTATATATATATATATATATATATATATATATATATAACGTGAAAATTTATTGCTGGGTGGCGCTAGTGTGTGAACTCACTTCGCCTTAAGAGACTCATTCAAATACAAAATAATGAAAAATAATACCAACAATACTACAAGATATTTACTATGTATTATCGTAGACATCGAGATATTTCGCGATTTATTTCCGTGATCGTAGGTTTTTCAATTTTAACTCATTAGAAGTACCTACTTAAAAGAAATAAAGTGAGGGGTGGCGCTAGTTGGCTGGTCTAAGCGCCTTAAGGCCCCACGCTAGGCACACTAGCGACGCCATGGACGTATAATGAGCAACGCCAATAATTTTATTCCTAATACTTTACAAATAGAAAGAAATTAAGAATGTAAATCATATAAGCCTTAGTAAATAACCTGAAGTATTTTTGGAATCATGTTCTAATATTATGAGACTCAGTCATTAAGAGCCACTGATTACCGCCAGAAACGGCCGTTTATTTTTATTAGGAATAAAATTATTGGCGTCGCTAGTGTGGGGCCTTAATGATATTAGTATAGACTATAACTAGAACTTTTCTAATCAACATAGTATCCCAGGGTTCTCATGTCGCTATCAAAATCCTTGTTCTTATACTGCTTGATCTTCGTGAGCCACAGCTCTAGGGAGACCTCGGTACGGTGCCCGCCGTACCGCTTCGGGAGGCAGTCTGGCGATATGTACCTGAAATTAAACAACATAAGTCAAAATTACACCATTATTTGATAACTGATAATATATGTTATTTCAGGTTCATCATCATTCTTTTTTTAGTCTCTACTGCAAGAGCACGACCCTCTCTGAGCTATATATTAGCCAGAGCAGTCAGAGGATTTGGCCTACACTCTCCGCGCTGGCCAGATGGGTTGGAGAGGTCTTTTTGATATTAGCTTTAGTTAGTTCGAAGGAATGGAGCGCCATCTAGTGTGGTACGAGACAGATAGGCTCTATACAAATTAATTATTAAAAATATTAAACTAAAGTATACTTAAAGAATTTTAATATTAATCAGTGTGTTTCCGAATAACTCGGTAGTATAAGTGTTATCACAAGAAAATATCAACAATTGTGCAAGTTATAAGTGTATAATTAAACGACAATGAAAAAGAACTTTCCGTGAGAGTTTCTGGTTTATTGTGACTACTTTTGGACTAAAATGCAAAGGTACATTTTATTAGCAGTTTTTGGTGAAATTCAAGCAATATAAGTGATTTTATTGAAAAATAAGACAAATTGTGCCAGTTACAATTCAAAATAGAAGTTATCGAGCATAGTACTAATGGCTGCTTACTAAATAGCCATACAAATTAACGCCATCTATCGTTGAGTAGCGGAATAAAATACGACACAACTCCTATACAAACCATCTTTAGACGCCATCTTTACGTTAGGGCAGGAACTATGAATAACTAATCGAGTAAATAAATCGATTAATTGTAAAGTTAATTAGTTAAATGTGAAGTTTGTTTTAAATTTATTATTCTATTCAAAATGAATTACTTGCTTGATAATATAACGCTACGAAGGCCGTGCTCTCAATCGCAATCACAATCATTATCATCATCATCAGAGGAGAATAACAAGTATAATAACTCGCCACTAGATGGCACCACTAGTAGTGTACCAACCTTATCCGACAGTGAAAATGATGATAGTATGCAAGAACTCAAACATAAAATTGAGCAATTGACCATACAATTAAATTCAGCAAATGAAAAAATCAAGTCTTTATCTTCAGAAAATGAATTATTAAAAAAAGAACTGTTAGAATATACCCAGAGTGAAAAGAAAAAGGACACAAAAAAGCAAACGCCGTCTAAAAAGAAAAAGAAATCTCCTAAAAAACAGCAGTTGAAAATAAACCATACTAATGAAAATATGACAAATAAAAAACAACAAAATGCAAACGAGGAATGTATCCAGTCCAAAGAAAATCGAAATGATATAGCAGTGAAAGTACAAAACAGAAAAAAAAATATGTATAATTAGCAGCAACAACGTCAACAGGGTACTTCAATGTGCAGAGGATAACTTTGGAAATAGTCAAATAAGTCATTATTTATATCCGAACTGTGGGATTAATCAACTAATAAAAAATATAGATTTAAAACTTAAGGATTACACACATAGTGACTACTGTATTATTTTTATAGGAGACGAGGATTTCAAAAAAACAAATAACTATTTTAATTTGGTATTGAAATTAAGAGAAGCTATACAGCCTATAAATTATACTAACATTATATTGTGTCTGCCAACGTTTATTTGCAATAATTATTCAGAAATTTATAATTGGAGATTGGAATGTTTCAATAATTTACTGTACCTTGACATATATACAAATAATTATGCTTTTTTATTGGACTCAAACTTGAATTTATCATATGAATTTGACATGTTTTCCTGGCGAACTGGAAAATTAAATAACTACGGAATGAAAAAAATTTTTGAAGATCTAAAAATCCTAGTATGGGACATAGATAGCAACTCTACTGAGAATACAAATTTTATTTCAGACTCTGAGTTTTTTCGATAATTGTATTAGTAATAAATTGTATTTTATGCATCAAAATATAGCAGGTTTGATAAATAAAACTGACTTACTAACTGTACATCTTGAAGAACTATCATGTCAAAATATTAATATAGATATTATTTGTATAACCGAGCACTTTATGTTGATGGTTATGAGGATGGTTTACATGTTCCAAATTATTGTCTAGCGGCTCATAATTCAAGACAAAACATAAAACGTGGAGGAACATGTATCTTGGTAAAAAATTATATACAATATAAAGATTTACAATATATATCTGAGTATTCGGTTGCAGGTACTGTAGAGTGTTGTGCAATTGAACTAACACAATATCAGTTAATTATACTGTGTGTCTATAGACCATCTACATCAACTGATTATATTACTTTTTATGACAGATTGGAGTTGGTACTACAAAACTTGTGTTCCAAATCTAATAAACAAATTATAATATGCGGGGATTTTAACATTGACATTCTGAAAAGAAATAAATATACTTTGGATTTTGAGCTCTTTCTCTTAGGTTACAATTTGAAACTACGAATAAAAGAGCCCACTAGGTTAATATCCAGAACATGCTTAGATAATTTTGCTCTGAATGTACAATCTACATGTAAAAGTAGAGTTATTGACTTCGGGATGTCTGACCATACTGCACAAGTAATTGAATTGCCAGTACATACTTCACATAAAGTAGATAAATCACTTACATGTCGTGTCAAAAAACGTGATCTATGTACAGAACATTTAAGTATTTTTGAGAAATATATTAAACAATTCCCATTTTCAGAAGTTTATAGTACACAGGACCCAAATCAGGCATTTAATTATTTTTTTGACAATTTTTTAATGATATATAATCTTTGTTTTCCATTTAAAATAATGACATTAAAATCTAATAAAAAAATCAAATGGGTATCAAAAGGAATAAAAAAATGTTGTATAAAAAAAAGGAGCTTATTGTGGAAATACAGGATGTCACCATCAATACAAAATAAAATTTAGTTAAAAAGTTATTCTAAGAAATTAAGAAAAATTATTAAATTAACTCAAAAAGCTCATAATGCTCACTTTATAAATAATGCACAAAATAAAAGTAAAGCTACCTGGCAAATAATTAATGACAAAAAAGAAGCTAAATCATATATTACCAAAATAAATAAAGAAGGCAATATTATTACCAACCCTAAATTAATAGCAGATGCTTTTAACTCTCATTTCATTGAAAAGGTTGAGAAAACATCTACTAAATTAATTAATAGGGTTGATTTGTCTACACAGTCTCAATCAATGTTTTTGAAACCTACATCAAAGGAAGATGTATCTAAAATCATTAAGTCATTGCAAAATAAAAATAGCACAGGCTACGATAATATTGCTACAAAGGTAGTTAAATATGTCGGTGATTATATAGCTCCATATCTCTGTTATATTTTCAACTTGTGTATCTTGGTTGGAGTATTTCCTGAAAAACTGAAAATTATAATCATCAAGCCACTTCACAAAAAAGATGATATAGAAAATATGACTAACTTTAGACCATTAGCCCTAAGTTCGATATTTAGTAAAATCTTTGAAAAATATTTACATGAATCTATATATGATTATTTGACAAAATACAATATTCTTTGTGACGAACAAACGGGATTTAGGAAGAATAAGTCTATTAATTTAGCAATATTTGACCTCCTTCATACTGTGATGAATAATGTTGACGATAGGAAACCTGTGTGTGCTCTGTATACGGATATGACGCAAGCTTTTGATTATGTTAACCATGATAGGCTAAGTAATAAACTCAATGCGTGTGGTATAAGGGGCAATGTACTGTACTGAGTCTTTTAGAATCATATCTTGACAATAGAAAGCAATATGTATCAATAAGTAGCATATGTCCTGAAACCAAATGCGAACTACAACATTTGTCTGAATGTAGGGTTAATAAGTTTGGCGTTCTACAAGGAAGTGTGCTGGGGCCTCTACTCTTTCTAATTTATATAAATGACTTGCCTAAATATGTTCGACAGAGGATGGTTCTTTTTGCTGACGATAGCACTGCTATAATACAATGTGACGATACAAATGAATATGAAAATGATATTAATAATGTTTTATGTGACATTATAAAATGGCTTGACATCAATAATTTAAAAATAAATCTACAAAAAACAAAACTTATGCATTTTCATCAAAAATTAGACATTCCTGACATGAATATTAATTACAATGGACAGAAGATTGAACAAGTAGAGACTACAAAATTTCTAGGACTCTTATTAGATAGCAAATTGACATGGAAAGCCCACGCCGAACATATATGTAAAAAGCTTAGTAAATCAGCATTTGCATTATTTAAATTATCAAAAATGGTCAAGTTAGAAGTAGTTCTTGTAGCGTATCATGGATTAGTGACACCTACTTTACAATACGGTATCATATTTTGGGGCAATTCAAGTGAAAAAAATAAAATATTCAAGCACCAAAAACGATGTTTGCGATCTATGTGCGGATTGAAACCAAGAGAAAGTTGTGTACCATTGTTCAAGTCCCTCAAATTATTAACCTTGGCGTGTATGTATATATTGGAAATAAGTGTTTTTGTCAAATCTAATCCTCAGCTATTTGCGACATTACATGAAACAAGACAAAGGTCAGAACATATTAGATCACAATACAAGTTCAAATTAGTAACTGGTGGCCATTCGACAGCTCTTATGAAGAAAAGTATATTTGGCATGGCACCAATTATATACAAAAAACTACCTGATACGTTTAAAGAGCTAAATGTGAATTCATTCAAACATAAATTAAGATTATTTCTGACTGAAAAATGTTATTACACAATTGACGATTTTTTAAATGATAAATTTGTTGACTAATTTTGACCAATTAATGTGATTTTTAAAAATTCTGTTAGATGATTATAATTTATAGGATTTGTATTGATAATTTTATCTTCTAAAATATTGTACGTCCAATATGGGCAGAACATGGCGGCCTATATGTATATTGTAACAACTTATTTCTTACCTGTGTTCTACAATAAAGTGATTTTGATTTGATTTGATTTGATTTAGCTTGTTTTCCTTAAGTCGCGTTTACTATATGTACGGGAAAACTAGGAGAGGTCCTATTCTACTCCGCCTGGAACCACACGGCAAACGGCTGGTTCCACACCGCGTAAAACCGCGGACGGACAGACAGACAGACATGGCAAAACTATAAGGGTTCCTTGTTTACTACGGAACCCTAATAAAAAATAAGACGGGGGTCGTATCGGATCCCACCAACTACAGGCCTATTCCTCTCGCCACCATCTTGGCTAAGCTACTGGACCGCGTGATTGACCGGCACATGTCAGACCGTTTAGAGCTCCATGATGCTCAATTTGGATTTAGACCAAATCTGTTTACAGAAAGTGCAATTCTAGCGGTCAAACACACGGTTCAGTATTACACACTAAGAAAAACACCTGTTGTTGCTGGCTTTTTGGATCTATCTCAGGCATTTGACCTTGTATCCTATGACCTTTTGTGGAAGAAACTGAGAGAAGACACTCGGGTGGCGTGTGAAGTAGTGTCTATACTTAAATATTGGTATGCTAGGCAACGGAATAGAGTGAAATGGGCAGGATCCCTATCAGGTGAGTATGGTTTGGAGTGCGGGGTGAGGCAGGGGGGTTAGACCTCACCACGGCTTTTTAATCTGTATATGAATGGTTTGATCGAGGAACTCAGTAAGACCGGTGTCGGTTGCCATGTAGACGGAATGTGTGTCAATAATGTCAGTTATGCGGACGACATGGTCTTGCTGATTCCCTTAATCAAAGCAATGAGAAAGATGATTCGTATTTGTGAATCCTATGCTGAGGCCTAGTAAATATTCTGATATCTATGGCTGAGGCCCATGGGCTCAGAAACAACGCGAAGAAGAGTGTGCTCCTGGTTTTCCAAGCAGGGAACAAAAAATATACAGACCGCTGTATGTTACTCTAGGCGGAGCACCTCTTTCCAGACTCGCTAAATTTAAGTATCTGGGTCACTGGGTCTCTAAGGACCTAAATGATAATCTTTATTTGGAGAGAGAGCGCAGGGCGTTGTCTATGCGCTGTAATATGTTGGCTCGCAGATTTTCTAAATGTTCGAGGGAAGTTAAGATTACGCTCTTCAAAGCGTGCTGCCAATCCTTCTATACATGTAGTCTGTGGGTCAACTAATCGCAGCGAGCATACGACGCCCAGAGAGTTCAATATAATAATTCCTTCAGGGCGCTGATGGGGCTGTCGTGGCGCTGTAGCGCAGCTGGCATGTTCGCGGAGGCGCATACAGACGGCTTTCACGCTGTAATTCGCAAGCGGTGTGCCTCCAACCTCCATGCTCAGACGGCTGCGTGACAGCTCCAACAGCATCCTGAAGATGATTGATAGATGGAACAGTCCAGTGCTTGTGCTTGCAGTGTAAATGCTTAAAAATAAAAATTAAGTATATAGTGAAGCAGCCCATTGGCTGCTTCACTATATACTTAATTTTTATTTTTTGTTTTTGTGGTGTTTAATCAGTATAATATTCTTCCTAATTACTAACCTTATACGTAAGATAATTGTTTACTAACACTATGGACAAATGTCTGAAAATAAAGTATTATTATTATTATTTAAGACCCGAAAGCAGTCGTCAACATTTGGCATTATAAAGTGCTGTAAAGAGCTGTAGATATAGCCGTGGAAGAATACTCTCTTCTAGCGGTCTTCAGAAGGCGCGAATCTCTTGAAGAAGCGGAACATGGTCGCAAAGATCCGGAAAAAAGGCTTACTTTATCTTATATTCAATGGGACCAATTACAAATCGGAAACACGTTTACCTTTGGGTTATTTTGTACTTACCCCATACCTTACTTATCCACATGACAATTCCTGAAGAAGGACTGCATGAGCTTCAGAATATTCCTGGTGCGTAGTGCAAGACTACAGTCTTCCAGACCAGGATAAGGGTTTAAGCAAATCCGTAGAGGTCCAAACGCTTAGCAGCCAACGAGTCGCAGTGACACAAAATTGTCTTGACATTGTCTGCTTACCCTACATAGTGGGATTTTCTTCACTACATATTATAAAACAAAGTCCTCCGCCGCGTCTGTCTGTCTGTCTGTCTGTCTGTCTGTTCGCGATAAACTCAAAAACTACTCCACGGATTTTCATACGGTTTTCACCAATAGATAGAGTGATTCACGAGGAAGGTTTTAAGGTATAAAACATGCCCGGGCGCAGCCGGGTAGGGCTGCTAGTTTAATATAAAATAGGCTCAATAAAGTACTATAATACCTGTGTAAAGAGCTGTAGTCGTAGCCGTGGAAGAAGACTCTCTTCCAGAGGTCTTCAGAAGGCGCGAACCTCTTGAAGAAGTGGAACACGGTCTCGAAGACTCGGGAGCAGTTAATCACGTGAACGCCACGCTGGTGCAGAGGAAAGGAGAACTGAAAATGTAATGAAAATAAATAAATAAGACTCTATACATTTGTTGCATGGGAAATATGAAATTCGTGTCTGTTTAAGGGTTCCGTAGTAAACTAGGAGCCCTTATAGTTTCACCATGTCTGTCTGTCTGATCGTCCGCGGTTTTACTCAGAGACTATAAGTACTAGAAAGCTGTAATTTGGTATGGATATGTATATTAATCATGGCAAAAAGTAAAAGAAAAAAATCTTGAAAAAAAATTTTTTTAGGGTATCTCCCATAAAAGTAAAGTGGGGGAGTAAGTTTTTTGTGGGGTATCGTTAAAAAGGTCTTTGAAAAATATTGTGAGGTTGAGAACACCATTTTTCGATTTAGGGATCCGTTTCCGAAATATTTGGTTTTAAAGTGAAAATTTTTGTTAGAGGTAAGTGTCCCCCCCCCCCCCCTCTATCTGCTACACCGTTATATATGGATACGTGAAAAAAATTACAGCAGTAGTATATATACTGATGTTGAAAGGAAAACTATCAGAGCTGAGTACTAAGTGCAAACTAAAAAGTTATGGGCAACCCACTTATAAAATGTACTGGAAAATGTAAAATTTCATACAATTTTCATTGTTAGATGTTTTTAGTCGTTAAACTGTGAGGTGCGAGTGTAAACAGTGTGAACTCCAAGTTGTCATTCGCAACTACAGAATCCTACACTGCGCGTGGCCCGACACGCACTTGGCCGGTTTTTTTAGTAAGTATTTGTTATTATAGCAGCAACAGAAAAACATCACCTCTGTCTAGCTAAGTAGTTCATGAAATACAGCCGAGTGATAGACAGACGGACAGACAGATCCTGTCTGTGAGTCATTATCATTTAATTAGGGAACCGGGCTCTTGTCGGTGGCGCTTCTTCCATTTCTTTCTTTCTTTCGCCAGTTTTTGAAGTGAAAACATCTTTAGGGTATACTAGCAGTGCGTTTTCTTTACAAATGTATTTCTCTATTTTCTCGCTGAAAACTGCTTCTAGAAGCACAATTCTTTTTACATACAATCTATTACTAAAATAGGTATGTACCTATGTTTAATTTTTTTTTTAAACTTGTTTAAAAGAAAAAAAAATGTACAAAACCAGTTTTTTTGAAAAAAATAAAAAATAGGGGCATTCCTATTTTGGTACTAGATTTTATGAAAAAAGATTTGTGACTCTTGAATCAGTTTTCAGCGAGAAAATAGAGAAATACATTTGTATGGAAACCATATTGAAAAAATACTGCTAGTATACGCTCTTAAGGCGCGACAGGTCACGTGACTGACAGATTCGTCAGATTGAAAATGCGTAAGACGGACACGTGAATTCACTTTTGTAACGTGTTTTCACTTCTGACGACACTCCGTGCAACCTGTTGTTTTTTTTCACTTCTTATTGAGTAAGAAACCTTAAATTAAGTATACTGGAGATTTACCCCCATGACATTCATAGCGTGCATCGCAGATGATGGTGTTATGTGTCTGACATGCCTCATGGTAAGGCCCTCGCAGTCGATCAGTGCTGTGCCCCCCAGTATTTGTAGTTTGGGCTGCATGATGCCGATTTCTAATAAGAGCAGGCACCCTCGGGTGAGGTCGTCGATGGGGAATATATCAGGGTCCCATTGTCCTGGAAAAGTACAATAAAAGTTATATGAACCATTTATTTACAATCAATAATAGTACTTTATATAACTATCCTAATCCTAATTAATATTTATCCCAACTAATATTATAAATGCGAAAGTGAGTTTGTTTATTTGTTTGTTTGTTTGTTTATTTGTTTGTTTGTTACGCTTTTACGCCGTATCTACTGAACCGATCATCATGAAATTTTGCATACACATAGTTTAGAGCACCGAGAAGGACATAGGCTATAAATAACGCGGGCGAAGCCGCGGGTTACAGCTAGTAATATTATAAATGCGAAAGTGAGTTTTTTATTCGTTTGTTTGTTACGCTTTCACGCCCTATCTACTGAACCAATCATCATGGAATTTTGATTAAACATAGGTTAGGGTACTAAAAAGGACATAAGCATATCATGCGGGCGATGCCGCGGGTAAGGTAATAAGTTAATAGTTAAGTAATAAGGATCCTTACAAATCGAATGTGTTTTAATAGAACGAGCCGCAGGCGAGTCCAGACCTCCTAGAGGGGAGGGTGTTGCGTAAGAGATATCAAAATCTTTATATTTCACCTAGTCTAAGTACAAATGATAAGCCTTCCTACATTAGGCCCATCAAACAGCACGCCTTCGAACACGTTGCCCATAGCCGTCGCAGGCTAAACCAGTCCACACTGTGGACTGATGTGGACTCCACAGCCCTTCAGATGTGAGGGTTTTGTATAAGAGATGTCAAGATCTTGGAACCAACAGCAAACCTTCAAAATCATTGCCTAGTCATCGCAGACCGTGATTTTTATAGTGCTGTGGACTGATTGCCACAGCACTCTAAAGGTCATTTCTTCTGTATAAGAGATGTCAGGGTCTTAGAATCTCACCCAGTCTACAAATGATGAGCCTTCCTACATCAGGTCTGTCGAACAGCACGCCTTCGAACACGTTGCCCAGCCGTCGCAGGCTGAACCAGTCCACGTCTCGCCAGAGGTGAGGGTTTTGCTCTCGGAAGTTGCAATATCGTACTAACTGGAAAAAATAGAGATTTAACTGTGACTGATATTAAAGCATTTGATTTTTCAACTAATCAAAATGAAACTATTCTTGTTCTAGAATCCAACGCCCCTCGTCTCAAAGGCGAAGGACGTCAAACGATTTACTTCACAAACTTTTGTGGTATTTTAAAGGAATTGATTCTCATCGTATAAAACAGTCGCTTTACGAGTAAGATGACTGTCTGACCCTATCTATGATCTTTAAAACTACGCAAAGGTTTTTTAATACTTAGATACAGTGATTCTAGAGGAAGGTTTATATGTATTATACATGCCCGGGCGCAGCCGGGGAAGGCCGTTAACTAGTAATACCTGGTATAGGGAAAAAGTAAATTTAACTAAATGAAATCTGAAAATCACTCCAACGACGAAGAAGACGCAAAAAGTATAAAAAACAGAAGTTATTTATTATACATGCATGAACCATTCAAACCATATTCTTGTTTTGTCTGTTGACGTTAATGACTTCGTAGAAACCAACAAATTAGCCTGACAGCCTCTCATTGATATTTTATTATTTATGAATATTTAAAAGCATGCATTTGTTGAAGCAAAATATATATATATATATATATATATATATATATAAATACCCCGTGTGTACCATGAAATGTGTCGTGTAGTTAAAAGTCTACAATGGCCCACGCCGTCTCTATCTAAAGCCCGC
Organism: Rhodophaea formosa; assembly: GCA_963082605.1. Classification (NCBI taxonomy): domain Eukaryota; kingdom Metazoa; phylum Arthropoda; class Insecta; order Lepidoptera; family Pyralidae; genus Rhodophaea; species Rhodophaea formosa. The sequence goes on from OY720219.1 coordinate 2,925,573, forward strand.
TCCACACTCTCGTCGAGAGGTTTCGTTGTCGGTATTCGCCGAAACAAGACGAGATCGAGAACAGCTCTCTACACTTTCGCTTAGCGCAGTTGTCTGTTTGAGGACGTTGAATATGGACGTTGAAACTGCTGCGGCCTTATAGCATTATGTCTTGTAGCTTATTATACTTCTTATAACGAGAAAAATAGTTATTAAAAGGCGTTAAAAAAGACGAAATACCGCCACCATGGAGACTACACGAATATAGCCAAGACTTGCCGAAAACTCTCGTATTCGCCTCCACACTCTCGTATTCGCCTAGTCTCGTGTAGTTTTGCCGAGAGTGTGGAGCGGGCTTAATGATGTTCTATGCATCACCAATAAGATTATACAAACTGATTTTAAACGATTTTTCTCAGCGAATGGTGATTTTTATGGAACAAAATAATTTTGAACGGTCGGTTAGTGTAGCGTTGTTTCTTACATTTTTCCTTCATCACACGTAACAACTACACGTGTGATGAAATACACGTAAATAAACGTGTTTTCCGGGTCGTGTGGTTCCCGGCAGAGGAGAATAGGACCACTCCAAGTCATCCCGTGGATGTCGTAAAAGGCGACTAAGGAAACACAAGCTAAACAAAGCTTACTAACATCAAAAAAACCTCTCCAACACGTCTGGCCATCGTGGAGAGTGTAGGCCAAATCCTCTGACTACTCAGGCTAGTATATGGCTCTGGTAGTACAGAGAGGGTCGTGCTCCTGCAGTGGAGACTGGAAAGACCTGATGATGATGATGAAACGTGTTTACTTTGTTTGCAGTAATAAATAAAGCATTTCAAACCCTTCTCTTTTACGACCTTCGCGGCTCAGTGGTACTGCAATACTGCAAGTGGATGTCAGAGTTCGATCCCCAGTCAGGTCGAAGTGAGAAACGATCGTTTTGAAATAGGCCCGGAGTGCTATTTTTGAACGCGTGCCACTCGTATTCGAACGATTTTTCCATATAAAAACCGGCTAAGTGCGTGTCGGGCCACGCGCAGTATAGGGTTCCGTAGTTGCGAATGACAACTTTGAGTACACACTGTTTACACTCGCACCTCACAGTTTAACGACCAAAAACATCTAATGAAATTTTACATTTTCCAGTACATTTTATAAGTTGGTTGCCTATAACTTTTTAGTTTGTACTTAGTACTTAGCTCTGATAGTTTTCCTTTCAACTTCAGTATATATACTACTGCTGTAATTTTTTTCACGTATCTATATATAACCGTTTAGGAGATAGAGGGGGGGGACACGTACCTCTAACAAAAATTTGCACTTTAAAACCAAATATTTCGGAAACGGATCCCTAAATCGAAAAATGGTGTTCTCAACCTCACAATATTTTTCAAAGACCTTTTTAACGATACCCCACAAGATGGGTAAGTAGAGAAAAAAAAAATGACTCCCCCACTTTACTTGTATGGGAGCTACCAAAAAAAAAAATTTTTTTCAAGATTTTTTTCTACGACTTTTTTGCCATGATTAATATACATACTCATACCAAATTACAGGTTTCTAGTACTTATGGTCTCTGAGTAAAACCGCGGACGGACAGACAGACAGACAGACAGACAGACAGACAGACAGACATGGCGAAACTATAAGGGTTCCTAGTTTACTACGGAACCCTAAAAATCGTTCGAAGACGAGTGACACGCGTTCAAAACTAGTACCCCTGGGCCTTGGATTTTTCTCTATATACTCGTAAGTATCTAGTATAAAATAGGTATCATTGAATTAGCAGCTATCGACACTGGTTCTCAACTTACTGTGGGGCTAGCTCAACCTGTGTGATTTGTCCCTATACCATTTTTATTTTTTCTATCAACCTTAAACCTTTATACATTCTATGGGTTAAGTGACTCTCAGTACCTATAAAATACCTAAGGTATGCGTGATGATCATACAAAAAAAAAAAAAAACGTATCGACTTGAGACCCTCCTCCGTTTTTTTGTCGGTTGAACAGCATGAAACGTATTGATGGGTTGTATTTCTAGGTCTATTTTATTTGTGGTGAAGGTGTGAAATTTCGTTCGCGTTCGTTCTTCCTGGAGAAAAGGTGTGAGATTCATTCTTTAGTCAGTTTATAATATACGCAATTAAATTGAATTGGACGGTAAAATTAAGCGTTAATTAACTATGGATAATTGGTTAAATAAATTACCTACTACTATAAAAAAGTGCAAATAAATGTCTATTTAGTTAATTGAACAATTCGATATTTAATAAGAGTTATTTTGATAAACTAATTTTTGTAGTTATCAGTGTTAAACTTGTATAAACTAATAATGCTTTTGTAGGTGGAAAACGGAATTAAAATAGTGATGGGTCGCTGGCCGCATTACGAGTTCTAACTTTTTTTTATTGTAAATCGCTATTATTTCTGTCTTATGGTAAACAAAAATACACCAAATATCACTAAAATAAACTGAAAAAATTACCACTGACCAGTCTGTGAGCCCTGGCAGGCACGGAACGCCTTGCCCTCAGGAACCGCAGCAGGAATGCGTCGTCTGTTCTTGGAGGGTTGCATTCTCCCCTTTCTGGAATGGATAGAAAAGACATTCATTATCATCTCTACTGCAAGAAGTCCACTGCACACAGGACCCAAAGATTTCTTCTCCACGCTTCGCAAACAAGAGGTGAGCGCAGTTTGTTTGGCTGCTGCCCATCGAAACCATTTTGTAAACGAAGGGAGTATGTTGGGGTGGAACGGGTAAAAACGAGTATTTGGAATGCTACGCACGGTTTAGCCGTGTGGTTCCTGCTAGGATGGTTCATGATAGGACCACTCCAAGTGACCCCGTGGATGTCATAGAGGGCGACTTAGAAAACAAGCTAAGCAAAGCTTGTAAACGTCACCTCTCCAAACCAGCAAACCAAACCTGGCCAGCGTGAAGAGTGTAGGCCAAATCCTCTGACTGTTCTCGCTAAATTTTGACACAAAACTTTAATTGTTAAATATGAACTGATTTCTCTATAAGTATACCTGAAAACACTATATTATACATAAGAAAATCGCGTTGGGGCGACGGTCTAAATAGCTCACTAGTTGCAATTGACAAAAAACAAAACATATACGCCTCATACTCTAGATGGAGCAAACGCCAAAACATGAGTAAACTATAAACTGTGTGTTCGGTAGCTGAATGTAATATTTGGTTTCTGGTAATAGCTTCATTAAAAAAGTTGCTATAAATTTAGTTTAGAACTAATTACAGTAAAATCGTATTTTAAGATTTTCAAAAATTAAATCGATAAGTCAAAAGTTGACTTTTGTTTATCATCGACTTTTGTTATCGATTCGTTAAGTCAAAAGTTGACTTAACGAATCGATATCAAATTAAGTGTTCTACAGTAATTTTGTATCATTAAAAAAATATATCCTAATCCTATCCTAACTAATATTATAAATGCGAAAGTGAGTTTTTTTTGTTTGTTTGTTTATTTGTTTGTTACGCTTTCACGCCGTATGTACTGAACCGATCATCATAAAATTTTGCATAGACATAGGTTAGGGTACTGAGAAGGACATAGGCTATAGATCACGCGGGCGGAGCCGCGGGTAACAGCTAGTAGGTATATAATTTTAACATCATTCCACGACCGTATTTTCTGCGCCTAATGTGCCGTGGTGCCAAATCGGTTGTTCAAGCGGTTTCTATGTTTTTCTTCATTTTCTGCTCAGTGCTCATCATCAGGTCTTTTTAGTCTCCACTGCAGGAGCACGACCTCCTCTGTACTACCCGAGATATTAAACAGAGCAGTCTGATGATTTGGCCTACACTCTCCGCGCTTGCCAGACGGGTTGGAGGGGTCTCCTTGATGTTTATAAGCTTTGTTTAGCTTGTGTTTCCTAAGTGGCCTTCTACGACATCCATGGGAAGACTTGAGTGGTCTTATTCTACCTGCCGGGAACCACACGGCAAATTCACATCACAAACAAATTCTCTGCTCAGTTGCCACCACTTAAGTAGCCAGTGGTGAAAACCAGCCATTGTTCACTGGTCAGTGACCTAACGCAATGGACACAGCGACTCGCAATGACATTGTTGGAACAAGGTTGAGTTTTCGAAATTAAAATTTCATTTGCTCGGTTGAGGCATTTTTAGTCGGTTGGATTTTATTTTTTTTTCTCTTTAGTTCTCCGACCCATATTATGTTTTAAGCGCCGTGTATCTGATGTAAAAATGTCAAAATGTTTTCACCTTTATTTTTAAACGAAATCGGCTTACGCCCTTCTGCTGGATTCAAACTAAAAGGTAAAATAGATAGAAGATTATTAACGACCTACCTACTAGAATAGACTATAAAAAATATTCAGCCATATACTAGCCTGACTAGTCAGAGTACATGGCTCTGGTAGTAAAGAGAGGTTCGTGCTCCTGCAGTGGAGACTAGAAAGACCTGATGATGATGATGATGATGAATATTCAGCCGCACCCAATAATATTAAGCCAATAATATTAACGTCAATTAATATGTGAATGTTATTTTTAGGGCTCCGTTCACAAAGGGTAAAAAGGGACTCTATTCACGAGACTTCGATGTATGTCTGTCACCGGGCTGTATCTCATAAACCGTGATAGCAAGACAGTTGAAATTTAAGGGGGCTCCCAGACAACAATCGAGATTTTTTTTTGCCGATTTTCTGCTCGATATTAAAAATAGCAACAGGTAAACATTTGAAATATTAGCGGAATATTTAGTTGTATATTTACTTCAAAAATAAATAATTTTGTTTTTTGTTTGTTTATACGGACAAATCACACAGATTGAGCTAGCCCCAAAGTAAGTTCGAGACTTGTGTTATGGGATACTAACTCAACGATACTATATTTTATAATAGATACTTATATAGATAAACATCCAAGACCCAGGTCAACCTGAAAAAGATCATTTTCCATCTTGACCTGACCGGGGATCGAGCCCGGGACCATCCGTGTCGCAGGCAGGCGTGTTGACCGCTGCGCCACGGAGCTCCTTCAAAAAAAATTAAAATTAAGCTGCCATAAAAAAAACTTTTTTGCTGTTTTTGCTCGATAGTCTAATGTTGTATAGATAATGGCACAGAATCCTTGATGCGCGAGTCAGACTCACACTTGGCCGTTTTTTTAATATATGAATTTCCGGTGAGGTTGACCAAATTCTTATATTTTTTGCCAATAAGCATGCTGTTTTCCGCTGTTTTAGAGCCAAGGATAGGTAATTGAAATTTATGGTGAAAATTCGCAAGACCGGACTCGCATGCCGGTGGAGGCTACCGGATGGTCTTTGGGTGTGTGCAATCAAGATAATGTGTGCAATTTGCGAGCAACAATTGCGAAAAATTGGCCGTGTGGTTCCCGGCGGAGTAATAGGATCACCCTAAGTCTTCTCGTGAGTGTCGTAAAAGGTGACTTAGGAAACACAAGCTAAATACGCCGCTTATAAACATCAAAGAAACCTCTTCAACCTGTCTGGCCAGCGTGGAGAGTGTAAGCCAAATCCTCTAACTGCTCTGGTGCATACACATTTGTATATGGACCCGGTAGTTCAGAAAGGGTCCTGCTCCTGCAGTGGAGACTAACAAAGAGCTGATGATGATGACTTGCGAAAAATCATCCAAAATTAGATGGGTTTTCTCAATGATATTGCCGAAAACTTTTTTATTGGAGAAAAGACATACAAAACTTTGAAAAAAAATTTAAGGAGGTACCTGTCTGAATCAAACTTTGTGGCGGCGAACACAATATAAGGGTTCAGCGCAGGAATTGAATAACCGAAAAAAATACGGTTAAATCGGTAAGGGGTATGACGTCATACCTTTATATTTCGATACCTTAGAATAATGGTACCTTCAAATTACCATACCATGAAAAAACGGTACCTGTACAATTTTGGTATTGTAATATTGCGGTATCGTTATTTTTTTCGATATTGTAATTATGAAATAAAGGTTTTCATTGAATCGTACCGCCGAGGATTCGCCTCAATGTTCTTCGTCGCATAATTTTTGCGGTACTGAAAATATTTCAGTTAAGGTACCAGTAATTATAAAGGTATCGATACATAACGATATCGTAAATGTATAAATACCATTATTTATATTTAGCTCTATCACAACCGTAATTGTCAACTGATTTGGTTCTACCTTTAAATCTTTGTTGTATCGTAATTTTATACCGGTACCATACCCTTATACCTTTACCGTTTTCAACCCCTGGTTCAGCGGGTCGCATGCCGGGAGGAGGGGCACGTTCTGCGCAGCTCGCACCTATCTGCCAAATCGGGCACACGAAAGATTCCGTACTAGTATGGGAGCCCCCTTTATTTTAATTCTAGATTTTTTGTTATAGCGGCTCAAAAAATACATCATTAGTTGAAAATTTCGGATAGTTGACCGTCCGTCCGTCTGTCTGTCTGTCTGTCTGACTGTCTATCTCGTGAATAGGAAACCGTTTATACGCTTTGGGTATGGAACCCTGAGAATAACAAAAAAAAATCTTGTTTACGTAATAAAAATATATAAAAATACCTGCCTGTCGCCAGCCGTAAAAACATTCGGTAAATCATATCACAGCATAAATAGGTAGTCATCATCATAATCATCATCATCATCATCATCATCATCATCAGGTCTTTCTAATCTCCACTGCAGGAGCAAGACCCTCTCTGTACTACCAGAGCCATATACTAGCCTGAGTAGTCAGAGGATTTGGCCTGCACTCTCCACGCTGGCGAGACGGGTTGGAGAGGTCTCTTTGATGTTAATAAGCTTTGTTTAGCTTATGTTTCCTTTGTCGCCTTTTACGACATCCACGGAATGACTTGGAGTAGTCCTATTCTACTCTGCCGGGAAGCTCACATGGGTAGTGTCATAATAGTATACCCCAGGAAAATTAGCAGCAGTGATAACCGCGAAGAACGCTCGCCAGGAAAGTTGCATTTCTTTAAACTTATTTATTGCACACAGAAGTTTATTGCACAGTTACAAAAAATCTTTGACTATATCAAAAACTTTAATAACCGTTTTTGACAGTCTACGACCGCCATATTGTTTTTTCCTGACGATTCATAGCCAATGATACTCAGAGAAGAATACAAATCCAATGACATCTCACACTTCAAAATTAGTCAAGCCGTTTAGACTACAGGAGGCTACAATGGGCATGTTGACTAAAATTTTTTTCATGTTGCTATGTAAAGACCTGCCAAAAATAAACACAATAGTGACAGAAATACATTTCTAAACAAAAAACTCTTTCAGTTATAAAAGTTTTAAAGACACATGTTTTTAGACGTAAATTTTTAGACGTGAAAACGCGCCGCTGAAATGCCTACATATTTGTGACGTCACAAGCTTGTATTTTGTTTGGGTGGCGTGAGAACTTTGTTTGGTAGCTATACGAAATATTTCGTTTATGGTAATGGTTTCATTATAAAAGTTGCTATAAATTTTGCAGACTAAAATACAGTATAATTGTAATTAAAGATTTTCATACTTTAAAACATGGTCCTATTCACCAAACTTTAAAGGAGCTTTAAGATCACTAAACGAATCGATATCAAATTAAAAGTGTTTTTTATAGTGTTCTTAGATAGAAATTAGTCTCAATAGAATTTTTTTTTATATAATCTTAACATTAGGCAACTACCGTATTGAACAGACATATTAAATAAATAAATATATACGGACAAATCACACAGATTGAGCTAGCCCCAAAGAAAGTTCTTAAGTAAGACTTGTGTTATGGGATACAAACTCAACGATATTTTATAACAAATACATATATAGATAAACATCCAAGACCCAGGTCAATCTGAAAAAGATCATTTTTCATCTTTACCTGACCGGGGATCGAACCCGGGACCATCCGTGTCGCAGGCAGGCGTGTTGACCGCTGCGCCACGGAGACCGTCTATATTATACAGACTTACAAACGCGCGAAAAAGATTACCCTCCTTTAGGGTGGGTGGATCATCATCCATCAATCATCAACAGATCTTTGTTAGTGCACTGCAGGAGCACGACCCTCTCTGTATTACCAGAGTCAGAGGATTTAACCTACCCTCTCCACGCTGGCCAGACGGGTTGGAGAGGTCTCTTTGATGTTTATAGCTTTGTTTAGCTTGGTTTCCTTAGTCGACTTCTACGACATCCACGGCGAGACTTGGAGTGGTCCTATTCTACTCTGCCGGGAACCACACGGCATGGGTGGGTCTGACGGGTAAAAACTAAGAATTTAAACATCGTAAGTAGGTACTTACGGATACGCACACCGAGAGAACTACAGGCCATTGTAACGGGAAGGCCCACTTTTTACGATACAACAAAAAGTAAATAGTTGTAATCAGTTTAGATGAATAAGGCTTGATTTATATTGCCGCGGAATCGAAGGGAATTTTTAAAGATTTAGTAAATTTGCCTCTATACGTACGATTTCAAAGTTCAAATTTGTATTTGGAAATAAACGGACGCTCGGAGTCACGCGAGTTCTAGCGAACATTTTCGTTTTCTTTTTGGTTACTGTAATTTTAACTTTATCAACATGTACGTACATAGAGGCAATTGTACTCATACTCCCCCACTTTACTTGTATGGGAGCTACCTAAAAAAAATTATTTTCAAGATTTTTTTCTACCACTTTTTGCCATGATTAATATACATACCTATGACAGCTTTCTAGTAGTTATAGTCTCTGAGTAAAACCGCGGATGGACAGACAGACAGACAGACATGACGAAACTATAAGGGTTCCTTGTTTACTACGGAACCCTAAAAAAGGTATGCAAATTACGCCAAAAGTGATTTTCGGTCCCAGTAAGAATAGCACAAAGCTGGTTTACGCGTTTTGTGTCTGAAAATTTTGATGTCAAAATTACACCTCTTTTGTGTGGACGGTTAAAACCTTCTTACAAAATACGAAATCACGTTTTCCCTGTTGATATAGACTTTATCTACATAAAAGATTTTTACATATGAAAGCGAATATTAAAGATCTTATTTTTAATGTAATGACATAAACACTAAATTTGCAGTTACAATTTCTTTGGTATAAGCTCTTATAAAGTGGATATCCGTATAGTTCTGTGGGTTTCCCCTTCGGAATGGGTTACCAGTTGCCCAATTCATACAGCTTTTTATTTATGTTCAACTACTATTTGAATTCTTTATTGGGAAACCCTTGGAAAGGCTTTACTTTCAAAATGCTTACCCAACAAAAGGGTTCTCCGATCTAATATTGGTTTTTAATCAACTTAAAGTAGCAAGCCTTTCAAAATACCCAATCAAAACCCTATGAAAAGCGGTGGCAATCCCTGGATAAAGTGTAAGTAACTTATAAATGTTTGTAAACATTTTGGCCTAATTTTTGGTGAATGTGTTCCAAAAAGCCTCGACAATGACGGGCGAGCTTTCTAATCATAAACCAAATCATAAAACGCGGCGTCTCAGACCGGTTTCTTGAGTTTATCATTAATCATATAAGAGTCAGATGCCTATATAGTGTGTATCTTGACACTCGACTTTAGCAAAAAATAAGAAAAAAATTATCGAGGTTTCTCGTGACCAGAGGGCTGGCCAGCAATGTCTTGGCCAAAAGATCAGCTTTGGTTTACAACGTGGCAATGCTGCCAGCCTTCTGGGCACGCTACCACGGGGAAATGATCTTTTTTTTTTAAGCTGCCTTTATTAAGAGGCTTTTATCTGCAACAGATATGTCAGCCTCATCATAACTTAACCATACATCAACAAAAATGAATCGTACAATCTATTAAGCTATTTAGGTAGATGAAAACCTTATCTAGCTTGATCTAATAAATTTATTCAGATCAATGTAATTAATATACTAATAAACTCAACAATAATACGAAAGGCGGCCATATCACAATAGCAATCTCTTCCAGGCTACTAGTAGGAAAATAAAGAGATCTTGATCTAATTGACAACCCTAAACAAAACCATAAAACAAAAAATAGTTTTATTTTAGGGACAATTAGGGGCAATGATTTATTTGTAAATAGGTTTTATTTTTATTTGAGTTATTATTTTTGTAGGTACAAGATTTTATTAAAGATGGTAAACAATAATCTATTCCATACTGGTTTGGGAGAAAATGAAAAACATATAATATACAAGCTGCTTTTCTTCCCGCCTATACCGTAAAAGCCGATCAAGGGATTGGGCGAGAATCTATGAAATCTCGTTATAGGCGATGCGGCTAGCAGCCCACCACATTTTGATTCCGCTTTCCACCCAAACACGCTAAATGGCCTTTGGGTTTTACGACCTTGGGCCTCGGGCACTTTCTACTCCGCTAAGGATAAAGACGGGATAATATGTATATAATGTATTGCTGTGGTAGTACAGAGAGGGTCGTGCTCCTGCAGTGGAGACTAAAAAAAAAGGATGAAGGTACCTATAGCATAGCATAGCATAGCAATATGTATATATCTATATGTAAACAATAAAATTAATAGCCATTTCTTCTTGTTTCACGCAGAAAAAATAAGACATTAATATTCTCCAAGAATATTTTGAAATATCTAAAACTTGATCCCCGAGGCAAAGTCATTTTCATCATTTGCTTGTCTCATTAACTACTCGCTGGTATAAAAAAATCTAACAGTTAAATATTGACTGTACACCCGTGTACTTTGTCTATAAACAAACGCGTTTGTTCACGCAAATTCTATTTACAATCCAATGTCCCAGCTTGTGGCGACATCGAACAAGCGAACAAGAATGCAAGAAAGATCGGTAAATTTCCAATCCCTTCAATTTTATCTTATACGTACAACCTTTTATTTAACTTGCAATGATCTATATATATATATATATATATATAGATATATCTACGAGCTCCGTGGCGCAGCGGTCAACACGCCTGCCTGCGACACGGATGGTCCCGGGTTCAATCCCCGGACAGGTCAAGATGGAAAATGATCTTTTTCAGATTGACCTGGGTCTTGGATGTTTATCTATATAAGTATCTATTATAAAATATAGTATCGTTGAGTTAGTATCCCATAATACAAGTCTCGAACTTACTTTGGGGCTAGCTCAATCTGTGTGATTTGTCCGTATATATTAAATAAAAATATATTAAAAAAATCTATGATTGTCTGGGTGGAATCTTACAACTTCATTTATTCTCGATATAGTTAAAATTTTATGTACTTATGTAAGTTGGATGACATAAATATTCGCCGTAGACCATTCAATTACGCGAGGCAATTTGAAATTAAAAAGCATCCAAATAATTCAATCGAGAGGACGGCCTGAAGTTTATGCTAAGTAAAGCGTTGTAGGCAGCTTGAAAATCTGACACCAGTTGGCAACTTACACATATGATAAACAAAGAAAGTCAGTTAGTTCGCAAAAATATCTATCAAGTAGCTATTTAAAATTGAATGTTCAAGTTTGTGGCAACATCGGGCAATCAAGACGGATTTCCAACATATAAGAAGGCATTATACTTAAGTATCTTGTGGCCACAATCAAGATAGATCGCTAAATAATGAACCCCTTCTATTTTGTTTGTCAAATACAACAAAACATAATGTCAGTCAGAACTACATACTTCAACTGTGTGTTTGCAAGGTAAATACAGATTTGCGAACATAGGCCGAAATATGAAAAGTAAAATTTGGTTTCTCGTTACTCCATACAAAACGAATTAGCTGATCCATTTAGTATGTGAAGTTCAATTTTTGTAGTAAAAACTTCTTTAGGACAACCTAGTATTTATTTAGTATCCAGAAAAACATACATACATACATACACATAATTACGTCTGCATCCCTTGCGGGGTAAACAAAGCCCCAGGTAATGAAAAGAGGCCACGTATATAGTGTTGGTGGGCGCTGAGATGCAAATTGGAAACAAAATTGATGGGTTGCTAGCCGCATCGCCTGTTAACGTGATTTCTTGGATTTTCGCCCAATCCCTTGACAGTCTGCGCGGGAAGAAAAGCACCTTACCTTAAAACTACCCAGTCCACACCACATCGAAGTACATACATACATACTATCACGTCTTTTTCCCTTGCGGGGTAGACAGAGCCAAGGTCTGCAAAAACCTTAAGGCCACGTTTAGCCTGTTGGTGGGCTTTTAGGTGAGAACGGAATCAAAATAGTGATGGGTTGCTAGCCGCATCGCCATTGGCATAATTCCTGACGCCCATTCCCTCGATCGGCTTTTACGATCTGCACGGGAAGAGCAGCAGCTGGTACATTTTACGTTTTTTTTTTCTCCCAGACCAGCGTGGGAGCCAACTCACTCTCCCACACCGAAGTAATAATCGAAAATGCATGCTTGCCAAAAATTGTGGGTGTCCCAACATTATGCTAATGAATCAATGAGAGATCGCACTTACAAACATTTGCTGAACAATTACCAAAGAACTGAGGAGTCAAAAATGACAGATGACAGACAGGTTTCGTAAATGTGTGAAGTGGCTAGCAAACTTCGATCAAGGCAAATAAAAAATATATCAGCGAAGTGCGAGACTTGAAATAAATTGATATTATCTGTCCATTCTATTTTTATGCAATTTACGTTTGACGAGCTCCGTGGCGCAGCGGTCATCACGCCGGCCTGTGACACGGGTGGTCCCGGGTTCACTACCCGGCCTTGATGAAAATTGTTTTATTTAATTTCAGTTCCGTGATGGTCACCTTTATTTTATACTTTTTATTTGTATATAAAAATAGTTAAGAAATAGTTAAGATCATTTAAGAAAGAAATGGCTGTCGCATTGGTACAGACAGACATACTCATTACGAATCTATTGTATAGCATCACAAAATCTAGGAAAAATTAGTGAGTTTGAATGACTTGTTTTGTTTTTCGAATGTGTAAGTGGCCAACACTGGTGTCAGATTTTTCAAGCTGCCTAAAGGCATCTGACATAGCTTAACGACTGGCATCAACAATGACAGCCAGACCAACGGCTTAACGTGCCTTCCGAAGCACGGAGGAGCTTGAGATATTTCATGCCACTTGCGGTCACCCATCCAAGTAGGGACTGCGCCAGGGGTTGCTTAACATACGTAAGCGCTCATAGAGCTCACACCCACTGGACCATCGGGCTCCTCTGACTCACATTGTCACATAAATACATAAAAGCCTGCGTAACTAGATTTCTTAATTAGCACCAGAAATTTTGAAGCTTACATGTCACCTAATGCAATTTGGTATAAACTTGAACTACATACATAAAATTAGCAATCTTTTTATGCAATACACATTTAATTCAATTTAAGTAGGCTTACACCATAGCTTACACAGTAAAAACAAAAATATGCCTACTTGTAGTTTAGGCAAAAGTATTGGATCTTTATTAAACAAACGCTCAAACCATTGATATTTTAAACAAGCTGTATAAGGACGTTCATAGATTATAATGCAATTAATTGATTCAATGCTTAGTTACTTTACATCAAAATAATCAATTATTGTCACAATTCCCTTATTCCTTTTGTATGGAGACATGCGTATTGAGGACCCTTTTCGATCAGAAACCTTTTTTTCACACAAGCCACGACCCACTACATAATCCTGCCCACTTGGATTTTTTTCCATATCTTAAGTAAAGTACTAGATTTTTTTCCATATTAAATTGAATAAGATTAATTATATCAGAATAGCATTGTAAATGCATAAAACACCTATACAAAACTGAATTATTTTCAATAATAATAGTTTACTTATTTCCTGTATGTGCTATAGAAAATATTCTTCATTTAATTTCTAAAAGAAGCAGTGGTTACACGCCGACGCCACACTACACGACGAATGTTAGCAATAAACTACTATAAGTTCAGTTTATTGCTGAAGAAATCAAATGATATAAATTACAACAAACGTAAATAATATTATCTCAGACTACACGAGCGTCATTTATAAGTTGTCGGCTGTGTAGCAATCAAACACTGTTTTGAAATGTACATTTAGAATAGACAATACAAAAAAATTGCCTCCTTTAATTTCACTCCAACCAAACACATAAAATATATTAGTACTATTAAGGTTGACTTTGAAGTTCGGGGGCAGCGGCAAGTGTCGCTCATTTTATATGAAATTATTAGCTCTCGTTGGACCTGCGTTTTACCCCTTTAGAGGGTACATTTTGAAACTACATGCGTGCCAAACAGTGCACTCTTAGCTATGTATTGGTTGTGAGGCCTGGATTATGAATAAGAAGGATAGAGAACGATACGAGGCATTTTGAGATGTGGTGTTGGAGGCGAATGGAAAATATAAGCTGGACGGAGAGAAAGACAAACAAGGAAGTCTCTAAAACTTGTTTTGTTAAAGAGAACTTTATTGAATTATATAAGCATAAGGCGTAAAAAAAATGATTGATAATCTTAAACGACACGATGGATGTATTGAAATCATTTGAGAAGGAAAGATTGAAGTTAGGAGAGGAAAAGGGAAGCCACGGAGAGCACTGACAGACAAAATAAAAGAGAAGGCAAAAGTCCTGTCGAACAAAGAGGTCAATATAGCGGAGGATAGGGAAAGATGGAAAATACTCCACCGACAAGAACAAAGATCTTAAAATATGATGATGATGATGATGATATACCGTGTGTTGATAGATCAGTCAGTCAGTAACGGCTGCCTTTTATTATGGACCAATCGTTTTGAGGTAAGGATTTCTGGAAAGAACTGGATTGCGAACGCTAGGGATGAAGGATGGCCCAGACAAGGGGAGGCTTATGCCCAGCAGTGGGTTATGGAAATTTGACGATGTTGATGATATACTGTTGCCTTTTTTAATTCGTAATAATTACCTTCATTACTCGCTTCACAATAATTCAGGCCCCACAAGCCTGGTCAAAATATGATGTATTGTTCCTTAATTTGGTATTGTTTCTTACCAAATATCATATTTCTGAGTTCTTCAATATTCCGCTGTCTGGTGGCTGGATCTTCCCCGCAGAGGACGAAGGCGTCGTGTTCACCATCAGGGTCGTTGTGGCGGTCCATCTCTGCCTGGAAGGCTATCTCTTGAAAACTCAGCATCGTGGCGACTCTGGAAAGAAGAGGGCAGTGTTAAAATCTTTTATAGGGTGCCTTGTGCTAAACTGCCTGTAAAACATGACTGTGGAATGACTTCTATGTTTTTAAACTAGGTACCCCAAGAGAACTTCCACAAAAAAGTATCAGTATTAAAATATGTAACAACGTACTAACGTAAAAGTCAGTGGCCGATATGTTTTGACCTCAGCCGGAGGTCTTCCTCAGGGTGAAAAAGGTTGAGTACTACCAGAGCTAAACATTAGCCAGAGCAGTCAGAGGATTTGGCCTACACTCTTATTTAGTACTATCTTGAATAATTGCTGTAATTTAACAAAACACTACAACCTACAATTTGCCGCTCGATTTTTTTCTCAAAACGTCCAATGCAATATGAATGAAACCATAAAATTAGCATAACTCATAGATAAATATTCAGAGTGCAGTGTTTTCCGAAGATCAAACGTTTTTTCGCAATCAGCTATTAAAGGCATTTACCGTTTAATGTCACATTTTGTAATCGGCCGATGTCGAAGGGCAAAAGAGGATTGTCTTGAAATTAGTTAGATTATTTTACAACCCTTTCTTCTTCTTTCTTCTTTTTAATTATGGCTTCCACCGAGATTTCAGTGATTCTGCCAATGTCCAGTATAATGAGATACTGAGTATCGGTGTTGTACGGTATGTGTCATCAAAGATGGCGTATGTTCTTTGGCAGCCTCGTGGGAGATTTTGGCGACAAATCTATACGAGTCCATTTTACAGTCTACTTTAACTATTTTACAAATTGTTCTCGAGCACGAGCATTCATAACACCTAACTACTTGTACACCAATTTCATATTATAAAGTCCACTTAAATCAATTTGCAAAATTATATAAGGCAAACGACAACTGAACCCCTTGACTTCCCACCAAAAACTCCATTTTACAACCCTGATTCTGCATAAAAATAGAAGTCGCCATCGACGATGGACTAAAATATGATTGTAGATTAGAGAGTGTATAAAATGAAATAAATATATAGGCATAATACAAAAATTGAGCTCCGTGTGTAGTTGTAAACTGAGTAGACACCATATTTTTTTGAAAGTTATTATACACCTTATTCTCAGCAAAATACGAAGATTTTTCACCGCCTAACTAATTATGACTGATTCTCGTAATTAAATGAACTGACTGACATAAGAAGACTTTTTGAAGGCCTGAAACCAACAGAAACATACAAACAGACAAAATCAATATTAGTTGAGAAACACATAAAAAAGGAATTTGCTCTTACTAGGAGCAAAGTGCGTAGAAAACAATACTCGCTAAAAAAGTACTTTTTAAGAAAGTGGCACGCATCGTACCGGTGGCGCGTAGAATTAAATACATTAATAAAATGACAGTTTATAGTGTCTGTCTATCAATAGCTTATTACTCTTTTATATCTATTGCTCGTGAAGTACTCGTACTCGTACAGTCTACTGTAAAACATTACTCGATAGCTCTTCTTTTGGCCTTGAATTAGTCAGGTAAAAAAAAACCATGTGTTACAGTTCTAAAACAAACAGTTTCTAAATGACAACGAAAAGCGAAGTTTGTTCTCACTAAGAGGTAAGTGCCAAATCTACGGTACTTAAGAAAATAATTTTCAAGGCACGATACCGTCAGAAACATATTAACAAACAGACAAAATCACTTTTTCTTTATATTATTAGTTGAGAAACACATATAAACACACTTTGCCCTCACTAGGAGCAAAGTGCGTAGAAAACACCACACACAATAAGTGTTTTCTTTAGTAAGTGGCACGCGTCGTACCGGTGGCGGGACGAATTGAATACATCAATACAATGGCGGTTTATGGCGCGTTTCATTTAATGGGTTGTGAAGTTGTCATCATCATTAGGTCTTTTTTATTCTCCACTGCTGCAGCACGCACGACCCTTTCTATACTATCAGAACCATATATTAGCCAGAGCAGTCAGAGGATTTGGCCTACAATCTCCACGCTGGCCAGACGGGTTGGAAAGGTCTCTTTCATGTTTATAAGCTTTGTTTTGCTTATGTTTCCTTAGTCGCCTACGACATCCACGGGAATGCTTGGAGTGGTCCTATTCTACTCTGCCGGGAACCACACAGCGGCACATTGACTTATGGCCCCACACTAGGCACACTAGCGACGCCAATAATTTTATTCCTAATACTATACAAATAGAAAGAAATTTAAGAATGTTAATCATATAAGCCTTAGTAAATAACCTGAAGTATTTTTGGAATCATGTTTTAATATTATCAGAATCAGTCATTAAGAGAAATACCTTGTGATTACTGACCGTGACCGCCAAAAACAGCCGTTTTTGGCGGTCTGTCGGCGGTCAATCTGATTCTTATACTCGTACCTCACTGATTCTGATAATATTAAACATGATTCCAAAAATACTTTAGGTTATTTACTAAGGCTCATATGATTTACATTCTTGAATTTCTTTCTATTTGTAAAGTATTAGGAAAAAATTATTGGCGTCACTAGTGTGCCTAGTGCGGGCTCTTAATCAACCGTATCTTTTGATTGCATTTAGTTAAAGTTTGATTTTTCTCATAGGATCAGTACTTAATCCGAATAAGACGGAAAAACGAGTGATCTTATAAGGGGTTTTTTTACCCGTTTAGATACGGAACCCTAAAAGGAGCTCGTTGTCAATACATCTGAACTCCTTTTTTATATTTTTTAATAAATTGTTTTTTATAAATATGAGTTAATCAAAATCGGTTCGGTTGAAGTGGTTTTTATCTGAAGGATTATCAATTATATTTAATGTTTTTGGAATTATACAGAGTTCGTGCTTACGTGGGATCGTTTTGGAAAATTCCAGTAATAAATCAATGAATATTTTATGAGTCAATAACATAATTTAGTACGTTATTGAACGTTATTATCGATTAGCTGGCAAAGTTGATAAATTACATGACATTATTTATTAAGAAATATTTTTACTCAGTCATCAGAAACCATGTGTTTTTTATGTAACTTGCTATGTATTCGGTTTTAAATAAATCTTGGAAAGGAAAAATCTTACAAAATATTTCTAAAAAGTCATAGTTATTGTAACTCATTAAAATTGAAATTATGCGTACTTAATTATCATGATAATATGAAATTTAAATTAAACACAGCAGGCCGCTTCCAACCGCTCATATTGGAAATCCTTAGGGGAGGCCTATGTCCAGCAGTGGACTTCTTGTGGCTGAGATGATGATAATGATGATGACAGGAGACCGAAGAGCTGGCAGCTACCTAGGACAAAGAATTAGTTTAGCTATTCAAAGGGGGAACGCTGCCAGTATCTTCGGAACCTTGCCAAAGGGGCTCCATTTCATAATATATTTTAGTTCTCAAATATGAAATTAGTATAAATATATTGTATATATATTATATATTGAAGAGCTTGAATTGTAGAGTAGTAACAAACCCAGACAGGTACTTACAAACAACATAACTGAAAATATTTTATTACAATTTTGAACATACAAAATATGTTTTTCCCCGACCTATATTATATACAATTTGATTCAGATTCAAAGCATTACATAAAACTTTAAAACTGTACTTTTATTAGGACTAATAAATTATATTAGAACTCGCACACAATAAAGGTTACAAAAGTAAGGTGTAAATGAGATACCTAATATATAAATTAACCTACATTTTTAATGATAACACGTTAGCTAATTAAAAACGAAATGTAATCTACTTACCTACTTTAGTTTATTCATGGTTGCATGAATATAATTTATGATTTTATAAATATGGGTTGGTTTATAACAAAAGTTTTTATGAAGTTTATAATTAATTGTTTGTACAATTATTAAATGTTGAAATTTTTTATTGCACGTCAACGCTTAATGTAGCACTTTGATATTATGCTTAATTGAAAGTGGATCGGTACACACATTACAAATATCTCTAACTTGAAAATGGGCGAAAATTTTGAAGAATGGGGCTAGCAACCAATCACTATTTTGATTTCGTTTTCAACCTTTACATCCATCTTGCCCATGGCAATATTGGCAATACCTAAACGTTCTTTGTAGATTTATCTTATAATTGAGTTATTATACTCTTTACCTATAGTCCTAGGCTCTCTCTACCCCATAGAGAATAAAATCGAGATTCGTATGTTTTTAGGTACATAAACAAATTTTCTCTTGAGATTTGTCATGATATTGCACCACCACCACTGACCACTGAGCCTCCGATGCTCAGTGGTCAGTGGTGGTGGTGCAATACTCGTATCATGCCAGCCTGCGCCACGAGGGGTCCCGGGTTCGACCCGCGGCCAGGTCTTGATGATAAACAATATTTTTCAGATTGGCCTGGGCCCTGGACGTTTATGTATATAATTATAAAATATGTGTGCCGTGAGGCAGAGTAGAATAGGTCACTCGAAGTCTTCCCGTGGATGTCGTAGTAGGCGACTTGGGAAACACAAGCTAAACAAAGCATAAAGATACCAAAAAGCCCTCTCCGAGCTGACCAGATGGGCCACATGACTACTCTGGCTAATATATGGCTCTAGTAGCACAGAGATGGTCGTGCTCCTGCAGTGGATACTAAAAAAGACCTAATGATGATGACGACTTCACAACCCATTAAATGAAACGCGCCATAAACCGCCATTGTATTGATGTATTCAATTCGACACGCCACCGGTACGACGCGTGCCACTTTCTAAAGAAAACACTTTTTGCGTGTAGTGTTTTCTACGCACTTTGCTCCTAGTAAAGCCCGCTCCACACTCTCGTCGAGAGGTTTCGTTCCCGGTATTCGCCGAAACAAGACGAGATCGAGTGCTCTCTCTCTACACTCTCGCTTAGCGCAGGCGCAGTTATCTGTTTGAGGACGTTGAAGATGGACGTTGAATTGAAACTGCTGCGGCCTTATAGCATTGTATTGAGTTACAATCCTACAACACAAGTTACTGTGGGGCTAGCTCACTTTATATATCACTTATTTTATAAAGCTGAAGAGTTTGCTTGTTTGTGTGGTTGAACGCGCTATCACAGGAACTACTGGACCGATTTCGAAAACTCTTTCACCGTTGAATATGTGCGTTATTCCTAAGTGCCATAGACTAGGTACGTACCACGGGCGAAGCCGGGTCGGACTGTTAGTAAAATATATAGGTAGTATCTTGAATCAGAATCCAACAACACAAGTTATTGTGAGGCTAGCTCAATTTATGTAATTTGTCTCTGTGTTTTTATTTATTTATACAATAATGCTTGTTTACTAAAGAGGGCAACTTCGTTACATGCGTGCGTTAACGCTGCCATAATAGGGGCCGTCTAAAATTAACTCACATTCTGTACTGAGGCTAATGTATGTAACTAAGCTCAATGAATATTGAAGGATCAGTACAGGTAACGACACTAAGTGTTATGCACAACTTAGTTTACTTAACATTGTATCTCTATTTACATTTTGACCCTACGTATATATATGTATATATACGTAAGGTTAAATAGGTGATCCGGCAGAGTACCAAGGTCATCGTCATAGGATTTACACTGGATTAGCAAGCTGAAGTGGCATTGGGCTGGCCATATTAGCAATTGCGGAGCGTGCAATTGGGAAGGCTTATGTCCAGCAGTGGAAAGTATAGGCTGATGATGATGATGATATATAATTATATGTACTACCAATGGTTTAGAAGTAGAAGGAGGAAAGTGGCAAAAGGTAACCTTGTAAATAGTAACACAAAGTCTAGTAAGATGTGGTTATAGACCGCTTAATTTGTTATCTTACTTTCAAGTCAGCTGTTTGAAAACCTCGAGTTATTTTTCTGTTTTAGTAGAGTTCTAATTTTGAATAGCATTATTATCCTGATTATCGTGGCAAATTGAATTTTATGAAATACTTTTAATAAAATATTTCTTTAAGGTTTTTTCATGCTATTCGGATATCCTAATCTTAATCCTAACTAATATTATAAATGCGAAAGCGATCATCATGAAATTTTGCATACACATAGGCTAGGGTACTGAGAAGGACATAGGCTATATACCACGCGGGCGGAGCCGCGGGTAACAGCTAGTATAATCTCATAAAATTATAGAATATAAGATATGATGAAAAATTTCTGCCCGCAAAGTATTTGCCGCCACATTTTATTTTTTATCAAAATAGTAAGAAATCGCTCATGGGCATTAATTTTGTCACTGTCCAGTGTCTAACTCGTAAAAAAGTCCATGTTAAGTAAAACGTGATCGCGCACGAGACTGAAAGTTAAACCTTCTGTCCACTCAGGCATGAAGTGATTATTACACCGCTAATTTGGTTATCCGGCGTCAGTGCGCATGGCGTGCAATGTTGCAGAACCTATAACCTAATGCATAGTCGATGACTTGCTGTGTTGTTCCCGGCAGAGTAGAATACGACCACTCCAAGTCTTCCTGTGGATGTCGTAGAAGGCGACTTAGGAAACACAAGCCAAACAAAGCTTATAAACATCAATGAGATCCATCCAACCCGTTGGCAAACGTGAAGAGTGTATACGCCAAATCCTCTGACTGCTCAGGCTAATATATGGCTGGGGTAGTACCGAGAGGGTCATGAATCTGTTGTGGAGACTAAAAAAGACCTGATGAAGATGAGTCGATGATTCGATTGGGGGACATTGACAGATGGGGCTTTAAAAAAAAGTGGAATCAATTTCCTGCGTAGGTATTCCCGAATCGATACGATATGGAATCCTTAAAAACCGAGTAATTGTTCTTAAAAGGCCGGCAACGCTCTTGTCATCCTTGGTAATACAGTTGTCTATTGGCAGCGGTGATCACTAACCATCAGATGAACCAATTGCTCGTTTGCCTATATCATGAAACAGACGATACTTAAGAGTCATGCAAAATGAAGAGCTGAATCCGGAATCTTCTAAAGAGTATAGCTGAGGATGTAACCAGAAAAACACTTGATCTGAATGAGAGAATGATAAATGAGAGAGTGATCTAAGATTCCAAGGTAAACCTTCTGATTGTCTGTCCAAGCGTGAAGCTGTTACGACACTTTTAATGTGGCGGTCCGGTGTCGGCGCCGGTATTGATTTCCTACTGCTATTTATAGTTACATTGTTGTGTTCAATAATTAGGGGTGTCATCTATGATCAGGGGTGTCATCTATGGTTAGGAATGACATCTTCAACTGTCTCTCCGGTGGTTGAATAATGGCATCGGGATGCACGCCTGACCTCCCAAGCTCTACTTTCTTATCCCCATCCGAGCAATATAATCCCTACTTAATACCCTTATCCCGTTTGTTAAGTGTAAAAAACTTCTAGCTCTTCTCTGGATTGTGATTGTCTATCTGAACGTGAAGTTGTTACGACACTTGTAATGTAGCGATCCGGTGTCGGCGGCGGTATCGATTTCGTTCTGTTATTTATAGTTACATTGTTGTGTACAATGGTCAGGGCTGTAATCTATGGTCAGGGGTGTCATTTATGGACAGGAAAGTCAAAGCTTTTTATTCAAAATTGGATTTGGGTGCGCGTAGAGAGCCTCCCCGAGTGACGATCTGTCGACGTCCGGCGCACCTGGATAGCTAGACTCGGTAACGCAGAGTCTAGTGAACCAATCTCTACACCACGATGGCTATAAGGAAAGACTCCCAGAATGATGCAAACGGCCCTTATCAGGGCCTTAACCAATATAACCAACATCCACTGCATAGAATAGCTCTTAATGTTATTACAGTAAACATAGAGGGATTTTCAACCGAAAAAGCACAACTACTATCAGATATGTGTGTCAAGCAGCATTGTGACATATTATGTGTCCAGGAAACCCACCGTGACCACAACCAAGAAAGGCCTCAAATACCTGGCCTTTGTCTTGTCGCTGAAATCCCTCATCCTCAGTACGGCAGCGCAGTGTTTACTCGACCAGATATCACAATTAAATCCGCCCACTGTATTTCACATACGCATGACATTGAAATAATCACATTAGATACAGGTAATTGCACTGTCACATCAGTATACAAACCTCCCACACAACCTTTTCAGTTTCTGGAGAATCGAAATTTTCGTGACCGTGACATTAATATAATAGTTGGTGACTTTAATAGTCATAATACACTATGGGGTTATAAGAACACTAATGTTGATGGTGTTGCAGTGGAGCAATGGGCCGAGGCACAACATTTTAGTCTCTTACATGATCCTAAGCAGCCGCCATCTTTTAATAGTTGTCGATGGAAACGAGGATACAATCCAGATCTCATTTTTGTCAGTGATAGTATAAGACCATGCTGTTCTAAAGTGGTGTGCCCACCAATCCCAAAAACCCAGCATAGGCCATTATCATGTCAAATTCATGCAATAGTCAGACCTATTGATACACCTTTCAGACGAAGATTCAACTTCTCTAGAGCTAACTGGGAAGCATATGCCGAGGGAATCGATATAAAGCTGGGCGAAGTGGAACCTATCCCAGAAAACTACGACACATTTGTAGAAATCATTCGTTCCATCTCGCGCCAGCATATTCCCAGAGGTTGTAGACCCCAGTATATTTCTGGTTTAGATACAGACTCCGCTTCGATCCTTGAAAAATATGAACGACTTTATTCTAATGATCCTTGTGCAGAAGAGACAATAGAAGCTGGCGTGCTGCTCATGGAAAGCTTAAAGGAAAACCGGAAGGCTAAATGGATAAAGGCAATAGGAGAAATCGATATGACCAAAAATAGTAAAAAAGCCTGGTCTACATTGCGGAAACTCACAGGTGACCCTCCAGGACCTATTAATCCGGGCAATGTTACAGCCAATCAGGTAGCACATCAATTGTTGCTAAATGGAAAAGCTCCTTATCGACTTCCGAAATGTGACCAAATACCACGTCAAGATGGTAATAATTCAGAAATCACAAAATCATTTGATCACGCTGATATTGTTACTGGATTGAAGGCTCTAAAAAATGGAAAAGCAGCTGGCTATGATGACTTGACCGTTGAACAATTAAAACACCTAGGTCCACTAGCGATATCTTGGCTTTTGGCACTATTTAATAACTGTATGAGTACCGTAAAGTTACCGCGCATCTGGAGGAAAGTAAAAATAATAGCCCTGCTTAAACCTGGAAAAATCTCCACAGACACCAAAAGTTACCGCCCGATTTCCCTGTTGTGTCATACTTATAAGCTATTTGAAAGGCTTCTCTTAAATCGTTTAAGCCCAATTATCGACCCAAGTCTCATACCAGAGCAAGCTGGCTTTCGACCAGGGAAATCGTGTACTAGTCAGATTCTGCGCCTCACACAACATATAGAGGATGGATACGAAGCAGGAAAAGTCACAGGCTTAGTGTTGGTCGATCTTTCAGCAGCTTATGATACTGTTAACATAAAACGGCTTCTATATAAAGTGTACACAATTACACGCGATAAAAGCCTGGTCTGCTTGTTAGGTGAGATGCTGAAGGATCGGCGATTTCGGGTGCATTTGAATGGAGTAGTGAGCCGTTGGAGAGACCAAAAAAATGGTTTACCACAAGGCAGCGTCTTAGCTCCTGTTCTTTTCAACATATACACGAACGACCAGCCTAGTACCCCATGCACAGAGAGGTTCCTGTACGCAGATGATTTGGCCCTTACGTCTCAAACAAGGACCTTTGAAAGTGCTGAGGAAAATTTGTCAAGAGCTCTGCAGGACTTAACAGCATACTACACTGAAAATGCTTTGCGCCCTAACCCCTCCAAGACGCAGTGTTGTGTATTCCACCTCCGTAACCACCAAGCTAATAGAAAGCTTAACGTAACATGGCAAGGAGTAAATATAGAGCACTGTGTCAATCCTTTATACTTAGGTGTTTCACTAGACAGAGCCTTAACATACAGAAGTCACTGCCTAAAGACTAAATTAAAAGTTGGAACACGAAACAACTTGCTTCAGAGGCTGATTTCAACAACCTGGGGCGCAACTCCGCATGTTCTCCGGACAACTGGCCTTGCACTCTGCTTCTCTGCTGGTGAATATTCATGTCCAGTTTGGCACCGATCAGCCCATGCCAGAGAAGTAGACGTTGCCTTAAATAACACCTGCCGAATTATAACGGGGTGCCTCAAACCTGCACCATTAAACTTAGTTTATCCCCTTGCGGGCATTGCTCCACCTACAATCAGGAGAAGCATTGCATGTCAGGTCGAAAAGAAAAAACAAGAAGCTGACCCCAGACATCCGTTGCATTGTACACGGCAACCTACCAGTCGATTAAAGAGCCGGAACAGTTTTATGAAAATAACGGAACCTCTAGTCGGCGACCCAAAATCCTCCCGCATAGAACTCTGGCGCAAAAAGTTTCCCACTCCTCCAAATTACATCTCTCCATCCGAGGGGCTGCCACCGGGTAATAACCTCCCGTGGTCCATATGGAGGAGCCTTAATCGCCTCCGGACTGAGGTGGGCCGATGCAGGCATAATTTGGCTCGGTGGGGCTATATTGACCAGGCGGAGGTGCGATGCCAGTGTGGTCATGACGACCAGACAATGTCACACCTCCTTTCGTGCCCCTCTTGTCCAACTAGCTGCACGAAGGAAGATCTTTTTACCGCCTCAGAAAGTGGAATTAGAGTTGCCACATACTGGAGGGACAAAATCTAATTGCCTTAAGCCATCGACACGAAAAGAAGAAGAAAATTGGATAATTGTATCTCTTTTTGAACGTCACACTTTTCTTTCTTATTATTTTTAATATGCAATATCGAAAAACTACTGGCCACACTGAATGACCACTGCTGGTGCGAAGAATACGCCGAATGAAACTCAATCCAGACTTGGTCCTTACGTGCCTGTGGTGTTAACTATTCAGAGGTGTCATCTATGGTAATGAGTGTTATCTTCGACTGTCTGTCTGGTACTTAAAATTTGGCATCGGGTACGCATGCCTGGCCTCCCGAGCTGAGAAAGCATCTCATCCCCATCCCCGTCCCATTTTTTATTTTTATTTAAAATTGTAGCCCTAAGTTATATTTCTGACACAATGTATATTGTATTTGAATAAATAAATGAATGAATGAATATCCCATTGGAATATAAGCCCGTTTGTCCAGTGCAATAATCTTCCAACTCTTCCCTCGCTTCTGTCTGTCTGTCGGAGCGTGAAGTTGCTTCAACATTTTTAATGTAGCGATTCGGTGTCAGCGCCGGAATCGATTTCCTACTGCTGTTTATAGTTACATTGTTGTGTGTAATGAACAGGGGTGTCATCTATGATCAGGGGTGTTTACTACGGTCAGGGGTGTCATTTATGGTAAGGGGCGTCATCTGTGGTCAAGGGTGTCATCTATGATTAGAGGTATCATTTATGGTAAGGGGTGTCATCTATGGTCAAATGTGCCTTCTATGTATAGGGGTCATCCGCATCGATCCAAACAATATAATCCCTAACACCTTTAACCCATTTGTCCAGTTCAACGAACTCCTAACCCTTTACTGCTTAAAAAACGAAACGGTTTCGATTGGCAGCAACGTTGGAACCGAAATAAACCAAACAGACTGCGCTTACCAACCCGTCTCCCAAGCGTGGTGAGTATGACAAAACCACCATAATGAAAATCCTAGGGCGAGGCATGTGTCCAGCAGTGGACTTCTTCGGCTGAGATGATGAGGATGATGACTCACCTTTTCAGACTTTTTACAATGCACAACACTGGGCTACATGCTGCAAAATCATTGCTACATTGCAAAAGGTGTATAACGAAATAGTAAAGGAAATGATATCCAAAATTTTACGCAAACTGGAAATAAGTAAATAGAAAGCGTTCCAAGGTTTATAATAAAATATAATATGTAAAATTGGAAATAGAATACAACTTGAGAATGACGGCACATTTTCCGCAAGAATTTTCCCTTTTGAAATAAATCATCTGAAAGAAAACAGAGAAGGAAAGTTTTGTTCTACGTATCCCTAGATAGCCCTTCAGTTTACTTAATGAACTACTCTTTGCAATTTAATATAAGAGTATGAAGCTTTTTGTCGAAAACGGACACTCTTAGAGAAATTATGTATAATAATATGTTGTGTGTCCCATTAAATTATATTTTAATTAAAAGTGTTTAAATCATCAATAGGTATGTAATATATTTTCAGAGCCGTAGTTTTATAGTGCGATAATCATTTATTGAGTGAATAAAACTTAGTGTTTAATTTGGCAGTGTTTAGATTTTTTATTTTCCGACATGTATGGGCATTTAATTCCATTTCTTATGCTAAGATCACCCTTCACCATTGATACCAAAAGTAAAAAAAAAAAACCTAGACTGTCGTTTGTTTTCTCTGTTATCTAAAAAAATTTAACATTGTGTTGATTTCGACGTGGCGCCGGCCTGCGACACGGATGGTCCCGGGTTCGATCCCCGGTCAGGTCAAGATGAAAATTGATCTTTTTCAGTTTGACCTGGGTTTTGGATGTTTATCTATAGATATCTTAGTAATAAAATATAGTATCGTTGATTTAGTATCCCATAACACAAGTCTTGAACTTACTGAAATTCAGAAAAACTCGACACAAAAATGTGTGACGTCACATCAGAGAGAGATTCTGAAAATGTGACAAGGACGGGGGAGAAATAGAGTCCTAAAATTCGTTTGACGTAATTTATGGATGGCCCCTAACAATAGATCTGCACCTGATTTCTTCTACGATAAAAGAAAGCCATTGCATTTGTTCGCAATTTATCACACTTCAGTGTCACAACGACAGTGGTGAAGTTGTTTCGGAAACCGGTCAGCAGTTTGAGATATTATGGACAGATTGACAGTTTCTTTAAAACATAAATTGGTAAAAGCCATGAGGACGCTGCTGATACCTGCTTGACAACATGACAGACATTAAACAGGTGACAAATATCGAAAATCTCATCGTTGCCTTTTTATGGATAGAATTTTTTTCTATCCATAAAAAAGCAACGATAGCTATAGATAAATCTAGTTTTTTAGTATACAAAATCTCAAAATCTCTATTTTTATCTTTCATTCAATTAATGAATACTTAAAGTCCGGATAAAGTAATGTAAACAACTTAAAATGCAAAGCTTCTGGAAAAGAAGATTATTTCCATTTTTATATTCAATGACTCGACACAAACCAGTCGGGAGGACGACGAGTTCGAAAATAGATAAAGCGTCGGTGTCACGCATTTAGTTCAAAATATAAAGCAACTAGCTGTTACCCGCGGCTTCGCCCGCGTAATACATAGCCTATGTCCTTCTCGGTACCCTAACCTATGTGTATGCAAAATTTTATGATGATCGATTCAGTAGATACGGCGTGAAAGCGTAACAAACAAACAAATAAACAAACAAACAAACAAACTCACTTTCGCATTTATAATATTAGTTGGGATTTACGGTAAATAGGTAGATATATTATTTGATTTAATATACATACGCCTATTTAAATACTTTTATTTAGCTAACGATATACATTTTACTAGCTATTTTTCCGCGACTTCGTTTGCTTAAATTATAGCCTAAGTCACCCGCAGGTAAATTAACTTTCTTTATGCGAAATAATTTTGAAAATCGGCCCATTAGTTTGAAGCCTATTCAATGCAAACAAACAATCAAATCTTCCCTCTTTAAAATATTAGTATACTTACTTAGTTTAGTTTCCGGTCGCGTTAATATCGATCTTTCGGTACAGAAACTTTATCCGGGATAAAAAAAAAACATAGACCGTGTTCCCAACGCGATTTTCTGATGTATAAGATAGTGTTTTGACATTATACATATGAAGCGTATAGAAGTCGCAGTATCTTGAAAATTTCAAAAAATTATAAGAAAAGTCCGAATGATAAAATTCTTTATAATATTTTTTTTTATTTATTCACATAATAATACAATATTCACAACAGCTTCGTCAAAATGGTAAAATAAAATCAGTCAAAAATACCACCCGAATTGTAACCGGTTCAAAGGTCCCCATTATGACCGGCAGTATTTTTCTGAGTAAGTAGTTTCGACCAATGTTTTTGATGGTATCAAGAAGCACTTATCCGTTTGGTCTCGGCTGGTTGCCACAAATGTTACTTCATAAAGCTTCGTAAGAAATGACAAAGAAAGGGGTTTAATGGTATATTAAATATGAATTCGAACTCCTGAATGTCTATCATATACACGAATATGATCATACATATACATCATACATAACTCTATCATATACACAAATTTTCGACACATGACAAATGCTTTTTGAAACTGTGACAGATATGGTTTTAACGTACTCGAAACAATACTGCCGATCGTTGTTACACAGAATTTTGGCACAAAACATTTCTTTTAATTTGAAATTTTTAAACTGCAGTAGTTTTTATACGCTTCTTATTTATATGTAAGAAATTGGATATTTATGTTCACTAATGAAGTACATATCCATGTATAAAAGTCTCCGAACACTATGTTATACACAAGAAAATCGCGTTAGGAAGACGGTCTATTTGTCTCACCACGACAAGATGTTCATATTGATGGGCCAAGTCGCCGCGGTAAGGAAATGTCAAAGGTATATTGTTATAGAACTAAGACGTAAGCGAGTGAGTAAATACACATAGCGCAAAGAACCGATGGCCGATGGGGCAGAAAAGTTCTCGAATGGTGACCACGTACCGGCAAGCGCAGCGTTGGACACCCACCGACCAGGTGGTCGGACGACCTGAAAGGGTCGCAGGAAGGCGCTGGATGCAGGCCGCTTCTAACCGGTCGTATTGGAAATCCTTGGGGGAGGCCTATGTCCAGCAGTGGACTTCTTGCGGCTGAAATGATGGTGATGAGTGAGTATATTGCAACATAGGCAGTCTCACCCATTGAGTTGTGGTTCAAGTTCAAGTTAATCCGACTATCAAGGTCACGGCCCTACCGAAACATCAGATCTGCCCACTGCCCTAGTGAAAGTGCGTGAAAGTATTATTTGATAAGATTTGAGGCTACGGAAATAATTTAGTTTGAGAGAAAGTCGCATTAGATGAAGATATACACGACACCTAGCCGTGTGGTTCCCGGCAGAGTAGAATAGAACTACTCCAAGTCTTCTCGGGGATGTCGTAGAAGGTGACTCTTGAAAAATAAGCTAAACAAAGCTTAGAAATATCAATGAGTCCTGGAGACCCTCTATCCCGTCTGGCCAGCGTGGAGAGTGTAGGCCAAATCCTCTGACTGCTCTGGTAGTACAGAGAGGGCCGTTCTCCTGCAGTAGATGAATAAAAGGTTGATGATACACGACACAATATTTTTCATCCACAGAAGCACGGATTCGCCATTGTGTCAGGCGGCCAATTTTAAAAGTTTGCTTTAAACATATATTATATTTAAAATAAGGTCTTACAGCTTTGTACCTATGTTAATTCGCGAATTCCCGCCATCTTGTCACACCTGAAGAGAAATCTGTCACTCTTTCGAATCATTTAATTTCTCACACAATTTTATATCTGATCAAATGCATACTTCAATACTGCTTCTTCTCTGCAGTGGTCGTTCTTCTCTGCAGTGGTCGGTTCCAAAATGCTAGTAGTCTGTAACTTTTGAACAATAATTAGTAAATGCATACTTAATACTTAATAAGATAATTTTAAATGTGGTTTGACGTGAAAAAGTGCCTGCAAGGGCCTATTTTCTGAATAAACGTTTTGAATCTTTTGAATCTACTAAATATAAATGCGAAAGTAACTGTCTGTCTATCTCGCTTTTACGCCAAAACTATTGAACTGATATAAATGAAATTTGGAACACAGATAGTCTAGAGCCTGAGAAATGACATAGGCTACTTTTCTTCACGTGGGCGAAGTCGTGAGTACAGCTAGTCCAAATCCCAACTAATATTATAAATGCAAAAGTGAGTTTGTTTGTTTGTAACGCTTTCACGGAGTACTATGGACCGATCATCATTAAATTATGCACACACGTTCTCTGGACTACGGACAAGGACATAGGCTATCTCTCATCCCAGAAAACCGTACTGTTCCCAAAGAATCGACATTGCCGCGAAAGCTTGTAGTTCATAAATAGTGCCAGCAATAACTGAGCCATTGTAATTATTCTTCAGTTCTGATCGTTAAAATGGCCGCCACTTTTCATTTTCACACCTCACCTTCCTTATTCCGCGAAGTCGTAAAAGCAGAGAATGTGGCCAAAGGAAGTAAAATGAGTAGTGTAAAGACCAAGCAAGGTAAACTATAAACCCAACAAAATCATATTTCTTAGGCACATTTTTAACCTATAATTCTATATATACTCTAATAATAATATATACTCTGACGAGCTCCGTGGCGCAGCGGTCAACACGCCGGCTTGTGACACGGATGGTCCCGAGTTCGATCCCCGGTCAGGTCAAGATGGAAAATGATCTTTTTCAGATTTACCTGGGTATTGGATGTTTATCTATATATGTATTTGTTATAAAATATAATATCGTTGAGTTAGTATCCCATATCACAAGTCTTACTTAAGAACTTACTTTGGGGCTAGCTCAATCTGTGTGATTTGTCCGTATATATTTATTTATTTTATTTATAATTGTATTAGTTCATAAGTATTACATTTTTTTTGTTGTTATCATTGTTTATTTTGCATGAATGTTTTCCGAAGGAAAACATTCATGAAATAAAAAGGAAAGAAGAGGAAGAAATAAGAAGGAAGAAATAAATTTCTTTCTTTCCTTCTATAAGGAAGTCTGGTTCACTCATTGTACAAGGAATACCTAGGACATTATTCTAATTGGACACATCTCTTATATGACGTTATTCAAGGTTCAAATTTCTCGTACTAGTAATTTTTCAAGTTGGACATTTTTTGTATTGGACATTATGACAGTTGGTCATTTTTAAATGAAATACGAAAGTTTTTTAAATCATCGAAATCACTAGCACTCTACATAATATATAAATATATAAGTTATTATCACTACATATTATTAAAATATAAAACAAAGTTCTCCGCCGCGTCTGTCTGTCTGTCTGTTCGCGATAAACTCAAAATCTGCTGTACGGATTTGCATGCGGTTTTCACTAATAGATAGAGTGATTCATGAGAAGGTATATTACATGCTCGGGCGCAGCCGGGGAGGGCTGCTAGTTATTATTGTTTTATGGGATACTAACTCAACGATACTATATTTTACAACAAATACACATATAGATAAACATCCAAGACCCAGGTCAATCTGAAAAAGATCATTTTTCATCTTAACCTGACCGGGGATCGAACCCGGGACATCCGTGTCACAGGCCGTGTTGACCGCTGCGCCAGTTCTAAAGACAAAATTTTGACATAACTGTACTATTATGTAGATATACCTATTCTGTGACATTACCTTCAATTTCTATTTCAGAGGTGGCCTTAAGAAAATATCCCCAGCAGTTAACGAAAATTGAGAAAACACATATCCGAAATACGCGACATAAAAATAGATTATTATTGCCAATATCAGCATTAGAAAACCATAGCCCGTTTTGTTCATTTAAAAAAACCGGCCAAGTGCGTGTCGGGCCACGCGCAGTTTAGGGCTCCGTAGTTGCGAATGACAACTTTGAGTTCACACTATTTACACTCGCACCTCACAGTTTAACGACCAAATACATCTAACAATGAAAATTGTATGAAATTTTACATTTTCCAGTACATTTTATAAGTCGGTTGCCTATAACTTTTTAGTTTGCACTTAGAACTCAGCTCTGATAGTTTTCCTTTCAACTTCAGTATATATTCTACTGCTGTAATTTTTTTCACGTATCCATATATAACCGTTTAGCACATAGAGGGGGGACACGTACCTCTAACAAAAATTTTAAATTAAGTAGAGAATAAAAATACTCCCCCACTTTACTTGCATGGGAGCTAGCCTAAAAAAAAAAATTAAGTGTGTGAAATTTATTTATTTGTTCTTGCACTTGTTTGTGTGTTATGTAATGTGAAACTAATTTCTTCGCTTGACATGTTTAAATCATTTTTGTCTTGACTTCCAAATTAACATTTTAATTTAATGATGTTTTTATTTAATATCGCGACACTTTGACAGAGTACATGTGCATGACATTTTGTTTAGTGACACATCTTTGTGTATTGTATGACATGTTTGCGATTAATAAATGAATATTAATAAACAAAAAATACATTAACTTTAAGCATACATTTCAGAAGAGACGACCTTAAATGTTTTGGTAAAAGGCTAGACAAAGAGATTTTTATTTATTTAAAGTTGACTTTTGTTCGGTAAAGCGGTTCTAACGGTTACTGTATCATTAGCCTTTAGCAGTCTTGGAGAGAAATTCCAATATAATGCCACAGCAAATGGCATCCCGGCAAAAACAGTTGACAGGCACTTAAAATGTAATTAGAGGGGCGAAAAGTACTCAATGTACTCTGAGTGTTCATCTAATACATGTTATACACAGAACTATATCAAGTCTGTGATGTTACATCATAGCTCTTGCAATTCACGACATCTAGCAAGATTAAATTGTGATAAATACGTATCTATCTATACCTATACCAATACCAAAAACAATATACTTAATACTAAAGTAATCGACTGCCAACCTCATAAAAATTTTGGACCAATTTAAGGTAGGCGAATGTATGGCGCTGCAGAGTTGCTTTCCACTCGATACTAGATGGCGGGAATCTGCGTTAGCCTAAACTTACTATAAATAGGGTGTAATTTAAAAACATTGTGCTAAAAATGTTGCTCTAATTTTTAATAAGGTATATTTTGTGAATAATGCTTTTATATTCTCATAATACGGTAGATACAATGTTGTGTAGCAACGAGTGGCGCCATCTATGCGAGTCTGTGAGAACAAATCGTACGATTAAGGTGTTGGGACCACATGCTAATACTAATATATAAAGCTGAAGAGTTTTATTCTGAGATTAGAATTAAAGAAAGAATAAAAGAAGAATTTTTGAAATCTTTTTGATGATTTGAGAAATTTTTGAAGACCGATTTCAAAAATTCTCTGACCGTCGAATAGGTACGTTATTCCTAAGTACCTTAGGCTAGGTATGTACTACCGGCGAAGCTGGGGCGGACTACTAGTCTGCTTAATATGTGTCACAAAGTGCGTGACATTGAGAGCGGATGTGGTTATCATAAAGAAACGCTGGTATCGCTGTCACTTGATACTTTTTAAGTGACTTAATTAACCATTATCAATTATAACGTGGAGAGGAGAGAAATCCTCCGACTGCTCTGGCTAATATATGGTTCTGGTAGTACAGAGAGGGCAGTGGAGACCAAAAAATTCCTGATGAAGAAGAACAAGAAGTAAAGCTAATGAAACAAAGCGTACGCGATACACACTAGTGAGTTCATACACTAGCGCCACCCAGCAATTAATTCTATAAGTCCTAAATCATATCAAATAAAAAATCTAATAGCTGAATGCCCTAGTAAATTGCTTGTAGTATTATTGGTACAAGGTTTCATCATTTTTAATTTGATGAATTATGAGAACGAATTATTACCGCCAAAAGTGGCCACTTTTGGCGGTAAAAATTCGTTCTCCTAAACTTAGATTGTAATATCTATGAAAAGTAACAAAAAGAATACTACAAGTAATTTACTACGGCAATCAGCTATTAGATTTTTTCAATTTGATTTGATTTAGGAGTAAATGTATTAATTGCTGGGTGGCACTAGTGTGTGAACTCACTTCGCCTTAATACTGCACATCAGTGAAAGAAAAACATAAAAATAACCTATTCCATTATGAATCTTTATCATTTGTCAAAAATTAACAACTCTTGACGAAGCAAATAACTAAAGAAGCGAATATTAATTTGAAATTTTCTACTTGCAATCAGTCAAAATTAAAGTCAATTTTGACTGATTGCAAGGATATTACCGATATTACTCAGAAAGGGAATATCCAAGGAGGAGGTATACTTAGGTTATCTATGGATGTTATTTATATTGATATGATGATATTTTTTAGATTGACCTGGGTCTTGGATGCTTATCTATATTATGTATATATTTGTTTTAAAACATAGAATCGTGAAGATAATATACCATAATAAACGTCTTAAAGTTACTATATATTGCACGCAGTTCTGATGACAAAACATGACAAGCGTGCTAAGGGCGTGTTTTTTAGTTTTTAAATCCAATTATAATTATTTATTTATTATAATATTTTCATAAATAGCTTGATGTTAAATAAATATATTGCAAAATTAGGCTTATTATAATTAAACCTACGCAATAAAACATTCTGAAAATAAATAAATATAATTATATAGGAATTCTGTGTAGGTAATAAATAACCTACACAAAATTCATAGAATTACGTTATACCTAACTCGTATAAGTATTTCGTTTTAAGTGTTTCTAAATAACTGTGAAACAGTGATAAGATTGAAGATAAGATTTTATATATTTATAGAAATAGTTACGCTCGTAACGCTACGATTAAGCAATAAGCCGGAAAAGGTGGATAAAGAGCGTAAGAGTGAACATTGGAAGAATTATTTATCAAGCAGAAGATGACCAGCAACAGATTGATAATAATAATAAATAAAAATATAAATATAGAGACACTAATCACGCAGATTGAGCTAGCCCTACAGTACGAGTAAGTTGTGAACTTGTGTCACAGGATACCAACTCAACGATACTATATTTATGATAGATACTTATATAGATAAACATTCAAGATCCAGGCCATTCTGAAATAGATCATTTTTCATTATGACCTGGCTGGGGATCGAACCCGGGACACCTTACGTGCTGGTGTATTAACCACTGCACCACGGAGTCTGTCAAATGAAACAGACTGACATGCTGTGCCGCTGCCGATTCCACGTGGACGAAAGTAAAGAAGTTTTATATAAATTTTACATCATCATCATCAGGTCTTTTTTAATCTCTACTGCAGGTGCACGACCCTCTCTGTACTACCAGGGCCATATTTTAGCAAGAGCAGTTAGAGGATTTGGCCTTTGTGACAATAATTTTTTTTATAGGTACAATTTGTATAAACAGTCTGGCCGTGTGGTTCCCGGCAGAATAGAATAAGACCACTGCAAGTCTTCCCGTGGATATCGTAGAAGGCGACTTAGGAAACACAAGCTAAACAAAGTTTATAAACATCAAAGAGACCTGTCCAACGCATCTGGCCAGCGTGGAGAGTGAAGGTCAAATCCTTTTATTGCTCTGACTAATTTATGGTTCTGGTAGTAGCGAGAGGGTTGTGCTCCTGCGGTAAAGACTAAAAAAAACCTGATGATGATGATGAGATTAACATACATTTGCCAGTATTGTAATGTCTTTTTCCTTTGTAGGTAGAAAATTTATAGGTAGAAAACGGAATCAAAGAGTGATAGGTGGAAACGGCATTTCCTATTAATATGATTCCTCAGATGTTCGCCCCAATCCCTTGATCAGCTTGGATGAGAAGCAGGCAGGTGATGGTACATTCTATGCTTTCCATTTTCTGGACCAGCGTGGAGCATAATTACATATGTTAATTATGTTTACTTTTTTTTTTGCAAACACGTAATCATTACCGATATTACTATAAAAAAATTATACATATAATTACTCAATACATTAAACAATAAAACTAACTTATATGAACTAAAAACTAACAATTAAACCTACTTAATAAATAAAATGACTTATAAATAAAACCTAGCTATAAATAAAAAATGTCTCGCAGGTCACCCTGCGGTAATGTGCCCAGAAGACTGGCAGCATTGCCACGTTGAATGGCAATGCTTATTCTTTGGGCAAGATAGTGACCAGCCCTCCTTTATGTTTACTAATTTAAGCAACAAAATTGCGGGTCCTTTAAGAGACATACAGTAAGATACAAGAGAACCTACAAGTTGTAGGTACTACAACTCCAACATCCGTAGTCACCCTAAGTTGATTTACCGTAGATTATTTGCCCTAAATGACGGGAATACGGTAGTTGCCAAATGTTAAGTTTATATTAATTTTGTTTCTAATGAGACTAATTTCTATCTAAAAACACTATAGAGAACACTTTTAATTTGGTATCGATTCGTTAAGTGATCTCAAAGCTTCTTTAAAGTTGGGTGAATAGAACCATTTTTTAAAGTATGAAAATCTTTAGTTACAGTTATACTGTATTTTAGTCTGCAAAATTTATAGCAACTTTTATTATGAAACCATTACCATAAACGAAATATTTCGTATAGCTACCAAACAAAGTTCTCACGCCACCCATACAAAATACAAGCTTGTGACGTCACAAATATGTAGGCATTTCAGCGGCGCGATTTCACGTCTAAAAATTTACGTCTAAAAAGATGTCTTTAAAACTTTTATAACTGAAAGAGTTTTTTGTTGAGAAATGTATTTCTGTCACTATTGTGTTTATTTTTGGCAGGATTTTACATAGCAACATGAAAAAAATTTTAGTCAACATGCCCATTGTGCAAACTCAACATTGTCAGGCTTTTTAAACTAAGTATTCAAGAAAGAACGCACATAAACTTGCGAAACAGAACGCATATTCTTTAACTACCAAGAGTATTATGAGGCAAGATTTTATTATTTTTGTCACGCAAAGAGATGATTAAGAGATAGACATTAGATAGAGTTACCCGCGGCTTCGCCCACGTGATATATAGCCTATGTCTTTCTCAGTGCCCTAACCTATGTGTATGCAAAATTTCATGATGATTGGTTCAGTAGGTGCGGCGTGAAAGCGTAACAAACAAACAAACAAACTCACTTTCGCATTTATAATATTAGTTTGGATTAAATCATCATCATCGGGTCATCAGGTCTTTTTTAGTCTCCACTGCAGGAGCACGACCCAGAGATGATACTACCCAGAGCCATATATTTTTATTCAAAGATGTTAATTCGGTGGTTTTGCAGTGATTTATCCGAAACTTGATTAGGGATTAGAATGCTTGTAATTATTTGGTTTTTGTAGACACTAAGTACAGTGCCGTGTGGTTCCCGGCAGAGAAGAATAGGACCACTCCAAATCTTCCCGTGGATGTCGTAAAAGGCGACTTAGGAAACTAAAGCTAAACAAAGCTTATAAACATCAAAGAGACCTCTCCAACCCGTTTGGCCAGCGTGGAGAGTGTAGGCCAAATCATCTGACTGCTCTGGCAGTACAGAGAGGGTCGTGCTCCTGCAGTGGAGACTAACAAAGACCTGAAGAAGTACAGTGCTACAAGGATTTATTGCCGCCTTATAAAGCGTCACTTTTGAAAGATAGCTGAAGTTGATGTTTGTTGCGGATACTTCGTGCTTTTAATCATATTATCAAACTAAGAATATATTGTTTGCTGGTAGTCCTAATTACACTCGTAATTATACACAGCGTCGCATTTCAATGTCATCCGTGACGACGAGCTCCGTGGCGCAGCGGTCAACACGCCTGCCTGCGACACGGATGGTCCCTGGTTCGATCCCCGGTCAGGTCAAGATGGAAAATGATCTTTTTCAGATAGACCTGGGTCTTGGATGTTTATCTATATAAGTATCTATTATAAAATATAGTATCGTTGAGTTAGTATCGCATAACACAAGTCTCGAACTTACTTTGGGGCTAGCTCAATCTGTGTGATTTGTCCGTATATATTTATATTTAGCCAGATGATGATGATGATGATGATATTTATATTTATTTATCCAAGTGCCAAATGAGCCTTGTTGCACTGTAGTTACTATATATCTGTTATTGTAAATTTTTATGCTTGTATATCCATAGATTAAAAAAAAATCCTCTTTCTGTGTATATCGCATAGAGTATACATGGCGAAATTTTGATCGTTCTGGACCCTTAAAGGGGTGATTCAGCCCGTCGATATGAACCATTTTTCCTATGGGACCAATGCTGGAAACTCAAATTTTATTTCGACATTTTCATACAAAACTGTTCAGCCGCCCGTGCAATTTCTATAGGAATGTCGAAAATTTTTTCGAGTTTACAGCATTTGTCCCATAGGAAAAAGTTGTTTATATTGACAGGCTGAATCACCCCTTTAATGGTCCGGAACGATCAAAATTTCGCCATGTATAAATACTCTCTAAACTCCGTCATGCCTTTATTTCAATAATAAAAAACAGGCTATCTTCCATGCTGGTTAGAGAGAAAAGAAAAATCATAGCATATATCTGTTTCTTCCCGTGCAGTCTGTAAAAGCCGATCAAGGGATGGGGCAAAAAATCTACGGGATTACGTTATAGTCGATGCGGCAAACAACCCATTACTATTTTGATTCCGCTTTCCACCTTAACGCCCACTAACACGCTAAACGTGGCCTTTGGGTTTTATGACCTACAGCTGTCTACCCCGCAAGGGATAAAGACGTGATTATATGTAGGTATATATTATATATATAAAAACAGGCCAATATTCTAACGCTTGCGTGCGTCACAGATTTGTGTTAACACCATGAAAGTATACGTAGTTATTATATTATTATTAGTTTGTCGAGCTCCGTGGCGCAGCGGTCATCACGCCTGCCTGCGACACGGATGGTCCCGGGTTCGATTCCCGGTCAGGTCAAGATGGAAAACGATCTTTTCAGATTGACCTGGGTCTTGGATGTTTATCTATATATGTATTTGTTATAAAATATTCTATCGTTGAGTTAGTATCCCATAACACAAGTCTTTCATAAGAACTTACTTTGGGGCTAGCTCAATCTGTGTGATTTGTCCGTATATATTTATTTATTTATTTATTTATTTATTATATCTCCATGCTTAGCACTTAGCACATGCGTAATGTCAAATTATGACATCAAATCATCATCATTATATTCTATGAGTAGGACAATTTAGTATACTAGGTATTTTTATTCATTCACAATGCTATTCTAATAATTCTTATTAAAATTAAGAAATAAAATATGGGAAAAATTTTCACGCTGGCAGGATTTGAGCCAACAGTCTTTACTCTTTGCACGAGTAACGCCTTGTGGCCTAATTGGGATGTGAATCCTACACGTTGAATTTCTCCACCAAATCCTATTCCCCTTATACGCATTATTGCTTGCGACACCTAACATTTAACGACCCCACTGTTACTTGACAAGTTAAAATGAAGTTGAAAATCAGTTATATGTAGGACGTCATACAATATTTTATGGGTATTTATTTTAATCACTTTATTATTATACTAGCTACTACTCGCGGCTCCACCCGCGTGATATATAGCCTATGTCCTTTTCAGTACTCTAACCTATGTGTATGCAAAAGATGATTGGGTCAGTAGATAGGGCGTAACAAACAAACAAACTCACTGTCGCATTTATAATATTAGTTAGGATCATAATAGGAAACAATGAGACATATTTTGTGTCGCTGTGACTCGTTGGCTGGTAAGCGGTTGGACCTCTTTGGAACGGCTTATCCTGATCTGGAGGACTACAGGCACTACGCACCAGGTGATATTCTGAAGCTCATGCAGTCCTTCTTCAGGAATCACCGTGTGGGTGAGTAAGGCATGGGGTAAGTACAAAATAACCCAAAGGTTAGACGTGCTTCCGATTTATAATCGGCCCCAATTAAGATAAGATAAGATAGGATCATAATAAAGAGATTAAATTTTATTAGGTAAGTATGTAGGTATATTTTTAGGTATTTATTTTGATTTTTTATGCTGGTTTGGGATAAAAGAAAAAAACATAGAATATACCAGCAGCTTTTCTTCCCGCGCCGACATGTTCATATCACGTTATAGGCGATGCGGCTAGCAACCCATCACTATTTTAATTTTGCTCCGATCTTCACGCCCGCATACACTAAACGTGTGACCTTTGGGCTCTGTCTAGGCAAGGACCTTAGGGCACTGTCTGTCTAGGCAAGGGATAAAGACGTGAAAATATGTATGTATGTTTATCTTAATAAAATAACAATTCAGTTTCTTCGCTTATTGGATAATAGAGTCTATCTAGACTTTATATAATCTAAGTAGGTAGGTATACTTATTCACTGTTTTGGTTTGCAACGTTATCTACGAATAAAGTCTGACCTTTGATATGTTATTTTATGATATGTTATTCTGATATGTTATTATTTTATCAAATTATCACTGTACTCGTTTAAATAAAATAGCTGGCGAAGTTGGGTACGTTAAGAAGATAGTCTACCTACCTGTAAATTTTCATACAAAAAGCAATAAAGCTTCCCACCCCTTAAACATAGTCCAATTTCAATATTTTTTTTTACACGTTATTGATAAACTGGAGAAATAGCGGTCAACACGCCGGGTGAAACTTTATCATTCAGTCATTTATAACTCGAAAAAAAGCGATATTTTTTTACAAAAGTATTCGGCTAACCCGGCACTTTTTATCAAACTAGCTGTTACCCGCAGCTCCGCCCGCGTGATATGTGTCCTTCTCATTCCCCTAACCTATGTGTATGCAAAATTTCATGATGATCAGTTCAGCAGATACGGCGTGAAAGCGTGACAAACAAACAAACAAACTCACTTTCGCATTTATAATATTAGTTAGGATGTTGATTTAGTTGCTAGTTTTAGTCCTGTAGGAAAAGTTGTTTATTAACCGACTTTCAAAAAAGGAGGAGGTTTCCAATTCGTCGTAATGGTTTTTTTCATGTATGTTTCCCGATTTCTCGAAGATGCCTGGACCGATTTAAGAAACTCTTTTTTTCCATAGATA
This sequence comes from Rhodophaea formosa, assembly GCA_963082605.1. Taxonomy (NCBI): domain Eukaryota; kingdom Metazoa; phylum Arthropoda; class Insecta; order Lepidoptera; family Pyralidae; genus Rhodophaea; species Rhodophaea formosa. The sequence continues at coordinate 2,967,273 of OY720219.1, forward strand.
ATAATTTACAGATGGTCCTATTAAATTTTTATCGAATGTGCCGAGCGCTTTTTGAAAAAATACACAAAAACCAAAAAAAAAGTATTGGCCGATTGGTATTTCGACCAGTGATCTTCATCTTCAGGTTCTTTTGTAACTATTACTTGTTATATTATTATAAACTTATAAGTTTTCAAGCGTATGTGTCTGTAATAATGTACATTTGTGTGTATATATATTTATATCACACGGTACTTAAAAAAAAAAAGAAAATCTTATCTCTGCTATTTACTATTTACTGTTTATTGTTGTCACTTCCTATTCGATATTTCTTATTACACATGTATTGCAATATTTATCATAAAATGTTAGTCTATAACATTCCTAAGCTTATATTCTTTAACTATAAGTGAAGATTTGTAATTGGCAATTAGTTTTTAAGACATTGTTATTTAGTAAAATGCTGTAAATCTTCCAAATAAAATAAAATAAAATAAATAAACTGTTTACAGGTATGTCGTTTGGAAGTTTGGATTACACTTATTTTCATTTTTTTCTTATACTTATTAAAAAAAAGGTGGAAGTCGGTTTATCGTTTTTGTTAAAAATAGGTATATTAAATTATTTTGACAGACAGATTCGATTGTTTGAAGGACAATTGTGTTTACCCTAACTTCCTTTATAATTTGGCTAAGTTTTTATAGCAGGCCAACCTATCAATCATTTTACACAAAACAGATAGGTAACTTAAAGTTTCCATAATACACACTTAACATAATAATATCCTGCGTTTTTTGAATTCGCTTAATGTTTTGTTCATAATTACTTAAACTAATGATGTTCTTCAGACTTAAGTACTCAGAAAACCACTTGAAGAATAAGTATGCTCATATGTTGAATACAAGCTTATTCTTATGACAAGTATAAACAACCAATACTTGATGTATTTTTCTTTTTTTAAACAATTGTGAAAAAATGAATAAATAAATAATATAAATCCAAATCTTCCCGTGGATGTCGTAGAAGGCGACTTAGGAAACACAAGCTAAACAAAGCTTCTAAACATCAAAGAAACCTCTCCAACCCGTCTGGCCAGCGTGGAGAGTGTAGGCCAAATCCTCTGACTACTCTGGCAAATATAATGGCTTTAGCAGTACAGGGAGGGTCGGGCTCCTGCAGTGGAGACTAATGAAGACCTGATGATGATGATGATGATGATGAATAAATAAAATACTTAGTTCTTTGCTTAACATTAGCGCTTAGGAACATGAGACCCAAATAAAATTAGACTTCTACTCATTGATGTTCCAAGGGCGAGCATAAGGACGGAACCGGGAACAGGCTCGTAAGAATACATAAAAAAATAAGACTTACCGAATACAAAATTCCCAAATCTCAGCCTGTTCTGTTCAAACCAATAGCAGTAACACGTTAGTCAACACTCACTCACTAAGTAACTTTCACAGACTTTGTCCTATTTTAACGTCCTTCCATAACCGATATCTCCTTCAAATCTGCAAATCAAGTACTGTAGGTACTCAGGTGATCTGTATTTATTAAGTATGAACTTCACCGCAGTTCACCTCACAATCGAAACCAAAAACACTATTACATATAATAGAATAGTAATTCGGATTTCTTCAAAGACGACAGTTTTAAAAAAAAACTATGACGCATAATTTTCAAAACTTATTTCACAGAAAGAAAAATATCACCATCAATTGTATTTCACTGCAAAAAACGGTTAAAAGATTTTTTAAATGTAAAAAAAAATTATAAAGATCACAAAAGGTCTTCAAAAAAAATGTGAAATAAATAATGACTTCCGAAAAACCACTAGAAATCGTATAAAAAAAACAGAATTTATGACTTTTGGCGCATTTTTTTATCAGCAAGCCATTGATATGATAATAATACACTGAGATATAATCTTCCAAAAAAATTTAAATAACTAAATCACTTCAAAAAACCACTTCAAATCGTAATTTTTTTTTTATTATTTTAGGCGCATTTTGTTATCGGCTAGCCATTGATATGATAATGATAGACTGAGATCGCCGGTGCGTGCGCGTGCGCCGGCCGAATGGACCCGGAATGTAGTGCATTGTGGTCGGCTACGGTCGACGACTTATGAGTGGTCAATGTCACGAACGTGAGCGACTTTTATAACAAACTAGCAATTTTCCCGCGACTTCGTTCGCGTAAAACTTCGAAACCTTTCCCGGGAGGGAGGAGACTCACGAGTCCATCTCAGTTACAGGACAGACAGAGGGATAGGACCTACTTGTACTATTTTGTATTATATGTGTTTTGGACATTTTTTTATCATTAGTCGTGCAATTCGTCGATGCGGCCTATTAAACAATGTGGGCTGATACGGTCACGGGCTGTTAGGCTTCGGAAATCCAATCTCCCTATCTTATTTTACCAAGCTAGTTGTAAATGCTTAACGCTTCAATTTTCCACGCTGCTCTGGGAGAAAAAAAAAACGTAAAATGTGCCAGCTGCTTCTCTTCCCGCGCAGATCGTAAAAACCGATTGAGGGAATAAGCGTCAGGAATCATGTGAAAAGGCAATGCGGCTAGCAACCCATTACTATATTGATTCCGTTCTCACCTACAAGCCCACTAACATGCATGGCCTTAAGGTTTTACAGACCTGGGCTCTGTCTACTCCGCAAGAGAAACAGACGTGACGTGACGTGAGTAAGGAGGAAGAGAGGGTGTTTCTCGCGTTGGCTTTGCTGCTAAGTAACCTATTTTCCGTTTCAGCTTGTCACCTTGTGCCAGCCACCTCTAATTTTAAGCGAGGTATAATCAAACGAGTTTGCGACGGGTATCTTCTAAGGAGCAGTGATTCACGCCTCATAATAACTATGCTTTGGAACTAATAGTTATGATGTTTACTTTACTAATTTTTATAGCTTAAGAGCTTTATTCAATCAATTTTCTATTAGAGAAAGCATGAATTTTCGGGGAAAAGTGCTGCCTCCGTTTTTAATAACTTATCTAAAAGAAAACGGAGATATCTTTTGAAATTTTGTTCTGCGAGGCCCTAGAAAACCTTTAAAACAATTTTTTTAAATACTGCTTACAATTTAAAAGGAGAACGTGAAGCTTTTATTAGCGTGAACTCAAAGTTGTTCGCAACTACAGAACCCTACACTGCGTGTGGCCCGAGACACACTTGGCCGGTTTTTTAACAGACTTCAAAAAAAGGAGGAGTTTCTCAATTCGTCATAAGATTTTTTTATGTATATTCCCCGATTTCTCGAAGACCGATTTAAGAAATTCTTTTTTGTTTGATAGGTAATACTTTACAAATGGTCCCATTAACTTTTTGTAGAAATGTGTCGAGCGCTTTTTGAAAAATACACAAAAACCAAAAAAAAAAATACAAGTATGCCATTACTTCCATTTTATTTTTATGCTTATTCAAACAAATTGATAGGGTTGAAGTCGGTTTTTGTTTTTTGTTAAAAATATCTTTAATTATTTTTCTACGAAGACCAAAATAACCCATCCATTTTATCGACCTGTTTACAGTTTAAAGTGGCAACCCGTTTATTTTCAAATAATTTATTTCAAATGGGGCAAATTATAGCACTAACTATAATATAATGTAATAATAAAAACTAACTAAAGCCCATAAATAAGCCGTGTGGTTCCCAGCAGAGTAGAATATGATACTCTTAGTCTTCCTGTGATGTCGTAGAAGGCAACTTAGGAAACACAAGCTAAACGAAGCTTTAAACATCAAAAAGACCTCTCCAACCCGACCGGCGTGGAGAGTGTAGGCCAAATCTCCTGACTGCTCCGGGTAATATATGGCTCTGGTAGTACAGAGAGGGTCGTGCTCCTGCGGTGGAGACTAAAAAAATACCTGATGGTGATGATGACCCTAAGATGATAAATAACCTAAGGCAAATACTTTTATAGGTGGGGTTACAATATTTTCGATGTCACAGGTTCTTATAATGAAGGTCAAACGAAGCTTGTCATTGGCTTTTTGTGACGTATTTTTTTTATACAAGCCTTTATATCTGCGCAGAATTCGTTTTCACCAAAATAATTCGTTTCTTTTGACGAGGACGTCTGCCAATTTCTTGTCTGTCTGTCACTGTCAAGTCATGACTGGAAACAATGATAAATCAGGAGTTTGTGGTGGGAAGTCAAGGGGTGCAGCTGGGGTTTGCCTTAGACGATTTTGCAAATTGATTTTAGTCGATTTTATAATATGAATTGGTGTAGTTTGGTGTTATAAATGCTCGTGCTCATGAACAATTTGTGAAATAGTTAAAGTAGACTGTTAAATGGACTCGTATACATTTGTCACCAGAAGCTCCCACGAGGCATCAAAGAACATACGCCATCTTTGATGCTACTTGTTAAAACTTTACCGTACAACACCGATACTTAGTATCTCAATTTACTGGACATTGGCAGAATCACTGAAATCTCGGTGGAAGTCATATTATAAAACAGAAGAAGAAGAACGAAAATAAAGAGTTTCGTAAAATAATTATTTATTTTATAGTAGCAGCCCGCCCGAGCATGTACTTTACATACTCGTAAACCTTCCTCTTGAATCACTCTCATCTAACTACCTATTGAAAAGAATCGAGAAAGATCTAAGCATACAAAGGGACAAACCAGTTCCATAGTTTCTTGAGAAGTGTGCATGCTCTTAATGGAGACATCAATACGGCTAGATTACAACAATGGGAGAGAAACTACTCTGCAGCTAACTTTATTAAAGCGCGAGAAGAACTTCCCCCTGGTCATGACTTGCCTTGGCCCATTTGGAAGTCCCTTAACAGGCTCCGAACACAAGTAGGCCGTTGCAAGGATAACCTTGCCCGATGGGGAATGATTGACTCTTCGCAAAATGTCTGCCGGTGTGGTTTCTCTCCCCAAACTATGGCGCACCTACTCACATGCCCCGAGTGCCCAAACACCTGCACGAGGGACGATCTACTTGTGGCAAACGATAGGGCTACTCAGGTAGCCCTTTATTGGAGCGACAAAATTTAATTTAATAATAAACGTACCATCGACACGCTAAGAAGAAGAAGGGACAAACAGACATCAGGCAGTGACTTTATTTTGTCTTATACGAAGTAGTGACGTGATAAAAGGAAGATTATCACTATCACCACATACAATTAAAACAAAGTCCTCCGCCGCGTCTGTCTGTTAGCGATAAACTCAAAAACTATTGCACAGATTTTCATGTGGTTTTCTCCTATAGATAGATTGATTGATGAGGAAAGTTTATGCATAATACATACCCGGAGCCGGATGCAACCAAGGCCGCTAGTTTCAAATAAAAATAATATAGGTAACATTCAAAAAATTCCAATATCAGTCGCTGAAATGCTGGCTTTGGGATTCGTAAAGTGCAAAAAGTAAAAGAGGCAAGAAAACATTCTCATTAAACAGTAAGTTGTGATCATGTCGAGCTCCGTGGCACAGCGGTCAACACGCTAGCCTGCGACACGGGGGTCCCGGGTTCGGTCCCCGGTCAAGATGGAAAATGATCTTTTTCAGATAGGCCTGGGTCTTGGATGTTTATCTATATAAGTATATATTATAAAATATAGTATCGTTGAGTTAGTATCCTGCGACACAAGTTCACAACTTACTGTGGGGCTGGCTCAATTTTTGTGATATGTCCATATATATTTATTTTTATTTTATTTTATCATACACACCTATAAAATGGGCCGTACCGTATATGAAGTATGTAGTAAGTACTGACCCACCCAGAAAGGGAGTATGTATACTGTGAGTATGTAAGTTGTCTGTTCCATTTATTGCCTCCTGCAGCCTAGAGGGTTTGACCGATTTTGAAGTCTGATTTGTATTCTTCCCCGGAGTGTCACAGGCTATGCAACGTCAGCAAAAAATCAATATGCCGCACGTAAACTGTCAAAAACAGAAGACGGGTTTTCGTATGGGCAGCAATGCATACATAATAAGTACTTACTTCATATAGTAAGTACTTATTTTGATGACCATTTAAAAACGTGCGATACTCGTTGGACCTGTCTGGGTGGGTTTCTCGTGAACTCTCGTGAGCTCTTGACACCGTGAGGGACAGGAACCTGTCGGCACTGCCTTCATGACATTCGATTTTGATTAAATACTTAAGCGAACTTTTATTTTAATTTCGGTTCCGCTTTTTCTCATATAAATGTACAATATGTTAATAATTTCGGTTCCGCTTTTTCTCATATAAATGTACAATATGTTAATAAGACGCTGTCCGATCCCTAAGGGGCAACTCAGCCCGTCAGCATGAACAATTTTCCAATGAAACTAATGCTGGAATTTGACAAAAATTACAACATTTCAAACAAAGTGCCCGGTTATCTAAACACTTATGAGATTAGTCCAATAGGATTTTTTTTTTCATATTGACGGCCTGAGTGGCTTCTTTAAAGATAGGACGGGTTTTATTTATATTTTACAAATATTGCAACTTAAAAAACCCAGAACGAACATAATATTGCCGTTTTGATGGCTTTTCATGAGATAGATTATCTAATAGGATAGCGACCATATGTGGTTCCCGGCAGATTTGTTGTTTGTTTTTCGTATGTGTAAGTGGCCAACACTGGTGTCAGATTTTTCAAGCTGCCTTAAGGCATCTGACAAAGCTTAACGACTGCCATCAACGATGACAGCCAGAACCAACGGCTTAACGTGCCTTCCGAAGCACGGAGGAGCTCGAGATATTTTTATGCCACTTGCGGTCACCCATCCAAGTAACATACGTAAGCGCTCATAGAGCTCACACCCACTGGACCATCGGGCTCTCGAGTTCCCGGCAGAGTAAAACAAGACCACTCCAAGCCTTTCCGCAAATGTCGTAGAAGGCGAATATAAACACAAGCTTATAAACATCGAAGATACCTCTCCAACCCGTTTGATCAGCGTGGAGACTGTAGACCAAATCCTTTGACTGCTCTGGCTAATATATGGCTCTGGTAGTACAGAGAGGGTTATACTCCTGCAGTGGAGACTAAACGGGGAGTTTAGTCTCCACTGCAGGTAAGTATTTCTGCGAAGCTTAACCAGTCAATAAGGGTTTTTATGAAATAAAGTTGCTTACATGCCGCCGTGTGGTTCCCGGCAGAGTAGAATAGGACCACTCCAAGTCTTCCCGTGGATGTCGTAAAAGGCGACTTAGGAAACACAAGCTAAACAAAGCTTACAAACATCAAAAATACCTCTCCAACCCGTCTGGCCAGCGTGGAGAGTGTAGGCCAAATCCTCTGACTACTATGGCTAATATATTGCTGTGGTAGTCTAGAGAGGGTCGTGCTCCTGCAGTGGAGACTAAAAAAGACCTGATGGATGGATGGACATGCTGGTCTGGGAGAAAAGATGAAACGTAGAATGTACTAGCTACTTCTCTTCCCACGCAGTATGTAACAACCGATCGAGGGAATAGGCGTAAGGAATCAAGTCTATAAGCGTCGATGCAGCTAGCAACCCGTCACTATTTTGATTCCGTTCTCACCTACAAGCCCACCAACATGCTGAACGTGGCCTGGGCTCTGTCAAAGAATATATATGTCGCAGTCATCTGGTTGAATTTGCTATTTGATTGAATGACTAGCGCGTTCATTGAATGACGACGTTCAATTGAATGACTGAAAGACAGCTCGTCAAGTCATTGAATGTAACGTTCAACGTCTTGACTGAATGAATGTCATTTAGCGAAGTCGTTGAATCTTAGCCGACTTCGTAATATTTGGTGGTAGCATGATTTAATTTTTCTTAGTTTTTAAAGTAGCCGGAGGCGGCGTTATAATAGGTAAATCCATAATGTCATACTATTTTATTACAAATAACGCACTTTTAAGTAAATTTAATCGAAAAAAATATCAACATCGTGCCATCTGTTCGAGCTGTTTGACGCCATATTTGTTTTGGTGATTACTAGCGCCGCAGTGAGAAAAAAATTAATTAAATTTGAATCACCTGACTGATTCTATGTCTGCTGTTTTCAAAGAGCTATGTTACAATCCGCTAACTAGTTGGACGTTGAGCGACGCTTATTTGTTCAACGTTCGGCCTAGTCATTCAATTAAACGTGGTCATTCAATGAACGCGCTAGTCATTCAATCAAATAGCAGATTCAACCAGATGACTGCGACATATACACTACGCGAAGCTTTGTCTTGCCCGCAAGAAAGAAAGACGTAACAGAATGTATGTATGTATGAAATAGACTAATAGGATAGCGACCATTAATTTGTCACGTTTTAAATTACTCAAGCGACACAGCAGTATATCTTACATAACTTCTCGTGTAATTATGCGGCATCTCGTTCACTGAAGCCTAACAGGTAGCCTAGATACGCATTGGATTGACTGCCGTCAAAGACATTATGATACTGACGTACTGTCGTAAAGGTAATGTGTTTTTTTAAGTTTTATTCAATCAGCAAACAATAATGAAAGTTAAACTAGGCATAAACAATGCCGTAAACATTGTTTATGCCTAGTTAAACTAACCAAAAACTAACTTTAAGAACACCGTCTAAAACGCCTAAAATGGAGGTAAACCCCTGGGCCCACATGCTAAGGGAAGGAAAAGAAAAGTGGACAAGACTAGTAACGGAGTGGTACCCGCGGGCCAGTAAAAGAAGCAAGGGTAAACAACAGTGACGATGGGAAGACGATATCAAAAAGATATCTGGTCCAGTCCAGAATGGACACGCATTGCAAAGGTAGGATAAAATGGAAAGCTTTAGAAGAGGCCTTTGTCGAAGGACAAGCTGTAAAAGTAAAACTGGTTGCCGACAACAATTTAATAATAATAAATTAGGAATTCAGGTATTTTTTGATAAACAATTTATTGATACTTATGTTACAGCAATAAAGGCTTATTTTATTTTATTAAACAATGCCGTGTGGTTCTCCAAGTCTTCCCATGGATGTCGTGAAGGCGACTTAGGTACCCAAGCTAAGCAAAGCTTATAAACATCAAAGAGACTCTCTTTGGCCTCCACTCACCACGCTGGCCAGACGGGTTGGTCAGCGTGGAGAGTGTAGGCCAAAACCTCTGACTGCTATGGCTAATATGGCTCTGGCATTAAAAGAGGGTTATGCTCCTGCAGTGGAGACTGTGGTAAAGGTGTTGTTCAGGCCTAGGCTTTATTCACGCTGTAAGGAAGAAAGACGAAATTAGTTTAGCTTGAATACTATTGTAAAATATTGTCACATGTGCGTTTAAATACGCAATAGAAATGCCCAGATAAAATCACAGATTTGAGCCGCACTGAATATGTTATAGCGTCTATAAAATTCATTGGCTAATAGGATTGCATCGAAGTATTTCAGTACGGATAAGTAGGTACTTATCTTGCTCTATTTCTAGCAGAACAATTTCAAAACTAATGATCCTGGTGTGTCGAAAACCACAAATAGGACGGGGCTATTTCTTTCACTATTATCGTTTTATTTACATCCCACAGAAGCCACAATTACCTAGTCAACGCAATCAAGATTATCTATGTATAAAAATAATAATTGTGTTAAGACCTCTTTGGGTCGAATACAATACTAGCCACTATTAAAAAGAGTTAATTGTCAAACAGAGAAAAAATACAAAATTCGGTTGTTAATTTGACGATGGAAACTAATTTGTTTATTTTGTTTCATCACACATTTGATTTATTTCATTCATCATCGGTTCGACTTAACCTGTGTAAAGCCTTTCGTACGAGGATCTAATCCATACTTCCATACTAATTTTATTCATGCGAAAGTATTTTAGTCTGTCTGTCTCAGTTTCACGCCAAAACTACTGAACGTAAATTATATTTGGTACACTTACAGTACAGTCTAGATCCTGAGAAAGCACATAGGCTATTTTTTATTTCAAAAAAAGCCTACCCAAACTCACTATTCCGTGCGGACGTAGTCGTGGGCACAGCTAATTCTATTCTAATATAAATTACCAATCTCGTAACCACCATATAGTCATCAGAGCACGATGTGTTTACGCAAGTGCGCAAGTGGAGTGTTTGACTAATGTTCAACGCGTTGTTCACACATTTTTTTATAAGTACCTGTGTAGCGGGTGTTAGGGATCACTTGAACGAATACAAACGTCTGTCTTCAATGAATTTATTCTTGCTACTGTTTTGACTAAATACATGCATCGTAATAAAAGATCGAACTAGCTTATACAGTTATATATATGTAGGTATGTATACTCGTGCAAAGGCGGTCTTGTAAACTTTGTATATAAAACTTGTATATAATAAGTAACGATTAAAATATGTAAAGTGATCAATATGTACATATGTAAATAAATAAACAATCCAATCTAACATAAACCGCCCACCAAAGGACTTTATGAGTCCTTTTAAATACATATTCATAAGCACTAAAGATTTGCACATCCAATTTAATTCTACCTACATCACAATTCATAAGTTTGACCGAACCAAAGAAGTTTACATATCAAAATCATTCTGAACTATCGCTATCTATTGGTAACAGACATAACTTAGTAACTGTCCTTTTCACTATGTTGTCGCCACTCTTGACACTGTACACTCGAGTATAGCCATCGGATCCAGGATGTTTGCTTACTATTCTGCCCAGCAACCATTTGCCTGGTGGCAAGTTCTCTTGTTTGATTAAAACGATGTCACCGATCTCCATTTCTTTCTCTTTTTTAAGCCATTTGGGCCGTTGTTGGAGCCTAGAGAGGTATTCATTTTGCCATCGGGTCCAAAAGTCACTCAATAACTTTTGGAGATATTGCCACCTTGACAGATGAGAAATCTTTACGTTTTGCAAACTTGGGCTGGGCACGGTTATAGGGGGTTCACCAATTAGGAAATGACCCGGTGTCAGAGGTTCAACGGCTTCATTATCTAAATCATCTCTAGGGCACAACGGCCTTGAGTTTAGGCATGCCTCAATTTCACATAGAACCGTAGTCATTTCTTCAAAAGTTAAATTTGTGGTGAGGATTCTCTTCAAATGATATTTAATAGACTTCACCCCGGCCTCCCAAAGGCCCCCAAAATTAGGACTATACGGTGGAATAAAATGCCATTGGGTTCCGTCTGCAGCAAGAGAATTAGCTATTTCTCCCGAGAATTCCAAACAAGCTTCTTTCCAGAGGGAAACCAATTCTTTGTTTGCACCAACAAAGTTGCGACCTTGGTCGCTCCACATATGGGCACATTTTCCCCGGCGAGCACAAAATCTCCTGAACGCTCCAATGAAGGCCTCCGAGGACAAATCTCCAACTAATTCTAAGTGGATGGCCTTTGTGGCCATGCAGATAAAAATAGAAATGTAGGCCTTTTGACACCTAATTCCTCTTCCCTTGCTCATCAACACTTGAAAAGGCCCCGCAAAGTCCACGCCTGAGTGCAGAAATGCTCGCGCGGGTGTCACACGCTCCTTTGGTAGATCACCCATGACTTGTGCTCGCGTTCGAGCACTTTGTTTGGCACATCTTAAACATTGGTGAACATATCGTCGGACTAACCCCTTGGCTTTAATTATCCAATACTTGGATCTTATGTAGGACAGCATCAACTGCATTCCTCCATGCAATGTTCTTATGTGTGCATCAGCTATTATAAGGGGTGTAAGGTTATTCTTGTTTCCTAAGATATACGGATGTTTGGCTTGATCTGACAAACAAGAGTGTCGTAATCGTCCGCCCACCCTAAGAATCTGTTCCTCATCCAAGTATGGGTCTAAAGTTTTTAATGTACTTGTATTTCTTACTTGTTTATCTCTCCTTAACCATTCTATCTCATCTGAAAATTCTTCGTTCTGTACCATCTTTATGCATATTTTTAAAGAATCTTCTAATTCTTCAGTTGTAAACGTCGCGTCAATGTCATTATTTAGTTTACTTTGTCTCAAAAATCTTTTGCAGTATGTAATACTTCTGATCAACTCTATTAATGTGTCGAAATCTTTAAAATGTTCAGTGAATTTCTTAATTCCTTTATCTTCCTTAATCGTTAATGTATGTATTTTCTTACTTTCAATTTCTGTTGTTTGAACATTTGGACTCACAAAATTGATTTCTTGTCTCAATAGCCATTCTGGGCCCTTCCACCACAAAATGTGATTTATCAACTCTGTGACTGAAGCACCTCGAGATGCGATATCCGCTGGATTCTCATGAGATTGAACATGATGCCAATGATCGTGTGGTACATTCTCCATTATTTCGACCGTTCGGTTTGCAACAAACGCCTTCCATCTACTAGGTTCTCCTTGGATCCAAGCAATAACTATCAAGGAATCAGTCCAAGCGTGCACACGAGACGACGGGATTCTCATAGAAGTCGATACTTGCTTCAACAATCGTGACAATAATAGAGCCCCGCATAATTCAAGTCTCGGCAATGACACTGTTTTCAATGGAGCCACGCGTGTTCTTGATGCGATTAATGAAGTTGAGATACTACCATCAGTTTTTTGGACGCGGCAATACACGACTGCTGAATATGCTTTCATAGACGCATCACTAAAGCCATGAATTTGAACATCTTCGTGACTAGAATTGTGAGTACCTAGCCACCGATCGATGCGTATGCCATTGACATTGTTGAGATCCGCGCGTATGTTTACCCATTCTTCTCTAAGGTTCGTATCGATTGGTTCATCCCATTCAACTTTAGTTGTCCAAAGTTTTTGAAGCAACATTTTAGCAGTCACGATACACGGTGAAATCCAGCCAAGCGGATCGAAGATTTTTTGAAGATCGGACAAAATGCTTCTCTTAGTAACACTGACTGCGAGTGGAGGTAAGTGTAGGTTATATTCAAATTGATCATTGCCTAGGTTCCACTGCACACCTAATGCTTTAATAGTTCCATCAATGTTCATATCAACGTGAGCATTTGCTGATCTCTCACTTGGATCTAAAGACTTCATAAAATCTGCATTATTTGATGACCATTTTTTCAGCGTGAAGCCACCTAGACGTAATAGCTCTTTCAGATCCCTGCTTGTCTTTATTGCCTGATCAACATTGCTGCAGCCTGACAAAATATCATCAATGTACATATCTTCGCGTAGTACTCTTGCTGCTTCGGGAAATTTCTCCCCCTCATCAATAGCAAGCTGCATAATAGTTTTAACAGCTAAGTAGGGTGCTGAAGCTGTTCCAAAAGTGACTGTCAACAGCCGTAGGTCTTGAAGATTTTCAGATGAATTGTTTCTCCAGAGAATGCGTTGGTAATCAACATGTTCTTCGTTCATCAAAATCATTCGATACATCATTTGGATATCGGATACGAAGCAAACTGCATATGTTCTCCACCTTATTATAATGCTTCGTAAATCTTCTTGAAGTACAGGACCAGTCAACAACTCATCATTGAGGGAAACGCCGTTCGAGCCCTTACAAGAACCATCAAAAACGACGCGAGTTTTCGTCGTTTCTTTATCGTTCCGGACTACAGCGTGGTGCGGTAAGTATACTGACTTCTTTGTTTCCTTTTCTTTTTCAGGTACATCTTCTGCGTGTTTTAACTTCTTATATTCTTCGATAACTCTGCTATATTCTTTTTTCATTTCAGGTTCTCTATTGAGTCTTCGCTCCAGTTGTTTAAATCTTTTCATTGCTATTTCCCTTGTATTGCCTTCTGCTGATTGTGGACTATCTATTCTAAACGGCAATTTAACTATGTATCTCCCTTCGCTATTTCTTCTATGTGTGCTTTCATAAATATCTTCGCAAAGTTTTTCTTCTCTTGTATACTTTCTGTTTGGCTCAGTATCTACCTCCCACATTGATTTTAATAGCTCTCTTACATCAACTTCTTGATTTATTGCCAGAAAACAACTTTGTTTTGAATTGTGTGGCTTGATGTTTATTTGACCGAAGACGATCCACCCTAGCTTGGTGCTTTGAGCCATTGGTGTACCAGGTGGACCCTTGATCAAGCCATCCTGGACAATGTTTGCGTATTCTTTAACATCTAGTAGCAGATCGATGTTTCCTGACATATAATATTCTGGATCTGCTAAATCAAGATCAGCCAAGTGTAACCATTTTTCTCTAGGTACTGAACTGGTAGGTATGTCGATTGTCAAGTGTTTTGACATCACGTAGGCGTCTATGGAAAGGTTAAAATTGGGTTCCCAGCGTGAAAGGACATTTGCATGTACCTTTTGTTTGACAACGACTTTCATAGATTCCATTCCAGTGACGATGCTATCAGTTGGCTGTCGTTTGAGCTTTAGAAGTTGAGCTGCCTTCTCACTGATAAAGCAGGCTTGGGATCCGGGATCTATCAGCGCCTTAAGCACAATGGCGTGTCCTTGTTCGCTTTGTAATGTCACCATTGCGGTTGCTAATAGACCCACATCTTGTCTAGCATTGTAGTATGACGCGATCATAGTATTTACTTGTAGCTTCTCTTCTACATCTGCTTGGGTTGATGACGTCGGCTGTATAGCTTCTGATGATGCCGATGTATCAGGTTTCTTGGATTGATGTAGAAGAGTGTGATGACGTCGATTGCATATGCGACAGGACATTGGTAGTCGACACTTCATAGCTGAATGTCCTGATGCCAGACAATTGAAGCAGAGATTGTGTTTCTTTGCATACTCACTCCGTTCGATAGGTTGCATTTTTGTGAACTCCTTACAGTGGCACAAAGTGTGATTTTCTTTACACATACTACAAATTTTCATGGAAACAGAAGCGTGGAGAGCGCGTTCTCTGACAGTCTTATCTCGTGTAGTCGTTGTTGTTGAAACAGGTGTAACTAATTCCAGCGTTCTAAATTTGCCTTCTAAAAACTTCTTCAAGTCGTTCCAGGTAGGTAACTCATCCGATCCTGTCTTATATGCATACTCCTCCCATTCCTTGTGCGACTCTGGGTCCAACTTCTGCACTACCAGAAATATTATTATAGGATCCCAAGAATCCGTTCTCACATTTAAGTTTTGAAGGCTGTTAAGGATCTCAGTTGTTGTATCTAAGATGGACTTGAGTTGACTTGACGACTGTGAGTTGGCTTTCCTATGTGCAAATAATCTTTTCAACAACGAGTTCACTATAAGTCTTTTATTGCCATAACGTGTCTTCAGGGTGTCCCACGCCTGTTGGTAATTGCTTTCAGTCACCTGAATATGTTTAAGTAACGCCGCCGCTTCACCGCTAATACTGGTTTTCAAGTAGTGTAGTTTTTCTACTTTGCTGAGGGATTTGTTATCGTGAACAAGCGAAATGTATAAATCATTAAACGCAGGCCACTCTTCATAAGTACCGGAGAACGTAGGGAGAACAATACGAGGTAATTTCACATTTGACTGCTGTTGATAATTTTCTGAGAGGTCCCCGATGCTTGATGTTGGTGATTTCGAAGATAACCTGGCTAACATATCTCGCAGTTCACCCATTGTACTTACGTACAATTCTTCATATTGGTAAAATTCTTCATTCGCATAATATGGCAATAAACTGCGTTTATCTCTTGGTGTTAACCTTCCCAGTTCGTGGTGAGCGTTGTTGAATATTTTCCAGTATTCCTCAATACACTGAATCCGTGATTGTATATATCCCTTTGTTAGGCGTTGCTTAGGACATTTCTTTAAATTTGTTTGTGTTTTCTTGAGTAATTCTGCAGTGTCTTCTAATGTACTAATAATTTCTTCAGGTTTTCTAGCCATAATTGTTCACAAAACACGTTAAAGTTCACAAAACATAAGTTATAAATCGTAATTACACAAGTTATAAGTTCGCAAAAATGTTGTTTACGCGTAAAGATTCACTCGATGCGTTCTTATCGCTAATGGAATGCGGCCGCTATTGTTCTCGCGCAGCAGGTAGCCGGTTGCTATGCAGTGCGCGGTCCGCTATCCGGCTCGATTCTGACCACTATGTAGCGGGTGTTAGGGATCACTTGAACGAATACAAACGTCTGTCTTCAATGAATTTATTCTTGCTACTGTTTTGACTAAATACATGCATCGTAATAAAAGATCGAACTAGCTTATACAGTTATATATATGTAGGTATGTATACTCGTGCAAAGGCGGTCTTGTAAACTTTGTATATAAAACTTGTATATAATAAGTAACGATTAAAATATGTAAAGTGATCAATATGTACATATGTAAATAAATAAACAATCCAATCTAACAACCTGTGTGGTCAACTGACTACGCAATATTTTAACGAGCCTTATTTACAGTTTTCAACCGACTTCAAAAAACAGGTGATATTGGCAGAATTCGCTATTAGACAGTTGTAGCAATAAAATATGAAATATATTTTTTATGGTAGCTTATAACTAAACAATTATCATCCAATATGTTTTTTGCATTAAAACAATTTATTAATATTTAATTTTTGGAATAATAATCTCAGTTTTTTTTATCTGTGGTCTACAAGTGGCGGCCATGATTAATCTTCGTATGACGTCATAACTCAATAAACAAAACGTCAAAGACAACGTGATCAACGTCAAGTGCTCGTCAAGTCGTTTGTTCTCATACATATGTCTCCATATTTGTTCTATACAATGTTTTGAGCCTCCTTGGTTCTATATTTTGCTGAGAAAAAGTGGAGAAAATCGCTCTACTATTTCGATTTATGCTATAAAAAGAGTTTCACGAAATGGAGTCAGGCTACATTAAAGCGGATAGTGCAGCCCAGAGTCCATTCGTTTATGATCGCAAAAATATTTAAACAAACATACATACAGACAGCGGAATGAGACTTTGTTTTATGCTATTTATTAGTGATAGTGATTAGTGATGATTTTAAGAAGTTAGGTTAGGTGTAATTTATATTTGTAAAATCGAACATATTGATTTCTTCTAAATACTTACATCAAAGTGATCCGCACAAAAGAATATCACAGACTTATCAGATAGAAACTGTGGGTCTCGGCCTTGGCGTGGCAGGACTGGACTTATAAACATGTATAAACAATTTCTTGGGACATTTAACTGTCGTACTTCTAAGCATAGGCACCGCACACGTTTTGTAACTTGTCATTTTCACAATTCCAGTTAAATCTGTTTAATTTACACCTCAAAACAGTTAGAGCGCCGTATTAGCCGTGCTTTGTTTATTGAGTTGTGACGTCATAACATGGAAATGTCACGTGACACAGTGTTTGAGCGCGAATTTCGAACCAAAAGATAAAAAAATCATGATTTCTTATCAAATAAAGCTTTTTCGAAAAAAATATAATTGTAGGGGGGTTTAAAATAAGTCTAAAGATATTATAAAATATATTTCAGAAAATTGTCAAGTAGCGAATTACATAATTTTGTATTATTAGTCTATACCAGCTTTAAAATACGAGAGCCAAATTTCATGAGTAGTGAAAAGTACCTATAATATTTGTATGTTTGTCCGCGTATATTTTAAAATAGATTAAATTACTACTACGACTTAAAGTTTTTGAGACATCAAAAAAACATACACTTATTGACAATATTATACAAATACGGGTCATCTTGATAACCTCCTTTTTTGAAGACAGTTGAAAGGGAAATAGTTACGAGTTAGTATTTATATATCCAGAGTGAAACCTATAATATTACTTAAGTAGAAATCTTACATATAAAAATCTTGTTAATTTTATAGCTGATATGATAATAAATAATTTTATAGTCTAAGAAAGCTTACTTGAATTCTGTTGCAAAGTCGTTAAGCATTCCTTTCTACGAAGCAGTAAACTTCACGGTTTCCACATAGGTACCTTCCTATATTAAACACTTTCCCGTGACTTCATCCGCGTATATTATAGCCTATACCACCCGCAGATAAATTAGCTTTCTATTCTATAGGTGAAAGAATTTCCAAAATTGGGCCACGAGTTTCGCAGCCTATTCAATGATAACAATAAAATCTTTCAAAACACCCTATTCATCATACTTCACTGTTAGTATATTAAATACCATTCGAGATCAAACGCAATACATTTCATAAGTATATCAAAATAAATTATTCACGGACAAAGTCGCGGGCAAAAGCTAGTGTTAGTATAAAGTTACGTCCGTAGTTTAGTGGTCATCATGCCAGGTTGTCACACCTTAGGCCCCGGTTTGATCCCCGGTCAGGCCAAGTTAGAAACTTATTTTTTTTGTCATTTATTTCTTTAAGACCACAAACAGGTTTACAATAGCGATCTTTTAGCTAATACATGTATTATTAAATATTCCAATTGTAACCCCAACATCGTTGGCCACATCGTAATTGATACTTACTTGTTATAAAGTGTACAAAGCCAATCCAGAAATATCGAGAACAATTACCTAACTTACAGCGTGTGTATAGGTGTTATAATAAGGTTTACACTTACAACGTGTGATATAGGTGTTATAATAAGGTTTACACTTACAACGTGTGATATAGGTGTTATAATAAGGTTTACACTTACAACGTGTGATATAGGTTCTTTCTTCTTTTTCAGATTGTTATGGGACTTGGATGTTTGTCTATATATTATGGAGGTAAGAATGTGTTTAATTTTAAAATAAAGTAAAGTATAATATTAAAATAAAGTATCATCGAGTTAGTTATTAGGTGTCCCGCACAAGGCTTGAACTTACTTTGGGGCTAGCTCAATCCGGGTGATTAATTTGTACATATTTATTTAAGCGAACATATCTTACTAAGTTATCTACATACTTTTTGACAAACGTGATAAAGTTGCCAATCTTTTTCACGGTTCTGTAATGTAAGTATTCAAAAATGGACGAATAGGATACCGATTGCCTTACTTCTTCACAGTGATACTTATATTATAGTGAGTAATGGTTGGTGTGTACCAACCATTACTCACTAAACGTTTAGTAGGAAATGTATGAACTTCACTAATCAAAGTGTATACCGCCTATGCAGGCCTATTTGCTAACTTTTGACAACTACGGTGTACATCGTTTTGATGGTAACTTCGATATTCATTACGGCTTCCGTATGAGTGACTATTTTTATTTAAGATATGAAAACCGTAATGGATGTTGAAGTGATTATCAAAACGTTGTACACCGAGTTAGCAAATAGGCCTACTGGAGTGCTATTTTTGAACGCGTGACTCACTAAACGAGTGATTGACGCGAGTGTTTCCAAACGGCCGCATTTTTGAATCGTTAGTTGACGAGTGATTGCAACGAGCGGTTGAGACCGCTCGTTTCCGCAGGCGACACACGCTTTTATGTCAAAGTCACTTCCTGTCATTTGAAGTTCATCTGTCATCATTTTACGTTCCGTTTGACGCTACACTTCTTAATCATTTTAAAAATCCTTAATAACCTTAAAAATGTTTTAAAAAAATTCTGCGTGAAATAAGAAGAAATTAAATATTTTTTGCTGAAGGTTGGCAGCACTACAGTTCAAGCGATGGTTTCAAAAATATGGCAAAATGGCATTTCCTGACTTCAAAGACGAGTGTGACTTGTAGTCGCGCACGACTTGCGTTTTAGTGAGTCACGTGTTCAAAAATAGCACTCCTGGCTAGGGTGCAAAAACAACCAAAGCGCGTTTTAACTTACATGCAGCGCCATCTAGTGACAACATGCGTAAACTTTTGCATTTTTGCGCAAGCAATTTTAATAGTGCTTGGACAAAAATGCTACCAATGTTAGAATCTAGTATATTTTTCCAATGTGCTTTTGACGCTGCTTGTGGATTAAAAGATTAAACATACACAGAAGTGGAAGAAGTCAATTTATTAATTTTTTGATAAAATTTATTACCATTCTCCCCGTTTTCTTTGCAAAAAGTTTATTCGTAGGCAAAGGGAGAATGGGAGTATTAAATTATGGCATAAAAATGTAATCCTCTAGAAGCAGAACGGGGAACGTCAGGGTTGACTTTAAAGTTCGGCGACAACGATCCGGAGGCAGCGGCAAAGGTCATGCGACACCTGCATTAGCAGCAGCGGCAATAGTCGCGCGACACCTGCATTGGCGGCCAGCGACACTACTTGTAGTTGAGCAAAACTAGCGCCATCCGTCATTATATTCTTTTACTCCAGAATCTCCAACCCGCCTGGCCAGCGTGGAGAGTGTAGCCAAATCCTCTGACTGCTCTGGCAATACTGAGATCACGCTCCTGCAGTGGAGACAAAAAAGACCTGATGTGGAGGAGGAGGACACACAGAGTATATTGTAATTCGTTGCTCTGTGGTGGCAGAGCTGGAAGCAAGGGCTCCGTTTGATCTTTTGTTTTAAATAAGGGACCCGCCGCAAAAAAAATGAAAACCGCTGCCATTGAGTGTAATCGTCTTGCACAAAAAATACGAGTAGGAAACGCCTGATGTTTTTATTGCAGCAAAAACTATTGAAGGCGCAACAATGGTACGATGGTCAAGGCGCAAACGCCATTCCGAGATACATGAATTTTTGGGGTCCCGTGCTGTCTTCATTTGAAATTAATTATTTGAAAGAATACGAAGAGTTATTTGAAATAGATTACAAAAAAATTTGTTTTGCGATGCCATAGCTTACCCTTACCCATAAAATAATTTATAAAATACTGTTTAGTGTTGATAAATAGTGAAAGTGAAGCTTTACTTAGAATTTTCGACAAAAGCGGTGTTTTTGACAAAAACGCTAAGAGAAGCCTTCACATTCTTACTTCACATCTTACCGTTTTATTCCAAATAATTTATTTTTCGGTGTTCAATACCCCGAAAAATGCATGTCCTCAGTCATTGACTATAAACAGCTATCTAAAAGAAAAAACTAAATAAACTTTTGGGCTCTGTCATGCCTTTATGATGCTGAACTGGGCTGGGAGAAAGGAACAAACGTAGAATGTCCCACCTGATTGCCTTCCTACGCAGATCGTAAAAGCCGATCGAGGGAACGGGCATAAGGAATCATGTCAATAGGCGATGCGGCTAGCAACCAATCACTATTTTGTTTCCATTCTCCACCTACAAGCCCACCAACATGCTAAACGTGGCCTTCAGATTTTATAGACCTAGGCTCTGTCTACCCTACAAGGAATTTAAGGATCCGTTTCCGATTTGGTTTAAAACTGCAAATTATTGTTAGAGGTAAGTGTCCCCCTCTATCTGCCAAACGGTTATACTTATACCTATAGGTAGGTGAAAAGAAAATACAGCAGTAGTATATTCGAAGTTGAAAGAAAACTATCAGAGCTGAGTACTAAGAACAAACTAAAAAGATATAGGAAACCAACTTATTGAAATATAGCGCTTTTTATATAAACCTTTTGCGGTTTAAAGGGTATAACTTTGTGTTTAAAGGGTTATTTGCCGGGGTACCAATAAAAGTATAAATGAAAATAAAATATAATTACGACTAAATCACATGAAAATTAATAAAGAAAAGTAACGAAACCATGAAATTTGTATCAGAACATCGCCATATATCGTTTCTGACAGTTATTCTTTTTTAGTACAATGTAAGTGGCCAGTATCTATAAAACATTAAAAACTATTTAAATTCCTGCGAACAGATTATACACTTTGTCATTTCATTCATACAAACACTATGAAAAACAAAGATATTTTGGCTGGCGAAAAATTATAGAGGTTTTTGGCTGATGTACGCTTGCAAAGAGAATGGCAATATTGATTTATCTCTCTTCAAAACTCTGATAATAAATGTCCCGCAAATAACTGCCTGCAAAAGTGTGCCCAGAAGGCTGGCAGCTTTACCATGTTGTATGGCAAAGCTTATTCTTTGGGCAAAGATATATCTAGCCCTCTGGTATTGTCTTTGCCTCTGTTTATTGGACACCTCTACTACAACAGTTTTTGATATTCTCATAAATTAAAAAATAAGATCTGATACGAGTTTTACTCGTACAAAGAGTAAAGGCTGCTGGTTCAAGTCCTGCCCGCGTGGAATTTTTAGACCAGGCATATCTTATTTTGTTAATTTAATAAGAAAATATCAGAATAGCATTGTGAATGCAAAAAATACCTATAAAAACAGTGAGTTGAGGATATAATCTTAGCTCAAAAATTGTTTAAGTTTTTCATCCCAACTTCCCAACTAATATTATAAATGCGAAAGTGAGTTTGTTTGTTTATTGTTGGTTACGTCTTCACGCTTAATCTACTGAACCAATCTTCTTGAAATTACTGTTCCCGGAAAAAAGTATACTTAACTGTTTCCGTGGGATTTGCGAAAACGCCACGGCACAAAATTACACGCGAGTGAAGCCGCGGGTAAAAGCTAGTATTATATAAGCAGGTATATAACTATGCTGTAATCTTAGCAATACTATATTCATACCACAGGTCATACTCCGGTTTCAAGGCAAACCTTTGACCGAGATCCTACCATGGCTATAACAGGCCATAATTACTACAAGGATATCTGGTCAAGCCTGTTTCTAATCCGTAAGGCTCCAATTAGATTTAATACGTGCAAGACTTATGTTTTTAAAGTAAATTTTATGGGGCGAAACATGCTTAGCAATAATTAGGTTAGTGCCTGAAGTAAGCACCTATTTAGGTGTTAATACATCTAACATATCTGGACATTAAAGGCATAAGGTCGTATCTAGAAATTCTCAAGTTTTCAGGAGAGCAGAAAAAAATTTACTAACATTTTGCCAATATTTTATTAAATATAAGTATTTTTCCAATTATATATTACAATATCTAAAAGAAAATAGTTTTAACTACCCGGTTTAAATCATTAAATTAAAAAATACGTTAAAATCAATTTATAATTAATTATTTTTATTTTATTGTTCATATCCGACTTTATGCTTGTAATAATAAACTTTTTGATTCATAGTGCTTGCATCATGTTGAAATCTGACTTTCTGCCACCAATTATTGTAACAAAACTGTAATTTTATCTTGAAATATAACTAAGGTAAGTATATTATACTTACCTACTTTAATTTTAAAGAAAAATGATATAATTGTGTGCTTGCTAAACTACTAAAACAATTTAAAAAATCTTTAACCTTAGAAAACTTCATTATAAGCGGCTGAAATAAGCTATAATTTGCGCGAAAGAAGTTGATGTCTTTGGTGTTTATAAGCTGTGTTTAGCTTGTGTTTACTAATTGGTCTACTACGATATCCATGGGAAGACTTGAAGTGGCCCTATTCTACTTTGCCGGGAACCACACGACATATCTATCACCTAAACTGGCGTTATCTGAAATGTCTTCGTGCTTCGCTAGCGCAGTCCTCAACATATGGTAGTCGTTATGGTATATCAATTTTTTCAAGCTGAGGCAGCTTAAAAAATGTAATACCAATGTTGGCCACTTACACCAGCAAAAAATCCCCAAGATTCAAGATTCAATCGTTTATTTAATATAGGTTTCTTTGAACACTTATTAATTGACATATTTGTGTTTACAATTTTTACAACAAAAAAATTTTGTTGACGTCAATAATTACTTATGGCTAAGTTTAGGCCGCTTCCAAAGCGGATTGCAGAAGAAGCGGCAACAAACTGCACAGCGAATTTTCTCCAAGCGACGGCAACTCACAATTTTAGTTGGACCTTATAAACCCCAAACGGGGCAGACAGCATCTTTAACAATAGGACCTAATTTATTGTCATATTTGAGATGTACCTACAGTCTAAATCAAACTGTATGGCGGCTCGGATATCGGATATTTTATAATTTTTTTTATAAATTTATATATTTTTGTTATTATTATTATTTCCTTTTTTAGGGTTCCGTACAAATATTGAAAAACGGAACCCTTATAGGATCACTCGTGCGTCTGTCTGTCCGTCCGTCCGTCTGTCACAGCCGATTTTCTCCGAATCTACTGAACCAAATTAAGTGAAATTTGGTAAGATGGTGTAATCCTATGACCCAAACACGGATGTGCAAAGTAAATAAAGTTTTTTTTTAAATAAGGGTCATTTTCAGGGGCCCAATTACAAAATTAAAAAAAAAAAGGTTTGCAAACCTTTCTGTGTAATATATCAAATGAAAGGGCTCATTATGAGGATCTCAAAAATATATTTTTTTGTTCGGGTAAAATCACGAAAAAAGGCAAAAATTGACCATTCCCCCCCCCCCCCCCCTGATCTCCGAAACTACTGGGCCGAAAATTTTGAAAAAATTACAAAATGTAATTCATTCCTTGAAAATTACAGGAAAAATAATAAGAATTCTATCACTTGAAAATAAAGTGGTAAACTCACTATAATAAGTTCATCTAGGGAAATAATTCACTAATACACCACTAGATAGCGCTGGTCAATTGAATCAAACATTTTTGCACATTGTGTGTGTGTACACGAAGCATATTGTACGGAACCCTCATTGCGCGAGTCTGACTCACACTTGGCCGGTTTTTTAGTATTAGTGATTGTATTAGTAAAAGAAATACGAATTTATTGTGAATGCTGTGTGCACCTGTAATAGGTATATATATAAGACCAACTATTATACAAAGTGTTTTAAGGCAATTCATTGTATATATACTGTTGGTGTGCCTTTTCCAAATAAATAAATAAATAAATATCGGCTGCGAGCTGCGCAGACCGTGCCCCGCCTCCCCGCGCGCGCCCCGCTAAACTTATGTGTGCTGCGCATCACCTTGCGCGATGTTTCGCGCCGTCATTAAGTTGACGTAATAAGTTGGATATTAAGAGCGTATACTAGCAGTATTTTTTCAATATGGTTACCATACAAATGTATTTCTCTATTTTCTCGCTGAAAACTGATTCTAGAGCCACAATTATTTTTTCATAAAATCTAGTACTAAAATAGGAATGCCTCTATTTTTTATTTTTTCCAAAAAAACCGTTTTTGTACAATTTTATTTTCTTTTAAACAGGTTTTTAGTAAAAAATAAAACATAGGGACATACCTTTTTTAGTAATAGATTGTATGTAAAAAGGATTGTGCCTCTAGAAGCAGTTTTCAGCGAGAAAATAGAGAAATACTTTTGTATGGAAAACGCACTGCTAGTATACCCTCTTAAATTACAATTTCTTAATCTTTGGTGAGTATTTTCAAATATACAATTTGTAGCGAGAGCGAGGTGGCGTGCTCGACCGCCACAAAGGGAAGATCTTCCCGCAGGACTAGATAAATGTGCCAAGTTTAATATTCTAAAGTGCCAAGGGTAGTATGCGGCTACAACTGAGTTCTGTCGCAGGTTCTATTTATGTGCCGGACTCGAAGAAACTCTGCTTGCGTGTTTCAGAATCATTCAGTGCTATCTTGTGGGAAATCTTGTAGTTATTTCTTATGATGCCAACTTGACAATAAAAGTCTTCGAATTATTTCATGTGGCCAATGTAGAGTTTGCCACAAATTAATTAAATTAGGTATCTAACCTTATTTGATTAATTTGTGCCGACCTCCTTACCCCGTCACCTTTGTTTTTAAGCCATGTCGTTAAACAAATGGTTTCAAAACGAGTTGAACTTTACAGCAAAATTAATTTTAATGATATCTTAAACAAAGTTTGGACATCACCCTAAACTCCCAGCTGCAGTCATTTGTCATAATTATGTTCTGTAATTCATTAGACAAATATTTATTGCTGTTCCACTTTTTGAATGAGGGATTTTCAAACTGTCTTTTAAAAAAATAAGTGTTGTCGCGGAGCTTGCAGAATATTCTAAGTATGTATATCAGTTCAGTACTTTTATGAACATTGTTGGTTTCGCTCGTATTTTTGAATATTCTGGAGTTCTGGAGTAATATTCCAGAATGTTACTAAATTCCAAGAATCGTGTTGATTACCTAATTTTTAAAATGATAATGATAAGTTATATTTAACAAAAATCTGGCTACTGTTTTGTGCACTTTTGCACCAGAAACGCTAAGAGATGGGTTATATACTCGTATAAGTGCGATTAGAAGAATTGTATCTTTGACTTTTATAATATATATTTTTTGCAACATACAAGCGAACTTATAACACCAACAAACCGCATTTCATGTTACATGTGTTTCCGACGTATTAATATTAAAAATGAATAAAATTTTAATAAAAAAAAAACATAAATCTCGAAAATATTTTGCTTTAAACATATCTAACAGAAGATTTAAAGAATTTAAATTAAAAAAAGATCTTTATACGAAAATCAAGAAAATTGTTTTCTCGAGTTTTCCTTATTTTGCAAACAGGTAAATTCAAATAAATTCTAAATCAGTCGCGTCGCGCGGAGTGACGGAAGAAGGCACTCCATAATTGCGTTCGGCCTTCACCTTACATAAGGCATATTACAATCATTGTATCTCGTTAACAGCCCTACTAGACTAGCAACCTTTTGTAGCGAAGAATATGTACACAAACTATAGGCAATTTTGTGTATCCATTGGTACCATGTATAAAGTTTTTGAGACTGTACAAATTTTTATTCATTCCAGACAAAACTTACAATCTGTAAGATTTGTATGGAATTAATAAAAAAAAATTGTAAGATGTTTTAAGATTTGAACTTTAAAGCTCCATCATTTGATATTGAATGTGGACAGAAAGTTTTAATTCAGCTTGTTTAGAAATGACATACGATCATATTTTTTGCTGTCTATTAGATCTCTCCATTTATCCATTGCAGACAGGATAATATTGAGTCGTTCTTTATTTATTGAATTCAGCAAATCATAGAAGTACTTACCTGGTAAAATAGCAGCCTCAAACATTTTTATAACATTAAACAAAACGGTTTCCTTAATGTATTTTAGGCGGGAGACGGAAGGACGTTCGGGCGCCGACGTCTGATGAACACTATCCTGAGTCTTCATCAGCCGGTAGCGCATTTTCCGACAAAAATATGTATGTGAGTGCCGTTTTATTTATATAAAAACTAACAGCCCTCCTCGGTTGCGCCTGGGAGTGTATTATATTTGTAAACCTTTTGAATCACCCTGTCTTTTGGTGTTATACGACAATCCTTGCCGTTGTTTTTGAGTTTATCTCGAACAGACAGACGCAGAGAATTTGTTTGATAATAGTATACCGTTCAACACCGCAGATAGAGCGAGTCGCCGAGGATAGATCGCGATGGCGTGCATATGGGGAAACTCATTGTCCAGCAGTGGACGAGTATAGGCTGATGATGATGATGTACACAACACCGCTATTTAAAGAGATACAAGTTAACTGGACATTGTCAGAATCACCGAAATCTCGGTGGAAGCCATAAAATATAAAAATAAAATGGAATAGAATAGTATCTCGTCTGTTCAACCAAAATTGCCGCGTATCAAGATAATGGAGATATTACTAAGCAAGCGCGAAGGTGAAGCGAATGTACATTTATGTAGATTTGGAAAACTTGTAGTACATACCTACTCTTGGTACATACGCACAGACAACAATGCTTTATGGTACTTCGAGATTTTATCATGGTTTCGGTTGTTGAACATACTGATTCGAGTTTTGTAAGTGATATAAATATATGGTAAGAATTGTATGTTTCTGTATGGTTCTCTTATAAAGAGAGGTATTTTGATAAATTCATAATACCGTAGAAGGTAGGGAAAGCCTGGATGCAGGCGCTATTCCTACTAGTCCTTTTGGAAATCCTTGGGGCAAGCCTATGGCCAGCCAGTGAAATGTTTTTTTCAATTTCAATTTCTATATTGCATTTCATATTGTACATTACATCAGATCTTACAATAATGTCACTGCACTGTAAATATATTAGGTAGGTACAATATAAACCCTGTCGGGCAAGCTGATTGTGCGGTTTGTTACACACACATACTCGTAGAGTAATGATAGAGTCTGATAGAAATGATAGTCAGTTCTGGATAGAATGTAAGGGTTTATTGATTGAACTGATAATGAGAAATGCACGAGATGATAACTCTGATAGATGATAGTTCGACCGGAATACACTGATATACCTACTGATAGGAATGATAGCGAGCACACGACACTGCTTGTACCGTCGTTGCCGAGGACGTGACGTGAACTGATTGATTTTATCAGGCGGAACGCCGCACGGTGTGTAAATTCGCTTACGCTCGTGATTTGTACGTGCCGTGGCGCGTACACTGATGTTTGTTTTTGTTTTGTTTTTCGTATGTGTAAGTGGCCAACACTGGTGTCAGATTTTTCAAGCTGCCTTAAGGCATCTGACATAGCTTAACGACTGGCATCAACGATGACAGCCGGGACCAACGGCTTAACGTGCCTTCCGAAGCACGGAGGAGCTCGAGATATTTTTATGCCACTTGCGGTCACCCATCCAAGTAGGGACTGCACCAGGGGTTGCTTAACATACATAAGCGCTCATAGAGCTCACTCCGACTGGACCATCGGGGTCTTCGTACACTGATGATGGGCGGGTTTTGAGATGATGATGATGAAAACGATCAAATCTTTCCTCTTTTTAATAGTATTATAGATTAGTATCAATAAATACTTCACCTGTATGAAGCGCTATGCCTTTAATATAGTAGTGACGAATCTACAATAACCCGTTAATTATGTTTTTTCTAGGACAGAAGCCATTTGATTTAGATGCGATTTTCCTTATTTTTAGCTGTGGTTTTATAACACTATACATATTATAAAACAAAGTCCTCCGCCGCGTCTGTCTGTCTGTCTGTTCGCGATAAACTCAAAAACTATTCCACGGATTTTCATACGGTTTTCACCAATAGATAGAGTGATTCACGAGGAAGGTTTTAAGGTATAATACATGCCCGGGCGCAGCCGGGTAGGGCTGCTAGTTGTGTTATATAATCATCACAGAAGACAATATGCAATGTACAAATGAACGGTATTTATTAATGACTAGCAATGTTCCCGCGACGTCGTTCGCCTATAATATAGATGTCACCCACAGATAAATTAGTTTTCTGTTTGTATAATAATTTGGAAAATTTTGCGCATTTCTCCAAATGACGTCAACTTACAATCTACGACATACGAGTACCTACTTAGAACCTAATATGTATAATAATTTAAAATTCAATTAGTTATGTCATGTTATTATTATATTATATATATTATATTGATTACCTAATCAAGAAGTCACCACTATTGGATGTTTATCTATATATGTATTTGTTATAAAATAAAGTGTCGTAGACTTAGTGTCCCACTCGCATAACACAAGTCTTACTTAAGAACTTACTTTGGGGCTAGCTCAATCTGTGTGATTTGTCCGTATTTATTTAACTATGGTTTGAAAATACGCATTTAATAAAAAATCCTTTTCCAACAAATTACGGTGTTTCCTTCAAGTAAAAGGAGTATTTAATAACTTTAATTTTCTTAGCAAAATGCAAGGAATTTCTCGTACATTTTAAAAGTAAAATCCTCGCAGAATAGAGTAAAATTACTTTAATGACCACCAATTTAGCCATAGAGGCTCAATTATGCCATTATGTCACAGACGAGTAAAATACGACTGGATTTTAGTTTCTGGTTGATTGCGTAATGTTTTATAGGAGACATATACCTCGACCTGCATAGTCTTATGTAAGATATTGCAACTAATAAAATAATAGTGAAAGTTGCTTGTTAGAGGCATCGACCGTCATGGGTTCTTATCGATAAACAATATTTAAGCGCTATTCACAATTTTAGTTACCTCTCCAAACCGTCTGGTCAGCGTGGAGAGTATAGGCCAAATTCTCTGACTGCTCTGGCTAATGGCCCTGGTAGTACAGAGAGGGTCGTGCTCCTGCAGAGGAGACTAACAAGGAACTGATGATGATGACGTGTTCCAGTTACATCTTCGCCGGAGATGTTTCCGAACCCGGGGTCTGGGGTCAGCCCAGAAGCCCAGCGGGCCTACTTTAACATTTCAATGATGACATATTTTTTTTCCAATTCAATTTTTATCATGACATTTAATTAAAACAATGCACACTCAGTCCACATATATAAGTAGTTTATAAGGTCTAACTAGAATTGTGAGTTGACGTCGCTTGGAGAAAATGCGCTGTGCAGTTTGTTGCCGCTTCTTCTGCACTCCGCCCAAGTAACACAGTCTGGGAGGCTTAAAACAAATCTGTCTATTGACAGTCTATTCATGGTTAATCATTAGATATGGGCTGTCTAAAGATGGTTTCAATAAAGAAAATATGTTCTTAAAGAGCTTTTTTTCTCAAGCTGGATTATTTTGAGAGCATTTGTTCTATAGCATTCTTATTATAAGTACGTTTATAGGTATGTTGAATGTTTTAAGATAAAACGCTCTACAAATAGTTAATAAAGCCTAAAGGGACCTAACTTAAAGTATTTTTTTAGATAGATTGATATATTTTACGATAAAACTGTCTACAAACATTCTATTTTAGCTATTGGTATTCTTATCTTTGTTTATAAAAGAGATTTTAGTGTAGATAAAATACATTAATAGATATTTCTCAGTCTGTCTAGAAAAATGATAGTAAAAACGTGTTTTTAGTGTTTTTTTTCCTAAAAGTGGCTTTATTAAGTGCATTTATATTAAACATATGAATTGGAAGATTTTATGCAATGGAGACAGTAAAAAAACTTAAAAGGTCTGGTGGTTTTCGTCGAACAGTCGACAAATTTTTAAAAAGGAAGAAATATGAAGAAAATTTGCAAAACAATTTAGATTCAGAATCGAAACTTTGTAGCAACATAATTGTCCCCAAAGAACCGATGCAGGATTTAGGAATAAAGAATACGGATCGCATCATAAAGAAGATAGCGCCATTTTAAAATTGTGTTACCAGTGATGACTTACGGGTCCGAAACGTGGTCCCTTACTATGGGCCTCATAAGAAAGCTCAAGGTCGCTCAAAGAGCATGGAGAGGGCTATGCTCGGTGTTTCTCTGCGAGATCGAATCAGAAACGAGGAGATCCGTAGAAGAACGAAGGTCACCGACATAGCTCAGCGGATTAGCTCTTTGAAGTGGCAGTGGGCGGGCACATAGCGCGAAGAACCGATGGCCGATGGGGAAGGGTTCTCGAATGGCGACCACGTCCCGGCAAGCGCAGCGTCGGGCGCCCACCGACTAGGTGGTCAGACGACCTGAACAAGGTCGCAGGAAGGCGCTGGATGCAGGCCGCTTCCAACCGGTCATTTTGGAAATCATTGGGAGAGGCCTATGTCCAGCAGTGGACTTCTTGTGGCTGAAATGATGACGATGATGATGAAACAAGTAACAAATTGATTCTTTGTTACTGCATAAACTAGTCTTCCGTTCATAATACGTCGAATTCACCTGTCACATTCACACTGATAAGCGTCTAGAAATACTGTGAGTAGATAAAATGGATTACAGAGATGGCAGTTACTAGGTAATCTTTAACCTATCATAAATCTGTTTACTCCTACAGTAGATAGTTTAGTATGTAGCAAGATTAAGTATTCTTGTCAAGAGCTAGAGCCGTACTATCGAACATTTTCTAGAGTGTTTGTTCTATAGAAATCGTTTTTTCAGTAAATTTTATCTTGACGCCATTTTTATTGCATATTTTTGCTTCAAATTAGTTTCGGTATATATTTTAATGCATATCTTTATGTTTTTATCATTAAATTATGTCTGAATATATATTTAATTTGTTTTAAATTATTATATTTTCAATTAAATGAGTATAGTAATCAATAAAATGCAATAAAAAAATTATTATGCCAAATAATATTCATATTTATAAAAAAAATATATTAAATATTACATTTTCAGCGGGCGCTCTTATTTTAAGAGAGTTTTACATAATATTTGACGATAGAATTTCAATCCCACACAGATTTGCTTATTAACTTACTCGCTGAAACACAAGTAATGTAAAATTAAGAATAAGTAATAAATTTGTTACGCCATGATGTAATATTAAGTTCGAATATCTCTTGTCTTGTGCGCCATGTGTCGTTGTCTATTACAAATCAAAAGAAACTTAAAGTTGTTAGTCTTGAGTTAATTTGGTTTTAAAATTTAACGAATAGATACTTATCTAAAGATCTCAACTTTATCTACAAATTATCTTTTAGTAAAACTTGAGATCTATAAACAGTTTAGTGAAACACTATAAAAATCTCTTTAGACAATCTGAAAATTTACAACTCTTATCTCTATCTATTCATGTATTCTTAACTTATTCTTATGAGATCGGATAAGGCTGTGCCCACTTTTACTAAACTGTGTCTATAAGCGTTCTTGTACATATTAGGTAGATATTTTACTCTTAAAATAGACCATAATATTTAATTCTATTAGATATCTAATAGTCTGTTTTAAGACGCTATTGTGTTACTTGGGCGCTTTGGAAGCGGCCTAAACTTAGCCATAAGTAATTATTGACGACAACAAAAAATTTTTGTTGTAAAAATTGTAAACACAAATATGACAATTAATAAGTGTTCAAAGAAACCTATATTAAATAAACGATTGAATCTGAATCTGAATCTACGGTGTACATCGTTTTGATGGTCACTCCAACATCCATTACGGCATTCGCATGATTGACCATTTATTTTAGATATATAAACCGTAATGGATGAGAAGTGACCATCACAATTATAACACCGTAGTTGTCAAAAGTTAGCAAATAGGTCTGCAGATAGATTTTATGATAAAACCAAAATCGACACGGACTTAATTGCGGTAAACAGCCAGTCATAAGGTTGCAACGAAAAACTAGTTCAACGCAGCCATCAGAAGAAAGTACAGTGACGTCAACTAGAAAAATGAGCAATGGAGTGCTATAAACGGTTTTTAGGGCGAGCGGTGGCCCTGCTTTATCTAGCGGGCCAACACACAGTAATGTAATTTTACTAGTATTATAATATAGCTTTCTAGTCATCCATGTGGGTTGCCTTTTATTAAAAATCAGTGCCGTGTGGTTCCCGGTAGAGTAGAATACGACCACTCCAAGTCTTCTCGTAGATGTCTCAAGTAATACAAGCTAAACAAACCTCGTAAAGATTAAAGACATAACTCCAACCGTCTGGCCAGCGTGGAGAGTGTAGGCCAAATCTTCTGACTGCTCTACCTAATATTTTACTCTGGCAGTAGAGGGAAGGTCATACTCGTGCAGTGGAGACTAAAAAGACCTGATGATGATTAAAAATCTGTTTTTTTGCTAAATCACAGGAACGAAACGAATTTAGTTTTTAAGACTGATTTTGATTGTCGAACATAACAAAATTACGTGATGTCCGAACGAATAGATCAAAGCAATTTATTTTCCCTTCGTTTATATATTACACACCAAGTATAGTATCTATCTTCCCCATACTAATTTGATGCAAGTATTCGGTTGGTTCTAACTTCCTTTCTCTCCTCATCCTGACTGCCCCGCCATACACACACAATCCTATCTACGTGTCCAACTGGTTTCTCGAGCCGGGATCCGTGATCCAACGGGGAGGGTGGTAGCTGTGCAAGGAGGAACCGCATCTGCTTATGTTCACAAGCGCAGTTGCGAACTCTCCCTGGTGGACGCCTATCCTACGCTCTTGCAGCTTACAACACTGGCTGGGCGGACACAGAACAGTGATGTCCGAACGAATAGACAAAAATCGAAAAACCGAAAAAATAACTAAGGCGAAAACGAATCTCGCTAACACTACTTACATTTATTAATTCCCCAACTGCATGATATGATAATGTGATTGGTTTCCAAAAATTAAAGACTCATTCTCATTGCCTTATTCATTAATAGGCAATGAGAATGAGTTTTAATTGTTACTAGCTTTGGCCCGCGGCTACGCTCGCGTTAAGAAGTATAGTTTGCGGCTTTACTTTTGTTTAGCGTGTGTAAAAAATTATTAGGGCCTACGAAATTTTTTTATACACTGAATTAATATCCTCTTGGGGGTGGAATTTATCAAAAGCCGTTCTAAGAGGATGCCTACGTCATAGTAGCTTTATGCATGCAAAGTCTCAGCGCGATCGGTTTAAAATTGACAAAGTTTCATACAAACTTTCATCCCCTTGGGGGTCATCAACTACCTGCATGCCAAATTTCAGCCCAACCATCCAGTGGTTTGGGCTGTGCGTTGATAGATGTCAGTCAGTCACATTTGAGTTATATCGTGACAGCCTTCGAGCAACACGGCTTCTGGTACGGAAGGCGTGTCGCTCGAAGGTGACAGCTTATCAACAAGTAGAATTAATATAACCTTTTTAAAAAAAGCCGACCAGTCCTCTCTTTAAAAAAACCCTATCTAAGGACTTTTTTTTGAGTTATATCGTGACAGCCTTCGAGCAACACGGCTTCTGGTACGGAAGGCGTGTTGCTCGAAGGTGACAGCTTATCAACAAGTAGAATTAATATAACCTTTTTTAAAAAAAGCCGACCAGTCCACTCTTTAAAAAAACCCTATCTAAGGACTTTTTTTTGAGTTATATCGTGACAGCCTTCGAGCAACACGGCTTCTGGTACGGAAGGCGTGTTGCTCGAAGGTGACAGCTTATCAACAAGTAGAATTAATATAACCTTTTTAAAAAAAGCCGACCAGTCCACTCTTTAAAAAAACCCTATCTAAGGACTTTTTTTTGAGTTATATCGTGACAGCCTTCGAGCAACACGGCTTCTGGTACGGAAGGCGTGTTGCTCGAAGGTGACAGCTTATCAACAAGTAGAATTAATATAACCTTTTTAAAAAAGCCGACCAGTCCTCTCTTTAAAAAAACCCTATCTAAGGACATTTCGGTTTTTTGTGACGAACCTTACAATACCTAACTGTTGAAATCCATCCAGCAGTTTAAAAAATTCAAGGTAATAAAGAAATATTCAATCTTACAAAATACCAGCAAAACACGTAAGTAACCCTTTTTTGCATTCGAAAAAAATGTCTTCGCACAGAAGTCCACCATTCCACCATCGGACAACACGGCGTGGACAGGGATTCCATCCATGTGTGGTCGATATTCCTGTTCAGCGCACCTCTAGATTCACCTCTTCCTTCATTGTGTGAACCGCTAAGGAATGGAATTGGCTACTTGACTAAAAAAAATTTCGTGTCGCTATGTAAAGACCTGCCAAAAATAAACACAATAGTGACCGAAATACATTTCTCAACAAAAAACTCTTTGAGATATAGAAGTTTTAAAGACACATATTTTTAGACGTGAAAACGCACTGATGAAATGCCTACATATTTGTGACGTCAAAACTTTGTATTTTGTATGGGCGGCGTGAGAACTTTGTTTGGTAGCTATACGAAATATTGCGTTTGTGGTAATGGTTTCATAATAAAAGTTGCTTTAAATTTAGCGGACTACAATACAGTATAATTGTTATTTAAGATTTTCATACTTTTAAAAATGGTCCTATTTACCCAACTTTAAAGATGCTTTAAGAACACTTAACGAATCGATATCAAATTAAAAGTGATCTTTATAGTGTTTTTAGATTAAAATTAGTATCATTGGAAACAAATTTTATATAATCTTAACATTAGGCAAATAACGAATTCTCTCCCGCGGCACTGTCTCCAGACTCGTACAATTTGAGGATTCCTAGGCAAGAGTGAATAGACATTATTTGAGTTTGTGTGTAACCCTATACCTCATCGTTGCTTTTAATCAGGCAAGATAACAGCCTCTGTGGTCCAGTGGTTAAGGCATTTGCCTTATTGACCCGGGGGTTGTGGGTTCGATTCCCACTGGAAGCATACTTCGTTAAATTGTTTCCAGTTTGGTTAGGACACTGCAGGCATAAATCACCTGATTGTCTGATAAGAAAGATGATTCCGTGCTTCGGTAAGCACGTTAAGCCGCCATCTGGTAGTCGTTAAAGGAACCATGTCAGAGGCCGAGAGGCGGTTCCGAAGAATTCTGACACCAGGGTGTGCACGGTCGACTGACCGTGTCACCTACACGAAATGATGATGATCAGGCAAGATAGGGGTCAAACGCACTCAATTGATTAATAAATAAATAATAATAATAAATATATAGGGACATATCACACAAATTGATCTAGCCCCACAGTAAGTTGTGAACTTGTGTCGCAGGATACTAACTCAACGATACTATATTTTATAACATATACTTATATAGATAAACATCCAAGACCCAGGTCATTCTGAAAAAGATTTTGTTGCTAAGAGCACATTTCACTTAAATTATCTTCGAAAAATTTAATGTGTAAAACAAGCAATTTAAACTTTCCAACTGATGGGCCGTATGCCCATGTATGTATCAGTAGAACAAAAAAGTAAGTAAAGGTAGACCCATTGAGATATAGTACAATTGTTATTGTTAGTTATATTTCAATGGGTACACCTTTGTTTTTTTTTCTAAAGCTTAAAAGTTGGTCCCTTAGACAAAGTAATTTAATGGGCTGAGTCACCCCTTTAAAGGAATGTACACAATATTTTTTTTTTTTTCAAAAAAAATAGTTTTCAATAGTGGTGAGACAGCCTCCATGATGACCCCTAGACCACAGAGGACAATATGAAATCGTAATAAACGTTTATTATAATGAGTCTGTATTTTTTATCACTTCCGAAATCTTCTCAACAATGCTGCATTGTGCCATAAATTTCGTAAGCCTTGCATGGGAAAATATACAGAAGCATACCTAGGTTATACTAGAGTAGTTTATTAAGCCACCCCACCTTAATTTTTTTTAGGGTAAGGGTAGGGGTAGGGGTCATACAAGTAAAGTGGGGGAGTAATTCTTTTTTCTCTACTAACCCATCGTGTGGGGTATCGTTAAAAAGGTCTTTAAAAAATATTGTGAGGTTGAGAACACCATTTTTCGATTTAGGGATTCGTTTCCAAAATATTTGGTTTTAAAGTGAAAATTTTTGTTAGAAGTAAGTGTCCCCCCCCCCCCCCCCCCCCTCTATCTGCTAAACGTTTATATATGAATACGTGAAAAAAATTACAACAGTAGTATATATACTGAAGTTGAAAGGAAAACTATCAGAGCTGAGTACTAAGTGCAAACTAAAAAGTTATAGGCAACCAACTTATAACATGTACTGGAAAAAGTAAAATTTCATACAATTTTCATTGTTAGATGTTTTTGGTCGTTAAACTGTTAGGTGCGAGTGTAAACAGTGTGAACTCAAAGTTGTCATTCGCAACTACGGAACCCTACACTGCGCGTGGCCTGACACGCATTTGGCCGGTTTTTTATTATAAAAGAATTATATAAATTATTTAATTTAATTTTCGCGAATTATTTACGAAGATTTTTTTTCTTTTTGCTTACTTGTGTTTGTTGCAAATCAAAAAGTATATGGTTATAATGTGCGATCGAGGGTGACGTTGCTGCTGCGCGTGCCGCCGCATGATAGAGTAGTAATTATCAAACACGGCGTAATTAAAATATTTTCGCTATATCATCATAATAATCATCATCAGGTCTGTTTTCAGTCTTTACTACAGGAGCATGAGCTCTGTACTACCAGAGACCGGTTCACCATATCTTATATCTTTAATCAATAAGAGTATGTTTGTATATCCGAGGCTTGTAATTGTCTTGTGAAATTATGCAATGCTTGAAAATCCTTACAACAAATAGACAAGCTAAGTAATCTAGACGCAACTTTGTCACGCTGACCTTCTTTGGAGTGAAGGGCAATGATTACAAGGCCTTGAGCGTAGAGATAGGGTTCCTGTCAAAGGTATTTATCAAATTCTAATGATCCGTCCTCCCAACTTTGCAATGAAATGTGCCAAATGTTAGTAAGGTGTGCGCCGTGTGGTTCCGGGCAGAGTAGAATAGGACCACTGCAAGTCTTCCCGTGGATGTCGTAGAAGGCGACTTAGGAAATTCAAGCTAAACAATCTTATAAACATCAAAAAGACCTGTCCAACTCGTCTGGCTAGCGTGGAGATTGTAGGCCAAATCCTCTGACTGCTCTGGCTAATAATATGACTCTGGTTGTACAGAGAGGGTCATGCCCCTGCAGTGGAGACTGGAAAGGCCCTGATGATGGTGATAATGTTAGTAAGGTATATGAAAAACTAGCAACCAAAAATAATTTTAAAGTCAATTAACGATATCAATAGTCTATAAGATAATAAAATAAATAAAAATAAAATAGTCTATAATATATCGATAAGAAACATTGCCGAAACCTTGAAACTCGTACTGATTAGGCTTAAACTGTTGGCATTATCCTACTAAAAACTATGAGTGAAACAGTTTTGTTTAGTTAAAAATATCGTAGTTTTTTAGCAGTAACCCTGCAAAATCAAGTTTGACTCAACTGCAACAATCACTATCTCTAAGCTGGAACCTCGTCAAGGTGAATATAGCTACATTGAATGATTAGTTGTGAAACTCCAAATTATGTTTCGTCACATAAAAAATGACGAGAACCAATTGAATACTCGTCGCAATATTTTTGTTACTTATTTATCTTTTGAATTATACTCGTTTGCATAAAAACTTCGGAGAACCTGGCAATGCTCTTTACCAAATTACTTTCCAAAATAAATACAAACCTCTATACTGAATTTTTTTATACTTGTAAAAACTCTTTTGTTGACAAGAAATTGTTTTATTTACGTTGTTTGAAAAGCAAATTGTTTGCTTGTTAAACATATGGCCAGTATCAGTATATAAAATAGGAAAATACATAACACGTCTGCAATCAGTTGACTATTAGACTTTGTATAGAACGTCGAACTCTGAATGATCGTATTTTTTGGTATTTTATTGCAGTATCTACTAACTAATAATGAAAAATTAAAGTCTGAAATGAAAGAAAATTACGAAGTATTATTTATGAAAAAAACACTCTGTGAGAAAGTATTAAATCCATAGATATCAGAATATTTACTAAGTACCTATTAAATCAAAACCTTCCAACCAATTTAACCATTTTACATTATTAATTAAATCGATATCATACCAAAAGCGAAGCAAAATCAATATGAGTTCAATGCTAGTACCAGGCTAGCAGAACATCTGTGGCGGTTCGTCGAGTCAAGGCAACGGTGACCTCGAGACGGCGCAGCTGTGACGCAACCAAGGAGGTGCATACTCCACGCGACTTCATAAAGGTTGCATGCAGATATAAAATATGAAGTTGAATTATCGAATTACATTGCAATGTAAAAGTTTAATCGGTGACCTTTAGGAATCCGCTATATATTTGTATTTTCTTTTTACTTTTAAACCTTTTCATGGCAGTGGCAATATATATGTATAGCCACCATAAATTGTACCTTATACCCCGGAGATAAGGTTAAAACAATGAACTTTGCACATACCTACTGCCTTGTTAAAGGGTTAAAGTCATTGCTCTTTCCAAAATAGATTTTAAAAATTACCGCTCTTATGTAACCTTCACAAAAACTTGTTTTTTATACAATTACAATTACCACCGGGTTTTTACTTCCCCTTTAATTTGATATTATAATTTAACTTTAATCCGGTTTTTTAACAGCACTTGTTTTTGAGAGCATGGTGTTACTGACAAACAAATTTATATTGAAACAGCCTGCCTAAGCACAGCAGACATATATGTATATGTGTTTACTGTGACCTAACCTACCCTTTGTCGAAGTCATATAATATTACAATGTGTGTATTGTCGTTAAATACCTATTCTAAAATCATTCCACTTCCAAAGCGGAGTGCAAAAGAAGTGGCAACAAACTGCACAGCGCATTTTCTCCAAATGACGTCAACTAACAATCTACGACATGCCTCATCATCATCATCATCATCAACAGGTCTTTGTTAGTCTCCACTGCAGGAGCACGACCCTCTCTGTACCACCAGAGCCATGTACCTATTAGGCAGGGCAGTCAGAGGATTTGGCCTACACTCTCCACGCTGGCCAGACGGGTTGGAGAGGTATCTTAGATGTTTATAGCTTTGTGTAGCTTGTCTTTCCTTAGTCGACTTCTACAACATCCACGGGGAGACTTGGAGTGGTCCTATTCTACTCTGCCGGGAACCACTGAATATGTGGACTTGAGCTTACAATGTATTGTCATAATTTAAAATTCAATTCATCATCATTATCAGGTCTTTTTAGTCTCCACTGCAGAAGCATGACCCTCTCTGGACTGCCAGAGCAGTCAGAGGATTTGGCCTACACTCTACATGCTGGCCAGACGGGTAGTTTAGCTTTTTTTGAGACTAATGCTGGAAGAGGGAAAAATCCATCATGGACACCTGAGAAGGGAGACCCAGGGAGTGCCGGACTCTTACCGGCTAAAAACCTCTTCCATCACTGCGTCTCAACTTTGCACTTTATGTTGTTTATTTTTAGTGACAAAGTTCTATGATATTTTGGCTCTATTTATTATCTATTTAGTTTTTTGGGAGTACTATGTTTGTTTCTTGCTAATGGATACAGGGTTGTTTAGCTTGTAATAATTATTATGCACAAAATGTATCATTATATCATTTCATGTACAAAACATTTTGAGAGGCCAGCGCCAAGCTCTGGCTAGAAATATGACGTTAGGAAAATCATCAGTACTGTAATAAGCCTTTTCACATAGTACTTACTGAGGCAAAGTTGTTTTGTTATGGAACTAGAGTCGAACAAATAAGGTCAAAATTCTCACAAGCTCGAACATCGAACCAATGAATCAGACTAGTGAAAAGAAACTGTTGAGCCAAGTTTGACATGAACAAAGGAAAAGCGAGGGACGGTCAATCATTAATTTAAAATAATCAAAATATTTTTTTTTTCAGATAGACAAATATTTTTACGGGTGTGTTGGGCAACAATACATCAAGTAATCGACATCATAATCATAAACTACCAAATGTTAATAACTAACAATATTTATTGCTCTATAGTCGTAAGTTTGTACGAAACCTTCAATATGCACAGTCGATTCGTACTTGGCCATGTTTATTTACCGAGTACATTGACAGTTAATCTAAAGAACCAACATTTAATTTCTTCGAAAGTTATTTAACATAAAGTAATGCATCTTACACCTTATCGCCACAAACTATACGTATACAGAAATGAAGCTTCATCCATACTGAGAACACAAAATATTTCAACGTACAATATTTGCTCTGTCCATTTAGAAAATGGAGAAGAAATGATTTGACGTTTACAAAAGATACACGTAAATAACAAAAAACAAAGCAAACTTTGCGCTATCTTTACTACAGGTTCATTTTGCAAAGAGGGATCTCGCAAATTTTTTTCGACCTCGCAAACCTCGTTTGCGGGGAGAGAGATTAAGTAGAACGCAACCGTAATTTTTTAATCACTTTTATCGTAATTACCTTTTACCCTTTTACTTCTCCATCACATTAAGCTTTTGAAAGCAAAAACCACAAGAAAAGCTTACGATGCTTAGCGATTTTCTAAAAGTATCGCCTCAAGAGAGGTAGATAAATTAAGTGGTTATGCAGCAATACTCATGTTTTGCCGACTTTTACCAAAAAATTGTGTACGACCCAATTTAGGAACAGGTGATCGGCTAAAAAACTGTGACAAATCATTTTATAATAGCGAATACTGGCTCTGACGCACCACCTACATCTGAGGATCCACCCAGGATATTTACTTCGTTTCTCGTGTCACTACCATTTTTAATTTACTATTGGTAATAACTCCGCTCGTATGACGATACATACATATAATCTCGTCTTTATCTCTTGCGGGGTAGACAAAGGCCAAAGTCATAAAACCCAAAGGCCACGTTAAGCATGTTAGTGGGCGTTAAGGTGAAAAGCGAAATAAAAATGGTGATATGCGTTGCTAGCGCATCGCCTATTGACATGATTCCTTATATTTTCGCCCAATCCTTAGACCGACTTTTACGGTCTGCGCGGGAAGATAAGCAGCTGGTATCCTATCCTAATTCTAACTATTCTAATCCTAATCCTAACTATATATATAAAGTTTGTTTGTTTGTTACGCTTTCACGCCGTATCTACTGAACCGATCATCATGAAATTTTGCATACACATAGGTTAGGGTAGGTACTGGAAAGGACGTATCCTGATCCTTATCCTAACTTTCTAACTAATATTATAAATGCAAAATAGAGTTTGTTTGTTTCTTTGTAACGCTTTCACGCCTTATCTACTGAACCAATTATCATGAAATTTTGCATACACATAGGT
Source organism: Rhodophaea formosa (assembly GCA_963082605.1). NCBI lineage: Eukaryota > Metazoa > Arthropoda > Insecta > Lepidoptera > Pyralidae > Rhodophaea > Rhodophaea formosa. Next base: position 3,009,170 of record OY720219.1, read on the forward strand.
TAGGGTAATGAGAAGGACATAGGCTATATATCGCGCGGGCGGAGCCGCGGGTAACAGCTAGTATTCTATATTTTTCCTTTTCTCCCAAACCAGCATGAAAGAAATCGTATGACGCTCATCAACCAATTTATGCCACTGACCATTGCGCTATCTGTAATCTCCTTAATTTATGTATACAGTCCAACAAACAAATAAAAAATAACATGGCTGCGATAATATGACATGACGCGGCGACCTCCTTGCGATAAGCGAATATATGATAATTCGAGTCAAAACCCACTGTGCAGCCATTGCAAATACACAGAGCAGGAAATAATGACTGCTCGCATGATACTCCTACCAGAGACGCCTTTTCAACACATTTCAAACAAAACAAGCGTGTCAGGGGGCGGTACTATTTATTGAGATTTTGGGCACTGAATATATTTTAGCTAGGATTGGATTTCAAGGTAACTGTAGAAATGCAAAATCTGCAAATTTCTACTTACTTGTTATATAATATATGATAATTCGAGTCAAAACCCACTGTGAAGCCATTGCAAATACCATAGAGCAGGGAACGACTGCTCGCATGCTACTAAAGACCCTTTTCAACTTTCCTATGAAAGGAAATAAGCGTGTCAGGGGGCGGTACCGTTTAGGTGCAACGCCGACGACGGACAGTGGCGGACAAAAAGTCCGCGGCGCGCTCATATTCGTATTAAAATAAGGTTGCACTTTGTACGCGCTATACCTCATGTCGCCTGGCGGACATACGCAGGCTAAGTGCAACCTTATCGCAATACTAATAAGAATGCGCCGCAGACTTTTTGACCGCCACTGTCCGTCGTCTGCGTTGTGCCTTATAGAGGTTTTGGGTTTCAAGGTAATTAATTGTGGAAATAAAGCTTGAAAAATCTGATCAATGTTGGCGGCCACTTACACACACGGAAAACAAACTAACATTGTAGAAATGCTTAAACCTGCTAATTTCTAGTTACTTCTGTAATAGGTAACATCAGAATTTTATTTATTTACCTTCTCCGTCTTCTATCGAGTCGTAGTATGGCACTATTTGTATATAATAAATAAAAACATAAATATGTTTGACCAGCGTTTTGCAACTATGATTGCCCGTTCGTTTGTCTCATTGAGATCCTGCATAGTGCAAGAAGTTTCGTTTTCTGGGCACACCAAAAGGTGAGCCATAGATTGGATAGAGCCGCAGTCGCACTCAGTATTTCTGAAGAAACCCCATTTTACTCAATTTTTGTTGCATCTGCCAACAGCAGCCCGCAGTCTATTTAAAGACTTCCAGACTGGCCAGGGCAGGCCGCTCCCCGGTGGGAGTTTCTCAGCAAGCGGTATCTGGTTTGGTAACATATTGGCTGGTATTTATTTATCCATTGTTCCACTCTAGCCTTAGGGGATATCCTATATCCTTATTATGATACCTTAGCACAGCGCAATGAGGCATTATTACGTTTTTTCTTGAGGACGGACTGACAGGCCATGTAAGCGACTTTCCCCTACTAGCCGGGCGCGGGTTGAAACGCGGTATTATTATTACTATAGCCTCTAGTTGGACGTATTTCCTGCTCTGTGGTGCAGCGTTTGGAAACACAAAAACACTCGTACATACGTATCATATTGACGAAGAGTTTATTATTGTTCCGACTTCGGCTACAATCAGTTACTTAATGGGAAAATAATGGTTTTAATTGTGTAATTAGAATTTTTGAACGAAATTTCGGTCATTTTTGGTTGCGGTGTGTGTGGTTAGAAACGTGTTGTTAGGTAGCCAGTATTCGACATCGTAAAATAACATCAAAATGCCTTCTGGCGAATATGTAAGTACCTTAAAATAATTATTTTTTTGGTGATCCTTAAAATCTAACTGGATATAGGCCTAATAAATATTCCCTAACCAAAATTGCTGTCATTCTATTTATTGAAAACATTAACCGACTGGTATTACATGGATCTCACAACTTTTGTTGGTGGAAGAACTGATTTGTGAGACTTGTTTTTTTTTAAATTGTTTTTGACGGCATTTACTCTTTATCTAAGTCAATTACGAATGATAATTGCGATTAGATACATCATTTATAATATCACACAATGAAAATCGTCGAAAGCCCACTATGTAGGGTATGTGAGGAATCGGAGGAAACAATGAGACACATTTTGTGTCGCTGTGACTCGTTGGCTGGTAAGCGGTTGGACCTCTTTGGATCGGCTTATCCTGATCTGGAGGACTACAGGCACTACGCACCAGGTGATATTCTGAAGCTCATGCAGTCCTTCTTCAGGAATCACCGTGTGGGTGAGTAAGGTATGGGGTAAGTACAAAATAACCCAAAGGTAAGACGTGCTTCCGATTAATAATCGGCCCCAATTAAGATAAGATAAGAAAATATCGCACTGGTCGATTACGTAGCATTTTCCAAAAAATATATCTATTTAAATAACTGCACATCGATTAATTAAAAAAGAAAAGGAAGAAAAATAATCATACAAAGGCTTTTAGGCCACGAGGCGATCAATACTGTTGTAAAGAGTTTCTTTCGCGTCTCTGATGGTCTTTCCGAAACCCTAACTAACATTAAATATGTCGTCTGTAGCTTTTGAGCATTAATTATTAATTAAAATGTATTTTGACGTGTAAATTGGAAACGCCTTGGCTTTATCAAAAATACTACAAGTTAACTCGCGAAGTAGGATTTTTAGGGTTCCGTAGTAAACAAGGAACCCTTATAGTTTCGCCATGTCTGTCTGTCTGTCTGTCCGTCCGCGGTTTTACGAAGAGACTATAAGTACTAGAAAGCTGTAATTTGGCATGGGTATGTATATTAATCATGGCAAAAAAGTAGTAGGATAAAATCTAGAAAAAAAAATTTTTTAGGGTAGCTCCCATACAAGTAAAGCGTGGGAGTATTTTTTTTTCTCTATTTACCCATCGTGTGGGGTATCGAAAAATAGGTCTTTCAAAAATATTGTGAGGTTGAGAACACCATTTTTCGATTTAGGGATCCGTTTCCAAAATATTTAGTTTTAAAGTGCGAATTTTTGTTAGAGGTAAGTGTCCCCCCCCCCCTCTATCTGCTAAACGGTTATATATAGATACGTGAAAAAAATTACAGCAGTAGTATATATACTGAAGTTGAAAGGAAAACTATCAGAGCTGAGTACTAAGTAAAAAATAAAAAGTTATAGGCAACCAACTTATAAACTGTAAAATTTCATACTATTTCATTGTTAGATGTTTTTGGTCGTTAAACTGTAAGGTACGAGTGTGAATAGTGTGAACTCAAAGTTGTCATTCGCAACTACGGAACCCTACACTTCGCGTGGCCCGACACGCACTTGGTCGGTTTTTTCAATTTTATATGGTAAAGGTGTCAAATAATGAAACTCGTCTAAGCATTTTAAGCGAAGAAGTACTGAGCGCTTCCGACAATAGGCTAGTTTCCCGGGTCCAAATATAAATATTAAAATTTTTCAATCAGGTAATCAAAATAACATTGGAAACGTATTTTTGACAATTTAATCTATAAATGTTCATGAGTGTGGTCGTGACATCACAGTTTATATAAAAAGTGTGGCAAACTATGACTTTACAAACAACTTTAACAGGCTATATCTTTATCTTTCGTTTAATTGGCGTAAAAAATATGTCCAATATTTTATTAGACAGACTCATTATATTTTTAAGACACTTGCCTTAATAGTTATATATGTTACGGTAAGAGTAATTAATTGAAAATTTTTAATAATTGTCTATCATTATTAATAATTACCGAAAGTCGAGGTAAAAGTGAGAAATTAATCACATTTGTCGGTGATTATTAATAATGTAACCTTAATACCGATAAATGTAATATTTTTTTAAAAACAAACGTAAGCACTCTGGCTAATATGGCTCTGGTAGTACAGAGAGTAGTACTCCAGCAGTGAAGACTTAAAAAGACCTGGAGCTCAATTTTTAAACCGGTAGAATCGATCCGCCACTCTTTGTGACGTCAGCAATCATTTCGTATTCACTCGTTCTGGGCTCTGTGGATGGTGCCAAAATGGAACCCAATGGTACCGATGGGACCTAATGGGATCCAATCGGACCCATGGAACCCAATGAGATACATGGAACCCAGTGGGTTCCAATGTGATTCTATGGTTCCCAATGGGACCCATGGAACCCAGTGGGTTCCAATGTGATTCTATGGTTCCCAATGGGACCCATGGAACCCATGACACTCAACGGGACCCAAGAGACCCATGGAACCCAATGGGACCCATGAGACCTAATGGGACCTTTGGAATCCAATGGGACCCATGGAAACCAATGGGATCTTTGGAAGCTAATGGGACCCTTAGGGACCGATAGGATCCTGGGGTAAATGGTACCGTTTGGACCCATTGTGACCCTCGGGTACTGCCGGAACCCTTTGGCTGATGACCCATTGATTGATGAAATCCATAGGGCAGGTAGGATTCTACCTGGAAGTAATGTCACCACGCGTAAGCTTAATAACGAGTGGCGGATCGATACTACGCAAAACGCTGGATGACGGTTTTTCCTTTTTAGGGAACAGTGCAAGTTTCTTCAGAATCGGTTCAGTAATTTTATAAAATAGAGACGTAAGTATGTTTCAGCTATTAGAAAAAATTGCAGTCGGTTTAATTATTTAAAATTACAACTTGTTAAATAAAAACGCGAATGATATAATATCTCAATTTTTTTAAACAAGTACAAGTGGGTCCTTGTTTTAAAACAAGTTTTAACATTAACTGAACACAAACAAGTGTTTATTTGTGTGATCTGAGACAAGTACAATTATAAGACTGTGTGTGATATTATAAAAAAATCCCTGCTGGACAACAAAACTTGGGGTCTTATTTAATTTTATTACTTTTACCAATGTTTGTAGTTAATTATTAATAATAACTACAAAAAGTAATTAATTTCAATGAATTATTCACATTTCACAAAACACTAGGTTATTATTAATAATGTACGAAAATTATTAATAATTTTTAATTAATCAAATTTACCGTAACATATATAACTCTGATACCGTTAAATATATGTCTTTGTAATTCAATATAATTGTACCAATTTACATATTCGAACACAAAATGTCGCATGCGAGGGTGAGTAATAAGTGGGGGAAAGGAAGCCGCAATTATTGTCATTCTAATTTGCTGCCAGTACTGGGGCTATCAAAGTGGTGGCAAGTAGGATTTTCTGTAAAAGTCCCTATACTTACGTGAATCCAGGTACACAATAGGTCAATTATTTTTGTAATTAATTATTAATTAAGGCATGGCAAATGCCTTATTTAGCATCTCACCTGATGGTAAGTGATAATGAAGACGAGGATGTTACATGCTTATCTACAGATACCCATTTATTATACTTCTGAATGTCCGGGACTGTACTTACTGTCATTTCCTTAAAAAAATTACCTACTTAGTTACTGTTAAATAATCAAAAAATATAGGACATGTATTTCTTCTTTTGTTGATTGAGCAAAAAAATCTAAAGATATATATTTTGCCTAAAATTCCGTATTACAGTTTTGTACACTTTTTAGAAAACTATAATGTCACGAGCCCCCACTCATGAACTTTGATTCGCTTTATACTAGCTTTATCTTTATCATTTATAGGTAGTTACATTGACGAAAGAAAATATTATCCAATATTTTTTGATCATCTAACTAACTAATTTTTATATTATTATTTTAAACTAGGTAACCTAATCTTTGTAACAATCATTTGACATTACAAATTACTAGTTTGCGTTATTGTCGAGCCCTCGGGATCAGTACTTTTCTATGGGATGAAAGGTAGCATGTCTTTCTCCTTTGTACTTCAGACAACGTGCATGCAAAATTTTATGATGATCGTTCAGAGGATAGGGCGTAAAAGCGTAACAACAAATAAATTCTCTTTCGCATTTATAATTTTACTACCTATTATCCGCGGCTTCACCCACGTGATATAAAGCCTATGTCCTTCTCTGTACCCTAACCTTCGTATATGCAAAATTTAATGATGATCGGTTAAGTAGATAGGGCGTGAAAGCGTAACAAACAAAATCACTTTCGCATTTCTTCATCAGGTCTTGTTAGTCTCCACTGCAGGAGCACGACCCTCTCTGTACTACCAGAGCCTTATTAGCCAGAGCAGACAGAGGATTTGGCCTACACTCTCCACGCTACACTTTCGCATTTACTATATAATTATATAGTATATATCCTAATCCTAATCTTAATATTATAAATACGAAAGTGAGTTTGTTTGTTTGTTTATTTGTTTGTTTGTTTGTTACGCTTTCACGCCCAATCTACTGAACCGATCATCATGAAATTTTGCATACACACAGTTTGGGGTACGGAGAAGGATATAGGCTATATATCACGCGGGCGAAGCCGCAGGTAACAGCTAGTTTACTATATTTGTCTGACCACCTTGCAGATTGAGACACTTTTTTTTTAAACGTTCTAAAGGTGCGGAGGGAGCCTGGTGACTTGTAATACAAGTGGGTCTACTAAACCTACTTAGCTCAAGCACCAGTTCTCTCCACCTTAGGTACTGATAAAAAATTGTACTTTACCTATATCTGTAATATAAAAAAAAATATATTCAAATATTATAATTTGAAATACCAGTTTAATCGACTACCAAATCAAGCGTTTACCTATAGTTTACCTTGTTTATATTTACCAACTTTGACAAAACAAAGGTTCGTTTTTATCTCCACTGAGTCAGTTTTTATCGTGACGCAACCAAATGACCGGCAAGCAGTTAGAATAGTGGCCGATTAAATTTGCTTAGTAGTCTGTGGTGCTGCGTGCGTATAGGACAGTCGTGAGTGTGTTTTATAAACATGTGATTTCTTTATTATTATTTTTGTTAAGTGATAAACAGTGAGATTTTTAAGTTTGGATTAAGAAAAGTAAGTATGTGTTTGTGGAACGTATCATGTATATAAAAGTTGTGTAAAAATCTAAGGTTGTTTAGTTTATCATTGATACTCTGTAACACAAGTTGTTTGTTACTAAAGGTAGAACTGTGACCCTGTACTTTTACAATGCCATGGGATTGATAATTGGACTTTTTTGATTCATTATATTGCGATTAAATTGACCCTCGACTTTCAAAAGGGTGACTCCGACCATGAATATGAACAACTTTTTCATTGAGATCAATTATTAGACTCAATTTCTTTTTTACTTTCTCATCCTAATTGCCCGGGCGGTTGAACACTTTTCTATGAAAATGTCGCAATTTTTTTGAGTTCCCAGCTTGGTTTCCCAATTTGTTCATATTCACGGGCTGAGTAACCCGTTTAATGGTATGTCAGGAGTCAATTTGTACGCTTTGTGCCCGATATTATAAATGAAGGTTCCAAACCTATGAAGTCCAAATATAAAAATAGGTAGGTAGTTAGGAAGGGGATATGACACGGAGTTGTTTATAACTTTGTATACCATTGGCATATTATTTAACCGATTGTTAGAAATGAAGGTTCCAAACCAAAGAGGTTCAAGGCCGCACGCTAGGCACAGTAGCGACGCCAATAATTTTATTCCTAATACTTTACAAATAGAAAGAAATTCAAGAATGTAAATCATATAAGCACTAGTAAATAACCTGAAGTATTTTTGGAATCCTGTTTCATATTATCAGAATCAGTGAGAATTATGATAATCAGATTACCGTCAAAACGGCCGTTTTTGACGGTAATCTGATTAATCACGTTTTCTCTTAATGACTGATTCTCATAATATTAAAACATGATTCTAAAAATACTTCAGGTTATTTACTAGTGCTTATATGATTTACATTCTTGAATTTCTTTCTATTTGTAAAGTATTAGGAATAAAATAATTGGCGTCGCTACTGTGCCTAGTGTGCCCCCTTAAAGCGTTTGTTTTAATTGTGCAGCTTTTGATTTTGTACTATGTAAATTAAGTATATAATGTTATAAGTGGATATAATACGGTGCTGTTCATAATAATCTCCAACTTAGTGTATCATTGGTAGGAAGAATTTTGAAAATCGTTTTAGTAGTTTCGGAGCATATTCAATTCAAACAGAAAAACAAACAATCAAATAGGTATTTCCTCTCTATAATATTAGTATCATGTGTATAACATGTTTGTTTCTAAGATATGTTCAATTTGTGGCCTCTATACTTTTGCAATGCCACAGTATCAGATTAGTGAATTGATTCTTTTTTAGGGTTCCGTAGCGAAAGAGCAAAAACGGGACCCTATTCAACGGCAACTGGTAGACTGGTGGCTTGAAATATTTACAGAATATTAATTTGTATATTAAATAAAATTAGCCGTGTAGTTCCCGGCAGAGTAGAATAGGACCACTCCAAGTCATCCCGTGGATGTCGTAAAAGGCGACTAAGGAAACACAAGCTAAACAAAGCTTCTTAACATCAAAGATACCTCTCCAACCCGTCTGGCCAGCGTGGAGAGTGTAGGCCAAATCCTCTGACTACTCAGGCTAGATATGGCTCTGGTAGTGCAGAGAGGGTCGTGCTCCTGCAGTGGAGACTAGAAAGACCTGATGATGATGATGATGAATTTGTATATTCACTTCTAAGACAAATAATAAATCAAAATAAAATGCTTACCTTTTTATGTTAATTTATATAAACATTATTTTCCTTTTTGATATATAGTCTAATCTTGTATAAATAATGGCACGGAAACCTTAGTGCAAGTCCAATAAATAAATAAAGTACATACAGTAATAAAGTACGTGCGCGAACACGAACTACTTTATTTGATTATTTTAATTTATTAAAATCGAATAAGTTTTGTATTAGCGCGTTGGGTTTTGCACCCAAATTAAATAACTAAACTAATTTATTTAATAATGGTTAATAATAATTTAAGTCCGGTAAGCTGGATTGCCGAGAGTTTTAAAAAAAACAGTTGCGAACAAAAAATAATAGCCAGCTTACCGAGTACGAGCATCATACAACGTTTACCAATACACTTGCAATAATTATAAACGAATTGAGATCAATCACCCGATAATTCATATCGTCCTACCGGTTCCGGCACCAGAGTGTTGCCGTCATTATATTTCAGAACACCCTCCTTGCTTTAAAGGTTGTAGCGAAAAGAGGTAATAAAACAGACAAAGTAGCTCTAGCGTTTATAATTAACTAGCTGTTAACCGCGGCTTCGCCCGCGTTATTTATAGCCTATGTCCTTCTCGGTACCCTAACCTATGTGTATGCAAAATTTCATGATGATCGGTTCAGTAGATACGACGTGAAAGCGTAACAAACAAACTCACTTTCACCTTTATAATATTAGTTAGGATACAGACATACATATAATATCTCGATCGGCTTTTACGATCTGTGCGGGAAGCACTGGTACAGTCTACGTTTTTTCTTTTCTCCAAGACCAGCGTGGAAGTTAATAATTAATAAATATGGATTTATAATTCACTAAGGTTGTATCATGTTCCGTAGTTTCTTGCTAAAGGTATAACGAGTTGACCTCCCGTGCAATGTCAAACGAGTGTGGCTGACATATTGGAGTACAGATTATTCAACCGACTACATGAAAGGAGTTGAGTTGATATTAGTAATTCATTCTGTGTATGCTTCGAGCAACACGGCTTTTCCGTGTATGACTTGCTTTTTGTTCCCGTGTGGTTCCCGGCAGAGTAGAATAAGACCACCCCTTATCTTACCGAGCATGTCGTAGCACACAACAAAGGAAACTCAAGCTAAACAAAGCTTATAAACATCAAAGAGACCTCTGCTACCCGTCTGGCCAGCGTGGATAGTGTTACCCAAATTCTCTGACTGCTCCAGCTAACATATGGCTCTGGTAGTACAGCTATCTATACTTTTTGAGCCTCTGGTCATGCTCCTGCAGTGAGGACTAAAAACCACCTGATGATGATTAGCTAAGTTTATATATCTAGTTACAGGTTGAAGTTTGTTTCCATACAAAGTATTCCTCTATTTTTTCGCTGAAAACTGCTTCTAGAGGCACAATTCTTTTTTCATAAAATCTAGTACTAAAATAGGTATGGCGGCCCTATGTTTTATTCCAAAAAAGTATTTTGTAAGTATATTAATTTTTTTTATATTAATTTTTTTTTTATCTCGTTTCCAAGTTTTATCAAGTTACAAAAGTTTTGCGTTTTCTTGTTGAAAACGTGAATTTAAATTATTGCTAGATCAATAACCAAATACATTGTTTAGTTATTTGCTTGCTACAAAACATATATTTATTAAATACTTAGGTATATGACCTCCACTGTTTGTACAATGCCATCGAGTGCCACTGAAATCACCTTTAATGTAGATGAATTATAGGTTATTTCAATGTATAGATAGATATATTGCGTGAAAACAACTAACGACTTCGATTTATCTTGATTTGATTTTATAAACTCAAAAACTGCTGCACGGATTTTCATGTGATTTTAAGGTATAACTAGCAGCCCTCCCCGGCTGCGCCCGGGCAAGAAGACTATGCCCCGTATATCTTCTATGTACATACATATTATAAAACAAAGTCCTCCGCCGTGGCTGTCTGTCTGTTCGCGATAAACTCAAAAAATTCTGCACCGGATTTTCATGTGGTGTCAACGACAGACAAACAGACGCGGCAGAGGATTTTGTTTTATATATAAGTAGTGATATTCTTTTCGGGATCCACAGCTGGCCCCCATAAATAAGAATGAAAGAACCCGAAAATATCATTTTAAACTTTGTTATGACCAGCCCTCGATAACCCTTTGAATTCCTTTTTAATGAACTACTATTTTAACGGAAATTATATTCGTATTTTACCCCGGAGTGTCATAGGGTATGTAATGTCAGCAAAAAAATTAAGCAAACTCAATATAGCAGACGAAAACTGGCCAAAAGGCAGACGGGTTTTTAAATTTTTAAATAATCCACTTGTTTTACCAAGACTTAGCAACTACAGTCCGTTTAACAAGAACGTGACCGGCATAGTATTAAGTTTTAAGAGTGCAAAGTAAACAATATCACTTGGCCAGTGAGAGCACTCCTTTACCTAGAATGCTCCATCAAATAAACGTCAGTTTGCCAATCAGCTTCGCACTGAGAGCACGAGGAGAGCACGCTTCTCGCAATGAGTGCCGGATACGCGTCCCGCTATGAGGCGGTCTTTCTTTGTACGCATCCCAAAGGACCTAAAATGTCACGCAATCAGGGCGCCAAATACATGAAAAAGTCTAAGACGTTCGTGACGAAGTGGGTAAAGAGATATTTAGAAACTTAAAGTTTTGACGCCCTACCAGAACGTGGCAAAACAAAAAAGACGTCGACCGCGGAGGATAAACGCATTGTTCAACTGTTTGCCAAAAATCCACAATTATCATTAGGATCTGGCTAAGAACAATTGAAGAAAAGGGGTCTTATATATCTTTAGACACCATCAAAAGACGTTTATTAGAAAGTGGCATTAAATACCAAAGCACAATGAAGAACGAAAAAACTGCAAAGGAGCGGTTTCTTTCTGGAAAGAAGAACATGGCATCAATGTTTTAGATTGGCCCTCACAGTCACCCGATGGGAATCCGATTGAAAATGTTTGGTCGTAGATGAAGCTCAAACTACGGAGAAAAAATGCAGTGACTGTTACTGACCTAAGTCGTGAATTAAGGTCCCTTTGGAGGTCTTTGCCGCGCAATTACGGTGAAAATCTGGACAAAAGTATGCCACGACGATGCCAGGCGATAATGGACAATGGCTGAGATTGGACGCCTTATTAATTATAAAGCATCCAAGTGTATATTATGAACACCTCAATAAAAGAAAAAAATATTAACAACTCTTATTATTTCATAAAATTATGCCGGTTACGCTCTTATCGTACATAGTGTAAGTACTTGTATAAATAAACTCCCAACGGTTACTTTAAATGACATCAATTTATTGCACTTAATGTCAATATGCAGTTCAACTCCAAGTCTGATCTCCTGAACTCTTTGAATGATGTTAGCAAATTAACCTCATTTGATAAATGCACAAATGAAATGTCTAAGTACAAAATACAGTAATTGGTGTATAGGGACACTTATCTAATAGCCCCCACCGGTTTAGATCAACTTCTGTGCTTCTAACTTGTAATTAGATTGTAGACATGTTGGATGCGCCGTGTATTTCGCGGCAGAGTAGGATAGGATAGGACCACTCCAAGTCATCCTGTGGATGCCTTGGAAGGCGACTTAAGAGGGTATACTAGCAGTGCGTTTTCCATACAAATGTATTTCTCTATTTTCTCGCTGAAAACTGCTTCTAGAGGCACAATTCTTTTTACATAAATTCTATTACTAAAATAGGTATGTCCCTATGTTCTATTTTTTTCTGAAAACCTGTTTAAAAGAAAAAAAATTGTACAAAAACAGTTTTTTTGGAAAAAATAAAAAATATGGGCATTCCTATTTTAGTACTACATTTTATGAAAAAAGAATTGTGGCTCTAGAATCAGTTTACAGCGAGAAAATACAGAAATACATTTGTATGGAAACCATATTGAAAAAATACTGCTAGTATACGCTCTTAAGAAAAACAAACTTCAAAAATATCAAAGAGACCTCTCCAACCCGTCTGTACAGTGTGGAGAGTGTAGACCAAATCCTCTGACTGCTCTGGCTTAATATGGCTTTGGTAGTACAGATACTGGTGTGGTAGAGTGGTGGTCATTCTCCTGCATCATCATCATCATATATTTAAGAACTTTGTTCTTGTCGGTGGAGTATTTTCCATTTTTCCTATTCTCCGCTATCGTTCTCCTGCCGGGGAGGCTAATACAGACCTGATGATAATGACAACATGTTGGATTTCTTTAGACAGCTCAGAAAATTTTATTCAAATTTTTGTTGCTTTTTTTTTTAAGTAGTCAACACGGATGTTACATTACAGATTTTGTTTTCAGAAAAATATAACAAAAAATTTGTTGCCTTCCATATGCTGGTTTAGGGGAAAAGATAAGACATAAAATATACCAGCTGCTTATTTTCCCGCGCAGACCGAAAAAGCCGGTCAAGGGATTGGGAAATGGGAAAGGAAATCACTTTATAGCCGATGCAGCTAGCAACCCATCACTATTTTGAATTCGCTTTCTACCTTAATGCCCACTGACACGCTAACCGTGGCGTTTGGGTTTTATGACCTTGGGCACTGTCTACCCCGTAAGGGATAAAGTCGTGATAATATGTATGTTTGTAAGCATGTATGTTTTTGCCGTGTGGTTCACGGCAGTGTAGAATAGGACCACTCCAAGTCTTCCCGTTGATGTCGCAGAAGGTGACCTAGGAAACACAAGACCTCTCCAACCCGCATCTGGCGATAATTAATTTCAGATTCCAGAACTTATTATTCCTGCACTATATTAAGTTTTTATACCTTCTTATACATTATATTATGCAGCATTGTTTTCGCTCTTATAATTCTCCAAAGTTAGATTTCACTCTAAAATCTTTTTGAAACTTAATCTTGTTGGTTCAAAAAGTAAAAAAAGTCTATAAAAATCACACGAGTGCCATTACATCAACCATTCTTTTGTTTTTTATACGCTTTCGCTCCGTCACAGAAGCTTAAAAACCACTTAAGCCTCAAAATTACTCTATGTCGTTAGGTTTTTTTTGTTTTGCCCATTTTAGTCATAACATTCTAATCTTGCATTCAAATGTCTAAAATAATTGTTTGACGGAGAATTTTTTGTAAGTATAAACAATATGAGGAGCCCGATGGCCTAGTGGACTTGAGCATTATAAGCGCTTCTGCATGTTAGGCAACCCCCGGTGCAGTCCCCACTTGGATGGGTGACCGCAAGCGGCATAAAAATATCTTGAGCTTCTCCGTGCTTTGGAAGGCACGTTGAGACGTTGGACCCGGCTGTCATCATTGATGTGAGTCGTAAAGCTATGTCAGATGCCTTTAGGCAGCTTGAAAAATCTGACACCAGTGCTGGCAACTTAAACACACAACAAACAAACAAACAAATATAAACCTAACGTTTGTTTGTTTGTTTCTTGCTGGCGATGAAAGAAAAGCATTGACAGAATATTAGCTGGGACTTTCCGAATCCAGTGCTAATATGCCATTTAAAATACATGATTTGAGGATATACAACTAACCTAACCTAAACTTTTTTTTTTAACCTGGAGAATTCCTTCGAATACCGCGCGGGCTACGGAAAGCCACGGGCGGTTATGTGGTGTAGCATTTGCCTGCGACATAGCCACTAAACTCCACGGTGTCGACGCCTCTACCGCATTTGCCGGGCTATGTGCTACTCTCGCTCCACAACCCGGGGCGCGGCGGCCACTTATTGCGGCCTCGGCTAGGCTCGCTCCCGGTACCTTCTCTGTCGAGGTTCGGAGCAGCCTGCGGGGCGACCTACGGTCTTCAGATCTACCCGCTGGGGTGGGTGTGTCTCGACACTGACACACCTTCCACCCGGGGGCCATTTTATGTCGAGTGATCGGATCCCGTTTCCGTCACAACCTAATCTAACCTAACCTAGCTAAATTGGTCATAATCGGAATTTTATTTTTTGTAAGTAGCCAACACTGGTTGATCGTTAAAGCCGCTTAAAGACTCTGACTTAGCAACTGCCATCGATGAGGAAGCATGCAGCACGAAGCTCACATATTTTTATGCCACTTGTGATCACTCATCCCAGAGACCACGTCCGGGATTGCTTAACATGCATTAGCTAATAATGCTAACGCCCATATGGCAGTAAAATACTCGTAACGACAAAGATCACGAGTCTGCCAGGATGTTTCAAAACAACTTTGATATCTTTACTTGATGGTAAAAATCGGTGCCAGTTCATGGTATCATTCAGTGGTAAAACTTGTCAAATATACGACGCAATGTTTTTATGAGTTATTGTTCATACAAAAACAGTTATGATTCATTTGTTAACAAAAATTTTGGATTTTGGAAATAATAGTTAGTACCTATTATTTCCAAAATATTATAATAGTCGTTACATATAACTCATGCACGATAGTATGAGGAAGAATACTTATTTAATGACCCATGCACTTCACTCACAGCAGTTTGCAGATTTTTATAGTTTTCGGCTTAATATTTATAGACTTTCTCACTTCGTCTCACTTGGGGAAAGAATCTAACCATAAGACACCCCATATTCCAGAATAGGTCAAGCCGTTAAAGCTACAGGACGTCACAATGGACATATAATACTTTATATTCTGCACAGAAAGTTTATGCTCAGTTTTAACGTAACAGAACTTCCAAAACACATTTCAGAATAGATGCGAATAAAAAAAAATATATACGGACAAATCACACAGATTGAGCCAGCCCTAAAGTAAGTTCTTAAGTAAGACTTGTGTTATGGGATACTACCTCAACGATATAGATACTTATTATATAGATAAACATCCAAGACCCAGGTCAATCTGAAAAAGATCATTTTCCATCTTAACCTGACCGGGGATCGAACCCGGGACATCCGTGTCGCAGACAGGCGTGTTGACCGCTGCGCCACGGAGCTCGACAATAACTAAATAACATATAGATGTCTAAAAAAAGATTTTATTTAATCGATTTTCTTAGATTACTAAATTTTGTTTTTTCAATTTATATTAATTTTTCCGATTTAGGTTTTTCAATTTGATATGGTTTAGAATAAAACTATAAAATTTTTGGTTTCGCTAGTTGGCTGACGTAAGCCTCTCAAGTCCTTCTGACTCGTCCATCAATCAGCACATTTCATTGTCAAGTTCTCAGGTGACCGGACACGCGTCATTCGCGTGCTGACATCAATCAATGTTTTAATTATGTTGTGGTAATCTGTAAAACAGTTTTACTATCATCATCGTTCGAGCGTATTCTCGGTTGCATACTCAGCGGTAACGCCTTTTTTTTAATGGACTATGTAGCTTGCTCCAAATAAGCTTTCGCTACTTTACCCAACTTTTGAGGTGAGGGCAGAGTAGTGATGGGTAATGGAAAAAAATCGTTCGGAAAATTAAATAAAAACAAAATTTCCGATAGTTTTTAAATGTTTCTAATATTTTTCCGATATTTTCCCTAATACAAAAAATTACTATGCTTTGAAATAAAAACAATAATTACACTGAATTACCTATAATCTTTTTATTTAACATTTATAGTGTATGAATTTAACTTTGTATAAGAGGAAGTGAAGGTTTAGGATACGACACCGCAACTGTTTCCTTTGAAACCACCAAATATTTTAAGTATATGACGATAAAGGCAAAAACTCGAAGGCAAATATTGCTTATAAGTTATAACCTACAATACTCTCCCAGCAGAGTACAATCAACCTATAAGTAAACATCACCAAAGGGCATTGCCTGTGTGCGCAAGGCTTGCAGAGACAGCAAATTTTCATATGCCTGATGGGCTGCGACTTGCATATAGCTTGGAGGGTTAAACTGAGAAAAACGGCAAAGCCTGGCCTGGAGAGCAGAAACTTTCATGTGTTACCCTACGGACCGAAAAATTGTAAACACAAGTATGCCATTAAAAAAGTAGAAACCTACATTAAATGAACGATTCTTGACCCGTTACAATTAGATTACTTCAAGTAAGATATATTTTTTGTTACAGGACGTACAAATGGGGATCAAAATGAACGACTGTTTCCTGGAGATAGCCTACGAGGCCGAGGTGATGAACACTAAGGAAGATCCGGAGCTACTGGCCATAGCCGAAAAAATGTGCAACGAGAATCCCGCCACCAAAGACGCGAAGATCGCCGAGCTTCGACAGATGATATACGGTAATTCATCATCAACAGGTCTTTTAAGTCTCCACTGCAGGAGCATGACCATCTCTGTAATACCAGAGCCATATATTAGCCAGAGCAGTCAGAGGATTTGGCCTGCTGACGCTCTGGCCAGACGAGTTGGAGAGCTCTCTTTGATGTTTATAAACTTTGTTTAGCATGTTTCCTAAGTCGCCATCTACGACATCTACGGGAAGACTTGGCAGTGGTCCCATTACACACACGGTGGTATTTAAACAATACCATCTTCTCGTTATACGTACAAATTAGGCCACGAACTCTGGCGTTTTGTTCTACGTCGGTTCCAATTTTTTATTTATGACTGGGTTCACTCTTAACCATCATCTAGCCAGGAGGCAAAGATATGGAGTAAGATGGGACCATATCTTCGTCTCTTCAACCTAAGCTCACTAGGTTACCCTGAAGAAGATTTTTTTAGAAAGATTCAGGTTAATAATAAAACAAAGATATGATTTAAAATTCTCAAATTGTTCTGCAAACTCCTAGACAATGCATCAAATATTTTTTACCATTGTTTATACTTTAAATTATAAATATAAATAAATATATATATAGGGACATATCACACACATTGAGCTAGCCCCACAGTAAGTTGTGAACTTGTGTCGTGGGATACTAACTCAACGAGATACTATATTTTATAATATATACTTATATAGATTAACATCCAAGACCCAGGTCAATCTGAAAAAGATCATTTTCCATCTTGACCCGACCGGGGATCGAACCCGGGACCTCCGTGTCGCAGGCTGGCGTGTTGACCACTGCGCCACGGAGCTCGAGTCGAATTGAGAATATGTAGCTATTCTATTCTTAGAGATTTTGCCAAAAAAGGCCACGTTTGGTGGAAATGCGAAGTTAAGCTTCACTTTCACACTTCTCGACGGGTTATCTCAATCTAGGGCCTCACAAAACAAAATTTAATTTTCAAATCAAGACAGCATTGGGCTCCGTTAAATTCTTTTACCCCTTTAAATAATGGTACAGTCCGAACCAAAACTTAATGGCGGAACATCGCGCGAGTTGATGCGCACAGTACACAATGTTACGTTCAGCAGGGTGCGCGTGGGGAGGTGGGGCGCGTACTGCGCAGCGCGCAGCTAATATCCGAGCCGGCATAGTTTGATTCGGACTGTATTATATTATAACGTCACATAAAATATTTTAATTACATACAAGACGATGTTGCAAACTACACAGAGTTAAGGATTAACATACATACACAATAGAATAATCAATGAATAGTTCCTGCGTCAGTCAGAGAGTACTTTCGACATGAGATCATCTCATTATTCATTCAACAACATTGTTGCAAGTGCAACGCAATGCAAGTTGCATGTAATCAATGCATGCCGTGCAAATAGGAGGAAGAAAAATGTTAGATAATAAGTTTATCTATTTATGTTACCTTTATTACATAATAATCTTAAGTAATGGCTTGTTGGTTCCCGGCAGAGTAGAATAGGACTACTCCAAGTCTTCCCGTGGAGGTGGTAGGCGACTCAGGAAACACAAGCTAAATAAATCTTATAAACCTCAAAGAGACCTCTCTTAGTGTCTGACCAGCGTGGAGAGTGTAGGCCAAATCCTCTGATTGATCTGGCTAATATATAGTTGTGGTAGTATTGAGGGTCGCTCCTGCAGTGGAAACTAAATAATTTAAAATATTTTAAACAAAAAACAATAACCGACTTCAAGCCCTATCAATTTGTTTTCATAAGCATAAGAAAAAAATGTAAATTAGTGTAAACTAAACGGCATTACTGTATAATTTTTTTTTTGGTTTTTGTGTATTTTTTCAAAACGTGCTCGACACATTTCGATAAAAAAATTATGGGACCATCTGTGAATTATTACCTATCAAACAAAATAAGAATTTCTTAAATCGGTCCAGGCGTCTTCGAGAAATCGGGGAACATACATAAAAAAAAGATTACGACGAATTGAGAACCTCCTCCTTTTTTTAAGTCGGTTAAAAACACCTGATGGACAACACACATACAAGGTGGACCTAAATCCAAAATCTATCAGTTAACCAACAGTATAAGATATCTAGGTAATTTTAACCCCACTGCATCATAAGGAGTTAATGTTACGAGTGCATTTATGTATGTAAATGCACTCGTAACATAACTTCGTAACGACTTCAATAATTTTAGAATTTCGTTTTACAAGACCCCTCAAAAGTTGCGTAATACGACCTAGATAATAATAAAAATAATTTAAAAAATATAGCATATTTCTTTGCCCGTAAGGGATATACATTATTTCCTACGTAGCTAATTAGTGAGGAGGCATGTACGAATATGAATAATTGATGTCGCGCGCAATCGCAATGTTTACTTCCATAAATAGTTATAATAGGAAACAAGTTGACAGTAGATCAGGGGTCTCGAATGTCATCTAAAATTAGCTAGTACGATCTTATTTATATTTTACAAATATTTGTGACATGTCACTTAAAATGTGCGATGACTATGTCACATTCCGGAATCTGATACTGTTTTGAATAAATTAAAGCCTATTATGCAAAAAACAATAAACAATATTATACAGCGTGTAACTGCCGTGTGGTTCCCGGCAGAGTATAATAGGACCTCTCCAAGTCTTCCCGTGGATGTCGTAGAAGGCGACTTAGGAAACAGAAGCTAAACAAAGCTTATAAACATCAAAGCGACCTTTCCAATTCCAACCCGTCTGATAATGATAATATCTAAGTTATGTAGGTTATTTGACCCCACTGTATCTGTATGTATAAGGAGGTAATGTTTAACGAGTGCATTTATGTATGTAGGTACGTATATTTCTTTGTCTCAATTTAAGTGTAAAATATTTAGTTTGAGACCTTGTTTACGCTTTTAGGGTTCCATACTTGACGTATGTTATTTTATGGTTTTAACCCCATTGCATCATAACGAGGGTTTTATTTCAGAAGTGCATTTATAAAATATTTATATTTCTTTATCACGATTTATGGCTAATATAGTTAGCTCAAGACTAAGCTTACATTTTTATAATAATGCTAATAGTTTCTCTATAATTATCTCTTTGCCCGTATGAGATATACATAACAATCTACGTAATTAGTGAGGAGGCATGTACGAATATGAATAACTGATGTCGCGCGCAACCGCAGTGTTTACTTCCATAAATAGATATAATAGGAAACAAGTTGACAGTAGATCAGAGGTTTCGAATAACATCTAAAATTAGCTAGTGACATGTCACTTAAAATGTGCGATGACGATGTCACATTACGGAATATGAAACTGTTTTGAATAAATTTAAGCCTATGTGGAACTTGCACACAATTTTTTTCATTGTCCTATGAAAAGAGCTCTCAAAAATAGAAATAACAGTGAAAATATCATCTTGATAACCCAAAAATATAACGGTTTGAAAATTCCAATTTTTCGTCTCGGCCTAAACGTCCCTAAGAAAAAACAACTGACTAGTGACGTCACTCCTCTAGCAATTTGTATGCATGTTGTCAGGACTTTGTTTGTCAGCTATGTTAAATATTGCGTTTAGGGAAATGGCTTCATAACAAAAATTAACTCACGACTATAATACTCTTAAAGGTATGACTCAGTCCATCAATATGAACAACTTTTACAGGGAATCAATGCTGAAAACTCATTAAAAAATCGACATTTTCATACAAAAATAATCAGCCGCCCGGGAAATTTTATGGCAAAGTTAAAGTTAAAAAAAAAAACGAATACTCAGTATTGGCCCCATTGGAAACGTTGTTCCTATTGACGGTCTGACTTAACTTTTTAAGGGAATGTCAAGGTTTAATTTTAAAATCTATGATTTCGATCTAAATCAATAATAGATGCAACAAAATAAACAGCTATATTATCCGACTATCTGTAATAACAAAAACACAGAATTTCGACAAACGTTTGCGCGACAGTATGGTATTACGACAATCCATGATGCAACTGCCAGCCAGATGCATCATTTATTAATATGTAATTTAAATATTAATTTTTTGATAGTCAATCTATGAAAGGCGAACTTGACTCGCTGACTTATTTATCAACGCAGACCCGCAACTACCTACCTACCTATTATACCTAGAAACTTGAGCTGTGGCAGATTTTTAGTTCGGAGCACGAAAAGTGTCTTAAAAACTCATTGCAACCAAAAATCTTATTTTTTTTACGTATTTATAATTATACTGATATATTATTATTCCATCGAGCTCTTTTAGTTTTAGGTGATAAAGTATTGTTTGGTGCAAAGGTAGGTACTAAATACCTTCATCATCATCATCATCAGGTCTTTATTAGTCTCCACTGCAGGAGCACGAAAATAAATACTTTATAATGACATAACCTATAAAACTTCTAAGCATCATATCTCAAAAATCTAGCTTCCTATAAATATGATTTTTTTACCTTTAGAATTGGCATTATATGTTCTATAAAACAAGGTATATTTCATTCAAAGACGCTTACTTTGGTTGTTAACTAAAATGATGTATGGGAGGCTGCCATAATTATTTGGTGAATTATGTGTATTTCAGTCATTAGGAAAACTAAAGATTTGTTTGTTTTCATTGAACAGGCTCCGAAACTACCGGACCGATTTTCGTAATGCTTTCACCTATAGCAGCTAATTTATGTGTGGGTTACATAGGCTATAATTTACGCAGACAATGTTTTGAGAAAATAGCCAGCGTTATACGAATTACTTGTTAAAAACTAGCCGTGTGGTTCCCGGCAGAGAAAATAGGGCCGACTTTAAGTCTTCCCGTGGATGTCGTAGAAGGTGACTTAGAAAACACAACCCGTCTAGCCAGCGATGTAGGCGAAATCATCTGACTGCTCTGGCTTATTATTACCAATTGATTTTAATTCACGCTATAGGTTCTTTTAGAAAGAAATAAAAATGAAAATACGCTTTGCGTTAACGAATATTTACTCAGACTGTTGATACGAATTACAATGACAATAGGTTTATAAAAATATAATTTAAAATAAAGAATCCTAAAACTACTTATAAAAGAGTTCGCAATACTAATATATGGCTTTGGTAGTACAGAGAGGGTCGTGCTCCTGCAGTGGAGACTAACAAAGACCTGGGGGGCTACCATAACCTCTTATAGCAGTATTATTTCAATATTACTTTTGAAATTCGTACCATGACGTATACCAAACAATATTACTTTAATGTTGTTTTTACTAGCAGTTTTGATGACGTCAGAGCAAATCATTCATTCATTTGGTACCATGAGCCGCTATTTGACAATTAGCAATATTGTTTTTGTGTCAAATTAGCGATCTTAAAAAAGTTAGTCGGGTACTATGGAAACAAAACTTTTTTCCATTTAAGTGTGATATTTTCATTATTATTTGTACCTTTACCACAGAATACATAATAGTATAAGCCTTTAACAACACTGTATTGTTCACATAACATTGAATTTGTAAGTGGAATTGTGTTAAGAGGGTATAAAGTATAAACAAGTGATTTAATAACAATCAATCAAACAGCTTATTTCTGCGCAAATAGCAAGGTCAAAGAAATGGACAAAAATCTTAAGAAAACATTTCTGAAACGCGATGCGGCTATCGCTGTTTTATTTTCCACCACTAGGTACACCTACGAGAGGATCTTTAGGTTCAAACCCAGTTGGAAAATACTCACAACAATTATTATTGTAGATACCTATTGCAAGTTAATAAAAATCAAAATGTCTAAGAAGTGGTTTTCTTTCTTCCATCAATTACATTGGACTTTGATTAGTAAATAGCACATGTTTACCAGGGATGTTTGGTTTGTTGTTGTTTATTTCATTGATAAAAAAATCTGCGGCAGATTTTTCAAGGTGCATAGAAAGGCATTTTACTTAGCTTAACGACTGGCATCAAAAATTACAACCGTTACATCGCCTAAAAGTGCCTACAGAAGGAACATAATACATTACCTACCCTGAAATCTAGATACCTAACTACCTACTGTATGTACTTACATTAAACCACAGATACTAGTATATACCTACTCCAACAGAAGAATTGCTTCTTTAATCTGATTAAAAATTAGAAGGACACAAAAATAAAGAATACAACAATAATGTTCTAACAATTTTATTAAAGCAACACTACAACAATCATTTTGTTATTGTTTTAGGTTAGTTATACGCCGTCGCTATTTCTCTATGAGAGTTTCAGAATTCCCATCATCATTATCAAGAAATCAAGATCACTTTTTTCTCGTAGATAGGTACATGCCACGTTATACAACTGAAAAAAACACTGAAAATTCCCAAGTGAATACAAAAATAACTGTAAGAAAAAATTGTCGCCTTTGTGTTGTGTAGTTTTTCTTCTTAAGTACATTCAGATTTTCACGAAATCACGCCACGCTTAACGCACACAATAGAGAATTCACTTATTCATTTGGTTTTAGTATCATACTTTCATGGGAAAACCAAAATTATATTAATTTTATCACAATCACAATTAATTATCTTCGAGATCGAGGCTAGCTAGGTAGGTACCTACAAACAAGAGGCGCGCGAACTGCACGTCTTGAAAAAAATGCTCCGTTTTACGCTAACAAATAAAATTTTTGTTTAAAACTATGAAATTATTTTAAGTATTTAAAGTTATCTTATAAAAAATACATTTAAAATATTTAAATTGGATTGTATAACTATTAAACATGATTTATTTATTAAAATTCAAATTGTATTTGTATAAAAGACGAGGAAGCGTTTGGACCGTCGGCCCGGAAGGACGCGCGGCGCTATTGTTCCGTCCTTCGAAATTTCTTTTGTTTAAACCATTAAACTATTTAGATCTCTGGTCTGGTGATCGGGCAGATTGCTTTTGAGTTTAAGTTCAGTGCCGTCCTGATAATACATAGTGGTGTATAAGTAACTAGTAACGCTAAAAGATCTGTGAAACAAATTCAAATCGCGCCGTGAATTAATTAAACCTGTGTGTCACTGCTCAGTTCGGGCCTACGCCTCCAAGAAACAAATGCTGATAAACCTGGTGAGATCAATCCAAATTACATGCATGCAGATAGTCTTTTAACTATTTTCCTAGAACACCAATTTGACTGCATTTCCCAATACCTTAACTTATAACCTTGTTGCTTTTGGTTGCGAAATTTGTATTTTATTCACATTATGCTCTACAAAGTCTTGTGATATCCCGCGTACATTGTGTATCGGTTGAAGTTTACTTAATGTTCTAATTAACGCTTAAATTCCTGTGGAAATCAATTAAAATCAGACCGCGACTCCATGCCCACTGTACACGTGAAAATGCTTAAATAAGCTTAGACTCCGGCAAAAAGGATGGCAATTAATGTTTATTATGGTCATAGCATAAACCAATTTTTCGGGTACACCAATTTTAGGGCTTAAGAATAAAATGAAGCACCAGACTTTCTTAGTTAAAATTTATATTTCCCTTCTATCGCAAAGTTTATCAAAACAAACAGTATCACCAAAAATATTGTTCATAAAACTTATCATTTTACCTTTTATTCAAAAACACTCTTCACTTTTGCCTAGCTTTTATTACATTCTAAAATTCAGTTTCTAGTTTTCACTATACAGTTTTCACTATAGGTATTCATTTCCTAAATTCTTTTTCATTTGCCTCCTTTTCAAAATGTCGGTTTGCAACGATATTTCATTGCAAACAATAAATCAAAGCTATTTACAAAAAAAAGGACCTACTTACATTTACTATACACAATGAAATGCGACTTGCACTAGCATATTCATTAAAATGTTTCCAAATTTATTCATCAATATTAGTAACTTAATAAATAGCGTAAATACGGAATATTCAGGTACTCATTAGAAAAAACATTTCATCAAGAACGTATATCATACACATAAGTATAAACTTCAGAAAATGGTTGATTTTTTTCACTAGAGACATCTGACTACCATCTAACCGTACAATAGTGTTTTAAGGATCTTCATAATAAAGCTATCAAAAGATCCTAACTTGATACGTCTTCTAATGGCTAAGCTTCAAATTAGTTTGTCTAATGATTTTATAGAACTGACTTGCTTTTTCCAATAATAGAAACTCAACTGGTCAGATATCTGTTTGCGGTAGAAGTTTGTAAAAATGATACATTGAGTAATTGATCGTTGTTACAATTGATCTAAAACAATTTTCCATAGTTTCAACTTGGTAGATACATATTTTGTTAGCATTTTAAAGCAATAACTAAGAACCTAGATCCAAACCTATTAAAATTTATCTACAGCTTTATTGATCACAGATCACATCAGTAAATAACAAAATGCTAATTAGGTGTACATCATCATGCAGTGACCGTTTAGAAAAAAAGTATTCGTAGAACTCCAAGATAATAATAACACGCACAGATTGCAGGCAATAACCCAAAACAGAACAAAACCCGAGCAAAAAATTCTAACAATTTGAAAGGCAATTAACAAAGTCCCAGTTACTGCACCACGCTTAACAAATCTTTGCACGTGCATCCAAAGAAAACAATAAAAAAGTAATATAATTGGAAACCCGACCGTATTCCCAAAACACCTATTGTCTTCTGGACTTTCACACAAAAATAAATAATGGTTAAACATCTGCGCAATATGAACAATACTGAAGTTACTATCAGGCAAATGGTCGGAGATGGTAATGGTCTATTTAGGGCTGGTGCAGACCAAATAAATAACGTATAAGGGCTAACATTTAATCAGGCTTGCCAGGACTTAGCATCAGTTAGCTTAGCTTAGTCATGATGGACTGAGCATTGAGCATCTCCAGCACGCGGGTCCCCATGTATCAAGGATATTGGCAATGCTATACACCCTTTGCATAGGTCACTCGTACTTGCCGGCGGAGTTAATGAGGACGGTCGTAGTGCCTATTATTAAGAATAAAACTGGTGACACAGCGGACAAAAGCAACTACAGACCGATTTCGTTAGCTACCGTTATCGCAAAAGTGTTTGACGGCATGTTGAATGCACATCTCAATACATATTTTACTCCGCACGATAATCAGTTTGGTTTCAGGCCTAAGCTATCTACAGAGAGTGCTATTGTGTGTATGAAACATGCCGTCAGGTACTATACAGATAGGAATACGCCTGTGTACGGCTCTTTCCTCGACCTGTCAAAAGCTTTTGACCTGGTTTCCTATAACACCTTATGGCAAAAAATGGAAACAGCCAATATACCACCAGAATTAATTAATATTTTTGAATACTGGTATGGAAACCAGGTCAATAACGTACGATGGGCGGGTGCACTATCGGACTCATACAGGTTGAAATGCGGGGTAAGACAGGGGGGGTTGAGCTCACCGACGCTTTTCAACCTGTATATTAATGACTTGATCGTCGCGCTTAGCAATCGCCATGTCGGATGTCACGTTGATGACATTTGTTATAATAACATTAGTTACGCTGATGACATGGTGTTGCTGAGCGCGTCGATTGGCGGTCTCAGAGAGCTCGTTGGTGTCTGTGAAGCCTATGCACAGAGTCACGGACTTAAATACAACGCGAAAAAGAGTGAGCTGATTGTATTTAAGTCCCGTAAAGGATGTCCGACGGAAGTACCCCCTGTAAGACTCAGCGGCGTGCCATTGAGGCGTGTACACTTAGTTAAGTACCTCGGTCATATTGTGACGGAGGACTTAAATGACAATGCGGATATTGAGCGCGAAAGGAGAGCGCTGTCGGTCAGAGCCAACATGATAGCTCGCAGGTTTGCCCGCTGTTCAACGGAAGTGAAAATAGCACTGTTCAGGGCCTATTGCACTTCTTTTTATACTTGCAGCCTGTGGGTTAGGCACTCTCAACGTAGGTACGCTAAACTCCCTTCGCGTTCAATATAACAACGCGTTCAGGCGGCTGTTGCGGCTGCCGCGTTTCTGCAGCGCGTCCACCATGCTGGCTGAAGCGCATGTGGACGGCTTCCATGCCACTATGCGCAAGCGAGCAGCATCTATGATGCGGCGGACTCGGGGCAGTGACAACAGTCTTTTGCGTGTTGTTGGGGACCGCATGGATGGTCCTTTTATGGCCAGTTGGGTCGCTGTGCACGTCCCGATTTCTCCCGCACAGCGGCTTTATTAATATTATTAATGTAAAAATAAAATTAAAACTGAAATTTTACTAACATAGTTTTAAGTAAAATGTAAACTAACAAAAATGGACTATATTTGTCTGAATAAATGATATGATATGATATATGATATTAGCATCGTACGTAACAAGAAATCCACTCAACGTATAAGCCTGACCTTACAAAATAATATCAATGAGGTGACGCATATGTCGGATTTTTTCAACGGTCACTTAACGACAGAATCGCCTGGTATATAGAAAAACAATTCAAAGATGGCTTTTGGGGAGGAGTAGACTCAATCATAGTGGCCGCAGAATACTACTTAGTAAACATAAACGTATATGGACAGTCCAGGAATCAAATCAAATAGCAAAGATAGCACGCAAAATAACTTCTTCTAACAAGCAGGTCTTCAAGAAACACTTCTCGCATGTGGAGAACTTAAAACAAAACATTATAACTGGATCTCAGGAGGTGACAAAAGTGCCAAGGTACATCGGAGTATAGCCATTCTAATCAGTAACAAAATAGACTATGAACTTATTCAAATACACCGCGAAAGTTGCGATATAATTGCATTACAACTAGAACTTAACATTAATTATATCGACCATCCAACTTATACAACAGACAGACAATTTTGGCAAACTTTTCATTACCCACGCCCCATAAGAATCAACATCTTACTTTTCACTAATAGGAAAGATCCCACCGGCAGAATGTGCATACGTGAACAGGATTTCAAAAAAAGAAAACACTATATGACAAAAACCTCCCCATAATTTCTCAATTACTAATTTAACGGGAGTCTTTTATCAAATCTAATTCAACAACAAAAGTGTTTACTTTTGTAGTTGTTTAAGGAAGGAACAACAAGAAACAGATCGAAGTAGTTCTACCCTAAACTATTTCCAGTACAACTGTGGAATGTGTGTTTGCGGATGGACAAGTATACCAAGTAGACCACAGTGTAACTGGTACAAAAATTAATATTTTTGGCAACATTACATATGAGAAAAAGGTTTGATCGTAAACACAGACCACAAATTGGTATTGAATAACATGTCATCTTAGACCGAATTAAAAACAGGAAAATTCATAAAAAGTCGTCGATACAAAAATACACAAATTATCCATAAAAGCTGTAATCACGCGGCCTTACTAAAATGCGCACTATGATGGAATATTAGGATACCATAAGAGAAAAAAAATCAAATGGTCAAAATAAAGCAACTTAATTAAAAATGGAAACCCATTTAAATAGAATGCTTTAAATAAGTGCGACCACCGCAACAGCAGCCGCCCCGCATGGCATGCCAGGTACTTGGAAGTGTCACAATTAAACCAATATTGGGATTCAGATATTAAGGCACGTAGATAAATATGAGTTAACCATACAGGAAAAGCGACTATCATGACACGCTACGTAAAAGCAATCCAGAACTTGAAGACCTTGACTGACATTTATATAGAACTAGCTGTTACCCGCGGCTTCGCCCGCGTGATGTGTGGCCGATGTCTTTCTCAGTGCCCTGGCCTACGTGTGTGCGGAAGTTCGTGATGGTTGGTTCGGTGGATGGGGCGTGAAAGCGTGGCAAGCAAACGGACTCGCTTTCGCGTTTGTAATGTTGGTTAGGATTAGGATAATAAAATAGATAACAAAATTGCGCTAATAATGTACAAGATTGTGATCAGACCGGTTGTCTATGGTCTGAACTTATCAACACTAACTAAAGCAAACTGGTCAAGACTCAGAAATATGAGCGTCAAATATTACATAGATGGTGCCAATGACACGCCAAAACGAAGAGAAAGCACGAAAGAAACGATAAGCAATGAAGACCACCAAAAATAATAAAAATAAGACAAATAGGATTAAATAATTATAGTGAATTAAGACACCCAACTCCCTACCTCCTCCGAGTAGCATTACAATACAGGGAAACCAAACGAAAAGTAGGGTGCACTATCTACACATGGGAGGAATCCCTTGATTAAGATATTCTCCATACTACTTAATACAACAAAATCAGAATGGACCAACTTAGTCGACATCATAACAGTCATAAAAAGGGAAGTCAAAAGATCTATGAAGACACAGAAACCGACGCAGAAGAATCTACATCAATCTCGAAACAATTTTATTCGTCAAGAGCTGGCAGTAAAAAAAAGAAGCAAATACAGTAACCGCAAGCGCCCTAGTACAAGGACTCCAGGATTAATGAGACAGGACTGAAAATGAACTTCTAGAACAACATCGTCGTGAAACAAGAAAGAAGCCAGAGAAAACTTCACGAATGCAGTCATCTTCCCCTCTCTTTTATATATTACACACCAAGTATAGTATCTATCTTCCCCATACTGATTTGATGCAAGTATTCGGTTGGTTCTAACTTCCTTTCTGTCCTCATCCTGACTGCACCGCCCTACACACCCAATCCTATCTACGTGTCCAACTGGTTTCTCGAGCCGGGATCCGTGATCCAACGGGGAGGGTGGTAGCTGTGCTAGGAGGAACCGCATCTGCTCATGTCCACAAGCGCAGTTACGAACTCTCCTTGGTGGACGCCTATCCTACGTTCTTGCAGCTTAAACAATGGCTGGGCGGACACAGAACAGAACAGAACAGAACAGAATTGTATTTGTATAAAAGACGACCAATGTTGGTAATGGATCGGAACGCCGCGTAAAAAGGACAGAGCTATACAAATTGCATAGCGTTGTCCCGCTCTCACAATCGTCAAGGAATAGAAATTCATTCGTTCTTTACCAACACTAGGCAGGAATAAAACAATCTTGTTTTAAAAGTTCATGGTACGATAACAAACAATATTACAATAAGCTTGAAATAAGACGGACCGAAACCATGATGGTTTTGTAAAAGTTCATGGTAGGCCCCCTGATGATGAAAACTCAGCAATTTTGTAATGTGCAGAGCGCGGCGAGTGCACCCCACTTCGAATGGACGACGCTTACCTGCTGCGGTTCCTGCGAGCCAAGGAGTTTGTGGTCCCCAGAGCTCACAGACTGGTACGTATTTACTCGAATAAATAAATGAATTACCTAATCATCATCACCATCAGGAGGTATTGATACACTGCGATGCAGCGAAGTCAATCGAGGATATCCACTAACGATTTTCTAGTCAGTGGAAGAATATTCCCCAATTTCAATTGTCGTAATATATATGTAGAAACAGGCAGGTGATAAGATAAAATAACACGCCAACGCCTAAAAAAGTTTTTACAGCAAATATTGTTTTACTCGCCACCGGACTGAGGTTGGTCGATGCAGGCGGTGCAGGCTCATTCCGGTCCAGCACACCACAGGAACATCCATCCATCTATCCATCAGGTCTTTTTTAGTCTGCACTGCAGGAGCATGACCCTCTCTGCACCACCACAGCAATATATTAGCCAGAGCAGTCAGAGGACTTGGCCTACACTCTCCACGCTGGCCAGATGGGTTGGAGAGATCTCTTTGATGTTAATAAGCTTTGTTTAGCTTGTGTTTCCTTAGTCGCCTTTTACGACATCCACGGGATGACTTGGAGTGGTCCTATTCTACTCTGCCGGGAACCACACGGCGATAATAATAATAATAATTTAAACGCTGTATAGCCCCAGTGATGCCGTGTGGTTCCCGGCAGAGTAGAATAGGACCACTCTAAGTCTTCCCGTGGATGTCGTAAAAGGCGACCGTCAATATGCCTGCCTGCGACACGTATGGTCCCGGGTTCGTTTCCCCGGTCAGGTCAAGATGGAAAATGATCTTTATCAGATTGACCTGGGTCTTGGATGTGTATTTATTATAAAATATAGTATCGTAGAGTTAGTATATCCGATAACACAAGTCAATTCTCGAATATACTTTGGGGCTAGCTCAATCTGTGTAATTTGTCCGTATATATTTATTTATTAATACTGGGGATGTCGATTTTTTTTTTTACTTTCCTACATAAATTGCCGGGCTAGCATGAAATTGTTAAAAAATTTAGTTCGCAGCATTGATCGCATAGGAAAAATTGATCATGTTGACGGGCTGTCTGTCACCCCTTCAATATGTTGAGGGTCAATTTAACCGCTAGTGACCGAAGGGAATTCGGTGTCAATGCGATGACCCCCAAAACTACGTAGGTACTGCACCGATTTTCAAAATCCTTTCACCTATTTAAAGTTAATTTATCGGCGGGTAACGTAGGCTATAAGTTACGCGAACCAGTCGTCGGAAAATAAATAAATACATAAGGACAAATCACACAGATTGAGCTAGCCCCAAAGTAAGTTCTAGACTTGTGTTATGGGATACTAACTCAACGATACTATATTTTATAACAAATAGGTACATAAATAGATAAACATCCAAGACCCAGGTCAATTTGAAAAAGATCATTTTCCATCTTGACCTGACCGGGGATCGAACCCGGGACCATCCGTGTCGCAGGCCGGCGTGTTGTCCGCTGCGCCACGGAGCTCGTCTAAATTGCTAGTATTTCATAAATTTCTTGTTTTTTGCAGTTGGTGCGCTATTGTGAGTTTCGAGAACAGTACCCCTACTTGTACAAAGATGTGGACATCTGGGAGATGATCAAAGTGAAGGATGCTTACGAAGGCACGCTGTACGACAGGCCTGACGTGGGCCGCCTTTCTATTATGAGATTCGGTAAGTCGACATTAAACTCTTCATGTTTTTAAAAATAATATTTTGCAAAAACTTTGAAGAAGATATTATTACTAGTATCAGACGACCGACTTACGTTTTCTCTAGGCAATAGACCATAGTTACGTTAGTACTATTATTAATTCTGTGCCATAGTGAGGGTAAAGCAAATAGTTCTGTATAAACTGAGGTATACGTGCCCTACTCCAAGAAAAAGACATTTTAAAGCAATCGTGTGACGTGACGTGAACGGCGTCTTCACGATACAGAGTCCGGGTGTGAGCTAAACGCAATTGTGTTAAGGGGCACCCTAGGCACAGTAGTGACGCCAATCATTTTATTCCTAATACTTGTAAAGTAATAATAGAAAGAAATTCAAGAATGTAAATGATTTATGCACTAGTAAATAACTTGAAGTATTTTTGGAATCATGTTTTAATGTTATGAGAATCAGTCATTAAGAAAAAACGGCTGATTTTGGCGGTAATCTGATTCTCATAATTCTCACTGATTCTGATAATATTAAACATGATTCCAAAAATACTTCAGGTTATGTACTAGTGCTTATATGATTTACATTCTTGAATTTCTTTCTATTTGTAAAGTATTAGGAATAAAATGATTGGCGTTGCTACTGTGCCTAGTGTGCGGCCTTAATCAGCTCCCTTTAAATGCTTCAGTATTTGGTACGTACGGCTCCTCTATATCATCATTATCATCAACAGATCTTTGTTAGTCTCCACTGCAGGAGCACGACCCTCTCTGTACTACCAGAGTCATATATTAGCCAGGGCAGTCAGGGGATCTGGCCTACACTCTCCACGCTGGCCATCAGACGGGTTGGAGAGGTCTCTTTGATGCTTATAAGCTTTGTTCACCTTGTGATTCCTAAGTCACCTTGTACGACATCCATGGTAAGACTTGGTATTGGTCCTATTCTACTCTGCCGGAAACCTCTTCAGCTTATATATAAGTCTTCGGTTAAAGATATTAAATGTAATACAATTAAGTTTGAATTTCTACTGGCCATAAATTCAATTACTTAATTGACGTGTGTTCCATGCCCGAATATTAATTAAGGCAGTTTTTCAGTAGTGATATTTCAATATCTTGAACGGACAATTCAAAGATAAAGGAAGAGAAAATTATTGTTTTCTTTTGGCATGCCATTTTCTGCCGCTTCATATTATCCATTACCCACTTTCTTCCTTCCTCGTGCATTAAATTTACCCTTACCTTGATCTACTCTATTTCATCAACTTCAAAGTCCTGAATTTAAACTAGGAGAATAATTTTGTTTGTTTTGTATCTATTAATAGTTTAAAAGATTGAGTTCAAAGAAATAAAAGTAAATATTTTATTGAATCATAAATATTCGCAATCCATGAGCCATGAAAATTTAATTGTGTAAAGGAAAATTCAACGACAAAGATTTTGAAAATTTGTGAAAAGCTGAATAGAGACAATTAACAAGGACTTTCCTCAATATTTTTCTTTCACCAAGTGCAAATGGTCAATAAAATTCATTATTAGACAGCCCGCTGAAAGAAAGATATTCAAATCGACCCAACTATGTTCTAGATAAATTTAGTTCGACGTTTCTTCTCTGCAGTGGTCAGTTCCGAAACGCTAATAGTCTGTAGCCTTTGATCACTAGTCGATAAGTTCATTAGCATTACTTGAAATGAGAAGAAGTGCCTGAAAAGGTCTGTTTTCTAAATAAATTATTGAATCTTTTAATAATCATATACTATACTATATTCAGCCGTGTGGTTCCCGGCAAAGAAGAATAGGACCACTCCAAATCTTCCCGTGGATGTCGTAAAAGGCGACTTAGGAAACTCAAGCTAAACAAAGCTTATAAACATCAAAGAGACCTCTCCAACCCGTTTGGCTAGCGTGGAGAGTGTAGGCCAAATCCTCTGATTGCTCTGGCAGTACAGAGAGGGTCGTGCTCCTGCAGTGGAGACTAACAAAGACCTGAAGATGATGAAGATACTATATTACGGACGGGGACAAATAAGTAAAGAATCGCTGAAATAAAATTGTCACATCCTTGTTTCAGGATATTGGGATCCAAGCGAATTTCCCGTGGAAGACCTAGTCCGTGCCGGCATGATCATGGCAGAGATTGGGCTAAGGCAGCCCAAACTGCAGATCTTCGGAGGCACAGTCATCGTAGACCTGGAGGGGTGCACCTTACGGCATGTCTCCACTCTAACACCGACGGTTGCCTACCAAATCGTGTCATTGATGGGGGTAAGTAGTTTTGTTAAATTACTCAACTGCCAAACAAGGTGTATTGTTTCCCAGCAGCCCAAACTGCAGATTTTCGGAGGCACAGTCATCAAAGATCTAGAAGGTATCACCTTACGACATGTAGGGTTGGTAGTTTTATTATCACACGACTCCCAAACAAAGACCCGGCAGCCAAAACTGGAGATCTTTGGAGACACAGACATCGCAAACTTGGAGGGCATCACCTTGTCATGTCGACATGTCTCCACTCGAACGCCAACCGTTGCTTACCAAATCGTGTTTTTAATGGGGGTTGGTAGTTTTATTATTACACAACTGCCAAACAAGGAGTACTGTTTGTCGGCAGCCCAAACTGCAGATCTTCGGAGGCAGAGTCGTCGTAGACCTGGAGGGCATCACCTTACGACATGTTTCAACTCTAACGCGGACTGTTGTCTACCAAATCCTGTCATTATTGGGGGTAGGTAGTTCTATTATAACAGGACTGCCAATAAGGAGTGTTGAAAATCTTTAAATATTACGAGTCGGGGAACAGCGACGCAGGTTGGTAATTCCATTCCTTCGCGGTTCGCATAATGAAGAAGGAGGCGAATCTAGAGGTGCGACCATAATATGGTTCTATAATCATCGTACCGAATAATACTTCCTTTTACAACCCAATTACCCGCATGTGCAGACTGTATAACGAATTGTCAACCCGCGATGGACTTGACGTCTTTGACGCTAGGCTGGGCGTCTTTAAAACAGCTGTCCGTGAATTGCTTCGTTCACACAATTGAATTGCCTTGGAGTGAGCCAAAATATAAAAATATAAATTGTAACCTGTAGTGGTTACAATTTATATTTTTATTTATTTTATTATTTTATTATATATTTTTTTTTTGTTTTAAGCTTTGTCGTAAATGTGTTGAGTGCTTTTGTTATTTGCTTGTTCTTTTATTCTGTCCTCTTTAATTTATTATGTATTGTTTTAATTGTAAGTAGTTTATGTTATTAGAAATTATTTAACCTCTTTGTGTGCATAAGCTTAGGATTATTGTCTAGTTCATAAGTTGTAATAGTGTCATTTGTTGTACAAATACGATGATAATCTGTTTTATGTGCCTTTGTATAAAATAAAATAAAAAAATTAAAAAAAAAAAAAAAATCCAGATTTTAGCATACCATTAATGTGTGCAGAAAAAACGTCGGTGAAAAAGCACATCCTTGTGGTACTCCAGCATGAATACTACTCGAATAGACCTTTTTCTCAGAAAAACAGAAATCCAAGCACAAAGGCTGGTGGATACTATAGGTGGAAAATTTCTTTATATGACCGTTATGCTAAACCTTGTCATATGCCTTTGAAATGTCAAGTGAGACAGCAAGCGCCAGGTTTTTAAGGGCGTCATTCTAAAAACGCCACAAGACCATCTAATTTGCACAGGGTCTAAGGATTTATGGAGCCTCAATATCCATGACCCTGTTAACCTTCGAGTTTTGTACTCTCCGAAATGAAAAGTCTTTAACATCGCTCTGATGACACTGAAAACCTCAATGATAAGAACTTGAACTGATTAATTTTCACTACATTTTTCAGGGAGCCTCACCAGCGCGTCTAAAAAGTTGTCACTTCATCAACTACTCCTGGATTCTGAACACCTTCTT
The DNA here is from genome assembly GCA_963082605.1 of Rhodophaea formosa. NCBI lineage: Eukaryota > Metazoa > Arthropoda > Insecta > Lepidoptera > Pyralidae > Rhodophaea > Rhodophaea formosa. The sequence continues at coordinate 3,044,645 of OY720219.1, forward strand.
CTACCTTTTCAAGAGGTTCATTCCCCGGAAAAACTGGGGCGTCATGCATTTCCACGGTTACGATTTGAAGTCCCTTCACAAGCACATAGACCCAGCCTGCTTACCGCCGAGATATGGGGGAACGTGTAGGTATCATGGAGGAATAGGAACCTGGCTCTCGAAGGTCAAGCAGTATAGAAACAAAGAGTTCGATGAAGATATGAAACTTTTAGGTTATCTTGTCAAGGAATGACGATTTTTTTAACTACTCTTTTTATACAAGCACAACATGCTCACACTTTTCGTATAGTTAATTTATTGTGGAAATTCACCGTGTCAAGCCTTAAGCCCGCTCCACACTCTCGTCGAGAGGTTTCGTTCTCGGTATTCGCCGAAACAAGACGAGATCGAGAACAGCTCTCTACACTCTCGCTTAGCGCGGTTGTCTGTTCGAGGACGTTGAACATGGACGTTGAAACTGCTACAGCCTTAGCCTATCTTGTAGCGTATTATACTTTTTACAACGAGAAAAATAGTTATTAAAAAGCGTTGAAATAGACGAAATACCGCCACCATGGAGACTACACGAATATAGCCGAGACTTGCCGAATACTGCCTCCACACTCTCGTATTCGCCTATTCTCGTATAGTTTTGCCAAGAGTGTGGAGCGGGCTTACATATTATAAAAAGAGGAAAATACCTACCAGGTTTTAACTCTTATCCGTCCAAAACAAATTTACAATGACAGCTGAGATAACCAAAGTGATAAATGTTGACTTATTTTAGTCGGATACTAAAGTTAGTCCGTGTTTTTATAATCAGACGGTAGTTAGGGAGTTTTTCGAACATACAAGTAGGTACAACTCACAAATCTCATTGTGCCTTGAATATTAGCTTTGTATAAAGCAACTCTAGCGTCACCAAGGAATTAATTCCTTTATTCCTAAAATAAATCGAATTTCATCGAACTAGGAAATTACATTTAGTAGGTATTTTTGTATTGAGATGGGATGAGATTATATTTCTGTGGAAGTTATAGATAGTGATGAGCATCTTGATCTTATAAATGAAAGAAATGTGATATATTTATATGAGGGACCAAACATTGTGGTATTGGTAGATTATTTAGAAGTAAGGTACGCTTAATGTAAAAACAAATAATTACTTATAAGATGCATTTTTGAAACAATAGTTATTTAAAGTACAAAATATTTCCGTTTTTGAGAAATAAATAGAACTTTGTTCTAATTTGGTGTAAATAAAAAGCAGTCAGCCGAAAATACCTCAGAATGTCCATAACAAAGTAAAGAATATTGTTCTTAATTGTAAATATTTTAGGGAATATTATTAGGTATTTGTATTTTAAGTAGGTATGACATGTTTTTATAATTAAAAGGAATTTGATACCAAGTACAAGTTTCTTTCATTTATTTGGCCAGAGAAATTTAATTCAGAAAGTAGGCCGTGGTTAAAAAAAATTAACCCTGTATGATTTTAAGCTTTCGCGGTCACAATCACTATTATGTTCACTACGGAACTTGCCGCGATTATTTTTAAATTTCGTCTGATATTTCAACAACATTGCAGCTGTTAAATTTAATGCTCTAAGCAGCTGTCTTTTCAGTAAGTCTGTGAAACTCTGTAAAAATCCCGGTAAGTCCCGTAGTGAACATAATATAAATTAATCGATTATCCCAAAAACATTTTATACGTAGGTCCCGGGGAAAATGTTTTGTGTTATATAAGAGTGCTGATTTGTTTCAGTTTTTAAAAATTATACTATCATCATCATCATCATCACGGCCATAAGAACTCCATAGGAACTGCTGGACATAAGTTTCCACTGAGCGCAGTATAGTCAATAGTCAAAATTTTTATTTATCCTTAGATATATTAAGTATCATTTGGTGTACGTCAATTTATTTTATAATTGGTTTACAATGTAATACTATTGTTGACTTCAATAATTTACTTAAAGTTAAGTCAAAAAAAAATCAAAACGTTTATTTATAAAATAGGCCTTTGCAGGCACTTTTTCATATCATATCATATTTAAAATTTTCTTATTAGATCATCATCATCATCAGGACTTTATTAGTCTCCACTGCAGGAGCACGACCCTCTCTGTACTGCCAGAGCAGTCAGAGGATTTGGCCTACACTCTCCACGCTGGCCAGACGGGTTGGAGAGGTCTCTTTGATGTTTATAAGCTTTGTTTAGCTTGAGTTTCCTAAGTCGCCTTTTACGACATCCACGGGAAGATTTGGAGTGGTCCTATTCTTTTCTGCCGGGAACCACACGGAACGTGATGAACGTGACCTTATTAGATAATATGTTTTTATTAATTGTTCAAAAGCTACACTACAGACTACCAATTTATGCAGAAGAAGCGGCAACAAACTGCACTTTATGTTTGGCTTATATCGGTTCCGGCTGTTGCCCATCGAAACAGTTTTTTAAGCAAGGGAAGGGTGGAAGCACAGAACACCTGTGTTCTGGGTCACCTGATTTTGTTGGACTGGTGGAACGGGATAAAGGTATAGGATGCTACTTACTCGGATGGATTGGGGATGAGGAAGTAGCAGCTCGGTTGGCCGGGCGCATGTACCCGATGACATTACTGCAACCACCAGACAAGCAGTTGAGGGTGACACCTCTCACACAACTACAAAAAAATTTTGTTCCCATGATAGTATAGGAACTCAAATTCAACGATATTGATAAATTTAGTCTATATTTAGACTGAACTTTGAGCGTACCTAACAATCTATCTCACCATCATACTTCCGTAAGATATTGCTTTTGAATCCGATACACCGAGCTAACGAGATCGTACTAGCGAAGTATATCGTCGACGTTATCGTTTTACAGGTCACATTTGTGATGCCTCTTCTACACAATCGCCGATGATCGGCTTTCATCGCGACAATTCACTTTACATTGCTGCATTGGATAGAAAACTTTATAGTGCTTTAGTTAGTTAAACAGCAATGTTCTGTGAACTGTCGCGATGACAGCCGATCGTCGGCGGTTGTGTAGAGGATGCATTACATGAATACGTTGGACGTATTTACGTCACACAAACAATAGATTTTCATATCAAGTAAATAGACTGTAAAACATGGTTCTGGAAGCTATGTTTGAGAATATAAAAGTTGTTTGTTTTTGGAGACATCCATTCAAAATATTGTATTGTATACAAACTGGAAGGGACATACCCGTAATACATCAAACCACGGGCTTTACTAGGTCACTTTAGTATATTGAAATTAAAATAACAGTAAAAAAAATTCGACATTCCTATACAAATCGCCCGGGCGGCCGAACACTTTTGTATGGAAATGCCGAAATTTAATTTTGATTTTTGGCTGTTATTTTATTTCCCTACACTATAATGATCTAGTACAGACCGTGATTCTATTTATTACGGGTATGTCCCTTCATTATCATCAGCCTATACTCGTCCACTGCCGGAAATAGGCCCTGTCCCTTTCACGTTATATATTTCTATCAAAGTACCTTGTGGTGTGTCGTAAGTAACTTGTGGTATCAATCATAGGGTATGTCACTTGGGTAGATCGCGTTCGAGAGGTGGTCGGGGACTAATCACTTGCCAATTAATCACTACGCTTAAGTTTCTCTGACAGGTTCCTCGGACCAACGCATCAACCTCCTAAAGGTTGGTCAATTAGAGACATACAAACATAGTAGGGGGATTGGTATGTGGGAGCTAATACTGTAATCAATCACACAGCCTTCTGTCTAGTTTTGTTGACAGGCTCCAACTTGGCTATAACGCCTTAGACAATTGCTGCAATATTGGCAAATTGTGCCGTACCATAATAGGAAAGAACTGCAAATTTTGAAACCGCCTTTTCCGAGTTAATATTTTTTCATGAATCTACTGGTTTGATCATTGAGAGTAAAAAAGAAAAAGGAAGAAAAGGAGAGTAAAAAGAAAAGGAATGTTATTCCTATCTACCGAAAATATTTATGATGTTTTTTTTACATTTTTAATCTGACGGAATATAAAAAATGTAAAAAAAACATCATAAATATTATTTAGGTATCCTAACCCTAAGTAGGTATACTTAGGTACTTTCTTTTGCTTGGTGTCTAAAGAAAACATCTAAATACTCCAACTTGCAGTTTAATTTTTTATATTATAATGTGATTTATTAAGATCTAAAAAGAAAAGTTTTTGTTTTTCAAACTCAATCTTAAATATTTTATTCGTCGTAATATATTTTAAATATTATTTGATGAAAGTCAACTTTCATTACAATTTGTTTACAACCCTATATTATTGTTGACGTCAATAATTTACATATAGCTAAGTTTATGGCCGCTTCCAAAGCGAAGTGAAGAATAAGCAGCAACAAACTGCACAGCGCATTTTCCCCAAATGACGTCAACTTACAATCTACGACATACATACCTACTTAAAACTAATATGTGGACTTGAGCTTACATTGTCATGTAGTAATTTAAAAGTCAATAAGTCAAGACAAAATTGTAATGTTTATTACCTAACTCATAACTATACATTGTAATCACAATCGACTCATATTCGAGAAGAGTTTTAACATATTACGTCATTGCTAAAAATATTCACTGTCCCCGAAACATAAAGCGGGACAGCTGACAAGAGCCCTCTGGACCCTACTCAAGATACTTTCAGGAAGCCGCAACCTCTCCTGAAGTAAGGCTGTATTTCCACAAATCTGTGCGAGACACCGAGACGAAGTGCGAGGAAAAGGGCTACCAATCACATCGCTTCATTCATGTTCGTAGCTTCGCTTAGCCATGTGGTCTCAACGCCTTAATCGTACGATTTGTTCTCAGAGACTTTCATAGATGGCGCCACTCGAAACTACACAACATTGTATCTACCGTATTATGAGAATATAAAAACATGATTCACAAAATATGTCTTATTAAAAATCAAAACAATATTTTAAGAATAATATATTAAAATGACACCGTATATTTAGTAAGTTAAAGGCTAACACAGATTACCGCCATCTAGTATCGACTACCAAGCAACTCTCACTCTCACCACACTGTGTTTTGTGACATGGTCAGATATTAAAGTTACGTGAGACAGTATTTATATTATCTGAGTCATATAGGTAGGTACATACGTCATATACTTACTAAACTGTCGGCGATAACGACTAAAAATACGCTAGTGAAACTATTTGTTGCAATGGAAATAAATTTTACTTGAAAGCTTTTAATTTAACCTCAGATTTTGACCTTATAGCTTTACTTTTGTTGAGCTTTACGGCACATTATCTATATATCTATCTATCAGCCAGGGACGTCTATAGCTGGACATAGGCCTCCCCCATAGAAAAATAAAAAACAGCACATATAAAAATTAAATTTTTTCCTTTATTACTTATGGAAACAGTTGCCTCGTTAAGTGGCGGGTTTTAAGATAGAAAACGGATAGTGTAAAGAGACGTAGCAGACTATCACCTCTTTAAATTCGTTGGTCCCGGCTGTCATTATTGATGGCAGTCGTTAAGCTATTTCGTAGTCTAGTACAAGTTGCCCAATACTGGGCCATGAACATCGACACGCTAAGAAGAAGAAGCTATGTCAGATGCCTTCAGGCAGCTTGAAAAATCTGACCACAGTATTGGCCACTTACACATACAAACAAAATACCTCTTTAAAATAATATTTAATTTATTACTACGCCTATTCACTTTATCTGATTTTGCGATATAAAGTAGAATGAGTAGCAGCTGGCGGCTAGTACTGAATATACAGCGTGACACCCAACATGCCCCATTTTCATAGAAACTTTGTCACACTTCTGGTGTTGCAGTTGTCCATGGGCAGCAGAGATCACTTACCATCAGGTCAGCCACCCGGGTAATTATTATAAGAAAGTAAAACATTTTTTTGAGTTCCCAGCATTGATTCTATAGGACTCTCTCCTTTAAGAGAATTTTCTTTTCTGGCTTTTTCCTTCCATATTCTGACGTCCAGTACTTTTAGGTCTTGTTGCACTCACATGGGAAGACTTGGCGTGGTCCTATTCTACTCTACCGAAAACCACACGGCTGCTTTAACTATCTGGCCAAAAAAGCAGATTCGTATAAACACTTTTTCGAAACAAACATGACATTATTCTAAACACACACGGAGAGTATAAACAAAAATCCAATTATAATGAAAACGAAGTGGGTGGATTGTATATGCATAACGGATTTGATGACAATCAGTACAATTCAATTTATTTGTGTAATGTGTTGCGAGTCAGACCGCCACAACACGTGGAGAGCTTTTGTCATGAAATGGAAACAAAACAGTTAGGTATTATGTAGTTTCAGTCCAGGTTTATTCTTAAATCTTCATTTTCACGTCAATAAAGATAAAGAGGAAAAATTTTATTGTTTGTTTGTTTGCATTGGCTACGAAACAACAAGATCTATTTTCAAAATCCTTTTGCTATATAAAAAGCTAATTTATCTGACGGTGGTGATGGCGGGAAAACTGCTAGTCCTAACTTCCTGCCTAGCTAATATTATGGGTTTCGTGATGGAAAGTCAAGGGGAACAGTTGAAGTTTGCTTATGACAATTTTGCAAATTGATTTTAGTGGACTTTATAATATGAAATTGGTGTAGATTGGTGTAATAAATGCTCGTGCTCATGAACAATTTGTGAAATAGTCAAAGTGGACTGATAAATGGACTCGTATAGATTTCCGTGATTTAATGTTTAAAAGCTAATTAGATTTTATCCTCACAATAATTACGACCAAAGGTTTGTAAAATCTGTTCATAATAGTACATTATGATACAAGTACGGTAAGCTGGACATTATAGTCGAGGTGTTTATAGGCACGAGGCGAAGCCGAGTGCTGACAATAAACCGACGTCTATAATAGACAGCTTACCGTACGAGTATCATACGACGTTTTTCAATACATTTGCGATTACTATAAACGAAAACAAGATTGCAATTCAGCAAATAAGAAATTTGTAAAAGCTAGGAACTAAAGCAGTTTGTAAAAATACATTTATAATAATCAGGTACATTTAGTCAGGTTTAGTTTCTCCAAAAAAAGTACATTGACAACCTTCTCCTTTTCGAAGTCGGTTAAAAAATCAGATCTCACGAATCAGAAAAAAGTTTTCATGCTGAACGTGAAACTCTTTGCTCGGATTCTATGAAGAAATTTAAATTTTGCATCTGTAGCATTGGGCCATTGAGCGGTTGTGATTGTTGTAAAGTAAAAAGCAAAAGTGCCGTAAATACATCATTACAATACAGATTTTGATGTCATAAGAACCGTATTATTAGCAAATGTATTGAAAAATATGTAAAGACTTCCACAATATACAAAGTCCCTTTTTATCCCCAAACTTTTGTCATCCGATACCTTCGCGATACAGCCACATGAGTTTGTTCGAAGTTGACTACAATACAGGCTTACAACTTCCGACAGCTTTATCGAGGAACAAATTATGTATGCTTAACAACTTATTCGATCTCGCCCAATTTGTTTTACTGATAATAATGTTGAAGTCTTTTTTACCACTAGTTGTCTACCCGCAGCTTCGCTTGCATTAAATACAAACTTTGGACATACATTTCGATCAATCGAACCCGGAACCAGAGGAGTAGATTATCGTGTAAACCACTGCGAAACAAAGGCCGTTAAATAAACTATCGTAAAGATAGTAAATTTAAGACGCCTGTCTTTTTTTCTTTGGTTATAATTTTTTTTTTAATAATAATCCAACTTCATAAAGATATTATCAAGCGAGCAAGGGCGAGTTAGGGCAAAAATACTTTTTTGTTTGTACAGATATACTCGTATATATGTAAGTAGACATTATATTTGTTCCACGGTAACTCTCGAACCGGTGCTCCAAATACGATGAAATTTAAAACTTATTTAGGTAGGTACTAATAGTACAACTTTCGCCATGAAAATCAATTTGCAGTTAACAAGATAAATAAATATAAATGGACAAATCATACAAATTGAGCTAGCCGCTTACTAAGTTGTGAACTCAATAGATAAACATCCAAGACCCAGGCCAATCTGAAATAATCGTTTTCCATCATGACCATCTTCAGATATTTAACTAAATATATATCAAGCGTTAATAATCAGTATACATGTCGCAGTCATCTGGTTCGTCGCAGTCATGTCGCAGTCATCGCGATTTCATTGAATGACCACGTTTAATTGAATTACTAAAGGACAACTCGTCAAGTCGTTGAATGTAACGTTCAACATCTTGACTGAATGAATGTCATTTTGCGAAGTCGTTGAATCTTAGCCGATTTTGTAATATTTGGTGGAAGCATGATTTCCAAAGCTTTATTTAATCTCATATTTTTGCAATTTTTTCTTATTTTTAAAGTAGCCGGCGGCGGCGTAATAATAGGTAAATCCATAATGTCATACTATTTTATTAGAAATAACGCATTTTTTGTAAATTTAATCGAAAAAAATATCAACACCGTGCCATCTGTTCGAGCTGTTTGACGCCATATTTGTTTTGGTGACTACTAGCGCCGCAGTAATAAAAAAACTGACTAAATTTGAATCACCTGACTGATTGCATGTCCGCTCTGTTCAAAGGGCTATGTTACAACCCGCTAACTAGCTGGACGTTGAACGTCGCTTGTTTAATCTACGTTCGGCCTAGTCATTCAATTAAACGTGGTCATTCAATGAACGCGCTAGTCATTCAATCAAATCGCAGATTCAACCAGATGACTGCGACATACATAAAGGGTTCAGTGTGTGCGTAGAAATCGATGAAACTAAATAAATCGCCATTTTCCTTGTATCAAATACGCAGAACGTCGTCGCCACAGGGCGAGTATAATATCGGATAATTATTCGCTACAGGAAACACTAAATTGAAACGGACTGCTTTGTGAAGCTAATCAAAGCCACTATGGGCTGTAATAGCCCCTGTCAGGGGCAGGTGGCCTGAGCTTATTAATTGCGGATATTGGAAGCTGAGTAATGTTACTTTTTAGGGTTCCGTACAAAAGTTGAAAAACGGAACCCTTATAGGATCACTCGAGCGTCTGTCTGTCCGTCCGTCCGTCTGTCACAGCCGATTTTCTCCGAATCTACTGAACCAAATTAGATGAAATTTGGTAGGATATTGTAATCTTATGACCTAAACACGGATGTGCAAAGTAAATAAAGATTTTTTTGAAATAAGGGTCACTTTGGGGGGCCCAATTGCAAAATTTTAAAAGAAAGTTTTGCAAACCTTACTGTGTCATATATCAAATGAAAGGGCTCATTATGAGGATCTCAAAAATATTTTTTTTTTTGTTCGGGTAAAATCAATACTTTTGATTTTATTCACGAAAGAAGGCAAAAATTGACCATTCCATCTCCGAAACTACTGGGCCGAAAATTTTGAAAAAATTACAAAGTATAGTTTATTCCCTGAAGATTACAGGAAAAATAATAAGAATTCTATCACTTGAAAATTAAGTGGTAAACTCACAATAATAAGTTCATCTAGGGAAATAGTTCACTAAAACACCACTAGATGGCGCTAGTCAATTGAATAAAAAATTTTTGCACATCGTGTGTGTGTTCACGAAGCATATTGTACGGAACCCTCATTGCGCGAGTTTGACTCACACTTGGCCGGTTTTTAAGACATTTTTAGCCGACTCAATAAAAAGAGGAATGGGACTAGGGTATTTGGGACGCTACTTGGTCGGATGAATCGGGGATGAGAAACTAGCAGTTCATTGCGGATATTGGAAGTGAGTTAAGTTATTTAAAATATATGTTTACCCGACTTCCCAAAAACAGGAGAATTCGCTTCATACATCCATACTATGAGAATTGTTTTTTGGAGCTAATCAAAGCTAATGCGCTCACCAACCCGTCGGCCAAGCATGGTGAGTATGGCAAAAAATGGAAATCCTTGGTGGAGCCCCATATCCAGCAGTTAAGTGGACCATTGCGGCTGAGACGACGACGAATGAAATGAAGAGATTTTGCTCCATAATACATACTAGGTATCAGAATTGCTTTTTGGAACTAATCAAAACCACAATGGGCTGTTATAGGCCTGTCAGAGACACGTGGCCCGAGCTTTTTTATAGCGGATATTGGAGGCAGAGTTTGTTATTTAAAAGATAATTTTACCCTTTTTCCCAAAAAGAGAAGAATTTGCTCTATACTATGAGAATATGAGAATTGCACATACTAGTACTATGAGAATACGGTAGTTGCCTAATGTTAAGATTATATAAAATTTGTTTCTAATGAGATTCATTTCTATCTAAAAACACTATAAAGAATACTTTTAATTTGATATCGATTCGTTATGTGATCTTAAAGCTTCTTTAAAGTTGGGTGAATAGGACCATTTTTTAAAGTATGAAAATCTTTAATTACAATTATACTGTATTTTAGTCTGCAAAATTTATAGCAACTTTTATTATGAAACCATTACCATAAACGAAATATTTCGTATAACTACCAAACAAAGTTCTCACGCCACCCATACAAAATACAAGCTTGTGACGTCACAAATATGTGGGCATTTCAGCGGCGCGTTTTCACGTCTAAAAATTTACGTCTAAAAACGTGTGTCTTTAAAACTTTTATAACTGAAAGAATTTTTTGTTAAGAAATGTATTTCTGTCACTATTGTGTTTATTTTTGGCAGGTCTTTACATAGCAATATGAAAAAAAAATTAGTCAACATGCCCATTGCTTTGTGTCGCTAATCAAAGCCACAATGGGCTGTAATAGCTGGTGTCAGGGGCAGGTGGCCCTTGAGCTTATTAATTGCGGATATTGGATGCTGAGTTTGTTATTTAAAATTTGTTTTTAGCCGACTTAATAAAAAGAGGAACGGGAGAAAGGTATTTGGGATGCTTCTGGCTCGGATCAATTGTGGATGAAAATGTAGCAGCTCGGACCGATACCCGATGCCTCACCTATAACCACCGGACAGGCAGTTGAAAATGACACCCCTGCCTGACCCCAGTCAGGTGCAGGCAGGTGGCAATTGAGGTTATTAATTGCGGATATCGGAAGCTCAATTATGATATTTAATAGATATTTTACCCGATTTCCCAAGAAGAGGAGAATTTGCTCTTTACATACCTACTATGAAAATTGCTTTTTGAGCTAATCAAAGGCTGCTAGTCCAAAATATTATTTTGCCGCCCCTACAAGTTTTCCGCCCTAGACATCACCCTCCTGAACCCATTGGCAAATCCGCCAATGAGTCTCAGTGCAACTACCCTGGAACATTTCCCCTTTTCATGACGTGACAACCAGCAGCCTACGTGATAATGTACCTATACCGACATGGCACGTGACATGACGAAGGTCTGTTCACTGTCTGGAAGGTCTGTTCTGTCACTCGCTTTTTTTCAATCCACTTCAAGTAAGTATTTTAACTTTTCATGTACCTATTACATTATCAGAGAAACATTTAATTTGCGTGTCTTTATGATACATAATGTTAATAAATAAATATTTTCTTAAAGACACTCTTTTTTAAATATTTAGGCGCTTGCTTGTTTGATTAAGATTATACTTATCATTATATTTTTATCTGTTTTCGTATTATACAATTTCAATATACATAAGAGTATTATGTTTGCAACAAGTTTATCTAAACGATCGAGTATGCAATGTTTAACAACATAACATAGAATAGTCTCAAAGAGGCCAAGCAGAGTACATACAAACCCCTGAGTAACGTACGAATAAGTAATTCGTCGTGTCGTGAAATCAGATTCAGTTCTAGGAATCAGATGTTAAAGGAGTCCTTCTCTCGGGGATAAGTCGAGGTATACTGTGCATTCTTTACTTTTTTTATACTTTAAAAAATGTACATAATTTTTTCGTTAATTTCATACTTTTTAGGGTTCCGTAGTAAACTAGGAACCCTTATAGTTTCGCCATGTCTGTCTGTCTGTCTGTCTGTCTGTCTGTCTGTCTGTCCGTCCGCGGTTTTACTCAGAGACTATAAGTACTAGAAAGCTGTAATTTTGTATGAGTATGTATATTAATCATGGCAAAAAAGTCGGAGAAAAAAATATTGAAAAAAAATTTTTTTTTGGGTAGCTCCCATACAAGTAAAGTGGGGGAGTAATTTTTTTTTCTCTACTTACCCATTGTGTGGGGTATCGTTAAAAAGGTTTTTGAAAAATATTGTGAGGTTGAGAACACCATTTTTCGATTTAGGGATCCGTTTCCGAAATATTTGGTTTTAAAGTGAAAATTTTTGTTAGAGGTACGTGTCCCCCCCCCTCTATCTGCTAAACGGTTATATACGGATACGTGAAAAAAATTACAGCAGTAGTATATATACTGAAGTTGAAAGGAAAACTATCAGAGCTGGGTACTAAGTGCAAACTAAAAAGTTATAGGCAACCAACTTATAAAATGTACTGGAAAATGTAAAATTTTATACAATCTTTATTGTTAGATGTTTTTGGTCGTTAAACTGTAAGGTGCGAGTGTAAACAGTGTGAACTCAAAGTTGTCATTCGCAACTACGGAACCCTATACTGCGCGTGGCCCGACACGCACTTGGCCGGTTTTTTTAATAGACATTAATACAGTTTTAAAAAAGCGGGAAAATGTTTTGTACCATTTGAATTGTACAAAACATTTTCCCGCTTTTTCACGGTATCAAATGAATCAAATTACATACAACATACCTAAATATTAGAACTTTACACATATAAAATAAGAAAAAAGACATCTGTCAAAACTGTCACACAAATTTAGTAAAGATTATTTCTTTAAAAATATTATTTTTCAGGACTTAAGCTCAAAAGTAATCCAAACACAATAAAAATAAAGTGATTTTTGATTGAGTCAAGCAAGAAAAGTAACCAAAATTTTTAGCAAAGTGTAATCAATTCAATACTGAAAATTCCAGGCTTGTTTTCCATGTTTGGCTCCGTAAAAGAGGGAAAAACAGTCCAATCATAATCAGAAACTTCACCAGCTTACATAATAAAGGAAACTAATTTCTCCCGATACTGAAGTGTTATTTTGGAACGGAGATTTCAGCCTACCTATATTATCTCAAACATCTTATCTATAGTGCCAATACCTAACCAAGACGAGTGCGAAGTGATACCTATTCTTTTATCCTAGAGATGCAATAGTTCCCGCTAAAATATTGATTAATGATATTTGATGCAGGCTGACCTCTTGATGTCAAAAATCTCAGTTCTACAGTTCTACTTACCTGAATATGTTTACGTGCAACATGCGCCAAATTTAAACAGTGCCAGTGCCTTTTTTTGTATATTTTAATCTTGTTATTTATCTTAAAATCTAATAGTTATGTACTTAATGTAATGTAAATAATTAATTTTAAAATAGCTTTTTTTTAAACCTTTTTCTGTAAGGCCCATATGGCCAGCCAGCCAGCCACGGCCCCTGACGATACTACACCCACCAGCCAGTCCAGCGCAGCGTCGTCGCTTGAACTAGTCGAGTGCAGTGAATGCTCCCAGCCTCGTTTTTTCAAAGGACAGAGAGGCCTACGCATCCATCAAGGCCGATGCCATAAAGGGCTGCAGGTAAGTGGCCAAAGAGTAAATACAAATTTAGGTACATTTACTAACGTATCAAACTCTGAAGCTTCCACCGGCAGCCCTTTATGGCAACTATTAAACAAATTAAAAAAGAGCCTGCCGGTTTTGAAAAGAATACCGCGCGGATCTAGAAGATGCGTAGCGAGCTCTTTGTCCTCAGTTATTAAAGACGTAGTAAATAAAAATGAGAAAAGTGTCTGGGAGAGCTTGCTGACATTTAGTTATAAAACACTAAACGTCAGCCTAGACAAAAGCAGTTCCCTAACCCAAAAAGTTAAAAATAATTGCTCCTCCAATTTTAGGCCATCTTTGGACAATGTTCAGGAAAGAAAATTACCACCGCACAAAATTTCAAAAAAAATTGAATCAAAATTCGATGAGGGGGATGTGAAGGGAGCTGCCAATCTTCTCTTTTCCAGCGACGTCGTTGCACCTAGCACTCCAGAGACATACGCCGCCCTTTTGTCGAAACATCCACCTTTATCCCCTACATCGCATCTGCCGGATGCCCCTGATCCTTCGGATCCTACACCGGTAGCCACTCCCGAGGATGTACGAGCTGCGATTATGTCCTTTAGGAAGGGCTCTGCCAGCGGTCTTGATGGGCTGTCACCACAGCATCTTAAAGACTTGATCTGTGGCGCCACAGGCGATGTTGGTACGGCCCTTTTGGAGGGCTTGACGCAGCTAGTAAACCTAATGCTCTCGGGAAAGGTTTGTGACCAGATAGTGGATGTCCTATATGGTGCAAACCTTTGCGCTCTCCGAAAGAAGGACGGTGGCATCCGCCCTATTGCAGTAGGTAATACAATCCGCCGCGTCGTTTCCAAAATTTGTTGCAGGCATTGTTTGCCAGTTTTGGAGCAGGAATTTCAGCCATGACAGTTAGGTTTCGGAACTAGGGGGGGTTGCGAAGCCGCAGTACATGCAGCTCGCACCTTTCTCAAACGCGGCGGAGGTGAGGTTTTATTGAAGGTGGATGTTAAAAATGCATTCAACTCAGTAGACCGGGGCGCTCTGTTGAGTCAGATTAAAAATACTATACCAGGCACGTTTCCTTATTTATGGCAATGCTACAGTAAGCCAACGTGCCTGGTATATGACGGTCAATTGATAAACTCAGCAGTTGGCTGTCAACAGGGCGACCCTCTTGGACCGGCCATTTTCAGTTTAGCTATCCAACCTTACATCAAAGATTTGGCATCAAAATTCAACGTGTGGTACTTGGATGACGGGACCCTAGGAGGAGATGCTGCGTCAGTTTTATGTGACCTAGAAAAAATTATAAAGTCTTTCGGTGACATTGGCCTCGAATTAAATTTCGCAAAATGCGAGTTGTATTTCTGCAAGAATTTGACTCAACATTTACGAGACGATCTAAATTCCAAATTTAGTGTTTTGGCCCCCAACATAAAAATTATTAACGACCACTCTCTTCACCTCCTTGGGGCACCGGTGCTGGAAGATGCTTTTAATAAGTTTGTAGAAGACCAGTTACTGCTTTTTAATGATTCTTCCAGCCGTCTAGGCGACATCAACCCACATATGGCTTACACGATCATAAAATTCTGTATGTTTGTTCCTAAGACCACTTACACGCTTCGGTGCACTCCACTTTGGGCTCACAGCCAACTTCTGTCCCTCCTTGACAACACCATCAGGAAATCAATTATTAAAATATTTAATTGCTCCCTCAATGACAAAAGTTGGGACCAAGCTACATTGCCCATACGCCATGGTGGTCTTGGTATTAGGAAAATTTCAGGTATTGCATTACCAGCATTTCTGTCATCGGTTAATAGCACAAGTAACCTCGTAGGTAACATTTTAGGCCCGTCCTTTCCTGACGTAGAGGTTACTGGCTTAACCGAGGCCAGAGATGCTTGGTGTGATGCAGTTGGTCCAAATGTTCATACACCCTTGAATCTGGCTTCTCAGCGACAATGGGATGAGCCGCTCTGCGTGCAGGCGCGTAGTTTATTAATTGAGTCTGCTAATAGTGATGCGGAGCGGTCTCGTGTCCTAGCTAGCTGCGAGCCAGAGTCGGGTTACTGGTTGAATGCAATCCCGTCAGCGAGCGTAGGGACTCTTTTGGAGAGGACCACTTTCAGCTTGGCGGTGAGTCTGCGTCTTGGGGCCAGGACGAATGAACCTCATCGCTGCCGATGCGGGGGACATGTCGATTCCCTGGGCCACCACGGCCTGGCCTGTCGCCGCAGTGCAGGACGCTTTTCTCGTCATGCCGCGCTTAATGATGTCATCCGTCGTGCCCTTGCCTCCGCAGGTGTGCCAGCAGTGCTCGAGCCTGTTGGTATTACGCGTGATGATGGCAAGAGGCCCGACGGAATGACACTCATTCCTTGGAAAAACGGGCGGTCGCTTGTATGGGATGCCACATGCGTGGATACTGTAGCCCCATCCCACTTACAAGCGACCGTCCGCAGAGCGGGCGCGGCAGCAGCGGCGGCAGAAGCCATTAAGAGGCGCAAATATGCAGCTCTAGGCGAGCCTTACATATTTGTGCCCTTCGCCGTGGAGACCTTAGGGCCTTGGGGTGCGGAAGCACGACAGATTTTCAAAGAGATCTCCGCACGCCTAATCGACGTTTCCGGTGACCAAAGGGCAGGCGCGCATTTTGGCCAAAGACTAAGTTTGGCAATCCAACGAGGAAATGCCGCCAGCCTTTTGGGCACCCTGCCCGCTGACTGCAGCGATTTGGCTTCTATTTTTTATTTAACTTAATGTTTATTTATTTATTTTTCTTTTTTTTGTAGGTTAATTTTCTTTTTTTTAAGACTAGTTATAGTTTATAATCTTAGTTTCGTTCTTTGTTTTTACCGTTATATCCAATTAAATAAATCTTTAGAAATACGAAATTACTTTTCCCCCGACCTTATAGAGTTTCAAAGAGAACAAGCAGTGCAGACATACAATCCCCTGAGTAACGTACGAATAAGTAATTCCACGCCTGTAATTACAGCTACTCCGGTTTTGACTTGTCGTGTAATCAGTTCTAGGAATCGGATGTTAGAGGAGCTTACTCTCGGGGATAAGATTAGTCGAGGTATGCACATTGCACAGTATACCTCGACTTCATTACTTTTTTTAAATCTTTTAAAAATGTACATAATTTAAGCTTATACTTTCGACGAGCTACTTGGCGCAGCGATCAACACGTCTGCTTGCGACATGGATGGTACCGGATTCGATCCCCGGTCAGGTCAAGTGGAAAATGATCTTTTTCAGCTTGACGCGGGTCTTGGATGTTCATCTATATAAGTATGTATTATATAAGTATGTATTACATAACATAGTATCGTTGGGTTAGTATCGTATAACACAAGTCTCGAACTTACTTTGGGGCTAGCTCAATCTGTGTGATTTGTCCGTATATATTTATTTATTAATTTATTATTTATTTAAAGAGTCTCAAAGAGGCCAAGCAGTACAGACATACAATCCCCTGAGTAACGTACGAATAAGTAATTCCACGCCTGTAATTACAGCCACTCCGGTTCTACTTGTCGTGAAATCAGTTCTAGGAATCAGGTGTTAGAGGACTCCTATACTCGACGAAATGGGAATACTGTAATATACAGCGTGTAAATGGATCCTCGACATTCCTTAAGAGCGTATCCTAGTAGTATGTTTTTGCATACAAATGTATTTCTCTATTTTCTCGCTGAAAACTGCTTCTAGAGGTACAATTCTTTTTTCATAAAATCTATTACTAAAATAAGTATGGCCCTGTTTTATTTTTTCCAAAAAAACTGTTAATTTTTATTATTTAGCAATAAATTTTTTATAAAAAAAAATAACGCTCTTAAAGGGGTGACTCAGACCGTCAACTTGAACAACTTTTCCTACAGCACCAATCATGGGAAAAAAATTTTTTGTTGACTTTCCCATACTACTTTACTGGGCGGCTAAATTACTTCTTTCATGAAAATGACAATTACCATGTGTTTAGCACTGACTCCATAAGAAAAGTTGTTCATATTGACAAGCTGATTTACACCATATATATCATACTTGTCTCATCTCCCCAAGGAGTCTTTGCATCTTCCAAACTACCATGATTCAACGACTCTACGTCTTATTTAATCTAGTGTAGATGTTGTAATGATGTACATGTAAATATTATAAAGAATAAAGATTTGGGTGTGGCTTTGTAATGGATAAACTCAAAACTTGGCCGATTTTAAATATTGTGTCTTTATTTTTTTTTTAAATACGGTTTCGTGTGAACGTTGCATTAATATAACCAACAGTGTTTAACAACACTACATTTCTTATAATTTTATGTAAAATTCGTTCGCTCTCATCCGTCAACCTTTTTTATGGCGTGGTTTGTGCCTCGTACTTCATCTTTCTTCTTCTTTAGGTCTCTTTTAGTCTCCACTGCAGGAGCTACCCTCTCTGTCTACCAGAGCCATATACTAGCCAGAGCAGTCAGAGGATTTGGCCTACACTCTCCACGCTGGCCAGACAACCCGTCTGGCCAGCGTGCAGCAGCTTGTGTTTCCCAAGTCGCCTTCTACGACATCAACGGGAAGACTTGGAGTGATCCTATTCTACTCTACCGGGAAACACATGGCACATAGACAGACTGTATGATAAACATAAAAATGCAGGAAACAGCTAGTTTATTATATTCTAAAATATAAATAAACGTGAAAACTAAACACTAATCTGTTAAATTAATATTTGGTATCATTTTCCCTAACGAGCCTATTCAAACGTTAATTTGGTGAGCAAGCCGATCCCGTTTTCGAGCCATTGCATTTGCTCTAAAGCGCAAATATGTACGTTCTAATTATATGTCCTACTATACCGATATACACAAAGTAAAGAGCCTACAGAATGATCACTGGATACTCGAATAAAAAAAATTTACTACATAAGAAAACATCAAGATTTCAATATCAAAACCTTGTTTCACGTCAACGTAAATTATTAGACATAGAAAAAGAATAAAAAATTTTTTGGAGATGAAGAAAAAACCAAGATAACATTACTTAAACAAAGTAGAGGAAAAGGTTAAATTCAGGCAGAGATGTCACAACATAGAATACAATTCTTACTTCTATGTGTCACAAAAAGTATTCTAAGTAACTTAGTTTATTATAAAATGCATCATCATTATCATCATCATCAGGTCTTTCTAGTCTCCACTGCAGCAACACGACCCTCTCTGTACTACCAGAGCCATATACTAGCCTGAGTAGTCAGAGGATTTGGCCTACACTCTCCACGCTGGCCAGACGGGTTGAAGAGATCTCTTTGATGTTAATAAACTTTGTTTAACTCGTGTTTCCTTAGTCGCCTTTTACGACATCCACGGGATGACTTGGAGTGGCCCTATTCTACTCTGCCGGGAACCACACAGCGAATATAATTATATAAAATGCATATGGTACAGCTAATAAAAAAAGACTTCGATCTATGAATAAAACTAATAGGCTAATCTACTAAATCTAAAAACTACATGCCCATGTGGCATGATGGCAATAATATTAGCTGCATTCCCTGGCCGGATTGTTTTACATTACATTGAATAAAGGAATAGGATATAGTGAATTCTACGCAGCCAGGGTCTTCTTCTTTCGAGTCGTAGATGGCTAGTTTTATATTTGCCTTGACCAGTAACTTGCAACTGCGACTGCCCGGTCATTTGCCTCATTAAGGTCTTTTTGAGTGCAGGAAGCTGGACATTCAGGGCGCACCAATAGGTGGTCCATTAACTGGGCAGCGCCACAGTTGCAATTGCTATAGCTGGAAAAACCCCACCTGACTTGGTTTTCCTGGCATCTGCCGACACCAGCGCGGAGTCTGTTTTAAGGACTCCAAACTGGCCAGGGTAGATTGCCTGCAGGTGGTAGTTTTTCGGCAGGGGGAATCTGGGACGGTAATGGTGGGTATTTACTTATCCACTGCTCCATTCGGTCTTTAGGGGCTTTTGTTGGGTTGATGCTGGGTTCTCTCAAAAAACTATTACGACTCTTGAGTCTCGAGGGTGGAGGGGCTTGACCATAAAGCGTATCGGGAGGGGCTTGACCATAAAGCGTATCGGGAGGGGCTTGACCATAAAGCGGAATCCTTAGGTCTATGAATGACGTACGCTCTGCCAACTGAGCTACCGCGCTTAAATCCCGCACGTCGAGAATGTCCATCATATCACATTCCTATATAATTAGTGTTGCCATTTCCTTTGCGCGAAAAAGCACCCAGCCTTCTTGTTACGAGCAACAGAAATCAGGCGATTTGTTTAAAGAGAGCTCTCACACTAGGAACTTAAAGAATGTTCGCAAGAAAGATAGAAGAAAATATACTTAGCAATAAAACATATTTTGAATTAGTTCCTCCTCCTCCAGTCACCGCTTCAAGCATAACGTATTATTAAAAATGCGATAAATAAAACCAACACGTCAGCTGTTTAATACAATAAACATATCCAGTACGTAAGTATTTAAAAGAAACAGATTCGACAGTTCTATAACTTTCTAAATTTACGCTACATCCGTTTGCGAATATCGAGATCAGTTTCGTAGCGGCTACGCCGTAGATCGCACGTGGCAGTCTCGTAGCGGCTACGCCGTGAACCGCTCGTAGCTTCGGAGGCGCGCTACGATCGCGCGGTACACGTGTTTTATAATTTAACGTCCTGTTTATTTTGTATATTTTGATGTAGAATTATATTACTTTGTGACGGAAACTCTGTATTCGCTTGAAGGTAAGATTTGCCGGGAAGAAGGTAGGATTTTGTCTGGTTTAAGCTTAAACTAATTTAGTTTATATCAATGAATTCATTTGATAATAGGTTTAAAGTACGGGAGGGTTACAAATAGTAACTATTGACTAGATAACATTAATTCTACATGTTATATACGTGCAAACTGTCACAATTCATAGTTACTTAAGAATCTTTTATCATATCAAATACACTTAACCACCTACCAACAATAGTCATATTTATGTATGAACTCCTGTGATTCCTGATTTTTTGTTAGACTAATGTTCGTTTTAGTATGCATATTACCTAGCCATTTGCTTTTCCAGAAATGACTATGTGCAGGAGTATGAATTGTACGACCGACCAAGTGTCGCATTCCTCGATTTTCGTTAGGCTAATGCTTGTTTTATTTTACCAAAGACTAATTACGTGTGTATTTTTACTTTACCAAAAACTAATGACGTGTGCCCGAGTATAATTTTCAAATAAATAAATATATTAGGACAAATCACACAGATTGAGCTAGCCCCAAAGTAATTAGAGACTTGTGTGATGGGGTTCTAACTCAACGATACTATATTGTATAATAGATAATTATATAGATAAACATCCAAGACCCAGTTCAATCTGAAAGAGATCATTTTCCATATGGACCTGACCGGGGATCGTACCCGGGACAGCAGGTAGGCGTGTTGACCGCTGCGCCACGGAGATCGTCAATTCATTTAATTCTATGTATAGGTAGAATCCCTTATTCATATTTACATCTCAACCGTCGTTCTTTTATTAATACTACTTTACTGCTACGCCTCTTTATCAAAATCATTCCCGGTTATTATTACAATCTATAATACAATTTAATCCCCTTTCAACAAGCTAGAATGAGTAAATTTAAATTTGAATACGGAACTAACGGTTCTACGAATTATAGCACAGCAGTATGATTTTAAATGAAACTGTAATTTCATATTACAAACATTTCTTTTCTTTTTAGGGTTCCGTACAAAAGTTGAAAAACGGAACCCTTATAGGATCACTCGAGCGTCTGTCTGTCCGTCCGTCCGTCTGTCACAGCCGATTTTCTCCGAATCTACTGAACCAAATTATGTGAAATTTGGTAAGATGGTGTAATCCTATGACCCAAACACGGATGTGCAAAGTAAATAAAGATATTTTTGAAATAAGGGTCATTTTCAGGTGCCCAATTACAAAATTTTAAAATAAAGTTTTGCAAACCTTACTGTGTCATGTATCAAATGAAAGGGCTCATTATGAGGATCTCAAATATATTTTTTTTTGTTCGGGTAAAATCAATACTTTTGATTTTATTAACGAAAGAAGGCAAAAATTGACCATTCCCCCCCCTGATCTCCGAAACTACAGGGCCGAAAATTTTAAAAAAATTACAAAATATAGTTAATTCTTTGAAGATTACAGGAAAAATAATAAGAATTCTATCACTTGAAAATTAAGTGGTAAACTCACTATAATAAGTTCATCTAGGGAAATAGTTCACTAAAACACCACTAGATGGCGCTAGTCAATCGAATAAAACATTTTTAGTTCACTAAAACACCACTAGATGGCGCTAGTCAATCGAATAAAACATTTTTTGCACATTGTGTGTCTCAGACCAAGGATTTGTGTGTGTGTTCACGAAGCATATTGTACGGAACCCTCATTGCGCGAGTTTGACTCACACTTGGCCGGTTTTTAGGGTTCCGTACAAAAGTTGAAAAACGGAACCCTTATAGGATCACTCGAGCGTCTGTCTGTCCGTCCGTCCGTCTGTCACAGCCGATTTTCTCCGAATCTACTGAACCAAATTAGATGAAATTTGGTAAGATAGTGTAATCCTATGACCCAAACACGGATGTTCAAAGTAAATAAAGATTTTTTTGAAATAAGGGTCATTTTGAGGGGCCCAATTACAAAATTAAAAAAAAAGTTTTGCAAACCTTACTGTGTCATATATCAAATGAAAGGGCTCATTATGAGGATCTCAAAAATATTTTTTTTTGTTCGGGTATTATCAATACTTTTGATTTTATTCACGAAAGAAGGCAAAAATTGACCATTCCCCCCCCCTGATCTCCGAAACTACTGGGCCGAAAATTTTGAAAAAATTACAAAATATAGTTCATTCCTTGAAGATTACTGGAAAAATAATAAGAATTCTATCACTTGAAAATTAAGTGGTAAACTCACAATAATAAGTTCATCTAGGGAAATAGTTCACTAAAACACCACTAGATGGCGCTAGTCAATTGAATAAAACATTTTTTGCACATTGTGTGTGTGTTCACGAAGCATATTGTACGGAACCCTCATTGCGCGAGTTTGACTCACACTTGGCCGGTTTTTTTCTTTTATATTATGGCTTCCACCGAGATTTCAGTGATTCTGCCAATGTTCAGTATAATGAGATACTAAGTATCGGTGTTGTACTGTATAGTTTTAAGGGTTCCGTAGTAAACAAGGAACCCTTATAGTTTCGCCATTACTGTCTGTCTGTCCATATATAACCGTTTAGTAGATAGAGGGGGGGGACACCTACCTCTCACAAAAATTTGCAACTTTAAAACCAAATATTTCGGAAACGGATCCTTTAATCGAAAAATGGTGGTCTCAACCTCACAATATTTTTTAAAGACCTATCTAACAATACCCAACACAATGGGTTTGTATAGAAAAAAATATATGTATTGTAACACTTTAGATGTATGGGAGCTACCCTAAAAATAATTTTTATAAGGGTTCCTAGTTTACTACGGTACCCTAAAAAGGCGATGTGTCTCGTCCGACCCATTACTATTATAATTCAATTTTTCAACTTTATCCCCACCAACACGCTAAATATGACCTGAAACGGATAACCCAAGGCTCTGTTTATCAATTAAGAGATTAGGCCGTGATTAATAATTTTGTACCGACTTTCATATTCGAAATAGCCCTTGAAGTTCTCATAAAAATAGTAATTGCCTGCCGTTCCTAAACCGTCACAGTATTATTGTCACATCGCTTTACCATTACAAGTCATCACAATAATGGAAGTGGAATTAACTTGGACAGTTCGCCATAATCTGTGTCCCAAATCTGGGGTGCCCGGCGTAACAGACAAACGTACAGATAGATAGCAATTCAAATGTCTGTACATTCCATTATGTGATAGTTTAAGCTCAATTGACACATCTTATTTCTCTGGTAGGAAAGAAAATACGTAAAATTTAACAACTCTTTTTGTATTCTTTTCCACCGGTTAATGCTGGTCGAGGGAATCGAGGAAACTCTGACGTATTGGGTTATGAAATGAAATGATATTCTTTATTTTCTGGGTATTCTATATTCGCAGTAGTTAGTTCGTAGTTTACAAAGGTCGTGCTTTCAATTCTTGACTCATCCCAAAATTACTTTTCTCATCCTAAGTTATTGTATTTCTTATTTCAGTCATATTAAAACAAAATTTATTATTCTTATTTTTTTTTTTACTTTTTTTTTTTGTTACTAACTATTCTACCTACAAAATAATAAAATTCCTTTCAAGTATTTCAGTTCGGTTTAGTTTCGGTTATTCTACAATGACTTAGTCTCAAAAAAAAATTAAAACTTCCTTCAAGGTATTACCAAAATACTTGCAAAATTAGTATTTACATATTTCGAACAAGGACAATATTAAAATAATAACATTATACAATAAAACTAATTTATATGAACTAAAAACTAAAAATTAAACCTACCTAAGAAATAAAATGACTTATAAATAAAACCTAGCTATAAATAAAAAATTAACCGCAGGTAACCCTGCGGTAATGTGCCCAGAAGACTGGCAGCATTGCCACGTTGAATGGCAATGCTTATTCTTTAGGCAAGATGGTGACCAGCCCTCTGGTCATTCGACACCTCGACCAGCCTTTAAAATAAATTTATTTATTCAAGACTAGCAATTTCAGATCACCTGCAGATACATTGGCTATCTATATGTGAAAGAATTTCGAAAATCGGTTTAGCGGTTTCGGAGCCTATTCAATGCAAACGAACAAACAGTAAAATTTTTCCTTTTTAGGGTTCCGTAGTAAACTAGGAACCCTTGTTCCGGTTTTACTCAGAGACTATAAGGACTAGAAAGCTGAAATTTGGTATGGGTATGTATATTAATCATGTCAAAAAGGTGGTAGAAGAAAATCTTGAAAAAAAATTTTTTTTAGGATAGCTCCCATACAAGTAAATAGGGAGTAATATTTTTTTTTCTATACAAACCCATCGTGTTGGTTGGGTATTGTTAGATAGGTCTTTAAAAGATATTGTGAGGTTGAGAACACCATTTTTCGATTTAGGGATCCGTTGCCGAAATTTTAAAATGCCAATTTTTGTTAGAGGTAAGTGTTCCCCCCTCTATCTACTAAACGGTTATATATGGATATGGATACGTGAAAAAAATTACAGCAGTAGTATATATACTGAAGTTGAAAGGAAACTATCAGAGCTGAGTACTAAGTACAAACTAAAAAGTTATAGGCAACCAACTTATAAAATGTACTCGAAAATGTAAAATTTCATACATTTTTATTGTTACATGTTTTTGGTCGATAAACTGTGATGTGCGAGTGTTTACTCAAAGTTGTCACTCACAACTACGGAACCCTACACTGCGCGTGGCCCGACACGCACTTGGCCGGTTTTTATAGTATAAATATAGATAAACATACCTAATCATTCAGTTGGTTATTAAGATGTCTCGTAAGTATCATGTTTCGTAAATGACCCGTCAATCAACCACGCCATTTATATCACAAACTGTCTCGGTGTTTTAGGAAGTTAGAGACAATGGGTTGGATACTTCCCACCAAAAAACTCAAGGAAATTGTTATATAATACAAACAAAGGAAACTTCACACTACATAGTAAGTAAATTTAGCTTTGAATTTCAGAAGTAACAATCGTGGAGGAACACATTAGAAAACATTAACTTTTTTTGTGTTTTGTTTTGTGCTTATAATGTGAAATTCCGTATATAATAAGGCCACTGTTGCACGCAGAAAAAGTAACTCATTGACTAAAATATACTTAATATGGTATCATCATCATCATTTCGTGTAGGTGACACGGTCAGTCGACCATGCACACCCTGGTGTCAGAGTTCATAAAAATTATATATAATATGGTATTAAGTTACATAAAACTAATTATCCAACATTGATGTCGAGCTGTCGACATTCACCGCGTTGCAGCTTCATTTGTTCATTCACTGAAACTTGCATAGCTCTTCCATTCACAAGACTGTCATTAGATCCGCATTCAAAGCCAAATTTATTTACTGTGCAGTGTGAAGTTTCCTCTGTTTGTATTATACACTTAGATTATATAAAGCCTAGATAGACTGTATTAGCCTAAAAACGTAGAAAAAACTAGTGTCTAACCTATAGTCTGTCGCACACACACACAGCTATCAATTTGACGGATTTTGAGGGCATAAATTGACAGGACGCGTGTGATAAACGCACACAAGCATTGAAAAATTGGCCTGTTTTTTAATCATTGAAATAAAGGCAAGACGATGTCTAGAGAGTATATAGTCAAAGATTATACAACAATTACCTTGTATAATACAAACAAAGTTTGTTGACTGGTTGGACGAGCCACATCGCCTATTGACATGTTTTCATACATATTTTAGCTCATGCCCTTGATGGCTTTTAAGATCGAAGCAAAAAGAGAAGTAACTGTAACATTCTACAATTTAATAATATAGAATGTAGCAGTACTTATTATTATTTTTTTAGTTTCTTCCCGAACAGCCTATAAAATTGAAGTTAGTTAAAAAGAAAAAAACTTTGCTGCATTCTCTTTCCGTGTAGAACGTAAGAGCCAGTACTAACCATGTACTAACATGCTTCACGTCACCTTAGGTCTTATTGTATTTTTATTTTATTTATTTATTATAGCGTTCAACGAATACACTTTTAAAATTAATTCTAATGTAAACACCAATTATAGGTATACACAGATAGCTAAATTATTTTACCGTAAAATAACAATTCCTATAAATTGTGATTACGCTTTATTAACAATGTGTAGCTTGTGGTCCTACGCTCGGTCTAATCTAATATATCATCATCATCGACAGCCTTCTGCATCCCACTGCTGGGTATAGGCCTCTCTCAATGCATGCCATCCACTTCGATCTTGTGCCTTACGTAGCCAGTTTTGACCTGCGATTTTCCTAACATCATCAATCCACCTAGCTCTCGGACGACCTACGCTTCGCCTGCCATCTATTGGCCACCATTCTGTCAAAACCCTACTCCACCTATCATCACCTTGCCCTGCCAGGTGTCCTGCCCAACTCCACTTTAGTTCCATAATATATATAACATAATAATTAATGAATAAAAAAGTTTTGTTCGTCACCCTTTGGTCGTAGGTACGTAGCAATACTGGCCAGTAAGAACTTTAAAAAAAAAAAACAGAAAAAAAATTATGATTTTGGATTCTCAATTTTAGATGCTAGATGGGAAAATACATTTACTGTTTATTATTATTTTGTTTTGTTCAGTATTAGAGTATTATTTTATTTAACTGTCCCGAATCTTTTATTTCTAACCTAGGCGAGTCTCATTTGGTTCCGTTCAGTTCCACTAAACTTAATCCAGGCCTAAAGGTCGTACAGTTAGGGATAAGGTATTTATCTGTTACCATATTTATATTAATCAATGTCTCCCCTAATTGAGCGCCGGCTGTTTCAATCAGCCAATTTAAAATTAAATGGCACCCGTTTCCGGATCTGACTCTCATTATGATGCTCGCTCGATCCAATAATTAATGACTGTTTTTTTTTATCGAATTGGGATCCTGAAGTTTCTTTCCCGACTACATCGAAGCCAAATGAGTTAGGTGGACCTATTACAACAAAGTAATCATACATTGACGCAGGCCTGATCTCATATCCAAAATTACACACTTTCACATTTCAGAAAACTTTTAGAAATATTTTTCAAACGCTTTTATAGTCCATTGCTTTTAAATAAAACTAATAATATAAACAGGACTGAGTTACCGAAAAATGCCAAATTTTATATAATTTTTTTAAAAAGTATCAAATTACTTACTCAGTCAGCGAAATTTCCGCCAAACATGTGATTTTAGGCCGATTCATAATCAGCAATTTATATAATACATTTATAACCATATCTAAAATCGAATTACTTCCACGCTGGTTTGGGAGAGTAGAAAACCCATAGAATATGCCAGCTGTTTTTCTTCCCGCGCAAACAGTAAAAGCCGGTCAAAGGATTGGGCAAAAATTCAAGAAATTACATCAAAAGGCTAACAACCCATTACTTTTGATTTCGATTTCAGCTTACACGCTAAACGTGGCCTTTGGGTTTCATGACTTTGGGCTCTGTCTACCCCACAAGGGATAAAGACGTGATAATATGTAGGTATGTAAAGTCAAATAGTTCTCAACAACTGGTCAATAGGCCCGCATATAGCCGGCATCAAAAGGCCCACAAAGGTTGCGCAGGTCCCACAGATGTTTACACGAAGTTGAAAACTTTTTCCGCCCCTCCACTGAAGTTAGTTTTTTATTTGATTTCATTTCTGATGATGATGACTTAGCCGGTCAGCGAAATTTACGCCAAACATGTAATTTTAGGAAGTTACACAATCATCAATTTATATAATACATTTATTTCCATATCTTAAATCAAATCTTCCATGCTTATTTGGGACAGAAGAGAAGCATAGAATATACCAGCTGCTTTATTGTCTGCGCAGACCGTAAAGCCGGTCAGGCTAGCAACCCATCGCTATTTTGATTTCGCTTTCCACCTTTACGTGGGGTAAGTGGGCACACGCTAAACGTGGCCTTTGGGTCTTATGACCTTAGGCTATGTCTACCCCGCGAGGGATAAAGACGTGATAATATGTAGGTATGTAAAATCAAATAATTCAACTGTTCAATATAGGCCCGCATACAGCTGGCATCAAAAGGGAACAACATCTGTGAGACCTGCGCAACCTTTGTCCCCACAAGATAAAAGTTAAATACTTTTACCGCCCCTCCACTGAAGTTCGTTTTTTATTTTATTTCTTTTCTGATGATAATGACTTAGTCGGTCAGCGACATTTACGCCAAACGTAATTTTAGGCAGGTATACTATCAAGAATTTATTTATATAATACTTACATTTATTTCCTTACCTAAAACCAAATAATTTATAGCAACTGCATGGTCACTAGGCCCGCATATAGCCGGCATCAAAAGGCCTCCACAAAGGTTGCGCAGGGCCCACAGATGTTTACACGAAGATAAAAGTTGAAAACTTTTTCCGCCCCTCCACTGAAGTTAGTTTTTTATTTCAATTCATTTTTAATGATGATGATGACTTAGTCGGTCAGCGAAATTTACGCCAAACATGTAATTTTAGGCCGTTACACAATCATCAATTTATATTATACGCTTTTCTTCCCGCGCAGACCATAAAAGCCAGTGAAAGCATTGAGAGAAAATCTAAGAAATCACCTTATAGGCGATGCGGCTAGCAACCCATCACTATTTTGATTCCGCTTTCCATCTTAACCCCCACTAACACGCTAAACGTGGCCTTTGGGTCTCATGACTGGGGTCTACCCCGCAAAGGATAAAGACGTGATGATATGTAGGTATGTAAAGTCAAATAATTCTCAACAACTGGTCAATAGGCCCGCATATAGCCGGCATCAAAAGGCTCCACAAAGGTTGCGCAGGGCCCACAGATGTTTACACGAAGATAAAGTTAAAAACTTTTGCCGACCGACCCTGAAGTTCGTTTTTTATTTCATTTCATTTCCGATTAAAAACCTTTTGAAGGGACACGTTCGAAACTTTTCGTAACGTACCTTTTCTGTTTCATTATAGGCTAGAATCAAAAGAAAGGAATCAAAAGACAACCAGTATGATGTGTCATCTTCATTAGGTCTTTTTCAGTCTCCACTGCTGCATGACCCCTTCTGTACTACCAGAGCCATATATTAACCAGAGCAGTCAGAGGATTTGGCCTTCACTCTCCACTCTGGTCAGACGGATTGAAGAGATCTCTACCCTTTGTTTAGCATGTGTTTCTCAACCCTTCTACGACATCCACGGGAAGACTTGGAGTAGTCCTATTCTACTCTTTCGGGAACCACACGGCAATGGTATGATGTGTATATTTTGAAAATTATTTCTCATGACGTGAGCATCTGTCTCAAAAGATTAGTAACCACACTTTTGATTGGATATTGATTCGCTTAGTTTAGTAAAAAATTGGTTGAACAAGTATTTTTTTAGCCAGCTCAGAATACTGCAAATCATTTTATAAGGCTAAAGTGGACCTTAGAGTTTTCTCGTATTTTCCAGGGTCAATACTTCTAGCCATTCTATTATGAGAAATGTCGTTTACAGCGGTCCACTGGTTTACGGTATTTTTATAGTCCGTCTTTGTTATTGTTTACTGGGATGATGTATTGGGGCGTGAAATGCAGGCTTCTCGGGTGCGGGTGGACGTTGAAAGATTCTTTCCACCTAAAGGTATCCAAAATAAAAGATAAAAGAGAAGTATTTTATTCTGTTTGGTGGATCAAAATGCGTAATAATAATGACCCTAACAATCGGAAATAACTCTATTTCATTTTGTTTACTATTGCAAGAATAGTGGGCTTGTGTACTCTCTGCACAACTAAATTCATGTACCTGAAGCTTCATCATCATCGGCCGGAAAGTCTCGATTTCAATAAGTTTGCTAATATAATAGCTGTAAGTAAGGTTAGTAACTACAGTTGATAGGAGAATACACTAGTACTCAAATGTACTAATGATAGAGCCTCAGCTACAAGGGTACAATTGATAGAAGGGTACACTCACTAGTACTCTCCTATCAACTGTACCCTTGTAGCGGAGGCTTTATCATCGGCCGGAAATGGCTCGATTTCAAGGCGGCGCACCTCCGCTGTTTCATTTAACCCTGAATGAGGCGGGCGTAATGTAATAGCCGACAGGGAACAATGAACACCCTGAAAGAGTGCTTCATGGAACGAATAATATACGTTACATAAGCAGAATTAATAATGAAACAGGAAAAATTTATGATACAATAAAACAGAGAGGGTAGAGATGGAAAATATTTCACCGAGAACAACAATAAGTTATTTTATTGGCAGTAAATATATGATGATGAAAATTAATCAATTAAGTATGTTGAATGTTTTTAATATGAGAGGTTCATACTTACTATAAAGTGCTTGCCAAAACAAATAAATGAGTCCAAACACGTTTTATACAACTATATTTTAGAAGTACCTATGACTCATTCTGACTGCATTTTATCAGATCAGGTTTATCTAAATATATAAAAGCCAAACACTGACTCATCTATCAACGCACAGCCGATACTACTGAACGGATTTCGCTGAAATTTGGCATACAGATTACAGTTGTAATGACGTAGGCAACCGCTAATAAAGGATTTTTGGAAATTCATCCCCTAAGAGGGTGAAAAGGTGGTTAAAATTTTGTATGCAAGGCCGTCATGTTTAGAGCTAGAAGCCTGAAACTTTGTTTTAGATTAACGACTAGGAATAAACAATTATAGAATTTTTGAAAATTCAATCCATAAGGATCACCCAATAGGGATTGAAAGTTTGTATGGGGAAACAAGATTAGTTAAACTATTTTATTCGTAACTTCACAGGAGTACTCCCATCAATAAATGAGTAAACAAGTTTTTCAGGCTCTTTCAGAATTCAACTCCAAAAAGGTTGAAAAGGGGTAACAAATTCTGAAAATCAACATGAGTATCGTTTTTATGGTTTATTGGAGCGCTGATTACGAAAACAACTATTTCACAAAAAATGCACAAATACATACAAGCAAACCCCACGCGGACGAAGTCGCGGCAAAAAGCTAGTTGTACCATAACATTGAAGTGTCATCCAATTTTAATATTTAGACAAAATTTCAGCTCAATGTGATAAAGAGTTTTTTTTTATTATTTACCTGTTTTGTCCCACAGTTGGGCGAATGGTACTCTCATTTCCGTCCACTTGTCCTTATCTTTTGCGATCTCTAACCAGTTACGCTGAAATGCGTCTAGGTCATCCCTTCAATGCTTTTTAGGCTAACCTTCCGGTGTCAACTACTCAGTGGACCGTATTTACCCATTTTTTGGGAGCCATTTTTATTACTAACAATCCCGCCCAGTCCCTTTTTAGTTTGGCAGTCTTGTGCCCCACATCAGTGATAACGATAATAGAACGTATTGTTGCATATATGTGCTTTAAAATTGAGCTGCAAGATTTGACCCTCACAGACAAACAAACAGTCTTAAGAGACAAGTTAAAAAAATACAAATGCAACAATAAACGCTAAACTATCACTACTTACTTGAAATGTACAAAAGATCAACAAAAACTTGAAGAATGTATGTATGTAGAAAATGGGACCCAGATCTCTGTGTCACGGGGGTTGAAATGAGACTGGCCGCATTTCCACGTTGAATAGGTTAAACCAAATAACTAATAACTCTATAAATAATATACTTGTTTTTACCCGACTTACCCACCCAAAAGGAAGGAGTTCTCATGAGTATGTTATATGTAAGCATAGAATTAAAAAAAATCGTCTATGTAAGCATGTCTGTTCCATTAAATAAAGAAAATAAGAAATGGTGAAAAAATTCCACGCGGGCAGGACTTGAACCTGCGTCTAGATCTCAGTACGATCTATGCGTTGCCAATTACGCCACCGCGCTTCAAGCCCCGGCGCCGAATTTCTCCACCATATCCCATTCTTACACGCATCTAGACTTGCGTCATTTAATATATAAGGTAAAATAGCATTGTGAATGCAAAATATATCCCATATAAACTAATGTCTGTTCCATTTTTGCATCCTGTAGCCAAAACGGCTTGACCGATTTTGAAGTATGAGCTTAGAGTGTGACGTGTCATTAGATTAGTATTCTTCCCCTGAGTGTCATATTACGATGCTAAGCCTACCTAAGTATTTTTAATATCGTTTTTATAAAATTCTCGTTTAAATAATGTTTTCTCATTTTTTGTACAAAAATTTAAGCGTTTCTTCAACCCCGTATATAAAAATGTGCCTTGTTACACCTACCTTATCTGAGGTATTAGAAAGAAAGAAAGAAAGAAAGAAAGAAAAAGAAAAATAATTTATTTGATACTTCAAAATGGTGCCACTCAGCATAAAAATAAAATCATCATCATCATTTCGTGTAGGTGACACGGGCAGTCGACCATGCACACCCTGGTGCCAGAGTTCTTCGGAACCGCCTCTCGGCCTCTGATGTGGTTCCTTTAACGACTACCAGATGGCAGCCGGGACCACCGGCTTAACGTGCCTTCCGAAGCACGGAATCGTCTTTCTTATCAGACATCAGGCGATTCATGCCTGCAATGTCCTAACCAAACTGGAAACATCTTAACAAAGTTTGTTTCCCGTGGGAATCGAACCCACGACCCCCGGGTCAACAACGCAAACGCCTTAACCACTAGACCACGGAGGCAGTCAAAAATAAAATAAATCTCACATATTAAACCTCATAGCGCCGGCACAAAGACAATCAATATGAATTATGACGCCAATATCACAGAGTGGACGTCCATCATGGCAAGGCAGGTGTCCCACGTAATTGCGTACTGGAGAAGAGAATATTATTACTACAAGCAGCCCTCCCCGGCTGCGCCCGGGCATGAATTATACATATATAAACCTTCCTCTTGAATCATTCTATTTAAACAAAAACTTATCAAAATCCGTTGAAGTTGTAGATATTGTAGCTGTTTCCGAATCCCAACTATCCCAACTAATTATATCCTTAAAATATAGTCGACAATCCCGGCAAATAGCACTTGAGTGGCCTGTTGTTATATATAATTACCCCAACTAAAATTATAAATGCGAAAGTAAGTTTGTTTGTTTGTTCGTTACGCTTTTACTACTGAAGCGATCATAATCATTTCATCATATCTGTTATACATATAAGCCTTCCCATTGAACCACACTATCTATTAATAAAACCGCCTCAAAATTCGTTGCACTTTTAGATATGGTAGCGTCCCGAATCAAATGTCTGGAGGTCTGGAGGTCCTGAGAGGAAACCTGGAGGTCTTCCCTTTTGAAAGAAAGAAGATTTCCGTAGGGCCTACGACACGAGTAGTCCCGGGTTTGATCCCTGGTCAGGTCACGAAATTTTTCGGATTGGCCTGGATCTCGGATGTGTATCTATATAAGTAGTATCTATTATTAATTAAAGTATCATTGAGTTAGTATCCTAACTCTCCCCTTTCTGGCTTATGTATGGCTCTGGTAGTACAGAGAGGGTTGGGCTCCTACAGTGGAGGGAGACTAAAAAAGACGTAATGATGATGATGAGTTAGTCTCATACGAACGACCCAAGTTTAAACCGCAAGGTGTAAACTTGGGTCGTTCGTCACACACATCGTTGTTCGTCACACACATCGTCAATTTGTGTGATTTGTTCCCACATATTTATTTATGTATCAAAATCAGCACACCGGAAATTTAACAATGCAATCCTGTATGATGGATGGGGTTTCCCGCGAACCCATTATTGTCAAAATATTGTAAGGCTTCCAGCGGGCCGCTGAAATCACTGAAGCACGGGGATCGGACTGCCGCATACATTCGTACCCCATTTTCTTTTTGTCAGTGTAGTGTATCCGAACAAATATAGGTATAATTGTTGTATTGTTGTGTTTGTATCCGAACAAATATTTAATTTTGAGTAGGGCAATACCAATGTGGGGAGTTCTTGGCGGGAATTTCAGCGGACTACACGGTGTTTGTTTTGGATTGTTGTGCAAATTGTTTCTAGTGGACTTTATAATGTGAAATCGGTGTAATTTAGAGTTATAAAGGCCCATGTTCAAGAACAATGTGTGGGATAACTAAAATAGACAGTCATGGTGCAGCTGTAGTGAGATTTACATAGCGGGCTGGTGGTTGTCCGCCTTACTGCGTTGGTTATGATTAAACCAGTAGATTCGTGAGGGATTGTCGCCAGGGGCTCCATATAATCAACGAAATGAATTTACACCATCATTTCATGGAGAACAAAAAAACTCGAAAAAGTGCGGGAAACTTCTTACTTGATACTTACTGGCTAAATACTTTATGCGTGAAAGCCATAACAAAAAAAATACCAATGTGTCGAACGCTCGTTTAAGCCATATTAAATTTTGAAAGTATTAAGATTTGATTGTTTGTATGTTGTATTCGAAAATACAGCGCCGAATTTGTCCGAAATTGTCTTATGAATTTGTTTAAAGAGTTGTGGTAGAGCCACGCTACCGGCAAAAATCACTTCAGCTGGTAGCATGAATGGGCCGGCTCGTCTGGGGAAGTACCACACTCTCACAGAAAATCGACGTTTGAGTAGTAGTTTTACAGCTTCTATGCTTCGTTCGGTGAGTGAGAGAGCCGGAGGCCCATCCCCCCTCCCCTCTTGGGAGGGAAAACAAAAGGCCGGCAACGCTCTTGTCATACCCCTGGTGTTACATTAGTCCATGGGCAGCGGTGATCACTTACCATCAGGTGACCCGCTTGCTCGTTTGCCGTCCTCTGACATAAAAAAAAAAAAAAAAAAAAAAGAGTTATTAAAGTTTATGGTACGATGTGCTAACCAATTTCTTAACTAAAGAAGATATCTTTTGAAAAGAAAAACTTTTAAAATATGAATTGTTGGACTAGCTGTTTTAAATGGAGTTTTGGTTCCAATAACGAACGTGCCCTGGTTTGAGCGATTTCACCCTGACACTCGATTGCGTTTTCAATTTTCAGGAAAAAGCGCGGTCTGCACGTGACGCATAATAACGTAACCAAATCAATAGAACCGGATAAATACCCCTACCTATTTTTATTATACACGAATTATACAAATCATCATCATCAGGTCTTCCTAGTCTCCACTGCAGGAGCACGACCCTCTCTGTAGTCAGAGGATTTGGCCTACACTCTCCACGCTGGCCAGACGGGTTGGAGAGGTCTCTTTGGTGTTTCCTTAGTCGCCTTTTACGACATCCACGGGATGACATGGAGTGGTCCTATTCTACTCTGCCGGGAACCACACATTTAAATTTCGCGGATTATTTACGAAGACATTAGCTTTTTTATTTTTCATCACAAATAAAGTGGGTGTTTTTTTTAACCGACTTTAAAAGAGGAGGAGGTTTTCAATTCGTCTGTATGTTTTTTTTTAATGTATGTTACACGATTACTCAGTCAATTATGGATCGATTTTAGTGATTTTTTTGTTCGATAGGTAATGCTCCAGACATGCTCCAGAGGAGGTCCCATAAAATTTTTGTCGCAATATATCGAGCTCCTTTTGAAAAAAATAAACAGAAACCCAAAAAAAAATGTATGAGTATGCCGTTCGGTTTAAACTTATTTGTATTTTATTCTTGCGAATCAAGACGATGATGATGAGTACGTTACTCCTCTGTTTTGACTGAACTTTAAAGGTGGTCCTATAATATCTTTTTATCGAAATGTATCCAGTGCTTTTAGAAAAAATCAACAAAAACTAACAAAAATTGTACAGGTTTGCCGTTTGGTTTAATTTTATTTCTGTTTAATTCTTTCGCGAATCAAGACAAGTTGATAACGACGTTGTTCTTCTATTTTAAATTGAACTACCACACCCACTAAAACCTAATTTTATGTTCCAGTTTGTACATTTACGTATAGGGTTGAAGTCGGTTTTACTTTATTGTTTAATATAATTATTATTTTCTGTACTAACCCATCGTGTTTTGTATCGCTGAATAGGTCTTTAAAAAATATTGTGAGGTTTAGAACACCATTTTTCGATTTAGGGATTCGTTTCTGCAATATTTGCAAATTTTTGTTAGAGGTAAGTGTCCCCTTCTACCCTCCTCTATCTGCTAAACGATTGTAAATGGAAACGTGAAAAAACTTACAGTAGTAGGTTTATCTACCTCTGTTTTGTTTGTCCATCAAACAACCGCTCTCAGTAGGTATGTCTCAGTCTGTTTACTTAATTTTGCGTCATATTACTAAACCAACTCTTATTATTTTTAGGACTACCGTAAGGTACGTACTTCGTAACCTATCTGAAAAATTAAGCGTATAGAGACACGTGTGAAATAAAACATACTTATAAAATCTGGGTGTTGTAACATTATTGTATTTTCCTCCACGATATTAATTTTCCTTTTATGTGTAGGTATCTGTTTTCAAAGCAAAGCTAATTTACTGGTAGATATATGCCCTTTGAAGTATACCTCAGAGTGAAAAATAAAATATAAAAAAAATATCGCAGAAAGTCGAGTTTTAAAATCTAAATTTTGAACCAATTCTAACCTTTAAACAGAGGCTTGTAAGGGTGACATTAGCATATTCGTATATTCTTCTCATTTTTCAATTAATAATTTAAAATAGCCTATCCAGGATTTTTCAGCCAACCCATTCGTGATATATTTTTTTAGTATACCTAGCACATTTGATTTAAATACTTTACAGCTCGGTGAAGGTTGATTTAGGTAGATATACTCTGTTGTGCCTGCAGACTAGGAACTGTGGTGGATAGTCGAACACCGGGGTGTTTTTAGTGGGTTCAAGCCCCACATATACTCTGCTGTACCCGCAGTAGAGTGGTATGCGAAGGCATTTTCACCTCGATAAAAAAAGGTAGATATACTCTGATGTATATACAATACAATGATGTACTTATTTGGTACTGAGCTAGCGATAATTTAAATTCAAGTTCTCAACATGAAAAACATTTTTTCTGTAAACAGAAGTAAATCGAGAAAAAATATTAGCTGCTCAATATACTTATTTTGGATCAGAGGTATTCAACGTACTGTACTGTGGAAAAGTACAGACTTGGTCACAGAACAAAAGTTGTTCGTTTTCATGTTGAGAACGTGAATTTTAATCATCGCTAATTCTATACCAAACACGTTGTATATGTATGGAACCTCTTCCATGCGATTGAACATGTAAATTTGTGCCAAACACTCACAGACACAGAGCAATAAAACTTATAACACCTCTCTTTTAGCGCCGGGGTTTACAAAGGCATTTATCCAACATGTGATCTTATAAATCTACTAAATTTACATAATTTTCTCGTAGTTTCAATGAGGCGGCCGAAAAGTCGGTAAATATGGAAATTAACACTCTTGCTTATCACGCTATTACTTAGGCACTTTGTTTTATTGCTTACATTTCACCGGAATCTAATGAACGTGCTAAATCCCCATTTCTGCGGTCCGCATTATTTCTTAAAGCCTAATTGCACACTGGGCGAGTTGACTAAACCCATCTCCAACTGATTGTCTGATAAGAAAGATGATTCCGTGCTTCAGAAAGCACTTTAAGCCGTTGGTCCCGGCTGCCATCTGGTAGTCGTTAAAGGAACCACGTCAGAGGCCGAGAAGTGGTTCCGAAGAACTCTCACACCAGGGTGTGCATGGTCGACTGACCGTGTCACCTACACGAAATGATGATGCTGATCTCCAACTGACTCGAGTACCTACGCGAGAATAAGAAACATGTCTGTTATGCAATATGCATTACATGAAAAACCTTTTGTGTCTTTCAATAAATCCATACTTTTAATCTAGGTCTTAAGGGGAGTATAAATTTTTAAGAGTTCAGTGCTACGCCCATTTCAAATAAATGAAAGAAGAACGAAGATATTATTTAAAATTTTGTTCTTCACCCCTAGATAACTCTTCAAACTATTGTTTCGAATAGTTTCGAACTACTGTTTACAATTTAAAGAAAGAAAAAGAAGGTTTTCTTATCGTTTTTGTCAAAAACGGCGGCTTTTATGTTTTAGTTTAATAGTTGGGGTCAACTATTAAACCGTAGGTAAGTGAACCGTAGGTAAATTGAGGACTAAGTAGGTGGGTACCTACTTAGTCCTCAATTTATAATAAGGCTCAGCTCTAGTGATATGGCGCATAAACAAGCAAACTTCCGTGAGTAGTTGTTAAATGCAAAACAAAAACAGAGGTAAAGCAAGGAAAAGTGCAAGTTAAATCGCTTTACTGCGCGTATGACTTGACCAACGCCTCAATCCATAATCTATACGAATATTCTAAAGAGAAAGGATTTGATTATTTGTTTTTTGCAATGAATAGGCTCCGAAACCCTGAACCGATTTTCACAATTATTGCACCTACAGAAAGGTATTTATTTGCGGGTGACATAGGCTATAATTAACGCGGACGAAGTCGCGGAAAAAATTTCAGTTAAAAGTAAACTGCACTTTACTCGCCTTTCGACTCTCCATTAGACTGGATTACTAGATCAATGTGACTCTTATCCTATTCCCACAGGAGCACTTGATTAAAACTCGGCGTGCCATCGTAAATTTTTACACCGCGCTGAATAACAACGGAGAAATATAAACTTTATTGCTTTCGTCATAAAGTTTGAAATGAGGAGTCAAATGCGTTTTAGCGGATCTTTAAAGTCGGCGGATTTCAATTAAATTTATATTATATAGTTATCGGTGGACTGGGCGGTTTCTTTTGTTAGCGAAGGTATAATAAATTGTTTTTCTTTTTTAATTTTTTTATAGAACCGGTCGTAAAAACTGTCGACTAATCATATCGCAGCATAAATGATGTCAAAGAAGCGCGCGTACCCGATGCTATTCCTGCAACCACCGTGGCATTTATAAATAATAAATAAATAAATATATACGGACAAATCACACAGATTGAGCTAGCCCCAAAGTAAGTTCTTAAGTAAGACTTGTGTTATGGGATACTAACTCAACGATACTATATTTTATAACAAATACATATATAGATAAACATCCAAGACCCAGGTCAATCTGAAAAAGATCGTTCTCCATTTTGACCTGACCGGGGATCGAACCCGGGACCATCCGTGTCGCAGGCAGGCGTGATGACCGCTGCGCCACGGAGCTCGTCGCATTTGAGAATAAATATAATAAATATAAATATATAGGGACATATCACACAAATTGAGCTAGCCCCACAGTAAGTTGTGAACTTGTGTCTCAGGATACTAACTCAACGATACAATATTTTATAATATATACTTATATAGATAAACATCCAAGACCCAGGTCAATATGAAAAAGATCTTTTTCCATAGTGACCTGACCGGGGATCGAACCCGGGACCCCCGTGTCGCAGGCTGCCCCGTGTTGACCGCTGCGCCACGGAGCTCGTCAGAATGACACACCTGGCCATATGCCATTACAGATAATGCTATTACAGATAATATTAACATATCTGTATGGTCAATGGGAATGGTGAAGATAATGTTCACACCTTAACATGTGCACGTACCCGCAAAATTGGAAAATCTAATCGCTTTGTAATCGAATCTATGTAAAAGCCCATTTTCTTTGACCGCTCCATTTAAAAGAATGCAATGAACGTGCCAACGACGACGATGGCCGAAAAGGCTGAATTGGACATATTTTTTATTAGGGATTATATAAATAGGCGAGAAAACCTGAATGTAATATTTGAATGATTATACTACTACTATTACACAACTACGCGGATAGTTCGAAAATACAATGTGTTGAAAAACACTGTCTACCCTTAAAGGAACGACTCAGCCCTTCAATAGGAACAGCTTTTCCTATGGGACTTAAGGTGAAAATATGAAAAAAAAAAATGTTTTACATTCCCATAAAAAGTGTTTAACCAGCTGGGCAATTTGTATGAAAGAGTTATATTTTTTTGGAATTTCCTGGATTGGTCCCATATAAGAAGTTGTTCATTTTAATGGACTGTGTCGCCCCATTAAGAATCGAACAGGGTTTTATAATATGAGACACTAGTAGAAGTTTCCAGAGTCCTTTTAAAAGAACAGAAAGTTTTGTAACAAGAAAAACCGGCCAAGTGCGTTTCGGGCGCAATGTCAGGAGCCATAGTCACAGAACTATATCAAGATAGAAGAAAAATGCTCGTCGATTTGTATCGACACCGAGCGTGTAACATTTTGCGTAGGTATTTTGACGTCACGAGTATAATTTAGTGATGGGAAATATAAGCCGCGCGAAAACGATTTCAAGCCATCGATTAAAAAACGAAATACCGATAATACCTTAGAATATCGCCCTCGTCCCACCCCGCCCGCGATACCAACAAAATCTGGAAGCGGGAGGTTGTATACGCGCTGCGCAGCGAAGTCTAAAATATCGGTCTACATATTTGTAGTGAAAAGAATTAAGTATACTTTACTTTATTCGTGGTACGCAAACAATTTTTTCCTATCTAATTACGATATCGACGACCTCTTTGGCACAGTGGAACCGCCCCGCCCGGGTTCGATCCACCGTCAAGTTAATAAGGAAAACATACAATTCTGTAACCATTGAATTGATGTTAATCTATATAAGTAGGTAAGTTTGGAATCAGCTATCAATAACTTTAGTTTCTTAAGTACAAAATATATAGTACATATCTATTTCTAACAGTTTATGTAGTGGTAGTAGATTTTCTCCTTTATACCTATTTATTTTTACCTAATTGTCACTCAATTATTTACGCAAATTATTCCAGGTTAATATTAATCGATTCAAAATATCGATAAGCAAACTTTATTTGACCGACAGACAAACTCATAATTACTTAATCTAATCGGTAACCTATCACAAACAAGATTTTTTTCTCTTCGAATTTAAGATGGCCGAAAACGGTACGACGAAGTTTTAAATTCCAAATGGCTTCTTTACCATATTTTCTACTTCTATAAACTTAATAAACATATTTTTCATCTTTTAGAACAGTCTTTTTCAACAGCCACCGTGGTCCAGTGGTTAAGGTGTTTGCCTTGTTGACCCGGGGGTCGTGTCAATTCCCGTTAGGACATTGCAGGCATGAATCACCTGAGCGTCTGATAAAAGATGATTCCGGTGCTTCGGAAGGCACGTAAAGCCGTTGGTCCCGGCTGCCATCTGGTAGTCGTTAAAGGAACCATGTCAGAGGCCGAGAGACAATTCCGAAGAATTCTGACACCAGGATGTGCATAGTCGACTGACCGTGTCACCTACACGGAATGATGATTATCTTTTAGAAAAACTGTCGACCGGAAATCAAAACATTTAATTTTATTTTGATATGACTTTTGGTAAGAATAATTTCCTTTTCTAGAAATATTAAAGATAGAAGTAACTTTTTCCATATAATTATTCACACCGATTTTCAATAACTACTTACAGTCGACAAATCGAGATTAGTAATAAAAATAATATTATTGGAGTGTAGCAAAGGCTTCACAAATTTTGGGACATATAACAATAGTAGTATAGTATATTAACGTAGGGTTGCAATACAAACCATATAGCTTCCAAAAAAATAACTATCAAAAATCGGAATTTCAACAATATAGCAATTGGATTTTCGGTCAAATGAAACTGAATGGAAAATAAAAAAATTACGAAACGTTTTCGGTGTTTTAAAATTCGTACATAACCTATTCTTGTTTATGATAGGTCACCGTCAAAACATCTGTTTATGTGTCGGCAGACTAACTGATAAATACCTAAATTAATTTTCAGATTAGCTTACGGCAGATATCTTAAACTAATTCAGCTGAAATTCCGATCACCTAATGCCAGGAGTATCATCTTATGAGGGAACTAGGTTATTTAGGTAAAGAAGTGGAGTGGAATGGGGTAAAGCAGAGTTCGAGACTTTGCATAGTTAATTAAAGAGGGAAAGGGAGTGGAGTGTACGACAATTAAGAAACAAAATAAATAATAAGAATAAATTCAAACCATTTTTAAAAACAAGCTTTTATTAGAAGACCATAAAAAGAAAAAAATTACCCAGGTTTATGTATTTGTACCTTTTCATCATTTGACATTATCACTACATCAATAGTCGGATAAGCTGTGCTAATTATTCGTCGTTTCTTTGATGGGGCAGTATAGGCGTCTTCGTGGAAATGTTTAGAAGAAGTCCGGCTATTTTTTGTAGGAAACCATTTTTACGGCCTGTTGCTTACATCCATCCATCCATCCATCAGGTCTTTTTTAGTCGCCACTGCAGTCACTTCCTGTTGCTTCAATCCACTTATTTTAGATATGAGGAAAACTATATATATAACCTATATAATCAGTGTTTAGTAATATTTGCTTTTTACTACGGAAAGCTAAATAAATAAAAAAAGAAATCATTCAAATTATCAGTTAATCTGCTTTCAAAATCGATATATATAATCGAGTAAGCAAATTGCAGTGCACATCACTATTCTTATTTTAGACAGACAAACTGATAAATTGACCTTGGACGCTACTCAACAATTTGAAAAGCTTACTTTTACATTGCTGGTTTTGAATGGATCTCAAGTCTGGCTCGTATAATTAAAGACGCAATGGAAAACTAGCATTTGATACATAATCGCTCTATTATTATTGTGGTAAAAGTAATACGGAGCAACAAAATAAAGGTTTTTTAAATATTTACGGATATTTTAAAACAAATAATACTAACCAATGAAAGGAAATACCTTTATCTCCCGCTCCACCTTTATTGGTGTTGTTTGCACAGTTAATTACCGAACTACGAGTCATTTTGTTTTAAGAACTTGACGTCGCACGCAGACTGCGGTCGCTCACCGACTGAGCTTCGCGCCGAACATTTGAGCCATTGAGGCTTAATTTTTCCACGCGAGGTACGTACACTTCTTCCTTCTATCTTGATATAGTTCTGTGGCCATAGTAGAAAGACATTTTATAAGTTTGACAACTTTTTTTTATTAATTATAGAATTAGGCATTTGTCTCCCATCTCACCTGATGTTAAGTGACGATGAAGTCGAGGATGTCACATGCCTATCCAAGAGATACCCATTTATTCTACTTTTGAATGTCCCGGGATTGTACTTATCTGGGAATATAGACGCAGGCAGTTCATTCCACACCTTAGCTATTCGAACCAAAAAGGAACTGTCGAAGCGTTTAGTACGACTCTTTGGAATTTCTACGACAAAAGGGTGAAATTTGTCTCTGCGTCTCGTAGTCCTATGGAGGAATGGTGAGGGTTCTACTAGCTCAAAGAGCGCCTTCGCACACTTGCCAAAATGGATCCTATAAAAAACCGATAGGCAAGCTTTACGGCGATGCTCCAGGGATTGCAGATTTATGACAAAATAAAGTATGGAGGTAATTTTTTTAGAGAAACAGTAAAAAAATGTTATTTAATTTTTATTTTATTACTTTTCGGCGTTATAAATATCTATACCCATTTATTCTAGTACTAATAGTCTTTGAGCCAAATCGCGGACAGACAGAGAGACATGGCGAAACTATAAGGGTTACTTT
Organism: Rhodophaea formosa; assembly: GCA_963082605.1. NCBI lineage: Eukaryota > Metazoa > Arthropoda > Insecta > Lepidoptera > Pyralidae > Rhodophaea > Rhodophaea formosa. The sequence continues at coordinate 3,088,306 of OY720219.1, forward strand.
CTACGGATCCCTAAAAAGAAACATTTCGGTAGGTATTTTCACCTGTTTTAAGGCCGCAAGGAATGGCAGTCAAAATGAAGGAGGTCACAGTCAGACCCTTGTTTGATTAAATTTTTAAGGACAAGGGTGTGCGATTTTTTATTACCGTTTGCATAATCTGAATGTCTTTGGGATGGCTCCAAGATTCTTTTCATTAAGGATTATTAAAATATTTCTATTTCAAACTGTTTTTTTGCTCAATTGTTTTTTATAATTTTTGGTACTTATTATAAGATTATGGCTCTGGTAGTACAGAGAGGGTCGTGCTCCTGCAGTGAAGACTAGAAGGACCTGATGATGATGATGATTATAAGATTAAAGTAACTAGTAACAAGTAACTAGGTGTTGAAAGTATGTACACAACCAGTTCTTATACTCTCATTTATACGAAAATAAAAGATATAGATTGATTGATTGAGTATCAATAATTTAATTTTTAGTGCAATGCCTTGATGGTCCCGGGCTCGATCCCCGGTCAGGTCAAGATGGAAAATGATCTTTTTCAGATTGACCTCGATCTTGGATGTTTATCTATATATGTATTCGTAATTAAATATAGTATCGTTGAGTAAGTATCCCAAAACACAAGTCTCGAACTCACTTTGGGGCTAGCTCAATCTGTGTGATTTGTCCGTAGGTATATATTTATTTCAATTTGTGTTAGCTGTTTCTTTTTTAAACCTATTTATTCTTATAGCAAGTATCTATAGTACTCAGGCGACGAAAGTCTGTAACGACAAGTTCTGATATTTTTATACTTACACATTCTTTCATGCAAAGAATGCGAATATTGATTGAGTAGTATAGTTTAATTTTTATGTGCAAGGGTGCGAAATTTTTGTCAGTTTGTATAAAAACTGAATATCTTTCGAACAGCTTCAAGATTAGTTTAGGATGATTAAAATATTTACTTTGTTTCACCTGTTTTATTTTTAATTTTTGCTATAATGAGATAAGCAAGTAATAGTATTTAAGGTATTTACTTTGATGTCGAAAGGCTGTACATAACAAGTTTTGGTATTCTTACACTTGCATATGAATATGCAAAATAATATTACTATTATAGATTTGACTGTTGGTTTTTTTTGTCAGTTTGTTTGCATTGAAAGGGCTCCGAAAGAACTGGATCGATTTAAAAAAAAATCTGTTTCAAGTCAATTTGGCTAGGCTGGCGATACAATGATCTAGACCCGAGTGAATTAGGCTAAGTATTATTTAGGCGAACGAATTCGTGGAAAAATTGCTAGTTTGCAAATAAAAACATTGACTGATTGATCCAAACTCCAAAGCAAATTATCAAAAGGAAACCTGCGTACTAAGTACCTAGTTGTCCCTTGAGTATGGGATGGGATGAAATGGCCATCCTTTCAGAGATTTTACGGGCGGCCAAATAGTTGCGGAATAGTTACCTGGACTCACATGTCTTGGATGCCACTAAGAACACACTTAGATATAGTGAGAGTTTGAATATTAAAGTTTCCTACTTACACTCTTCAAAGGTAAAAACTCAAAGCCGGCATTTATGTAAATATCGCCTCGGGCTCTGCCTCGTGAAGCTGACACAAAATAACCTAAGTTCCGATAACACATCATCAGCCGTGGGTACCGGCTGTCAGCTTTGTTAAATAAATAAATATAAATATACTAGCTGATACCCGCGACTTCGTTCGCGTGGACTTTATGACTCCAGCCTATTATACCTCAATACGACCTGATGTCGATACATAACAAAATACGAAAAATTATACAAATTGAGCTAACCCCCTTATGAAATTATCTACGACAATATTGTCTATTGCACGTCAGAAATGACTAAATGTGTGAAACACTACTCATTTTCCACCATTGTATGTACCACATTTTATAATAATAAATACATACGGACAAATCACACAGATTGAGCTAGCCCCAAAGTAAGTTCTTGAAAGACTTGTGTTATGGGATCCTAACTCAACGATACTATATTTTATAACAAATACATATATAGATAAACATCCAAGACCCAGGTCAATCTGAAAAAGATCGTTTTCCAACTTGACGTGACCGGGGATCGAACCCGGGCCCCCGTGTCGCAGGCTGGCGTGGTAACCGCTGCGCCACGGAGCTCGTTTTATGCAATAAATCTCATTTCATTTCCCATAGTAAGCTACAACAGGTTCTGCGAGGCCTACAAGGGCCTAAACCAAATTTTAAATGATCTCTCCATGTTCTTTTGAACTCCCGACGCAAAAAGAGGGGTTTTATAAGTTTTACCGCTCTGTGTGCCTGTGTATGACGGGTGAACCGATTTGGATGCGTTTTTATTTAATGCAGGTTTCTGGGCGACTGTTCTTTGACATGTCTTATCACATAATCGATTAAGCTTTTAACTAGATGGAGGTATTTTTTGTCAGAAATCTGTAAATATTTTTTTCCAAAATGGGGCAGCACTGGTCTCTGTAAAATTTATGAATGGCCTTTACGTCAGACAAATTTTGTCCATAGTATAAATAGTGGATGATTTGTCAGTTTTCGAATACGTTCTTTTAGTCTCCACTGCAGGAGCACGACCCTCTTTGTACTGCCAAAACCATATATTAGCCAGAGCAGCCAGAGGATTCGGCCTACACTCTTCACGCTGGCCAAACGGAGAGGTCTCTTTGATGTTTATAAGCTTTGTTCAGCTTACGTTTCCTAAGTCGCCTCATACGACAGACACGGACAAACTTGGAGTGGCCCTATTCTACTCTGCCAAGAACCAAACGGCAAATATACATTCTATACTTTTAATAATTTGTGTCTTCGCTTACACTCTGCCCTACAATTTGTCGTACCAAGCTTACCCTCTATCCCGCTTACACAACAAATGAATGAGCTAGATAACTATATTTCCGCCGATAGTAGGAAAATAGAGGTTGTTTAAAGATAAGTTTCCCTTAGATACTAGTTTGAATCTGCTTTGCATTCATGTTATCCTAATAAGGTTGTTGTGCAGTATTGTGATGTTTGGTAACTTTTTGTTTTATAGGTTGGGAGATCGGAAAATTGTATTTTGCCACAGATACTTTTCATGTAGTTCGCGACTTCGTCCTCGATTATTTCGATTCATTTTAACTTGCCGCGACTCTGACCGTGACACAGGAAACTTGTTTAATTTGTAAAATAAAAAAAAACCGGCCAAGTGCGTGTCGGGCCACGCGCAGTGTAGGGTTCCGTAGTTGCAAATGACAACTTTGAGTTCACACTGTTCACACTCGCACCCCACAGTTTAACGACCAAAAACATCTCGTATGAAATTTTACATTTTCGAGTACATTTTATAAGTTTGTTGCCTATAACTTTTTAGTTTATACTTAGTACTCAGCTGTGATAGTTTTCCTTTCAATTTCAGTACATATACTACTGCTGTAATTTTTTTCACGTGTCTATATATAACCGTTTAGCAGATAGAGGGGGGGGACACGTACGTCTAACAAAAATTTGCACTTTAAAACCAAATATTTCGGAAACGGATCCCTAAATCGAAAAGTGGTGTTCTCAACCTCACAATATTTTTTAAAGACCTATTTAACGATACCCCACACGATGGGTAAATAGGGAAAAAAAAATTACTCCCCCACTTTACTTGTATGGGAGCTACCCAAAAAAAATTTTTTTTAAAGATTTTATTCTACCACTTTTTTGCCAGGATTAATATACATACCCATACCAAATTACAGCTTTCTAGTACTGATAGTCTCTGCGTAAAACCGCGGACGGACAGACAGACAGACAGACAGACAGACAGACAGACAGACAGACATGGCGAAACTATAAGGGTTCCTTGTTTACTACGGAACCCTAAAAAAGTTAATCCTTTACCTTTCATATACCTAACACAGAGGAAAGCAAAAATATGCAGATACTAGCTGTTACCCGCGGCTTCGCCCGCGTAATATATACCTATGTCCTTCTCGGTACCCTAACCTATGTGTATGCAAAGTTTCATGATGATCGGTTCAGTAGATACGGCGTGGAAGCGTAACAAACAAACAAGTAAATAAACAAACAAACTCACTTTCGCATTTATATAATATTAGTTGGGATTGGGATATTAGTTGGGATTAACAGTGAAACCATATTCAAATACATAGATACATATCTGTTGTGATATGTTGTACACAGTTTGCATTTTTTTTTAAAGACAACCGTGTTTGTTTTTTATTTGTAAAAAAATAGCTTCAATTCTTTCATAATAATGGTCACAATATTGAAATTCTTGTAAAAAAAACTATTTTTAGCTTCTCTTGTCTAAAAAGCATAATTTTGAAGTTTGAACAACACAGAACTAGAACTAAAGCAACAAAGAAAAACGAACCAGCAAATAAATAACGGATTTACATCGAGGGCCACGAATCACACGCGACGCTTAGGATTCAGAATCCTTCACTTGCTCCTGATTTATCCATGGCCCTCGTTTTAAAGCCGTTCTTTATTCGCTGGTGGCATAATATACTACTAAATACAGGTGCAAAAATATTTCTAAAAACAAAACTTGAAAACACCAAGCAGCAAAATTCCAAGTTACAACACAAAAAATCCCTCGGGATAAAGAAAGTGAGAATTCAGCAACAATAGTGGCGGCGGTACCAGGGCCGCAGAACAATGCAGGATACATTAGCCTCAACACTGTTCTCATTAACTCCAAGCCGAATCGGCAAGGCCTGTATTTATTATTTACATCTACCTATGTAATCAGGATTTCGCTAATTTTCAAGTCCGAGGGAATAAAGAATGTAATTCAGAGGTTAGAATCCTTGACTAGCTCGTGATTCCTCTCATGGGCCTTCACTTTAAATACGTCTTTAATTTACTAGTTGCATAATATACTACTACTAAATACACGTGAATAAATATGCATGGAGATAAATAAAAGTATTGTAAAGACTTTTTTAAAACTTGAAAACACCAAGCTTCAAAATTTCCCTCGGGAGTGAGAATTCAGCAACAATAGTGGCGGGGTACCAGGGCCGCAGAACAATGCAGGATACATTAGCCTCAACAATGTTCTCATTAACCCCAAGCCGGATCGGTAAGGCCTGTATTTATTTACATAGCTAATTTCCAAAGTCCGAGGGAATGAAGAATTAATTTGTAATTAGTTTTTCTTTGTTGTTTCGTTTGGGGAAAACGATATTAAATTTTTATATTTATCTCATAGAATTAAAATAAAATTTAAAGTTATTTATGATTCTTTCTTTTAAATTAGTGTTATATCAGAAGCGGGGCCAAATTCGTATGTTTGATATTATTTTGGACATATTTACTGGGTGAGCAGAACTTTCAATGTAGGTGTCACCCATTTTGGAATTTTTTTCGACTGTGCTGTGCGCGTGTCGTGCAAAAATACTTGTCCAATTTTAATGAAATTTGGTATAGGGGTTTTTTGAACACCAGTTTTTACCAAGCTTGAAAATTCCAAGTTTCAACACAAAAGATCCCTCGGGAGTGAGAATTCAGCAACAATAGTGGCGGGCTACCAGGGCCGCAGAACAATGCAGGATACATTAGCCTCAACAATGTTCTCATTAACCCCAAGCCGGATCGGTAAGGCCTGTATTTATTTACATACGTAATCGCTTAAGAATTATACTGTACAGGATTCCGCAAATTACCAAAGTCCGAGGGAATGAAGAATGAATTTGTAATTAGTTTCTCTTTGTTGTTTCGTTTGGGGAAAACGATATTAAATTTTCATATTTATCTCATAGAATTAAAATAAAATTTAAAGTTATTTATGATTCTTTTTTTTTTAAATTAGTGTTATATCAGAAGCGGGACCCAATTCGTATGTTTGATATTATTTTGGACATATTTACTGGGTGAGCAGAACTTTCAATGTAGGTGTCACCCATTTTGGAATTTTTGTCGACTGTGCTGTGCGCGTGTCGTGCAAAAATACTAGTCCAATTTTAATGAAATTATTAAAATAGGGGTTTTTTGAACACCAGTTTTTACCAAACTTAAAAATGCCAAGATTCAACACAAAAGATCCCTCGGGATAAGTGAGGATTCAGCAACAATAGTGGCGGCGGTACCAGGGCCGCAGAACAATGCAGGATACATTAGCCACAGCAATGTACTCATTAACCCCAAGCCGGATTGGTAAGGCCTGTATTTATTTCCATTCGTAATCGCTTAAGAATTATATTGTACAGGATTTCACTAATGAATGAATGAATTTGCGATTAGTTTCTCTTTGTTGTTTCGTTTGGGGAAAACGATGAACAATTTTCATACTTATCTCCTAGAATTAAAATTACATTTTTAGTAATTAGTTTTTTTAATGGATTAAACAGAAGTGGACAACCAAATTTGTATATTTTACATTTTGGATATTGTTACTGGACTGGACAGATGTATCAATCATTTATATTGAAAGTTTTTGTCTGTCTGTGCGCGTATCACGCAAGAAATATAGGTCCAATTTTAGTGACATTTAGTTCAAGGGTTTCTGCAATACCATTTTTTAATCTTATATATAGTTTATTCCGAAATTCCTGTAGGACAATGAAAAAAAATCATCAAGGCTTTTTATTAAGTCTCCACTGCAGGAGCACGACTCTCTCTGTACTACCAGAGCCATATGCTAGCCAGAGCAGTCAGAAGATTTGGCTTACACTCTCCACGCTGACCAGACGGGTTGGCGAGGTCTCTATGATGATTATAAGCTTTGTTTAGCTATTGTTTCCTGATTCGCCTTCTACGTCATCCACGGGAAGACTTGGCGTTCTAGTCTACTTAGCCGTGAACCACACGGATTATAAAAAATCTAACTACATATTAAAAATCTTAACACAAGCAAGTCAGCGGGTACAGCTAATATAATTATAATATGTAAACCACACCTCAGATTTTGAATCTAGTGGATTTTATCAAAGTAAGTAAGCCGGCTCACCAGACTCTTGGGAAGGCTCGGTAACGTTAGCTTATATTTAAAAGCTAAGCTGTCGTTTATACAAAGCTGAGTGTTTGAGCTTACGTCTTTCCTTTGAGAACAAAATTCTCTTGTTTTTCATACGGCTTTTCCTGGAAAGCTTTTGCTATTGCTTGCTTTAGTCAAGTAGTTATGTTTTAAGAGTTTTGACATAAATCACACAACACAGTTTCTTTTAAGAGTTTTGACATAATATGAAAATAAACATTAAAATCTTACAAATTATTAAAAGTTGTAGATCAACTTTTGACAAACAAGCTATCAAAACTGCTATCCCTAAACCCCCTCCTTATATAAAGATTGGAATATGACTTGAGCCAATTTAAAAACAGCAGTTTTTCTTTTATTTTAATGGGCAGGGGCTGTGCCCCCTCGTTCTATTGAACTTTGAATATGACATGTGTTTTTAAAACATATAAGATTGCGCCTTCTATCAGGCTTTGACTGCGATATGCGTTCTTTCAACATATCAGTCTGTATGTTTTTTATGGCTGCCGAGGGTCGACGTATTTTATTTTAATTTTTATAAACATAAGAGAAATGTTTGAACACAGCATAAAGCGGCTGATTAAAGCTAGATTCACCGGCAAGACTCAGTCGACATTGCTAAGTTATCAAACTGCACTTAAAAGGCAAACTCAGTTCGTTTCAAAACTAACTTCACTAATAATTTGCTTCAACTTTTTATCCATTTTCAAAGAAAGGGGAGGACTTTATATATGCTGACTTATAGATATGAGGGAAGTGTTTGAGCACGGCATATTGTTTGATTAGAGAACTGCCAGCGGCAGTACAGCCGCCGTCGGTAAGCTAGCAAACTGCACTTACGATGAGAAACTCTACTAGTTTCTAAACTAACTCAACTGTTCGGTTGCATCAACTTTTACCCACTTGAAGTGTTTCAGCACGGCATATTGTCGGCTGATTAAAGCTAGATTCGACGACAACTCACTCAACGTTGCTAAGTTAGCCAACTGCACTTAAAAGGCAAACTCCGCTCGTTTCAAAACTAATTCCACTATTATTTTGCTTCAACGTTTTATCCACTTTTAAAGAAAGAGGAGGTCTTTATATATGTTGGCCCATAAATATGAGAGAAGTGTTTGAGCATGGCATAATCTCGGTTGATTATAGACTACCAGCGGCATCACAGCCGGCGTCGGTAAGTTGGCAAACTTCACTTGCGACGAGAAACTATACTAGATTCTACTCAATTGTGCAATTGCATCAACTTTTTACCCACATTCATCGAAAGAGGAGGATTTATGATGCTGAATTAGAAATGTGACACGGCATATTGTCGGCTGATAAAAGTTAGTTCAGCTGCCGGTCGAAGTTGCTAAGTTTGCACACTGCACTTAATTGGCAAACTCCGTTCGTTTCAAAAGTAGCTCTACTATTGATTTGCTTCAACTTTTTATCCACTTTCAAAGACGGCGAAAGTCTTTATGTAAGCTAGCTCATAAATATGGTTTGAAGTTGGTTGAACTGCCAGCAGCAGCACAGCCGGCGTCGGTAAGTTAGCACACTGCACTTACAACAAAAAACGACTAGTTTCTAAACTAACTCAACTGTTCAGTTGCATTTACTTTTACCCACTTTCATGGAAAGCGGAGGATTTATGAATACTAGACCAATAAAGTGAGAGAAGTGTTTGAATGTGGCATGTTTTAAGTTGATAAAAGCACTGGAAGCTAAGCAAGCAAACTGCACTTACGATGATAAACTACTCGTCTTAAAACGAACTCTGCTGTTAATTGCTTAAACTTTTCACAACAATAAAATGTTCTCTGTGTATTATATTGTGTATACCGGCTCATAAAAATGAGGGGGAGAAGTGTTTGAGCATGGCATATTTTTGGTTGCTTACAGCAGCGCCCGAGGCAGCACAGCCGATGTTGCTAAGTTAGCAAACTTCAATTACGATGAGAAACTCGATTCGTTCCAAAACTAACTCTACTATTCAGTTTATTCAACTTTTTACTGACTTTTTTTATGTGTGCTGGCTCATAAATATGAGAGAAGTGTTTAAGCAAGGCATATTCTCGGTTGATTAGAAAACTACCAGCGGCAGCCTAGCTCGGTAAGTTAGCAAACTGCACTTACGGCGAGAAACTGTACTCGTTACAAAACTAACTCTACTATTTAGTCGCTTAAACTTTTTGGCCAACTTTTGAAAAGTAAGGTTTTTGTTTGCAGTCTATTTTCGACATATGATATAGGATAAACGAGTTTCTTGATGACAACTTTTTGCAGATTTAGTATCTAATAGTTGTATTAATAATCATAAGCATTCTTATCCGAGTGCGTCGTAAGAGTCTACATAAGTACTCACAATTATTTCAAAAATAAATAATCCCGTCTGCTCTCCTTTTTAAACGCCTTTCTAAGGACACTAGGGTTTTTGGAAGACACGAGGTAGTAAAGAATTTTAGAAAGGTTAAAAGTATCGTGGAAAATCGTTTAAATGATTGCTTAATTTGTGTACATTTTCATTTTCTTATAATATCGTAGATACAAAGTTGTGACGCTACCAGCAACTGTCAGAAAAAATCGTACGATTCGGAGGTTGCGACCGCATGCCTATGTGTGTATTATTTTGCTTGTCTGCAAATATTTTCTCACACCACACGACGGCCGACACATTATTGCGTGTAGTTTATCATTTTGATTCACGGCTGCAAGTTTGGACGTGCCCGCGATTTACTGGATTTGTTTGTAAACTCTTTATTGTGCATAAAATAACTTGCCTACAATACTTTAGGCTTATTATTTTTTCTGGCTGCACCATTTACATACAGATAACGAAAAAATACCAAAACAAAATCAAAACGTTTATTCAGAAAATAGGCCGTTGCAGGCACTTTTTCACGTCATATCATATTTAAAATTATCTTATTAGATAATATGTATTTATTAATTGTTCAAAAGCTACAGACTACTAGCCTTATTACTAAACTACTACTACTAGACTAATACCTAGTCCGTACCGTCCTATCGATGAATTAGGGTCGATAGGAAGATATTTTATAGGTGTTTTATGCATTTACAGTGCTATTATAAGACATTGGAAATATTTTCGCAGGCAGGATTCGACTCCAGCGCCTTAAGAGGGTATACTAGCAGTGCGTTTTCCATACATAAATGTATTTCTTTATTTTCTCGCTGAAAACTGCTTCTAGAGGCACATAATTCTTTTTACATACAATCTATTACTAAAATAGGTATGTCCCTATGTTTTTTTTCTAAATACCTGTTTAAAAGAAGAGAAAAATGTACAAAAGGAGTTTTTTTGGAAAAAATAAAAAATAGGGGTATTCCTATTTTAGTACTAGATTTTATGAAAAAAGAATTGTGGCTCTAGAATCAGTTTTCAGCGAGAAAATAGAGAAATACATTTGTATGGAAACCATGTTGAAAAAATACGGCTAGTATAGGCTCTTAAGTCTTTGTACGATGCCTAATCAGGGCACCGTGCTTTGATTCTACACGTCTAACTAATTTCTCCACTGTATTCCATTCCTCTAATACATATGACAGCTTGCGTCAACTACTACCTCATCAATACAAGTGAGGTATTTGATTTAACTCATTTTACAATGATTTTCCCATATCTTATTTCGTAATTCAATAGGACGAGTCTCTGGGGATGATGATGGTACTTCTATTATTAGTATTGTAAATTTTTTTTTTATATATATATTTTTTTTTTAATATATAGGGACATATCACACAAATTGAGCTAGCCCCACAGTAAGTTGTGAACTTGTGTCGCAGAATACTAACTCAACGATACTATATTTCATAATAGATACATATGTAGATAAACATCCAAGACCCAGGTCAATATGAAAAAGATCTTTTTCCATAGTGACCTGACCGGGGATCGAACCCGGGACCCCCGTGTCGCAGGCTAGCGTGTTGACCGCTGCGCCACGGAGCTCGATAAATTATGTGTACTTTAAATTAAAAAATTACAAAAATAAACCCAAAACTAAAAAACAGATCAACAATACATACTTAGTCTGTATACCAACTTATTCTGACCAATATTATAAGTGCAAAAAATGAGTTTGTTTGTTTGGCTGTAAAGCCTTAACCTGAACTACCGAACTCAGTATCATGAAATTTAAAAGTACTGTTCCCGAGGGATGGACATTAGCCGCGGGCAAAATAGCCTACAATATAGAAAAAAGATGGTGGGTAATTCAGTCAGTCATTCTGATATTATCGGTACTATAATTTGTTGTGATCACGCTATAATGCGGCTTTTACATTTTTGTTACCTATTATAAAATAATTACCTGAAGAAAATCGATTTGGTATTATTGATTTGTATTTTTCAAATAGTTCTGGTTCGTAGATAAAACTATAAAAATCGTATTAATTTGTTTGTCCATTTTTCACATCTCAGGGAGAATCACAATTACAAGGGTTTAAAAAAATAAACGCCACATTGCATTTTATTCTGAAACAAAATAAAAGATTGCGTGTGGAACTTTATTTCCGAAATGAAGAAAAAAAGGAAGCGACGATATTTTACTTCGAATATCTAAATTTTCTGAAACATAACTCATTTAACTCATCCTATTTTCACTTCGAGCAACACGGCTTTTCCGTATGCTCGAAGTATTTTCACAATGAGGTTTTCTATACTGCAGGCCGATTTGCTAACTCGCTATACAACGATTAGATTGTCACTTTTGCATCCATTATGGTATTTATATCTTAAATAAAAATAGTCATTCATACAGAAGCCGTAATGAATATTGAAGTTACCATGAAAATGATGTACACCTTAGCTGTCAAAAGTTAGTAAATAGGCCTGCTGGACACTGAAAGTGGACCCCATCATCATTTCCAATTTATTTTAATAATGTTGAAGTAAAAGTACCAGGAGATAATGAATTCAAAGAGGGCTGTATTAATGCCCAGCACAGTCAATAAAAAAGTTAGACTGGGGTCTAATCGTTATTTTATGTGCCGTGTTTCCGTACCATTGTGTCATCGGGTAACATAAATACAGACCTATATGTCCTTCAATAAAAAGGTAAAAGAAGTATAAAAAGAGGAAAAAGGTAGTTCAAGATTATAGTTAAAAAAAGCTTTCTGAAAGAGCTACCTAGCTTGAATTCGATTCAACCCGAATTAAAGAACATGATTGATTAAAAAATTAAAAATAAATTACTATTAAGTAATTCTTTTAACCTTTTGTATAATGAGTTCTCTGGAAATGGGGTCTGCCTTTGTTATTTTCAATTTGTTTTAATAATGATAAAATAATAGTACCAGGAGATAATGAATACGAGAGAAGTGTAATTAATGCCCGAACAATGACGGGCACAATAAAAGCTAGAACAAAGGTGACACGGCGCTGATACTTTCAAATTAATTTCGCATGAAAGAAGAAGTTTCATTATAATTCAACTATTAGTATTTGCCCGCGACTTCATCTGCGTACCCTTTGAGAGCCATGTAAGTAGGTACGCTTAGCTGGATAATAGTAGAGGCCAAGTGAGTCAAGCCGAGTGCTTAAAATAAACCGATGAGCTTACTGAGTACGAGCAGCGTATGACGATTTTCAATACATTTGCGATTACCGTATATTAAATTGAGTAATTTTAATTGGAGAAAGACTGCCTGTCAGTTCCTGCTTGCCTAATAACTTCAGAACTTCTTTGAATAGATTTTGGATTGAACGGCGGCGTGAATACTGAACCCGATCATCATAAAATTTTGCATTTTCTATGGACTACGGACAAGGATTTTCATCCCAGAAAAACAAACTGTTCCCGATGGATCGACATTGAGCGAGCGGAGCCGCGGGTGAAAACTAGTATCGAAATAAAGATTATAAAATGTGCAGGCTAAATATTCTGATATCTATGGTGCAGGCTATCAGAAGATTCTCGGTTACACTGGCGTTTCAAATATAACCTAGCTATTTGAAAGCTCCAATAAAAAATCGAAACAAGGAAGAAAACAAAGCCTCAATTTTCGAACAAAGCAAAGCAATCTAGCACAAACAAACAAGACTGCAGCCTACCGTAACTAACGATCAGGTTTGGGAATAGCTGCAATACAAACCAAACAGACTATGTATATTTGTGAAATACCTTTTTGTGAAATAGGACGGCGAGTAAGAGGTGGGTCACCTGACGGAAAGTGTTCACTCTGCCCATGGACAACTGCAACACCAGGGGTGCCGACAAGAGCGTTATCGGCCTATTTTAACTAAGTATTCGTTTAAAAGATAAAGATGTTTTTTAACTACTGATTCGGCAAATAGACATACGGCCCACCTGATGGAGATCTGTTACCATAGCCTTTGGAGGCCTGAGCACCAGGGGTGTTACTCGCGCGTTGCCAACCCTGAAAACTTTTCACGCCATTATTAAAGGACGCCCCGATGATGGTCTTCGTAACAGACCGAAACTAGTCGGCGGATCCGACGTAATAAAACGTGAGTAAAGCCGTGTTTTCATAATGTTCAGTATAATCAATATAGATACGGTAGAGGGCAAGGTTCATACAAGGAGTATAGGTAAACCTAAAAACTTATAAAATATGCTGACTGATTTATACTGCTTTTAAACTCCATGACGAAACAAAGCTCCGGCGATATGAATAAAACATGGTTGAAAAAGTTAGAATAAACACACGTTAATAAAGCGTTCGTATTTAACCCTTTTCCAGTTTCGAGCGATTGTATTTTTGCAACGTTCAAAGTTTATTTAAGGTTCGCCTGGACGCGCATGTCTCCATACAAAAGGAAAAAGGGAATTGTGGCAATATTTGATAATTTTGGAGTAAAATTAAGCATCCAATCAATTAATCTCATTATAATCTACGTACGTTCCTATACAGTTTGGTAAAATTATCAATAGTTTGAGAATTATACGCCTCTCAAGATTTCCATACAAATTTAAAAATGCTTGTAATTCTCAAACCATTAGTATTTTAACCAAGCTGTATAGGAACGTACGTAGATTATAATGAGATTAATTGATTAAATGCTTAATTTTACTCCAAAATTATCAAATATTGCCACAATTCCCTTTTTCCGTTTGTATTGAGACATGCGCTTCCAGGCGACTCTTAAAACGCTGTTTGTAGATGGATAAAAAACTTCTATTGGACGGAGATTTATATCTATTTAACATAACAAAAGCTACAGACCAATAAAAACAGACCACCACCCTTAGGTATATATACTCATAATTTTGTATCATAATCTTCCAGTCTTCTAAATAGGTTTCCACCATCTTTTATTGTATCTTCTTCTGTACCTAAAGGTTGCCTGGAAGAGATTGCTTATCAATAAGTTCGCCCTTTTGTAATTTTTTTTCCTAATCATGTTCTTTTTGTATTTTTGTTACTATGGCGCAATAAAGATATATTGTATTGTATTGTATAGGTGATGTATAGAAAAAGGTATACTGGTATTTGAAAACAATCAAACACTAGGTATAAAATTATTGTTATTTTAGGACTAAATTCTTCATCCTAACTAATATTATAAATGCGAAAATGAGTTTGTTTGTTTGTTACGCTTTCACGCCCTATCTACTGAACCGATCATCATGAAATTTTGCATACACATAGGTTAGGGTACTGAGAAGGACATAGGCTATATCACGCGGGGGAAGCCGCGGGTAACAGCTAGTTAAAAATAAATACAGGGACAAATCACACAGACTGAGTTAGCCCCACAATAAGTTGTGAAATAGTGTCGTAAGATTCTAACTCAACGATACTATATTTTCAAGTATTCTTGAGCTGGTATCCTACGACACAAGTTCACAACTTATTTTGGAAGGCTAGCTCAATTTGTGTAATTTGTCCCTTTACATTTATGTATTAATTTTTTTTACTAGCTATTTAGGTCCCACAGCTGGGCAAAAGCCTCCCCTTACAAATTATTTTATTATTGCCGTGTGGTTCCCGGCAGAGTAGAATAGGGCCACTCCAAGTCTTCCCGTGGATGTCGTAGAAGGCGACTGAGGGAACACAAGCTAAACAAAGCTTATAAAAATTAAAGAGACCTCTCCAACCCGTCTGGCCAGCGTGGAGAGTGTAGGCCAAATCCTCTGACTACCCTGGCTAATATGGCTCTGGTAGTACAGAGAGGGTCGTGCTCCTGCAGTGGAGACCAAAAAAGACCTGATGATGATGATGATGATGACAAATTATTTTGCCTTTTTTGCAGATGGAGTGTCGGTCGCGGGTCCAGCAAAACGACCTACTCCTGCACGAAGCCGTCATCAAAAACGAGCCGGCTGCCGTCAGAGAAGCTCTGCAACGACCCACCGATGTCAATTGTAGGAATAATGTAAGTAAATAATGTAACTTAACCATTCTTATATCTCTAGGAAACTAGGATAGGATATTATTATACTCGGCCATCGAGCTCCTCAGTAAACTAAATAATTCTTGTTGTAAGACTTGTTCGTACACGAGGTTGTCATTAAAAACGAGCCTGCTACCGTCAGAGAAGCATTGCAACGACCCACCGATGTCAATTGTAGGAATAATGTGAGTAAACTGAATAAATATTGTTGTGCGCATCAAAAAACATACCCCTGGAAGGTTAGTTAACTTGTTCTTACACGAGAGCATCATTTGCTGTCATAGGTAGCACTAAGAATTCCTACATGAATTCATGCAACATAGAATTAAAAAGGTAAAATGGACTGGTAAAAGTCTGTCGGGTACAAGTAACATCAAACGATGGCATTACATATAGTGTACGGCAATGAACATTTTATTCCTCATTTTTATTGCGAACAGGACAAATTCGTATGTCCTGTTCACAGTAAAAACTCACTTAGGCTTAATTGAAGTTTTTATTTTCTTCTTCACTTGTACTAGTGTATTCTTGGCTTGTACTGATGATTAATCAATCATTTATTTGCATAAAAAAACACGGTACAATGTGATTCGGTGGTAAAATCTTTAGTGAACGAACCATGTCTTGCTAAAAGAGAAAGCATCCAAATATTATATCCTTATTCCAAGGAAGTCCTATAAGCTATAAAAACTATTATAGCAGAGCCAGTTAAACAGTTTTTTTTTAAGGGAGCCCTAATGCCTATAAGAGTAATGGGATATGTGGAGAAATTATGTGAAGACGTGCAGGATCGAAGCGCGGTAGCTTAATGGTAAAGCACTGATCGTACTTAGTCCAGAACGCCTAGTTCATTTCCGGCCCGAATGGAATAATTTCAACATATCTTAACGGAAAATTGGAGAGGCAATATCCTGTGGGCGAAATGAAAAGAACTATCATAAAAAGATTTGTTTTCGGTTTTCCAATTCGAACTTGATTATGTCTTGCTAATGCCACCGCTACACGTGTTAAGTAGGTAAGTGATAGAGTAACTAGCTAGATAGAGAAGTAACTAGATAGAGTACTACTCTACCGTTTCAGCGTAGTCTACCAGTTTTGATAAAGTAGATAAACACACGTAAGTAAGTATTTTTTTAACAACTAAGTAGGCAAACAGGCGTACGGTCCACCTGATGGAAAGGGTTCCACTTTGATCACCTAGGAAAGTGGATTCCGTTAGCCTGCAACACCAGGAGTGCCACTCGCGCATTGCCGACCCAAAACTTGTTATTAGAGTAGAGTTAGAACGCCGGGGCTGTCAGTAGTACTCGAACTTTACTCTACTAACGTATACATGGGTATAGTAAACATGTTGACTACATAATTTTAACTCCTAGATGGGAAAATGTTGAATTATATATCTTGTATCCTGCACCTACATTTGTAACGTAACTACAAATGTTTATGGACTACGTAGCTAGCTCCGAGTAAGGTTTTTGCTACTTCACCGGACTTTTTAAGGTGAGAGCAGAGTGTCCTCAACTTTTAAGGCGAACATCACTAAAGGGCCCCTAGGAGAACGGACCTTGGCTTTGGGCGTTGCCTGTGTGCGCAAGACTTGGGAGAGACAGCAAATTCTCATATGCCGGGCCTGTTGGGACGCGTTTTGCTTGCAAAGCCTTAAGGACCGTACTGAGAAAACGTAGGTATACATGGGTAGAGTAACCATGTATTAGCAGAATGCATGGTAGAGTAGAGTAAAGGTAATGGTGGGGGAAGGCAAGGGGTAAAGTAGCTGGCCCACGTTGCTTCTAACAATATCTAGTACTCTACCGATCCCGTTTACATCAGTATACTTAGTTAGTAGCATAGTAAGTATGTACTCTACTGTCTAGTTTATCATTTACTCTAATCGTGTACCGATGCTTACGCACTGGGCCATAGAATTCCTCCTCAGTACGAGTAGGTTAGTAAATTAATAAAGGGAATAGCCTCCTGAACCCATATTTCGCGGATTCGTATTGATCAAACGTCTATTTCGGGATCAATGCAAAAATAACAAAGCGCTGAATGGAACAGAAAGCTTAGGTTACATTTGGGCTAATAGTAATAAAATAGAACATTTTCCGACATCCAGTTCAGGCGGCCGGACAATAATGAATGAATAGTTTCCTGGGGCAAAATAATATCATTAAGTTAGTCGGTTAGTTAGATATTCAATAAATAATGGACACGTATTTTTTCTTTTGTCAATTATACAATAAATGATAAAGCTCATCTAAATTCATAAGTGGAGCGCCCACTAGACATCATAGTTTTCTAAAAATTGCACGCCTGTATATTTTTTGACATTCTGACTAAAACCTATCAAATTCTAGCAATCGCGGGCTGAATCAAAAACGTAATCCAAATTCATATATCAATATTTTTTTTACACATTATTGATAAATTAGAGAAGTAGGGCTGTACGTAATGATATTTTTAAGATATATTACTTTCAACAAAACTTATAAGTATCTAAGTAAATATCCAAATTTTTTACATAAAAAATACCCGGGGCATTTTAATTTATTTAAATAATTGTAAACCAAATCAATAAAAAGATACGGTTAGCCCTAGATTAAGGTGCGCTAAGTCAAATGACAAAACTTCCTCATGTCGTAAAGGTTTAGGGGGGTGGAAGAGTTATCGCTTTTTGTATTAAAAATTACAGGTAGTCGATCCTCTTAAGGGTCCTAAACGATAAAAAAATCGCCATGTATAATGTCATGGGTTTATTATAAGCAATCGGCTTGGGAAGCATTAATTGTTAACAGCACCGTTGTATTGTCATGTATTGATATTTGCGGTGTCAGCAAATAGTAGTTTGTGCGTTAACAACTCCCAAACAAATAGAGAGATGGACGCAGTGTTGAACTAGTACTACGTACGTGCATTGCAATATTCACAGCGAGGGGTCTGCTACAGACGAGTAAATACCTACTATAGGTTCCTGGTGACTCATTGATTGTTTAGGACCCTTTAATGAGTGATTTAGCCTGTCGATTTGAACAACTTTTCCAATAGGACGAATGCTGGGAACTTCAATTTTCTTTTGACAATTCCATACATTATAGGAAAGTCAAATAAATATTAAGTTTCCCATATCGGTCATAGGAAAATTGGTTCATATACTAAGCTATGTTAAGGCAACCGCCATTTTCCGGAAGGTGCGTAAATCACGTCTATGGATGGATATTTTCACAATCTTTCGATTTACAGAAAATAAGTACGCATATTACTATAAATACTATGATAAATGATAAAATACTATGATACGCACGTTACCACAGCTGTTTGCCCTGTAA
The DNA here is from genome assembly GCA_963082605.1 of Rhodophaea formosa. Classification (NCBI taxonomy): domain Eukaryota; kingdom Metazoa; phylum Arthropoda; class Insecta; order Lepidoptera; family Pyralidae; genus Rhodophaea; species Rhodophaea formosa. The sequence continues at coordinate 3,106,976 of OY720219.1, forward strand.
ACTGCATAAGGCTTTCCTCTTTTTTCATTAGGTTTTGAACGAAAATTACAAGAAATCAACACGACATTTAAAAAAATTCAGCAGTTAGCCAATTCATTCTATTTACTCAAAACATTAACCAACTTGGTATTACACGTATCTCACAAGTTTTGACGGTAGAAGCATTGAGTTGCGAGACTTGGTTTTTTTACAAGAATTGTTTTTGATGTCATTAGCTTTTTTAGGTACATGAAAGCCAAACAAATAACCCACATTTTGGTTTCGCCACAATCAGATAAAGAGCACAAACGAAATGTACTCGAATTTTCCTGTATCAAGTTAATTCCCAGAATTGTACGTCTGTGAAATAATTTCGTATGTGTTTCAGGGACTACAAAAATAATAATCTGTACGACCCCTCGGGAGTTTGTTCACTTCTTCTTTCTCTCGACAAGATTTCCAGGGATTTTTATGAGACGTTATTTTAACATCAAATACTAGAGTTGTTTTTAGATAGGTACATTAAGATAATTATGTTATGATACTTAGTCATGTTTTCTAAGTTAACCCTGAGACTTTGTTTGCTTATACCGTGTATAAACTCTCGATTTTAACCATAGATATCAGAATAGATGTAATTTTAACGAAAAACATGTGCATTGTGTAATAAACATAATTGCAAACATGTATTACACGGCATAAGATCCACACTGAGTTCGATAGTTTCTTCCACTCTAAATTGTATTGTAATGAAATGTTCCAAACGAAGATAAACAATGGCGTACAACTCAATAGATGAGTAAATTGGCAAATAAATCGTCTGTAAAATTGCCTGTTTCCTCCATCACGTATTTATACGTCAGGGAATGTCAGCGTTGATCTATCAGCGCCTTCTCCGACACACACTAATGTAATTACTCGCAGTCCTATACATTCGGTAGTTGTTTGTTTTTCTTGTAAGTGGCCAAAACTGATGTCAGTTGTTTCAAGCTGCCTAGAGGCATCTGACATAGCTTAACGACTGCCAGCAAAAATTGCAAACCTGTATTCTACGGCATTAAAGGTTACCGGGACAACCATGCCATGACTTGCTTAGCACGTGCAAACCCTAAAATACACCTATACTTTCGGGTGTGAAGCTTGATAGCTTCTCACACCCGAAATTGTAATGAAATGTTCCGAATGAAGATGAACAATGGCGCAGAACTCTGTCTGCAATAGACGAGTAAATAAATCGTCTGTAAAATTGCCTGTTTTCCCGATCACGTATTGATACGTCAAGGAGTGTCAGCGCTGACCCGTCGACGCCTTCTGGGACACACACTAATGTTATTACGCTGCCACGAAATGTTGGAACGATCTACCTCCTTTAAAATCGTGGGAAACTGATGTTACCTTTAAGAATTTTCACTGTCGCCAGAGGGCGTAACTCGACTGTTTGTTGTTCATTGCCGCTAGAGTTACCAGGAGGACCACGCTTTGACTTTCTTACAAGCTCGTACTTACGTACAAGCTCCAAAACGTTACATAGACACACTAAGCTCGATAGCTTCTCAGACCCTTAATTATAATAAAATGTTCCGAACGAAGATAAACAACGGCGTAGAACTCGATAGATGAGTAAATTGGCATTGAAGCGTTATTGCCTGTTTCCTTGATCACTTGTTGTATTGATACGTCAGACCATGTCAGCGCTAATCCCTCGGCGATCTCCTTCCTCCACTGGGGGGCGAGCAAAGGCAAGGATGGACTTAAATATGACTTAGAAGACTATTGTCGGTACCAGGAAATCATAAGTTTGAACAAGTTTCAATGCAATGAGTTAGCTTGTTGCAACTTGCAGTACGGCCGAGCAGAGGCAACGTGGAGATAAGTAATACTTAAATATTATGACTTACTAAAAACTAGTGTAAGGGAAACTATTGATAGTACTAAGGCGTCATAAGATCGAAGAAGTTTCAATGCAATTCGCTTATTGCATGTAGTACGACAGAGCCCCGATCCACTGGGCGTCGAGCAGAGGCAATGTGGAAATAATACTTAAATATGACTTATAGAGCCTTAGTATAAGTACTAGGGCGTCATTAGGTCGAAGGAGTTTCAATGCAATTTGCTTGTTGCAGTACGGCCGAGCCCCGATCCACTGGGCGGCGAGCAGAGGCAACGTGGAGATAATCAAGTTGCTCATCGAAGCGAAATGCGACATCGAGGCGGCGGATAAGGTGAGCTGGGCTTAGTCAAATTGAATATAATTTCCATCCGTACTTGTAGATATAGGGTTTTGACGATTTGATCATATTAACCAATGAGTTTATTGAACTGTCACCATCAAAGATGTGGCCAACCAGTACCTGATAATTTAAAAAATAATCGACTTCCTTTTCCTGATGACTGATACACAATTAAATCTTTGTTTCATAAACTTCTGAACTGATTTACACGAAACTTGCACTATTCCTTAAGTTGGAATATGCAAAGTTCAATTAAGAATATATATTTTTAGGGTTCCGTAGTAAACTAGGAACCCTTATAGTTTCGCCATGTCTGTCTGTCTGTCTGTCTGTCTGTCTGTCCGTCCGCGGTTTTACTCAGAGACTAGAATAAGTACTAGAAAGCTGTAATTTGGTATGGGTACCTATGTATATTAAATATGGCAAAAAAGGGGTAGAAAAAATGTAAAATTTCATACAATTTTCATTGTTAGATGTTTTTGGTCATTAAACTGTGAGGTGCGAGTGTAAACAGTGTGAACTTGGCCGGTTTTTTTTATATGAAATTGGTTTGTTCTTGACCATCATCTAGCCCAGAGGCAAAGATATGGCCTAAGATGAAGCAGAAGAAGCCTATTTACTCTTTTTTTAAAAAGATTCAGATTATTTGCATCTCATAGTTTTTGAGATATGCGCGGACAATTAAACTAACTACATATACAAAAAAAAATACCATTACCATATTAACTTTAGCAATTTGGCACGCGTGTTCTAAACACGTAGCTACAGCACAGCATTAACTACACACAAATACTGTGCAATTCTGACAACATGTTACATATATACAGCGTGTAAGTCCCGTAAAGGGGTGACTCAGCCAGTCAATATGAACAACTTTTTGGGACCAATGACGGACACGAAATTTTTTTCTTTCCCATGCTAATTGCCAAACATTAACATCGATCCCATAGAAAAAGTTGATCATTTTGACGGGCTGAGTCACCCCCTTTCTTTAAGGGTATGTAAAGCTGACTCCAAAACTTCATGTAAGTATACTTTCATTTCAAGTACCTATAGCAGAAAATGATTTTCAGTTCGGGATGCGGCCGCTGCTCATGGCAGCGTGGCACGGCCACCTCGAGGCTGTGAAGACCCTCGTTGCAGCTGGCGCCTGTCTAGCAGCCACTAATAAGGTATGGTATCCGAATACAACAGTTTCTGTAAGCTTGCTTAATAGCTAAATAAATAACCCAAAAACTGTAATAAACAAACAGTAGCCATTTGAAAAAAAATTATTTGAAAGAAAACGAGAAATCATTCAAAACTTTTGTTTTGTGAGCACTTAGATATCCCTTCAAACTATTTTATGAACTTTCATGAAGCTTTTCTCTATTCTCTATCTCTAGAAATAGAGAAATATATCTCTGTTTTCTTTCAAATAATTTGTTACAAATGGTTGTTGACCCGGTGGTCGTGGGTTCGATTCCCACGGGAAGCATACTTTGTTGTTTCCAGTTTGGTTATGACATTGCAGGCATGAATCACCTGATTGTCTGATAAGAAAGATGATTCCGTGTTTCGGAAGGCACGTTAAGCCGGTGGTCCCGGCTGCCATCTGGTAGTCGTTAAAGGATCCATGTCAGAGGCCAAGAGGCGGTTCCGCAGAACTTTGACACCAGGGTGTGCATGGTCGACTGACCGTGTCACCTACACGAAATGATGATGATACAAATGGGCAGCACATGGACCCCGAAATATTCAGGTATGGCTACAAAGGGGTCTCATTCACTTGACATTAGCCGACTGGCTTTTTACAGCATTTTTGTAAGAGATACTCGTATTATCTTTTTACAGAGCTTGGAAATTAAATATGAATGTTTAAAAACGTTACTTTCTTTGTGAATTTATGAATAACTGGTATAAAATGGATCTTAATTTCCAATCGAAACTTATCTACAAAAATCTTGTCACTTAGAGAAATAACACAACCTACATTACTTATTACAGAGAGATCTCGAAAATGTTATTTTATATTAAAACCTACTTACCTAATACGTACTCGTAGACTAAGTATTCTTCCTCAAAATGTACACAGTGTTTATTACATCGTGTAAATTGAACCTCAACATTTCCTTAATGACATACATACACAACATACATAAATTTTTGGGGGTCAAGTTCCAGTGCTACCACCATTTGAAATAAATCGTTAGACAGAAATAAATAATAGTAATAAATAAATAAATAAGTATAGGGACATATCACACAAATTGAGCCAGCCCCACAGTAAGTTGTGAACTTGTGTCGCAGGATACTGACTCAACGATACTGAAAAAGATCGTTTTCCATCATGACCTGACCGGGGATCGAACCCGGGACCCCCGTGTCGCAGGCTGGCGTGTTGACCGCTGCCCCACGGAGCTCGACGAAATATCATTTAAATTATAAAAGAGAAAGGCAGATATCATTTAAATTTTTCTTTCACAAGGTCTATTTTATCAACTTCCGTTTTCGCCAAAAATGGGTGTGTTTGATAGAACAATTTGTTTAAAAATGTCGAAAAAAAAATTGTTGCCTGCTTTGATCCCATAGAGGAAGCTGTTCGAGCTATGTCACCCCTTCGATGCTAATGTCAAATGTTGTCATAACAAATAATTTCTCTTACACACAAACAAAGCGGAAAACAAGACAAAAAGCCGCCTTGAGTCGTAGGTAATAAATTAAGCTTACTGTGAGCTTACTCAAAGGGAATGTGCAGCCTACATTAGCATGACACATTTTCAGCCTGACAAAAACAGGTTTTAGTCTAAGTGTAACTGTATATGTGGATACTATGGCAAAAAATGTTTTGTTACGTAAGACATGGTAATAATACATTTAAAAACAAAATAGTGCTGGATCATTAATTACATCGACCTATTTAACGAATGTGAGAACAAACAGCAAACAAGCCTGTGGTGTAGGTATCATCATCATCATCATCATCATCATCAGGTCTCTTTTTAGTCTCCACGTGTGGTATAGGTATATTGATTGATAAATTAATTGCATTGTTAATGACTTCAAAAAGGAAGAGGCTCTCAATTCCACGGAATTTTTAGAGTTCCGTAGTAAACTAGGAACCCTTATAGTTTCGACATGTCTGTATGTCTGTCTATATTAATCATGGCAAAAACGTGGTAGAAAAAATATCTTGAAAAAAAATTTTCTTTAGGGTAGCTCTCGCAAGTAAAGTGGGGAAGTAATTTTTTTTCTCTACTTACCCATCGTGTGGGGTATTGTTAAAAAGGTCTTTGAAAAATATGGTTAGGTTGAGAACACCATTTTTCGATTTAGGGATCCGTTTCCGAAATATTTGGTTTTAAAGTGAAATTTTTTGTTACAGGTAAGTGTCCCCCCCTCTATCTGCTAAACGGTTATATATGGATACGTGAAAAAAATTACAGCAGTAATATATATACTGAAGTTGAAAGGAAAACTATCAGAGCTGAGTACTAAGTGCAAACTAAAAAGTTATAGCCAACCAACTTATAAAATGTACTGGAAAATGTAAAATTTCATAAAATTTTCATTGTTAGATGTTTTAGATGCGAGTGTAAACAGTGTAAACTCAAAGTTGTCATTCGCAACTACGGAACCCTACACTGCGCGTGGCCCGACACGCACTTAGCCGGTTTTTTTATCTGAAACTTTGTCAATTACTTATTGCTCCTTTTGCAGTTATATTTTCAGCTTCTGCCCGTGGTTCCGCTCGCGTCTAGTTTTTTTTTTTGGGATTTATGCACCCTATCCTATGTCCTTCTGCGTACTCCAGAGAACATGTATACAATATTTTATCATAAATCGGTTAAGTAGTATGGGGTGAAAACGTAATAAACAAACGACAACTCACATTTAAAATCCCTAGTATTAGTTATGATTTGTCGTGATTTGTTAACTAAGTATTGGTTCTTCTTTATTCAAATAAATAGAAATATATTTGAATTTGGTAAGTAATTAATACTCAAAACGTGGTGAAAATGAATGAGAACTGCAAAAAAGGTTATCTTTTTATTTACTTTTGAAAACAAAATCAGCTTTACATGATTCGCTAAGTTTAAAACAATAAAGTAAGATAATGCCAACTCGTATAACATTTTCCTCGATGCATATTTTATGGACTCGACTCCGGATCGCATAACTTTGGTTTTACCAACACACAAGCCGCAAAGAACGCCTAAACTAACATTTACTCCAAACACCAGTTGCTGAAACAAACATGAATTTATAACTTATGAAAACTGTTCCCAGCCAGCTAGAGCTTGTGGATTAAATCAATTCTGTCAAGTCCTAGTTTAAGAAACACAAAATTAATTCTGTAACGTCCTAATTCTAAGAAACACAAATATAAACATACCTAGAGAATATGCATAACAGAATCCCAACTAATATTATGAATGCGAAAGTGAGTTTGTTTGTTTGTTACGCTTTCACGCCCTATCTTCTGAATCGATCATCGTGAAATTTTGCGTACACGTTGTCTGGAGTGCGGAGAAGGACATTAGCTAACTTTCATCCCGGAGAAAAGTACTATTCCTGGGGGATCGACACTAACGCGAGCCGAGCTAGCAACGAAATAATTATACACACAAGCCACGAAGAACGCCTAAACTAACATCTACTCGACACACCAGTTGCTGAAACAAACATTTATTTATAACTTACGAAAACTGCAGCCAGCTAGAGTTGTGGATTAAATTAATTCTTAAAAGTACTAGTTCTAAGAAACACAAATATAAACATATAGACTGTACCATAACAGAATTAAGTAATATTATATAACTGTTTCCACTCTGTGAAAGTAGTTTGGGATTAAAATAGTGAATAACGTCCCTTACCGGACCCGACGCCCTGGTATTAATAAATAAATACATACGGACGAATCACACAGATTGAGCTAGCCCCAAAGTAAGTTCGAGACTTGTATGTGTTATGGGATACTAACTCAACGATACTATACCTATTTTATAATAGATACTCATAGGTATAGATAAACATCCAAGGCTCAGGTCAATCTGAAAAAGATCATTTTTCATCTTGACCTGACCGGGTATCGAACCTGGGACCATCCGTGTCGCAGGCAGGCGTGTTGACCGTTACGCCACGGAGCTCGAGCACATGGTATTGTCGTCGCTTATTCCGTGCTTATTCCAGAGTTCGAGACTCATGAAGTTATTTCTCGTGTGTGTGGTTGGTTAATGATAAATATACCTTTAACTCTAAAACAAGACTCAGCTGCGATCTTCTCACGAATTCATAAACTTACGAAACGAGATTTATTACAAATATTAATCTTTATCAAAGAATCGTGTTTTACGAGAACTTAATAACAACATAAACAAACAACCCTCCCTTTCCCAATACCTATTTAATGGACCGGATCAGTAAACGCGCTGTTATAAAGCGATTGATACCGACGCAATTAATTGAAAGTAAACATTGGCAGGGATCAATAAAAAAGAGGAACCTGGCTTTGACTATATACTCTCTAGACACCGTCATGTCTTTATTTAAATGATTATAAAACTTCTTTTGATTAAAACTAACGTGAGATGTTAACATTATTAATATGTAAAATACGGGTCACTCACGTATGAAGTCAGCTACAGGCCGACATGTTTCAACCTCATCTGACTTCATACGTGAGTGACCCGTATTTTACATATTAATGATTATAAAACTGGCCAAGTTTTCAATGACAACTTTATGTTAGCACACGCGACCTGTCAATTTATGCCATAAAAATTCGTCAAATTGGTGGCTGTGTGTGTGTGCGCGACAGACTATGCGTTGGACACAATTTTTTTCTACGCTTTTAGGCTAATAGAGTCTATCTAGGCTTTGTATAATCTGCATCCACTAATAATGATCACGCCCACTATCCATCCGGATAGTGGGCGTGAGCATTATTAGCGCTTTCGCAGACTCGCCCATGAAAGGTTCCGTAGGTAGTAGCTCTGTGCGTAGTAGCAAGCATAGATAGGTACCAAGTTAATTAATTGAAAGTAAACATTTGCAGGGATTTTTTCAATAAGAAAGTGGCTAAGTGTAAGTCGGCCTCGCCCATGAAAGATTCCGTAGTAGCTCTGTGCATAGCAGCAAGCATAGATACCAACGCATTAATTGAAAGTAAACATTGGCAGGGACAAGCAGGGATCAATAGTGGCCAAGTGCGAGTCGGACCCGCCCATGAAAGGTAGTAACAAGCATAGATTAAGGTATAGAGCTCCGTGGCGCAGCGGTCAACACGCTAGCCTGCGACACGGGGGTCCCGGGTTCGATCCCCGGTCAGGTCAAGATGGAAAAAGTTCTTTTTCATATTGACCTGGGTCTTGGATGTTTATCTATATAAGTATATATTATAAAATATAGTATCGTTGAGTTAGTATCCTGCGACACAAGTTCACAACTTACTGTGGGGCTGGCTCAATTTGTGTGATATGTCCCTATATATTTATTTATTTATTTATTTATATATAAACACAACGCACCGATACCCTACAACTAGCCAAAATATCATATCATATTTCGTCAACAAATTATATATGTAGGTATCATCATCATCAGCCTATACTCGTCCACTGCTGGACATAGGCCTCCCCTCCCCAATTGCACGCCATCGAGATCTATCTTCAGGAGCTCGCATCCAGCTCCTGCCAGCCATCTTGCGTAAATATGTAGATATTTTTGTGGTTTATGAAAATGAGCTATTTCTCAAAAACTGCTTACTATATCTGGTTCTAACCAATTTCCTTGAGAGCTACCGTATATGTTTTTGTTAGAATTTTCATCTTATTTTAGCAGTTAGAGGGAGGGGGTATATTTTACCACTTTGGAAGTTTCTATCTTTCAAACGATCGTTTTTAAGTAAATGAAACAAACAGTTCTCTTTCCCAATACTTATTTAATGGGCCGGAATTTTTGTAACCATGCATTTATAAAACAACTGCTTCCGACTGAATTAATTGAAAGTAAACAAACCAAAAATAAAACAAATTGCCAGACAGCGGTGCGCACGCGCGAAGCAGAAAAGCCGATCAAGTTAAAGAAGGAAAAAAATCCCTAGAAGCCTAGGGATTCCTCCCCCTACATGTTGGTGAAGCTTTATGTTTAGGACAGGCACTCCAAAAGAGACCGTTTTTGAAAAAACAAAAGCTAAGCTAAAAAAAGAAAATCTTGACGTTCCCACTTAACGTTGTAAAAAGTGGTACAAAAAAGTTTTAATGGTTATCTTTTGCAGAACAAAGCTTTCAATAATTTCACATTTGAAAACGAAAATATCATTCAAGTAAATGTTTTTGTAATTTGGCACTGAACCCCAAAATTACGTGCTTCCCCTCAAACATGTAATGAAACCTTCGCGACGGAAACGGATCCCTATAACGATGATTGCAAAAGCCATGAGAAGCCAATGCAAAAGGTCGTCAAGTGGAAGAGAATGGAATTTTCCAAGAATCCTTTCAACGAAAGCATATTTTCTTAGTTAGTATAACATATTTTCTTAGCTTGTGTAACATATTTTCTTAGTTTGTGTAACATATTTTCTTAGTTTGTGTATCCTCCCAGAGTTTTTTTTTTATCGAATAGTTTTCGATAGGTTTGTGAGCTTACATGCTGATTTCGAAAAAAGGAAAAACAGATTATACCAGATGCTTTACTTCAAGTTCAAGAGAAAATCTAAGGAATCGTTAAAAGGCGATGCTGCTAGCAACCCATCACTATTTTGCTTCCGCTTTCTACTTTATTCCCACGAAAACGCTAAACAAGGCCATTGGGTGTTATGTATGACATTGGGCTCTGTATACCCTGTAAGGTATAAAGACGTGATAATCTGTAGGTATGTATGTATAGTTTTAGACAAACGATTTTATAAGTCGGAAGGCTACCTAGCCTATTTATAAGTACCTTTTATTATTTCTGATCAATTTTACATTCCCGCTGCCTTCCTGCTGTTATCATTTCGCCTAGTGACTTTGTTGACCTTTAATTCCGTCTAAACCGTAAATTACAAAGACGTGATACTAAATATGTGTACAATTTGCAGAAACACAACGACCTCCTCCAATGCGCGTGTTCGAGGGGCTCCCTGGACGTGGCTGCCTACACCATCGGCTTGGGGGCCAATGTGCAGGGGGCCGACGCTGCGGGGGACGCCCCCCTGGCGCTGGCGTCCCGGGCGGGTCACGCTGCTCTAGTAGATTTGCTGCTAGAGAAGGGGGCTTACATAGATGCCGTAAATAAGGTAAGTTTTGTTATTATTTATTTTAGCGGTATAAAAAGAAATATTATCTTAAGGGTACGCTAGTCAGGTGTTTCGCCATACAAATTCTGTAGGGTGATGACTCTGTTGTTCGGTATCGTCTGTATAAAGTTTTTAATTCTATCGATTTGTCTTGTCGTTATCTATGCTTGTATGGAATCATAATTGTAAAATTAAAAGTACTTTAAAAGTTATGAGTCTCAAAACATTCCGTTTTAACACGTAATTTTAACGCAACTTTGGGCACAATTAAATACCAAAAGGAGTATAAAATCTCTAAAACAAAATTCATACAAGCATAGTTTGGTTATTAAAAAATATAAATAACTTTAATTTTAATAAAAACATTCAGCTGTTTTATCACAAAAACACTTCTCCCAAACGCATACTCGCGAATTTTTAGACGACGAAGATTTAGATTTTCAACAATATTTGTGTTTGCACACACTGCACTGTTGTTCCGATGTGCTTATAAATCAGTGTAAATAGTTCTGCACTGTTCATAACCGAGTCTATCCCTTTCTCAGCGAAATAGCACGCAAATTAGCCACGTGCGCCGACGAGTTCGAGTTCCGGACTAGCGCATCCTTAAATTTAAAATGTAAAGTTTGCTTTTAGAAAAAGCAGCACTGTGTGATGAATTTGCTAAAATCCAAGAGAGTATTCCGATAGTTAAAGATGAAAGGAAACTTATGGTGCTAAAGTTGTTGGAATATGAAAATGATATAGAAATTTAGCTCCGAAAAACGAGTCTAAAGTATTTAACTAACTGTAAATGGCAAGTCAAGAGGAAACACTCATCATCATCATTTCGAGTAGGTGACACGGTCAGTCGACCATGCACACCCTGGTGTCAGAGTTCTTCGGAACCGCCTCTCGGCCTCTGACGTGGTTCCTTTAACGACTACCAAATGGCAGCCGGGACCAACGGCTTAACGTGCCTTCCGAAGCACGGAATCATCTTTCTTATCAGACAATCAGGTGATTCAAGCCTGCATTGTCCTAACCAAACTGGAAACAACTTAACAAAGTATGCTTCCCGTGGGAATCGAACCCACGACCCCTGGGTCAGTAAAGTAAACGCCTTAACCACTGGACCACAGAGGAAACACTAAAAACCACAGAGTTTTGAAACTTAAAAAATTAAGACGGTGAAAGTTTTTGAAAACTTATATGTTCAAAAACTATTTCACTCTCTTAATTAACATAAACCTGATGAATTATGATTGTACACTTAGTCTGTGGCTTCCTATGTCATTAACTACTACTAGGCAAATGTGCAGAGAACATGGCAGAACGATGTTCGGTGAACAGTGGCCTATGACATTCCAGGGAAGAAGTTAAGAAAACGAATCTAAACACACACTTCAAAATTTATAAAGCCATTTAGGCTACAGTGAGCTACAGATAGCGATAATGGAACAGATAAACTTACATACATATATACATACGAACGTGCGAAAAATAATTCCCTTCTTTGGGCTGGGTCATAGGTTAAAAAGAAAAATTAAATCATAATTGGCATTCCGCTACAAAAATTTATGAATTCATACTAAATTAACTATTCTCCGTTACAAGCAAGCTTTGCAGCTTTCCTACAACAGTATTCATGATTCATGCCGAGTACTAGTGTTTAGGGAATGGGCCTTTGCCTTGCTTACACCATCAACACGTCCCAGGAGAGTGCACGGGTTTGAATTATATGATGAGATTTAATGAGATTAATTCTGTACTAGGTTATGTCCGCGACTCTTGTGACATGTGTGAAGTATTTATGAGTAAATATTAGATAATTTAATCAACTTTAACATAAAATAATACTAAGGTGTGTATCAGTCATCAGAATGGCTATCCAAAATGACAGATCCAGATAATGCAGGTTAGACTTTATTTATATACAGGAGACTATATTCGTACTTACCTTGCAATGATTTTATACGTTCACTTATCATTTATGGATCATCATCATTTCGTGTAGGTGTCACGGTCAGTCGACCATGCACCCCTGAGTTCTTCGGAACCGCCTCTCGGCCTCTGACGTGGTTCCTTTAACGACTACCAGATGGCAGCCGGGACCAACGGCTGAACGTGCCTTCCGAAGCACGGAATCATGTTTCTTTCACTCACGGATTCATTCCTGCAATTTCCTAACCAAACTGGAAACAACTTAACAAAGTATGCTTCCAGTGGGAATTGAACCACGACCCCCGGGTCAACAAGGCAAACGCCTTAACCACTGGACCACGGAGGCAGTTTATCGAGGAACCACGGATCAAAGAATAATCAGGTTAGGCCCCTTAGAAAGGTAACATAGTGTTGCAAATAGCAATGCATACAAACGTACGACCTAAGGCTGCAAAACAAAGTTACCCACACATGAACATTATACATTACATGTTAAATAAAAAGTACCTTCTTATGCTTTACATGTAACGTTAAAAATTGGCGTCAGTAATCACTTTTCAGCGCCCGGTCCATATTATCAAAAAATAGTAATACTCTTATACATAAGTACCTTAATAAGTGATAAAATCTGCTCTTGCTTATTCACTGTACGCTACATTAAAAACGTTAAACCTTTCTCATATTGTCTCAAAGCTACTTTTTATCTTCGGATTAATCAAAGAAGCCAACCAAACCTACGTGACGTAACATTTGCGATTATATTCGTGGCAAAAATATCATATTCTGAGTAACATCTGTCCCAGAAGGAATAATATCCAACATAATAGCAGTATTTCCTGGCGCTGTCAGGCTCCCGGCTTGCATAACAAAAAGGGTGCACAGCAAAACAAGATATTTTCTTAATCAGTGGACTAAGTAATAAAATAACCAAGGCTTATAAATAAGCAAGGCCTAGCTTGGTTGAATATAATAGTTCTAAATCTAATTAATGTGTTCATCATATTCATAGGTATGATGAAAAGATATCATATACGTTGGTTGAAAAAAAATATAACTAACGTTTGTGCCTTATTTATGTTAATCAGTTCTAAAAAGAGTATCCAATTAAAGGTTGCTTTTCCTTCGAGATGATAGAGTGTGTGTTTTACCTATGGTCTATTGACCATAGGTAAAAGACATATATATTTGGAAAATAAGCTAGGGTTAATACTTAATAGCTTAAAAAGGGTTACTCACGTGCTAATTTGCCGGGATTTTATTATTATTATTATTTTAGACTGGTCAGAACACAGGAGCCCATTTTCAAAGAGATTTCGGAATGGGCAATGCCGAGAAATCCCACACCCACCAGAAACCAGGTAGTCGAACAACCTCATAAAAGCCGTTTCCAACCGGTTGTATTGGAAATCCTTGGCCTTTGTTCAGCAGTGGACTTCTTGCAGCTGAAATGATGATGATGATGATTTTCATTTGAAAGAATAAGTGATGGGTGCACGATCTTAACAGGAGACTAGTGCAGGCAGAGAAGGTACCACGTTGCAAGATAGTGGTATAAAATCGGTCCTAGAAAAAATACACAATAAATTTCTGCTGAAAGGTACACGGCTTGCATAATAAAAAGGGTGCACAAACAAAGTGGCTATTAGCCGGCGAACGCCGGCTGGTAATTGTACATTATTGCTTATTTATTAAGCCATTAGCGGAGCTCCCTGTATATTAACTGGATTGATGTGCACAAGGTTCATTTATAAGACAGTAGACTGGCTTCTCAATATTGTAAGGAATAGAGGGCTATTCACACATTTCCGGGTACCCGTCCCTGCCGGGACAAGTCGTACGTAATCGATTTTTCTCTTCTGGCTGCGGAGAAAAATCGATTACATACGATTTGTGTGAACTCGGTCACATATTCAGTGCCGGATTGTCAGTGTCTGTCTCTGTTACTTACCGGACGCCTGGACGCCGCGTCAGGGCCGTCCTATTTTTACCTATGGAGACGACATTTGGGACTTGTGTTATTGTAAAACTTATTTGCAAAAAAACTGTTGCTAGACAGACATATGACCGACTTCTTTCGGTATAATTGTAAAATTACCGACAAATTTGAACAAATATTACACTGTCACCAATTTCCCTGATATGTGTGAACACAGATCCCAGTCGGCCAAGCCCTGATGGGAAAAGGGCTGCGGAAGGCCCAGCGGCGCATGGATGGCCCGACCCGGTAAAGTGTGAATAGCGCTTTATAGGTCCTAGCGAAATATCGTCATATTTCCATTTATTTGGCATAGAATAAGATCGCTACTTGGTTGTGATACTATTTCTGTCCTCTGAGCGTTTCCGCAGTTGCATCCCCAGACGTAACGAGCCCGGGGTCTGCTATCATGACAACATCATGCTTTGATATTTTCTTCTACAATCAAGAGTTTTTTCCGGTTGCGTCCTCAGCTGGAATGCCTCGAAATTCGTTATACACTATTATGACACAGGAGGAGCCCGATGGCTTAGTGGCGGGAGCATTATATACGCTTCCGCATGTTAAGCAACCCCGGGCGCAGTCCCCACTTGGATGGGTGACCGCAAGTGGCATAAAAATTATTAAATTACTCGAGCTCCTCCGTGCTTCGGAAGGCACGTTAAAATGTTGGTCCCGGTTGTCATCATTGATGGCAGTCGTTAAGCTATGTCAGATGCCTTTAGGCAGCTTGAAAAATCTGACACCAGTGTTGGCCACTCACACACACGAAAAACCAATATGACAGCATTCATTCTGTGATATTATCGCCTGCCTGCCGGACGCCTACGGTTGCTTGGGAAAAGGGAATTCTAGAACTACAAATATTGGCCCGCCCCGGAAATCGAACCGAAAAGGGGCGAAAGGGCAAAAGTAGGCAAGAAACTCAAAGAGCGTGAGTCATAGGCCATAAAACTTTGAAAATTAAATATACAGCATGATACGCTTTACAATATAAAACAACAAATAGGTACTACTTTTAGGTAAATGGTGATATAACAAAACAACACACGTTTCAAAAATTTATTTTGTATGCTACATAAATCAGTTTGCTTAGGAGCGAGGACACCGCGCGTGGAGTGTGTGATTGATCACCAAATTTGCATTGATTTTATGCGCGTCACATGTTGGTGTTTGATTTGTGAATATCAAATTGAAATAAAGGCGTCGACACGCAACGGAAAATCCGACGTGATTGTCATTTTGACGAAGAATTTTCAATAGCGCGTTGAAATTGTGAAAATTCGAGTGTTAAATTGCGGCGTCAAAATATACAGAAAATTTTGAGTTTGGTAGCAGCCTGAGGTAGCAGCAGTACATCAATGTCGCGCTTTTTGTGCGAAATGACATCGGCATCATGCGCTTTGCGACCTGTCATTTCATACAAAATGTGCATGTATATCACTTCATACAAAGAATGCGATAGTGCCTCACTTTGGTAGCGTTGTCGAGGCTATAGTATGGGCTCCACAGACTTAAACTACTCAGGGTGTTAAAGAAAATTAAAAGAAATCGAAACTGTATACAAATTGCCGTACTACAATGTCGTTTTCTTTTTCGAGATCCCAAAATAGGAATATTATTAATTTTGACGGGCTGATTTGATATTTTGAGGGATAACGGTGTTAACAGCCTCAGTGGTCCTGTGGTAAAGGCGATCGCCTTGTTAACCCGTGGGTCGTGGGTTCGATTCCCACGGGAAGCATACTTTGTTGAGTTGTTTCCAGTTTGGTTAGGACATTGCAGGCATGAATCACCTGATTGTCTGATAGGAAAGGTGAATCCGTGCTTCGGAAGGCACGTTAAGGCGTGGGTCCCGGCTGTCATCTGGTAGTCGTTAAAGGAACCACGTCGAGGCTGAGAGGCGGTTCCGAAGAAAACTGACAGCAGGGTGTGCATAATCGTCTGAACGTGTCACCTACACGAAATGATGATAATGACCATAACACCCAGTATGACCATATATTATCTTTGTTATTTTGTACGTATATACTTCTTCCTATTAAACATCCTCTCAATCATGGTTGCCTGGTAGAGATCCCTTATAAGTCCGCCATTTTTATTTACTTTTTCGTACCTATATTACTTCATATATGTTCTAATATTTTTTCAAACTATAAAGGTAATATAAACAAAGCGTATCAAGAAATTACTGCCGATACATACATACCCGCGTCAATGTACTCAATTTTGTCAATTTCCGTTTCCCGGAAATGCCTGCGCACTAACTAGGTATCCGGCATCCGGTCGCCAATATCGCTGTAACTCGATTTATTATGCTGTTGGATTTAAGTAATAGATTAAAATATAAAATAAAATAATAAAATAAATATATACGGACAAATCACACAGATTGAACTAGCCCCAAAGTAAGTTCTTATGAAAGACTTGTGTTATGGGATACTAACTCAACGATACTATATTTTATAACAAATACATATATAGATAAACATCCAAGACCCGGGTCAATCTGAAAAAGATCGTTTTCCATCTTGACCTGACCGGGGATCGAACCCGGGACCATCCGTGTCGCAGGCAGGCGTGATGACCGCTGCGCCACGGAGCTCGTCAAACTTTAATTTAATAACAAATTGAACTTGAATTCAGCAATTTTCGTCAATTAAGTAGGTATTTCACTTTACTACACGTAGTGGCCATCCTAGGGGTGCCATTTTTATTCGACTGACCCCCCCAGAAGGAGTAAACTATTTCCATAAGTTAATATAATAATTAATTAGTTAATAAATAAATAAATACGGATAAAACACACTGATTGAGCTAGCCCCAAAGTAAGTTCGAGACTTGTGTTATGGGAATACTAACTCAACGATACTATCATTATCATCATCATCAGGTCTTTCTAGTCTCCACTGCAGGAGCACGACCCTCTCTGTACTGCCAGAGCCATATACTAGCCTGAGCAGTCAGAGGACTTGGCCTACACTCTCCACGCTGGCCTGACGGGTTGGAGAGGTCAAAGATACTATATTTTATAATATATACGTATATAGGTAAACATCCAAGACCCAGGTCAATCTGAAAAAGATCATTTTTCATCTTGACCTGACAGGGAATCGAACCCAGGATCATCCGTGTCGCAGGCAGGCGTGTTGACCGCTGCGCCACGGAGCTCGTATCTATAATTAATAAATAAATGTCTGTTCCATTGTTACGTCCTGTTACCTAAATAGCTTGACCGATCTTGAAGTGTGAGGTGTCATTAGATTCGTTATCCTCCCCGGAGTTGGTATAATAGGCTATGCCTATAACGTCAGCAAAAACATAATATATCGTACGCAAACTGTCAAAAAGGCGTCAGATTGTTAATTTTTTTAAATAATAGGATAGATTTTTTTGTATGGAAATATCACTCGCTCTGTGAAGTCATGCGATCAAAAATATCAAAAATAAACCCCAGAACCATTCCGTATCTTTTTATAAATATCGTATGAGACGACTAAAAAGCAAAAGCTATATGTATCTTAAATTTTTTTATTAAACTAAGTAGGCAAACAGGCGAACGGCCCACCTGATTGAAAGCGGTTACCGTAGCCTATGAATGCCTGCAACACCAGGGGTGCCACTCGCGCGATGCCCATCCTGAAGAATCCTTTTCACGTCCTTTTTTACATCTTGTGCAAAAAATACTAATAAAGGTTGGCGTCTGTGGAAAGTTTCCAAATCTTTATCGTAACCGAAACATAATGCGTGATTTCTCAATTGGAACATAAAGAGATTGCCTCACCCTTTTAGAGTAATGTCTAAAATGCGACAAAGAGCTCACACAATCGAAAACCTAACATTAACAAGCGGCAAAATTGGATTTTTGCAATTTCATCTGTCCGGGAATGCCTGGAGCTGAAACAAAAAAGAAAAGTAAATTTACCAGATAGATTTTTCGCTCCCGAAAACGTCTACATACTAAATTCCAACATGGCTTCGTATGGATTCCATTTTAGGTGTTCGTCAGAATGGCGGTATGATATAATAACAGGAAATGGAGAGAGGTTTCGGCCCTTTCGCTTTTAGGCCTGCTAATAAAAACTTCGGCGATACACAGCATGTTTCCGTTCGCTGTATGTCCTGTTTGCGATACCTATGGCAGTTTCGCGGGTTACTTGTACTATTATGTATTCTAGGGTATAACCCAGTTGCAGTATGGGCCGAACATGTTGTATTTTGTCGGATTTTTTCCGGTCGACTTGTTTCGGTCGTTTCGAAGCCATCAACAGGGCGAGTGATACAACACGACGTGTATAGTATAAATTCATCGAAACAGTATAGTATAAATCGAAATAGTATAGTATAAATTCATGCAGCATGTTTCAATTTCATTTTGTGTTATTGACCCACCATTCTGACGTGTATGATTTTAGCAATTTCCGCTTCTCTTGAAATATACTTGTACTTCACTTAAAATACATATACCAAGCTGAACAACTTTCTGACAAATATCTAAAAAGCGACGATAGCCCACTTCATATCATTGAAACTAACGTGAAATAAAGACATTACGGTTCACTCATGTGCTATCTTGTCGGGATTGTCGACTATAGTTTCGGACTCGTCAGGAACCCATAGTCGGCAATTCCGACAAAATAGCACGTGAGTGACATGTTATACGTCATAGCATAGTCCACATCAACAGAATACGAACTTTACAAACTGGCTTCGACTAATTTCCGCTTCCGGGAAATGGCTGGACACCAGTTTCCGGCGTCCGGTCGCCGGTATCTCCGTAACTAGAATTATTTTATCGTCAGATTTAAATAGATCACTAAGATCTTTACTTTGCGTGACGTCATCAATTATTTCTCAGTACTATGTGCTTTCCTCTGCCAGCTTTCGCTTTAAAGGGCTATTTTTATAATTTGAGCAATGTTGGCCCATGATTTGACTTTTTTTGTTTTTTAATTACTACCAGATACCATAACTTGATCAATGAGGTTAAACTTATTATGCTAAATAATACATTTCAACTGCCATTTATGATTTTCCGAAAGTTTATTAATTGCCACGAAAGTTGATCAACTTACGATTCTTGTTATTTTCCTATAAGTATATCTATCTCAGTTTTAGCAAGTTAAGGCTAACGCGGACTAACGCCATCGAGTGACGATTGGAAATCAACTCTATCGTCATCTAACTATGATCTGTTGCTGAACTTTACTGACAAAGTAACATTTCTGACTACTTGCAACAAAGACGAGTTGCTTCTTACACGAGTTCCAAATTACATTTTAGACGAATTGCTGCCGTTGACTCTTGCCTTTGCGACCATCCGATAGGTACTAACCCCTTCATTTGGTCGCCGTGTGGTTCCCGGCAGATGTCGTAAAGGCGACTTAGGAAACACAAGCTAAACAAAGCTTATAAACATCACATAGACCACTCCAACCCGTCTAGCTAGCGTGGAAAGTGTAGGCCGAATCCTCTGACTGCTCTGGCTAATATATGGCTTTGGTAGTACAGAGAGGGTCGTGCTCCTGCAGTGGAGACTAAGAAAGACTCGATGATGATGATGATGATTTTTGTATGAGGTTGGCATTCTCTACTATGGTATTTTATTGTCTTTATCACTTGATAGCGGTTGATATGTCAAACATCAAATATATAGCCTCCGTATTGGTTCACCGGATTCGATTCCGCGGCCGGCCGTAAAACTTTTGCTAAATCATATTGCAAATTACAATTATTTTGCGAAATCCTAAGAATTCATTTTAGTTATTTGAGCTATAATTTTTAGTTAAGGACCTGTCTAAGCCCTGCGATAAGAATTACGCCTGTAGCTAAAGTAAATACCTAATTTATAAGCAAAATAAATTTCGTTTTTGCTTACAAACAATGTCGGTTATTTATCTAACGAACCGCAGAAAAAAATGTTAGATGAACAAATTTGCTTGTTTTGTTTTTACTACAATATTATTACAGAAAATTGAGCGTAGTAGGAATAACTTGATTCCATAAAAATAAGTCGCTTTTCGTAGTCCAACCAAGTTGCCAGCGGCTCCGCTCTATGTCTTTACTTTAGACGGGAACAGTACTTTTGCGGGATAAAAACCATATTCTTTTCCATATTCCAGACAACATGTAAAATTGCATGATGATCGGTTCAGTAGTTATGGCATGCCACGTGTCACATAATCTGCACTACGTCATTCTTTATCCAATAAACATCGGGGGGTGCGCCTAGAAACCCCGGGTGTTCCCTTAGCTGTCAAGTGCAAACGACGTGATCCAATTACACAGCTGTTTCAAAGTCATGTCAGCCTGCTACAACGCTCACCAAAACGAATGAAATGCGTTAATTAAAATGGATCTTGGTTCATTATCTTATATAATTATCACCTTATTGACCGAGCAGGCCAAAGTGCGAGCGTAGCTTCTCTGTTTTTCTTTGTCTCAGCTTAGTAAAAATGTTCTTAGTACAAGCTCTAGTCAAATCCAATTCCCTATATCTTTGCGAGGTCAAATTTAACAGTTTAAAGCAAGTTTATAGTATTGACACAAGTAGCAAGCAAAAAGTTTATAGTATAGACACAAGTACAATTTAAATCGTCCAAATAACAAACCAGGAACCCCTAAACATTTCTGGAGCTCTCAAATCAATATCGATGTCATTAGTTACTAGGTAAAATCATAATTTAAATAGTATTGCCGCAATTTAGTCATCCAAATCCGTGTACCAGGAGCCCAAAAAATTCAGGAGCTCTCATACAATATCGGTTTGTTATCCAATAAACGTCGCTGT
Organism: Rhodophaea formosa; assembly: GCA_963082605.1. Taxonomy (NCBI): domain Eukaryota; kingdom Metazoa; phylum Arthropoda; class Insecta; order Lepidoptera; family Pyralidae; genus Rhodophaea; species Rhodophaea formosa. The sequence continues at coordinate 3,128,134 of OY720219.1, forward strand.
GAGCACAATCCCTTTGCACTCAAAGCTGTCAAGTGCAAACGACATTTTAAGTCATGTCAGCCTGGTACGCAACGCTCATCAAAACGAATGAAATGTGTAAAGGTGGATTGCTAATTTTGACGATTGAGGAATTAACCCAAGTACAATTAGACTTCTACTCATCGATGTACCTGGGCGTAAATTATCCATAATTAGGTATCTACCAATTGCTCAACAAATTTCAGAAATTCTTTAACAATATCGGTATCATTCGGCAGATCCAATTCCCAATCTCTTTACCAAATCAAAGTTACTTTGTAGGTTGACACATGTACATCTAAATAACAAATAAGGAGCCCTAAAACATTCACGAGCTCTCAAACAATGTTCATGTCATTGATTACAAGGTAAAAGCATCATAAAAGTAAATAGTACCTATAACCACAACTTAAATCGTCCTAATTCGTGGGTTCCACGACCTCGAAACAATTCAGAAGCTGTCTAATAATATCGATATCATTGGTTACCTACTAGTCCGTCCGGTACGGAGGCCGTGTTGCTCGAAGCCTACTAGATAAAATCATCATTAAACTAAATAGTATTTATTGCCACACTATAAATCATCCAAATTCGTGTACTAGGATCTCATAATAATTCAGGAGCTCCCAAACAATATCGATGTCATTTGTTATCCAATAAACATCGGTGTGCACACAATCCCTTTGCACTTAAAGCTGTCAAGTGCAAACGACGTGACCCAATTACAGCTGTTTCAAAGTCATGTCAACCTGGTACAATGCTCAGCAAAACGAATGAAATGCGTTAATTGAAATGGGATTTGGTTAATTAATTATTTAATTAAAGTGACGTTATGAAGCAGGCTTCATAAATCATCCATTAACGTGAATAACTCGAGTAGGTACAATTTAATCATCCATTGATTCGAGTGTAATCCGATTTTGAAGTAGTTATTGTGTATAAATTTATTTTTGCAATGCCAGTATTGATTTCTTTTTTTACTTCCATATAATCAAAAATTAACCAAAAATTATCTAAAAACCAGGAATCTAATTCCCAACATGACCATGAGTGAGCTCCTAATAGCTATTATTAAGGTAGGTATATAATCTTCACAAACAAACATTGCTAAAAAGTTTTCTTAGAAAGTATCTGTATTGCATCATCAAACGAATTAGAGCCATCAACTGATGTGGTCATTATATTAAAAATTCATAAATACTTCATGACTAGAATATAAGTAGGAAATCCTTGTTTGTTACGAGTAATAAAACTAAAATCTTAGTACTTATCTAAAAATAAATTCTAATGTACATTTGGAAAGCACAAGCGTGTCCCAGGCAAGATTGATTGTATCTATCCAGGCTGGCGACGAGAAGAAATTCAATCTATTTCCTTTGTACCTACCACTTTAAAATCCTACTACAAATGTCTCAGTGCTTAACGCTAATGGATACTTTGAGAAATATTTATGAAAGAGGACATTTTAAAGTACGACCTGTACCTAACCTACTCTATTCGGTGCATATTATATTACAATTAGGAATAGGTATATGTCATCGATATTGATTCTGATAACTTGTTACACATTAAGACATGCCAATTGTTAGGTAACTAACAGAAAGTTTCGGGCAAGAAAAAAGAAATAAAAAGAAGAGCATGTTCTATTAAAAAAACGATTCTAACGATATCCTTTACGTCTAAATCAGTTGAGACAAATAGAAGTTATACCTAATTGGAAATAACAACACATACATAAATAAATTTAAAGGGTCAAATCACACAAATTAAGCTAGCTCTACAGTAAGTTGTGACCTTGTGTCGAAGGATACTAACTCTATACTATATCCTATTCCTAGCTAATAAGTATTATGAATGCGAAAATGTGTTTGTTTGTTTGTTACGCTTTCACGCCTACCGGTAACAATTAGTATACCTACTATATTTTAATAGATACATAAATAGATGGACAGATGACTTATCTCGTTATAGAGAAAGGTGGAAACAAAAAGGGGAGGTTTTTGCCCACCAGTGGGACCTGAATGGCTAAGAAAAAAAATAGATAAACATCAGTATACATACTCGTACCTAGGTATATGAACATGAAAAACATAATTCCTTTCCTTTTCCTTTTGTTGCAGTCGTTAAAAAATACGTCTAATTCCCAGCGTCGGTAAAACTAAGTACTTCTACTTTCTCTCCACCAGGTGGGCCGTACAGCGCTACACGTCGCCTGCGAAGGCGGGCACTGCACGACAGCTTCGCTGCTGATCTCCAAGGGCGCCAACAAGGAGGCCCGGGACAACTCGGGCAGGACTCCTCTGCACCTGGCTGCAGTGCATCGTCACACTGAGCTCGTGAGGGTGCTGCTTGACTGCCAGTGTCATGTCGACGCCATAGACAACGTACGTCCATCATAATTCCTTTTAACTTTTGATATAGAGGGAGGAGGTCCAGGACAACTTGTATAGGACTAGGCTGCACCTGGCTGCAGTACATCGTTACACGGAGCTCTTGAGGGTACTGCTTGATTGCCAGTGCTTGGCGCCCGGAACATCTTTTCACGGAGCTCGTGAGGATGCTACTGGACTGCCAGTGCCATGTCAACGCGGTGGACAACGTACGTCCATTATAGTTATTAACTTTTGATATAGAGGGAGGAGGTCCAGGACAACTTGTATAGGACTAGGCTGCACCTGGCTGCAGTGCATCGCCACACGGCGCTTGTGAGGGTGCTGCTTGATTGCCAGTGCCATGTCGATGCCGTGGACAACGTACGTTTATCTTAGCTTTCTAAGCCTTTGCTATGGAGGGCGCAAATGAGGCAAAGGACATTTCGGGCAGAATTCCGCTGCGCCTGGCTGCAGCCAGAACTTTTCGGAAATTTTGTATGTTCCCGTTTATTCTATATGATTCATACATACATTTCATTTATTTAATTTTTACATTGACAATGATGCCAATTAAGTTTCTCCACAAACTTGTGCATATGAAGGAGAAATCTAGCGAAATTTCCCAGCGATAAAAATATTTATATTAGAAGGTAATTTAATCTCTTTGATAAACTCTACAAAGTATTTAAATTGGTAGTCTCATTACTAATTTATTATTTGCTCAATGTAATAGAATATTTAAACATTTAACCCCACTGTACGCAAATTACTTATTCAGGTTAAAATAATGAACGAATTTCGAGTTAATTACCTCCCACCCAACACAATATTCTACGAATATTTATAAATTTATATTAATCTGAGAACGTGATATTACAACAAATTAATACATGTTTCATCAAATATAATATCCTGAGGCAAAATAATAACTTTATATTTCGGAAAATTGTACTTGCCTACTTTGTAAAAAGGAGTGATTATTTCTTACCAGGTATTCATTGGTAGTAATATATTATACTTGTAACGACGTTTTAAAATCAAAGTATTAATTAATTTCAGAACGGAGGGTTTCCATATGAGACGTGGTCCTTGGACCTGATCTTATTTTTTGGTTTAAATTCATACGACGAAACGAATCTAATCTTGAGAACATGTTTTTATTTAATTCGCGATGATAGCTAGCTGAGGGTGTCCGACGCTGCGCTTGTCGGGTCGTGGCCGCCATTCGAGAACCTTTCTTACAATAAACATAAACAGAACGACGAATAAGGGGTTGTATTGGGACCACAAGGTCTAGAATACACAAGTGTAGTTTCACTTACACGATCGTAAAACCTACTCATTAATATCACTCGTTAACTAATAGTTAGTTAATGAAAGTGTAAATAACTGTACAAACATGACATGTAATCTATCATTTTTATGGCGTAGTAAAACGCGAGAACCAAATATAGTACGAAAATATATTTAGGTAGGTATACATAGTTATTATAGGTTTTTAGAGATAAGACTAGTATATAAGGGTGATATTCGTCAAAAGGCGTAAGGTTGAAGGTATTAATTCTCTTTGCATAACATAATCATAATACCTATAAAAGGTATCGTATACCTATGTGTAAAGTTCGTAAAAGCTTTGAATAATTATGAAGGAATTCGCCCACAAATATTTAGAAATTCTCTACTTACCTCCATATTAGAATATTATAGAGCAGGTATAATACATTCCTCAGCTTATTAATTATGCTGTTTATATTACTTTGATATATTAAGTCTAGAATAATCGTACCGGTAATATTCTTTCTGAATTTAGGATCAAACAAATGGAATTAATAAAGGCGCCGAAAAAGTAATCCTGCTCCCGTAGCATGGCTCCCGCGACGCCGTTTATATCGCGCGATAAACTATCTCCTTCTCGCTCTTCAGTATTGCGAAAAACAAGATGGTGATAGTCGATAAACGTTGTCGCGCATGCCATGCTACGGGGGCTGGAGATGAAAGTTCAACGTTTCATTATTCACGATTTTACTGGTTATTTTATTTTTTGACTAAGTATATATTTTCCCGCGGCTTCGTTCGCGCAAATTGTAGCCTACTAGCTGTTATCCGCGGCTTCGCCCGTATAATATATAGCCTATGTCCTTGGTACCCTAACCTATGTGTATGCAAAATTTCATGATGATCGGTTCAGTAGATATGGCGTGAAAGCGTAACAAACAAACAAACAAACAAACTCACTTTCGTATTTATAATATTAGTTAGGATTAAAATAGGATAGTTAGGATAGGATTAGAATTAGGATGTCACCCGCAGATAAATAGCTTCATTTAGTAGAAAGGGAGGAATGGAAGATGCTCCACTGACAAGAACCTCTTAAATTTGATGATGATGATAGGAGAAAGAATTTTGAAAATCAGTCCAGTAGCTTCGGAGCCTATGCCATGCAAACAAACAAACAATCAAATCTTTCCTCTTTATAATATTAGTATAGACTAAGCGTGCCAACCGGCTGCACGCGTGTTTTGTGTTAAGAGCGTATACTAGCAGTATTTTTTCAATATGGCTTCCATACAAATGTATTTCTCTATTTTCTCGCTGAAAACTGATTCTAGAGCCACAATTCTTTTTTTCATAAAATCTAGTACTAAAATAGGAATGCCCCTATTTTTTATTTTTTCCAAAAAAACTGTTCTTGTACAATTTTTTTTCTTTTAAATAGGTTTTTAGAAAAAAATAAAACATAGGGACATACCTATTTTAGTAATAGATTGTATGTAAAAAGAATTGTGCCTCTAGAAGCAGTTTTCAGCGAGGAAATAGAGAAATACATTTGTATGGAAAACGCACTGCTAGTATACCCTCTTAAGCGCACAAACCTTCCTCGAAAAATGGCTTTCATGCTAAGAACATTAAACCAGTATCTCTATAAGATAGGCTTATCTTAGAAACTATTATGGCGATTTAACGCTGGTATATATAACTATCATGTTAACAAGGAGAAATAGAGACAGAAATACGCGTCGGTGAACTTTAAAATTTGTTCTACGTTTTGATGATATTGATCTATCTATATATCTTTTTACTGCTATAAGTATTTTCTACATTAATTCATATCAACCTAAAACTAAAAACCTTAAAAAAATATGATAAAATACCTAAAATATATTATTAAAAGGAGTCCCTTTAGGCAAGGTTCCGAAGATACAGCGTTCCCCCTTTGAATAGCGACACTAATTCTTTGTGCGAGGTAGCTGCCAGCTCTTCGGTCTCCTGTGACGTCGACTAACCTTTTTGCTATTTCCTTAAAAAGGCTTGTAGCGCTAGGACCCCACGGACCAAGGGTCTCGACACCGAATGGGACAAAATCATATTCGGAGCCTAAACTCCTGTATATAGATGCTTTAGCTTTTTTTTTCAGCTATATCTTTTCATATATCATCATTTTATTCGATTGACCATGACATTTAATTAGGACAAATGTATACTTAGTTCACATTCCTAGTTTTTATGTTTATAAAATTGCGAGTTGAGGTCTATTGGAGAATATGCACTGTGCAGTTAGTTTCCGCTTCTTTTGCACTCCGCTTTAGAAGCGACATTAAAACTTAGCCATAAAGAAACATCATCATCAGGTCTTTTTAGTCTCCATTGCAGGAGAACGACCCACTCTGTACTACCAAAACCGGATATTAGCCAGAGCAGTCAGAGGATTTTGGCCTACACTCTCCACGCTGCTCAGAGGGTTAGATAGGTGTCTTTGATGTTTATAAGCTTTGCTTAGCTTGTGTTCCCTAAGTCGCCTTCTACGACATCCACGGGAAGACTTGGACTGGTCCTATTCTACTCTGCCGGGAACCACACGGCAAGTTAATTAATCATGATTTGTAAACAGAATGGCGTGACAGCGCTGCAGATGGCGTGCGCGCAGGGCTGCCGCGGCATCGTGGAGCATCTGCTGACTGCAGGCGCCGATGTTCATTTGCAGAACAATGTAAGATAGATAATCTGTAACTGGGTTTACCAACTGTCTGGTGGAGCGATTACCATACCAACTGTTCTGTAATACAATGTGTTTGGTATTGACCAACACTTCTGTTCTGAGACCAAGCCTGAATACGGGAAAAAAATTCAGCATCTTCATTAATTTTGAAAACAAAAGTAGTGCCTATCTATTCAGTTAACTACTACAATTTATTTTTCTTGATATGGCTTGGTCACATAACAAAGGTTGTTTGTATTGATGTTGAGAATAAATGAATGAACAAAATAAACAAAAACCGTCTTCTATTCAATGGATATAGGTAGAATTGAAGACGGTTTTAGTTTATTTTGTTCAACAATATTTTTTAAGTAAGTACCCTTTATATTTTTCCATATTCCTTATTCTTACAACCCTTCTCATTTTTACAACTCTTTAATTGCTTGCTTGGATAATAAGTTTATTTCATCGAATTCAATTCAATTTCAATTTATTTGTTTGCCAACTAAGTGTACATTAGGGTCTCAAAACTAGTGTATGTAACAACTTAGTCACCTTTTACAGGTATTGCAAAAAAAAAATAATGTGGGGATTCAAGTATCCAAGTTTATTTTATGCAGACTTAGATTGAAGAACTCTCTACATCTGTGCAGGTGGGATCATCAGCACTCCACGCGGCCTGTGCAGCGGATGCCACAGACATTGTGGAGCTGTTGCTGGCCCGAGGAGCTGACCCTGCGCTCACTGACCAGGTAATCATATTTTTTTAAACCCCAGTAACAGTTCTTTACAAGATTAACATAGGTTATAAACATCAAAGAGTCCTCTCCAACTCTCTGGGCAGCGTGAAGAGTGTAGGCCAAATTCTCTGACTGCTGTGGCTAATATATAGCTCTGGTAGTACAGAAAGGGTCGTGCTCCTGCAGTGGAGACTTAAAAAGACTTGATGATGATGATGAACAGTTCTTCTTCTTAGCGTGTCATCTCGGGAGAATTATAGCTGTGTTGACCAGAACTTTACCACTGACACAGCGTTATCAGTAGCATTGTAAAGGTCCTCGCGTGTGCAAGTGCTAGAACACACAGAGCAAGATAGATGGTAGGACATGCAAAGCAAGAATGGTCTTAGGAGTAACAGGAGGTTTCAGAGCCGTAACACCACCTCTTTTTATTCTCCTTACTTATGCTGACTTGGGTCCGGAGTCTGTTTAGGGACTTCCATGTCAGCCAAGGTAGATCATCAGTATAACCAGTACTTATCTAAGCTGAAGAGTTTGTTTGTTTGGTTGAATGAGCTGATTTCAACACAGGACATATTTTAAAAGTTTTTTCACCGTTGCATAGTTACGCTATCCCTGAATGCCATGGGCTAGGTATGTACCACGAGCAAAGCCAGGGCCGACTGCTAGTAATATTAGAGGCATAACTTAAGAAAACCAAGACGGAAACAGAAGAAACGAAGAAGATCGAAAAGTTCCCAGTAACCATGGATGATATAAGTATAACTTGGTCAAGGGCATCGTAATACCTATTGCTTTTTCTTCAACCGAAATATATTAAGATGCTCAACACACAGGAGTCCACCGCGGACTCACCTAAGGAATTTTAAATCTATATCAAAATCTTTAAGATCTGGATAAAAGATTTTGACGATAAAATTAAACCACCGAAATAAACTGAGAACAAAAAATCAGTCATGTCCTGTCTTACATGGGGGTTTGATTTTTATTACAAGTTTATATGGGACCAACTTCTACCTATAATAAAAAAAGAATTATCAAATTCCAACTACTCCGTAAAAAGTTATGCGTGGCCATACATAAAAAATATATGTGTTGAATTCATCATCATTATCATATAACACATATAAATAATAATGATGATGATGATGAATACATATCTATATCAATTTTTTATGTATTTGGGTCAGCAAACGATAAACTAATAACATATTAAATAATTATGAAAAAATTAACCTAAAACTAAAAACCAAAAAATATGATACAATATCTAATATATATTATTAAAAGGAGTCCCTTTAGGCAAGGTTCCGAAGATACTGGCAGCGTTCCCCCTTTGAATAGCAAGACTAATTCTTTGTCCGAGGTAGCTGCCAGCTCTTCGGTCTCCTGTGACGTCGACTAAGCTTTTTGCTATTTCATTAAAAAGGTTTGTAGCGCTAGGACCCCACGGACCAAGGGTCTCGACACCGAATGGGACAAAATCATATTCGGAGCCTAGACCCCTGTATTTGTAAGCTTTAGCTTTTTCAGCCGCTTCACAAGCCGCACCAGCTCTGTTGTTGGTTCCATGTAGATGGGAAGGGGCCAGTGTGTCTGAACAGGTTGCATCCCATACCAGCACCCGGCCCATCTTCCATGGAATCAAACTCATACCGTCTGGTCTCTTGCCATCATCTCTTGCAATGCCAGTCGGCTCAAGTAGACTTGGCACGTTGACGGTGGCAAGGGACCGGCGTATGATATCGTTAAGTGCGGCATGTCTCGAGAAGCGGCCGGCACTTTTTTGGCATGACAATCCGTGACGTCCTAGCTTGTCGACATCACTGCCGCAGGGACATCTATGAGGAGCGCAGACCGGAACCCCGAGCCGTAGACAGGTTGCGATTCGGAGCGTGTCAGGCTCAAGAAAAGTTCCTGTATTTGACGAAGGGTATGCGTGAAGCCAGTAGCCGGCCTCAGGCACACCCACGGCCAAAAGCCTAGCACGCGCCGAACCTGTACTACAGCTCAAAAGATTGTCAAAAGTCAATTTGCAGTTTATGTCGTCCCAGCTCCTCTGTGAATTTGGAGAAACTGGAAAATTTTGACCTGGGCATGCAATTAAGAAAGTATTTCTAGCTTCTTCCAAACCAGCAATCTCAAAGTTTGAAGGTGATGCCCTTAAAATTTTACTTATGAGATTTGCTGAACTATGGACAGAAGATAGAAAGGCTGGTAAAGCGACACTGGAAATTTTGCGAATCCCTAAACCACCATAACGGATGGGTAGGGATGCTTGGGTCCAAGATTGCTCGTTTAGCTGCAAATTAAGAATTGATTCTAAGCTAATTTTGATTAAGTCGTCTACCTGTGTCAAAAGATCTGGGTGATTCCAAAAGGAGCAGCAACGGAGCACATACGTAAATTTTGGGACGAAAAGACAAAATTTTAGGATGCAAAGTGCATAATGTGGACTAATTTCAAGGAGACGGTCAGTAGAATTTTGAAATTTAGTAATTGAATTATTCATATATTCAGAAATAGTTTCATCAAAAATTGGAGAACCTAAAAGGTAAAGGGAATTACTGTTTACTATTTTTATATTTGGAGTCAAAATATTAAATTTTTGTTTTACGTCATTTAAATTTAAGTTGCAGTTATTTATAAAAAGTTCGCATTTGTTAAAATTAAGCTCCAAACCAATGGCTTCAAATTTATTTTTGATTGAAAAAAGGTCCGAAAACACAGTATCCACATCACCTCCTAGGGTTCCGTCGTCCAAATACCAAACGTTGAATTTAGAATTTAAATTTTTTATTATGGGGTTTATGGCCAAACTAAAAATTGCAGGCCCAAGGGGATCACCCTGTTGACAACCTACTTCTGAGGACAGTTCATTAGAACGATATAACAATTTTGTTGGATCAGCGTAACTGAGAAGAAGATAATTGTATATTTCCGGTATATGTTGTTTTATTTCCGTTAGCAGGGTATCCCTATTTACCGAATTGAATGCATTTTTGACATCAATTTTGAGCAACACGTCAGGCTGTCCGTAAGTTAGGAAAGAGCGTAGGGCATGGACGGCTGCCTCACACCCTCTTTTTACACCAAAGCCTAACTGTACGGGTTCAAATTCCGAATTTAATTTTGGTAAAATATGTCGAACAGCAATTTTCGAGGCCAGACGTCGTAGTGTTGATCCAACAGCAATTGGTCTCACCCCTCCGTCCTTTTTGGTGAGGGCAATGAGGTTCGCGCCGAAAAGAATGGGAACAATTTCTGGATTGACATTACCGGAATACATAAAGTTGATTAATTTAGTGATCGAATTTACAAGTTGCTCACCTGCATCGCCCACAGAATGCGATGTTAAATCTTTCAAATGTTGGGGTGAGATTCCATCCAAACCTGCAGCCGAACCTGGTTTAAAAGATAAAATGGCATCAGTAACATCTTTGTTTTGAATTTGAAGGCATGCTTGCCCTGCTGTTGGTGGGTCGAGAAAATATGGGTTTGCTGGAGCTGGAGGATGTTTTGTCCGTAAGGCCTGAAGGGTGTCGGGGGTATCTGGCGATAGCACGTCGCTGGAGAACAAAAGGCGGGCGGCACCTTTGAGGTCTCCGTCACAGATTTTGTTCTCGATGAGTTTTTTGCGATTACGCGGGGCATCATCTTTGATTAGAGGTACGGGAGATGTCGAGGAGCTCACAGCACAGTTATTCTTAATCTTTTGCGTTAAGGATAAATTCGGTTCAACAGTTTTTACTATATGTAGTGTGCTGTATGAAAATAAAAATAGGTTCTGCCAGTCTTGAGTACAATTGCTTAAGTAGCATTTCTGGATTAATTTTGACAAATGTGTAGCAACGGTTATTCGAGCTCCCCGAGGGATTCTTTTAACTATGGGTATACTATTTTTCAAACGGCTAAGATGTGTGTGGAAAGGAGTTGAATCGTTAGCTACATAAGTAGGCACACTCGGAATAATGGGATGAATGTCTGAGGATGAACTGTTTTGGCTAATACATTTCCTGTGTGTTTTTGTAGTGTGTATATTGAGGCCTTTCAGAGATTTAAATGACTTGTTGCATTGAGTACATGTATGGGTCGCGTTCGACGTGCCATCACAAGAATGGGTCACGGACTGCATTCACAATAGTTTAATACATTCACTAAAAAAGAATAACTTAAAACCAATTTAAAAACACAATAAAGGAACTTAAAATATACACTAAAAACATAAAAAAGTCGAAGTCAAAATATGACGGCGGTTTGTTTTGTAAGCAAGACGCATGCGTCGTTACATAGGTGCGTCACAGGATGGTCTTGCAATCCGTCGCTAGGTCTCCCGATGGCGGCCTTAGTAACCGCGTTTTATTTGTTGATAAACATAATTATTGTTAGAAGTCATCACAAATTTATAATTCTGGGAACAAACAGTCACAGCACCAAACATTCACGCTTGGAAGCGAACTTGTAAGAGCCGAAGCCGGCTCTGTGTGATGTCCGGAATCAGCATATAGAAAACACTTGGCTCAGGTTAGTGGTTCGACACTTTTTGTACTTGTTCGATTCGGAGACTGTGATATTTAAAAATAACGGAGTCTGGTAATTATCGAACTGTGTTAAAATGTATCTGATGCAATTCAGCCGTAAATAACTATATTTCCTATTTTTATCGTAAAAGTTTGAAAATTTAGATGTTTACTAGATGACAGATGACTTTTTTTTTTGATGAATTCACTTGAGAACGCCCTTTGTTTTTTCGTCGGTTGGAAAAAATTTTCAGAAATGTTATATCTAACATTACTAAATAAAATTCCGTAACATAAAAAGTGCTAAGTAAGCAGGGGACACCCGGGTTTGAACCGGGGACCTCTCGATCTGCAGTCGAATGCTCTACCACTGAGCTATATCCCCGTTGACGCATGAAGCGAAATATCTAACCATATGCTGTCTGGCGTCGAGTGAATACATGACGTCACGAACATGTTATTAAAAGATAAACATGTCGCCCACTGATAAAACAGTTATTTCTCAAACAATATCTATGCTAATGACTTTCCTATTGTATCAGTCAGTATGTGGATTATGAGTCACTTCAATACAATTTTGTTTATTTAAATCGAATTTTATGGCATTGCAACGCAGTGCATATTTGCAAACTGGTTTATTTCTAAACATCCTACTAATATAATCCTAATCCTAACTAATATTATAAATGCGAAAGTGAGTTTGTTTGTTTGTTACGCCCAACCTACTGAACCGATCATCATGAAATTTTGCATACACATAGGTTAGGGTACTGAGAAGGACATAGGCTATAATATCACGCGGGCAAAGCCGCGGGTAACAGCTAGTAATATTAGAAATGCGAAAGTTTGTACATATCTTTGTTACATATCACGCCCAAACGGCTCATGGGATTTAGGTGATTTTTTTTTACACTGATAGTTTATAATAACCCAGATTAACACAAAGCCTACTTTTTATCCTGGAAAAGGTTACTGTTCCCTAGGGATACATTGAGCCGTGGGCGTAAGCTAGTTGTTTAATATTTGTTACTTTAACAATAAAGTAATAAGTATAATTGTAAACATTATTCAATATTTTATTGTTGGATTGACGAACAATATTTTAAATGATGTGTCCGTTATCTGTCTAACGATTTATTTCAAATGGGCAGTTTGGGAATTTGCGATAAGTCTAGTTGACAGCAGTGAACATACTGCTACCTAACTTTTTAAAACTCAGCTTGCTAGGTGCTCTAGCAAGCTTAGTTTTGTTTGCCTCCAGTTGAAAGATATATTCATTATGAAAACACGGCTTTACTCACGTTTTATTACGTCGGATCTGCCGACTAGTTTCGCTCGCCCCGATGATGGTCTTCGTAACAGACCAAAACTAGTCGGCAGATCCGACGTAATAAAACGTGAGTAAAGCCGTGTTTTCATAATGAATTTATCTCGCGTAAGTTTTAATATTTTAAATATTATGAAAGATATATTCCTTTAGAATTATAATACCTTTGGAACTTTTATTAATTATGTGTCTCTGTTTAGCCTCGCTGGTCAACGGTCAATCGGGATCCGCTTACGACACTAATCTGATAAGCCCACTAAATTTCAATCCAATTGATACTTAATACCGGCGGGTGCAAATTCATGCAAGATAAATGCAGGCGAAAATACCCCCTCTCTGGTTAGAGAGATTATACATGTCGATCCGCTGAACGGTTGACATTAATAATCTCGTAAGCTGATCAAAATTTCAAGCCACTTTGAAGCTCCGAGTTTACATGATTGACTGAGAAAACCATCAGAATATTCAGTCGTGTATACCAATAATAATTAGAAAGGTCCGGTTTATACATATACATAATAAGTATACAATCTTATCACGATTTGTCAAAAGTGTTATTGAAACTATTTTGAAAGCCTTTCTTTAGTAATCACTATCATCATATCACTTCCATCACTATCACTTCAATATATTGTAATAGAATACTAGCTGTTACCCGCGGCTTCGCTCGCGTAATTAATAGCCTATGTCCTTCTCGGTACCCTAACCTATGTGTATGCAAAATTTCATGATGATCGGTTCAGTAGATACGGCGTGAAAGCGTCACAAACAAATAAACAAACAAACTCACTTTCGCATTTATAATATTAGTTAGGAAGTTAGGATTAGGATTAGGATTATTACAATACGTAACAACGGGTTACTCATACATAGTCAGCTACTGGCCGACATATTTCGACCTCATCGGGGTCTTCCTCGATTCACATTCGCCCTGAAGAAGACCTCCGGAGGTCGAAACATATCGGCCAATAGCTGACTATTTACGTGAGTAACCCGTTGTTACGTATTTTAATAATGTCTATATCACGTTAGTTTCAGTCAAAAAATAGTACAGAATACTATAGAACAAAGTCTGCCTGTCTGTCTGTTTGTCATAAACTCAAAAACTACTGCGCAGATTTCCAGGCCGTTTTCACCAATAGATAGTGATTCATGAGAAAGTATTATAAGCATGCTAGAAACCCGGGCGCAGCCGGGGACGCCTGCTAGTATTATAACATAAGTCTAAACTTGTTTGCCAGCTACAAAAGACTTATAATAAGTAGTACTGAAGTGACTCACGTATACTTACTTACCCTTACATGTAAATTCTGTTCCAACCAAAAAAAAAGTCAACCTAAACTCGATCAGTAACTTTGATAATTTGTATCAGATAACTTAGTTGCTTATTGTAGAACAATCGGACCACAAACTAGAGATGAAACAATCTGTCGACAACTTTGATGGCAATAGTGATTGTTCTGAAAATTCAAAGTGCCTTAACTTCGATATTCTGATCAAAACTATCAGGTCTAGGTACTCTTTGTTTAGGTTTCGTTTAGGCAATTTTGTGATTCGACGTTAGTTAACGTGACCTAGAATTATCTTTGTTTAAATAAAATTATTTTAATACGGTTTCTATCATGTTTATTACATTATTTATACACCTAACGTTTCGAACACATTTCAATATTCGTGGTCGCAGGTATACTCCCTGTAGCAGTAGGAGGTAGGCAGGCAGGTCTACCTGCGACCACGAACACTGAAAAGTTTTCGAAACGTTAGGTGTATAAATCCCAATCCCAACTAATATTATAAAAGCGAATGTGAGTTTGTTTGTTTGTCATCATCATCATCATTTCGTGTAGGTGACACGGTCAGTCGACCATGGACACCCTGGTGTCACAGTTCTGCGGTACCGCCTCTCGGCCTTTGACGTGTTCCTTTAACGACTACCATAAGGCAGCCGGGACCACCGGCTTAACGTGCTTTCCGAAGCACGGAATCATCTTTCTTATCAGACAATCAGATGATTCATGCCTGCAATGTCCTATCCAAACTGGAAACAACTTAACAAAGTATGCTTCCCGTGAGAATCGAACCCTCGACCCCCGGGTCAATAAGGCGAATGCCTTAACCACTGGACCACGGAGGCAGTTTTGTTTATTTGTTTGTTTGTTACGCTTTCAGGCCGTATCTACTCATCAAAATCAAAATCAAAACGTTTATTCAGAAAATAGGCCTTTGCAGGCACTTTTTCACGTCATATCACATTCAAAATTATCTTATTAGATAATATGTATTTATTAATTGTTCAAAAGCTACAGACTACTAGCGTTTCGGAACCGACCACTGCAGAGAAGAAACGCCGAAAGAAACTCTTATCAACAGTTTTGGTCGCCTACTCGCCTGAAGGGCTTTATATGATTACGAATATTTATTCCTTACAAAACGTTACAATTTCAATATACATAGATTTATTATTTTTGGAACATGTTTATGTTAACGATCGAGTGTGTAAAGATAATAAACAACATATGATACTTAAAGTAGTCTCAAAGAGGCCGAGCAGACTAGTCCCCCCTGACAGCACCCGTTCACGAGTTGACGTGTGGATCAGCCATCGCTGAACTCTACTGAACCGATTATAATGAAATTTTGCATACACATAGGTTAGGGTACCGAGAAGTAGGCTATATATTACGCAGGCAAAGCCGCGGGTAACAGCTAGTAATGTAATAAACGCGATAAAAACCGTATTAAAATAATTTTATTTAAATGTGTAACAATCGCGAAAACATAAGACAACATTATTATCATTATTTTAACCTTAATTTAAAATTGTGTTACTCGTATGAGTAACACAAAATAAGCTCATTTCGGGAGTAGGGCGCTGACATCTAAACTGATCTGTACTAATATTATAAAGAGGAATATGTTTGAATTGAATAGCTCTGAAACTACTGGACCGATTTTATAATTCTTTCACCTATAGGTAGCTAATATATTTGCGGGTGACATAAGCCATAATTAACGCAGACGAAATCGCGGAAAAACTGCTAGACTGCGATAAAGTTTGCATGCACTTCTGCATGTCATCGTTATCAATGTACACCATTGAAAATGGAAAATGTGTTTTTAATATTTTTATTTTTTGGTATCTCTTTGTTGTTGTGATAACTATTTTACTAAACACGCTTAGATGAAAGACTAAAAGAGATGTATGAGAGTAAGAGATAAAGAGATGCATATCTACATACAATTTGATAACTTCAATTGTTTTTCCATTAGGGTATGTACCGACTACCGACCTACCTACATACTTCTTATATTTCTAAAGTCGAGCAAGTCAAACATTAATTATTTAACAAGAAAATTAGCGCAATCAAACAGAAAACCTAATCGAATATCGAGACCTCTTAATCCAATCAACAAGAAAGCTGGCATTCCTGGATTCCAGAAACAATCTCTCAGCTTACAGGAGCTTTGAATATTGTATGGCGGCCGGCGGCGTGAAAATTTAAGCTCGTTGCGTATCTTGTAGCTTTTAATAATTTATGTAGTCCTGGTTGATCGTCTTGTGTATTTGTTTACTAGGCCAATCTTAAGTAAGTATCTGATGATTTATACTTACTTACTCTGCTGGCTTGGCAACCTGAAGTGGATCTTGGCCTTCGAGACGAGGGATGCCACAACTTTCTGTTCTTTGCGATATCTTGCCAGCTGACCGCTTCCATCTCACGCAGATCAGCCTGCACATCGCTCCAGTGATATCTTGGTCGGCCCACTGGTCTTCGACTATAACTTCATAACTATATGATTATAACTGCAAAACTGAGTTTGTGAACCAATTATGATAAAATTGTGCCATAAAACACTTTGACAAAGGTATGCATTCCAAAAAATCTTCATAAATGCTGAACATTAATAAGACGACCGTTTTAAGCACGGACTATTTTATTGGACTCAGATATTTGACGTGTAGTGTCAGTTCAAAGGTAAGAGAAAGTCACATTTTGAAAAATTATCAACTGCTGAAATCACAGAACACAGGCTGAAACCAACAATTTGTTTGTTAGTTTCAGTATGCCGAATCTGTGGATTGAACTTAGACTGGCGATTAACATAGTTTGTTGTATGCAAACCCCCTTAAATATTTATTAAATTCTGTTTTTACTATTTGTTGTTATATCGGCAACAGAAATACATGATCTGTAATTTTTTTTATCGTCTAGCTATCACGGTTTATATGACAGACAGACGGACTGATAAAATACACCCATCAGAAGTATTAGTAGTCGGGTTTTAGTTTTAGGGCTCCGTACCCAAAGATAAAAACGGGACCCTATTCATGGGACTTCAATGTTAGTATATTATGTATATAAATTATATATTTTTGTAATCTTCATCAAAATAACATTCATTTGAGACCAAACACAATACATTTCAAAAGTACTTATATCAAAGTAAATTATTCGCTGACGAAGTCGCGAGCAAAAGCTAGTATATTATAAATTTACTATTAAAATGCGACAGCTCGATGATTTTGACTTTGTTGAAATGCTGAGTACGATTGTCAAGTCATTCTTTTGTTTAAAACGTAAAATATTTCTCATAAGTATTGATATGGTCAATAAAAGATGTTGTTAGGTTTACTACTTAACGTTACAACTTAAGACAGAAGGTACGGACGTCCCTAGTAGGTACGGGCTGAATAAATTAACAGACTTGGTATGACATGGATCTCACAACTTTTTACGGTAGAGGAACTGAGCTGCGAGACTTTTTTTACAAGTTATGTTTTTGATGTCATGGATGTACTACTTATTTTGGACCACAAGCAGTCCTTTTCATGAATCTCTGTTTGATATCGATACTGCCGGCGGCAGCCGCTTTGTGTAAACATTCTGACATCTACCTACATCCTATTGTGAAACCCAAAGGGTGAACGGCCATGTTTAAAGGTCAATATTTTGCGCTCTATTACCTAAAGCTTCTCATCTACTCCTCTTTATGTCTAAAGGCTGGTCCGTCGTAAGAAAGGTACTTACAACGAATCTACGTAACTTAGTCACCATTTTTTTTCATAAAATCTAGTAGTACTTTATAAAACCAATAAATACATACAGCAATTACCAAGATATGATAAATGTTTTGGTTTTTCTATTAATCAACTTAATTCCGTACAAAAGTTGAAAAACGGAACCCTTATAGGATCACTCGAGCGTCTGTCTGTCCGTCCGTCCGTCTGTCACAGCCGATTTTCTCCGAATCTACTGAACCAAATTAGATGAAATTTGGTAAGATAGTGTAATCCTATGACCCAAACACGGATGTGCAAAGTAAATAAAGATTTTTTTGAAATAAGGGCCATTTTGGGGGGCCCAATTACAAAATTTAAAAAAAAAGTTTTGCAAACCTTACTGTGTCATATATCAAATGAAAGGGCTCATTATGAGGATCTCAAAAATATTTTTTTTTGTTCGGGTAAAATCAATACTTTTGATTTTATTCACGAAAGAAGGCAAAAATTGACCATTCCCCCCCCCCTGATCTCCGAAACTACTGGGCCGAAAATTTTGAAAAAATTACAAAATATAGTTCATTCCCTGAAGATTACAGGAAAAATAATAAGAATTCTATCACTTGAAAATTAAGTGGTAAACTCACAATAATAAGTTCATCTAGGGAAATAGTTCACTAAAACACAACTAGATGGCGCTAGTCAATTGAATAAAACATTTTTTGCACATTGTGTGTGTGTTCACGAAGCATATTGTACGGAACCCTCATTGCGCGAGTTTGACTCACACTTGGCCGGTTTTTTTTTTTTTTAAATCGTATATTAAATCTATGTGAATTGGCTTTCTTATTTTTTTTAAATGTTGTCAACTCGGCGGTGGCAGAGGCGCCTTAATACTGATTAATATTGTTACTAGCAGCCCTACCCGGCTGCGCCCGGGCATGTCTTTTACCTTAAAACCTTCCTTATGAATCACACTATCTGTTGGTGAAAACCGCATGAAAATCCGTGCAGTTGTTTTTGAGTTTTTCGCGAACAGACAGACAGACGCGGCAGAGTACTTTTTTAAAACTAAGTTCGTATATTGGACCATGGGGTACTGGTGGGCGAGCTTTCTGTAAAGAGATTTCTTCTTGTCTGGTCTCCGCCGCTCGTGACAAGAAGGCTGGCTGCTCTTTCGCGTAAAAGGTTATCATTGCAATCCAGCGTGGGAATGCGGCCAGCATTCTTGCCAACCTGCCACACGGGCACGAACTTTTAGATTTTTCTGTGTTATTTCATAGTAATGAGTTCATTTTATTTATATCCCGAGTTACCAGAAACTCCCGTACCTTTTAACTCAATTCAATAATATCCTGCGGCAGCCTCTGGTATAAACAATGTCTGATTTATACAGCCAGTTCTGACCTCAAAGATTAACCCTTTGGTTGTTATTAAAGGTCAATATCCTTCGCCATATTTTTATTATCCTGATCTTTTTTTATTTTTTAGTACTGGTTACATAGCGCGTAGAACCGATGGCCGATGGGGCGGAAGGGTTCTCGAATGGCGACCACGTACCGGCAAGCGCAGCGTTGGACACCCACCGACCAGGTGGTCGGACGACCTGATAAAGGTCGCAGGAAGGCGCTGGATGCAGGCCGCTTCTAACCGGTCATATTGGAAATCCTTAAGGGAGGCCTACGTCCAGCAGTGGACTTCTTGTGGCTGAGATGATGATGATGATGACTGGTTAATATTCCGAGTTCGCACATACAATACCTGTTATACAATGTGTTTGTCTGTAAAACTCGCTTTGATACCGATACTGCCCGCGGCGTCCGCTCATCATCATTTCGTGTAGGTGACACGGTCAGTCGACCATGCACACCCTGGTGTCAGAGTTCTGCGGAACCGCCTCTTGGCCTCTGACGTGGTTCCTTTAACGACTACCAGATGGCAGCCGGGACCACCGGCTTATCGTGCCTTCCGAAGCACGGAATCATCTTTCGTCCGATAATATAGTATAATATTATATAATTTTAATATATACCAAAAAAGTATATGACGCTCTCCGAGTCCAGTATAATAACGCGTTCAGGGTGCTGCTGCGGCTACCTCGCTTCTGCAGTGCATCGGGGATGTTTGCCGAAGCGCGTGTAGGCTTCTACGCAACAATGCGAAAACGGTGCGCATCACAGAACAACAATGTTGTTCTGTGGTGCGCATCCCTGGTGCGCAGGGTGCGGACGAGCGGCAATGGCATCCTAAACATGATCGTGACTAGGCTGGATTGTTTGTACGTCAACCATTGCTGCACTATATCAGGGGGAGTGGTGCAGGAATGGGCATTATAATTGTATTTTGTAATTTTATTTAATTGATTGAATAATTCTACTAACATTCTTAGTTTATAAGTTGTTTACTAACATATATTGAGTCTATGTTGCTTGATAATAAATAATTCATTCATTCATATATACGGACAAATCACACATATTAAGCTAGCCCCAAAGTAAGTTTAAATAGAACTTGTGTATGGGATTAACGATACTATATTTTATAACAAATACATATATAGATAAACATCCAAGACCCAGGTCAATGTGGAAAATATCATTTTTCATCTTGACTTGACCGGGTATCGAACCCGGGACCATCCGTGTCGAGGGCAGGCGTGTTGACCGCTGCGCCACGGAGATCGTCATCCGCTGTTGGCAATCTTTGTCAAATACAACCTGTTATGACCTCAAAGGGTGAACAGACGTATTTTGAACAGAAATGTTCTACTTCGACGTTCAGACAACATTACTTCATTACTTGGGACATTGGTTTTTCAAGAAATATATACTGTAGTATAGACCATAACTACTTTGAGTCCGTTCTCATCTATACATGCAAGTTCACAGCTTACTGTGGGCTAACTCAATTTGTATGATTTGTAGACATTCATTTGTTATCGGTTTGGTAGGAACCATACGTGAAGTAATAATTTTAAGGAAATTTCAAGTCAACTCTTTCTTAACCACCCGAGAACACAAATAAGTAAGTACTTAGATACTTACCTAAAGCTTTATTTAAGCGCCGTCAACCGAAGTTCAAAGAAATATTCAATTCAGTACACCCTTTCTGCTTTTCAAAGTACAAATAACTCAAGATGTTACTTATTGCAATCCAATCGATATTTTTTTTATGAGTTACGAGACTAAAGGGACACAGGATCATCAGTATAGCTTTAAGGCTATACCTTCATTAACTTTTCGGGGTCAAAATCAATTGCTGCAATTGAAAAATTTTTACAAAAATACAAGAGGTTATTTCAAATTTTCTTCTGCGAGGTCCTCTAAGAACCCTTCAAACTAAGTATGTCATGCAGTTTACAATGTTTAGTATCAAATGAAGCTTTACTTAGCTATTTTGTAAATAAGATGCAATATTTAAAAAAAATAGACTTTTGTTTTTAGAAATTTACATCCGCCTTATTGATTTTTGCTGACGTCAGAAGTTACTATTATTACATCATCCTGAATATATATTTGTCATGTCTGTCATGTCTGTGCGTGGCAAAAAAACTATATTTTATTGTTTTTTTTTTTTATTAAAATTAGTACTAATTTTCTATCCTACTTTTCTTTTCAAAAAAGTTTCTTCAACTTGGGGCGTCATTGGCTACATCGATACGATATCCAATTGGGAACAATTTGCCAGATGAAATTTACATCCGACCCGCAGCCCTGTTCCTGCATTATTGAATCTCTCATTCAACCTGGCCGCCTATTCTATATACTTACCCTTTGTATGCTATTTTACCTGCTCCGCATAAAAATAGGATGTTATAATTATATGTGAGGCAGTGGCAGCTCTTTAAATGGGTGAAACAATTAGAAGACAAGTTTTTTTTTCTTATTTAAAGCATGTTCGTGTCGCGAGTTGCGTGTAAGTATATTTTTAAAGTTTATATAAATTGAAACAAATGTTTATTAAACATTAAAAAGATTAATGCGGTCATTTAAAAACAATAAATCTATCCTAATCCTTAATCCTAAATTTGGTGTTCATCCTGATATAACGTCCTTGTATATTTTATTTATATATTACTGAGCTTTTACATATTGAAATTACCTTGTGGCTTAAAGTTACTGACCCATTTCCAATTGTGTACACTAACTAACTTGCCTCTGAAAATTAAATAATACAGTTATAAATTCGGGGTTTCGGTCGGTCAATGCGGGAATGTAAGGAAGTCCGGGCAAAGTGGATACCTCAATTTCTTAATAGTTTGTGGGAAGAAAAACTACAGACACAAAAATAATTAAGTATTATTCAAAAGTTACAGAGTACGAATCGTTATGTATTGAAATTTTGAATACAATCATAAAAAACTACCATGATATTAAACCTTCATTTGAATTTTAGTAACATTACCGACCCGAATATTTTCTATGTACTTATATATCAATGTTACGAAAAAAAATATTGTGGAACTAAGGTAAGCTACCCTATGTTAAATTCATATAAGCATAATGATGCCTTCGGTAAAGGTTGCCCACAGCGAAAATGAAAGTTTAAGAAATAATAAAAAGACTCAATACTCAATATTTTATTGCAAACCATAAAGTACACAGATCATTTAAAGAAATAATGGTTAGTAGGGACTTATATTTAAAAAAACCGGCCACGTGTGAGTCAAACTCGCGCAATGAGGGTTCCGTACAATATGCTTCGTGAACACACACACAATGTGCAAAAATGTTTTATTCAATTGACTAGCGCTATCTAGTGGTGTTTTAGTGAACTATTTCCCTCGGTAAACTTATTATAGTGAGTTTACCACTTTATTTTCAACTGATAGAATTCTTATTATTTTTCCTGTAATCTTCAAGCCATGAACTATATATTGTAATTTTTTCGAAATTTTAGGCCCAGTAGTTTGATATAACTACTTTCACGTACATACAACGTGGAAGAAACATACCCATAATAAATCGAACCACGGTCTACTTATACCAGATCATTATTGTATAGTGAAATTAAAATAACAGCCAATAAGCGAAAATAAATTTCAGCGTTTCCATACAAAAGTGTGCAGTCGCCCGGGCGATTTGTATGGGAACGTGTTTTTTGTCCGTTACTTTAATTTTATTATGCTTAAGTTATTTATTACGTTTGATTTATTACGGCTATGTCCCTTCCACTTTCTTTATATATATCCAAAAATTGAGACCAATTAAACACTGGAAAGTCACTTAAATTTTACTTGCAGGTACAGTGATAGCTGAACGAAATAAAAGGGTGTATATACCTAAATATAGAAAGGAGTGCTGCCAGAATAAGAGCCGAGTCGAGCGGTTGACTAGAACTGAATTATTTAACCGCGCGACCTCCGCACTCCGCTGCTCTCCTGGTGCGGCCGCTGCATAAAACACGGTGAACCCGACCAACTTTAACAACAAAATGGCCGCGGCCTAGGCCTACTTGAATGAAGAATGCAAAAAACATGACTCTTTCCAGCACAGTTGGTTTTTGTCAAAAAATAAATTGAACTGTAATAGTCTAATAAATAAGTATGCAGTTAAATTACCTACTCAATACCAAAGACAATATAATATAGGTTATATTGTCTTTGTCAATACCAACAATTTTATTCAATGGGACATAATTAAATAAGGACACTTTTACCTAAAAGGTCGATTTGCAAAGTACTTAAATCAACTAAAATGAAGTCTCACTTCACGTAAATAGACGTACAGCAAGGTTTACCCTTCGAGCAACACGGCTTCCGTACCGGGGATTACCAGATCAAAGATCGAAATCTGAGCCTTAATAATATAATTACAAAAAATAGAGATGAAAATTCTTGAATGAATACCGAAAAGCAGCAAGCAATTATATTTTCCTTATTTTTCCACGTCTTGGATGGAAGTAACAATTTTGAAATAAACATGGTTCATAACAAACTTTGTATTATTGGCTAAGAGGCTCTTCAAAGTTGCCTTCAAGTCCGCAGCTAAATTAAATTACTTATCCATTAAAACCGTCAGTTTGATGTCTAAAATGTTGTTAAGAACAACCCGTTCATAACAATCTATAAACTACCAGGACCTCATAAATTAGAAGATCTTCAAAGAGTTTGAGCTAATCAATGCCGTCGCTAGGTTAAGCAAGTGGCGCCTTCACTCTAGGTACGAGAAAGTCAGGGTCGTCTGGTCTCCCAGAAATAACAATGAAGCACAGGGTATTTTGAGGCTTTTAACCGACTTCAAAAAAAGGATGAGGTTCTCAATTCGCCGTAATCTTTTTTTTTTAATGTATGTTCCCTGATTTCTCAAATAAGCCTAGACCGATTAAAGAAATTATTTTTTTGTGTGATAGGTGATACTTTACAGATGGTCCCGTTAAATTTTTATCGAAATGTGTCGAGCACTTTTTGAAAAATACACAAAAACTTTGCACTTATTTCCATTTTATTCTTATGCATATTTAAACAAATTGATAAGGTTGAAATCGGTTTTTGTGTTCAAGCGCAGCGTCGGGCACCCACCGACTAGGTGGTCAGACGACCTGAACAAGGTCGCAGGGAAGCGCTGGATGCAGGCCGCTTCCAACCGGTCATTTTGGAAATCTTTGGGAGAGGCCTATGTCCAGCCGTGGAATTCTTGCGGCTGAAATGATGATGACGATGATGACGGTTTTTGTTTTTTGTTATAAATATTTTAAATTATTAAGATTCCATAGGTCTCAAAAGGAAAAAAAGTAACCCTTAAACGATCACTCCGTTTATACGTCTGTGACTGTCAAGGTTCTTTTTCTTGAGAAAACGCGTGATACTATCAAGTTGAAATTTACTCGTACTTACATCACATATTATTGAGATCGAGGTGTGAAGGTGTGCAAATATCAAACTTCTACGTCAACACAATCGAAGGATACTTATTACTTATAGCCGTTTATACCGCATATTTTAAGAGGCATTTTTATTACTTTTATTAAACCGTTAAGTCTCGTAAATATTTGGGTAATATTTTAGCTGGGCTTTCCTTTGTTCCAGTGGTCACAGTCGCCTGTGAGTGTGGCTGGTGGGGCGGCGGAGTGCCCCCCGGAGGGCTTTCGCCGAGCGGCCAGGGGCTCGTTCTCAGCCATACTCGATCTGCTGACTGCCACTGCCAATCTCGACCAGCGGCAGGTATTTACCTATTCTAATAAGCTTTATGTAATTGAATAAGATAGATCATTTATAACAAGTTTTATAATTTATTCTTATTACAAATTGAGGAATGTTGCCGGGTGGTTCCCGATTGCCTTGTGGTTCCCGATTGCCGTGTGGTTCCTGGTTGCCGTGTGGTTACCGACAGAGTAGAATAGAAGCAATTCAAGTTAACCGTGGATGTCGTAGAAGGCGACTTAGTAAACACAAGCTAAAGCATATATACATCAAAGATACTTCTCTATCTGACCAGGCAGCGTGGAGAGTGCAGGCCAAATCCTGGTAGTACAGAGAGGGTCATGCGCCTGCAGTGAAGAGTAAAAAAGACCAATGATGATGAAAGATAAACACTGGCTCTTACACAGTGTTAGGTTCATAAATGTTTGTAACACAAAATTTGTTGTGGATTCATCATTTCGGATGAGTCGCTTGGAGATTCTTTGGCGAGGACATTTTTGGATGATTTCTAAATTCGACGGCGAAGTTAAAGTGGTACAACATGCCATATCACAATACACCCACACTAAACACGAACAAACACTATTCGCCCACGCCGATAAACATATGTTTTGTTCCAACACCTTTCAATACGGAATGTAGGTAGGTCCCTTTTCCCGGAGATTTACGTCCCACTATAAATTAGTAGGGTCGACTCTATTCGACTCGCTCGAAAGATCGACTCTATTCTCGGATCTATATCATTTGTTTTATAGGATCCCACTGGTCTGGGTTTTCACACCTAAATTGAATTACAGAAATTATTTTCCGTCTTTATTCATTCACTTGGTCCTATTTACAACTTTGGTAAGTATAGACTGTCGTCCCAACGCCAATTTCTGATGAATTGGATGCTGTTTGGAAACTATTAGGCATAGATTAAAAAAAAATCTGATGCTATTAGGTATAGGTACATGGATAGTTACTTCATTGGTGATACAGGAAGCATAGAGAAGTTATTGCAGTTCGAAATTACAAAATTTGTACTTATATAAATAATATTTTGGATTGATTGTGTCAAAATTCTTAACACAATGGCAGTATTAGTATGCCACTACTTACTAAGAAATAAAGACGTGTCGATATTTACCATTTGGGCTTATTAATCAAATAATAACATGCGAACAAGACAAAGATATTTATTTAAATATTTGTGAAAACTTAGGTACAAACAAACAGTAAGTATGAATTTTGTGAAAATAATACAGATTTACAATGCTTAGAAACAGTTGGCTCCACACTAGGCAAAATGCCTGTCCTGTTAATCTAAAATTACTATGACACTTTATTACATATATATATAATAACAGCGACAAGTACCTACTTACTTTCCTATATATAGTAATAAATGTGTCGCTGTCATCAAAGATGACGTGAGTTCGGCACTTTCCCCCTTCTAAGCCGGATTACGCCTTCAAAGCCAGTAATCGCGGGAAGGTAGGTAAACACTGATCACAGGAAAAGGATCAGACACGTCCGGGAATATCGTTCGTGCCTTCAAAGATAAGTAAACGTAAACTTTATATCAACCTTTGTTGCTTTGTTATATGTATATCTTAAATTGTCTTTTGATATTTTGAGGATATCTTTTAGGTAGGTACTCAACTTTCTTTGTAACTTTCACACTATGCATTGTTTTAAACAATAGAAAAAAAATTACGAAATAAATTTTTATCAGGAAATATCTTAGTTGTTTGTTTGTTTTTCGTGTGTGTAAGTGGCCAACACTGGTGTCAGATTTTTCAAGCTGCCTAAACGCATCTGACATAGCTTAACGACTGCCATCATCATCAATATCTTAGTGAATTTAGCAAAATAATTGAATAAGTTCCTTCATTGCTTGCATCGCTGCCGCCCATCGAAACAGTTTTTTAAGCAAAAGAAGGGTGAAAGTTTGTTGGACTGGAGGAACGGGATAAACTTGCCTTCTTGGGATGTTACTTGTTCTACCAAACAAATCTTATGTAAGAGACTTTTATACTTACTTTGCGCCTAGATACTAATGTAATCCCAAGAGCTAGATTACCTTTGAAATAGGACCGTACTAGACCACATTACAGTTTGCACAACTTCGGACCCTCCATATTTCTCAATTTAGCTAAAGTAATATATATAAATTTAAACATTTGGTTGCCCGCACTTAAGTAAGTACATTAACTTATAAATTAGGATACGCTTTTAAGAGTCCCCAGAAACCAACTTTTTTGTCGCAAAAAAACCTTAAGTAATGTGTCCCATTACAACTACCATGAAATCACAAAACACATTTAATACGTATGTGTAAGTCGTAGGTCATCATCATTTTGTGTAGGTGACACGGTCAGTGGACCATGCACACCCTGGTGTCAGAGTTCTTTGGAACCGCCTCTGACTTACCGCTTACCTTACTTGGCCTCTTTTGAAATACAAACAGCGGGGGGTAATATCTACTCGTACGAGGTTGACACCCGGTGGTAAAATGTTATCATCCCACACAATGTCCCGTCCAAAAATACAAAACGGATGTTTGTTCGGAAACAAGTCCGTCCGGTTCTGGCTTTGTGTCACGGACATGAAACACATTCATGTTGTGTAAAAAAGTACATTTATTTCTATCTAAATATAAACCTACATATTCATACTTACTTTCATATTAAAATCTTATATCTGAAACAATGCGGAATCCTCTGACTGCTCTGGGTAATATAGCTTTAGTAGTACAGAGAAGTCGTGCTCCTACAGTGGAGACACAAAAAGATCTGATGATGAAGCATCTTGTAATGCAAATTACTCGCCGCGTGGTTTGCGGCAAAGTAGAGTAGAACCGCTCCAAGTGTTCCCGTGGATGTCGTAGTAGGTGACTTAGGAAACACAAGTTAAAAGCTAATAAACATCAAAAAGACCTTTACCAACAGGCCGAATCATCTCACGAAAGTACGGGGCGCTCACACCAACGAACCAATATTTAGTACCTAAGTCTTCTGTTATTATAAGGTACTTATAATTTTTTGGGAATTTATAAACTTTTAGTCACTCGGGAACATGTAAAAGTTTCGAAGAATTTTAATATTCATTTGGCCAAACCTAATTCGCCGAATAAAAATAATTAGGAAAGTTTTCTCGTTCCTACATCTTTTATTATGAAAACATGTTTCTTCAAAGATTAATCATATTCTAAGTACTTAGTTGAAGCATGAATTTTTGGGGGGCAGTCCTCTCCATTCGAAAACGGATATATTTATTTTTCTTTAAACTTTTGTTTTTTTTTTTCTTCAAAATTTTTCGTTTAAATAGCTTTTTATACATAGGTACCTATTCTATTTTTTTTTAACTCTCTGATTTTGAAAGCTGGAGGACGGAGGACATACACACTCATCTTACCAATTTGGCAGTGTCTATCTTTCAAAAGGTTGACTTGGAAAAAAATATTTAATTTTTAAAGCAGTCAAGTTTTGATGAAAAAAATCAAGTTTCAGTTCCATGTGTAGGTATGAGCAGCTCCTCCTAAGCCAGAAGCCTTTAATTTTTTTGTAAATCATAAAGCAGTTAACGGTAAACATATACGTAGGTACCTACCCGTCAAGATTCAACTGTGTGGTCTCAATAGTTTCGGAATAAAATGGCTGTGACATGCTGACAGACTTGACGAATCTTTATGGGTTTTATTTTTTGCCATTTAAGAGTTCCACGTAAAGCCGAAATCCCATACAAACATAGTTTGGTTTGTTTTACAACAGTTAAGCCAATCTCAATCAAATTTCGTACATACCTACGACCGGATAAGGCATATTGATGTTTATAATCAGATTTCGGTTTTAAAAACAATACCTAATACAAAATTACAGCTAGTAGAAATTTTCGATACTTTACTTTCGAAATTTGGTTGAGATTGGCTTAACTGTTGTAAAACTAAAACCAAACTACGTTTGTATGGGATTTTGGCTTTACGTGGGACTTTTTAGTAGCTATGCAAGCCCCTAAAAAGACATGACATAAAGAATTGCCTAGTTTCAGCAAAGAAATCGTATTTTTATAACAAACACTGAAGGCGCAAAATAACCTCATGTTTTAGTAGGAACGAAACCCGCGGTCCCGTGTATATTCTATCAAAACATTTTCCTAAAACTTTGCTTCGCTTTTCGCTGTTGTTTTTAGGTAGGTACCGCTAAACTTGAGATGATACGCTCGCTAAATGCTTGCCTGGTTAATATAAGGAAATCTAAACAACTCGTTTTAGCTTTCCTTAACTTAAGTATACTTAAAATTGCTGAACTTATAATAATACGACACTGTACTTACCTACCTCGTGTGCTGAGCTTAGAGCTTTCTAAGGTGCTGAGTGTTTTCAAGTTTTGTAAAGTGTGGATTTTTATAAGGTTATAAGACAGAACATCACTGCTTTGCTCAGAGGTAGATACATAGACGGTGTGTGAGGAAAGCGTTATGCTGAGCCTACAACCTTTTAGAAATGCTGCAGGTTGCAACGCTTACAAGATGTTATATTATTGTAGGTATTTTGGCCAACACTGGTGTCAGATTTTTTAAGGCATCTGACATAGCTAACGACTGCCATCAATGATGACAGCCGGGACCAACGGCTTAACAAGTCTTCCGAAGCTCCAAAGCTCCGTGGTGTGCACTAGATATTTTATTATGCCACATGCGGTCCACCCATCAAAGTGGGGACGGCGCCCGGGGTTGCTTTATATGCGTAAGCGCTAATAATGCTCACAACTACAAGAGACCTACGCCAGGAGCTAAAAATCAGCACAATCATGACTGGAACTAAACAAACCAGTTCAGCTCAGATCGCGAGGAAAACATACGGTGGTAAATTGCCTAAATTTCCATCTCATTTCCCCGGAGGCCGAGCTGGTAGCCGTATTGTATAAATTAACAGCGCTAACCTCTGGGGTGCAGCTCGGAACTGCGGCAGTGCTGTAGAATTATTCCGTTTCCATACGAATGATAAGAGTATGCATGTGTTGTGTGTGAGGGCCCCTGGATTGCGTAAGCACTGATCAGGGCTCTATGAAATCGCCTTATTTTCAGGCGGGCGAATTTTAAGTATAAAATATGAATTATGGTTTTAGGACATAACAAATTTCGAAGTTTTTCAAAATTTTCATACCGTCGCTTTTCCTCTAAGAGAAATTTAAAAGAGTTAATATTCCTTGCAAACTATAGGTACTTACCTACCTAAGTACTTAGCATTTAGCAAATTACCCAAAATTTAATTGTGCTATAAGTGTCATCTGCTTTTAGACCTGCTTTCAATAAGAAAGTATGGCTTAGCAATATTAAGGATGCGCTAGTCGGGAACTCGAACTCGTCAGCGCACGTGGCTAAAATGCGTGCTATTTCGCTGAGAAAGGGTTAAACTCGGTTTTGAACAGTGCGGAACTATTTACACTGATGTATAAGCACATCGGAACAACGGTCTAGTGTGTGCAAACACAAATATTGTTGAAAATCTAAATCTTCGTCGTCTAAAAATTTGCGAGTATGCGTTTGGGAGAAGTGTTCTTGTGATAAAACAGCTGAATGTTTTTATTAAAAGTAAAATGATTTATATTTTTTAATAACCAAACTATGCTTGTATGAATTTTGTTTTAGAGATTTTTTACTCCTTCCGGTATTTAATTGTGCCCAAAGATGCGTTAAAATTACGTGTTAAAACGGAATGTTTTGAGACTCATAACTTTTCAAGTACTTATAATTTTACAATTATGATTCGATACAAGCATAGATAACGACAAAACAAATCGATAGAATTAAAAACTTTAAACAGACGATACCGAACAACGGAGTCATCACCCTACAGAATTTGTATGGCGAAACACCTGACTAGCGCACCCTTAAGCCGTAAAACCCGGTCAAGGGATTGGGCGAAAATCCAAGGAATCACAGCAATAGTCGATGCGCAATATTTTGCAGAGCAAATCACTATTTTGATTCCGCTTTCCACCTTTGCACCCACTAACACGCTAAATGTGGCCTTTGAATCGTACGACCTTGGGTTCTGTCTACCCCGCATGAGATAATAATTAATACTTATGTATGTATGTAAGAAAAACTTTTCATACTGCCGTACGCCGACGGATTGCTCTGAACCAAGATTTGGAATTTTATAACCAAGGTAAGTATAACCACGGTTACCTCTTTGTCTACATGGGTGTAAATTGTGATGAAAGGGGCTTTTTAGGAGACTCTGGGTAGTGTCCATTTTCAGCCAAATTCACACTTACACATTCTTTGTTTTTCAAACACGAAAAACTACTTTGGTAGTCCGATTCATAACAGGCACGATAGCCTTATTATTCACTATAGGTAGGTAGAGACGGTTCTTCCCTGAGGTTCTTCCAAATAATATTATGTCACTGACATTGTTTCAAACAAATTAATATCTTCCAGGAGCACTCCGACGGGTCCACGACCCCGCGAGCGGACGACAAGTCTGGAGGCCACTCCCCCGCCGCTAATGAAGGTATTGTCCAACAACTCCAAATTGAAGGAAATATCAG
Source organism: Rhodophaea formosa (assembly GCA_963082605.1). Classification (NCBI taxonomy): domain Eukaryota; kingdom Metazoa; phylum Arthropoda; class Insecta; order Lepidoptera; family Pyralidae; genus Rhodophaea; species Rhodophaea formosa. The sequence continues at coordinate 3,159,772 of OY720219.1, forward strand.
AAATTTAAGAAATATGAGTTTTTTTTCGTAATTACATTCATTTGCTCCACTTGTAATGAAATGATTGTACTTACTTCAAATTCTGCTAAAGACCTCATTTATACTTTGACCGTGACCTCCTCGTAGATATCCAATTCAGACTAATGAGCAACTAATGAGGTTGTACTGAAATAAGCGTCGGCAGCGCTGAGGCGACGGGTGCGGTAAGCTGTGATTAGGCCACAATGTATCAATCACGTTCTGTGGTATCAATCGTTGCTGCTTGGCAAATATCATCCAATGACAGCGGCTTATCGAGGTCGAAGCCTCAATACTGCCATCTGGTGGTGAACATTTCAGAAAACCCTAATTTTCATTGCCTAAGCCTCAATTCACACCGAGATGGAAGCGGCGCGCAGCGGCCGGCTCGGAAGGGAAGGCTCGGGTCGGAAATGCTCGCGCCCGCCAGCGACTTCTCGCGCCCGCCCGCGACTGCTCGCGCCCGTCCGCAACTCACCACACTATTCTTATGCCAATTCCAGCGGCCGCTCGCGCCCGCCTCCGGCCGCCCGCGCCCGCTCCCACCCGCCAGAGCATTCGTGCGCCGTCGCCGCGCGGAGGCCGCTGGAGGGCTCGCGAAGTCGCGAGCATTCCCGCGCCGTTTTCCACTTTTTCAAACAATTCCTTGTATTATAGTCATCGCGATAAAGTCTAAAATTATATGACACTGAAATTGCTCTCCGCTTCCCTTCCGCGCGCTTCCATCTCGGTGTGAATAAAGCCTTACCTTACCCCATATAATGGCTAATTGTGGTTCTGGTAGAACAGAGGGTCATGCTCCTACAGTGGAGACCTGATGATGACCCCATATAATGTTACTAGCAGTCAGCCCCGGCTTCGCCTGTGGTACATCACGGAGCGTACCTAGCCTATGGCATTCCAAGATAACGAACCTATCCAACGGTAAAGAGTTTTTGAAATCGGTGCAGTAGTTCTTGATATTAACGCGTGCGACCGAACAAACTCTTCAGGTTTATAATAGATTTTTCTTGTTATGAATAGTGCTTGTTATGCATTCCAGGCATGGAACAGGACAGCAGTGAGCGGTGATGGTCAGCCACCACGCTCCTGGACAGACTGGCACAGCGAGGATTCGCCGCCGACACCCGCCTGGCGCTGCCTCCAACGGGTAAGGGCTGGCTGATACTTACGCTGTATTGACGTTGCTTTACAAAACAATGTCCTTAACTTAGAGTGTAGCGAGTAAGAAATTTTTATTTATAGTATAAAATTAACTTTAGATTTTTTATATTAAAATATTTAATATAAATTACTGAATATTAAATAATCTATTTAAAATTGTTGTACCTAATATGTCCACTTTGTTTCATTAAACATTGCCAATTTTTTGGGGTCAAACATCACGTCTGGTTTAAGTCTCTTTGTTCTTATAAAATAATTCAACTATTTGGGACTTGAGTTGTAGGGCCAATTAATAATACGCTGTATAATGCAGCATGCAGCGCATTATACAGCGTGTAAATTGACAAACGTTTTCTATGGGACCAAAGCTGGGAACTTGAATAAAGTTTTGATTTTCTCATACACGGAGAAAAATCGGTGACCGGAAAAATTACTAGAATTGATTAGTAAAAAATAATTACAAGAATTTTAATTTACGTTACTAAATTATAGTGTCTATAACAACATTCTGGTAAACGTTACTAACGTTTAGTTTTCTTTGCATTTGATTTTGTGTAGTAAACTTCATGTGCCGTGTGGTTCCCGGCAGAGTAGAATAGGACCACTCCAAGTCATCCCGTGGATGTCGTAAAAGGCGACTAAGGAAACACAAGCTAAACAAACCTTATTAATACTCTGCTTTAAGTACAACTTTGTTGTTTGTAGAACAATAACAGATTCACTTAATAATACGATATAGTATTGGTATAGATAACAAATACGAATTTAGTGAGTAATATTAAACATCTGGTTTTAATAACATAAAAATACATTTCATATTAACAAACCAATTAATTTGTTAACACAAACAACACACCTTGCCGTGAATACGAGCTTTATCGTAATCCAAACTTCTTGTTTCGCAGCAAAAATGGACCGCATTGTAACAAACGTCAAAAAACCACTCAATTCGCGGACGGCAGCAGCACAGCTGTCACGTCCCTTGCAATTTTTAGGGTTCCGTAGTAAACTAGGAACCCTTATAGTTTCGCCATGTCTGTCTGTCTGTCTGTCTGTCTGTCTGTCTGTCTGTCTGTCCGTCCGCGGTTTTACTCAGAGACTATAAGTACTAGAAAGCTGTAATTTGGTATGAGTGTGTATATTAATCATGGCAAAAAAGTCGTAGAATAAAATCTTGAAAAAAAATTTTTTTTTGGGTAGCTCCCATACAAGTAAAGTGGAGGAGTATTTTTTTTTTCTCTATTAGCCATCGTGTGGGGTATCGTTAAAAAGTTCTTTGAAAAATATTGTGAGGTTGAGAACACCATTTTTCGATTTAGGGATCCGTTTCCGAAATATTTGGTTTTAAAGTGCAAAATTTTGTTAGAGGTACGTGTCCCCCCCCTCTATCTGCTAAACGGTTATATATGGATACGTGAAAAAAATTACAGCAGTAGTATATATACTGAAGTTGAAAGGAAAACTATCAGAGCTAGGTACTAAGTGCAAACTAAAAAGTTATAGGCAACCAACTTATAAAATGTACTGGAAAATGTAAAATTCAAGCTTCATTGTTAGATGTTTTTGGTCGTTAAACTGTGAGGTGCGAGTGTAAACAGTGTGAACTCAAAGTTATCATTCGCAACTACGGAACCCTACACTGCGCGTGGCCCGACACGCACTTGGCCGGTTTTTTATCTTTCCGTTCAGTTACGTATCCGGTACCTCTGTACTGTATCACAGTTCGTTTTTCCGGCTAATGCGCATTTGAAGTGTATAATTAACACAAAATATGGATGAAGACGTAAAAAATTTGATAACAGAATGGGATCTTCAAGAATATATCCCATTTTAAGGTAAGCTAATTTTTGGTAATTTTCGGAGCAGGTTCTCTTTAACAGAACATGCATCAATGTTATAACGGGTGTCTCAAAAGAAACATTTTCAAACTTTTGCTTGATTGTGGCGGTCAACACGCTAGCCTGCGACACGGGGGTCCCAGATTCGATCCCCGGTCAGGTCACTATGGAAAAAGATCTTTTTCATATTGACCTGGGTCTTGGATGTTTATCTATAAGTATATATTATAAAATATAGTATCGTTGAGTTAGTATCCTGCGACACAAGTTCACAACTTACTGTGGGGCTAGCTGAATTTGTGTGATATGTCCCTATATATTTATTTATTGTTATGCAGCAGCAAACTAATAGGTACCTTAGATTCTGAACGCTTTACGAGTTTTAAGTGAAGTTACGAGTATTAAATTCACCGTGTGGTTCACGGCAGAGTAGAATAGGACCACTCCAAGTCATCCCGTGGATGTCGTAAAAGGCGACTAAGGAAACACAAGCTAAACAAAGCTTATTAACATCAAAGAGACCTCTCCAACCCGTCTGGCCAACGTGGAGAGTGTAGGTCAAATCCTCTGACTACTCAGGCTAGTATATGGCTCTGGTAGTACAGAGAGGGTCGTACTCCTGCAGTGGAGACTAGAAAGACCTGATGATGGTGATGATGATGACGAGTATTAAATAATATTATTAAAATCTACCTTATAAACCAACACACGTGTCATATTGATAAGGGTCAAAATCTTTCAGGTTTAATTGGAATGGAATAAAAATGACGTTAAAACCTAAAGATCTCATTTTGTTTATCTTTGCAGATAATCAAGTTTCATCAGACATTTTTCCAATGCTGGATGCTGAATTGGCCAAAGATTTAATCATTCCTGTGGGGGACCAGATTCCAGTGGTAAATAGCAAGTTCCGAGCGAATGTGTTGAAAACTACTATTTTCAATTTGCAATATTATACGTAGTCAATTAGAAAATATACATTTTGTATAAAAATCGTTCCTTTTTTTTAAATTATTAATTATAATTCTTAAAATAGACTGAATGATTCTGTACAGTTTCTTATGTTAAACTATATTATGTAAAAATAAACATTATTTTAAAGATTCAAACATTTTATTTAGTATCCAATGTTAATATAGCGGGCGATTTTGTAAATGTTACATTATATGTTAGGTACCTAGTACTTAGTAGTTTTTACTGAAATCACGTTATTTTCACAATCTAGTAACCATTTGATGTTGTTGTGTAACGTCGTTGCTGCTTATCATAGATGCAGCGACATTACATAATAACAACATAAACGGTTACTAGAATGTGAAAAAATGTGATTTCAGTAAATAACTACTAAGTACTAGGTACCTAACATAATAATGTAACATTTAAAAGATCGCATCGGTAGAAGCCACACTTTAAAATTTGACTCAACTCTTCGTGTTGTTACTAGTACTTACGTAACATTCTGGTAAAGAGTACCGTGAACAAAGTAAAGAGTAGCACACATTTGATGCTCTCAACCCTTGGTTTTGTTACAAGTGCCTAATATTCTGGTAAAGAGTACCGTGAAAAAAGTAAAGCGTAGCACCCATTTGATGCTCTCAACTCTGCGTGTTGTTACAACTACGTAATATTCTGGTAAAGAGCACCGTAAACAAAGTAAAGCGTAGCACACATTTAATGCTCTTAGCTCTTAGAGTTGTTACAACTACGTAACATTCTGGTAAAGAGCACCATGTGTAAAGTATCGACAATCGTTAGTGTTTGTAACCTTTACTACATTAACTAGGTAAGGATAAAGAAAACTCTGTTTAGTGTATAGAATACGGCTATTCTTGTTGTGTCGATAACAATAAGAAAGTCTCGTATTAGCAATCGTTGTTCTTGTAAAAGCTACAAGAGTTTTTTCTCCGTGTAATATTTGCCCGAACTGCCAAACACTTTTGTATGAAAATGTCGAAATTTGGAGTTCCCAACATCAATCACATAGGAAAAGTTTTCCCTACTAACAGGCAGAGTCCCCCCTTTAAGGGTATGTCGATGATCAATTTTACACTATATATTTCGACCACGTATGTAATCAATGCTTTATCTATTGAAGGTTGCGCCCGCTACCGCGAGCTTTGCTACCGCGCTGCGCACGCGCACCTCCCCGAAGACGTGACGCCGCGCCCTTGCGACTGCGCCAACTGCACCGTTCGCAGGAAATCCTCTACCGGTCCCTGAAAAATGCTCCAGGTCCGGCCCACAACTACATTGACGAGGCCAATTCCGGCCGTGGCCCTGTCAAGTACGTGGATGCGAAGGACACAGAACTAAGCTGAAAGATTTCAACATTATACAGGCTATTTTAGAACCCCCTGACTAAATGTGTTTCGAGATCAGAATCCCAAATTAAATACTATAGAATTACTAGAAAAAAAGGCATAAAACAAAAAAATATTCGACCTCTCATACAAAGTCACCGATCAGCTTGGCGAATGTATAGGGCGAAGTTAAATTTTTTAAATGTTTTTTACCATTTTTTCTTGCAATTTTGTATTCCTTTTGGAATTCTTATATTCAGTAGGTTCAAAATCAGCGTATATTATGCGATGTCAACAATAATTTTCAACTATCTCAGTACTTTAAGTGCCGGATTAGCCCGCATATTGAGCAAGGCGTTTCGTAATGGGGAGGCACAAGCAGCGCCCAATTTCCACTCCAGAAAAAAGCTAACTGCCAGGGCCTGAGCTAGGGTAAGAGGTCCCCGTCACTGTAATACGACTCCTCCCACTCTTGGGACACTCAATGTTTGCCATTAGACAGGGTAGTAACCCCGTGCTTCTAGGACCTCCTACATAGTGTAATCCGGCACTGGTTACGTCCCAAGTTTACACCACGTTCCAAACTATTGTCTGTGAACCACGTGCATCACTCTAGTAATAATATCGCAATGGAATGCCAGTTTTTAAATTAAATTCATCAAAAAAAAACTTTATCAAAAGCGGCAGTGGAGACTCAATTAATTCCTAGAACACTAGCTTGTGTAAATGTGGTATAGAGAAAACAAAATATGCGTATCTCATCACGCTGAGCCGGACTAAGAACTCAGTGCAAGGAGGTATATTTTGCCATTATTGTGCCTTGCCTTGTAAAGGTGATGCGGTACGCGATACATTTGCAACTTTTTGAATACGAACTTGAACGCTGAACCTATCTTTCATGCTCAACCACTGTACGAATTACGATATTTTTAAAGTAATATTTGCATTTTATCTATCACGCAAAAGGTCCTATGCACATTTTCTAGTCTTCCCCTTATTGTTGGTTTTGTGTCTATCAGTGGCCTTCAAACATTGAGGAACAATTTAGTCAATTCCCGACAGAATGTTATATTTATCCATGTGTATCTATTTATCCCTATCCTAGTGCCTTACCATTGTAAGCCAGCTTGAAATTATCTAGAATTTTACACTCTCATTGTAACGCACTTTTGAAGTAAATCATCGTTGTAAAAATGCACATCCAAAATCGCTTTTGTAATTAAGGAACGAATACGCAATGCGTACATAAATATTTCTGTCCATTGATAATTTTTAAGACTAGTATTATTAGCTAAAGTAAAATAATGTAAAATTTATCTTTACACAATTTATTTTGAAGATTCTACATAAGAATTTATCGTAAACACTAATTTACTATAAGAACACGATTTTATTTTTATTAATATAAAATCTAAGCCAAAATAGTTTACTTAGAGATAATGTGTAGGCGGCTAAATTATGTCTATGCTCCAAAGATATTGCTATTCTAAAATATCATAATTCCTGTGTGCTAAATATTGTACCTCTTAATTTTAGACTCTAGTTAATATTAGATTAAATCTAAGTATTTTCTAATTAAAATTGTCTGACCTAATGCAAGCACCTGTCCATCTGTGTAAATTTATATCATTAAGAACATTATTATGACGACTGTACATTAAATTCTATATATTACACAGTTATAAGTATGTATAAACATTAATTTTAATTACATTAATTACATAACACTGATCTATTTTTCATTGTGCTTACGCCAAGTCATTAAATTTTAATCGTAAATTATTAAATGTTAACAAGGCCTACCTATTCATGTTATAAAATGTATTTTAAAATTATTCAAAAATAAAATCGTTTATTATAAAAAAAATATAGCGTTTTGGACTTTCATTTCAAGGAGCCGAGCTGCTAATTGGATGCCAAACACGAGTCTGCCCGGAAGATGAATAGCATGATCTACGAGACCTTCAGTAAGTTAAATAAAACTTAAAATTAGTAGTACTTTTATTCAAGTAAACAAAAATACATGTGTCAAGAGCGAACAATGGAAAATTCTTTAAAACGGAAGATTTAAAGGAATGAAATTGAGCATAAGTGAAGAGTCATACATAAACCAAAATACGCATGTACTTACAATAAAAACAATGTTTTCATCCGCTTTTACCCTGAAATTTTTCATAAATGCAACTGAGCCGCGACGACCATACATGATTAAATCAAAAATATGTAAGTAAGGTTACTTACGAATATTACAGTATCTGTAAAATATTTAGGTACCTAATTTGTTCGAAACACCAGTCAATAATCCAAATAACAATGGCGCAATTTATTTCATTAATACTTGCATCAAGGTGGATATTGGTGCATCCTAATAATTCCGACCTGGCGATTATCCAAGCCGGCAAGAGTGAGACTCATGATAGAAACAGCTTCATTTCAAAACTGCTTACATACTTATTTATATTTGTAGAAGGTATGTACTAAAATAGTTATCGTATTAAGATACGATTTCTGTTCTTATCACTAGGTAGGTACGATGAGGGAATTGTTCCTAGAAACTGATTACATTAACATTACGGAAAGTTGAATAACAATGTGAATTGTAGTGTTCACTAAAGCAAATATGAGCGAAATTGCTGTCAACTATTTGTTTGGATGGTTACAACTTACAATTTTGACAAGTTCTGCTATCATCCCACACTACACAAATATTTCCAAAAGAAAAACTAATCTACTATCTAATAAAGGTCGGAAAGAAGTTCATAAGAAACCGACCTGCGGTCCGCGCGTTTTGGAAAGTTTGGTCATTTTGTGCCATTCAGTGGCAACACCAAGTCAAAAAAGCTGCCAAATAGAACTTTGTCAGTAAAAAATATATCAAAAATACATTGGATAATATGAATAGCTTCTTACAGACTTGTTTCCGCCAAAAACCATTTACAAACTCAATGATTGCATTCGTTAAAGTTACAATAATATACAAGTACGTACAGAACGACGCGAATGGACGAACGGCGGGAATCGTTACAGATTAAACATTGTTAGATCGTTCCCAGCAACAAGGAAACTGACGCAGCTCGGAAAACTCAAAAAATCTTTTGCGATAGATACATTGCCCGTTTCGTTGAAAACATTCAGAGACCTTCTAAATATTAAAACCGTCAAAATTTCAAGACGGGCAATGTATTTAACGGTGAGCAATCTAACAGAGTCGCATACGTCGATAAGTTGTCGTATTCAATCACTAACGCCTATAGGGATGGTAGGACGATGCCGAAGCTGTGCCGCTGGATGAGTTGCCGTGGTAGCTCCGTTTCGATGACCGCTGGTACCCATCGCCTGAACCGCCGGTGTATTCATAATCATCACCTGTGCGCCAATTGAAACCTTTATAAAACTGTCGACATTTATTGTATCAAGCAATAATTCAAAGCATATGATTCTATGTTTAATATGATTTCAAATAAAAATGAGAAGATAAAAAAGTAATGGAACTTACCGCACCACGCACCACTTCCACTCACCCGTGCGAGCATATTGATAGATCATGCATAAACGCTATGAAAGACCCTATACAACTAGCTTATAGAATAAAATAAAAATCCGTCTTCTATTAGAAATTTAATGAAGACTAACCTAATTCATGTACAGCTATTACTCCTGAATGATCTCATTTATCACTATTGTACGATAAATAACGTGAAAACTTATGGCATGGTACATACTAGTCCGACAAATTTCATAATTTGAGCCAAAGAAGTTACGGTTCAACCGTAACTTCTTTGGCTAAAATTGGCCCAGTAACATTGGAGTACATATTTATTAGTGGTAAAAATATATTTGCCCGCAAATTTTCAAGTGTCTAACCCATCGCTACGCATGCAGACTAGTCTTGTTACTCGTATATATGTATATATCAAAAACGTCTTTCAAAACATAACAGCATGATCCATCAATATGATTTATTTCGACAAACCAAATCTATCTACCAGTGAGCCTACTGTCCTTAGCCAATCTAGATACTAAGTCAGATCTACTCATGATGATAATTAGAAATATTTTATAGAGAGACCTGACGCAGAAGCCGAGATATCTGATACGTTACAAAACGAGGGTTGGGGGGACACCATGCCGCCACAGTATATCATCGGGACCTAGGGTTAAAATATTATTTAGTACTCATTTTATAATATTGAGATATAAGCAGTAAGCCGGTGATAACTCTGACTTATGTATTTTACGTGCTCTTATACATTTTAAGTATTCAAGTCTTGGGTCTAGCTTGACGTCCAATTGCAAATATCCTACAAGCCACAAATGGAGTTCAGGTTGAGAAACGCCTCTCTTCAATACTTTCTAATATCGTACCGTTATATTTGGTAAATCTATCTACTGTTCGCGACAGGTTGACATAGCAATCTAGTGATGTGGCACCCAACAGGAACAAGGTAGAGTAAAATTTATTCCTTATACTTTTCGATTAGCCGTCCGATATAAAACGCAGCCCTATCCATGTCTGACGGGGTATACCTACCTGTAGATACAATGATTGTTTTCATTGAATGACACAAGGCTTGTGGCATCTTGCGGTAGCTAGCAGCGGTGCTCTTTCTTGCGATATTGATCGTTTTGAGAAAGACAATAAATCATTAAATCCTATCAGTGTCCCAAGCCTTCGCCGTATCTGCGCCGTGCCTCCGCCGTACGCCTTATCTGTTTGTTTTACGTCTAAAATGGCGTGGAGTTTGTACGGGTGTCCCTTCCCCCCACGCGTCGCCACATACCCCGATTGCCATCTCGACATGTCGTGAACAGAACAGAGCAAGGCTGCGCAGCAAGGAAGCATAGTATGCTGCCTTGCTTGACGTTTATGTTAAGAGTATTGATCTACATTTAGATAATATTTATATGACCTGCGGTGGCGATCCGAGGGCATCGCTCATCTGTGGTACATTCATGAACTTGGGACTTCCAGTAGTGCTGCCGACACCATCGCCCTCTGCCGTACATCGAGTGTTAGAACATGCGCAAGAAAGTTGTATCCTTCAAACCCTAGTTACCCTGTACCCAACCATATCGAGCGATTTTCAAAGAAATTCATTGAAAATCTACCAATCTAGACGACCGATAGACGTTACATTGATCGCCCTTTACTTTAAACAATTTATTTTGCAAAGCTTCAACGACGTTTACAAGGATTCAATTAAAAGGGGTTGTGTACTGTCATTATTCGAATTAAGACTGCAAGAAATTAACACTATCCTGTACTCTTCAGAACCGGATAACATTGATTAGTAAGGCATAATGCAAAGGCGTCCAAGGGTTTGGTTAGATTAGATCTCTTTGCACTAGATGGCAGCACCGAGCTTACCTTCTACAACGCGGGATGTCGGGAGACGAGAAATTGATTCTATATGAAAATCATACATATTCGAGTAGTCTTCTGTTCAAAAATTATAATCTATCAACGGCATTGCACGCGCCACAACATTTATCGAATATCGCCATCTTGTTTCCGTAATATTAAAAGAGCGGGATGCGAGATAGTTTATCGTCATAAAAGCGGCGGCAGCGTCGCAGGCGCAATGCTTAGCATCGATAAGCTGTTGACAAGTTTTGTCGCGTAATACGCTAGCGCCATCTCATAACTACGTACGCATGGCAAGATGGCGATAGTTCCGGTTGTGGACGCGGCGGGTGGTTCACACTGCCAGCGTGCGAGAGCCGAACGAAACTATGACCTAAGCGATATGGTTCACACCGCGAGAGAGCTAGCTAGTGAGGCGAGCGAGCTCTCACGGCTATCTGCAGCCGCATCGCTCCTATAGTTCGCTAAGTGAACCAAGTATGAAAAGAGATGCAACGATGTTCGCAGAGGTTGCTCGCTCTCTGGCGATGTGAACCCCTCACAGAGCATAATATGACAGTCGCTCGTGCGCTATTAAAGCCGCCTTTTCAACCCATTTTATACGAAACAAGCATGTCAGGGGGCGGTAACGTTTATTGAGCTTTTGGGTTTCAAGGTAAACTGTAAAAATGCAAAAATTCGCCATTTTCTACTAACTTGTGATATAGGTTACATCAAAATTTAGTTTGATTACCATTTTTACTGTAATTATTATACCATATTGGACACATTGGGACATATTTATTTTTTTTTCTGAGTACGAACTGTCAGGCCGATTACGCGACCTTCGCCTACTATCCGGACGCACTGACTGACACGCGGTAAATAATTACTTTCTTCTTTAGTAGGGCGCGAGCGACATTCCGTGCTTGACGGTACATGTCTTTAGAGAAGTGCCTAATCAGCTAAGGGTAACAGGGAAGATAGGATACAACCAATAGAAGTACTACAACAGAACAGGTAAATAATAAACTTGAGGAAGGTTCAAAAAGACACTGCACATTATTTTGCAGTAGATTATTCATATAAGTAATTTTAAGGCCATAATTCCGGGGTCCAGTGCTGCCCCCATAAAAAATAAATAATTAGGAAACTGATGGATAATTAAAATTTAATATTCTAGTCTGCGTGGCCCTAGATACCTAACGCTTCAACTATTTTACGAACTATGTACTTTTTAGTTAACAATTTAAAGTGAGATCGTGAACATTTTCTAAGCGTTTTTGTCAAAAACGGGCATTTTTGTCGTTGAAACTTATTACACTTACACTTCACAATGCAAACAGTAGTTCATAAATAGTTGAAGAGTTTTCAAAGGCCTCGCAGAACAAAATAATCAGTGATATCTTAGTTTTCTTTCAAGTGATTTATTTCAAATGAGGGCAGCATAGGATCCGCGCAAATTCATGTAGTTTCCCATAACCTTTCCAAAAACGCTATTGGATTCACATAAATATGAAAGTACCTAATAATTTTCCTCAAGTTTATAACTCAATCTACAATTCTAATCTACTTGCAAGGGACTGTGTTAGTGACAAGTAGAGATAAATAGTAAATGAGAACTTGTTGTAGACTGTTAGTGTGAGAAGTAAAATATGTGACATAAAAAGCAAGATAGGTATATGGACGCGGTTTGTTCACTTTTGATGTTTATATATTTATTCGGTTTACGGTAGGTTTAGTAAGTGTAAGACTATTATAGGGATTCGGGTTTAGATCGCTCGTCACTTCATGTTACGATATAAAAACAAAAATTATGATAACTCGGTCACTTCTAGTTAGGGGAGCTTGTTGGGGAGAAGGGAAACATTAAAAATGCCAGTATTATTTTGAAATTTTTGATTTCTTTTAATTATCTACGTTTTATAATGTCCTTAAAGTAGATATATATTTCATCATAAGATATTTCAAATATTTGCAGTGGTAATATTAATATTTTAATTAATCAACCAGAAGTATTACTTAATCCATTAAGATAGAAGAAGCTTAATTATAGGAAACTACGACAAAACTGTTTATCTTTCCATTACATTACAACTACATATACTTATGTTACCAGTTAAATCTAACACTAATATATACCCAAAATACCTAATATGAATAATGCATAATTTCTAACTCGAAAGACCTCAGAGTGTAATGTATCGATAGTACTTTATTACATCAATATTATTTAACGCGTACAAGCATTTCTTACTTATAGTGTTTCGGTTAAAATTAATAATTAAAACCGTAATTAACTAATTATCATTAGATAATGTAAAAAAGAATCAAAGGACGATCGGTTAAGTCTATCATAATTTTCCTTTTTATATAACGAACATAAAGTAAGTCGCGAGGCGAAGGCGAGCGAGCGAGCGCGCGCGCGCGCGTCCGCACGCCCGCCGCCGCCTCGCGCTGCGCACGCAACTATGTGCTCTCTTTAGGGCTAAGTATAGTAGATTACACATTATAAGATTATAACAAATCTAGATAATAGTCTTACAATTGTAACATGCTTAGTTGATGTCGGTCGCGGACGCCGCTTCCAATTAATTACATTTTAGGAAATAATACATGTCTGTATAAATATACCAGCCCGCTACGTGGGCGGCGTAAAGTAAACTTATATACTGCGTAAGTAAATTACTTTAAATATTGTACATCAGTCAATAGTTCACCTAACATTTTTGTAATCTATTCGATCGAGAATTATGTACTTTAATCCACTATAAAGAAAAATATAGTTTAAAAAATAATCAACATCAAATTTTAATTTAAACAGAAATAAATAACAACTTGCCCTAGGTTTTTATAATAATTAATGTTATAATTAAATGTAAAGCCTGTGCAATTTATTTTACGATAAAATGGGTTCAATAATTACATTTATATTAAATTCTAGATATAAATATGAGGTGTTATATTAATAATACCTGCATTGTTTTTAAAGTAAGTCTCGAGAGGACTACGAGCACATCGGCAGTTGGCGGCCGATCCATTTAAATGCAAATTTTAATTTTATAGACTTCAAGGTGAACTTAAAAAGAGTCGTTGCTAATCTAACTTTAACACTAGGGGTCTTGCATAATTAGTCAATTACGATGATAAATTTATTAAAGTGCACGGCGCCGAGCGTCGGCCCGCGCTGTGTGCGGCTAGTTAGTTATAATAATACCAAAATACACTTTTACACAAACATGTTACCATTATATACCTACTGAATAAACATACACATATAAAAACCGCGTACACTATAATATAAAGTATTACAAACAAGAGTCGAAAGGTTAACTACACAACAGTACTACAGTTAAGCCATGATTTAAATATTATTCCATAAACATTATTATTAAGATACAGTGTATATTAATGTCGATATCAATCGAGTGTAATATAAAATGCAAGGAGGCTGGTGTCGGCCGTGCGGGCGGAGCGCCGGCGGCGGCGCGCGCGCGCCCGGGCGAGGCGGCATTTGACAGACGAGCCTCTAACGAGTCTTACCGTATTTGTAATTTGCTAACTATTTTAATTAATAAATTCATCCAATATTTTATGTCTTCTCCTATATAATAATAATTAAAAACCCATATAAATAGTCTCAATTGATTTTCACAATAATTTGCACTAAGTTTAATGTTGAGTAAATCTAAAATTTCTAATACATATTATAATTTTATTTAAATAAATTATACTCTTTATGTTAATTAGAACATTGCCATGATGCTTCATTACAAACTAAGTTCTTAAATTGTTCCGAAGGTTTGTGAGTGCGGGCCGAGCCCGTATCTTACACCTTAGTGCTAATCAATATCACTGAAATTAACATAATATAAAACGTCTATATATTCACTTAACTTTTTGTAAGGCATCGTTTCCTAATATTAAAACAGATGTGAACAATTTCATCGTATTATCGGTGGTTGTACATTAAACCTACTGTAAGTATATAATAATTAACCGAAATGTCTGATATGCGGACTGAGCGGTGAGCGGGTTAACGTGAACAAATGCAGATAAAAGCGACATGAACGTACGAGCGAAACGAACCTAGAGCGGCCTACCAACCGAGGAATGAATACACAAATTAACCTAACATAGGAACGAGAACGAGTAAACGAAGCGGTACAACAAGCATACGTAACCTAGTGGGCAGTCGGCACCGACGTCATAGTTAACATTATTCATTACTGTTATAAGGTACGAGTCTCATACTATACTGATGTGTCTCAGTCGAGTGTTACATATAGAACTATAGAAAATGTCCAATATCCGCGTATCTATGAACATCACAATGTAAAGGCGTGTCTCTATGTTTTACCGTTAATTTGGAACCTCGCACCCCTCGCCTGGGACCGCGTCGCTTATAAATTTGCTTATACACCTCACAATATTCCTCATAGATAAATTATACTTATGGATCGATCTTAAATAACCCTATTCTAACGTTCAAATTATGCATCAATGTAATCATCAACAATTTGTCTATTAAAACATTTATCAACAAATCTTATCGCGCGCGGAGCACTATTATTAAAATTAAAGGAACCAGGCGGTCCGGGCAGTCTATCGTACGTAACTCTAACATTAACAACTGTGAGGGCCACGCCGCGCTCGCCGTGCCTCCGCCATCATTACTTAGCTTATCACTAAAATTTTAATCAGTCGATCGGTCAAATGATTGAGCGATATAGTACAGTAAAGAGACTAACATTAAATTTAATCTAACAATGTTATTTTAAATTATAACTCACTTTGTTTGGGAGGCTGGCGAGCGCCGGCGCGCGTCGTCGTTATGATAAGACTAACATAGCGGCCGAGCCGGCCGACGAAGCTCTATACAGTTTTAAAATTATTTGGCAATCACATAAATTAAAACTTTAAAACTATGTGACGAGAGAATTGATTAAAATTATGCTTTACACACAAGTAAGTATATATACAGGTCAGGCGAAGGGCGCGACGATGCCGCGCGGGCGGCGACCGAACTCTATCCTAAAGTGCTTGAGCTTCATTTACTTAACACATACATTAACGTTTGCTCGATTTAACAATTTGGCAGGTAAATTTAATTCATTAACGTATAAATCCCATATCAACTTAAAATTGCGATAAAAAACTAAAATGCATATTAGAAAACAAATTAAAATTACGAATATATTTATACAGATTGATCCCTTTTTTAAAATGGGAAAATTATAAAATATAATCACGTTCAGTCATACTATGTTTTGTTAAATATTAACACATAATTATTTCATTACATGCCTACCATTTCCTAAGTCTAGTGGGTGGTAAATAACCAAAACTCTAATATTAAACATACATACCAATATATATACCAAATATTTATACAAGTTATTAGCTTAAGTTTAGTTTCTTTTAGGTCATTTTCCCTAAATTGGCCTTGTTTAACAGTGTCTGTCAAATGCTCGTCACGCGGGCCCGCGGGCGTCGCGGTGCGGACACTACCGGCCGGCACGGCCACGTCCTACAAGCGATACACACTACGCGGAGAGTGAGATCCCACCAAACAACAATAGGTACACGATATCATTAAAAGAAATCATTTAAAAACTCCGAAAAACAATCAAAATTGACATATTGGAGGTAAAATAAAACTTTTTTATAAAAAGCCCACATCCAATGAAAATAAGCAAAGAAAAAATTAACGTACGTTAGTCGTACACAGACGTCCTTCATCCTTCAGCTAAGAGGAGGGGTCGCGAAATCTGTCGGGCGAGTAATATCAAGAACCCACTTCGTGATCGAAAGCGAACACAATTCAGCGACGTAATATCATTGGTTCGTAGCGTTCAGAGATAGCGAAGCGCCTAGTCGCAGGCCTACCGGCGAGCCTCACAAGCTCAAGAGTCAACATCTAACCTGATTGTCATTGTTACACTACATTTTATATTTTATTTAGTATTAAAATTAACATCCTTACTTACGCGTGTGGGTTTGTGTTAATGTAGTCAACGGTGACTTAATAACGCCCGAGTGAGGCTTCAAATTTTTTTCTTGTTCTTTATACTAACAGTCAATATTTTTAGTTTGATATTAAATTATTTTGCATTGCTATAAAATTACTCCGTAACTCGAGTACTTCTACTATATTAATCGTTCGTTTAATTTGTTTGTGTCATAACAAATTGACTTATAAAACGTTTGTATATTCTAAGTGCGACGTGTAAAATAGTATCATTATCTGAAAGTCAGGGGCCTAAACGACACAAATGGGAAGTGGAGCGTGTCAAGGCAGAGTCGGGGCGCGGCTGTGTGTGGGAGTGGGTAGGCGGAGTGGCAGCGGGCGCGGCATTACGCGGCGGGCCACTCCTTGGTAAACTCGCTGGCGGCGAAGTGTTTGGGCGCGTGGTGCGGGTGGTGCACACCTGGCGGCTGCGCGGCCGGAGCCGAGCCGTGGTACTCGCCGGCCTGGCCGTAGGCGCGCGACCCGCCGCCGCCGTACGACGACCCCTACCAGCCCGCACACGTTACACGCTATCCACCATGGAGGATCGAAATGAGGCCGAGATGTCGATTCATCGCTTTATTACATCGTTACAATCCAATTCATCAGCGCATTACCATACTAGGCCGCATTCGGTGATGCCCCCATGATTTTACACAGTTTATATAAACATGTCCAGCGGTTACATTTAACAGAATATTAGATTATCTCTGAACACTTAAAGTACAGCTCTTAATATTATTTTAACGATAAAATTAACTATTAATGAACCTGTAACAATATGAGAAAATCCAAATTTTACTAATTTGTACTTTAAATGCCAATTTACAAGTGTAAGAGATGAAACAAACCGATTGAATCATCTCGCACGGCTACAAAATGCAATATGAATATCGAATGGAACTAAGGTAAAGCTTATAATATATCTAGCTATGCGATGACTTTTTGATGAGCGCGCGCGATCGTCGCAATAACCGAACCGTCCATAGTGAGAAAATCCCAGTGTTTCGCGACATTCCCTCATCCGTAACCCGCCCTTATCTCTAATTGTCTTTCTGGAGGAGCCACTCTTGTGGGCCCTGATCGACCAACTGGAAAAGAAGAATTACACGACATAAAGTCCCACTCGCCACAACGTCGGATCTTTAGCAGATTTATGTAAGTAGCGCAGCGCGTGAAGATGGACCAAAGCGTGTGAATATCCCCAAGGGCAAGATGAAGAGTCGAAGGCGAGAGGAAGGGAGCGGGAGGGGAGCGGCGGGCGGTGATGAGAGACCTTCAGCGAAACTTGATAACAACACTAATCTCCTTGATTTTTCACTATGGATAGCGGTGCGACTGTTTATTCTCGAAGGCGGCTAGGTATGGAGCGCCGCGTCATTATGAACCGCAGCATAGCTCTCAAAATCAAAAAGACATCGCACATTGACCTCGCCACTGAAAACATGCACAGAAGTGGGCGTCGTTATCTCTTACGGTACAACAAGCAATCGAACACGGCACACAGATGCAGGAGGCAAACTAATGGCTCTAAGTATACTTCATGCTGCACTTCAGTCGCGCTCTATTATTTTCGCTGAATATCGCTCGCTCACCAATGTGGTACCAGTCACCGGCTCATTCACACAGGTCGCAAACAGCCCGAGCAAGTACAACCAAATTGATCGAGTTGGAATCGAGCCAGACAACAATCACTCGTGCCATTCACACTCAGGAGGACGGGGGAAATCACAAGTCATTCATGCGGCCGCACATACCAAAACCACGGCAAACACAGGACGGATGCGGGAGAAAATCAAAGAAAAAGCGGGATCACAAGATGGGAGCACAGGACGAGGAAGGAAGCAAGCCCCGAGGGTATAGCAAATAATACAGTTAAATCAATGTCAGTCAACTTGGCTGTACTTTGAATCGACGCACCGGTAGCAATGGAAATAATCACATACCATATCTTGGATCGAATTATTAAATAAGTTATTCAAGATAAGATTTTCCAGATCAAACAAAACACGACTCAATGTTATTAAAGATAAAAGCGTATCCAAGATATAGTATATCAAATGGGTTGTTTGCGATTAAGTTTATGTCAGATAGAAAGCAATGAGTGTAATTGGATTTCAATAAATAGTAATTGATTGATACCAAATTCATGATTATATATGAAATAATTACAGGCAACACCAAAAATATTAAGTATAATTACAAAAGGCGAAAATAAATTGCTTTCGATCGAACATTTCCAGAGCACACAGCACCAGACAGATGTTAAGGCATTAACAAGTGTCCGTTAGGCGACGACATAGCGGTAACAGTTCTCACACCGACCCCATTGACACAGACCGTGTTTCAAACAGCTGGGCTCAATTATTTCCTATTGTTCTAACTGGCAAACATCTTTCGCACAGACTTGCTCTATGACTATTTTATTTCAACTAATGAGTACGTTTTAATATTGAGTGTTAGTATGAACATTTTTATCTTTCAAACGATCAAACCAGCCTGTCAAGATGAGCAACTTTTCCTATGGCACACAAGTTAGGGAATAAAAAAGAAAATCGTCATTTTCATACATATTGCCGGGCCAGCCGAAAACTTGTATGAAAATGAAGATAATTTTCGAGTTTCCAGGGTGGGTCCCATATGAAAAGCTGTTCATTTTAATGGGCAGGTTGATACTTTCAAGGATAAGAGTGTCCATACTCACAACTGTATAGCGT
Source organism: Rhodophaea formosa (assembly GCA_963082605.1). Lineage (NCBI taxonomy): Eukaryota > Metazoa > Arthropoda > Insecta > Lepidoptera > Pyralidae > Rhodophaea > Rhodophaea formosa. The sequence goes on from OY720219.1 coordinate 3,179,163, forward strand.
AATCTAGCGTCTGTCTTACTATCAAATCGCAATAAAAGATTTGATGTTAGTCACGACTAACTAATGTGATCGTCTATTTTTTATGGAGGAACATTCTCCAGTGTTGCAAACGGATTACTATCCGATTTGAAAGGGAAAATAATTACGTTTACGAAACTAAGCTCAACTACATTGCGATCAAAATGCAAGTCATGATTTTAAAATGCATTGTAACAGGGTCATACTAACTGTACTTATCTTAGAGGTGTACAATCGGGACCATCGAATAATAATATCTAGAAGCCTCTAAAACTCTATGTTCATTCGTAACTACTACTGCTAATGGCCGTTGTAGAAACACGATACTGCAATCGGGGTCCAACATTCATTAATTTGGAAAGCATGATAACTCACGAGACACATCTTTTGCTACGCCGTCGGTCAAACGGATGGTCGGCACAAAAAACATGTTCGGCATTCCGCGCGATATTAGAAAAATTTTGTCATTTCCGAAACCTAGCAAAAACCATACCGACACCGAATTTGGATTTCCTGATTATGACAGAGCCCTTCACACCATAGTCTAACAATCAAATTCAATAAAACTACATTAAGACTTATTATAAAAGAGGACTTTGTAAGTACTAAATTAGAGCATTTCCATTGGTCTAAATGTAGTTCAAACTTTCATCCAGGTTTTTTTATAATAAGCCGATTTTTATATCAACATAATATGTAGACTGTATTAATAGATGTAAAGAGCCCTTAGTAGCTATTGAACTAATGGTTCATGCTAGGTCACTCACACTGCATGAATGTGAGAATATGTCACTGATTATCTTTGTTCAGTTAAACAAAATAATGTATAAATTCTTCTTCTTCTTCTGTTTTATATTATGGCTTCCACCGAAATTTCAGATTCTGCCAATGTCCAGTATAATGAGATACTAAGTATCGGTGTTATACGGTAAAGAAATGTATAAATTATATTATTCTTCATTCACAGTGACATACAATCACATGCATGTAAATTTTCATAATTGAAATACCCACGTGTATTTCAGATATGAATCAGTCAATTTGATATTCTTGTTAAGTAGATAATGTGATTTAATAAATAAAATATAAAACACGGCAAAAGAAGTAGATCATCAATAAGAATAAATATTTGTTTTTGTATTTTTTGCATCAACTTATTGTAAATCTACTTTTTTGCCTAATTTTGCTGTAATACTGTTGTTATTTTTTCGATGTATTGAATGCAAGTTACAAGAGCCAGGTGAAGGACTTTAACTTGAGGTAGAAAGTAACTGTCCACCGGAGACAAACGAGGTAGCGTAGCGATGAGTGAGCTAATCCACCTATAGAATTACACAATATTTCCCAGGCTGTAATCCCATTGGTAGATATTTTCTAACTCACCGCTCTGCCAACCCGCCCCACTCCCAAGCAGAAGAAGTTTATCCATAAAACTTGGTTCTTGTAACTTCCACATAAATTTAAGGTATTGTAAAACGTTGAAGAGAAACTGGCATAAAGTTCTGGAGAGCAAACATTCTCAGAATTGAGTACTCTAAGTTATTGGTAACTTTAAATTAATCTTTCAAGTATGTTATGCCAATTCCACTCCACGCAGCAGTCCGCCCATACTCACCAAAGCGCGGGCGGACCTCGTGTCTCGTGTGTGTGTGTGCCAAAGACTTCTATATATACTGAGGTTGACGAGCCGTACGTACATTCTGAAGCGTTCAAAGGGAGCTAATTAACACCGTCAAAATCTCTGTACCGTGAAGACGCTGTCCACGTCACGTAACATGTAAAATCCTGGTCTTCCTTGTCACTTAAGCTAAGCGCAAATCTCGAGAGCAGCTGTACCGATTTCGCTAATTTCTTTATAGAATATTCCTTGAAGTACAAGGATGGCTCTTACGGAGAGAAAAAAATATATGTACCACGAAGACGGGTCGAACTGCTAGAACTTAATAAAAAAAAGTGACACAATTGCTTTTAATTCTCTTTTTAGAATATTCCTTGAAGTACGAGGATGGCTCTAACGCAGAGAAAAATTTATATGTATCACGGGCGAACTGTACTTAAAAAAAAATCTTTTTTTTTTTCAGAATATTCCTTGAAGTACGAGGATGGCTCATATGCAGAGGAAAATTTATATGTACCACGGGTGAAGCGTACTTAATAAAAAAAAGTGACACGATTTCTTTTGAATGTTTGTTGGAGTAGTGCACGTCTACCTCAGTTTGTATAGAAGTGTTTGTGTTTGTGTGCTAGTAGTGTGTGAGACGCACCTGGTCCTGCTGGTAGGCGGGCGGGTACTGCTGGTAGGTGGAGTAGTCCGCCGAGGAGGACTTGCTGAGCGCGGCCGAGGACAGCGCGCCGGACAGCGCGGGCGCCGACGTGCCGCCCGCGCCGCCGCCGCGCCCGTACATCTCGCCGCCCTCCGACAGCGGCACGTACGAGCCTAAGACCAAAGCCACGTCAACGACCATCCTTATCCCCGTAGCGCGACGTTTGTCAACTATCTTTTTTTTAATTGTTTTAAGGCCTTGAATACGAATCCTTCAGAGCCTTTCTTCATTTATTTCGCCAGTTGTCTATCTATCAACGAAATGATGGTATAATTAATTTCGTTGCATTCACGGAGCCCCTGCCGAAACCTCTTCGCGAACCCACTAGTAGAATCATTGAGACGCAGCAAGGCGGACAACCACCAGCCCGCTAAGTAAATCTCACTACAGCCGCACCATGAGTCTATTTTAATTATTCCACACATTGTCCTTAAATATAGGCATTTATAACACCAAATAACACCATGTCAAATTGGTGTTATTTGGTGTTATAAATGCCTATATTTTATAAAGTCCACTAGGATCAAATTGCGAAACAATCTAAAATAAACACCTTGTAGTCCGCTAAAATTCCCGCCAAGAACTCCGTTTGTCAACTATCGCCAAGTTTTTTTTCATATGTCATCTATGACTATATCATATATACGGAAAAGGAGATGGCTCGCTCTAGCGACATGGGGATAGTTTATCGCGCGATATAAACGGCGTTGCTACGGGTTTAGGGATCGTATATTATTTAGAAACACATTGTGGCAGGGCTAAAAAACCTTAGCTCCGACCACCTGTTTTAGATAGCAATTGGCAGTCATTGATGCTGCCAAAATCAAAGATCATCAGACCACATTTCAGTTCTACCGCCAAAAGTGAAAGTTTGAAACATTATTATTATAATCATGCTAAGCTATAATATCATATCTTGTCAAGGAAGTAGACTGAATGGTCTCAAAGACTTGGAAATAAAAAATTTCAAGAATGAATAATATAAAAGCCATAGTAAAAACACTAAACATCTCTACACCACACTGACTATTATTTCGTCAAACTAAATGAACAACTATAATGTTTTAATCTCACACAGACTTCTGTTACAGTATAAGAGCTGAATCATACTAAGTCCGATCGACACGTATCTAGTAAATCTATATATTTGCCACGAAACGATTGATATTGAAAAGTCACGAAAATAACATATCCAACGTTGATTAAAGAATTTTTCCAATTTTGTAAACTGAAATCTTATTTCATTTAACAACGCACCCATCCCACCTGGTAGCATAACACCTAAAATGTTTCAGTACGTACAGTTTAAATACTACAGCCGACGTCACACTTTATAAAATCTAGAATAAGTCCGATAATTCCCGTGGCATAAGTTAAACAAGAAACGTTTTATATATCGATCTTACGCCAAAAATCCGTTTAGTCCTATCAATCGCAAGGGAAACAAGTTTTTTGATCAAAACTAACGGGATATATAGATTTTATTAAAATACGTAACAACGGGTTACTCACGTAAACAGTGAGCTACTAGCCAACATGTTTCGACCTCATCCGGAGGTCTTCCTCAGGGCGGATGTGAATCGAGACGTGCGCACAATGTCGTCCCAATCCGCGCTAGACATCGTACTGTTATAATACAGCAATGTATGTGATAGCGCATAGCCCTTGGCTTAGCATTGTTGAGTTAGTAAAAATTAGTTTTCTTAAAGCGCTTTTCGCGAAGCCCCCTATTCACATTCGCCCTGAGGCAGACCTCCGGAGGTCGAAACATGTTGGCCAGTATCTGACTATTTACGTGAGTAACCCGTTGTTACGTATTTTAATAACGAATACAAGTTTTTGCTGGGTGGTGCGGGTGCTACCGTGTCGGTCGGACTGTGAGCCAGCTCGGGGGGTGCTTACCAGAGCCGGTGGAGTTGGAGTTCTGCGGCATGTTCCAGTTGGTCCAGCTTCCGCCGGCCGACGCGCCCGCTGGCGCCGAGCTGTAGTTCGCTGTTAACGCGACAAAACCCACATTATTTACTAGCCACTACCTCAACTGACTAGTTTTCGAGTTTTTTTTTTATCATCATCATCATCAGGTCTTTTTCAGTCTCCACTTCAGGAGCACGACCCCCTCCGAACTACCAGAGCTAGATATATATTTTTATATATTAATCTATATTTTTTTTCGAGGCTCTAGTACACTTGATGTGACTATGCCAGCCTCATGGGGGACCTCTAGTATAAAATGTATCTTAGCGACACTATACACCTACATAAGACGTATACTGATTTTGCCGAGTGTGATAATGGATTTCTCAACACTGCATTCAGCTTTCTATTCTCCATAGGCACTCCATCTAAGAACCTGTCTCGTACGGCAGTATACTGACCGCATTCCAACAAGACATGTAACAAGTCTTCCTCTTTATGACAAAAACTACATAGGTCTGATTGGGTCAAACGATGACTTGATTGTTTTCGAAATGATTGTTGACTTTTAGTAGGTTAGTTAATAAGGTAATTGACAAAAGACAATGGACAAGAACCTGTCTGTTTGATACCAACTTTCGCTATAAAAACCATTAGGGATTAGTCGCTTAGTGTGATTTCGTAATTTAGTGTGACACTCGACGTATACCAAAACCCAACGCAATGTGTATCCAAAATTGTAGTATCCTTTTCCCGTGATGTGTGCTTGAAAGATTAAAATATGTCTGCAGATTTTGCGATTTACTCATACAGATCCCACTAACCGTAACGTGTTTTCGTACACGCCGTCGTTTCATAGCACCATTTATACAAATCATTTTTCCAAGTCTTAATTTTACTTGTTTCATCGATAAGTCAAGTGGTGTAGAGGTTGCTTAGTCCGCAGTATAGAATGCAGCATTCCTCAATGCTAATATAACAATAATTTAGCGTAATGGCATTCGGTCAAAAGTGTAATAAAAAGATTATGTCGAAGCTTGTTTAAGAGGTTTGTTTCTTCATGGAAATAGTTCAACTCAGGGATGTAATCAACACCATCAGTCAAAGTGAATTAAAATCGAATCTTATAATCTGTATCTTCCAGAGTTCTTTTCAAGATAAGCTAAAAGAGTAGCATGCAATAAAGAATACCAATAATAACTATACTGAAATTTAATATGTTGCAAACCGGTAGACTTTCAAACCAGAGAATCGGAAAGTATATGCTTGGTTGCGTTGCTGTCCCACAAACATCTGAACGTACCAACGACTGAGTCGTCGAGGGCACTGCCTGGATGTGGAAATTGTTAATTTTTATGTTTCTCTCACATACACCTTCAACTAAAACGGTTTTCAATAGAGCAACGGATCGTTTGTGTGAATGGGAGATAATACTGCAATGTTCTCCCGCCAGAGGGCAGCATTAGCAGAGACAGTAAACAAATGTTTGACATTAACAAGTATGTCAAACTTGCAATAAATTGCCTTTATTTTACATCCGAATACGCAGCATAATTGCATTTCTATATTTTAATACTTATAGGAGTATTTTAAAATCAAATTAATAAAAGATTAATGTATAATTTCACAAATTAATTGCGACTTTTACACTGACATGTACATACTTGTCAGTGTCAAACCTTTTTTACTGTATGTGCTAGTGGCGCACTCTGGCGGCACAGCTTTCAGTAATATCTCCTATTGTAATCAACGAAGTAGCTTCATGTAACACGTTAATAAATGGGCTACAGAACTGTAACTGGCGTGTAATATCTCTGGTGGTGTACAAATGTCAGTGTCTTTAAGTGGGCGCGTGCTACATGCAATAATCTTTGTCCATGAAGTTGGCACAGTCAGCAACATCTTAATTCATAGATCTTCATAATTATTGTATTAGGCTACTATGACAACACTCCTACGGCGAAGATAATATTGGCTGACATGAAAATCTTTGAACAGTTTCAACGAAATCGAAGAATACTACAAGTATAGCCCTAAAATCGTTTCTGTTCTTCCCAGCTGGGCTACTCATTAACTGTTCCCAACTACAGGGTCCAACATTTTGATAGGCACTTTATCATTTTCATTATCATCTGAGAGTGATGTTTAGAGCTACACAGTACAGAGTACGCTTTAAATTATTATCCCAGATTTGACTGATCTGATTAATTTATTACAAAGGAGTGACTGTCGTCTGGCAGTCTAGGCCAATCATAAGAACACCGTAATTGTCAAAAGTAAGCGAGTAGCCCACAGATCAAAGCGCATCTATTATGTTGCTCTGCAATACCAACTTACAGCAAACGCGCAGGAAGGCTTGACAGTCTTTTGATTGCAATGGCGGCGCACTAGTATAAGAAAGTGGCAACCCTAAGGGATCGCTACCACGAGCGAGAGAATCGCGACGAGTCAGCGCTTCTATCTTATATTATTAAATATTTTATTCTTTAGCCGATAAGATTGACATTCGCTCGCACTCTGCCACTCGTGTCATCGCGGCGCAGCTAAATATTATAGTCGTGTGTAGACACATGCTAAGGGAATGTATGGTTGACGATCTCCGTGGCGCAGCGGTCAACACGCCGGCCTGTGACACGGATGGTCCCGGGTTCGATCCCCGGTCAGGTCAAACTGAAAAATGATCTTCATCAGATTGACTTGGGTCTTTGATGTTTATCTCAATAAGAGATTGATAATTTTTATGAATAAGGGGGTTATTTATTTATGTAAACCGGTGGCACGAAGATAAAATCGCGAATCTCTCGCTCGTGGAGGCGGCCTCTAAAAAAATAGTGAATGTGTTGGAACGATGATAAAATCGCGATTGTGTCGCTGGTGAAGGCGGCGCCTAAGAATAACAGTTAAAGAACGTGTGCACTCACCATAGCTGCCGTAGCCCTGCGCGGGCGGCTGCTGCGTGTAGTTGTTGGTGGCGGGCCAGGCGGGCGCGTGCGGCGGGGCCTGCGGCGCGGGCGGCGCGCCCCAGCCCTGGTAGTTGCCCGGGCCCGCGCCCGCGCCCGCCGCGCCGTAGCCTGCGTACGACGTCTGCCCCGGCGACGTGCCCCAGCCTTGGTAGCTGCAACCACACACACGCACATTTCACTCTCGCATTCTTGCGTGTTCAAGATCACAGCTTTGATCGCTTGCTTCAGACGAATCAGATCGACATCGCAGGGAATTCTTAGTGCATTATTTCGATGTAATATTTATTGATGAAGTAGTTAAATTCTAATGTGACAGTTCGAAAGAATCTGGCTAAAATCGATATCTTAAAACTGCACTCCATTTTTGATCCAAGATTATTATAGCTATTTTTTTACCATGTCTAATTTGCGAGCCTTGCAGTACTCAAAACTGGATGTCATTTTGGAACCCAAACAATTAGATAAGACAAGATAGCCTTAAATGCCTACTTTTGGTGTAAGTCCAAGTTTCACTTCCGTATGTCAGGCATGGCAGAACAGAAAAAGGCCAAAAGGAAGACCAAAGCAGTGATGGGCTGACATGTATGTATGACATCATAAAAATTGCAGGAATATACTGGATTGACACCGCCCAGGACAGAAAAAGATGGAAAATGATGGAAGAGGAGGCTTCTACCCAATAGGGATCCATTACATAAAAACAAATCCATAAACAACTAATAATGTAAAAAATTTACTTTTATGGAAATAAAGAGGCTTATTATTATTATATTATATAAATGCCTACATATTTGGTTTTATACGCTCCAAAAATCAACATTTCTGATTAAGCAAGCCTATAACAGGATATTTTTGTCAATATAAATGTACTAATTACTGAAATAAACAGATAAGTCTGTAATGTAGGAAACATAATCTTTCTACTTTAGAATAATTAATTGAATAAAACTTTATTTTAAAATCACACACAGAATACACAAAACACTAAAAAGAATAAATGTTACAAAATAAACTCTAAGGAGTTATGTTTAAAACATATAATTACACAAGAATAAGGAAGATTAGATGTTTTTTATACATGTAATCGTTAATCTTCTAACACCCACTGTAATTACTTTTGCAGCGGCAAATGCCGTATCGAGAGCGTAACTAAGCCATAATAATAACGCGTCGTCACAAACGTTACACACTACCATCAGATACATTTGGAGACGAGTGCTGTCGCCAAGTTGCGTTATCGGGAACATATGACTTCATTGATGTTCACACTCATGAAAACTTCGTGACTTTCCCTACCGAAAATAAGAATAATAGAAGAGAAACGGAATTTTACTGTCTAGGTTGTTCTTTAAAATCTATTACATATTTTTTTTGTAACAAACCACAAAAAAATATAGTTTGCATTTATTTAACACAAAACTTTTCAAAAGATAGTTATTTGACAAGTAGGTGTTTTGTAGCAAACCGGTAGACTTTCAGACCACAGAATCGGAAAGTATATGCTTGGTTGCGTTGCTGTCCCACAAACATCTGAACGTACCAACAACTGAGTCGTCGAGGGCACTGCCTGGATGTGGATAGTAGCACTTCACGTTTGATGATTTGACGAGTCAATCTTTTTATTTTTAATCTTTGTCTATAAAAGTAATATTATGAAAAGAACAATTTCATTGTGTGTTGGATGAATAAACTAAAATACCACTTCAAAGTTTTAAAATTCTTTTACCTGCAAAAATCTACATTATCAGTATCAATCCCCAATTCATTAAAATGGTTTGGCTCTTATCTTAGCGATCGTAAACAAAAAGTTAAATTGCTTCAAAATGACGGCACTTTTTTGGTCTCCGATGCACGTCCTGTCACACGGGGTGTTCCCCAGGGTTCTATACTTGGGCCGCTGTTATTTATAATCTACACTGCTGATCTATGTAATCATATTTCGCATTGCAACTTTCATTTCTATGCCGACGATGTACAGATATATATCTCGGAATCTCCGGCAAAGATCTCGGATGCCATCAACAAAATGAACGAGGATTTGGACAGAATCGCACATTGGTCAGAAAGAAATGCACTTTTAATTAACCCTAATAAATCAAAGTACATGGTTTTGGGCTCTAAGTTGCAAGTGAAAAATATTAAAAGTAAGGATTTGTCAGTGCAGATTTTGTCAGAAAACATCGAGCGTGTCAATGAAGTAAGGAACCTTGGGATAATTTTCGACAACCAACTGCGTTTTGAAAGTCATGTGCTTAATTTAGTACGCTCTTGTTTTCACCGTCTTAAGGTTATTTATAAGGTCCGTCATCTACTAGATACCAATGTGCGTATAAAGTTATGTGAGTCTCTGATTCTGTCCCGTCTTAATTACGGTGACGCTGTATTTGGACCTCGTTTACTTGGCAGGACACGCCGACTAATACAGAGAATTCAAAACGCTTGTTGTAGATATTGTTTCAATATCCCGCCTCAAACCCATGTTTCACCTTTTATTAATAATGCCTCCATGTTGAACATGGATTCCCGAAGGAAGTTGCATATGGCGTGTCTGCTGTTCAATGTTTTACTTCATAAAGCGCCAGAATACCTTAATGAAAAAATAAAATTTGCTCGGCGTCACAGTTTATACACCACCAGGGGTGTCAGGTCCAAATTATCGTATCACACCCATAGGACTGTAGCTTTTGAGGGAAGCTTTCGCCACCAGGCGACAAAATGCTGGAACAATTTACCACCTCCTGTAAGACTTCTGGGTTCACTAAATTCATTCAAGCGACATTATAAAGCTCACTTACTGCAAACCCAAAAACATCCTATTCCATCCCACTTTTTGTCACTTAGGTAGCGTGTTTCCCTATTGTTATTCCTAGCCCCTCTTGATGTGTTACTCTTATTAATCAAGAAATTGTAAGTTCAAATGTAAGTGTTTGAATTATTTTAATTATCAAACTGAGAAATGTTCTTCCAGCTATTTTTTATAATTATTACTCCTTGGAACATTATCGATTCAAGCGGCGCACGTGCACCCACACCTCGGCGGTAGCTGAAAATCAGTGTTTTGCTCATTCTTGGGCAATTACCCACACTGAGCTACAGCCTTTTGTAATATTGTAGCACACACATACTTAATATTAAGCCTATGTTTAAGTTCTCTCTATAATTTGCTCTTGTGTATGATTTTGTGTGCTATGTATTCAATAAATGATTTATCTATCTATCTATCTATCAGTGTACTACGTAACATACATAAAGTAGCTTTCTGCAAGTGAAAGTTTTTTTTTTACATAGACTATAAACAGGAAACAGCTAGTATGGCAAAAAAAAAATATTGATTAATTCGATGTAAACTTTAGTTTGTTAGTTTGATTAAATAGTGCAAAAAAGTCGATATACCTATGGTATATTAAATCTTGTTCTGTAAAAAAAACATTTACTCTTCTTATTTCTTGTCTCTCCACCTTCTCCAGCCAGACCTATAAATCCATATTGGTGGCTAAAATATCATCAGCAATGTACCTATAAAAAATAACTCACCCCTGCATGATGTTGGGTCCGGCCATGGGCATGTTGATGGGCGGGCCGCCCATCTGGCCGTTGTGGCCCTGGATCATGTTGATGGGCGCGGCGGGCGGCCCCCACTGGCCGGCCTGCGGCGCGTCGCCCGGCGCGCTCATGCCGCCGCCGCCCATGCCGCCGCCGCCTGACCCCAGCTTGCCCGACCCGTCGCGGGGCTCTGCGCGCTTGATCTCCACCTATGGATACTTATTTTTTGAGCCACCTAGCAACCTTTAAGCCTAGTTTACACACGGCTAGTAGATAAGTCGAGTAGCGAATATTTTATTACTAAAACGCTTGTCACTGCCCAATAATTGTTCACACTCGTCAAATATTTTGCAGCACTAATATCATCATCAGGTCTTTAGTCTCCACTGCAGGAGCATGACCCTCTCTGTACTGCCAAAGCAGTAAAAGATTTGGCCTACACTCTCTACGCTGGCCAGACGGGTTGGAGAGGTCTCTAATATACTGGACTAAAAAGACACGTTCGGATTTGTTAATGAAAATTATCAAATATTGCCACAATTCCCTTTTTCCGTTTGTATGGAGATATGCGCGTTCTGGGCCCTTTTAAGATTTATAGCTCTGTGTTATACGGTGTCATAGCGTCGTAGGATTCCTTAAGGGATGAGCTATCTGGTAGCACGTCACACTTTCCTATTATTCTATCCTTTCTATTTCTCAGAACTGTAATGTATTGAGCGAGAAAGAGCGACGTGAAGTCGCATTTCGACCCTGTACTCCACCCGCCCGTGGTACAGGGGACGACACGCGGCCTTTTTTTTGCATTGAAAAACTTTTATAGCAAAGGCATATTAAACAAGAAAACATTTGCAAACGTATCTCTTATGTAACATGGAAATTATAATATTTATTGGCGTTTCCGAAAGTATATTAAATGTATTCTAGATCTGTATCAATATTAATAAATTACCTGCTTTCCATTGAGGTTAATGAAATGCTCCTGCGTCACTCTCTCCACGGAGAGCTCGTCTTCAAAGGACAGGAAGCCAAATCCTACAAACAAAGAATAAATAATATATTATCAAGAAAAAATAAACAATTACTTCTCCTCCCGTGCAATTAATAGCAACTACAAAACCTTTCAAGAGATAGTAATTTGACTAGTAGGTTTGTAGCAAACCAGTAGACTTTCAGACCACAGAATCGGAAAGTATATGCTTGGTTGCATTGCTGTCCCACAAACATCTGAACGTACCAACGACTGAGTCGTCGAGGGCACTGCCTGGATGTGGATAGTGGCACTTCACGTTTTATGATTATGCGATGAGGCAACTGTCTCATCATCATTATCATTTCAGCCGCAAGAAATCCACTGCTGAAAATAGGTCTCTCCTTAAGATTTCCAAAATGACCGGTTGGATGCAACCTTCAACCAACTTTTCCCTGTGACCTTAGGCAGGTCGTCCACCTAGTCGGTGGGTAACCGACGCTGCGCTCGTCTGTACGTGGTCGCCATTCAAGAGCCTTTTTGCCCCATCGGCTATTGGTTCTACCAAGAAAGTTGTGTATAGCTTTAAGGCTTCTTATATGTGTATACGCGAGATTTTATACTGCACCAGAACTTCTAAATGCCTCAACGAATTACAACCTGCTGGATTACATAGGCTATTTTTTTTGGCAAAGCAGTCGCTATTATTTTTTTCTTTTACAAAACTTGTCTCCTCTTCATAATCTATGCGACATTTTTCTATAGCTCCTAAAGCATATAGACTGTTGGTTAGGAACGCCAAAAAGATATTAACTTGACAATAAATTAGACTAATGTTAAAGACTTGAGATAGTGACATATCTTTGTGATAAAATATTAGTTCTTTATCAGTTTTATGTACTTGTCACAAATATATCATGGTTTATGTCTACAAGAACAAAAACTACAATTTGCGTTTCTTTGCCTCAAACATGTGAACATTTCGACAGCTGGAAAGCACTGCCTATCGTTAGGAATGTTTCTAAGACGAAATTTGAATCCCAATTGAGCTGACTCATGTCTCGTTTTCACCAATCAGCACTTGTTGCTTACGAAGAAAAACGAATTAATCAAATAACTAGCTGTGGCACGCGGCTCCACTCGCGTAAGAGACGATCCCTCAGGAACAACTCCAGAATAAAAGCCTATGTCCTCCGAACTGAGACAACGTGTATGCAAAATTTCATGATGATAGGTTCAGTAGAGGAGGCCTTTGCCGAAGGGCAATCAGACTTACAAACGAAAAGCAAGGCACAAATAGTAGAGCTGCAACAGTAGAAAGTCTGGAAACAAGGCTAATAATAAAATAATAATAAGGGTTCAGTAGATAAGGCGTGAAAGCGTTACAAACAAACAAACTCACTTTCACATGAATAATATTAGTTGGGATTTACGAAACGTTAACAAGTACTGTTATTGTTGCAAAACATAAAAAAACAGTAGCTTTAACCAAAGCAGGGCCTTACAATAACAAAAAATAAATGTTAAAAGCGAAGCCCTATCCTGAAACTCCACAACAGCCTTTATGTAATTTCTCGAGAATATAATAGTAACTTAAGTACTGGCCCTGAATAGAGTTAAATCGTATAGCTTCCTATTCATTTGGTTCTCTTTTCTATAAGGAAACTATAGAATTCCTATGAAAAATCTTCCAGGAAAAACGTCTAACACGACTTTAATAAGTTGAGAACCGTTATCTTAAATCGTATGAAGGTTGTGGCGGGTGGACTGTATATTAGTGTGTAGTAAATGAGGCGAAGATGTAGAAAGAAAATGAATATAAAGCACCTTTTCTAGTAATCCTTGTATTTCTTCATAGACACACAACCAAAACTGACAATAGTAACACAAAAGCAAAATCCTAATCCTAAATAATATTATAAATGCGAAAGTGAGTTTGTTTGTTCGTTACGCTTTCACGCGCTAACTACTGATCCGATCATCATGAAATTTTGCATACACGTAGCTTATGGTACTGAGTAGGACATCCTAAATAATATTATAAATGAGAAAGTGAGTTTGTTACGCTTTCACGCCTTATCTACTGGATCGTCATCATTAAATTTTGCATACACATAAGTTAGGCATAGGCATACACATATATCACGCGGGCGAATCCGCGGGTAACAGCTAGCAGGATATAGGTATATCACGCGGGCGAAGCCGCGGTAAACATCTAGTCTAGTATAGTAATAAAAAGGAGAATATTAACAAAACGAATAAGTTCGTAACTAAGGTATACTTACTTACTGAAACATTTATGCATGATACGCGGTATTAGCGAATAAATATATCGTCAAATTTTAGAAATGTTGGAGCAAAACATCATCGCGTGTCATTGACCGCTATGTCATCGACACTATATCTACGTAGTTACATATTGACTCGCGGCTTAGCGCGCAATCAGCCTTTGTTCTTGATACGCCAAAATCTGGCATTTTTGTAATTTTTTCGATTAAACTTCAGTAGATTTTTTTTTTCAATTTAAATAAGATAATCACAAATAATTTAAATGAACTACCTGCATAGGTATACAGCAGGTAAATACTCTTTTTAAATTAAGAAATAAGATATGAGAAAAAGAAAATCCTACCGTGAATTTTCAAATTCTTTTTCTTAATTTGATAATAGTATGAGTGTATTCAATCATCATCATGTCATATGGGATGTTTTTGCAAGCATACTAGATATGTAGTTTTCAAGCCAGTCGTCAGCTGCTAGAGAAAGGCAGTGGAGGTCTATAATAACCAGCGGACATAATAACTTTACAGTTACTTACTATTATTTACTTACTTTATTTACTATTATCGCGCTTCGGCTTCTGCAGGGTGCTTGAGAGAACTCAACACACAAAAATAGCTGCATAATACGTAAATAGTACACAAACTCACCTCTGGACTTCTTCTTTTCCTGGTCATACATGATAACGATCTCCATGACCTTGCCGTACCTGCCGAAGAAGACCCCCAGGTCGGTCTCGGTGATGTCGGACGGCAGCCCGCCGAGAGCTTGAGAGCCTCAACACGCAACAGTGACATAATACGTAAATTATAGACGAACTCACCTCTGGATTTCTTCTTTTCCTGGTCATACATGATCACGACCTCCATGACCTTGCCGTAGCGGCCGAAGAAGACCCTCAGGTCGGTCTCGGTGATGTTGGACGGCAGGCCGCCGAGGAACACCTTGGGGTAGCCGCCGCCGCGCTTCGGCTTCTGCAGGGTGCGGGGGTTGCACGGCTTCGGGTCGATAGTCCTGTTGAGATTGCATTGGTTAAGAGCGTATACTAGCAGTATTTTTTCAATATGGTTTCCATACAAATGTATTTCTCTATTTTCTCGCTGAAAACTGATTCTAGAGCCACAATTCTTTTTTCATAAAATCTAGTACTAAAATAGGAATGCCCCTATTTTTTATTTTTTCCAAATAACCTGTTTTTGTACAATTTTTTTTCTTTTAAACAGGTTTTTAGAATAAAATAAAACATAGGGACATACCTTTTTTAGTAATAGATTGTATGTAAAAAGAATTGTGCCTCTAGAAGCAGTTTTCAGCGAGAAAATAGAGAAATACATTTGTATGGAAAACGCACTGCTAGTATACCCTCTTAAGGAAACGGTATTATGCCAAGATTTGGATAACAATGCTTAATTAGGGTAATAAATGCTTAATAAGGGTAATAAAGCTTTTGTCGTTTATTAATTGTATATCAATGTTGATAATTCTAACGTTATACCTACAATATTACACTAATTGTAAACAAAAAGTTGGCCACACTGGATGACCAACGAATGCAAACCTACTACATATGATGAGGCTTTTGCAGTCAAAGCATATTACTTAGTTTTACTCTTGCCACTAGAAGACACTTATTATAAGCAGTTACACTGTTGCAAACCAGTAGACTTTCAGACCAGAGAATCTGAAAGTATATGCTTGGTTGCGTTGCTGTCCCACAAACATCTGAACGTACCAACGACTGAGTCGTCGAGGGCACTGCCTGGATGTGGATTATCTTTCAAGTCAACAAATTAGCCTAACCTATCTTCAATGTCATTTACACTATATTTAATAACATGTAAGTCATGAGAATGGGTCTTCAGATTTTTAAAAATGTTGCATGTCACTTGAAAGTCTGTCTAAAAAGACTATAAAAGTAATATTTTTATCACCTTTAAACTTAGTTGGGCAAGTCTATCTTAAAATTATGAAAATTTAAAAATAAATATTACCATAAAAAACCCCTCTAAATATAAAGCAAAAAAAGTTGTTTTATATTTAGAGGGATTAGACCATTATAATAAACGCAATATTTGATATAGCTGTCGAACAAATCTTTCATGTGTCTCATACAAATTAGTGAAGTTTTTTTTTTTTGTAATGCAAACTATTTTATCAACTTCTGTTTATATTATTAAAATATTTTTAACAATAAATCAATAGTATCATATGGAATATCTAAAAGAGCTTTTAGCTTAGAACGGCAGTTTTTTCGTCGATAAGCTTTGTTTTATTTATTTTCGAACTTACAACTATTTTTACAGGCTTTGCTCTTGCTTGGGAAGACACAATGGCATGACGAAAAAATATCATCTACCCTATTATTGACATAGTTAACAACTGCCACGTCGCTTACGTCTCGTATTAATATTCGGCAGCACTATGCATTTATGACCGCATTAACATAAACGAGTGTAATGCTCCATCCATACGACGTTAGTTTTAGGTTGTTAACACGACGCTTCCAACTAAACTGCTACAACTTAACCTACATATTTAACTACGAACACGAATTACATGTTAAACATGAAGAAAACATTTCTGGAGCATGGGTTAGACTGTTTTTAGATTTATTGAGTGTTAACGATAAGAAGAGAACAGAAAAATAGTGTGAAAAAAAATTTTTCCTTAAAAATTAATTTTTTTTTTTGCTCATTACCTCCTTTTGAGCATTTTTGGTAAAAAATAATAAATCAATTGGTAATTTTGATTTTTATTTATACTTGTTATTGTTAATTGTAGCACAAATACATAGGTAATGAAGTAGTATGAATATCTGTTAAATTATGAACACCTCATAACGGCAGCGTGGGCAAAATGACTAGAGATGATTAGTGAGACTGATTTGAGACTCAAAAATGCCGTTAACATTGAAGGGGCTATAGATCCGATCGCCATGGCGTTGATAGATCATAATTATATAACAAAATCCAATTAAAAAGTAGAAAAAAATATCACTTTGAAACCAACAACCTCAAATTTATTGAAACTTTTAAACCTATTTTATAATTTTATTTGGAGTTGATCAAAAAATTTTTTTTTAATGTTTATTGTGTTACAAACACATAATACCCGCGAATCATTTAATTTAATAAATGATTTTGCGTAATTTTGCAAATGATGCTGTGAGCATTAATAACTCTATTTCTTTTAAATAACCGTTTATTTCACAAAACCAATCAGAACAATCAACAATATCGTAGAGTCAACGAATATTAAATTCCTACTGTCGGTATTCAGCGGCCTCGCATGCGAAATTACTAAACAATACCGTGTGAATTATGGATTTCGACGATTCTACGAGTTTTGTTGGCCTTATGATTACCTAAGTGGTTTGCGACCGATTGTTGCCAGGTGCAGACTTGCGTGGGACGTCCCGATTTGCAGAGAACTGGGGACGCGTCCCAATATACAGTGAGCCACATATAAAAGTATACCACCAATAATAAGCCCACTGTACACCTGATCGAGACGCTTTATTTTATCTATACATCATCATCATCATCAAGTCATTCTAGTCTCCACTGCAGGACCACAACCCTCTCTGTACTACAAGAGCCATATATTAGCCTGAGTAGGCAGATGATTTGGCCTACACTCTCCACACTGGCCAGACGGGTTGGAGAGGTCTCTTTGATGTTAATAAGCTTTGTTTAGCTTGTGTTTCCTTAGTCGCCTTTTACGACATCCACGGGATGACTTGGAGTGATCTTATTCTACTGTGCCGGGAACCACACGGCATTTATCTATACAACTTATATATTTTGATGATGATTCTGCTGTCCACCTTAACGCCCACTACCACTAAACGTGGCCTTTGGGTTTTATGACCTAGGGCACTGTCTACCCCGCAAGGGATAAAGACGTGATAATATGTAAGTACCTATCTATACTTATAAAGCTGAAGAGTTCGTTTGTTTGGTTGACCAAGCTAATCGCAGGAAATACTAGACCGATTTCAAAAATTCTTTCACCGTTGGATAGTTTTGTTATCCCTGAATGACATAGGCTTTGTACGTACCACGGGCGAAGCCGAGGCGGACTGCTAGAAGGGTATAAATCGATTATTTTCTTATTAAAACTAACGTGAGATAAAGACATTATTAAAATACGTAACAACGGGTTACTTACGTAAATAGTCAGCTACTGGCCGACATGTTTCAACCTCATCCGAAGGTCTTCCTTAGGCCCTGAGGAAGACCTTTGTTACGTACTGACGTTGTTACGTATTTTAATAAATCGATTAATTTATAAAAAAATATTTATAACGAAAAATTATAAATTACGTATTACATCACTGTATCGAACCCCGTAACTAAATTTTCATTGTTGTTATTATACTAGTCAAGCAAGGCCATTATTGTACGACACCGTTAAAGTTCGATTAATACGTTGCAAAAACCTTTATTAAATCGAATCACGGAACAATAAAATAGAGTAGAGAACAAGCAAAATTCGTTTCTTGTGCCGTGGTATATCTATAAACCCTAAATCCCTATTTATATTACCTTCTACCCCGATTTAAATCCAATCGAATCTAGCAACACTAGATGTCTGATAATATTTTTGTATTGTTTGTGTGCCGTGTGGTTCCCGACAGAGTAGAATAGTCCAAGTCAAGTCATCCCGTGGATGTCGTAAAAGGCATCTAAGGAAATACAAGCTAAACAAAGCTTATAAACATCAAAGAGACCTCTCCAATCCGTCTGGCCAGCGTGGAGAGTGTAGGCCAAATCCTCTGACTGCTCAGGCTAGTATATGGCTCTGGTAGTACAGAGAGGGTCGTGCTCCTGCACTGGAGACTAGAAAGACCTGATGATGATGATGATGAAGATTGTTTGTGTCCACAAAAGGTGATTAGGTACTGCTAGCAGCTAGCAGCCCCCGATTCAGCTCCCGCTTCAAATTCACCGATTGGTCGAATTTGACCTTTAATTTCACTTAACCACTTTTAATTATTATTCTGCAATCTATTAACGACTATAATTCCGAGATAGCTACGCTTCAAGAGTTGTTCTAAAACCAAATGGGTTTGCGTGATAATCCGTTCCAACCTTCGAGCAACACGGCCTCCGTACCGGACGGAGGGAGTGGCCAAAGCGACAATTTACTATGACAATTTTTCTGGCGTTTTTTGCGGGGGGAAATGTGCACACAAGTTTAGTTCCGCACACCTACATACAAAACTTAAACTGTCACTTGATAGTAATTATGACATTGTCACAAAAAATTACATAAACAAGAAAAAATAATTTGTGTACAGATGAGTCACACACAACTAACACATAGATATGCATATGCCTAATTTTGGCTTGTACCTTGACAGAGGGGAATGCAGCGTATGGCTACTCCCTTCCGTGTTGCTCGAAGGTTCCAACCCACCAAACACCCGATACCCTCTGTTTATATCCCTATATTACAAAACTGGTTTTACTAATGCTAGTGCGATCTCCCTATGTTGGTAAAATAAAAAAACAGCGCGTCGTTATGACTATGTGACATTTACAACTAGTTTTGTATGAAATGGGGGAGTGGACGAAATTATTAATATTAGTTTACTGATTTATTTATGTACAACACAGTTTTTTAGTTATAAAGTATCCTTTTTATCACAAGCTTATTGACAAACTTTTATGTAACTGCCCAATGTCTGTGCGGGTCAAATCCTGCAAAACTCCATTTTGAAGCACTTATTATTAACCGATTGAGCTGAAATTATGTGTACCTAACCTACTTATGTAAGCCGGATGACAATGCAATATTTTGGTAGCACAGACATGATCTGATGATGAAGTCGGAATTTGGTCATAGACACTAAAATACAGGAGTTAAACTAATCGCGTTTGAGCTTATAGTCTTGGCAAGCACTTTACATAACTGTAGTGCGTTTAGATAATATATTTGCACACTAGCAGCCCTCCTTGGCTCTTGAATGAAATTATATAATTATATATAAGATTATATAAACCGCATCAAAAGGCATTGCCCAGGATATAAGCGTACATAGGGACAGCCAGACATAGGTGAGCGACTTTGTTTAATGCCACATAAAATTTTAAAAATAATTAATTTGTGAAAAAATCTTTATATTCACTTCAATTTACTTTATATCATGCGGGCACGAAAGAAAAAGGCTTAAAATATTTCTCCGGGAAACCCACATTTTCAAACACACCCTCACATTTAACCCTCATAAAACCCTCATCTTAAATAGTTGGAATTCTTCTTGCTAGGGAATTTCGTAAAAAATTCTAATAGGTACAAGCGCAGGGCCTTTTTGATTCTTTTTTTTTTGTAATTTAAAAATATTGGTCAAATGGAACGAGGAGAAAACGAAGTCTCAAACTTGCCAGTCACGTTTCCGTGCAAACGTGATTTATTTTCATAATTCATTTATTATTGGCTTCTAAAATAACCTCCAAGGACACACATCTAATTATTGATTTTATACATTTTCTTGTCTGGCTTTTTCCAAAACTTCGAGCCTTTAGATAAAAATAAAAACCGGTCAAGTGCGTGTCGGGCCACGCGCAGTGTAGGGTTCCGTAGTTGCAAATGACAAGTATGAGTTCACACTGTTCACACTCGCACCTCACAGTTTAACGACCAAAAACATCTATCAATGAAAATTGTATGGAATTTTAAATTTTCGGATACATTTTATAAGTTGGTTGCCTGTAACTTTTTAGTTTGTACTTAGAACTCAGCTCTGATAGTTTTCCTTTTAACTTCAGTATACTGCTGCTACTGCTGTAGTTTTTTTTACGTATCCATATTTAACCGTTTAGCAGATAGAGGTGGGACACGTACCTCTAACAAAAATTTGCAAACAACAGTAGTTTTACAAACGTAGTTTGGTTTTAGTTTTACAACAGTTAAGCCAATCTCAACCAAATTTCGGACATACGACCGAAAAAGGCATATTGATGTCTATAATCAGATTTCAATTGCAAAAACAATACCTATACAAAATTACAGCGTGTACTCGCTGTAATTTGGTTGAGATTGGCTTAACTGTTGTAAAACTAAAACCAAACTACGTTTGTATGGGATTTTGGCTTTACGTGGGACTCTTAAGTTTGCGTGGACATACAGACAAATTAACATACATACAGTACAGGAAGATAGATAACCTCTTTATTTAGTTTTTTGAAATCACGTGAATGCATTTGAGAAAGACTCACGCGTTTATTATAAACTCGTTTATTTTGGCAACGTGGTAAAAATCAGGTCACATTTTCCGTTCATGACACTGTGACATTAAGATGAGATTTTGTAACAGAAATAACTTTTACATTCAATTAACATTCGTAAAGAGTTATTCTGATGGTGTTTTAAAATATTCGATATCAATCGCAAACTAATAATAATGAATTATTATGTCTTCCGCCACCAGTTCATCATCATCATCAGATCTTTTTTTAGTCTGCACTGCAGGAGCACGACCCTCTCTGTACTACCAGAGCAGATATGGCCTACAGTCTACACGCTGGAAACGCCACCAGTTATTTCATGCATATTGCTGGCCAGCGGCTTCCCACTACTGTTAGTCCCTTCTATTATATTCTATAATCGTCAAAGGTTGCAGGCATCAAGCAAGTATTGATGATAAGCATGAGATGAGAAGGTGACGGGCCCTCCAAACGGTCGGCTATCATCGGCTATCTATCACCGACTCATTGTACATTGCTGCCTTAGATGGAAAGTTCTCGAAGTTTTTAGAGTTAAACAGCAATGTACAGGGTGGATGCGATGATCGCCTAACGTGTGAAAGAGCCATTACATGTAACTTGGTCTAGGTTTACGTCAAAAAACTTATCGCGAAAATGCTCAGTAAAAGCTGCTAACCCTATAGTAAACTAGTAGTAGTAAAATAAACAGTAGTTCATAAAATAGTCCGAATTGTTACCTCGAGCCTTGCAGATTTTTTTTATAATATCTCCGTTTTCTTTTAAACGATTTACTTCAAATGGGGGCAGCACAAAGTTCATGTATAAATAAGTTATGAATCGTATAGCAACAAGGGCTGAGAATAAGGAAGTTAAAATTAACGGCTTCATCAAGGTAACTCGCGCTTATCAGTAGTAAATGTCACAAGTAGGCAAATGATATTTTTATCGAGGACGTATAGTGGATCTTATTTTCTATCACTGAAACAATTCACTATTACAAAAAGTATTATTTAATATATTATACCTTTCTGCTTAATATATTAAACTTTGTAGCCTATGTATGTTTATAAATGTAAAAAAAAAGTGTAAACCAAACAGCATGCTGGTAAAAAAATTTATGGTTTTTGTATATTTTTTCAAAAAGCCCTCCTCATATTTCGGTAAAAATTTAATGGGACCATCTGTAAATTTTACCTATCGAACAAAAAAAGAATTTCTTAAATCGGTTCAGGCGTCTTAGAGAAATCATACATAAAAAAAATAAAGATTATGACGAATTGAGAACCTCCTCCTTTTTTTGAAGTCGGTTAAGAAATGTAAAACTAGCTCAATGTGTCTTACAGCAATGTGCCATTTTCATTGTATAAAGCTGTTCTAATGAAAAGTTGATCAAAATTATCAGTGTGTGTACGTGAAGACTACAGATTTCCTTTGATCCATCCTCACAAACGTAGCTATAACTAAAAAATTATATATGGATGTATCTTTATGTACCTATTAATAAAAATAAACTCGGGTTAGTTACACTACACCATTTATAACTTAAGAAACAGATTTTTAAAACATGATAAAAAATAGCGAAATTAAGTTCGCTGGAACAGTTTGTAATATTACTAAGTTCAGTCTAAGATACGAGCAATGCACACGCAGTCGATAAACTTTGCTCATTATTTAGAAAACTGCTAACATAGGCACTTACATGCGGGTCTAATACATAAACCTCAATTTCGCAAGTCCAAGTACGCGTCGACGTATGTGTGTACCCCTTTTTCGGAAGTCAGTCAAGCAAAGCGTGCTGTACGCTGCCGAGACGTAGTGAGTTCATTCAGAAGCAGGCTAGTAGCTCGCCGCATGTGTTAAACCTATGTACCTATACATGGCGAAATTTTGATCGTTCTGGACCCTTAAAGGGGTGATTCAGCCCGTCGATATGAACCATTTTTCCTATGGGACCAATGCTGGAAACTCAAATTTTATTTCGACATTTTCATACAAAAGTGTTCAGCCGCCCGGGCAATTTGTATAGGAATGTCGAAATTTTTTTCGAGTTTACAGCATTTGTCCCATACGAAAAGTTGTTTATATTGACAGGCTGAATCATCCCTTTAATGGTCCGGAACGATCAAAATTTCGCCATGTATAAATGTAGTCACGTGACCAAACATAATGCATGTAATATTGCAACACAACGTGATCTAACACTACTAATTTCTCGAGTTTTTTCCAGTTGCATGCATCCTCAGTCTTTATGCCTTGCAAGGCAGATAAATCCCAGGATCACAAAACCTAAATGCCATGCGCGTTTAGCGTGTCAGTGGTCGTTAAGGTGGTAAGCGGTAACAAAATAGCGATGGGTTGCTAGCTGCATTGACGTTCTTCCTTGAATTTTTAATCCCTAAAGCGGCTTCTACGACCTGCCCTAGAATAAAACATCTGATGTTTTTTCTTTTCTTTCAAAACAGCATGGAAGTTGTTTAAGTTTTAATTTCTGATTAGTAATTACTTACTACGGCGACTTGATTCCTGTGTGGTAAAAAAAAACGGAAATCCATATGGCCGGCCGGTCTAGTAGCGACGAACAGCATTTTGCTTTCACTTACTAGTTGCAGGCAAAAAAATACTTAACGTATCGAATAAAACCTGGCAGCATCCGCCCGGCGACTGGCGCTGAGACCAGCCTGCGATACGGTCGGTTCGGGGTTCGATCCCCAGTGAGGTCATGATGGAAATCAATATTTTTCAGATTGGTCTGGGTCTAAGTTGTTTATCTATATAAGTATCTATATTAAAATATGGTATCGTTGAGTTTTAAAATATAGTCTCGTTGAGTTTGTATCTTACAACAGAAGTTTACAACTTACGGTGGGGCAAGCTCAATTTGTGTGACTTATCCCTGTTTATTAACTACTGATGTTGTGAAAATAGTATTTAGACACTATTGATATTTACTAAAATAGAAAATAGCAATTAAAATGTTGACTAAAGTAGACAGAAACGAGTTTGTTGGAGTCCGGCATCTAGGTCGACCACAAAACAAAACATATTAAGTTTGGCAGAGATGGAAAAGAAAATACTGGAACACAGAGATAGGCCGATACGATGCAGTAGCCACAGTATTAAAATAAATGTAGGTAGATATACGATATAAATCACAAACAGCATGTCATATTAAGTTACCCTGCCTTATGTAGTGGTAGATGCTGTGTTGTTCCCGGCAGAGTGGAATAGGACCACTCCAAGTCTTCCCGTAGATGTCGCAGAAGACGACGAAACCCAAGCTAAACGAAGCTTATAAACATCAAAGAGACCTCTCCAACTCGTCTGACTAACATGGAGAGTGAAGGCCAAATCCTCTGATTGCTCTGGCTAAAATAAGGCTCTGGCAGTAGAGAGAGGGTCATGGAGACTAAAAAAGACCTGATGATGATGTAGTGGTATATATGTATAAGAAGAGAAATTGCAATAAACTTGGGTAGCTTGATGTGCTGTTGGATCTATCATTCTGACGTACCTTCCATCCAGCTGGTGGGGACCGTTCTGCAACACCATGTTGACCAGCGAGGGGTCCGCGAAGGTGACGAAGCCGAAGCCTCGGGAGCGGCCAGACTCGCTGTTCTTCATCACCACGCAGTCGATGACGTCCCCGTAACGCGAAAAGTACCGCTGCAGATTCTCTTGCGAGGTCTCCCATGATAGGCCGCCGACGAATAATTTTCTGTGAAAAATTGTTACCAATTAAAACTGATTCATTACAGTAATGCTCTTGTCGAATAAAACTTATATTTAAGCCATATGATATGTACCAGGAAGCGAAAATTTTAATTTGTTTCTGCATGGTGTAATCTTTGACGTTTTTTACGCGTTTCATACTAACTAGAGTTGAGCTGCAACTATGATACTGTGCACAGAGGGCGATAGGTACTTGATAAATTGAATGGGCTTAGATCAACAAGCGCCATCCCAAGTTTTATTTCTTTTACTTCTAAGAAGATCAAATTGAAAAATCTGTGTTAGTACTTGGGTATTAAATAACTTGTAGAGTTTTTGGTAGATGAATTTCAAATGATGATATTGATGAAAAGATGTAGTAAAATACTACATAAGTAATTAACTACAGAAAGCACTTCTGTAGTAAAGCACAGATGTAGATTTTTCAATTTGATTTTATTTAGCAGTATAAAGACAAATTACGCGTGGCGTTAGTTTCACTGATGTAAACCCTCTTATACATATTCATATTAAAACAGTAAAAGGCATTTTCTATTGTTAAATTTATTTAGATTACATTTTTATCTTTACAATAAATGCGTACCTACTATCCATTTTTCCGCTTAACTCCAATTGGTCTAGTTAAGTAGCAGTGGACCTACTGCTATGCTATCTAAAGATGATTTGTAGAGCCCGTGCCTCTGTATTCTATTCTTGTAGAATTGTAAACCTATGGTTTCAGTAGAAAGAATAGCTTTTTTTATTCGCTAGTTGATAGTCGATTAATGTGGGTTTCAAGGACCTTACTATTATAATAAAAAAAAACAACCAAACAGTACTGGTAGAAATTCAAATGTAGAGCAACAGTTTAATTTGTAGTTATACATTATATAAATTGTTCAATTATTGACCCAGAAACACAATTGGTTGTTGTTATCAGTTTCTTAAATTTATTCAATGCATCACATTGATAAGTACTAGGCCAATGTTGTTTTTCTTAGCCTCAAGTAGTAAGTGTATTGATGTACCACTATGTTTTTAGTTGGAATAAAAAACAATCAAATGTGAGTGATACTATGAAGAACATATTCTCAGTCCCACTCATACTTGGTTGTACTATAGACCATACTACATAGTCCTGGTTATATACTTTTACAAGTTTCTTATGTATAAGTGTCAAAATAGAAATACCTCATTTTTAACACAACATTATGACATTTTATGTACACTTAAAATGACTATTAAAGTTGTGTGACAGATGTAGTATACCGGCACTTCGTATAGGGTAACATTGTCACTCCTTATGTTATGTGTATGTACCTACTAGGTTTGTATGTAGGACGTAAGCAAAAAAATTGAGATAATTGATAAATATGTTGCAATTATTGGTTACTTTATCGATATCATATTTCACAGTAAATTTTAGTGCTTTATTACCTCATACACCTTCATCTAGCAAGTTATTGCATTGTAAATATTAGGATAGGAACATCCAAGTTAACCAATAATGAAATCAATAACTTCCTGACAATGCCACTCTTTGAAATAGGAAAGAGTTCTCCATCTTAGAGATTATAGATGGAACACAACACATTGTCAATCTATTAGTTTGTTGTCCCAAAGTGATTTTCTGATGTACAAGATATTGTGACTATAATACATAGATGTGCACTTTATAAATATCCAACTTCTTGCACCCTGATAGAAAGCATAAAGAAGTTGTGGTAGTATGAAAATTTCAAGTTTGTTTAAAAATATTTTGTACAGAATTAGATATTTTTTAATAAACATGACTGGCAGTCCGTATGGTTCCCGGCAAAGTAGAATAGGACCACTCCAAGTCATCCCTTGGATTTCGTAAAAGGCGACTAAGGAAACACAAGCTAAACAAAGCTTACTAACATCAAACAGACCTCTCTAACCCGTCTGGCCAGCGTGGATAGTGTAGGCCAAATCCTCTGACTACTCAGGCTAGTATATGGCTCTGGTAGTACAGAGAGGGTCGTGCTCCTGCAGTGGAGACTAGAAAGACCTGATGATAACTGGCAGTATTGTTCTGAGCAATTTAGAGAAATTTCTGTAACTATTTCCAGATGCACTTACTATGTCTTTCATTTGCAGGGTACCTGCAGTCATAACAGAAAAATGCTTCTTTTGTGATAGGCCTAGGTCTTAGATGTGTATCTATATAAGTAACACTAAAGGCATATTTTGAGTTTAATTTAATAATTACAATAAAAAATAGGTCTTCCGGAGACCTAACAATTTCAAGACAATTTTTCTAAGTCTAAATACTTGCACACCCTTTGATACACTCTAAACTAAGTAACTAATGTAAAATATAGTATTGTTGAGATAGTATTGTACAACAAGTTCACAACATACTGTGGGGCTTGCTCAATCTGTGTGAGTTGTCCCTATGTGTATATTTTTGACAAGCTTTATACTACCAATGACAATAAGACTTGATAATCTTCAATAATTGACAAAATTTAATTTGCTAAAATTGGGGGTTTAAGGACAGAATAACTTTCAGGCTTAAGTGATAGTAATATTATATGCAGATAAACCATGGCATAAATATTAAATCAACAACCAACCCCTTATTATCATTCATATGTACCTATCTGTCTAAGGCAAAGTATATTATTCAATGTTATTGTAAGCAAAAATGGTATTTGGCCTAGAGTTTTTGAACTTTCAATTTAGCACAAAGCAAAATAGTTGCATATTTGTACATAGATGCAAATATGCAACTATTTTGTTTGTTTTGGGTAGATAGCTACCCAAGTTTGCAAAGTCTTACTGTCATGTCAAATAATTCAGTACCTAGCTGCACTGATTGGAATGAGAATAGTTACAGTTTTGATAATAGGCAGCAGGTAAATGTGAGAAGAAATATTACAGGTATTATTAGAGAGTTATCATTAGTTCATTCAGTTCAATGTATCAATGGTAATTTTTACCCGACTGCCAGGAGGGTTATGTTTTATCAAAATGGGCACAGTACAACACATGTTACACCAAGCCAATGCAGTTGTTACCAAGCAGATTTCAGAGTGGTGAAAGTGACATTCACTTTGGACTCAAATCATGCCACATTTCGCGAATATTTGACCTGATTTAATTATCTTATTCATTAGTTTAAGTCCCTTACTGTATAGTAAGATGAAAATATTGGCCTTCTAATAAAATGATGAGAAGTATAGCAAAAAAGCAATTGAGACAATGATGTGGTGGCTGAAATAATAATTGAATTGATGGGCGCCGAGGCGTCCCGCGTGAAAACGAACGTGTTTACATGAAAACAACTTATTTTCGCAAAACTTTCCACATGACATATGGATTTTTACACTTCCAAAACGTGCTGTTCGTGCACCTAGGCAACCATATGCAAATGAATCAGCACGTTTGGCCGAAAGTCGGAGATCGCGCTACGCGGCACTTCGACCAGCGCTCCAATAACCTCATTAGCCGATACTTGTTCAATTTTAAATGGTTCCAGTAAATATGCACTTACTTAGGCCCTAACGCGAAATTGCCGATAAGAGAAAGCTGCGATTAGTCACATAAAGGTTAATTTTATAGTGGTGCGACGTTTACACATCACAGATTTCGGTTTACATGAACAGTTACATAAACTTGTTTATGCAAATGTTTGGTTTTTCTATTCAACACAAAATTACCAAATTTCTGGATTTTGTGTTTTTCATGGGAAAGTAATAGCTGCCATGATCGCTACGCAAGTTGCACGGCGAGGCTTGGGGTCGGTGGCCGCTAGCCGGTAAGGTAAGAGGCTAATAGAACTAATGAAGACTCGCCAAGAGCAAAGGTTGGCGTTCAGCACTAAAATTGACGCAAAAATCATAGTCATCGTAGGAAATATCCAGTGATTTCTGATATCTCACAAGCTTCGCTGGCCAGTCGTGAAATGCGACACACCAAGCGAACATGCAGTTTGACCTATTATAGTTGCCACATCAGGGAAAGCAATAACCTTTAGGAAATACATCAATATGCAACGAATACACTTACCCCTTCTCATCATCGTCCATGTCTGGATTCATACGCATAACTTACTACTAATTAAAAATAATTATTGGCACCGGTAAGAAAACCTTAACCACACAAGCACAGACCCACACGAACGATTATGGCGGACCAACCACTTCCGCTTTCTCAAAAAAAGTCATGGAAATAGGAAGTTGTCACTACGAAGACTTGCAAGACTATTAAAAATAACTTGATGAAATTGGTAACCAAAATGCTAAGCAGTAAAATTAAAATAATAATTCATGAGATAATTTTATTATTTTAAAACCCAAAGAGCCAACAATTCTACACAAATCTAAAAATAAATAAATGGGAAGCGTATCTGATAAAAGAACACGCAAGATGGCGACAGCTTGGACTTTAGTGCTGCCAGAGTAAAAAATAATGAAAGATTATTTTTTAAATTGTTATTTTTTTGGTATTCAATGGCTTATGCCAGCAGTAGGTTTGTAGATGGGTGGAACGGTGGCGCTGCCTGCGCCTCCAAAATGACGTGGGTTTCGTTTTTATCAATCACACAGCCTGATTCACAGGACGGGACTGACCCCCGTATTCCGAAAAATCTAAGATGACCATATTACCGGAAGTTAAACACGCGTAATGCAGAATTATCAATAATAGTTCTCGCAGCGCTGTCCACAGCTGGACTTAGGCCTCCCCCAAGCAGCGCTTCCCTGCAACCTGGGTCAGCTCGCCCGACCACAAGGTCGGTGGGTGTCCAACGCTGCGCTTGCCGGTACGTGGTCGCCATTCAAGAACCTTTCTGCCCCATCGGCCAACGGTTCTTCGCGCTATGTGCCCCGCCCACTGCCACTTCAAAGAGCTAATCCGCTGGGCTATGTCAGTGACCTTTGTTCTTCTACGGATCTCTTCGTTTCTGATTTGTTTGATCTCGCAGAGAAACAACGAGCATAGTGTTATATTGTCATTGATCGAGCATACCCCTCTCTATAGCTCTTTGAGCGACCTTGACCACGTTTCGGACTCGTAAAGTCATTTATCTATACAAAATCATGTTGGTTGTTTGGGAGCTGCCCTTAAATATTTATATTATTTTGTTTTTAGTCATCATAGTATCTTTCTAGTCTCCACTGCAGGAGCACGACCCTCTCTGTACTACCAGAGCCATATACTAACCTGAGTAGTCAGAGGATTTGGCTTACACTCTCCACGCTGGCCAGACGGGTTGGAGAGGTCTCTTTGATGTTAATAAATAAGCTTTGTTTAGCTTGTGTTTCCTTAGTAGCCTTTTACGACATCCACGAGATGACTTGGAGTGGTCCCATTCTACTCTGCCGGGAACCTAGTATTTGTTGTTATTGCGGCAATAGAAATACATCATCTGTGACAACTGTCTAACTATCACGGTTTATGAGATACATCCTGGTGACAGACAGACCGACATCGAAGTCTCGTGAATAGGGTCCCGTTGTTACCCTTTAGGTACGGAATCCGTTAAGTACCTAGGTACAAGGGTACACTATACTAAATACACTCTAGAGCATTCTTTGGCGTCCATCGTGACCACGGGAACATTAAAAAAGATATCGTGACGATGTATGGACGGTGGGCAACAAATAGTATCTTCTTCGTAGTTTGTGGTGGGCAGAGTGGGATTAACATTTCTATTTATTAGTCTTTATCGTAATAAAATATTGCTATTATTTATGGTTTATTTATTAATTTTCAAATTCATTGTGAATCACAGGTACTGTTGCAACGGTCACCGGAATGTCTTCATATAGAGTTGAATGAAACAGGAATACGACTTCTACCTAAAAAGATGAGAAGAAAAGAAATTATAAAGATAGGTCGTAGGACGTAAGTACGTCAAGTAGGTATGGTTATAAAGGATACATTATGAAAAAATAAAAACAGTCACGAAATAAGAAGGAAAAATCTCAGTTTTACCAAATTTACCAAAAAGCTACGTCATCTAGTGTCGGGTGGAAAAGACTTGAAAATCTTTTCCTGGTGCACTGCAGCGCCGTTACCGCATGGCCTGGCCACTACTGCCACAGCCACTCTGCCAGTGCCATGGCCATGCCATGGCTGCCCAAATAGGCGGCGGCGACGACGTTGCATGCAGGGCAAAAGCTTTTCCGCCTAAACTTGATAAAATTGAGAAATATTTTTCAACTATAAGGTGAAATATATAGTTATTTTTCTTATTCATGAATTCTTACTACTTCTATTTTTTCGTAGGTAGTTTTATTGTAGTTGGGTGGGAATAAACCTATGGCGGCGCCCTCTATGTGATGGGTATAAAACAAATCATACGCGATAAGAGTTGAGTCTAAATGGTGCACTTTTAGTGAAAATGTTGCTCTACTTTGGAATCAGGACTAAATATGGAGAGATGTTCAGAACAGACACAAGTTGACGCTCATTTGGATTGGAAAAATATTGATAGCCCTTCCTGTTTGGTTATTTACAATAAATACATACAATATAGTATCTTTTATAATACTCGTACCTACCCTTAAAACATATGAGATTTCAATCATTGCATCGGTTGTGTATATGGTAGATGGTGTAACACTTGGTATGTCCATGCTAAAATTACAAGTTTCACATACAGTATTCAATAATTTGTTGTATTCTACGTGGCTCATACTTCTTTCTTCTTCAGCATGCCCTTCGGAGACGCTGTATCTTAGCTTCTGAAAACAGTGTTTATTGAAATAATCTTATTATGTTGCCACGCCATCTATTATCGAGTAACTAAACTAATTTAGAGCCAGGCATTGGGTAATGTCAAAGGATAATGTTGACCGGATTGACATTTGACTGCAACGAAAACGCTAATAAAGACCCCTGGTGGTGAATAGGAGAACTAAATTTTGTGCGGCGGCAAAGAATAATATTAATTAACGTAGAGGTGACGTGACGTCAAATCTACCCATTTCGTTGCCTTTGATTGATAGGTATGTTTTATTGTAATTATTAAGTGCCTTATACTTACTTGTATCAAGTGCGTCTTAATTTTACTAATTTTGGCTTTTTTCTCATTTTGGATTTTCAGTTGGATAGGTATATTTTGTTTAGAAGCAAAGCCTACGTACGTTTTCAGCGTCATAGAGATAAACTTTGAATTCCAACAAGTTTTTTCAAGTATGTGCGTAGAAGGATCCTGAAATTATTAAAAAAATAGTTAGAACTAGTACCTAATCTAGATTAATAGTATATAGAAGAAAAGAATTTTGTTTGAAATGGATAAACTCAAAAACTTCTAGACCGATTTTAAGATTTATCTTACCAATATAAAGCAAAATTATCAGCTATAAACATAGTCTATATTCTATTTTCATAGCAATTAGGGATACGTATTGCATATTAGAAACTTAGCTTAACAGCTTAGAAATTTATCGATCTGAGCGAGTTACCGGTTTTTCTGAACTAGGGTGATGATGATAAGGGTTGACCTGGGCCTGGATAATAAGCGTGATAAATTGTGAAACCCACGCGGATAAAGTCACCGGAAACAGCTGTATAATAACACCCATAAAAATAAAACTAAAGGTTTTTTTTAACCTGCAGGAATAGAACCTAGAGTACCTATAACAATGCGGCACAACCACACTACAATAAATGAGGTCATGATGTTAGTAGGTACCTACACTCACAATCAGGGATTGAATAACCGAAAAAAATATGGTTAAATCGGTAAGCGGTATGACAACACCTTTATATTTCGATACCTTAGAATAATGGTACCTTCAAATTACTATACCTTAAAGAAACGGTACTTTTACGATTTTGGTATTGTAATATTACGGTATCGTTATTTTTTTAGATATCGAAATCATGAAATAAAGCTTTTCATTGAATTTTACCGCCGAGGATTCGCCTCAATGTTCTTCGTCGCATAATTTTTTCGGTACTGAAAATATTTCAGATAAGGTACCAGTAATAATAAAGGTATCGATACATAACGATATCGTAAATGTATAAATACCATTATTTATATTTAGCTGTATCACAACCGTAATTGTCAACCGATTTGGTTCTACCTTTAAATCTAAGGTGTATCGTAATTTTGTACCGGTACCATACCCTTATACCTTTACCGTTTTCAACCCCTGCTCACAATACCTTAACGACGGTAATTCCGGTCTGTTACTCGGTAAGATTTACAGTAGGAACAGCCTTATCCCACGTCTTAATTCATGGGTATTGTGCCTTTGTGCTGATTCTCACATACATATCAACATCTTTTTCCTCGCGGGGTAGACAAAGCCCGGGTCTAAACGTCCCGTTAAGCTTGTTGGTGGGCGTGTAGGTGGAAAACGGAATAAAAAAGTGATGGATTAGCCGCATCACCTATTTATATGATTCCACAGATTTTCACTCATTCCCTCGAGCAGTTTTTACGATCTGCGCTGTGAGAAAAGCGGGTGGTACATGTTACGTTTTTCCTTTTCTCCCAGTCCAGCATGGAAGATTTTCACATATCAATTTATATTGCAAGCTTTAAGAAAATCCACCTAATAGAGTGAAGGAGAATTAGTTGTCCATACTTATCACCTTACATTTTTTGAACTTATATCTATAAGGTACATAAGATATAGTGTCTACCTTCAAATATACCTACCAAAAATTCTTCAATACTATTGAGATTAACATTTCCTAGGACGACAAATGGGATTGTCTTTCTGGGCTTGCACATCCCTTTCATCTCAATTTTGATATAGTATTGTACTTTGGCGATAGAACTCTCGAAAGTCGAGGGCAAGTCCTCAGGCAGCGCGAAATGAAATGGAAAGTTGTACACTCCTGGGTTCACGATTCTTCCTAGAAAAAGAAACATTTTTTTTTTACAGACAGAGAACTTTTGGTGAACATGAACATGGCGAAATTTTGGTCCCTTTGGACCCTTAAATGGATGATTCAGCACGTCGATAAGAACAATTTTGTCTGTGGGACCAAAGCTGGAAACTCACAAAAAAGAGGGAATTTCTTGTTTATGGAAAAAAAAAATTAATTTCCTGAGTCCCATAGGAAAATTGTTCTTGTCGACGAGCTGAAACACCCTTTTAAGGGTCCAAAATGATCAATATTTCGTCAGGTATAAAAGAGTTTAATTCTCTACGAAGTTGATGTTTCGGTCAATAGGGCACGATTGGCGATATCGTGGGCGTATACTTGGTGGAGAGAAGCCCCATGGCGCAGGGCGCTGGTATATTAGCGCTTTCGCATGTTAAGCAACCCCGGGCGTAGGTAGTCTCCACTTGGATGGGCAAGCATGCAAGTAGCATGAAAATAGGTACCTCGAGCTCCTCCGTGCTTCGGAAAGCACGTTAGGCCGTTGGTCCCGGCTGTCATCATTGATAGCAGTCGTCAAGCTATGTCAGATGCCTTTGGGCAGCTTGAAAAATCTGACACCAGTTTTGGCCAATTACACATACGAAAAACAAACAACTTTGTGGAGATAGGCAGCGGCGGTGTTAGACGTCGGCCACTGTCGATTCCTTGCGTCAGTAAAGGTATATACGTAGAGGTCTCAAACATACGGCCGTCCGTCCCGTCATACGGAGGCCAGGGCGTCGCGAGACGCAGGGCTTCAGACTTCCACTGGAGATGAGAATTAAAATAAAGACAGCTTGCTACCAGCAGTGGCATATAACTATACTACGTTAGTATTATATTGTCTTTGACTATACCATTTGGGGCCCGTGGCAAGTTCTTTTGATGTGAAAAATGAATGAAAATCTTTTTGTTTAGGTTGATTGAAATGCATAACGATTAACTTGAAATTGTCTTTAGTTGTCTCACTTTGGATTTTAAGCAGAACTAATAAAAATGTACGTTTCAAACAAAATAAAATACTCAGGTACAATGTAATAAAATATTTTTGAGCTCGGGGCTTCTTGAACCGAATCCCTTTTAGGTCAGGGGCCCGAGGCATTTTGCCAGCCCTGCCACCCTATTGTTACGCCACTGGCTCAGAGGTCTATACTCATTTCTGAGTCAGTTTTTATGACCTGCTCGGGAATATTGTGTAAGGAAAACAAAACATGTGCTAGTATTAGTACCTACTTATTCGTAGTTTGTGCATTATACTCACCAAAACTGTCGCCAAAGACGTCCATCTCAACGTGCAACAATTTTCTCTTTTCGGAGTATATCTTTATGAAAGGCATCGTAGGCCTGGGCCTGGTCCATTGCGCTTCACAATAGCCAAATATTTGGAAGTCAATATCTGAAAAGACGTCCGTTCTGTCCTGACTGTTCGCGATAAATTCAAAAACTACTGCAGATTTTATAGTAGGGATCGAATCGTTTACTACTCACGTTAATAAACCAATGGTAGACGCTCACAGGCAGCTAAAAACATACCTATATGTACCCGAGCAAAGCCTGTATTGATAGCTACCTTTCATTATGTAGTCCCTGTATTAGACCCAGAGACTATATAATTAAAGATAGCTACTTATGACTATTTATGAATTACTAGCTGTTACCCGCGGCTTCGCCCGCGTGATATGTAGCCTATGTCCTTCTCAGTACCCCAACCTATGTGTATGCAAAATTTCATGATGATCGGTTCAGTAGATACGGCGTGAAAGCGTAACAAATAAACAAACAAACACACTTTCACATTTATAATATTAGTTAGGATTAGGATTAATGAAGTTCGTTTCTTCGTTAACGAAGTCTTATTCCTTCATACATTCATGGGAGACACTTATGTCATTCCATTACTAGTTATAAAATCAGTAATCATTTTCATGGAATAATGTACAATGAAACGGTGTTTACTTTTAATTTCCTTTTTCTTAATAAACTCCAAGGTTACGGATCCCGTCACGATGTCACCAGCGTACAAGCTACCCGTCGAATCACTGTTCAGCGTCACTGTACAACTTTCCCACGACATTTTTATGTTTTACACTAAAACTTGGAAGGTCAACTATATTGTTTTGGCGGTTTCACGTAACCTACTGCAATGGCCAATTATTTATCAATAACGAGATAAAAATGATAAACTGATAGCCTCGATAAATTAGAAGGCGATTGCGTATTTTAGGGTACAGTGTTATTATTAAAGTATCATCGATGATGCACATCAGCAATAATGTAGTATTATGAATTCGCCGCGTGGTTCCCGGTAGAGTAGAATAAGACCACTCCAAGTCTTCCCGTGGATGTCGTAGAAGGCGGCTTAGGAAACACAAGTTAAACAAAGCCATAAACATCAAAGAGACCTCTCCAACCCGTCAGCGTGGAGAGTGTAGGCCTTATCCTTCAACTGCTCTGGCTATATGGCTCTAGGGCAGTACAGAGAGGGTCGCACTCCTGCAGTGAAGACTAAAAGACCTGACGGTGATGATGATGATGGAACCGCTAATACACTGCCGGACCAGTGATGGAACATCACTGTAGCGGGAGCAAGGTAGTAACCTGTGCTCGACCGCCACAAAGGGAAGATCTTCCCGCTGGGCAAGGTGTGCGCCCAGGGAACCGTATGTCTCCATTTTTTTTTTGGACAAGAAACAGTTGCTACCGGACTTTTTGAGGTGAGGGCAGAGTGACCTTATTGAATTAAAGAAACTCCGCTTGCGCGTTCCAGAATCATTCAGCGCCATCTTGTGAGGTCTTGTAGTTATTTTTGTGTCGCCATATTATTAAGTTTTCGTGTTAGTTCTTGTGGCAAATGTAGAGGTCGCCACACTACTATAACCCACATCCTGTAGTAAAGCACTGCTTATGAAGCCACGTTTTATTAGCTCTGCCAATTTCTGGCACCAGAGAGAGCTAATATAACGTGGGTAGGATCCATAACTGGAATTAACACACTGTTATCTAATACTTGTTTGTATTAAGTACTTAATTTCGGCATTCAATAACTCGTAGTTTTAGTTCTGTCTCCCGAAACTACGTAGGTATTTCAAAGAAAATAAAATGCAAGTTATAGAAATAATAAATATAATTAAAGTAATACAATCCAATTTCGTAGGAAAAATAACAATAATTCGATGTCAAGAATACATATAAAGGGATTCACAAGTAAAAGATCTTAGACCAGATCATTTAATAAAGAATTCATTTGGTTTCAAGTATATTAAATTAATATATATTTTTAATATTTTTGATTGATATGATAACATTATTTAAACATTATTCTCTAAAAACGTTCTCAAATCTCTTTCTATTGTTAAGATTTGTTTTGAGTATTCGGGTGTAATAGATTTATCTGATTCCTAAATATACCTTGACAATTTGATTTGGAACTTGCAGGGCAAAAATAGGCAGTGGGATGCGAACACCACTGATTACCATTATTCCATTTTTGCCACTGTTGCGTTGCGACAACATTGCCGATGACAAACCCCCGCCTCCTCGGACCGCGACACGCTCTAGCCTCGTTACAAGGCGATCGCTCAGTCGATTTGTCATCGGTCATCATTGGCAAAGTTGTATGCGACCATGGAATACTTTTTCATTATTCTTCGAATAAGGTAAAAGCACTACATGTCTTTTTGTGATAAGCTAAAAAAGGCCCAAAAGATTTTTACTGAATCTCTTTATAGTACACAGTATAAATAAAATACGTACTCGACAGTGCACATTCCATAACCTGAACTCAAAGCACAACTTTCATCTGCATTAAAACAAGGAACTATAATCGCATACTAACACAAGGTATTTAGAAAATTATCAAAAATGAATCATCACAGATTTATTAATAGTCAGATATTACGAAATCTCGTCAGATTTTAAAAATATAAAGTAATGCACAGTATACTAACGATAAAGATAAGCGTTTTATCTCATATTTCAAATGAAATCCATTTAAATGTCATTAAAATATCATAATTAATCGTAGTGGATTGTTGATCACAACATTCGAGTTTTACATTAAAATATTTTTCTACAAAAGTTTCATGAAAATATTTTTGCGAATTACTATACAAAATAATAACATAGATTCATAAATTTATACGATTTTCAGTCGTTAATTTGCACACCGAACTTACGCGACCGAAATTCACGCACTCTGTATTAACCACCTATTAAAAATTAGGCTTTGCTTAATAAATTCTTTTTAAAATATTTCTGGTCTGATAGATTATTGAAAATATTGGACACGTATTTTTTCTTTTGACAATCAAAGAAAAATTGATAAAGATATAGCCCGTTAAAGTTCCGCGTGACGTCACTGACCGATACACTTTTATCGGACTGTTGTGTCATGATAAAATGATTTTTTTAGACATCATGCCTTTCCTGACATTTTGACTTTGATTTAACATCGGAGAAAATTATTAACCGAATGCCATAAACGTCACTCTGTGTTCCTAAGCAGATAATCGGTGACGTAAGTTCGGCAGCACACTAATTCAACTAAAAAGTACATAAAACGATTAGATCGATACAAAACCATTAGGACATAACAATCTAACAATAGCATCTCGATAATTTGCCAGATTACCAAATATCTCCACTAAGAAACTTCAGTCTGTATTCAAATCTATTTAGATTTGAATTGAAACGATAAATACTAAAGATGGACCGCCGATACTAAACTCAACTTAGAAAATAATAAAAATTAATTTCTTATTTTATTATAAAAATATACAATAACACTAAAATATCCACGTTTAACGGTGCAACATTGATCTATTTTCTTAAAACTAATATTAAACATAATGCCTAGATGCTGGGCGTCCGTTGAAATTTTATTTAAAACTAGCTGTTTATAAGTTAATAAAGCCTATGTCCTTCTCAGTATCCTAACTTATGTGTATGCAAAATTTCATGATGATCGGTTCAGAAGATAAGGCGTGAAAGCGTAACAAACTCACTTTCGCATTTATAATATTGGGTCGGATACAATCACAAAGATGAAGTATGCACTGCATACCCAAAAGTCCGAAAAAAGGTATCCATTGCCTAGAACATTCCTAAATTGTTCGACTCGCGGGAAATAATGACGCGGGTGAATGAACAATGGAATTCCCTATTCCATTCCTTCGCAGTATCCATAATGGAGAAATAAGCGAACCTTTTTTAAATTAAAGAAACAAATACCCCTGTCTGCTCACGTAACAGCTCTCACTTGCCTATATCACAGAACACTTTTACATCGGAGACCTATGATTAAACGAGGTATTCTTTTTACTAAAGGTGTGTTTATTGTTCATTTTATATCGAGCTACAGCCATTCCATTTCATCACTAGGAAGCTCTTTGACGTCTTAATAAAAAATTAAAGTAAAGTTGTTTTTTACAGCATGCATTCACAATGCTATTCTGATAGTCATACCACACCGCTCCCTTGATTGCTTAAGCACTGATCACTCTATGAAAATTGCCTGATTGCCAGACGGGAAAATTTTAAGATTTCTTTAAAATATTATGAAATGTTTTTTCGCAAATTCGAAATTTTTGCCGCTTTTCAGCAGGTCAAGAGTTTGATGATGACTGCCATATGTAATACAGAATTGTAACAAAAAAAGAAATAAAACGTAAAAATTTTTAGACCTCCCATACAAAGTCGCTGATCAGCTGGGCGAATTTCTATGGGATATCTGATTCTATGTTTCGACTTTTACCTTTTATTTTTTCGATTCTGTATTCCATTAGGGATTCTGATTCCGAGATTTCAATATAGTTCATAGGTTCAAAATCAACCTGTTTTTTTTTAAAGGACTACGCAGCTAGCTCCAAATGAGCTTTCGCTACTTCACCGGACTTTTTGAGGTGAGAGCAGAGTGCCCTCAACCTGTGCCTGTGGTGCGCAAGGCTTGGAGAAACAGCAAAATCTCATATGCCTGATGCGCCACAATTTGCATGTATGACCTGAAGGGCCGAACTGAGAAACAATGGTAGCCTTTAGAGAGCAGCAACTCTCATGTTAATCAGCCTGTTTATCATAAAAATAAATTTATCCGGACGCCCCACACCGGCGCGCTCACTAGCTGGCCCACAGTATTGCTATGAGATTGTCAGTGTCAGTACATCACCTCGTACACGGTCGCCTTCTTGTCGCCGGAGCCCGTCACGATGAACTTGTCGTCCGACGATATATCACAACTCAGCACCGACGACGATTCTTTCGACTGGAACAAAGTTTTGTTGTTATGGGATGCAGAAAAATATATTTCACACTTCTTCATCAGGTCCCTTATAGTCTTCACTGCAGGAGCACGACCCTCTCTGTACTGCCAGAGGCATACATTAGCTAAAGCAGTCAGAGGATTTAGCCTCATATCAGACTACTAATTGCCATATTTTCGTGCTTAAGAAAATAACGAAATCATAGATTATAGCAAATGCACGCCCTCAGGCAAGCTAAGTTTCTCAAAGAAGGCAGTAGGTCCACTGCAAGTTAGTTCTTTGCTTATTAAGGAACCCTAAAAATACCAACGTGGTACATTGGTATCGCCAAAGAAGGGTAAGACCTCAGTTTTGGTTGTTGCCTATGCATGCAAGGTTTGGAGAGGGAAGGAGGGAGAAGGAAACTCTCATATTTTCTGGAGGGCTGAAGACGCTGTAGCCTAACTCCCTAAAAGGGCTAATCTGAATTAGTTGCGACAAAGGGGATGAGTTTGTCCTTATTGCGTTGGCACAGCTATCAACCAAAAGATTTAGGCCTTCAATATCAGAAGACGTTACCATGTATCTCCCTACCGATCTCTTAATAGCGCAATAAATCTTACATCCGCGGCTCTGCTTGCGTTATTGAAGATCCAATCGTAACAGAAGTAGTAATTTTATGAGGAAGGAAAGACACCTTATATCCATCTCCAATCAGGTAGCAAATTTTCACACATCAACTCATTTCTTAGGGCTACTTACGGACGTCTTGGAATACTCGCGCCGTAGGGCTAAAGCCAGGTTGTCCTTGAGGTATCACCCACTGCAATGCACTCACCTGGAAGATGCTAGCGACGTAGGGCGTGCGCCAGGCGTAGAGCAGGTTGTCCTCGAGGACACACTGTGCAATGCACTCACTGTAATGTATGTACGCAACACTCGAGATCTGATCATTGTCTATGCGTTTTAGAGCTCTTCCCAGCAAAACAAATGGTTGAAGCAACACTGTCGTCTTATGACGCAAGATATCCAAGAAATCCTGTGACCTGGAGCGCCGTATTCTTCACTCACCTGGAAGATGCTGGCGCCGTAGGGCGTGCGCCAGGCGTTGAGCAGGTTGTCCTTGCCGGTGGACACGAACCACTTGCCGCACGCCGCGAACTTGAGAGACAGTACGCAGGACTCGTGCAGCAACAGCTGGTAGCGGTCCGGCTTGCCCGCGTGTAACACTTCCACGTGAGAGTTCTCCATGCCCACGGCCAGCCATGAACCTGCAATGAGGGAGACAAGTTTTGATTGTAGCAGAAAGGAGGAAATAAAAAGTTTTAGGATATTCCTTTCCTTAACGAGCTCCGTGGCGCAGTCGTCAACACGCCAGCCTGCGACACGGGGGTCCCGGGTTCGATCCCCGGTCAGGTCATGATGGAAAACGATCTTTTCCAGAATGACCTGGGTCTTGGATGTTTATCTATATAAGTATATGTTATAAAATATATTATCGTTGAGTTAGTATCCCGCGACACAAGTTCACAACTTACTGTGGGGCTAGCTCAATATGTGTGTAAAAAAAAAATTCTTTATAATAATCATTTTTACGAATCATTATTACGAGTGATGTCGACTGTGGGACAATAAGCATCTTCTAAAGCTTTTCACAATAATCGACATCTGCTACTAAATAATTTGTTTTCACATACGATCTCGTCGTTGAATTCCTACAATGACGAGTATGAAGTTGGGAGTGAGATACTCCACGACCGTAAATTTTCTACCTGATAAAAAATTTAAGAATTAGTTGAATTATTCCTATATGTCACTCACTCGTAGGACAGTAGCCCAGCGAGAATATCTGGCTGTTGAAGTCGTGCTGGTGCAACTGTCTGCCCTCCCTTAAGTGTCGAGAGCGGACCGTGTTGTCCAGTCCGCCGGTCCGCAGACGACAGCCGTCCGGACTGATTCCTTATATGTCTTATAAGTTACATACCAGTAGGACAGTAGCCCAGCGAGAATATCTGGCTGTTGAAGTCGTGCTGGTGCAACTGTCTGCCCTCCCTTAAGTGTCGAGAGCGGACCGTGTTGTCCAGTCCGCCGGTCCGCAGACGACAGCCGTCCGGACTGATTCCTTATATGTCTTATAAGTTACATACCAGTAGGACAGTAGCCCAGCGAGAATATCTGGCTGTTGAAGTCGTGCTGGTGCAACTGTCTGCCCTCCCTTAAGTCCCACGAGCGGACCGTGTTGTCCAGTCCGCCGGTCCATAGGCGAGTGCCGTCCGGACTGATGTCTATGCATGACGCGCCGTCCGTATGCCCTGAAAAACATTTATATTTTTAGCAATTTTCCCGCGACTTCGTTTGTAATACTACTGGACCCGATATAAAAATAATTTAACCAATAAAACTTATACTATCAGCAAGTAACATGGGCTATATTACTGTCGTTTACAATACAGGAAAAATTATAGGAAGACAAAAAGATAAATAAAGTTTACCTTGGAATTGTCTAACTAAAGTTTGATTCTGGAGATCCCACACAGCAATGTTACCGTCGGAACAGCAGCTAAAGCACACCTGAAAATGAAGGATTTTTTTGATACCATATATGTATATGTCGCAGTCATCTGGTTGAATTTGCTATTTGATTGAATGACTAGCGCGTTCATTGAATGGCGACGTTCAATTGAATGACTGAAGGACAGCTCGTCAAGTCGTTGAATTTAACGTTCAACGTCTTGACTGAATAAATGTCATTTAGCGAAGTCGTTGAATCTTAGCCGACTTTGTAATATTTGGTGGTAGCATGATTTCATTTTTCTTAGTTTTTAAAGTAGCCGACGGCGGCGTTGTAATAGGTAAATCCATAATGTCATACTATTTTATTACAAATAACGCACTTTCAAGTAAATTTAATCGAAAAAAATATTTGTTTTGGTGACTACTAGCGCCGCAGTGGTAAAAAAAAGAACTGAATTTGAATCACCTGACCAGTGGCGGCTCGTGACTCAAAGACCTGGTGGTGCACATCATGAAACATGCCTAAACAATATGAATAATTTTTAAGTGCAGAAATAATTTTCTTATTTAGATAGATATTCTTATTCGTAGTTAGATAGGCATTTTTATTCACATATACTTAAATGTATGGTAATAAGATAAATAAGTAAAACAAAACATAAAAACAGCTAAAGTAAAACATAAACAAATACAAACGTAAGACAATTTACATGAAAACTACCTATTCCGAACATTTCCGAGCGTCGGCGTTCGGCCCGCGTCGGGCCCCGTGCGGCGCACGAGATTTC
This sequence comes from Rhodophaea formosa, assembly GCA_963082605.1. NCBI lineage: Eukaryota > Metazoa > Arthropoda > Insecta > Lepidoptera > Pyralidae > Rhodophaea > Rhodophaea formosa. The sequence goes on from OY720219.1 coordinate 3,222,488, forward strand.
GCTAAACTTTCATACTAATCTTCTGTCTCACGCGCCAGGCGTTTCGTCGCCTTTTCCATAGTAGCTGTACGGGCGCGCTGTGTGCACTGTGCACCGGCGCACGGCAAATTCTTTTTGTCAAGCGAAAATAATACTTACTTTATTAATTACATGACTGATTATCGTTTGACACAAAATTTATATATTTTTACGTAAAACAAATTATTATTTTTTATATCCGTACATATATTTTTTTAGTATATATTTAAGCTTGAACTGGTAGTGCGCCGCACGAGTGCACTTAAGGAGGAGCCGCCACTGCACCTGACTGATTTTATGTCCGCTATGTTCAAAGGGCTATGTTACAACCCGCTAACTAGTTGGACGTTGAGCGACGCTTGTTCAATCAACGTTTGGCCTAGTCATCCAATTAAACGTGGTCATTCAATGAACGCGCTAGTCATTCAATCAAATAGCGGATTCATCCAGATGACTGCGACATATATATAACATTTAAAAGAGGCTTTCATTAAACGACTATTTCACCATCGGACGACACGTGAATAGGGAATCCATCAATATGTGGTAGATATTCCTGCTAAACACCTTTTTCTTCATTATGCGAACCGTTACCGTGGAATTCCCTCCGCGAGTCACTGTTTCCCGTCTCGTACAATTTAGGGATTTACGAGTGAATTGAATAGGCATTATTTGGCATCAAGCAAGCTAGGGGTAAAATTGAGTGGGTTTTTCCCCTAGTTAGCTCACTGTTGAGAAAAAAAAAGAACAGACAAAATTACAGGCAACAAACTGCTGCTACGACCGACGCTCGGCTCGGAATCGGCACGGAACAACGTGAACATTCTTTAGTGAACTTTTCTGTTTTTTTTTTTGTGTGTGTAAGTGGCCATCACTGGTGTCTGCTACCTTTGGTCTCACCTTGGAGTGATGGCAAGCGCGTAGCAGGCGGGCGCCGAAGACGTCAACCCAGCCTGCATGCGCGGCGTGGGGGACGACAGGTCCCATATCGACAGGTTGGTGGCTTCTCCGCCTACTATTAGCGTGCGACCGTCTGGTAGGAGCTTCACTGACCACACACACACACGAAAAAGAAAACAAACAAGAAAAGTTCAGTTGAACTTTTCATAATCTCAAAAGACAAGAAAAAAAAGAATTTTTCATAGTGTTTCATAGTGTATGTGGCCAGCACTGGTATCATTTTTTCCAAGCTGCTTTTAGTCATCTGGTCTCACCTTGGAGTCGGGACTGATGGCTAGCGCGTAGCACGCAGGCGCCGATGAGGTCAACTCAGCCCGCATGCGCGGCGTGGGGGACGCCAGGTCCCATATCGACAGGTTGGAGGCTTCTCCGCCCACTATTAGTGTGCGACCGTCCGGTAGTAGTTTTACTGACCGGATGTAATTGTCGCGTTGCTGTAACAAATTATATTTTAAATGAAGTGACAAATATACAAAGGTCATTGTACAAGTAGGGTAAGGCACGAGTTATATGGCGCCGGCCAGCGACAGCGCCACGGCGCACACCACCTCGCCGTGCGGCAGCGAGGGGCGGCAAACAGTGGCACAGCTACACTCACCAAGCAGTCCAGCTGTGACAGCGGCTCCAGCGCGGCCGGCGAGCCCGGGTTGCTGATGTCCCACAGCTTGACGCAGCCCTTGCCGCCCGTGTAGGCGCGCCGGGCGCCGCCGGCCAGCGACAGCGCCACGGCGCACACCACCTCGCCGTGCGGCAGCGAGGGGCGGCAAACAGTGGCACAGCTACACTCACCAAGCAGTCCAGCTGTGACAGCGGCTCCAGCGCGGCCGGCGAGCCCGGGTTGCTGATGTCCCACAGCTTGACGCAGCCCTTGCCGCCCGTGTAGGCGCGCCGGGCGCCGCCGGCCAGCGACAGCGCCACGGCGCACACCACCTCGCCGTGCGGCAGCGAGGGGCGGCAAACAGTGGCACAGCTACACTCACCAAGCAGTCCAGCTGTGACAGCGGCTCCAGCGCGGCCGGCGAGCCCGGGTTGCTGATGTCCCACAGCTTGACGCAGCCCTTGCCGCCCGTGTAGGCGCGCCGGGCGCCGCCGGCCAGCGACAGCGCCACGGCGCACACCACCTCGCCGTGCGGCAGCGAGGGGCGGCAAACAGTGGCACAGCTACACTCACCAAGCAGTCCAGCTGTGACAGCGGCTCCAGCGCGGCCGGCGAGCCCGGGTTGCTGATGTCCCACAGCTTGACGCAGCCCTTGCCGCCCGTGTAGGCGCGCCGGGCGCCGCCGGCCAGCGACAGCGCCACGGCGCACACCACCTCGCCGTGCGGCAGCGAGGGGCGGCAAACAGTGGCACAGCTACACTCACCAAGCAGTCCAGCTGTGACAGCGGCTCCAGCGCGGCCGGCGAGCCCGGGTTGCTGATGTCCCACAGCTTGACGCAGCCCTTGCCGCCCGTGTAGGCGCGCCGGGCGCCGCCGGCCAGCGACAGCGCCACGGCGCACACCACCTCGCCGTGCGGCAGCGAGGGGCGGCAAACAGTGGCACAGCTACACTCACCAAGCAGTCCAGCTGTGACAGCGGCTCCAGCGCGGCCGGCGAGCCCGGGTTGCTGATGTCCCACAGCTTGACGCAGCCCTTGCCGCCCGTGTAGGCGCGCCGGGCGCCGCCGGCCAGCGACAGCGCCACGGCGCACACCACCTCGCCGTGCGGCAGCGAGGGGCGGCAAACAGTGGCACAGCTACACTCACCAAGCAGTCCAGCTGTGACAGCGGCTCCAGCGCGGCCGGCGAGCCCGGGTTGCTGATGTCCCACAGCTTGACGCAGCCCTTGCCGCCCGTGTAGGCGCGCCGGGCGCCGCCGGCCAGCGACAGCGCCACGGCGCACACCACCTCGCCGTGCGGCAGCGAGGGGCGGCAAACAGTGGCACAGCTACACTCACCAAGCAGTCCAGCTGTGACAGCGGCTCCAGCGCGGCCGGCGAGCCCGGGTTGCTGATGTCCCACAGCTTGACGCAGCCCTTGCCGCCCGTGTAGGCGCGCCGGGCGCCGCCGGCCAGCGACAGCGCCACGGCGCACACCACCTCGCCGTGCGGCAGCGAGGGGCGGCAAACAGTGGCACAGCTACACTCACCAAGCAGTCCAGCTGTGACAGCGGCTCCAGCGCGGCCGGCGAGCCCGGGTTGCTGATGTCCCACAGCTTGACGCAGCCCTTGCCGCCCGTGTAGGCGCGCCGGGCGCCGCCGGCCAGCGACAGCGCCACGGCGCACACCACCTCGCCGTGCGGCAGCGAGGGGCGGCAAACAGTGGCACAGCTACACTCACCAAGCAGTCCAGCTGTGACAGCGGCTCCAGCGCGGCCGGCGAGCCCGGGTTGCTGATGTCCCACAGCTTGACGCAGCCCTTGCCGCCCGTGTAGGCGCGCCGGGCGCCGCCGGCCAGCGACAGCGCCACGGCGCACACCACCTCGCCGTGCGGCAGCGAGGGGCGGCAAACAGTGGCACAGCTACACTCACCAAGCAGTCCAGCTGTGACAGCGGCTCCAGCGCGGCCGGCGAGCCCGGGTTGCTGATGTCCCACAGCTTGACGCAGCCCTTGCCGCCCGTGTAGGCGCGCCGGGCGCCGCCGGCCAGCGACAGCGCCACGGCGCACACCACCTCGCCGTGCGGCAGCGAGGGGCGGCAAACAGTGGCACAGCTACACTCACCAAGCAGTCCAGCTGTGACAGCGGCTCCAGCGCGGCCGGCGAGCCCGGGTTGCTGATGTCCCACAGCTTGACGCAGCCCTTGCCGCCCGTGTAGGCGCGCCGGGCGCCGCCGGCCAGCGACAGCGCCACGGCGCACACCACCTCGCCGTGCGGCAGCGAGGGGCGGCAAACAGTGGCACAGCTACACTCACCAAGCAGTCCAGCTGTGACAGCGGCTCCAGCGCGGCCGGCGAGCCCGGGTTGCTGATGTCCCACAGCTTGACGCAGCCCTTGCCGCCCGTGTAGGCGCGCCGGGCGCCGCCGGCCAGCGACAGCGCCACGGCGCACACCACCTCGCCGTGCGGCAGCGAGGGGCGGCAAACAGTGGCACAGCTACACTCACCAAGCAGTCCAGCTGTGACAGCGGCTCCAGCGCGGCCGGCGAGCCCGGGTTGCTGATGTCCCACAGCTTGACGCAGCCCTTGCCGCCCGTGTAGGCGCGCCGGGCGCCGCCGGCCAGCGACAGCGCCACGGCGCACACCACCTCGCCGTGCGGCAGCGAGGGGCGGCAAACAGTGGCACAGCTACACTCACCAAGCAGTCCAGCTGTGACAGCGGCTCCAGCGCGGCCGGCGAGCCCGGGTTGCTGATGTCCCACAGCTTGACGCAGCCCTTGCCGCCCGTGTAGGCGCGCCGGGCGCCGCCGGCCAGCGACAGCGCCACGGCGCACACCACCTCGCCGTGCGGCAGCGAGGGGCGGCAAACAGTGGCACAGCTACACTCACCAAGCAGTCCAGCTGTGACAGCGGCTCCAGCGCGGCCGGCGAGCCCGGGTTGCTGATGTCCCACAGCTTGACGCAGCCCTTGCCGCCCGTGTAGGCGCGCCGGGCGCCGCCGGCCAGCGACAGCGCCACGGCGCACACCACCTCGCCGTGCGGCAGCGAGGGGCGGCAAACAGTGGCACAGCTACACTCACCAAGCAGTCCAGCTGTGACAGCGGCTCCAGCGCGGCCGGCGAGCCCGGGTTGCTGATGTCCCACAGCTTGACGCAGCCCTTGCCGCCCGTGTAGGCGCGCCGGGCGCCGCCGGCCAGCGACAGCGCCACGGCGCACACCACCTCGCCGTGCGGCAGCGAGGGGCGGCAAACAGTGGCACAGCTACACTCACCAAGCAGTCCAGCTGTGACAGCGGCTCCAGCGCGGCCGGCGAGCCCGGGTTGCTGATGTCCCACAGCTTGACGCAGCCCTTGCCGCCCGTGTAGGCGCGCCGGGCGCCGCCGGCCAGCGACAGCGCCACGGCGCACACCACCTCGCCGTGCGGCAGCGAGGCGGCGGCGCGCGCGGCGCGCGGCACGCCGGCGGCCAGCAGCGCGTCGGCCGGGAACCCCACGGGCTGCAGCGGCCCGCCGCACGAGTGGTACGAGTACGCGCTGCCGAGGTCAAAAGGGGTGCGTGAGATTCACACTTCAACCAAATTCACTGTAACAACTGCCAATCCACCGCGCCGCGTCGCGCTGCGGCTCTAAGTGGCAGCGCGGCACGGGTCGGCGGTCGGTTTGATCTAAAGTGGATAGATTTGACCTTTAGCTGAAGCGATATCGGCGATTAGTTCCGAGTGGAAAGTTGAGTACTTTCCACATGTGAAATTTTGCAAATTATTATAGGGACGAATTCTTCTTCATGTAAAATTCCTTGTATTATTATCTTATGAGAAAATAAAATCATGTCAAAAGCAAAGGCAAGATCTTTCCACTGAGTTCTATTTGTGTCCCGAAAGCGAAGAAACTCTACTTGCGCTACTTTGTGAGAAGACTTAGTTTTTTCTTATGTTGCCATTCATATGATGTTTTTTTTTTGTGTGATAAAGAGAGTGTGGTCTACTGGAAACCAAAAACTAAATTAACTTTACTAAAACAATCACTCACGACTTGGTGGGCGCTACGCCGTTGGGCCGTAGGTGCGGCGGGTTGTGTGGCGCGTGCGCGTCGTAGGGCAGTGCGGGCCGGTAGGCGTAGCCCGGGAACCCGTAGCGCGCCGAGCCCGTGGGCGTCGGCGCGCGTGACGCCTTGCCGCCCGGCGTGCCCGGCTTCTCCTGCCACACACATAGCTTTTGATACCCGAATATCTAGGACCGCGGTACACTGGATTGGCATGGAATGGCATCGGAAGCGACGCGTCCTTTTAAAACAAGCTATTATAACCTTTATATTAAGTGACATAAGATGCATAACTGCTTGAACTTGGCACGCACTCGCGCGGACTAAACGCCCGCGAGCGTGCAGCCGCCGTTTTGCTTCTTATGTCACTAGACATATAGCTTGTTTAAATGATGCGTTCGCTTCCGATGCCATCCCATGCCAATCCAAAGTGCTTTATGAAATAGCCTAAATGTAAGGTGGCGAAATTTAAAAATTACTATATAATGTTATATTTTAAGGAAAAAAATTAAAATATCGAATTTTTCCGCTAATTCGAAATGTTCGTCGCTTTTCCGCAACTAAAAAATAAAGGAATAACGGTCTTTACTGTAACATCCTGTACAAAGTGCCTACTGTACTTACATCCTTGGAGCTCTTGGGGGTGGATCTACTGGATGACGAACCAGACCGTGAGGGCGGTCGCGGGCCGTTCTCCGTTCTTTCGCCGCCCTCCGTGCGCGCGCCGGGCGATCCTCGCTCTTCCTGCCATGGACATAAAGATCATCAAGCCCAGTCGCCGTACTATCTACACGTGACACACTACAAACGTGACTTTGGCGTTTCCGTATATTTTGTATTGTAATTTGTTGCTATCTGTGAAGACCTATAATTGGCTTTATTATTGCTAATGTACAACCTTTGTTACTTTTGTTGCTGTTGGTCATCCGAATGTAAAAAAAAAAAAAAAAAAAATCGAGCTCAAATTATATCATCATCATCCAGGTCTTTTTAGTCTCCACTGCAGGAGCAGTGCCCCTCTCTGTACTACCATAGCCAGATATTATCCAGAGCAGTCAGAGGTTGTCAAATTATATGTTTAGCTGTAATATCGTCGGAATTCTCCCAAGTTGGAATGTTCTAGAACTTTCTCGAATAATGTGTATCCTGCTCACACACATCTTCCGTCTCGCTCACGCACAGTCTCTAATAATCTTGAATGTTTACTGTTCATAACCGTAACATATATGAAACTTTCTCCTAGCTATATCCCTTTCAACTGTCTGACTCCTGAACTTTAACCATGTAATATAAGGTTGTAACGATGCCACATGATAACTTCATGCTGTTTCTCAATCACCATCATCCTGTTAACTTTTATTTAGAAACTAAATTAATGTAAATTTCTTATTCCATTTTCAAATCTTCGACTTCAACACAGCTCTGCCTTATCATCAGTAATTTCATTTCTACCTTTAGTCGTAGTCACTCGACCTCTACCTTTGCTCATGTGCACTCGCATATTGTATTGTTTTATTTTATCATTGTATTTTTTACTATTAACAGTACCTAAAGAGTAAAGCATTATAAAATAATGAAATATATCTGGCTACCTGTATAATCTGTGTTCTCTCCTTTGTATCTCCTTTTGTCTGAGCTCGCGTAATATTTTATGTTAGGCCTACTCTCTGAATCCACTTAAAAATAACAAGCATATTCTCTCCCGCATACATGCTTGAAGATTATCAAGTTTTATGATCTACTCTATTCTTTATTTTCTCTAGTCTGTGTCCCTTACCTCATTAGCAACATCAACAACAAGATCTTGGTCACTTTTCTCGGCATCGCTGTCCTAAAAGGTAATAAAAATTATTATTAAAACGTATATGCACAATATTAGATAATTAACGGCCAGCAATGTTATGATATGTACAATTTTGAGGTGTAATAAGCACAAACTTGGGAAACTAAATTATTGTCAATAAGAGTTTTACTAAGTTTTGAAAAAGTGCGTTAGATACGGTATATGAGGCCCTACATACAAGCATAATGCTGTTTTCCATAGTTTTTTTGTATAAACATCTCACTTCGTAACTGGTAAATCTAATAAAACTTAGCTTACTTTTAAATTCGTATCATAAAGACAAGTAAGAGATAAATAAATATACGGATTGGACGGTGTGATTTGACACAGATTGAGCTAGCCCCAAAGTTCACGACATGTGTTATGGGATACTAATTCAACGATACTATAAATTAGAAAGAGTAGTGATAAGCAGTGGCGGCCGCTCCTTAAGTGCACTCGTGCACTGCACTACCAGATTTTTATATATTTCCCAATTTTTTTTTTGATATAAATAATCATTATCCATCAGTATGTAACTTAAAATTTTACACACTGAAGAAATATTAAACAAATATTTTTAAACAAGCTTGATCTTTATTACCTAAAATTTAAGACTCATTTTAGCTAAACCAAAAATTGGGCGAGCGCTTTGAAAGTGCGCATGAACCGTCTCCATAGAAACTATATAGAATAAGACAGAAATGTCCCGGCTGGTGAAACGGAAGATGATCCGTACTCAATGTATGAGAAAAAATTAAAAATCGGGACGGCGCACGAGTCCCGAATACTCCCGAACGGGCTCGCTCGGGCGGCTGGGGTGTCTCGCTCGCTCGTTGAAGATTTTTGTTGCGAAGGCGTGTCGTTGACCTTACTTACTTACTCAAATCAGTTTGTTTGTTTTATTTCGCACCTGTGACATGGTGTGATAGATAACGCGCGCGAAATTACCCCATAATTAATTATAGTTATGGTTTTCTACTTTGTGTGTGCTTCAAAGTGGCTTTAAAGTGTATTGTTAATAGGATTATTTGAACAAGAACTAAAAAAGAAAATAGGCTATAGCTTATTTAGGATGTATGCCGCCTAATCTGTTTTTTTGAAACCATCTCGTGCTTTTCGTGAATTTTAACCTAAACCAATGGTAAGTCAAGATGATGAGATATTTCACTGCATGCCTACATAAGTACCTGCCTACTATACTTTTTATTCAGAAATGGTTTTACAACATGCATTCATATTAACAAGAATTGTACCTAGAGAAACTAATTATGTATGTACAAATATTATTAGGTAGGTGCATAGGGGTAGTCGACTATAAACACTGCTTTTGAGAGACAGTAGGTAAGCAGATGAACCACCACTCCTTGACGTCACGAGCCGCCACTGGTGATAAGTTATGTATGTGTTCATATACAGTTAAATATATAATTCTTCATCGATTACTATATCTTCGTATTATGTATTTATGTGAATTCCATTATTCCACCATAACGCCTGAGTGACTTACGGGATATCGTTAGGATATATAGGGTGTAGTAAAGATGAGTAGAAGTTATGTACGGCTGGCGATGGATGTAAGTTGATGTGGAGTTGAATGGAAGCTGGAGTCGAGATGAGAGTGCGGGGAGAAGATCACCAAACAATCACAGTTACTTTCACTGTAGTATATAAGTTCGTAAATAAGTACAAGTATAGGTTTAAGGTACTTCCGTGACCTATGTGCGTTCACGTAGTTACTGCGAATGCACTCTGGTTTCAAAATAATAAATTATAAGTAAATTGTGACGCGCGACTTGTGAAGCGCGGCATCAGCAAATTCATGTACAGTGAGACTGTACAGAATCCTTACAACTTCCTCATAAGCTATATATTTACTTTTAAGTTAAAACTTTTTAATTGTTTTTCTTTTTACAAAATATTTCAATAATAAAAATACTGTCCGTCCGTCATAAACATACCGTCAGATGTAGGGCCTCATAAGTCATGCACATTATTGTACCAGGGTGACATAGAAGCGAGAAGCAACGAACTGAAGCGACACATACACTACACAGACTCACATGACTGAGTACCTTCTCCTCCTTTCTCCTCTTCACGTCTAACGCCTCCGGCTCCACGGGGGAGCGGGGGCGGTACTTTTGTTCGCGCTCGTGGGGGGATACTGACCGCCTCTGTGAATAATTACACTATGATTCACAACAGGGGTCAAATCATACTAGCGCTAGAGTCGAAGCGAAGCGAAACGATGTTGATATGGCAAACTCACCTTTAACTTAACAGCGTTAAGGTTATATTATTTCTGAGATCGAAATAAAAGACGCGTGCGCGTAATTCGCGCTTCTGAATCTCAAGAGGAAAATGAGCATTAAAATCTTGAGTTAAAGGCTTTGATAGCTATAGTTTCAGACTCGTCAGGAGTCCATTTCCCCTGACCCGAGACCCGACAAATTAGCACGTGAATGACCCGTTGTTATCCATGATGTCTTTATCTCACTTAAGTTCAATGATATAACTGATTTACCTGTTGCAGACGAGCGTCGTCGCGAGGCGGGTGAGGGTGAGGGGGCGCGGGGGGCGCGGCGCCCAGTAACGGCGGCTTGATGTCCGCTGGGGGCGGCAGCTCCACCTGCAACAAAATCAAACCAAGATTTTATAATCGCCACGTGGTTTCCAACAGAGTAGAATAGGACCACTCCAAGTTTTCCCGTGGATGTCGTAGAAGGCGACTTAGGGATCACAAGCTAAACAAAGCTTATAAACATCAAAGAGACCTGTACAAACCGTCTAGACTGGAGAGTGTAAGCCAAATCCTCTGAATGCTCTGGCTAATTATTGTCAATAATGGCGGCTCTGGTAGTACAGAAAGGGTGATTTAATAATCGCAGGGTTATGGATTCGATTTCCGATCTGCCCTGTGCATGGCACACGCGAAAACATATATCGACTATCGCCATGCGAAGTATCCAGTCAGGCACACCATGACAAGTATTTGATGCATACGTAGTCTAGCATACCTTATGTGCCGGTGGCGGTAGATGAGGCGGGGGCGGGGGTCCACCCCCGGCGCGAACAGCACGCCGGCACCTAAAAGGCCCCCTACTCCTGCACCGTGACAAGTATCTCATCCTTCCGTAGTCTAGCATACTTTGTGTGCCGGTGGCGGTAGATAAGGCGGATTGGCCCAACCCCAGCACACCCACAAGTAAGACCCCCTCTGCTTTGCGACGGTGACGGTAGATGAGGTAGTCTAGCATACCTTGTGTGCCGATGGCGGTAGATGAGGCGGGGCGGTGGCCCAACCCCCGGCGCGAACAGCACACTGGCACCTAAGGGGCCCCCTGCTCCCGCAACACTATGTAAAGTATCTCATGCTTCCGTAGTCTAGCATACCTTGTGCGCCGGTGGCGGTAGATGAGCAGGTGGGGGCGGCAGCCCACCGCGCGGCGCGAACAGCACGCCGGCACCTAAGAGGCCCCCTGCTCCCGCCACACCGTGACAAATATCTCATGCTTCCATAGTCTAGCATACCTTGTGCACCGGTGGCGGTAGATGAGACGGCGATGATTCAGCTACCTTCGGTTTCGGCGTTGAATGACGCGGATTGGCCCAGCTCACAGCGCGCACAGCACACCCGCACTTAAGTGCCCCCCTGCTCCCGCCACACCGTGACAAGTATCTTATACTTCCGTAGTCTAGCATACCTTGTGCGCCGGTGGCGGTAGATGAGGCAGCGGCGGTCCAGCTATCAGTGAGAACAGCATGCCAGCACCTAAGAGCCCCCTGCTCCCGCCACACTGTGTAAAGTATCTCATGCTTCCGTAGTCTAGCATACCTTGTGCGCTGGTGACGGTAGATAAAACGGCGATGGCCAGCCCCCAAAGCACATAGCCCACCCGCAACAAATCCTCCTGCTCCCCCTACACTGTGACAAGTATCTGATGCTTCCGTAGTGTAGCATACCTTGTGTGCCGGCGGCGGTAGATGAGGCGGCGGCGGGGGCCCACCCCCCGGCGCGAACAGCATACCGGCACCTAAGAGGCCCCCTGCTCCCGGCACACCGTGCGCTCCTAAACCGGCAGAAGCGTGGATCTGTTGCTGTAACACCATGAGATTTTAAACCGATATAATTTCGATTAGGAAGACACAATAAAAAATAACACAACAAAGTACTCTAAATATATCCCAAAATGTTAGCTACTTAAAACCTTATTTTTATTGGTGTAAATCACCACATATCATTGAGAAAGTTCGTATAACGCAAGGGACGACCAACTCAACCCCTGTACACAGCTAAAGTATAAAAATAAGAATATTTTGTTATAGTTATCATGATTATGACAAGTGTCCGACCCTTTGCAATGAGAGACTGGAGACCAACAATACATCAACTTCTGAATAGGGCTCTACGTGTTGGATCTATATACCTACACGCAAGCCTTCCAAAGACTGGAGTAACACCCGTGACTCCAAAGAATGTATGTATGTATTTATTAGTGCTGAGTATAATCGCTGTGGATGAATTTAATGTAAAAGGCAGGCATCAAACCACCCCATTATTTCTGCTGGAAATTGTAATGGTGACAGTTTCATTCCACACAAGGTAACTAAACGGGCCTAGCTCTAAAATATCAAAGAGAGCTGTAGGTAAATTAATTCTTTGTCTAAACATTTTCCCTCTTTTCGACATAAACAGGAATTTCAATAATTTTAATTTAATTAACTACAATCTTAAATGAATGAGGATAATCCATAGCGGTTGGATTTTTACGATTGATAACATTCTAACCGCAATTCAAAACCAAAAGAATATATGTATTTACAATACTGTTAGTATTGGCTTGTTAATTAAATGTTACAAAAAGAAACAAGGAAATGTTTGAATTTGATACCGCTTAATGATCCTTTTCAATACATTTGCTAATAATATGGTTCTTATGATATCGAAAATTGTATTGTAATGATGTATTTAAGGCGCTTGTGCTTTTTACTTTACACCAATCACAACCGCTTAATAGCCCAATGCCACAGATGCAAAATTTAAACTTCTTCATAGAATCCGAGCAAATAGTTTTAAGTTCAGCATGAAAACTTTTATCAGATTCGTGAGATGTGATTTTTTAACCAACTTCGAAAAGGACAAGATTATCAATGTACTTTTTTGGAAAAAAAAAACCTGAGTAAATGTACCTGATTATTATAAATATATTTTTACAAACTGTTTTAATTCCTAACTTTTATAAATTCCTTATTTGCTGAACTGCAAACTTGTTTTAGTTTTTGGTAATCGCAAATGTATTAAAAAACGTCGTATGATACTCGTACGGTAAGCTGTCTTAATAGACAGCTTACCGTACGAGTATATTTAGTCTTCGGTTTATTATATAACACCTCGACTGTAATATTCAGCTTATCGTACTTGTATCATAATGTACTACAAAAGTTGGGTGGGAAAGTCCATTTTAGGAGACAAAAAAAAGGTGAAGAAGAAGAAGTAAACAACAAACAAGTGAAAACAAACCAGACATTAATGTTCTAGAAACGGTGAAACAAATGTCTAAAACAAATATAAAAATTAGTCACATTACAAGCGTTGTGTACACAGCAAACTAACAAATTGCTTTTTGATAAAAACGTTTGCACTTGGATTTACGTTAGCCTTGTGTTAAACCAAAAGATAACTCATTATTTACACACACTCTACTATGGTTACAAGATCAAAATAAATAAGTTTTTTTATATATGAAATGGGTTTGCTCTTGACCATCATCTAGCCCAGAGGCAAAGATATGGCCTAAGATGAAGCGAGTTTACCCAGAAGAAGCCTCTTCACTCTATTTTTAAAAGATTCAGGTTATATGCTCTCGGAAATACAGACGCAGGCAATGCGTTCCAATCCCTAGCTGTGCGCATAATAAATGATGAGGAGAAGCGCTTGGTACGAATACTAGGAATTTCAATCAGGTAAGGATGGCACCTAACAGTGAGTCTTAACGTCCGACAGAAGAAAGGGGAGGCGGTATGAGCTGATGCAGCTCTTGAGCACACACACACACACACACTTCTATCTAACTTCTGTTTTAGGGTTCCGTAGTAAACTAGGAACCCTTATAGTTTCGCCATGTCTGTCTGTCTGTCTGTCCGCGGTTTTACTCAGAGACTATAAGTACTAGAAAGCTGTAATTTGGTATGGGTATGTATATTAATCATGGTAAAAAAGTGGTAGAAGAAAATTTTGAAAAAAAATTTTTTTAGGGTAGCTCCCATACAAGTATAGAGGGAGTAATATTTTTTTTTTCTATACAAACCCATCGTGTTGGGTATTGTTAGATAGGTCTTTAAAAAATATTGTGAGGTTGAGAACACCATTTTTCGATTTAGGGATCCATTTCCGAAATATTTGGTTTTAAAATGCAAATATTTGTTAGAGGTAAGTGTCAACCCCTCTGTCTACTAAACGGTTGTACATGGATACGTAAAAAAAATTACAGCAGTAGTATATATACTGAAGTTGAAAGGAAAACTATCAGAGCTGAATACTAAGTACAAACTAAAAAGTTATAGGCAACCAACTTATAAAATGTACTCGAAAATGAAAAAAATCACACATTTTCATTTTTACATGTTTTTGGTCGTTTACCTGTGATGTGCGAGTGTGAACAGTATGAACTCAAGGTTGTCATTTGCAACTACGGAACCCTACACTGCGCGTGGCCCGACACGCACTTGGCCGGTTTTTTTTAATGGCATAAAAAGGCAAACGAGCTGGCGGGTCACCTTAGGAAAAGTGATTACCGCTGCCCATGGACTAATGCAACACCAGGGGTGAGAGCGTTGTCGTCCTTTTATTTTTCCCTCCTCAGAGGGGAGGGGGGATGGGCCTCCGGCTCTCTCACTCACCGAACGAAGCATAGAAAGTAAAGTACTACTCAAACGTCAATTTTAGGTGACAGTGTGTTGCTTTCCCGGACGAGCCAGCCCATTCATGCTAGCAGAAGTGATTTTCACCGGTAGCGTGGCTCTACCACAATTTTTGCAAAAAGCGCACTTGGTAATATATTCTATTATGCAAAGTTTTTGCTACCGTTAATCATATTCATATCGCTTATGGTTACAAACTTCATACAGTTAGTTAGTTAAGTAGGTACAATAACTAATTAGTGCTTAACAATGAATGTCTCAAGTAGGTAAGTATGTATATTTTTTTCTCTAGTGTAGTTTCAAGGTAGTTGAACTTATTCGATAAAATTTACCTGTAGCTAAATCAAGGTCCTCGGTTCAATCTCCGGCCAGGCCATGATAGAAAATGTTTTTTTTTTTTTTTCAACCGACAAAAAAACGGAGGAGATTTACATAACGACGCGTATATTTTTTACTTATGTAGATATGACCGCGCATAATTTTTTACAGAAAAGTTCTATTATGATATTTTTTTATTGGAATGGGTATTCCCCGAAGTTGGTCCCATATAATTTTTGAAAAAGAAGTCCCATTTTAATAATTCTTTTTAATTTATTTCGGCAGTTTAATATTTACTTGTTAAAAGTTTTATTTCAGCTTAGCCTGGATCTTGAATGTTTATCAATATAAGTAACAATGATAAAATATTAGTATCGTTAAGTTAGTATCCTACGACATAAGTGCACAACTTACTGTGTAGCTGTGTTATAATTATGTACGTATGTATTTATTTATAATACGTGGAGAAATAATATCCTACGAGCGAAGTTCGGTTTACGTAGGCAGCCGGCCCAAACACTTTCGCCAAATCATATCACAGTATGAATTCTGTCTAAATAGCGGGGCCCCGGGCACCGAACTTCTGAAGCTGAGTGGATACATGAATTTTACGAGGTCCAGTGCTGCCCCCATTGGAATTAAATCATTAGAAAAAAAACGAAGAAATCATATAAAATTTTGTTCCGCGAGGCCCTAGATATCGGACGACATTTTCTTAATTAAAACATGTATTTGAACTCGAGAGTTCTTGGACGACCAAACTCCTTCTTCAATGGGAAGCATGTTTTTTTGCTGTCCAGTGTAACTGCCTCCGCGGTCGTGGGTTCGATTCCCACGGGAAGCATACTTTGTTAAGTTGTTTCCAGTTTGGTTAGGACATTGCAGGCATGAATCACCTGATTGTCCGATAAGAAAGTTGATTCCGTGCTCCGGAAGGCACGTTAAGCCGGTGATCCCGGCTGCCATCTGGTAGTCGTTAAAGGAACCACGTCAGAGGCCGAGAGGCGGTTCAGAAGAACTCTGACACCAGGGTGTGCATGGTCCACTCACCGTATTACCTACACGAAATGATGATGAGTTTGGTCGTGCAATAACTCTCGAATTAAATAAATAAAGGGACATATCACACCAATTGACTTAACCCTACAGTAAGTTGTGAAGTTGTGTCGCAGGATACTAACTCAACGATATTATATTTGTTAATATATAATTATACAGATGAACAACCAAGACCCAGGTCAATCTGAAAAAGATTGTTTTCCATCATGACTTGACCGGGGATCGAACCCGGGACCACCGTGCCGCACTCTGGCGTGGTAACCACTGCGCCACGGAGCTCGTCGTATTTAATTCAAATCCATGTTTTAATTAAGAAGTAAAAATGCCTAACACAGCGTCTAATCAACGGCCAACTAAATGAAACACTGCTTTGTGGAGTTAAAACATTACGTTCAATTAGTTTTTCCAATTATCGTGACACACATCATGTATAATGTAATCTTGATAATTAATATTCCCTTGTATTTTCTTATTCGCATGTTATTTTAGCGTAAGATAAGGTTCCTTTCTTTCTCGACCAGTGGTCACAGATTCATGACTTGAGTTATATTAGTCGCATACGAAAAGTTATTCATACATACGAGCTATTCGAGCTCCGTGGCGCAGCGGTCATCACGCCTGCCTGCGACACGGATGGTCCCGGGTTCGATCCCCGGTCAGGTCAAGATGGAAAACGATCTTTTTCAGATTGACCTGGGTCTTGGATGTTTATCTATATATGTATTTGTCATAAAATATAGTATCGTTGAGTTAGTATCCCATAACACAAGTCTTTCATTAGAACTTACTTTGGGGCTAGCTCAATCTGTGTGATTTGTCCGTATATATTTATTCATTATTAATTTATTACATCTTTCTTCCTTGCGGGGTAGACAGAGCCCAGGCTTGTAAAACCTTAAGGCCACGTTTAGCATGTTGGTGGGCTTGTAGGTGAGAACGGAATCAAAATAGTGATGGGTTGCTAGCCGCATCGCCTATTGACATCGATTCCTGACGCCCATTCCCTCGATCGGTTTTTACGATCTGCGCGGGAAGAGAAGCAAGCAGCTGGTACATGCTACGTTTTTTCTTTTCTCCCAGACCAGCATGGAAGTGCTAGTAAAGTTATTCATCTTTATTTTTATTTATTTAATCAGTTTACATAAATATTGAAGGGTTTGGCGACGCCGCCCTTTCTTTCTTTTAGGATCGGACAGGGCTTTATTTACATACTAGTAATTTTTCCGCGACGTCGTCCGCGTAAATTATAGCCTACGTCATCCGCAGATAAATTAGCTATCTACAAGTTAAAGAATTTTGAAAATTGATCCATTAGTTAAGAGCCTATTCAATGCAAACAAACAATTAAATCTTTCGTCCATAATATAAGTATGGAGTGTATGTATAGGTTTAAAGGTACTCTTTCTTGCTCTTTACCTTTTCTCATTATAACGTGGGGTCAGCAAAGCAATGACAGTCTATTCCACTTCAATCAGTCTCTGGTTATATCCTCTGTAACACCTTTCTTTCTCATGTCCCCTCTTACGCAGTCATTCCACCCTTTCCTTCATCATCATCAGGTCTTTTTAAGTCTCCACTGCAGGAGCACGACCCTCTCTGTACTGCGGAAGCCATATATTAGCCAGAGGAGTCAGAGGATTTGGTTTACACTCTCCACGCTGGCCAGACGAGTTGGAGAGGTCTATTTGATGTTTATAAGCTTTGTTTAGCTTGAGTTCTCTAAGTCGCCTTTTACAACATCCACGGGAAGACATGAAGTGGTCCTATTCTACTCTGCCGGGAACCACACGGCTAACCCTTTCCTTGGTCTACGACCCTACTACGGTCCCTATTTCTACGACCTTTTTAGGTCCTAACTGGGATGGGTTATCACAAGTGGCACAAAATGTCCCAAGCTTCCCCATGCTTTCGTACAAACACCGATTAGCATAGAGTGTAGGTATGTTTTTCTTATCTTTTTACAAAAACACATATTTAAATACAAATAGCGTAAATTCTACAAGAAAATAATTGTATGTAAATTTCATAATAATCACAGTACCAAGCTGTTTGATGTTTTACGTAAGTACAATGTTAATATTAGGATGACGGAGTTCGAAGAGCAGTGTTTAACACGCCAGCCTGATACCGAGGGCCACCTATTTCGAATCTCGGCGCGGGCAAATACTTGTACAGCCCGAATCAAAGTTATGGCGGCTCGGATATCAGTTGCGAGCTGCGCAGTACGCCCCCCGCCTACCCGCGCGCGCCCCGCTGAACCTCATATTGTGTACTGCGCATCGATTTACGCGATGTTTGTTCCAAGTCGCCATCAAGTTCCCTTTAGTATGGTTGAGCTTAACGATGGCTGACCCATACGTCAACTCGTGAACGGGTGCTGCCAGTGGGGACTGGTCTGGTCGGCCTCTTTGAGACTACTTCATGTTCTGTTGTTTTTGTGATTTGCTCACTCGATCGTAAACATAAACATGTTCCTAAAATAATAAATGTATAATATTGTAAAATGAAAATAGATGAAAAAAAAAAGTAAAAAAAAACCGGCCAAGTGCGTGTCGGGCCACGCGCAGTATAGGGTTCCGTCGTTGCAAATGACAACTTTGAGTTCAAACTGTTTACACTCGCACCTCACAGTTTAACGACCAAAAACATCTAACATAAGATTGTATGAAATTTTACATTTTCCAGTACATTTTATAAGTTGGTTACCTATAACTTTTTAGTTTGCACTTAGTACCCAGCTCTGATAGTTTTCCTTTCAACTTCAGTATATATACTACTGCTGTAATTTTTTTCACGTATCCATATATAACCGTTTGGCAGATAGAGGGGGGGGGGGGACACGTACCTCTAACAAAAATTTTCACTTTAAAACCAAATATTTCTGAAACGGATCCCTGAATCGAAAAATGGTGTTCTCAACCTCACAATATTTTTCAAAGACCTTTTTAACGATACCCCACACGATGGGTAAGTATAGAAAAAAAAAATCTCCCCAACTTTACTTGTATGGGAGCTACACAAAAAAAAAATTGCCATGATTAATATACATACTCATACCAAATTACAGCTTTCTAGTACTTATAATCTCTGAGTAAAACCGAGGACGGACAGACAGACAGACAGGCAGACAGACAGACAGACATGGCCAAACTATAAGGGTTCCTAGTTTACTACGGAACCCTAAAAAGAAAGAAATATAATATAATCATTAATCATACAAAGCCCTTCAGGCGAGTAGGCGACCTATACTGTTGAAAAGAGTTTCTTTCGGCATTTCCTGTCTGCAGTGGTCGGTTCCGAAATGCTAGTAGTCTGTAGCTTTTGAACAATAATGAGTAAATGCATAATACTTAATAAGATAATTTTAAATGTGATTTGACGTGAAAAAGTGCCTGCAAGGGCCTATTTTCTGAATAAACGTTTTGAATCTTTTGAATCTTGAATCTTGTTTGATTCGGACTGTACTCCACTTTCACATATATTTGCTCGCGGTTCTGCCCCCCTATTTACTAACTCGGATGACAGGTGTCGATGCCTATCAATCTAGAATTTACTGTTACAATGCGGGTTTTGCTTGCTAGAACTTTTATATTTGAAATACAAAAAGCACATTGTAACAGCAAATCCTAGAACGTCACGCCACTTGTCATCTGAGTTAGTAAATAGGCGGGCTGGAGTTACCCAAGGATGAATATCATCAAGCAGGCGATGGGCCATAAAAATTATGCAAAGCATAATACAGCATAGATATTGTTATAATAGCGAGTGAATCTTGGGGTCCGTTGCGTGCAACCCTCCTCCCCCTCCCCGCTCCTTATATAACGCCCCTGGGCGGTCGCTAGCCGCTAACGCCGCTGCGTAACATCATCATCGGGTCTTTTTTTAGTCTCCACTGCAGGACCGCAACCCTCCCTGTACTACCAGAAAAAAAAATACCCAGAGTAGTCAGAGGATTTGGCCCACTCTCCACGCTGGCCAGACGGGTTGAAGAAGTCTTTTTGATGGTTATAAGCTTTGTTTAGCTAAGTGTTTCCTAAGTCGCCTTTAACGACGGCCACGGGAAGACTTGGAGTGGTCATATTCTACTCTGCCGGGAAACACACGGCAAACCATACGGCTGCATAAAATACTTTTGAAAAAGAAAACATGGTTAATTGTGACGGACCATATTAAGACGCCAAGACTATACGCAAGCGTGATAGATTAGTTACACAAATGATAGCTACCTTAAAAATATAAAATTTCCGAAAGAGTATAGGTGTATAAGTTGAAATAGGTTATTGTACTAAAAATGAACAACAACTATGGGATCAACCACGATTCGCGATAGGTAGAGGGTTAAAGCCAGAGGTTGCCTATAATAATAGGCAAAAACACTTGACAAAAGTTCACTAAAATGTATTTTTTTGTTATTTATTTTATAACACATTTTACAACAGTTCTTTGTAGTATATCAAATTTTCAATGAAAGCTGATTTATTATTTTTCGGGGTAAATCCTGGCTTAAGAGTTGCCTGGAAGCGCATGTCTCCATTCAAACAGAAAAAGGAAATTGTGGCAATATTTCATAATTTTGGAGTAAAATTAAGCATTTAATCAATTAATCTCATTATAATCTACGTACGTTCCTATACAGCTTGGTTAAAATACCAATGGTTTGAGAATTACAAGCCTTTTCAAATTTGTATGGAAATCTTGAGGCGTATAATTCTCAAACATTTGATAATTTAACCAAACTGAATAACGTACGTAGATTATAATGAGATTAATTGATAGGATGCTTAATTTTGCCCTATGATTATCAAATATTGCCACAATTCCCTTTTTCCGTTTGTATGGAGACATGCGAGTCTAGGCGACTCTTTAAGTTTAAGAATTAATTAGCAGTGCCAGGTTAACCCATGAGGCCTAATAATACAGGGTCCCACCACTTGATGCTGCCAGTGTCTGTCAATTTATGAAATCAACTTTTAATTAATGTTGAGGATGCAATGGATTAGCAATAGTTTGCCTATAAAAAAATGCCACAATCACCAGTGCTTAATTAATTTTTGTATGATTAATTTGCTGACATAAATTGCAACTAGGTATATGTTTTGTTTTAATCAAATTTACATCATTTTTTAAAGGAAATGATGTAAATAATTGAATTTTATTAATCAAATATGGTAGCTAGCTCCCGGTCAGCCGCAACGTTAGGATTATCAGGTATAAACAGGTATATTTTTGTCAATTATTTAGTCATTATTTTTATTTTTTAATTTCAATACAAAATTTATATTTCCTTAGTACCACAATCCATGGATGTCAGTAAAAAAATTGCCGCAAGCAGAGGTTGCCATGCTTTCAATAAACGGTAGTATGTATTTTTTTAAATCAAATTTACGTCATTTTAACGGAAATGATTTAAAGAATTGAAAAGAAACATGACATGAAATATCAGCTCAATATACCCATTTCGATTAATGCACGCACACATTTGGCGAAAAGAATTAAACTAAGAAAATAAAAGATTTTAAAATGCAAGAGTTAAAAAAAGTACTTGAAAGAAAAATGTGAATTGTTTTAGATCAGCAACAAAAATGAATGAAAACGAATGTTAATCACAACAGACATTATGAAGCACAATATCTGAACTTACAAGAAGCTGTTGGAGGCCTTGTTGTTGTTGTTGCTGTAGACAACAATAAAAAAGTTTACTCTTTTTTATTTCAACAACAATAGAAGCTAATGCTCTATGATATATTAGTATGCAAATATAAGCACAGGCCTGCATATTTAACTTAGTTGTTTTTGAATAAAAAACGAAAATTTAGAGAATGTTTACAACATAAATAGTTTCACAAAATCAGTCTTTTGTGCAGAATTAAATAAAATTCAAACTGGTTCTGTAATCTAAATTAATGTGCAATTATCGTCTTAATCAAGAAAAATAATATAAAAAGCCAATTTCATAAAATAACAAAATGAAAAATAAAAAAAAAACCAGGATCTGAAATAGTAAATATTTGTCCTAGCTCTATGAATGGAATTCGCTACAACAATAATAAAATTGAAATTGATATATCATTTGATAAAAATATACTTAAGTTTTACATTACATCACTGCTAATGATGCTTTCTATCACTGGAAGATAGAGGAGGCAATTCTGACTTATTATCTTTAGTAACCTAGACCATATAATCAACAAATAATTTAAGGAAGGGACCTAATAGCCTCACTTCTTCTACTTGTTGACATCTAGAAGCATGCTTAATAGTGTAACATATACTGCACTACAGACTGCACTTTTTCTTACTGCTTCGTTTATCATCCTCGCAATAGTTAAATCGGATAAACTTTACTGTAGAACAAGAAACTAGCGTGATTAGTATGTATAATCATATAAATCTTACCCCAATAATAGAATTAAGTTCCGACATGGTGACTTGCTTAGCCCTCTCCACCGCTGAAGCCACTTGTTGTTGATGCTCCTGTGCAAGGAACGGAAGCACTTGTCCGATTATAGCACTGAGCCGTTTTGCTATCTCTGTCTGCATAAAAAATAAACATGATTATGTAATGTAATCTATATGTATATAAGCATAAGACCTACACTTCATAGAATAGATAGAATCCCAACTAATATTATGAATGCGAAAGTGAGTTTGTTTGTTTGTTACACTTTCACGCCACATCTACTGAACTGATCATCATGAAATTTTGCATACACATAGGTTAGGGTACCGAAAGGACATAGGCTATACGTTACGCGGGCGAAGCCGCGGGTAACAGCTAGTAATATATAAATGTTCAAGGAGGTCTTCTGAAGGACAGCGCGCAATTAGTGTGCTACAGGCAGATCTAAGAAACAATTTAGAAAATAACTCCGGTTTAGTAAGCACTCTAGTAAAAGTCATCTCACAAGACATTTTTCATTAGTATACATACAACAAGTGATTTCTCGGAAATTTTTTCACTTATATGGCATGAATTTGATTTTCACATTACTCATCATCATCAGCCTATACTCGTACACTGCTGGACATAGGCCTCTCCAATTGCACACCTTTTCACATTGGTTTCATTTTAAAATATTCATCATTCATCACCAAATAGTGCAATTTTTGTTTTTATTTAACTGTCATAGTTTTACATTCAATATTATCTAGGTGTGTCTGTAAAATCTTATTATAAATATTTCTAGAAAAAAATGGCACACACTTCTTAATTTAATTTCTCTACTCCTAACCTATGTATATTGGATGTGAATTGGCCATACACTCCAGAAGGAAATCACCCTAGACAGGGATACAGTGGACCCCACAAGCATGGAGCAAGCATTATCATTCCAGGTTAACCTTGCCATGCTCAGTATCAGCAGAAATAAGTCAAGTTAGCTAAAATGTCCATAGATAAAGCTTATTGCAGAATATAGCGAGATGGAAAAGTACTGTGGAAGCTCTCTGCCCTATCCAAGATAATAGGATATTTAGTCGTTACAATAGTAATGTATCGAGCCATACAAGTTATAACATTATAAATGCGTACATGCATACATTATCAGTAGGTTTGGGAGAGAAGAAAACATATAGAATACACCAGCTGCTTTTCTTCCCGCGCAGACCATAAAAGCCGGTCAAGGGATTGGGCGAAAATCTAAGGAATCACATTGATAGGCGATGCGGCTAGCAACCCATTACTATTTTGATTCCGCTTTCCACCTTTACGCCCACTACAATGCTAAACGTGGCCTGTAGGTTTTATAACATTGGGCTCTATCTACCCTGCAAGGGATGGAGATGTGATTGTATGTATGTATGTAACATAGGCATAATTCATTCAGACAATGTTAGGTAGGCTAGATACTTAGTAATATGTATTTGAATTTAAAATCTTACCTGCTTATGCATTTCCACATTTAAACCATAAGACATTTCATAATACTGAAAAAGAAATATATTTACTTATCAGAAAACGGTCACATTTCTTATAATATTACTCAAAAAAATTACTGATTCATATCTTTGTTTAAATAATAATTCAAAGCTAAGAGAAAGTTAAAATCACTTACCATAACATAATGCCTTTGCATTTCAGTTTTTTCACTAGCCAGTTTCTCACATTCTATTTTTAAGCTAAAAAAATAACAGTTCTCTATTAGAAATCAAAGCTTACAGGTATTTCATTACAAATATGATACCTAACACTATTGTTTCTTACCTGTGATATTGGGCTTGTAAAAAGTTAAATTCTTCTTTTATCCTTTCTAAGGTATCTGTTATAGTAAATTTTAAAGACCCCGCTGTTGGTTGCGGCCCCTGAAATAATACAAAACAAGCCCAATAAGGTAGTCAAAAGAAGTCAAATATACAAAAAGCTAGTTTGTATAACCTTAATTTTGAAGAAATTTAATATAAACATTACACATAAGCCATGTAAGGAAAGAAAATAACACAAACCCTTACCGCGGCGGCCGGGTGCCGCGACGGCGTTGGATACATTTCTTTGCACTCCTGCTCTGTTTACGCTAATAATCTCAATCAAATATAATTCTCTCTGGAACCGTTAGCGAAAACCATTGGAACCATTTCATAAATTAGAGTCTGCCGCTGCTATAACATACCAAACACCGGGGAGATAGACTTACGCGCTACACTGAATGATATGCACAAACTTTGTCTTAAAACTTTTGAATTATCGGTCATTATATCAACATGTACAACTTTTAGTTACGATAACCAGTAACGGTATTATAAACTGCATAAAACTGTTATGATAACAATTAATTTTAATAAAACAAGGTAACAGACAGTTTCGCAAAATTTTAACCATAAATCCACGCCGTAATTTTTGTTCGGCTGTCATGTCATGTCATCCATCAACATTAGTCATTCTTGGGGGAGTATTCTTGTTATCTGAAAAAATTGTCTTTGAAATCTTATTATATTAGGCATAGCATAGGCATATGTAGAGGCTCTCCTTCTGACACTGGAGACAGGCAACCATAATGAGTAGAAGAGCGATGTTTACGATTGTTCCGAAACAAACTGTATGGACTTCTGAAAAATATATTTTGCTCTTTATTCTGACTAAATCTCGTAAAATAATTTATTGGAATGGTTATATTAGCTACTTTCCGTCAAATAGAAATATTTATTGTAAAAATTGTGAGAGAAAGTATTTTCAGGGGTTATGATTTTATGAATTATACATATAACATACATGACCCTGGAAAATACTTGAGGAAATAATCATAACTGATGATTGATAAATATTTAAAAATCTTTTGTTGAAAATTGTAATGGGAACAAAAATGATAATATTTTTTTTTACGAAAGTTTATTTGACCTTTGAGTTATCACTGTTCTTCTATTCTTTGATTAATCACTATTCTACACTTATTACATGTAAAAAATCTAAAAATATGTCATATTTTTGTTTGGAAAGACCGTTAGCAGTGACATCTACAATTAGCTTTGCGCTGTCAAACCTTTGGGAATGGCAACTTACAAGTGACTTAAGAGGGCCCAGCCCCCCTATTTACTAACTCGGATGACAGGTGTCGATGCCTATTAATCTAGGATTTGCTCTTACAATGCGGTTTTCAGAAAAGTTCTCAAAAAGTTCGAGCATGCAAAACCCGCATTGTAATTGTAAATTCTTGATTGATAGGCATCGACACCTGTCATCCGAGTTAGTAAATAGGGGGGCAGGTCACGACCCTCTTAACTTAATGGAAGTGTGCCTAAAGTATGGCACTAAATCGCTTTTATTATTTATTTACTTATTTAAAAATACTTTACGTACTTATTAGTTTAAGAGGCTTACATCAGCGAAACTAGCGTCACCCGTTTTATTCTTGTACTCCGAAATATGAACAACTTGAAAAAATCTACTTTCAAGTATACTTTGCTAGTCAATTACTAATAGTATTTTTAGTATTTTTAGGGTTCCGTACAAAAGTTGAAAAACGGAACCCTTATAGGATCACTCGAGCGTCTGTCTGTCCGTCCGTCCGTCTGTCACAGCCGATTTTCTCCGAAACTACTGAACCAAATTAGATGAAATTTGGTAAGATAGTGTAATCCTATGACCCAAACACGGATGTGCAAAGTAAATAAATATTTTTTTGAAATAAGGGTCATTTTGAGGGGCCCAATTACAAAATTAAAAAAAAAAGTTTCGCAAACCTTACTGTGTCATATATCAAATGAAAGGGCTCATTATGAGGATCTCAAAAATATTTTTTTTTGTTCGGGTAAAATCAATACTTTTGATTTAATTCACGAAAGAAGGCAAAAATTGACCATTCCCCCCCCCCCTGATCTCCGAAACTACCGAGCCGAAAATTTTGAAAAAATTACAAAGTATAGTTCATTCAAAGTTTGTGAATTCAAAATGAAATAGTTCACTAAAACACCACTAGATGGCGCTAGTCAATTGAATAAAACATTTTTTGCACATTGTGTGTGTGTTCACGAAGCATATTGTACGGAACCCTCATTGCGCGAGTTTGACTCACACTTGGCCGGTTTTTTAGTTATACTTTCTAATAGTATTCATAAATACTTATCATAATTTCAGATTGAGTACTCATTACCGGCAAAAACGACCGCTTTTGGCTTGGCGGTAATGAGTAGATCACATCATCATTTCGTGTAGGTGCTTAGAGCATTTACCCTAAGGGTAAATGCTCTAAGTGTAGGTGAGACGGTCAGTCGACCATGAACACCCTGGTGTCAGAGTTCTTCGGAGCCTCCTCTCGGCCCCTGACGTGGTTCCTTTAACGACTACCAGATGGCAGCTGGGACCAACGGCTGAACGTGCCTTCTGAAGCACGGAATCATCTTTCTTATCAGACAATCAGGTGTTTCATGCCTGCAATGTCCTAACCAAATTGGAAACAACTTAACAAAGTATGCTTCCCGTGGGAATCGAACCCAAAACCCCCGGGTCAACAAGGCAAACGCATTAACCACTGGACCACGGAGGAGGTGAATGAGTAGTTCTCTTGATTTACCAAATGAAAAGTAATACCAAAAATACTACAAATCATTTACTTATGAAGTACTTACGTTGATTTTTTCGACTTAGTCCTATGCATTAGTAAAAGAAATAAAATGAGGGGTGGCGTTAGTTAGCTGATCTAAGCACCTTAATAAAAATATTTTTAAATATAAATATTTCAATAGTTATTTTAAAAGTTATTTACACGATACATTAAACTAATACTAATTAAAAACTTAAACTTAACTAAAAAGAAATAACACTATTAAATAAATACCTAACTAGATAAAAACAAAAAAAGGGCTATAAATTAAAAATGTCCCGCAGTTCGTTGTCACACGAAAGGGTACCCAGAATGCTGGCAGCATTGCCACGTTGGATGGCAATGCTTATCCTCTGTCCAAGAAAATTGCCAGCCTTCTGGTTACCCGACACCTTAACCAGCTTTTGGCCTTGAAAACCTTAAAAAGTTTATGCGCCGATGGGCCTCACGGACCCAGAGTCTCCACCCCAAACGGCTCAAATATGAAGCCGTTGCCGATACAATCATATTTACGCCGTTTGAGGGACTCTGCATTAGCTGCAGCCATGCCAGCTTTAGAACCTGTGCCGGGCAGATGGGAGGACGCGAGAGTGTCGACGCAGGTGGCGTCCCAAACCAGCGGCCTTTCCATCCTCCACGGCACAACGATATTTGGTCAGGTTATTGAGAAAAAAGTTTTTTTTTTAGTTATGGCAACACCTATCTGTGAAATGTCATTTTAAATTGTCTATGATTGGCAGATTTGGCAGGCAGCAGGCAGGCAGACAGACAAGCCGAATCGGTTTTTAGACATCGTCGCGTTGACTGCAGCTGTTCGTAAAGCGTGAAAAGGTGTCGTGTCGGAGTGTTTTGAAATAAACTAATTGGTTGCTTTGATTATTCGTGAAACGGTGCATTTTCAATGATTATACATAGAAGAAAGTGCTGTTCCTGAAGTGGCATAATTGTTATTGTGTTATTTGCGTCGCAAAGAGAACCACAATGGATTTCAAAATAGCCGTTTTCAACGCTGCACGAGATGGAAATCTATCACGACTGAAAGTAAGTATATAGAAAATAATGATCAGAATCTAGTTCTTTCACGTTTTCCACTAAGCTAGTAATATTGATGATCCATATATCTATAAGTCAACCTATAAACGTACGAATATAGTGATACTGGTTGCCTGAATGTTATTGTAGTTGCACTATCAATCGCTTTCCGTTACCTAATAACTGTCGAAGTTACAGTTACGTTTTACGTTTCTATTATTTAAACTACTTATATTTATTATTAAAAGGTAGGTACGCGAGGGACTAATTACTATTTTCATCAATCTGTTACGTTTTTCTGAATTTGCTGAATTTGTCGGCGATACCCACCAAAAATAAATACGTAAGTGACCACCATTTATAGCCTAGCATTTATACCAGTGAAAAACTTTAAGTAAGCTACATTATCAGTTGGCAACAGGTTGTAGTTTACGTGCATGAAGTCGCGGTAAAACCGCTAGTGGTTTAAAATTATACAAACAGTCCTCCCGGCTGCGCCCGGGCATGAATTCTACCTTTAAACCTTCCTCATGAATCCAATCTATTGGTGAAAACCACATGAAAATCAGTGCAGTAGTTTTTGAGTTTATCGCGAACAGACAGATAGATGTGGCAGAGGACTTTGTTTCTAATTATGTAGTGGAATGTGTAAGTAATGGTTATAATTAGTGATGTAGTGACTATATATCAAAAACTTGGTTGCAGCTGTAGTTAATAAAATGAAAACTAATTACTACTTATATTGTTTGCTATAGCATTTTGTAATCAGTCATTGGCATTTGCATTCTTTCTGTTGACGACAGACCTACAACCTATGCCTACAGCATTCTGCTGGTGCATGAATGTAATGCTGTAGGCATAGGTGCTTGTGGTCAAGCAAAAAAAGTTGCCTATGGATCGACCAGTAGAACTCCGTGATCGGAACACAGGTAATGAATGCAACAATTGTCAGTGACATAAACTATGGAAAGGAATACAAAGATAGCATTTATAATTTTGCGCTGCAGAGCCCTAGATAACTATTCAAACAATTTTTTGAATGATTGTTTACAAAAGTGAGATTCTGAAGCTTTTCTTAGATTTTTTGTCAAAAACTGCCACTTTTAACTAAAGCTTCACATTCATAATTGAAACTGTAAACAGTATTTAGTCAAGTATAAAATAGTTTGAAGGGTTATCTATGGTCTCGCGGAACAAATTTTTGAATGACATCTCCATTTTTTTTTAAATGGCGGTAGCACTGCACCCCATAAAATTAATGTACATCCCCTTAAGTATGAATTCCACTGTGTATCCTACTTTTATTATATCAAGAATACCATCAGCAGATTGTAACCTATATACCATAACTTTTTTTTACTGTTCACAAAATGATAAGGTTCATATTTCCAATTATCATGATTTCTTTGTAAAAATAATTAGTCAAAACTGCTAGGTATATATTCTAATTATTTTTATTAATTTGTACTGTGTATCACTTTTAAATTACTTGGGCTAGTACGATTACAAATAGGAAATACTTGTCAAATTAAATTATTTATTGCCTTGGCAGTTTTGGCAAGATGCCAGCACTCTCAACATTTCCCTAACTACCAAGTGTTTAGTGAATATGCAAGGCTATAATTATTTACAACTATTTGTGTCTTTTTCATTTACAACTATTTGTGTAGGAGCCCGATGGTCCAGTGGGTGTGAGCTCTATGAGCGCTTACGTATGTTAAGCAACCCCTGGCGCAGTCCCTACTTGGATGGGTGACCGCAAGTGACATGAAATATCTCGAGCTCCTCCGTGCTTCGGAAGGCACGTTAAGCCGTTGGTCCCGGCTGTCATCGTTGATGGCAGTCGTTAAGCTATGTCAGATGCCTTTAGGTAGCTTGAAAAATCGGACACCAGTGTTGGCCACTTACACATTCGAAAAACAAACAGTATGATTTTTAAGATGAGAATGTTATGTTGAATGAGGGGGCAGTGACTGTCCTATCCGAAAAAGTAAATATAAGATTGGGAGCATGAAAGTAATTGCCAAAGTAAGTGAAAATTTGAGAAAAAATAAGACAGCATAGGCCCAGAACTGGGTGTTGTGACAACCTTAAATTGGTCAACAAAAGCAACTGACAGACACACATGGAAGCAAGAAAGAGGCCTTTGCCCAACATTGGTTCATTCTTTAATGGCTTATAATATTAAAAATAATACTAAGACATCATGACAAGATTATTTAAAAGGAGAGCTAAACACAAAGAAAATATGATATGTTGTGTATGAGTCACATGTAATAAGAATAGAATGAGGCAATAGAAAAGGTAGACGGAGTATAATAGGAAATTCAAATTGGCAAAAACAGAGCCAAAAATTATCTGTTTCATGATGCCATTAAGTTTGAGGAGAGATAGAAGAACAAAACTTAAAACTACGAAATCAATTTCTCTCTTCTACCAAACATTATTTTAAAGATGGATGTATATTTTAAATAAGTAAGTACTTAATATTACTTAGGTAAGTGAATAACCTGGATATGCTACAATCTCTCGTTTTGCTCAATAGCTATTACAATCATGAACAAGGAAACATTTTCACTTGACTTGTGTAATCAGCAACTATAGGGACTTTCCAATTGATGGCATATATATATATATATAATCTGGGTTTTAAATTCCTATGCCTTAATACTAGCACCGAGATATATTTCGAAATAGGCAGTACTTTCTGTAAGTACTCTAATTGATCGAGCAAGCTCGAAGTGTACATCAGTTTGGGCAAAAAAGTTTTCCAACCGAACCTGGGACCTACGGTGTGACAGCCTGGCATGTTTACCACTATGCCATATTCCTTTAGGGTGGGATTTCGGATACACTACTAGGCATAATTTTGTATACCATAACCATTGTCATAATGTCCCACCTGTGCAAGGTAAGAAAACCTGATGTCTGAAATTATAGTGGACTTCACATAATGCGTCGATGATTTTTTTACTAATGTTTTTTATTCGTTTCAACAACGCAAAAGACCAAGTGCGCAGTGTCAAAAATGACCTCAAAATAAAGTGAATCACAGGGGGACATAACATACCTACAGCTGTGATCGGACGGCGTTTTAAATAAATAAATATATAAATATATACGGACAAATCACACAGATTGAGCTAGCCCCAAAGTAAGTTCTTATGTAAGACTTGTGTTATGGGATACTAACTCAACGATACTATATTTTATAACAAACAAATACATATATAGATAAACATCCAAGACCCAGGTCAATCTGAAAAAGATCATTTTTCATCTTAACCTGACCGGGGATCGAACCCGGGACCATCCGTGTCGCAGGCAGGCGTGATGACCGCTGCGCCACGGCGTAAACACAAGAACAAAAAATACCAAGATTTTTTTCCCCCGAGTGAAAAACTCTTCATCGGTTTGTTGTGATCTTTCTTATCTGACCAGAAATCAACCTTTTATTTCGATGAGAAAACACAGCAAAAGAAAGTCGTTGGCTTACAAGTACAAATATTCTGATATCTATGCCTACAAGCCACATTTAACATTGCAGTTGCGACTTTGCGAGATGCGGGGAACGCTCTACCCTGTCCTGCATATTTTATTTAAAATATTTTATTTCACTACAGTAAGTTTATTACTGAGTTCGTATTTTACTTCGGCAGGTTTAATTCCACTTAACACAAGCAGATGAGCGTTCAAGTTTTAGTTGTATCGGTTTCTCACAGCACTTCAAAGGTACTATAGTTTTTGACTCCTCTAAAGCGATGTGTCCCGTCAAACAAAATTGAACGTGCAGGTGAAGTCGCCTCATCACCTGTTCATAAATAGCGCTCCTATGTGTGCGACACGGCATCGCTTTACTTCGCAAAGTATTCTAAACGCCTCGAAAATTGCGCTCATTTGGCTCACTCAACCCTTCAAGACGCTAACATCAAAAGGAAAATATCCAACGGCTAGGAATAATTTATCCAAGATCTAAGGATCTCGGAGTTAAACACGCTCTTGGTCCTGCTAGGCTATTCAAGCCGGAGTATAGTGGCGTAGTGCCAAATTGCTCCAAGGAAATTTTACTCATAAACAGTAGGTAGGTAAATTAATAAGTAGTTCATTTATTTACAATGCCTTAATTTCTTTTGAAATATCGTCCTTACTTTCTAATGTTTTCTTATGTTTTCGCGATTGTTACACATTTAAATAAAATTATTTTAATACGGTTTTTATCGCGTTTATTACATTATTTATACACCTAACGTTTCGAGCACTTTACAGTGTTCGTGGTCGCAGGTAGACTTACTTTCTAGTTTTAGTGTGGTCATTTAAAAAGAAGCAATCTATAATGTCTTATTAATTATTATATTGCCACCTTATTGATAGTTTCTTTATTTATTTTTTTTAATTTGGGTAGGCGGTAGGTAATATAAAAATAAATAAACCCCAACCACGGGACTGCCACAAGGTATAGTATACTATGCCACACATGATTTTTACATTTTTGAAAAATGAGTTAGTGCTTGTGTAGTGTAAATATCGTTTTTAGGGTCTTTATTTTAAATGATGAAGTGCGTTGACTTGACATTAATTTATGAGTCAAAACATGTACAAAATATTCCTTTGTGTCAATAGGAAACAATGTTGTTAAATAATTCAAGGATTCAACACATTTGTATCATCGCGCAAGTGAGGTCAAATCCCTAGAACAAAGACAGGAGGCGCAGTGCCATCGGAGGCACGTGTTCCGCACTGTTTCGCTGGAAAACAAACGTTCTGGAGGGAAAGTAGGTAGGAGAGCGTTGCCCTCATTCGCATTCTGTTTACACAGCACGGGCAGTGGGCACAGCCAACGAGTGGGCGATCCGTGATCGAGCTAAGACAATTTAGTATCGTCCAAAAGGAGAACGGGTTTGAGAGAATCCATTCGCTACCTGTTTTCTATTTTCGTGAATTTTCAACCGCTTCTCGCAATGAATCGTGCCCCGATTTAAAATGTGCCCGAGATTTCTGGTTAGTCATCCCAGATGCGCAAATGCAGCATTAGTTTACTTACAAAGCGACGCGATAAAATTAAACTGCACTTCTGCCGGTTGGCTCAAGCGTTTCGCTGAAGCGGATGATGATTTTATTGACGAAATGCTTCAATGCACAACATTAAACCTGCCGTCTACCGCTCGCTCGCGCAAATTGTTTTGACATGAATATTTTGTGTAATTTTGTGTTAGAAAACATTTCGGACGTGGCATAATTTCTAACAGAATTTGCAATTCCTGCAAGTTGGTATTTTCGCTTTATTTACAGACGGAATGGTACATAGTTCAATGTCTTCAACTTCATCGTTGTTAAAGGGCTTTGGCCGTATCATTAACATTCTTCACTCGTGTCTTCCGGGTTATTGTCCTACTTGTCAAGTTATTATGACTAAACGACCCAGATGCAGGCGCTTTTTATGCGTTTTCTCGAGGTCGGACAAAGAATACCACAGCAGAGGCAGTTGTCTTGGAATTAGACCATGGCTCATCGCTTTTCCTCTATTTCGTTTTGTCGCCAGTCATTGCCGGTTCTTTGTGAGTCGTGAGTCAGCGGTCATTCGCCGTGCTCCTCCAAACCTCGGAAGATGGAACCAGGAAGGATCCGTTTTTGTTCCTATATGTTTTCCTAGTGGCCTTTGTTAGGCATAATGTCCATGTTTTTGTCAGTTTCGTACTTGGTCGGCTGCCAAAAGCACACGTATACATAATTAAGCAGACGACAACGAGAATATGGTTGTAAAAGTTTTCAGTGGAATTGGTTTATTAGGTTTGTACGTTGTTTTGGATGTTTTTAAATCGAGTTGCGATGTGGGCCGAATTTCCATTGCTTTATTCATGAGTACGTTTAGATTATTCATCAGTTTACCGAGGAGCCCGATGGTCCAGTGGGTGTGAGCTCTATGAGCGCTTACGTATGTTAAGCAACCCCTGGTGCAGTCCCTACTTGGATGGGTGGCCGCAAGTGGCATAAAAATATCTCGAGCTCCTCCGTGCTTCGGAAGGCACGTTAAGCCGTTGGTCCCGGCTGTCATCGTTGATGGCAGTCGTTAAGCTATGTCGGATGCCTTAAGGCAGCTTGAAAAATCTGACACCAGTGTTGGCCACTTACACATACGAAAAACAACATCAGTTTACCTATTGTTTCAGCAATAGCGTTAGAATAACTGTTTGTTTGATCTGTCTATACATTATTTGAGACGTAATCATGTTTGTAATAGCGGGCAAATGAACTATTTGCAAATGATGGCCATGGATACAGGCCAGCTCTTCTCATCCGAAAGATTGCCAATGAGTCACTGGGCAGTAAAAATATTGGCTTTTCAAAATTACGTAATGTTGTTGATATTATTATTTGTTCGTAAAGAGCATTTTCCAATGAACACTTCTGATGTAAACATGATATCATATAAACATTAGGTATCTTTCTTTTCAGTAGTTTACTAATTGCCAGGTAATTTCTCAAAATGTTGTTGTTGTTGCAATAGGTACCTACTTACAAGACAATGAATAATTATGAATGTTTGTCTTTATTTTTAGTTTCCAGCAAATTTTGTCAACTGACACTACATATTTCTTCTTGCTTTCAATTTATTTTGATGAAAGCCCCTTGATAGGTTTCATGGGCTGAGACACCGTGGTAGAGAAATACAGACCGATCTGACTAGAGAGTATTTTTATCTTGATTATCTAGACTAATATTATGAGGAAGAATGATTTGGGTGTTTGTATGTAATCAATTTACTCAAATACTACTTTTTTCAATGACCGATTTCAATAATTCGACCACACGATTGCATCCTTACCCGACCGTTTTTGATTCCCTTTTACAGCCTATACCACTTTGAGCTTGAGTCCGCTTGTGTTCAAATGGTTATTTAAGCATCCGAATCTACAATTCATCTGAAATCATGCAATCTTTTCACAACTAATCGTACTTTATATAATTATCGGTTGCATACGAAATTACAGCGGACAAAAAGGCGAATCGGAGACCGAAAATCACGGTCTAAGCTAACATTGCAACAGCCGAAATGGCATTAACCCGGTTGCTTGCAACAGCGCCGCCGCACACGTGGGGCAATGGATTTTGTAACCTCCTGTAATACTTTCGTGACAACGTAACTGTAATGGCTGTGTGGTCAGAGGTATGGCGATTTACTGAATGTTACTTCTTCTTACTGTGCTAGTTTTTTTTTTATGACTTAGGACGACAAACAAGCAAGTGGGTCACCTGATGGTAAGTGATCAACGCTGCCCATGGACAACTGCAACACCAGGGGTGTTGCAAAAGCGTTGCTGGCCTTTATTTTTCCCTTTCCAGAGGGGAAGGCCTCCGGCTCTTTCACTTACCGAACGAAGCATAGAAGCTAGTGACCAACAGCGGCTTTTGTAACCTCCTGTAATACTTTCGTGACAACGTTGTCAACTGTAATAGCTGTGTGGTCAGAGCCGTGGCAATTTACGGTTACTTCTTCTATTTGTGTGTTAGTGGCTAACACAGAGCCCCTACACACGCCTGTTTGTCGGGACCTTAGTCCGTCCGTTACTCTAATGCTCTAAGGTTACTCTACGAGTACTTACGTATTGTCTTCTTTTGCCTTATACTTGATTTTTACTGAATTGAATTTGCACATTATTTCGAATTATTTCTATAGAAATATGTTTTAGTAGAACAGTTGTGATTTCACCGTCTTAATAGAGGAACATTATGTATTAGTACTACAGTTGTGACTTTACCGTCTTAGTATAGGAACATAGAAAAAAACTTACAATGTATTAAATATGTTGTTGTGGAAATGTTATTTATTCTTTATCAGCGTGCAAACTCGCGCATAAGTCTTGATAAAACCGCGCCAGATAACCTATCATTCGATATCACAGTATAATTGATAACGCCCGTAAATAAATTATAATTAGGAGCTCTAGAGTTGTATTGCTATTTTGTTTTGATTGTACGACGCGGTTGATGTTGTTGAATGCTTGCTAGGAATGAAGTTTTTATTCGTTTGTATTGAGAGAATTTACGAGAACGCCAACGTCCTTAACATGTTAAAAATATTGCATGGAATCGTATTTTTCTTTCTTAGTAATGTCAAGCAATGTTAGGTATTATTTATTCACAACACAGTTGATTTACTGTCTTGAAATTTACAAAAAAACTTACGACTAAATAAATTCACATAATTGGTATCCCGAAATAAATATTAAATAAGTAATAACTACGGGGATAAATGACACAGATTAAGCTAGCCCCAAAGTAAGTTCGATACTGTGTTGTTGAAAGAAAAAGATTTTGTCAAAATGCTGGTCGTTGATAAACTATTAGAATAGAACAGAACTGGCACGTAGGGGAATGTTAAATCTTTTACTCCACTATGTTACCAACCAATACCTTGCTTTAATTGTGACTTTTATATTATATCGAACAGACCTTCGACCTTTCTTATCCACAAAATGGCAGATGCCGCATCGATGTTGATTAAGATGGATCTTAAAAAATCTGGAGCCTCGCAACGTACGTTTTCTGCTTCTAATACATAGTATTATACCAAAGAAGCCATCATCAAGTATTTGAGATCTCAATAAAGTTCAAAAAGGCGTGAAATTATTTCTTCGGGGTCGGCACCCCAGCAGGCCTATTTGCAAACTTTTGACAACTACATCATTTTCATGGTAACTTAAACATTCATTACGGCTTCGGTATGAATGACTATTTTTATTTAAGATATGAAAACCGTAATGGATCCTAAAGTGACAATCAAATCGTTGTACACAGAGTTAGCAAATCGGCCGGCTGGTGTTGCATGCGTTCATAGCCTACCCGGTAACCGATTTCCATCAGTTTGCTTGTATGTCTGATTGCCATAGCTTAGTTGCACAAAAAATAAACAGTTCACAGAAAGGCAGTCTACGTGTTATAACAATAATCGTAATACTGGACGAAACGTTTAAAAACGAACTTACTTAAATTGAAAAAAAAAATTGCCGATTTGCTGGACTAACCAGTACTATCACGGAGTCGCGGAGTAACATTACATCGTCTTGAGCAAGGCGTTACCTTCAACAATTTAGACAATTGGCTTGTGTTTATAAATCGCTAAGTATGTGAAAGTATCACCGGCAGAATGTAAACCTAACATTATGTAGTCATTACCCGTGTCGCGTAATAGGAGCCGTGATGTAAGGGGCATGACGTTGCGGCAAGCCAGCCATGACGGTAAAGACTTGTCACACTCGGGCAGGTTATCTAATGGCAAAGGCAATATAAGAATAATAATACTTAGGGGGCATCTCTATAATACCCGATGGCCTAGTGGGTGTGAGCATTATTAGCGCTTCCGCATGTTAAGCAACCCCGGGCGCAGTCCCCACCTGGATAGGTGACCGCAACAAAAAATGTCACGACCTCCTCCGTGCTTCGGAAGGCACGTTAAGCCGTTGGTCCCGGCTGATATATTTGATGGCGGTCGTGAAGCTATGTCAGATGCCTGAAGGCAGCTTGTAAAATGTGACACCAGTGTTGGCCACTTACACACACGAAAAACAAACATCCCTATAAAATACGCGAGGCGTTTTGCGTAGGACGAGGTTGAACCAAATCTCAATGTGATTTTGCTAACGGCTGGATGAACTTGGAATTGTAAACTTATTTAACTCTTGGGAAAACAAAGCCAATTCAAGCTATATTCAAGTAGTAACTTATTGTTGTGTGTTTCAACTGCACTTTTTAGATCACGCACGTCTCTCAAAAACAATAGGCTAGCAGATACATAACAAGATTATGGAATATGGAAAGAAATACACAGTCAGCAGTAGATCGTCAACTTCTTTGTTTTAATTTTAAATAAATTTCATGAAAGATATAATAGTAATTTTCTCTTACAACCTAATATGAAGCTGCAATCTTTTGCTAGTATTGTTCATTTATGTCGCCATAGTCGCGTCGTAATATTCTTTGCCATAGTTTTCATTACTTCTGGTTTTGAAACGCCATTTTGCAAACAATACACTACACTTGTAATGGTGGGGTAGTTATGTTAGGTGACGCAAGCCCTAATGCTCATAAGAGGAACGGGATATGGTGGAGAAATTCGACGTGTAGGATCGAACCGCGGTGGCCTAATTGGTAAGGCGTTAGTCGTACAAAAACTAAAAACGCAGTTCGAATCCAGCCCGCGTGGATTTTTTTCCATATGTTAAATAATAATAATAATAATAAATATATACGGACAAATCACACAGATTGAGCTAGCCCCAAAGTAAGTTCGAAACTTGTGTTATGGGATACTAACTCAACGATACTATATTTTATAATAGATACATATAAAGATAAACATCCAAGACCCAGGTCAATCTGTAAAAGATCGTTTTCCATCTTGACCTGACCGGGGATCGAACCCGGGACCTCCGTGTCGCAGGCTGGCGTGGTAAACACTGCGCCACGGAGCTCGTAGCTCGTAGCTGCTTAATTGAATAAGCAATATCAGAATTGGCATAAAAACACCTAAGTATATAAAACAAAAGAACATAAACATTGACCCACATGGTATGGTGTTTAATCGGAAACAAAACAAAGAGTAGGAACTAGGTACGTAATGGTGGGCTATGTCAAATTGATTGAGTGGAATACGTTAGCGCAGTGTTGATTATGGATGTTGATTGTGTAACTAGTTTACACAGCAATAACTTGTGCTGTTTGCTAAGTTTATTTGAATTTGTTGCACGCCTCACTACGTTCATGTTGATTACTTTATTGGTCATATCCTGCCTGTGTCGTGTTTTTCTTTCTGTACTACCATTAATTTTAATTTTTTAACATTTTTTATTATTTGTTACCTTTGTCGTATTAATATATATGATATATGTTAGTGATTTTAAAATTTCTTCGTTGCAACTGGAAGCTCGTATTACATATACAACACTGGGATTTCATGGTATGGTGTTTAAGCGAAAACAAAACAATATAGAGTAGGAACTATGTAATGGTGGGCTATATCAAATTGATTGAGTGGAATACGTTAGCGCAGTGTATATAATGGATGTTGACTGTGTAACTAGTTTACGCAGCAATAACTTATGCTGTTTGCTAAGTTTACTTGAATTTAATTAGTTGCATGCAGTGGCGTAGCTAGGGGGGCAAGGGCCCTGGTGCATAGGGAGTGAATCGGGCCCTCCTCCCCTCTTTCCGCGTAGTTTGAACTTATATCGGCCTTCAAAATTATTGATAGGGAATGAGAATAGGAAACTAAATCCATACGTCGTCTCTATAGTTTCCGTAGGAAAGTTCTTCTTAGCGTTGTCTTAGGGTTGTGTTGTTTGTGAGTATAGATTAAATGAAGCTCAACAAAAAAGAACCATAAAACAGCTTGTTTGGTAATGATGCGGTAAAATCAATATTAACTCGTAAGAAGATATTATAGTCTCTATAGTAGCTCGTTTGTCAATTTGAACTTGAGTTTAGAAAAACGTTGGTTATTTTTTATTGCCGATCAGGTTGAGAGCTATCATAGCTTATACGGTTAGCGTGAGTTGCAACCTGTATCATACATATCTTGTCACCGGAATTTTTTTTTTGCGAAAATGAGTTTTACCAGAATTTGGTGCCAGATGGATGGATGTGCGGAATAGAATTCATAGCATTAGTGGTGGCACTTGATGAAATAAGGCTGGTAGTAGGGAATTACGAATTACAACATTTAGCGGCAAACCTAGCATCAACTACTGTAGTACGTCCCAGACCCCAGAACGTTGAAAACATCGCCACAAATATCATAAATAAGAACTGATGCAAGGCAAGAGCGAATGAAAACTTCATTAAAAAGTTGCTGGGTGGAATTGGTGAATTGATCTTACGACCGTCAAGCACGTCAGCTGATCCAATGTGCTACGGGCATACTCATCCAAACTACCATATAACTGAAAAAACGATAACAAACAAACAAACAAACAGCACATGCTTATCGAGGACACTTGGTGCATGTGTTAAAAATGTTAAATAAGGAGTTTTATCAATGGTGATGTTGGTTTGAATTAAAAAAATTTTTTTTCAAAGCTGAGGCTAGAGGGCCTCCTGAGCTCGGGGGCCCTGGTGCACTGCACCACCTGGCCATATGATAGCTACGCTACTGGTTGCATGCTCCACTATGCTCATGTTGATTACTTTATTGGTCATATCCTGTGCTGTATTTATTCTTACTATATTATAATTAACTCCAATTGTAATCTTTCAACTTTTTTTTATTTCTAACCTATAAAGTAATAATACTCAGTGTTTTGAAACTTTCTTAATCATCATAATCCATTGTATACTATCTATTCTATACTTGTTTGAGTACTGGATTCCCTTCTCTCTATATAAAACTTGTTTTAGGATATGCTTTGATCATCATCATCATCAGGTCTTTCTAGTCTCCACTGCAGGAGCACGACCCTCTCTGCACTACCGGAGCCATATACTAGCCTGAGTAGTCAGAGCATTTGGCCTACACTCTCCACGCTGGCCAGACGGGTTGGAGAAGTCTTTTTGATGTTAATAAGCTTTGTTTAGCTTGTGTTTCCTTAGTCGCCTTTTACGATATCCACGGGATGACTTGGAGTGGTCCTATTCTACTCTGCCGGCAACCACACGGCAAGCCTTTGCATGCTTTGATCAGACTCTTTTTATTTCTCGATAGTGAAAGGATATTTTAGACTTATTACATTTCTTTTTGACTAGGTTACAAGATATTACAAGACAGACATAACTATCAACCTAATTAATTAACTTCGCGTGAGGTAACATATTAGCTAATCGCTTTAAAATAAGTGTGCGATTCGTAAGGCTTGTTTTTTTCACTAGTTGGTGATTAATTTATGATATTTCATTAGCATATCTAATGAATGTTGGCTTAATTAAGTACTTAACCTAATAGTCAAAAACAAATTCAGCTTATATAGGATGTAATATATATGTAATGGCCCATGTGATTTATAGGGTTCTGTAAAAGTGCTTGTAAAAAAACGTTGTTTGAAATATGCCTTGTAATGGAGGGCAATGTGATAATAAATTTGAAATAAAAAATATGACCGGGACAGTGTTATAATATTTAAATTATATCCTAAAGGGCAGTTCATTTTATAACTATTATTTATATTTCTGAGGTAAGATAAATAAGATATTAATTCCTATAGATTTTCTACTGGCCTATAATATTGTTAGAAACTTCAATTAAGTACCTACCTGCTCTATTTACTAACTCGGATGACAGGTGTCGATGCCTATCAATCTAGAATTTAATGTTGCAATACGGGTTTTGCTTGCTCGTACTTTTTATTTGGAATACAAAAAACGCATTGTAACAGCAAATCCTAGATTAATAAGCATCGACACCTG
Source organism: Rhodophaea formosa (assembly GCA_963082605.1). Classification (NCBI taxonomy): domain Eukaryota; kingdom Metazoa; phylum Arthropoda; class Insecta; order Lepidoptera; family Pyralidae; genus Rhodophaea; species Rhodophaea formosa. Next base: position 3,263,657 of record OY720219.1, read on the forward strand.
TCATCCGATTCGAGTTAGTAAATAGGGCTGGGCTTAAAGTCAAGTTTAGATTCCATTTATCACTTGATACATAACATATGCTTACATAAATCGTTAAATGAAAAAGATAGGTCAAGGGCAGCAATGGACTTATGCGGCGGAACACTGGTTGGGCGGGAATTTATAATAGATCGACTTGTTGCCGTTTTAAAATAATTGAATAGTAATATCGCACCTAAGTCTTGATTAGTTCAACGAAGACTCAAAAGCTGAAAAGGCTTATTAACAAAACAATACAATTATCACGCGAATTTGGTGAACAACAGGCCTAAAATAGAAAAAAATATATGCAAATGCATGCATTAGAATTTGTTTGCAAACAACGACGGCCTCGTAGGTACTTTGTTTTGCGTGTTTGTGTGAAGAATATTAACCCGGACGTATAATAATTGTTTTATAGGATATGGCATTAGGGTTTTCCTTATTTGTTTCTTTTTTACTTCACTGTTCAAACTAAGGTTTACATTGTAATAACAAACAATCCGGAACAAATTTCCTAAATTATTTTAAAACAGCATTCTTAGATGCTGTACAAATTAACTATTAGACGCAATTGAGTGAGATACTCATAGATAAATAAAAGAAAAGAATTAAGCAGAGTTAACAATAATTAATTCAGTAAAATGTATTTTTTTGTTTAACATATTTGAGTCGTGATAAAAGATCCGTCTTTTCCTCGTTGTTTTAAATTAAATTGCTTCCTTGGTTTGCCCCAGCACTTGTTTTCCTCGAGCATAAAAGGCTTCTTGAATTATAAGCCCATTTTCACATGACACGCCAGATAATACGTGAAATAATTACACGTTAATAACATTTAGTAATCTCACTCGATCTTTCTGATCCGCCGCGTCTGCGAGACTGTGACCTCTACGTCGCAAGGCAATTTATTTCGCGTAATGATGCGTAAGAATTTTCACACGGTTGTGAAAATAACATCGTAAAATAACAAATAGCATTTTGATGCTGTATAGCTAGGTTTTCCTTCTTTATACTGGTATAACTTTACAGAGAGTTATGTAAAATAACTAAAGACCGTGTTATTTTTTACCAGTTTATGACGGTGTGACGGTACGGACGGACCGGTAAGTACGGTGTTCTATCCAGGCTCAGATAGGTTCCGCCCGCGGCTCCGCTCTCCTATTGTCGACCCCTCGAGAACTGTACTTCTTCCAGGACGGATATATCGTAGTCCGTATCCCAGACATATGTAACATAATACCGTATAATCGTGAAAGCGAAACAAACAAACAAAGTCACTTCGGCATTTATAATTAGTTTAGCTTGGTACATAAAACTGGAGAAAATAAGATACTTATTGTTACTGATCTGTTTCTCGCGTTTGCTCGCAATAAATCCCTCGGAAACAGTTCTAGAACCGTAACAAATAAAACATCAGTTATGATACTATGAATTCTATTTATTATAGTAAATTCTACAAGTGAGTACCTGGTTATGCTCGGGTATGCCATAACTTTATGTCAAATGATTGATAATACGCTTTGATTCCATGACTGATTGAATAAATTATCGATGAAATATGAAAATTGTCGCTAACCAGGTCGAGCCCTTGTTCGCCCTGATGCAGAACTAGAATAACAATGTTGCGTGTATTCCGCATGACGTGTCTATGCAAATCTAGACAAATCGACCGATCAGTCTGATGTAACTCCTAATCGGATTGCAATTGAGCGATTAAGCTGCCGATTCGTTAGTAAAAACTTGACAGCTCGATCACTGGAAACCATGAATATACTTATCTCAATTATTGCGATTTTCCAATTCGCAATCGACGTTTGAGTAGTAGCTTTATCGTTTCTATGCTTCGTTCCGTGAGTGAGATAGCCGGAGGCCCATTCCCTTCCCCGTGAAAAATAAAAGGCTGGCAACGCTGTTGTCACACCCCTGGTGTTGCATTTGTCCATTGGCGGCGCTGATCACTTACCATCAAGGGACCGGCTTGCTCGTACGCCGTCCTAATAAAAAAAACCGGCCAAGTGCGTGTCGGGCCACGCGCAGTATAGGGTTCCGTAGTTGCGAATGACAACTTTGAGTACACACTGTTTACACTCGCACCTCACAGTTTAACGACCAAAAACATCTAACAATAAAGATTGTATGAAATTTTACATTTTCCAGTACATTTTATAAGTTGGTTGCCTATAACTTTTTAGTTTGTACTTAGTACTTAGCTCTGATAGTTTTCCTTTCAACTTCAGTATATATACTACTGCTGTAATTTTTTTCACGTATCTATATATAACCGTTTAGGAGATAGAGGGGGGGGACACGTACCTCTAACAAAAATTTGCACTTTAAAACCAAATATTTCGGAAACGGATCCCTAAATCGAAAAATAGTGTTCTCAACCTCACAATATTTTTCAAAGACCTTTTTAACGATACCCCACAAGATGGGTAAGTAGAGAAAAAAAAATGACTCCCCCACTTTACTTGTATGGGAGCTACCCAAAAAAAAATTTTTTTTCAAGATTTTTTTCTACGACTTTTTTGCCATGATTAATATACATACTCATACCAAATTACAGCTTTCTAGTACTTATGGTCTCTGAGTAAAACCGCGGACGGACAGACAGACAGACAGACAGACAGACAGACATGGCGAAACTATAAGGGTTCCTAGTTTACTACGGAACCCTAAAAAGCCTCCGCAAAGCAATGGCCAACCAAAACTTCAGTTTGAGGAAATGGAGAGACAGAAATCGTTACGATTGCTGTCTCTCCATTTCGGCCTATTTGGCAAAAGAGAAGGTGTAACTGCACTCTACATCCCGTAGATTATTTACAATCAGAAAATGTTCATACCACACAAATTCTCTTCCCTTCCTGGGTTTATTTGTACCTACAATCTTTTATTTTAGTATGTTCATTACCTATTCATACTTGAATAGTACCTTTCAAGTGAACTTGAAAACTAGCCGCAAAGTATAATGGCCTACTAAGAGTTCAATCTTTTGTAATCCAACAGTTATGTTATGTCACTGCATTTTTTGACGTCAGTGGTTATATGTTTGACGTACGTGACTGCATCATGTCGGAAAGGAAATTCTCTTTTACCGCATGCAGCGTAAACGTGTGAAGAGTTTATATAATAACTCCAAGTGCTATGTCGCACGTAGCCATTTTATATCCTCACTGAAATGAAACATTAAAATATTGAAGCCAAAGCAATAGCTTAGCTATTATTACAACACGTAACAACGGGTTACTCACGTAAATAGTCAGCTACTGGCCGACATGTTTCGACCTCATCCGGAGGTCTTTCTAAGGGCGAATGTGTCGTCCCAATCCTTATAGCTTAGATTACCTCAATTTTGTTGAAGAAAAATCAAACTGAAAATAGAACGAAAACTCACTTTCTTTAGCAAATAACCTGATTTCAGACGTGAATTCAGCGGTGAAAAGTTTATTCAATTTGCCTTTGAAGAGAGCGATGAATAGAATATTAGGATAAATGAGTGGGAGGCTTAACGAAAGTGTCCACGCGAACTAGGCTAACGACGATGTGCTGGTAGTGTAGTAAAAAAATAAAATTGGTCAAGTGCGATTCGGACTCGCGCAAGACGGATTCCGTACCATTTTCTATACAACAATAGACTATCGACCAAAAACGACAAAAAATCATGTTTGTTGTATAGGAGCCATATTATTTTATTTTGATTTAAGTAGTTTTTTATTTTATTTTTTAAGTTATTTAAACCTACAATCAATATTTTATAATATTTCAAGAGTCTACCTGTTGCCGTTATTATTATCGAGCAAAAAAGTCATAAAAATCATGTTTGTTGTATGGGGCCCCCACCTTAAACATTTATTTTATTTGACTTCTAGTATTTTTGTAATAGCGGCAACAGAAATAGATCATCTGAAAAAATTTCAACAGTCTAGCTATCACGGTTTATGAGATACAGCCTGGTGACAGACAGACGGACATCGAAGTCTCTTGAATAGGGTCCCGTTTTTAGCCTTTGGGTACCGAACCCTACAAAACGTGCTATTTATTTAATAGCTTTGTTTACGATAGTCGCGTCGAGAAATCCGGTTTTTCGATTTATCGAAGCGTTTCGTTACTGCGGTCCATGTGCTAATCGTCATCTATTAGTATAACATTTTCTAGAAGGTCACATGTTTTAGAATAACATTGGATAGTAAGTTGTTTTTAGGGTTCCGTACCCAAAGGTTAAAACCGGGACCCTACCCACGAGAATGAGTTGTCCGTCTGTCTGTCTGTCACCAGGCTGTATCTCATAAACCCTGATAGCTAGACAGTTGAAATTTTCACAGATGATGTATTTCAGTTGCCGCTTTAACAACGAATACTAAAAACAGAATAAAATAAATATTTAAGCGGGGCTTATGTTGTTGTAACGTTTTTATGTCGTTGTTCTGCTCGATATTAATAACAGTAACAGGTAGACGCTTGAAATATTCACAGGACTAACTGACGATTCGGACAAAAAATATTGGGACAAGCGGTACGAATTGACACTTTTTCCTTTTAATACTTTATCACTGAAAATTCGGAAGCTAATAGAAAAAAAAAATGATTTGTACAGTCAGAAAGAACGTTTCTTGACGATACTTTAAAATGTAAATTTTTTGTGCTCGATATTAATGACAGCAACATAAAATTACGCGGAATGGGCACTCTTATCTTAGGACTATTTTAAATAGTATTTTCTTTGTCAGTAAGCGACCTCGAGCAACCCGAAAACGAGGTAGTTACTTAAATTAAACAAAGCGCTCAGGCTGGTCTTATTGTTTGACAGCGACGTACAGACACATCATTCAATGCTAGACTTCTTCGTTTCACTCTGGGTTCAAAATAATGCCCGCGCCTTAAAAATATTATATTGTCCCCTTGTGTAACATCGCAATCTACTACTGGACGTTATTTTTCACATTATTGAAACGATTTTTATCTGACTGTACTAAACGGCTTTGATAAATTGTTGGTGTCCGAATTATTAGTAAAAAAATATTAAAATTAGAAAGAGCAATTCGGACAGCCCGACCGAATATTTTTTGTCCGAATTGTCAGTTAGTCATTCACAGAATATTAAGTTGTATATTGACTTTAAAACTAAGTAACTAATGTTGTATAGATAATGCCCTTCATGCGCGAGTCCGACTCACACTTAGCCGATTTTTTTGTTTGGTACATTCTTACTTTAAACATAAACAAAGAATCTATATATACATTTCAAAAATTATAGGTTGTTTCGTCAGGTAAAGGGCTCATTAAGTGTTTTTGATCCATTAATGTTTTAATTGTCAATGAAACAATGGGCATCTGACATAGTTTCTATTTTAGGACACGGCAACATTAAATATTTAAATATCCAATCAAATGCCACGAGAGTTTTGTTGTTTTTTTATTGACCCGACTGGCCCACTCAGAAGGAGGGTAATGTATTTTCCATTGCATACTGTAGCCTTAACAGTCAGACTGATTTTGAATTATTAGTCATTAGTTTAGTATTTCTTCCCCGGAGTGTCATTGGCTATGGGACGTCAGCAAAAAAATTGTTATGATGGACGTAAACTGTTAAAAATGCAGTCGGGTTTTTTAATTGTTTGAAATTATCCACTTGTTTGTATTATAATCAACCTGCTCTATATATATATCTTATATTAGGTATGTATAATCTGGTAATGATAATTGAAGTTTTCATTTATTTTATTATATTTGTTGCAGGTAAGTTATGATGACAAACACACTCCTACCAAATAAGACAAATAAATAAGGATATGAAAGGTAATGATTACGTCTAGTTGATTATTTATATTTTTTATAATTAATTATTAGGCACCAAAATTTTGATATAATGCTGGGTGCAGGCCGCTTCAAATAGGTAAGTAATATTGTAAATCTTCAAAAGAAGGCTTATATTTCACTATAATATATTTTTTCTGATTTGTTTATCAAAAATTTGCAGCTATGCTATAAGATATATTAGTATGAACCTTCAGTGGCTCTGGCTCTAGGAAATCAGAAGAAACGTGAGTTGTATGTAAGGTAGGCTTAGTAGAGGAGCCTGATGGTCCAGTGGGTGTGAGCTCTATGAGCGCTTACGTATGTTAAGCAACCTCTGGTGTAGTACCTACTTGGATGGGTGACCGCAAGTGGCATAAAAATATCTCGAGCTCCTCCGTGCTTCGGAAGGCACGTTAAGCCGTTGGGCCCGGCTGTCATCGTTGATGGCAGTCGTTAAGCTATGTCAGATGCTAAGGCATCTGACATAGTAATGGGCAGCTTGACAAATCTGACACCAGTGTTGGCCACTTACACATACGAAGAACAAGAAAGTAGAGTAGCCTATTCATTACATTGAATAGTAGACTCTATTAAGCTTCACTATTTATCATGTAAAAATCCGTACAACTTTTTGAAGTCGCCCTTTCAAAATAGCACTACCCATATAAGCCATCCGCACTCATGTTAACGTACACCTCGGTCCTTATCGAGTAGATCAGGCGATGTCCCTACATGGCGGCGACACGTGCAGGTGCTTCCGCGGACAAGCTGCCCCGTGGTGGTCTGACCTCTGTCAGAAAATTAATAAGTTGCCACTATAGATTTTATAGGGTAATAGGCGAGAGAAAATAAAAATTGATTAAATAAATACGTTAGAACGTATATTCAAAATTATAACAAGGATGGTATAACGTCTGTCTCCTAACACAGCGTAAATCGAATCGAAATGAGAAAGAGAGTGGGGATGACGATTGTATTTATACCGAGAATATTGAGGGTGGCCATAATAATAATATTACCATCTATAATTATTAATTAATTTTTGTTATTTAAATTATAAAAATGTCAACAGCCACTTCGTCTTATTCACAATAACGATTATTAATTTTCTTTTCAACAAGAACCAGACCCAGACACGGATGATGGATGCTTACTACTAATGTAATGTGACTACTGATTTATGGAACTTCAGCATTGATATGTGTAGCAATTAGGTGTGCTCACTGTAGACCTTATATAATAAGCCTAGAATTTGATCAGAATATGAATTCTATAGCTGAAAGAAAGATTTTCGTGTCTTATTACGTCTTTTCTTTTTTGCCATTCCGTTATTCTGTCATCTGTCATACACTTAGAATATAACATAATATGTATTCTGTAGATTTTCTTTTTGTCGTGTCGATTGGCTCAAACTATATTTTGTTTTTCCAGTAGGTGATTAATTAAAAGTAATTTTGTAGCTGAAAGAAAGATATCCTTGTAATATGTTTGCGCTACGTCTGTTGTAGCCATTCCGTTATCTATCATCCGTCTGACACTATACTTAGGATATCTTAGATATATCACCCTCGCTGGACCGCTCGCTCGCTCTCATTATTACTCTAGGAAATCTGAAGAAACGTGCGTTAATATGTACATTGTTTGTTTTGTTTTTCGTATGTGTAAGTGGCCAACACTGGTGTCAGATTTTTCAAGCTGCCTTAAGGCATCTGACATAGCTTAACGACTGCCATCAACAATGACAGCCGGGACCAACGGCTTAACGTGCCTTCCGAAGCACGAAGGAGCTCGAGATATTTTTATGCCACTTGCGGTCACCCATCCAACATACGTAAGCGCTCATAGAGCTCACACCCACTGGACCATCGGGCTCCTCTATGTACATTGAACAGGCGGCTTTACTAAGCCGCTACTTATCATTTATCGTGCATGAGCTATCCGCACTCATGTTTACGTATTGATGTAAGGAACTTCAGGAGAGGTGTGCTAAATGTAGACCTTATATCATAAGCCTACAATTTGACCAGAAAATGAAATCAATATATGAAAGAAAGATTTCCTTTATATATAGTATTACGTCTGTAGTAGCCATTCCATTATCATCGGTCTGACACTTTACCTACTTTGAATATCTTGGGTATATTATCCTCACTAGATCGCTCGCTTGCATTATTATCTTATCCTTGCTGCCCTTCGATAGCAAACTAGGGCTGTAAATATCTTCACATATTACTTTTCAAACCTTTTTTTGGAATGAGTTAGAAAATGATTGACTTTTACTGCAATGTTTTTAAATATTTGTTGTTCACTGCTGCTACTTAATACTGCTAGAATCAACAATGTATCATTTAACTCATTATAGAATTTATAGACAGTAAACAGTACGTGTACACGATCGTTTGGAATGTTTCCTCGTGTCTCATACATTCAATCGCTCACATAAAAGGAGAAAAGACATTTAGATTCCTCCATATACGGTGCATCAAGATTTTCTACGCTAGACTTGATTGCATCTCCTTCTTTTACATGTTTATTTATTTATGTGCGAGTGAGAGGTGAGAAATACCGGGACGGAAGAGTGGCTAATCGATTAGGCCTTGACTACTGATATGATTAATGGACAGTCTTAATGATCATTGATCATTTTATGGGGCTTATGTATTTCCTCGATATATTATAGCTTGGGTCGATTGCTTCAGGCTTGTTTTGGCTTTCAATTTATCCAGCTATGGACGCTTACAAATTACTTTAGAAATGGTGAGTTTATTAAATAAAAGTGATTCGTATATTATACACTATAAATATGTATCGTAGCTGGTCAACATCGAATTAATGAATAAAGAATTCAATGCTACTCGATCTCGAATTTTAACTGGATGAAGATATTTCAAGAATTTTAATAAATCTAAAACAGATTCGGTAAATTTTTTAGACCAATAAAATGTAAGTTATTTACAAATACTAACGATTCCGGGAGTTAATAAGTCTAATAACGTCCGGCCTGTAGATTAAATTATTTCTGCTACATCTAAATTAGCAGGTTTATCAGCAGCACTTGACGTCAAACGTGCTCCTTAGACCATTTGACATCGGAATCATTGTAATTACTGGCAAGTCATTCAAGAACGTGTACGCAGCAATTATTGTAGAAAATTGTTATTCCATCACATATTGAAACAGTTTTAGAAACAACTTGAGTATGTCACATATTGTAGAGTAAGGATCATCATCAGGTCTTGTTTTAGTCTCCACTGCAGGAGCTACCACAACCATATAAAGCCAGAGCAGTCAAAGGAATTGGCCTACACTCTCCACACTGGCCAGACCGGTTAGAGGGTTCTCTTCGATGATAAGCTTTGTTTAGCTTGTGTAAGCATCATACAGCCAGGTTATTTTGTCTTCCCCGTGTTGTGGTGAACATTAACTTTAAAAATAATGGCAGTTTATGGTAGTCCAGTTTTGTTACTTATATCTTCATTTTGATTATATCGCGTTAAATTTATAATGTCTGATGATTTCTGCATTCGACTAGTGTCAAAATAGAATGATTAGCGTCGTTAGCTACCTATCTTCTAGCAGTCCGCCCCGGCTTTACTCGTGGTACATACATAGCCTATGTCACTCAGGGTTAACATACCTATCCAACAGTGAAATAATTTTTACAGTCGGTCCAGTAGTTCCGAGGTTATCGCGGTCAACCAAACAAACTCTTCAGCTTTATAATATTAGTAAGTATAGATACTGTAACTAAATAGGTATTTTACTTTTCGTTCAAGTTGGAAGTTTCTTTGGACTTTAATATAACCCTTTAAGATTTTAAGGTTCACTGTTAAATTATGATTTATATCTCTTACATTTGTACGTAAAGAAATGTTAGCCGTGGTAAGCAAATTACGCGTTTGTATTAATTGGAGATTGATTGATTATTTTGTTACCCATTATATGCGGTTTTACGATATTATGACACGCCTTTCATTGATTAACGATCCTGTTTAGTGTTTGCGCAACATCTTTAATAACGTTACTTAACAGTTAACTACTTAAATTAATATTCTTAGGTTAGTAGATTTTAGATCACCATTTCTTATTGGCATCTATTTCTTATCCCTCTTCATTACTATTGCCATATTTGTACGTAAAGTTCACATATTCTAAAAAGCGTTTGTCTCTTAGAGCATCAATATTAACTAACTAGCTGTTACCCGCGACTTCGCCCGCGTAATCTATAGCCTATGTCCTTCTCGGTACCCTAACCCATGCGTATGCAAAATTTCAAGATGATCGGTTCAGTAGATTCGGCGTGAAAGCGTAACAAACAAACAAACAAACTCACTTTCGCATTTGTAATATTATAGTTAGCATAGGATATGTATACTCTAAGGTTTGTCTTTATTACTTAATAATATTTCGCATTTCTTTCTCAGTAACTCTTTGAACATATGAGAAATACGATATCCGTCAGGTCAAACGAACAAACGGTCGTTGATGTCGGTATGGTGTTCTCTGATTTCATGATTAACGTCTATCGAAGCCTTTTGCTCATCCTTCTATGTCATTTAAATTCTAGATGTTGAAGGCCAACAGTTATTTTACAATCACCTTTCGTCGAGTGTTTTTCTTTTTCATCATCTTCGTTCCTGTCTTTTGTTTATTCATTTACTCCTAACCTTATCTTTAAGCCTTAAAAATCTACTCATATTATGTGGCTAAACGCATATAATTGAATATATGCGCATGCAATGCGATATCCATCATATTGGATGAGCAGTAGTAATGAGTATCGGATGTTCTCTGGTATTACAATTAAAGTCAATCACAGATGCAATTGGTTGTATCCGTGCTTATTTACTCTTTAGATTTCGTAGGCTAGTGATCTTTCCACAATCATTCGATAAATAGTCTACCTCGTGATAACCCCTGTTAACTCGGCCGAATTCATCAACTCGTGAAATGAACGATTCGATCGTCTCAAATCGATTCGACTCGCATCGCCCACCGCCGATGCGCCGGTGAAAGCAGTATCTTCGAGATAGATTATTTTTAATCAGCAATAAATACGAAGATTAGTTACAGCGCAGCCTCGTTCGGAACGGCAGATTTGGTTTCTATTTTAGAGTACAGGAATGTTGATCGGGAACGTATGTCAGCGGATGTGCAATGCTGAAGAGCTGTTCAGGTAATCAAATGTTATGATATGAACAGACATTTTAGTACTTTCATAACATTTCTCGATTTAATAAGGTGGTTTGTAGTGCAAGACATCGGTTTCTTCACTTTGATTGATAATTCTGGAAACAGAAATTGTCATCAATAAAAGAAGCCTATGATACAATCGGTAATATATTCTCGAAAGTAGTGTCTTTTTTTTCATGTCTCCGTATAAAAACTTGAATTTGTCGCTCGTAAATCGTGTTAATGTTGTTTACCTCAGATTATGGAGGTGTTCATCAAACCGGTTTTAAATTCGTGGCCATTACCAAATTATATGTGTGCCACAGTCTACTTCACCATTATACTTTTTTCCTTCTCTTTCATTTTAGGTTCTTCAAGTATTGAAAGTTTGAAATTAATATATTTATATTTGTAGACATAGATTACAATATTCGGTCCTCGCAAAGGATGTGTATAAACAAAATACTCTTGGGCAAGCGTCCTTCAATTTGCCCTCTTTGTTTACGGTAAGGTGCACCCAGCGTCCGTATAACCTGTTTGCTATGTTTTTAAAGTTAAAGAGGCGGCAGTTACCATTATCAGCCGGTTGGGATGTCTTTGTGGTTGTTAAGTTACGATGGAAAAAAAGTATGCAAAGAAATTAATTGTTTCGGCCTTATACAGGTCAACGTTGTTTGAGTGCGGGCGAGCGGCCTTGATCTAGTAAGAAAGTGGGTTTAAAGTATAGTGTGTACGATGAACGATTTACTGAAGAAGTAGCACTTTATTAATAATCCTTGTAGCTGGTAACAGATTTATGAGTGTAACTAAGACAGTAACTAGCAACAATTTACAGGCATTAATGATACTTGTAAAAAAAGTAGAGCTTTTTATGGCTACGTGGTACTCGCTCCATTTTATTTCCGGTAAAACGTGTTAAGTACGTTATACCCACGGATTTAAAGTAATTTGAGTAAGGAGTAAGTATCTTATCAATTAGCATTATCTCTAATTTAAAAACTTGCCAGCAAAACTTCCACTTAGCCCGTCTCCATCTTCTGCCATCTGAGTGAGCTCTCAATACGACACGAGTTCTGTCTGCCCTGCCTTTGATCTATGAATTTCCTTCTTAACCTTTTTTACTTCTCTTTGCTTTGATCTTTCCTTCTAAGCTGTTCTTGTTACCTCATTAATAATTTATCGTGTCGTTTAAGGTCAAAACATCTTTCATCGTCCCGAATTCTTACCTAGGGCATTTGCTTAGGCTCTTAGAGTGTGTAAATTTAGCGCCACACTTACATCCGTTAATGAATAGAATATCTTATCCAGCGTGATATTTATCTCTACCATTATCTATTTATCCAGTAATGTGTACGGCATTGTGAACGAGCTGATTTGAATTGCAAACAAACTGCGTACGCCAAATAGAAATCGCCGAGCAGGAAAATATGGTCATTATAAATTAGCTCGTTCAACTGATCTGATCGGCATGTTAACGAAGTGGTCAGCTCAGAACCGACTCTTGTAAACATCTATCTGGATATGAAAAGTTTATACCCCTAGAAAAATCTTAATGGAAAAGTTGGCGCGGCTGTGGAAGGAAATGCTAATTTTCTAAATTTTTTCATTGGCTCGTTGGCATAGGATTTTTTTTTTACAATATTTATGTAAGCAGTATACAATGCAATGAATGCCTCCGTGGTGCAGTGGACAAGGCGTTTGCCAGGCGATCCAGAAGTCATGAGTTCAAATCCCACTGCGACGTATTTTGTGAGAGTCGTTTCCTGTCTGATTAGGAATACCAGCTTCAATTACCTGGTTATCTGAAAATAAAGATGATTAAGCATGATTAAGTAAAGCCGAGGGTCCCGAATGCCACCTTGCATTGCACCTATTCTAGGGATGGTTCGTCTACTCTTTGGGTTGCGGAGATATGACAGCAGTCGCTTTGTGTAAAAACCATCAACCCTCGTCAAATCACCTAGGATAGGCAGCGGACCCTGGAGCCTGCAGTGTTAACGCTGCAGATGCAACCGGCAATACGCTCTGATGATGATGATGATGAAGTTTGAATGTGTAATGTGTGGCATAGTATAGTATTGGGATCTTAATACTTTTGCAAAGGAGAGCCTTGCATTAACGAGGGCTTTACTCATAAAACTCTTAATTGGTCACGAGGAAGTGTTAAATGGGTTCTAGTTTGACAAGTCTTACCTACACATGCTGAATGTCCATGTTTACCTAACGTTCTATTATGGTTTACATACGTACTTGGCTTGGGTATCCTGAACTTAATCTTATTCTTTTTCGTATTATTTTTATTAATATTGTTGAATTAAGAATCGTTTCCAAACAATTATTTTCTCAATTTTTTGTGGTTACAACAATTACCTGTGACTTGTGTCACAGGTTTCCTTTGGAAATCTATTTCAGACACCAGACCTTCAGGAAGATAAATTTTGCAGAGAACTTCACCTGTTTTCCTATCCTCAATGTTTCGTGTGAATAAATGCTTGTTTTTCTATCAATTGTCGTGAAGGTATAAATAAAAAAATAGTATTGTAATGAATTTACCATTCAAAACGATGTTTCTTCTTTGAACAACTTTGTTATTTATTTTAAAGATTGCAAACATCTTCCTTATTTCGACTTTAACAATGTGGTGACGCCAATCTTGAATGGAATAATGGGTATTTTCCTCAAATTCGCAATCGAATATCACTGAGTAATAAACGATATTCTATCACGTGATATCTCAAATGCGTATAAATATTTTCCCAGACACACCTTTCGCTAAGTTCACGCTTACTACCTGCTTTGTTCAGAGACAATAACATGGTAATCGAGCTTCGAGCTTCGAATAAGCGATTATCAGAGTCTGACTTATATAGTTTAGTTTATTTATTGTCAATATTGTCATGTTGCTATGAATAATTTTACAGCAATTTTGTTACGTTTAATTATTTGTCAGCGGTACAATGCATGCTCAGATTGTCAACCATTGTTTTTTTTATGATTAGAAGTTTATGTCTTTTTCGAAGTTATTTATTTGTTATTGTAAATTCAAAATTTTATTCCAAACTAGTTAATGTATTTGTACTTACTAAAACACCTGCTAATTAAAATGGCAATGGCACACTGAATTGCCATAAATCTCCTTGAGAGATATATGTTTTAACCGTTTGCCAAACCAAATAAAGAAATCATATCACACCTTCTCCTACTCTGTGACAGATTAATCTTTTGATGACAATCGCCTTTATCAACATCAACAGAGATATCGTAACAAGACGTGTGGTCTCATGTTTCCACCGATCGACGATAGACGTCTTTTCACGAGGTTTCATTTCGCTGTGCAGAACTTTTTCAAAATGTGCCTAGCACACAAATACAGTATCTCATCATTCAAAAACCTTCTCTTCTCCGTCGTTCCGAAGCGGTAGTAGTTTTTCAATTTTGCATGTAAGAAACAAATAAGTACATATATTCAATTTTGAAAATTTAATACTTTGACATTTTGACTTTTTAAAACAGATTGAGTCCATAGGTCACAATAGCAACATCACGTTCTTACAGATGCAATGGGAATCAGATTTAGTCATAATAGGTTGCTAGTCAATATAGACTATTGGCGGGAACCTCTCATTGGATTTATAATTATCTAAATACTATTGTATTATCTATAAGCTGTTAGTTCTCCTAAATAAATAAAATTAAAAAAAAATAGAAGAATTTCTTACTATACTATTGAGCTTTTAAGAAATACTCCAGAATTTAGTACACGAGTCGCGAGAGTGTTAAAATTGAAAACAAGACTGATTGATAATAAACGTGTGTTCGTTCATCACGAAACATAAATCGTAGCGGAGGCTAAACGATTTCCGCCCTCGTCTGCCCTATATGGTGAAGACACGTTTGTGACTGCCGAGCATTGCGTGACCCTTGTTTATCCGGGTTCCGATGAGACAGATTTGTGGAGGTAATCTGACAGCTTGGCAGGTAATGGTATTTATTTACTGGTAATTGTCTTTATATCTCAGGGTTATACGGATGGGGCAATCGATGGTATGTCTTTACCGGAAGGTCTTTTACCATGTGATATTTCATTTGTAACACATAGTAAAAGTCATTTTGCATTTGCTGCCTTATTTATTAATTTCTCAAACATTATTTAGTACATTTGCAAGAAGCAAATGTCAAATAAGCAAATGTAGTTGAGTTTCATACTCAAGTAAGTTTAATTCTCTTTTATATTGAACTAGCTGCCCTCCCCGGACATGTATTATACTTGAAAACCTTCCTCATGAAATACTGTATCTATTGGCTCATGAAAATCCGTGCAGTAGAAATGTAGTTATAAGTCATTCGTATTGTAATTACAGTTATTTGATTAAGTAGTAGTCAACGCAAAAGACAATGCCGATTCGACTATGGAAAGTGGTGTCTTTTTTTTTTCGCGCGGCCACTAACCAGACCCTGTTTTTTTAATAGGCAATATCATTATAAACAAAAGTTAGTACGACACATATACCGCTAAACTCAGTCCGAACTGAGTAATTGGGGTTAGAACATAAAGGAAGGGCAATAAAAATTAATGTGATAGCAAAAACCGGCATTGTCATTTATATAAAAGCATATAAATCAAAGTGACATACATACCTTAACGATTATTTACTATCAATTTATAAATCAGATCACTACACAATTAATATTCTTATAGTACTGGTCTCCATGTGATGCAATAAACGAGAGATATTGAATGTCCCACCAGTTATTGTAATTAACAATACGCGTTATAAAAACATTAAAAACAAACAGCGTGGAAAAAATAATTTTATACAAACGCCTCGTTACTGTGTTTGTTATAATTATAATCAACTTTTGTATTTACTCTCCGGTTAAATGTTGAATACTGTATTAAAACACGTCAGCATACTGAATTTTAATCAAATATTATATTCGTTATGTACGAGAAACCATATTATGTTATTGTTTTCATATAAAATATTTTATGTTAAACCGGGTAACGCCAAAATGGCCACTTTTGGCGTTAGCCGTACATGATAGATTTTTTAAATCCGATTTGATTTAGGATTAAATGATTTAATAAGGGTGCTCTAGTATCGCATACCAGAGCGCCTAACTACTATATCGTGTTATACCTATACATAACTTTCAATTTTAATATAAGTACAATATTTATATCTGTGATGAACTGCATAAAACTTGCCAAGCAGACTGATGTCTGAATAATAACAAAGAAGTTATATTTTTTTCTTATAAGATGCCACATTCTTTACACAGTTAAATTGAATAGAATTTGAAAGATTTTATTTTGAAAGCGATATCACGTAACTTGTTATTATTTTGTATCATCTGGCATATCAATTATATCAACTACTGGATTCATTTCAATGGAATCTCAATATATTGATCTTAGCTTAGTGTATCATCTATTGAAAGATCTCGTGCGTCTTTCAATGGAATGCTATGCTTAGAGTTAATTAACTACATTAGTCATTAACCAAAGTTATCTAGATTTTAAAATTTTTGAACAATAGGAAATTATTTTCAGGTTCTCTGTTATGTAAAATCTATCAAATAGACAAGAAACTTGATATTTAATTATTCAACCCTGCATTTAAAATAAATGAAGGTTGCAAAAGATATTCTCGCAAAAATTTGAGTGTCCCTATAATATAATAACCGTCTCTTTGAAGTTTTAGATGCTATATCACTACATATTATAAAACAAAGTCCCCCGCCGCGTCTGTCTGTCTGTCTGTCTGTCTGTCTGTCTGTCTGTCTGTTCGCGATAAACTCCAAAACTACCGAACCGATTTTCATGCGGTTTTCTCCAATGTATAGCGTGGTTCTCGAGGAAGGTTTTAGTATATAGTTTGTTAAGTTTTTGTATACATTTTTGTGTATCACTACATATTATAAAACAAAGTCCCCCGCCGCGTCTGTCTGTCTGTCTGTCTGTCTGTCTGTCTGTCTGTTCGCGATAAACTCCAAAACTACCGAACCGATTTTCATGCGGTTTTCTCCAATGTATAGCGTGGTTCTCGAGGAAGGTTTTAGTATATAGTTTGTTAAGTTTTTGTATACATTTTTGTGTATACAAACGATATTTGTTGGATGTGTCGTAAAAAAATGAGCCGTTTGGGAGCTTTCAACGAAAACGCTGTCTAAACCTTTTGAGATATAACAAAACAATGTACGGTGGAATTGTGTATCTTATTTAGGTCTACAGAAAAGTCAGCGATGGCATATGTCTATATATTAAGGATAACATACTATATTCATTTTAATACTTTAAAAAATGGGCAATTATCAAAGATCACGCGCAGGCCAAACCCTTAGAGCTAGAAATTTGAAATTTTGCTTACGTATTCCTTTTATAACGTAAGCATCCACTAAGGAAGGATTTTTCAAAAGTCATCCCCTAAGGGGGTGAAATAGAGGATTAAAGTTTATATGAAACTTTTTATGCCTTGGACATATTTGTATGAAATTTCGTGTGAATTGAGAACGGTAAAAATAATGAGTAACATTTTTAATAGTTTCCCGAAATTTAACCTCTAAGGGGGTAAATCGGGGTATATGTTTAGTTTACCGCTTTGTAGCGTCATATTTTATAATCCCCGCATTCCAAACCTAAAGTAACCGTGGACGAAGTCGCGGGTAACTGCTAGTTTATAATAATCTGTTATCAACAGTAGAGGCTAAGCCCTCTGACCTTGCACGCGTGGTGTTTGCAAATCGCAACAAGTTTTAATTAAGATAAAAGCGAGCCCGATATTATGACGCCCACTGTGGCGCCTTAACAAGATTTATGTCAGACCTATTAGAATAGAATATTCCAATATTGTAATGGTTCACCTAGCTATAAATTCATGTAGGGTAATATTTCACGCCATGTAAACGTGCTTTATTCTAGCGGAGGTTGGGGCTAATACGTGACAGTAAATAAGCACTTATTAGACAAAGGACTTTATAAAGTTAGAGCACTTTAGGCACGTTTATGGTTTACTAGCAGCCCACCCTAGCTCCCGAGCATGTATAATATAATAAATATAAACCTTTCTCTTGTATAAAAAAATATTCTCAATTTTAAAAAACCGCATCAAAATCTGTTGCTTGGTTAAAAAGATCTAACCGTACATAGGGACAAACAAGACATCGGAAAACAACTTTTTTTTTACTATGTAGTAGGTAGTGATGATAGCAAAAAATATTTTAAGAATCAAGGTTAAACAAATTGGTATTCAAAGAATAAACAAATTGGAAAAATAATTCAACATTTTCTCGTTAAATTATTTGGCTTGACGACATCTACTACGAAGGTTTCGGTATCGGAAATGTTCATCAAAACTGGTCCAATCTCATTTTGCTAACGGTACTCATTGCTTTTTACTAGCTTCCACAAAAAAATATTAAGGTCTTTCCTACCGGCGATGGTTCTTTCTCAACTACAGTTGTTGTTCATTTTTTTATCGTTTCAGCACGTTTCAATACGTTTATGGTTCAGTCACGCACTCTTTAGTTCCGTGCTAAAAAAGACACACCCACAGATATTTTTTTTGCACATGTTATTACAGATAATATCTACGGAAACCGTTTTAGATTGATGCGAATAAATATTTATGCTTTGTAATACCAGAAATGTTTGCGCAGAAAGTACTTCGTGTTATAAATTGATACTCTCGAACTGCCTTGATAGCTGTGTTGTAAGAAAATCATCAATGTACGTAATAACTTTGTGTAAGTGGGTGATACTCGTGCTGTTTATTTCAAAGAATGTTTAATATTTAAACTCAATTGTAATAAGAACAATTATCTAGAACATCAAGTTATTATTTTCTTGAATCTGACACATAAACTGTGTTGATAAATGTATATTTATTTGTTGACAGGCATTTCTTAATTCCACGTAAATATTTTAAAAGCCTTGTTTAAATTCAATTAAAACTTTATAGAATTGGTAAAAACAATCGCAAAGTTATTATTGAATCAGATAATGTCTATCAAACAATTCCGAATATTAAGATTCTGAGATTTCACACAATTGTTTCATGGATGATGTTATACGACGTCAGCCCTCGTAGCATGGCTCCCGCGTTTATATCGCGCGATAAACTATCTACTTCTCGCTCTGCAGTATTGCGAAAAACATGATGGCGATAGTAGATAAACGTTGTCGCGTGTGCCATGCTACGGGGACAGTTATTAAAATATATTCACACAGCTGGGTTTTCAGATTTGTGTCAACCGTTAAATATATGCTTCATACATTTCCGTAAATTTCGATCCGACGCCACTGTTATGTTTTATTGAAAGGTAAGTAAACGGTGGCAATCCTCTTTGACCTATTCAGTGGCGAGTGGCGACCAGCGAACGTGGGGTCACAATACAGTTTATAGCGGGATTCCTGCTTTTTGTGACCATTCGCGGTTTTGACTAACCGTCGGCTTTGTTCGCGTCAATATAGCGTAAAGTACTTTGAAGAAGAAAGTTAATTAGTTGTCTTAGAGAGCTATCGGGTGTAAAATCGCCTTTAAAATTTAAAAGTCGCTTGTAGTTTGGAAGTTAAGATTATTATCGTTGAATAATTTTCCCTTGATGTCGATCTAAATGCTAAAATATTTATGATTTTAGCATTGAAATGGTATAAATAAAGAAATTTAATAAACACAACTAAGGAGCTGCTTAATACATGACTAAAAAGATTTGTAATTACAACCGCGTACGTGACAAAATAAGGTTTCACTCAATAAATCAAATAATAACAATATTTTAACAGGTTTATTAATATGAATTATATCTTTACGGTGGCGTGATTCTTAGAAATCACCCGTTTTCGCTTTTCACATGCCACGATCTTGACAATATTTTCAAGCATGCAGCAAGTAAAATTTCCAACACTGAATCTGAAAACTATTCGCTAAGTAGCCGTGTATATTGTGAAAGGCGTGATATTAAAATTTCACTAGTGACATTATAATTGCACGGTATATTGTCAATCAGATTCGGCGCTATATAAAAATCTTCCCAAATAGCCGAGGGAAAATAACAGGAAAAATCAGAACGCTCGACATCTTCCACTGCTTATAAACTATATCTAGTGTTATATTATAAAGTCACTACACCTATTGGCCCCATGAAATTACAATGACATTAAGAATGAGCCGTTAAATTGTGAGAAATGGAGCCAGGAGACAATATACCATGCAGTTATAATTTCACTAGTGAAGTTTTAATATCATAGGTTTAACACTATAACTGTAATAACAGTAAAACCTAAAGAATGCGCTTCCATGGCAATTTTTATTTTTTTTATTTGCTTGTTATAATGACTTGTTTATTTTTGATTGTTAATTAACGTTTTGCTTTCGCTAAAAGTTGATGTTTACGAAAAAACTTCGACTCGGCATCACTGTAGCTATACTATTGATTTACTCGTTAGTTTAAACTTCTTCTTTCTTTCTACAGCTCACAACATCCACTGCAGTTTAAACTTATCTTCCTTTATTATTATTATAATGACACGGTTGCATTCTAAATTGATTAAGTAGAGGCATAAGACGATATAGTATGCTAGTTTGTTCTTAGCCCTTATAGAGTATACCTATTGTTAGCTCTCGTGGTGTGGATATCTCCAATTCACTCTAATTAAGAGTGCATTGCACTGCACTATCAATGTAAGCTCCTATGGTCGCTCTAGTTCATCCACCCTTATACGAGTAGTATTGTTGAGTTAGTATCAACACAAGTCTCGAACTTACTTTGGGGCTGGCTCAATCTGTGTGATTTGTCCGTATATATTTATTTATTAATTATTTATTTAATACTTGCAGTTAAGTTCACCCAAGGTTAGTAGATCAATATAATACGATCTTATTATGCAGTTTAATGACGACCGAGCGGGGCAGCACATAAGTTTTAAATTGCATCTTATTTGCAGCACCGGTTCGAGTGTTATGTCGAAACGAACATATCTACATACATACAACAACAAACACTTGAGGTCACCCATCTTAGTGGGCATCACGTGCGGGGTTGCTTAACATGCGTAAGTACGAACGTCCACTGGACCATCAAGCTCCTAAATCGTGCTCCTTTTTATGCGATATTGATATCCAAGGCTCGCTGGCCGTAAAATTGCAAGCGATTTGTCGCGGTTGGCCGCTCTAGTTCAACCACCCTTAGATGCTCTTGACACAACCACGTGCGGTTAAGTTCATGCCAGCAAGGTCAATTTGGTCGCAGATTATCTTATTAATCTGATTATTTTGAAGGTTTAGACTGCATTCAGCGATTGAAGAGATCGTCCTCTATTAATATTATTCATTATGAGGATTGTGATAATAAAAATCTACGGTTTGCCATTGCGTTTTTAACTTATTCAAACATATGTGAACACATCAATCATGTATCTTACCTTCGAAAAGTAAAAAAAAATACATTGTCGATGAAGTCGATGTCGTTGTTTGTAGCTCTGTTACTTAAGATTCGGGAATATGTTGCTTTTGATTGTTGGTCACGCTCTTTGATAACTACTGTGGCTCCTTTAAGGATGGGCATTGGTGTACCGGAGCAGGAGTCAAGTTTTAAATTCAATTGCAGTAAACTAGTCGTTCTGTGAGATGTCATATCATATGTGTCGTTTTTTTAGGGTTCCGTACAAAAGTTGAAAAACGGAACCCTTATAGGATCACTCGAGCGTCTGTCTGTCCGTCCGTCCGTCTGTCACTACCGATTTTCTCCGAATCTACTGAACCAAATTAGATGAAATTTGTTAAGATAGTGTAATCCTATGACCCAAACACGGATGTGCAAAGTAAATAAAGATTTTTTTGAAATAAGGGTCATTTTGAGAGGACCAATTACAAAATTTAAAAAAAAAGTTTTGCAAACCTTACTGTGTCATATATCAAATGAAAGGGCTCATTATGAGGATCTCAAAAATATTTTTTTTTGTTCGGGTAAAATCAATACTATTGATTTTATTCATGAAAGAAGGCAAAAATTGACCATTCCCCCCCCCCCCCTGATCTCCAAAACTACTGAGCCGAAAATTTTGAAAAAATTACAAAACATAGTTCATTCCTTGAAGATTACAGGAAAAATAATAAGAATTCTATCACTTGAAAATTAAGTGGTAAACTCACAATAATAAGTTCATCTAGGGAAATAGTTCACTAAAACACCACTAGATGGCGCTAGTCAATTGAATAAAACATTTTTTTTGTTCACGAAGCATATTGTACGGAACCCTCATTGCGCGAGTTTGACTCACACTTGGCCGGTTTTTTTGTTTAGCTGTTCAAGTCCTACTGCTAGGTAAAAGCCTCCCTTTTCTGTTTCCACGCTTGTGGCTTATCATAGAAAAAACACAATGGCCCTAATTACCAACCCTAATGGCGCTAAGGTTTTTTGTGCCAATTTTGCTTATTTGCTCGTTTTTCCAGTCTCTATAATCAAAAATACAGTACGAACTCAATCCCAGTTTGATCTAATACGAGAACGATACGCACAAAAGAAATAACACGTACGGAATAAAGGGGCACATATTTCCACATAGCAGCAGCGACGTTCAAGGGCAATCGATTTAGCCCGAGCGTCCTAGGATTTGAATAGGTAATTATTCGTTGTATCGATTTTCCTTTGTTCAGGTTCATGTGGATCGGGTATTGAAAGGCTTAATCGGATGACCTTCGATACTTCGAATTGCTTTAGAAAGTTTACTTTAATAAGCTTCGCAAAACGGTTCTATCTTGTTAACTTAAACCATCATTCCGCTAGTTAGTATTTTTTATGGACATTTGGTTTACCTACTGCCTTTATTTAGTATTAGATTCCTGTTGAAAACTTTGTCTGTCTCTTTTATGTTCTGTGCTTTTGGATCGCCTTTTCGAATAAGAAGGCCAAATTAGTCTCATTATGATTCTTCTTGCCTCGCTTCTATTCTTCATCAACTCATCTCTCTTGTGTTCTCTTTATAACTAAGATCACTGATTATGCCAGTGAAAACATCATCCGTCTATTATAAAAATATCTATACTCTATACCTCTTTTAAATGTTAGATATTACAAATGAACGGCTGTCATTTTAAAGTTTAAATGTCATATGTTCCTACGAGTATGGGCCCGTGAAAAAGGAAAAAAAACTTTTATAATTTTGTTTTGATACAATTCTTTTTGTAAAAAGAATAAGATATTTTCCAGAAAAATACGGACAGATGTTATTGTGTAAGTTTTGTTTTCATTTTCCTCTCACGTATCAAGTATTTGCTCTGTTAAAGTACGTCACACCCTGGTTAAATAACCGGCGACTTCAAATATTTGTCCGCCAGTTTTCGGCGCGGCGTGGGAGTCGACATTGACCCTATATTGTTATCTTTTGTATCACAACAATTTGGGCTTAATATGCCCATTGTTAATTGTTACCAATATCACTATCCCATGCCTTTGTATCGACTGTTAACGAGAAAAATGTCTGGATTCAAACTGCCAGTTAAATACTAACAGTAATTTTGTTATTTTAGTAGCTAAATATGTTTATTCACTAATAATTTTAGTTAGTCTGATAGGAATATATCATTATTTTATTTTTTTCCATACCACTCGACTTAAAACAGATCAACTATTTTTCTTTCTCAACGATTCAACGTTTTAGTAGATCCGAGACGAATTTCTTATTATAGAGTGAAACTGATGGTAATGCGTTGTTATTGCTAATGTATATTATAATATAACTGATATTAATGTGATGCTACGAATAGATAATTATGAAGAAAGGTACATGCAGGATCGTGTTTCAGCCTCAATTTTGGGTACACAGAGCAAGATCAGACCAGAGGCCACACTTAACATAACAATAGGCTTAAATAAAGAAAACCTTACGTATGTAAAGTAGTGAAAGGTGACTGGCCCATTACCTTTTTTTAATTATCATCAAGAATGTCTCCCATATTTTGACTAATTTTTATTATGTACTCAGGAGGAAAAAAAAAATTTGCTCCTAGAAAGAAATAGGCTAGTAAAAATAGTACCCTGAAAATTGTATAGTTATTTTTTGACAGAATTCAACGTCCTTAATTACTTTTAAAATGGCGATCACTTAGCTCTTCTATGAGCTTTTCGCAATTATTCGCAAGCAATTAATCTCGGCTATATTACATTACCGACCTTGGTCTCCTCTGTGGTCGTGTCTTGTAAATGCCATCCAAATGTCAAATACCCTAGAAGACAACTTCGCAGCATTTAGATGACTCTAACTTAGGATGTTTATCTTCGTTTTCATTTAATCAAAGCTAGATGATATGTCGCCCGTAAATTATTGTAGTTCGCTGCGCGTTAGTTTTTGATAACTCATTGGTTTTCTTCTACTTTACCGATTTCAAAAAGGGTTTATAAATTTGACCCGTATCGATTACGTATGTCCTTGGGTCAGAATTAAGAACTGACTAGAGTACATTACAGATCCTTTCGTCAAGAAGACGTAATTTACAGAGAAGAATACCATTAACACTAAAGATAATCCTAAAGAACATGATATGTAGACGAAACAATTTCAAAATGAATAAACCATTAGTTAATTACCGTAAATATCGCATAACGTGCAAATTGAAGCAACTATTAAACGTTTAGTTCATCAAATTAAGTTTTTCTCGACATTTACCATTAAAAACTTCGCAGCGTAATATTACACTATTAAGTTATGGTTTGTAATTAACATCACTGTTGCACATCAAACTTGCGTGTTATTTTTTATTTTTAATGACATACTGATGGAAACGGGAAATGCGTGGGCGTAGAGGCCGTCCATCGCCCATAGCGCAATGTCTACTAGATTCAAATCAAATTATCACTTTGGGGTTACTAAACCACGTAAACCCGTGGGCCGCTCGGTGGCTAGCTCGAGCAATAAGCAACATACTTTCATAATGAATAGTCAGATAGTCAGAACATCACTCAACCAATGACAAACATCAACCACAATTCAGTATTGTTTCATATAGCCATTAGCACTTTCACTGCGAATAACTCTAGAGAAATCGTTTTACAATAGGCAGCGTTTAGCCGTGGGTCGACCACTGTGACTTGGACTTTAGACCTTTGCTCCTTTTGTCGTAAGATCTCCAAAGTTGTTATCTTCAGTGAATCATCGAGGGTCTCATTATGTTGGTCGTGTCTGATACATTTCACGCTGTTGAGATATCGATTTCGGTCATGAGTTTTTCGGTCACGCATAGAAAGTATGCCAATTTATTTTTAACCGTTTAAGAAATCAGATCTAATTTATATTTTAAAACCGCTTCGTTCGTAATACGATTTGACAGATTTTTTGTTTGATTGTTGAATAAAAAACTAGGCATATTGGTTTCAGAGTTATCTAATCTTATTGTCTAAAAGCTTCCTGGTTACATGAAATTAATCATGATATGTCAAAGTGCGTATATGTACTTCTGTAAATTATCTTTATTTTAACTATATGCAGTACCTATATAGTAAGAACTTACACTTAAAATATAATCAAATTTTAAACACTCGTAATATGCTAGAATATTCCTCATTATTTCATGTCATCATGAGACACTATTTATGTTTTTTCTATTAAAATGTGATATCTAATTGGATAAAGTTAACGCTTCCTTTATTATAGAAACAATTTAATATTATTGCTTTTTGTTTTTCAAACGAATAAGCAGCTGATAAAAACTCAATGTAAAGTAAATTTTCCTACGGCATTCACGGCCTAATATTTCACAACGAAGAACAAATTACCGACAATATGGCACGTATTTTCATTTTATATCGTTTCTTTCCCCAACTTTTGCTGTAGTCACGTAACATGCCAAATCATCAACCCAATTTGATCGTCTGCCACGACTTATTTGCAACCTCCTCACTACCTCTGGATTCTTTGTACTTTGTATCAAATTTTAAGTTGCATTGACTTTTAATAAAAATTTTGTATTAATTTCAATCATGAGCTTCAAGTTCCTTACAAATGCAGTTAGCTCTTTGTGACCAGAAATCTAGAGAAATCAGGCGAAAGCGTTGATATTTACGCAATCACCTTTCTCCTGCTGGATCCTTGCTCCCTTGGATCATATTTCAAGTTGCCTCGACTACAGATTAATTTCATTTCGAATTCATTACTTCCTTCATGACTTCCACGTTCCGAACAAACCAATCGGCAGTTTGTCACCAGCTAACAGGAGAAATCGGGCGAAAGCGTTTACGCAACTCCGTGTCGCTGCAGGGTTCCTGGCATTACGAGCCTTATTTTACGTTAGATTGGTAGTATCGGTAGGTTCTTTTGACATGTTATCTGGAGAAGAATTAAGTGGAGGAGAAGGGCCTGGCTAGGACCAGCTCATGAAAGGATGTTTATGTCGATAGGAAACAGATCATTCATATGCATTGAAAAATTTTCTTGCACTTAAATTAAAAATCTAAAAAACCGTCCGAGTCTTTGTCGGGCCACGCGCAGTGTAGGGCTCTGTAGTTGCACGTCATTTTATTAGTTGGTCGACTAACTCTTTGTCTTGTGAACCGTACTTAGCTTTGATAGTTTTCTTTGTAATACGTTATATTCCCTGTTTTTTTTTTCACGTATACGCGATGACGGACTTGTGGGACTGTGGTGACTGACATGTGGTGTTGAGACAACGACAATATTTTTGGAAGACCTTTTGATAAGACACTCCACAGCAAAGAGGTTATAAGAAAAAAATCTTCCTTAAAAGTATAAGAGGAACACTAAAAAAATATATTTTTTTTTATATTATTTTACCAATTTATCGTCGTAGTTAAAATTATACTCCTGCTAAA
The DNA here is from genome assembly GCA_963082605.1 of Rhodophaea formosa. Classification (NCBI taxonomy): domain Eukaryota; kingdom Metazoa; phylum Arthropoda; class Insecta; order Lepidoptera; family Pyralidae; genus Rhodophaea; species Rhodophaea formosa. The sequence continues at coordinate 3,290,468 of OY720219.1, forward strand.
TCACATCTTCCTTGTAGTTATATACTATGCTAACCGACAGCATGGACATGGTGAAACTATAAGATACGTAAGGAACTACGGAACCCTAAGAAAGATAAAGAAATAGCTACATATAATTTGCAGTTTCATAAATAATACCTTACCATGTTACTAATATAGCAACAGTGTTATGGAATTTTACAATGTTTTTTGTTTCAATTAGGCCTCACATAACATTCTGGTTTTTGCGATGGTGACATTCGATTTGGCAATATTATGTAATGAATATCTCGTTTCAAACTGGTTTATGATCTTGTCCTTTGCCGAAATGCTTTGAAGATAAAGAACCAGATTAAATGGGTAAACAATATTTGCTAGCGGCGTAACTGAAAAAAAATATCCGATTTTAGTAAATTGAAATCATACGCACAGTACTAACGCACAGTAAGTAATGTGTGTATGTTTCACACTGATACATGTTTGATGTCACACATATATTATCAAATAAACGCATAGTACTTACGCCCAGTGCGTAAACGCCTTCGCCCGATTTCTCCTGTAACGCAGTAAGTACTCTCTGTCATCTGTGCGTTTTCCCGTTTGCATCCTCTGCTTTTCGCTTCGCTTTCCGGCTGTTTCTTCTCCACTTCGCACCGTCTTCGGCATCCTTGGTTATGAGGCCATTGGCACCCATATCCTTCCTAACGACATCAAGCCAGTATTTCTTGGGTAACACGGTTTGGTAACACAGTAAGTACTGTGCGTATGATTTGATAAATATCATATGTGTGATAACAGACATGAAACTGGAAACTCTAAATATAAATAATAGTACATTACTGCAGAGGCCGGGAAGTAAGGGATTGCCGGACGAGTATAGTTTTCAAGGCCGAGCGTCAGCGAGGCCTTGACAATAGTTACGAGTCCGGCAATCCCTTTCCCGCCGAGGAAAGTATAGAGATTTTCTCAATAAATGTGAGGAAATTTAACTTAAAGTTACACATAAACTTACATGCCTTAAATATTTCCCCTTACTAGGTATTTGCCGGTAGTAATTTTTCCACTTTCAAGTTTCAAATTAGGCGAAGTAGGTACTTAAAATCCATTGCAGTGTTGCTTTCATCACTAAAACTCATTTTGAACCGTTTCATTTCGAATAAATAACCAACTTTGCACATATTTACCAAAAACAATCAATGTCAATCAATTACTGCAAAGCGTTAATCACAAACTACGAAGAAGATACTATTACTAGTATCAGACGACCGACTGCCATATGTTTTCTCTAGGCAATAAGGATCATAGACAAATAATGGAGTGAGGGTGAAAATGAAAAAAATGCCATACAATTCCTTTTGAGTTTCTATGGGGGGCCATAAATTCAAAGTCAATTGACGTGTGTTCTATGCCCTAAAATCCGTAAAGGCAGTTTTTCGGCAGTGGCGTTAATCACTACGGGTATAGTGAAAATAACAGATCTCCCGAGTTTTTAATTTTTTTTTTTTCAGTTGTCAATTCCAGCAAAGGAAACAATGCCCATAGAGCCCAGTCATATTTTTCACAAAAAATTTAATAGATCATAGATTATTGTTTTCTTCTCTCGCAACGAAAATTAAGCATATTTTCGTATGATCACATATCGATATTTTAATGAAATTGTAGTTATATTCACGTATCATATGCATTTTTTAAAAATGCAGTGGTAGTAAACTGGCTGTATGACAAGTGACATAATTTACGTTACATAGATTAATTAAAAAGTTTTGAGCAGCGGCCGGGAAGTAATTTTCATACTTATTTCCTGGCCTAGGCCGGCAATGCGATGAATGAGCCAAGAATTACAAACTTCCGGTCTTCTTTTTACTACAGTAATGCCTACATTTCCGAGCATGTTTGAGAAAAAAATATATACGGACAAATCACACAGATTGAGCTAGCCCCAAAGTAAGTTCAAGTAAGACTTGTGTTATGGGATACTTACTCAACAATACTATATTTTATCCAAGACCCAGGTCAATCTGAAAAAGATCATTTTTCATCTTGACCTGACCGGAGTTCGAAACCGGGACCATCCGTGTCACAGGCCGGCTTGTAGACCGCTGCGCCACGGAGCTCGTAAAAAAAAATATCTGTTATACTCTAAATATACCTAACTCCTTCAGCTTTTACTAGAAACTATTTTTCTCTTCGACAGGTTACTAGGAAAACAACAGCTTGATGGATATTGCATTTTATGTTAAACACGTGTAAACTTTAATTTCCTCAGTGCTGTTTTTAAACTGTTATTGTTCCGGCGACCGGCTTCGTCGCCAGGCAAACGGTCACGTGTTACAGTCACCCAGGGCTGCCACCACCGGGTCTGAAAATAATTTATTTGGTGCTTTGGGGCGTTTGTAAACGATTCAGGAAAATGCTCTTTGAAAAGCGAAAATACTTCGGTTGTAAGTAGAGTTGGCTCGGTCACCGGATTAAGGTACCGAAGAGTAACTGTTTTTTCTGTTTTTTATCAGGTAAGTCAGCTCTATTATGCCTATTTGCCTTAGTTAAACCAATAAAGACCAACTTATCAAAAAAAATCAGATTTTGCGGCGGATGGCAGTGAAATGCGTTGCCAAGGTTATCGAATAAAGGGGTAAGTGTATGAACTGGTTTAATGCTCTTTGTGTATGAAGAACATTCCAATTCTTAGATTTGCAGTTACATTACTTGCTACTTGTAACAAGAAGCATTATTTAAAAAATAAAAAAACTATCTGCCTTTTTTGACAGTTTACGTCTGCCATATTGAGTTTTTGTTCACTTTTAATAGCCTATGACACTCCGGGAAAAAATAAATAAATATATACGGGCAAATCACACAGATTGAGCTAGCCCCAAAATCCCAATCTAATGTGAATGACACCTTTAAAATCGACCCAGCCGTTTAAGCTACAGGAAGAAACAATGGAACAAACACACTACGAGTACTTACTTAATTACTCGCTAAAAACATTACCCTTCCTCTGGATGGGTCAGTCGGGTTCGGGTAAAAAGAATAAAGCTATCAAGTACGAAATTGTCCAGTGTGACGGAAAAATACCGGACAAAACATACTCGTTACTCACGGTGTTTGTGATCTATTGTGTGATTTATTTAATTGTCCAATGATGTGTGTAACATTCTTGAGCGATAAATAAGTAGACAATGATACTGCGCCGCAGGAATATTATTTATAAGGTAGGAAGAGATAAGTTGAAAACTAGGTGCATCCTAAATAGGCCTTTAAATCAAAATTAAAAAAAATTACGCGACTGAACCACCCAGATGGAGGTTAATGTTTTTCACACGTATGTATGTGTCCGTACCATTGTCACCTTCTGTAGCTCAAACGGCTTGATCGATTTTGAAGTGTGAGGTGTCATTGGATTCGTATTCTTCCCCGGGGTGTAAAGTCTATGTGATATAGGCAAAAATTCTATATGGCGGACTGCCAAATAGGCACAGTTTTTTTTTTTTTAAATAAGTCTACAAGTTAGACGAACTAAACTAACTAATATAATAAAGAGGAAAGATTTGATTCTTTGTTTGTGTGCACTGAATAGGGTCCGAAACTACCGGACTGATTTTCAAAATTCTTTAATAAAGGTTTCTTTGAACTTATTAACTTATTGATTGTCATATTTACGTAAGTTTTACAACTATTTTTTTTTGTTGTTGATGTCAGTAATTAATTTACTTATGGCTAAGTTTAGGCCGCTTCCATGTGGAGTGCAGCAGAAGCGGAAACAAAGTACACAGTGCATTTTCTTCAAGCGACGTCAACTAACAATTTTAGTTAACCTTAGAAACTACTTAGATTTATGTGGACTGAGTATGCATTGTTGTAATTAAATGTCATATTATTAAGATTTGTATAGAAACGTATCTCTCTCTGTTGAGTTCTCATTAAATCGCCACAAAAATGATTGAAATTATATTTGTGGTATTGTTCTATTTTTTTATAGTCTAGCAAAGCAAGTTAGTAATTAGCAATCAAATCGTTGATTGACAATGTGTTTTCCTTAAATAACGATGTGAGATTTAAGATGTAGTTACACGACGATTGAATAGGGTTTCAATTAAGATAAAATTTCAAATAAGAGAATTAAAACTGAAGGTCTATGTCATGTATTGCGATTTGCGACCCCATAGTTTATTAATTTCGTTATCGTTACGCAATCGGATCGCGATCGTTTCGTCGGGCTATCGAAAGTGGAGCGCGGAAGTAGGAACGCGGCCAGTGGGTGAGCTGAGCCCCAGTAAGTGGTGCCATCGGCGTTTAGTGTGCGAAATGGTGATTAAAAATCATTATAATGAGTAATGACATGATTTAAGAATTTGAAGTGATTTATTATTCATGATTCTGAACTGTCTGGGTATATTTTAATGACGGAATCAGAATCCCTGTAAAGACTAGCTAAAAAGTGGAGCTCCCTTCCTAATTCACCAATGAGCCAGTGGATTTCTTAGGGGTCTAATTTAAAAAAGGTTTGTTTTATTACAATTCCTGTATGTTAGTTCCTTAACGGTGAAATAAAGAAACCGATAACTTTTAAAATGACATCGGCTATAATTTTTCTGGCAGCGCTACTAAATACTACAACAAATATCTTTGTAAAATGAAAACTTAATTTCTACTTAAATGATTATAATAAACAACAGTTCAGTTTAATCATTTAAGTAGAAGACGGCTTGTGTGTGATGCTTACAATCAACAATTACAAAAAAGGTAAATTGAAAATATGAAGCAATGGGGTTCTGACTAAAGCATGGCAAAGAATTTTTCTGGAAACTTTAACAAATATAAATTTGCCCGGATGCAGCCCGGGAGGACTGCTTACTAGTAACTCATAAATATAAATTGGATCGAAAATAGACGTCGTCAAGCCAAAATTTCTTGGAGTTATTTAACAATGCCGTAGCCTTATAAACTCACTTCACAAGTTACAAACAATTCTGGAACTCCTTTTGCATTGAAAAAATTAAAGTTTATTAAACTTTCCTAGGAAATTTAAAATAACCTTTGCTGGGTAACAGCACTTGCAGGTTTTTTACCCTTTGTTCAACGGCTCCAATTACATAAACTGCAGCACAATAGAAATAAAAATAAAACTGCCTCCGCCACGAAATGGTGAGGGTACAGAAAAATGATCGTAAGTAAAGCCTCAAATTTCATAACATCTGTGAAAGAAATACGGGTTCATATGGAAGAGTTTTTAAACAAGTCTCATGGAATCCAGTCGCGTCAAATTCCAATTTTTGAAAATATCCCAGCGTCTCGTTCTGCCCCAAAGTCATCATCATCAAATAAAGGCGTCGTTTATGGGACTGCGCGTCGGAACATTGTCTGTATTATAATTACTGTATAGTGTTTCCAATCGTCGATTTTGATTCTTTGACTTTCGCATCTAAACCACACCGCTCTTCAAGATGAATAGATTATTAGATAGGATTCGCTGTGCGATTGTTGCTAGATTAAGCTTGTTTTGTTGTGATTTACAACAAAACAAGCTTAATCTTGTGAATGTCTATAAGCTTCGTGTTTGTATTCACTCTGATTTGTGCCTCCGCCATCACATTGTGGGTCATTTAATGGTTGCAGGCACGCTAATGTTCAACTCTGAAGGGGAAAGGTCAAGTAGGAACGTTGCTGGTGAATTTCCTTTCATCATCAGGGGCCCAGATGTTTAACATAATAAAATCGTACTTAAAGCCTAAAATCTAATAAATAAACAAGAAGCAGCTAAAATTTTTGATTTTCTAAATAGTTCCTGAGCCGCAGATTTGTAAATGATTAAAGCTTACGATACCATAGCTTTATGCATTCTTCTTCTATCGAGTCGTAGAATGGCAATATTTGTACATATTAAATATGTCTTAACCAGCGCTTTGCAACTATGATTGCCCGTTCGTTTGCCTCATTGTGATCCTGCATAGTGCAAGAAGTTTGATTTTCTGGGCACACCAAAAGGTGATCCATAGACTGGACAGCACCGCAGTCGCATTCAGTATTGCTGGAGAAACCCCATTTTGCTCTATTTTGCTTTCTGCATTGAGATTGTGAAACTGACATCAGCAAGATCGCGCGTGTATTATAAACCTAAGGTTACGGCGACAAGCTAACATTGACTTCCTAGATCAGCAAATGTTTAGTTTCTGCGAATACTCGACTGTTTGTTTGAATCTGGTCTTTATTTTCTGTACATTACTAAAACTTTTATTTGACCATAATCATTTGAGCCCATCTTCCACCCACTTCTAAGCATAGGCAGAGCCTATAGCGAGGCGAGATGGACAGCTGAAACGAATAGAGCTTCGTTTCAGCCTTCTATCTCGGCCCTGCGCTGCTTTATTATACAAACTTTTTTCCAAATTACAAAGTCCACATTTTCACGAATTATTTACACATTTTTGTAGCCTAAGTTTGCGGTAGAACATTAACGAGACCATTAGATGGTACATGTATGAGGGCAGTGAAATTCCACGACCCGCCGGTCAGTGGCACGCAAGTTACTATCTGCACAACTCTATACACAAAGGGATTTGTGCCGCCACAGTGTAGGCCGTGTTTTGTACACATGCCATATTCTCGGAAAATACTTAGTGCTATTGTTTGGTATTATGTAAATCATCGATTTCGAGATCGTTATGTTGTAGATTTCATCAGGATTGCCTAAGAATTTATTAACTATAAAAATGTTCACGCATTTTTATAATTGGTTGTTATTATTTAAGCAAACGTGATTGTTTGATGATGAATTGTTTTGATCTAGATGTTTGGGTCTCAGGGCTAGGGAATCTCCCAGTCTCTGGTATAATTGGAACTGCAATTATATCTCTCTTACTATCTCCCATCACAAGTTTTTGCTTGTGCCCTTGCTGCATGTTATGTTAAATGAAAAGCTTTTTGATGAATAAGTAATGTTTAATTAATTTTAATTTAATTTTTTAAAAGCAGGAAAGTCGTCTGGCCATCAAGCTTTAGGTTTTTCTGCATGATGGTTTCGCTAAAGTTGGTTGAAACCCATAAGGTAGTATTATGAATCATTTTATGCGTGGTAATCTAAATGTCACTGCAAGAACAAAGTTTAATATTGTGCTGGTATCCTATCCAGCAATGCAGTCCACGTAGAAATGATACTATTTCGACTCGTCCAGTCGTCATAACACTTCAAATCGTTATTCCCTGGATTCTTTCACAACAATACAGTCAAAGCAAAAACTATCAAAACGTTTACCAGTAGACGTCGTTCGGCCGTTGCAGCATTATGTTGCTCAACGTTGCGAGTTTGTATTTGTATGCCAGCCAAATAACTGGCTCATGTTGCACATGTACCAACTTTTAGTTCATGTACCTATTTTTATTACTAATTAGTTGCATTACGTATCGACCGTTCACCGCTGTTGAAATCTAGATCAGTTGCTTTGAACTTGATTGCTTAGTGTCAAGAAACTGTATTCTGTAAAGTTTCTTGTTTATTAAATAATATGTAATTAAATTTAAAACCCTGTCCGATCCCTAAAGGGTCTATTAACCCCGTCAATATGAATAACTTTTCCTATAATACCAATACAGGGAACCCAAAAAATATTTTGAATATTTCTTGGAATTTCAAGCATTGGTCACTTAGGAATGGTTGCCCATATTGACGGGCTGCATCGCCCCTTTAGAGATCGGAAAGGATACATATTCTATACCTAGGTATTCTCCTGTAATTTTTGCTGATCCCTAACTATCCATTTTGTTCTTATTCAGTAATTGGTCCAACTCTTTTTAAATTCTCCCTTGGCTCATAAATCTACTCTATCCACGTCTTATTTTTTATTTTTTGTCTATGTGCCCATAAATTAAAGATACGTATAAGTATGCTTTAACTGAGATGTAATGACTAATGACACGTGTCTTTCCTTCATAAATGCGCTGCCGCCTTTAGCTAAACGGTGTCAGGCAGCCACTTACACCCTGACATAACGAATGAACGGTATTTAACGGTTACTAACGGCTTTCAAACAACACTTTTTACTTGCTGCCATATTTAATTAACACTCATCCACATTGTATTGGAGTTGTGCGTTTTCGACACGTAACCAAATATTTAGGTCATTGCTTAGGTGTCGCTTGTATTAGGAACTATCTAAATCTTTAATTTGAATAGCACTTCTCCTGCGACTTTGTCCGCGTAAATTATAGTCTACTATATGACCAGCATATAAATTAGCTTTTTATAGGTGAAAACATATTGAATATCTGTCCCATAGTTTCGGTGCCTATTCAATGCAAACAAAAACCATTTTTTTCTCTGTATAACATTAGTATAGATTTGCTAATGGTTTTCTCATGCAGCAAATGATTAAATAAATAAAAAGGGGCCGATGGAAGGCGGTCGATCCATTTAGCAACGTCGCTATCGGCTTCGTGAGGTGAGACGTACTTTGAATGACCCCGCAACACCAGTTTGGATCGGTGGCAAAGTTCCATCCGTGCATCAGTTTGGCGCACCTTCCCTGCGAAGTTCGACATCTGTTTATTTGGGTTCAGTACTTCCGTGGAAGTTCCAAGACAGACACAGAGAAATTGAGGTCGGACTATAGCTATCTAAAGACTGATCTTATCACAGCCTTTATTTATATCTTGCTCAAGCCCGATTTCATTTACTTAACCTCATTGCATATATTTATGGTTTTCACACTCCTGACCTCCTTTTACAGCTTTTCCAACTACTTTTCCTTCGAAAGTACTGCCTTACCTTATCACATATCTCGTGGATTTTATCATCGCGTAAAGCTAAATTCATTGTTTGTCGGAGGACGTAAATATGACAGAGAAATCTGACAAATTCCAAACTTATTACGGATATGGGATTGCTTGCGCCTGATCATTTGTGCTTAGCAACAATGTTTAAAGCCTTATTGCGAGACATTGTGCTGTAGGCGTTCCACATTAAATCTTAATTAAATAGAAATAATAAAGTATGCCTATATTTTGTTTTATAATAATTCTTACTTGGATTAGACTTTTCTAACATAAAAGTGTAGCCGCGCTACGGTAGGTCTCCTTTTTATCCGATTTTTTTTTTCTAATAGGAATCTTAATCAATTATATCTTTACTATCGCTGGAAACACAATTCTACGTATTTTTGTCATCATCATTTCAGGCGCAAGAAGCCCACAGCTGGCCATAGGCGTCCCTTAACGATTTCGAATACGACAGGTACTTTTGTAATTGAATATAAACAAGATATTTGACTTTTTACAAATGATTTATTAAAATTAAAAAAATATCAAATTATCTCAAGGTACAACAGCCTCCGAGGCGCAGAGGTTAACACGCCAGCCGGGTATGCCGGGTTCGATTCCCATTGCGCATACTTGTACAACATTTTCACAGGTTTTTGTCTACGGTTCAGAAGTTACACAAGTTGGGTTGGCGTCAGGCAGCCGGCTGTAAAAACTTTGCCTTAAAAGCTTACAGCATGAATGCTGTCACAAAAGCGGACCCTGGGCTCCGACACGTCGCAGCTGACGATGCAACTGTTTCGGAAACATGCTCCGATAATGATTATTAAGATCAATCTCAAAGCAGGTCAAATAAGAATAAACACACTAAAGTTATGATTTGAGGTCGCAACAACGGTGAAACTAGGTTTGTCTAACAGCATTTCGCCGTCAGTTGTAGTAGTACCTATTCAGAAATCTATCACGCCAGCGGACGCCGACTAAGACACGGGGATACCCGGTTTGATTCCCAGTGCGCATACATGTACTACACAGGTATCAGTCTGCGGTTCAGGAGCTATACAATTTGGGTTGGCGGCATGAATGCTCTCATAAATCGGTCTGCATTTATGAGAGCATTCATGCCGCCAACCTCTCATAAAAACGCTCTCATAAATTCAGACCCTGGTTTCCGACGCATCGCAGCTGACGATGCAACCGTTACGGATAAAGGCTCCGATGATGATGAGCTCAAAGCAGGTCAAATAAGAATGAACATACTAAAGTTATGATTTGAGGTCGCAACAATGGTGAAACTAGGTTTGGCTAACAGCATTTCGCTGTCAGTAGTAGTGGTGTTCAGAAATCGGTTACTCATCCGATGCCCATTGACCTTTCGTTTTATGAAATAGAGAAAATCCTTCGTGACCGCGTGATACTTAAAGTTGAAACTATGTCTATTATACAACAAAGCTCGTTTGTATTTGAAACATTTATTATAATATTGAAGGTAGATCTATGGCTTACATCTTTTTACACACATACAATCACGACTTTATCTCTCACGATGTAGACAGAACAGAGCCCAAGTCTATAAGACTCAACGACCATGTTTAGCGTGTTGTGGGCGTGTTGGTTGAATATGATGGGTTGCCTGCCGCATGATTTATATTTTTTAACGAGAGAGAAAGAGAACGAAAGTTCAGACAGAAATTCAGAACACAGAGGAAGATATTTAGATATATATTAATATAATTATTTTTTACTGTTTTAAACATTTACAAGACTGTTCTGGTTGGTATAAAAAATACAGATAGTCATTTTAATTTAAAATATATAACAATAATTCTATAGACGAGTGTCTATGAGCAAGGGTAGAGATCGAGTGTGTCGGATGATAAGGAAGGGTTGCGAAGAAAAATATTGAGAATGGAATCTGAAATAAAGTTTCGAAATAAAAGTGGACAGGATGATGATAATTGCGAAATGCAACATGTAGCATTGTAACAGAGATACACCTCATTTACCAGTGCTCATGTCTTTTCCCATCACCACCACATTTCCCCAAATGGCCTTCTTGGAAATTGAGTAAGCCTCCTTTTCTTTTGGTTTGGGTTTTCCGTACTAGCTGACTAATTCAACCTAAATGTTTTTATATGACGTTTGTTATGTTATAGCTGTCCAGTATCTCAGGTTTTTCTGGTTTTATCTTTCTAGTATCTGTTGTTTTATTGATGTTTTAAACATCCTTGAAATATTCGACAAAAGATTACATCATTAGTATTTTATAACGTCCTTTACGCTATTCATTGATATTGTTTCACTTTGGATCGTGCACCCATAATAATTTTATACTTAATAAATGTGAATTGAACACGTGCCTCGATCTGGATTTTTGCATCGTCATCGTCAATTTATTAGCGTGTGTGTTAGATACGTATATTAAGTAGTAAATTGTAAATCTTACTACCTAGTTGTAGATTCCTTAGTTGTTTTGAACATTAAATGCTTTTTCATACACGGATTAATAATAATAATAATCCTTTATTGCTCACCACAATCAAACACTTTTACATGACAAGGAAAATCTTAAATCTAACCATTAGTCAAAACTTAAATAATTTGACAAAGTAAGTATTAAAATAGATAAATTGATAAAAAAAAGATAGATTATGGCGGATTGATACCTGAACTAGGACTATCCTGTGTCTCAGGTTATCAACCCTCACCTCCTATTATGAATCTTGAAAATAATTAATCAATGTCAAAATAAATGTTTGCGACTAGGATGAGGAGGATCCGGATGAGGTCAAAACATGTCGGCCAGTAGTTGGCTTTTTACGTGAGTAAATCTTTGTTACGTACTTTATTAATACTTTTTCATAGTTACATACTCGTTCAAACTGAAAAACTGTTAGCCGAGAAAAAAACTTAAGAGTCCCACGTAAAGCCGCATACAATATTACAGCGAGTACAAGTTTTCGATACGAAACTTCAACTCGCTGTAATTTTGTATAGGTATTGTTTTTAAAATTGAAATCTGATTATAAACATCAATATGCCTTATCCGGTCGTATGTGTACGAAATTTGGTTGAGATTGGCTTAACTGTTGTAAAACTAAAACGAAACTACGTTTGTATGGGATTGCGGCTTTACGTGGGACTCTTAATAACTAGCATTTGAATACAACGTTAAATAGCCACATAAAATGTATATGATTTAAGCTTTGGCGGTCACAACACAATCACTATTATTTTCGCTACGGCACTTACCGCGATTATTTTCGAGTTTCGTCTGATATTACGACAACATTGCAGATGCCTTTTTTACAGACTATACTCAAATATTAGCCGAAACTCAAAAATAATTGTGGTGAATCCCTTAGTGAACACATAAAATATAGCTAATATGACTTGAGATTATGAGGATTTCGTATATTTCGTTTCTTTTTTCATTAAAGTCAAATTTATCTTGAGACTCCCGTGCAAATGGAATAAAGTAGCATATGTAGGTCAACACAGACTTAAGATTAATATTAAAATCTCTCTCAGACCGTGTTAGGAAAGCAATTTGACTGTAATGGTTGGGGTGATGAAATATCTAGACTAGACGTTAAGTGAGCTATAAAGCTCGGCGGCACGATTGAAGTGAAGTGAAACGAGTTACTGAGATGTAATGAATACTTTTTATCTGTTTTTTTATCGCTATCAGATATGAAATCAAAATTAATATCTATGCTAGTGATTCCAAAATGTCAAGAAATTATTTACCCCATTAATTAAGGGAATGTGTTGGCATTCGATGTGTGTCAGTGATCAAAGAATTTTTGTGTGACAAACTTCTGTGAAGATTTGGCTGTATGGGTTTAGAGCCCATTGCCTTCCCCATATCATGTGGTCCTAAGTTCTATTTCGTACGATTTTTCTGCCAGTTGCGTAAAGATCTGGTAGTAAAATTCACAGAAAATCGTCTGGATAGACGCATAAAATAACTTTTATGGTATCAAAAAATCTTAATCTGTAAAAACGGAATTTTTAAAAACGGAAGCACATTTTTGAATACAAAATAACTTGTGTTTGCCTTTTATTTTTATTATTATTTTTTAACCTTACCTCATTAACCCTTTAATTTTTATTATTTAGTTAAAGCAGCATCATTAAATAATCTGTAATAATTGTAAGTGTCAGTCTACCTATTAAGGAATCGCAGGCAATTGCCTGTGAGAATAGGCTTTGCTGAGATTCAAACCCAGCCTTGTATAATAGAAAAACATGTCAACTACTACGCAACGATGGTCGAGTAGGTTTTAAATTATACATGCGACTATTTACAAGAAATAGTGGTAAAAAAATACAAAATAATATAATAATACAAAAATAGCATTTCAATTACTACGCAAAAATTATTAAGTAGGTATATTTAACGTATTCATGCGATAATCTACAAGGATAAGTTGTAAAAAAAAAAAAAAAAACTCCTGACGCAGAAAACGGCGAGTGGAAGTTTTGTATTGACGTCAGCAGCCCGACCCCAATGGAGAAACCGAAACGTACTCGCTTCGGAGACGATCCTGAATAAATTATTATCGGAAGACCGCCAAACTTTGATCATAAATACTTTACGAACAAAAAATTGTAATCAAGTTCTAGATTTTTTTTGGTTTCAGTTGGAGTGATTCAAGAAAGTACTTGACTTTTAATTTTTTATGTAAGAGGGAACGAAAAGAGCTCATGAACTAGTACATTAGAATTAAATAATTCGTTAATGAATAATGATAAAGAAGCATGTTCTTAAAATTGGCGTACTCATGCGGTGTAGTAAGTAGTAAAAAAATTGTGAATGGAAATTTGCGATATACCTTTAACACACACAGTATGTTTAAATATGCAACTTTTTTATATCAGTGGTGTCAGTCAAGAAGAAGAAGGAAATATGACTAAGAGCAATGAAACAAATACAGTTCACAAAAGTAGTGTAAACACAGTTTTAAATATATTTCTATCTATAGAATCTAATATATTTCTTCGATAAGGGAATTATTATAAAAATAACTTGGAAATAAGGAATGAAATATACTCCAAATAACGTGTTTTCCGTATATGCTAAGGTAAAGGCGGTCCGTTTCTATCCAATGACACTAGCTCTGCAAACAGTGGTGGCGGATATTTGCTCTGTCGTCTACGGCGTTTGTAGCCTCGCGCGGTTATCCTGTTGTTTGTATTGGTTGTCTTTACATACTTTGGCTACCCTACCAAAGTATGTAAAGACTTGTGTTTATGCTATGTTGTGGATGTAAACAGTATCTGTAAAGTTTTTAGCCTAGCGTGGTTATCCTGTTTTTGTGTTGTTTGTGCTGTACCTGTTGTTCAAGTGTATTCTTTAGTTCTGTTCTGATCCAAGTGACTATTCTTTTAGACATGTTTTTAAGGTACATGTTAGCAATCATTCTGTTGAACACGTTAATACGCATCTTTATTATTTGTGTTGTATTAAGTGTTTTCTGTGTGGTTCTTATTTCAGGGTCTAATCTTATGGAATCAAAATTTACATGTGCTGCTAAATTAAGAGATATAATGGTTGTTTTATCGTTTAAATGAGAGCTTAAAAATAGAGTGCTTTTAGGTCTTTCTAGCCACCGTCCTTATGTTACGGCTAACAGTTACATGCCCATCTGAGTATAATAATTAATATACCTTTTCTGGAAGACTTCTCAGATCGCGTTTAGGATAATAACTAGCCATCGGATAAGAACTAAGTTCATGAAAGTAGTCATAAAGAACTAGAAATGTAGTTAAACCTCTTGGACTTGTTTCTGTATCTAAGTATTTTAGAGTAAACATGTATGAAGACACAATTGCTTAGATCAACAATTCAATGTTGTTATATTAATCATGTCAAAATGATCGATAAGCCCAGTGTTTTTTATGCAGTTTGATTCATATCTCTGGCGCTCTACATCGCTCAATAAATTTTGACAATAGCCAAACATGACCATTAGCTTAAGATTATATAAAAGCAATCGGGCAGTTGCTACACGGTCCGTTGCAGCAGCATTGGAAAGGCGGGTTACGTAACTCTTGTGTAACGGTGAAAGACCCGCGGCCAGCGTGCAGTGTTGCAGTCGACACGATCACGGTCGGTCGGCCCGCGCGATCGCCACCTCTCGGCAACCTTCGGAAAGCCCGATACTTGTGCAACCGGGAACAGTGTGGTGTGACCCTTTATGTTGTGATTGCACACAGTATGTAGCACACGATTAGTGTACGGAGAAAGTGCACGGAAGCGTTTGTCAGCGATTGTGTTCATTTGTTTCGTTGCTGTTGGTCGAGTCAATTAGGCAATCGATGTTGCCATT
Source organism: Rhodophaea formosa (assembly GCA_963082605.1). Classification (NCBI taxonomy): domain Eukaryota; kingdom Metazoa; phylum Arthropoda; class Insecta; order Lepidoptera; family Pyralidae; genus Rhodophaea; species Rhodophaea formosa. The sequence continues at coordinate 3,305,536 of OY720219.1, forward strand.
ACTTTGCTCATTTCTTTTGCGAATATTAGTTATAGTTGTTATTTTATCGATTCAGTAATTGGTTTCGTTTTCGCAACCTGAATCATGCGATTTCGTTAAGCCAATCAGCGAAAGAGAATCGCTGACCCTGATAATAATTAGCTCGCCTTAGGAACGACTGCGAGGCTTTTCACCGAATGAGATATTTTCCAACCGTCGATATTTTATTAACTGTAAAAGCAAATGAGTTAATAAAATTTTACTTAAAAGGTTTTTATTTCGGTTTAAGTATATTTCATTATTCCTTACCTTATTATAATGTTTTTACGAGTAATTTTTTCCATGTTTTCGTTAGATTCTCATTTATTCTGCGCAATTTTCAATAACGCATTAGCATCCCATCGTCGATTGAGCTAACAAGTTAAAAAAACAGACAAAACACTCATAATTTGGTCTCGAATAGTCTTGCCTCCAAAATTGTTAAAATTATTTCACGTTACAGTTACTCTGATGCGTCCAAATTACATGCATACGTTCTAGCGATGGTTATCTTGTTTCTCAACTTTATAGTTTTATACCTGTCTACATTGTAGCTTGTAATTTGTATGCTTTTGCTTCTTCACTAATTTTACCTATTTAAGTCCCACTAGAAGTTGTTATGCAAAATATTTAGTATGTCATCTTTCAGTTATATGAAGAACTTTTGTATATTCTTGATCGTTAAGGCGCTCTTATAGTAACACTAGCGCCACCCAGCTATTAAATTCCTTAACCCATAAATTGTATCGATTTTAAAAATCTAACAAGTACAAAACTACTAAATTACTTATAGTATTTTTTGTATATTACAAGTAATTTACTAGTGCCTTATTTATATATTTTATCAAATGAATATAAGGGAAAATAAAAACAATAATTCTACAAGTAATTTACTAGTTATGTACTTGTTAGATTTTTAAAATTCGATATAATTTAAGATTAAAGGAATTTATTGCTGGGTGGCGCTAGTGTTACTATAGGAGCGCCTTAAATGAATGTGAATGCTTGTACCTTGTAAACGTATATTTCATCAGAGGAAATAACAAAACGAATAGAACATTAGGTGTGTGACAAAATTACCAAGTGAGCGACTAGAAATGCAGTGAGGGTAACTCGGGAAAAACCCCTAATATAACAAAACAATTTGACCACAGAGGGTTGGTTAGATGCGCTAGGTTTCCTTGTGACTAAAACAGGAGCGAGCGAGCTAGGGCCTCACTCAACTTATGGCGAATTCCCAATATGCCCATATAATAAAACGACTTGGCGTCAGAGGGCAAGGTAGGCACAATTTCTCGTCACTCGCAGTTGGTCGCTCACTTTGTATTTTTGTTACACAAGGTCAATTTCCTTATTATATATATATTTCCCCAAATAACTAAATATAAGATATTTGAAATCCGCTATAGGGGATTAAAAGGTTTATTTTAGAAGATAGCCAACTTGTGCATTTTACTTGAAAATCATCAAATCTTAGGAGTCATATTAACCACCGATGCGGCTAGCGACCCACGCATCAGTATTTCGATTCCGTTTTTCACATATTAGGCCATCAACGTGCTAAACATGGCTTTTGGGTCTATAGACCTGAGCTCTGTCTACTCCGCAAGGGAAACATCTGCACTGACGTTTTTTACCCCAGCTAAGGCGTATTATCTTCCTTAATATCAAAGGTTTGCACAACTTCTGTATTTTACATTCGGTAGTGTAAGGTCAAGCCTCCATTTAAATACGAATACTTCAAAAGTTGGCCCGAGGCTGTCCCAAATTACAGCATTGTTTTTTTGCGGCGCATACAGAAAACACTTTCAGAAAGTGAGATTCTTTGTTTTGGCCTTTCTGACCTCATAATTGATGTGAAATTTGACTATAAGAGCTTTTTTACTGTGTGTCGGTACGAAAGGTTGTGTATTATTTATTCGTACTTCATGATAATAAATATAGCTTATTTTCTGCAGTTATATTGTTTCATGGCCGAAGGTCGCTGAACTTTCATGAACATGAATAAAGTAGTGAAGGCAAGCAAGGTCTCCTTGCTTGGAGAGATCCTATTTCTTTTACAATCGAAGGTTTCGACCTTTAAAAGCGTTATGTTTATATGATTCATAATAATAATACAATATAATCTGCACGAAAACTAGCTGATGCACGCGTGTTTAATGAATTACTGGTACAAAGTTCCCTATCTCATTTGTGGATGTACATACATAGCATGTCAACTTAACATGCTATGTACTAGTCTGCATGTCACCTATAGTCCACAACTATACTGTGTGATTCTGGGAACTAGTGCTGGGCGTTTTTTTTTTAAACGTTTTTGTATTTGGTTAGTGGAAAAGAAACGAACGAACTGTTTTTCGATTTACGTACATTCAGTTACAAATGTAACTGGTTTACGAAGAACGAACGCGCAGCACCGAGCATGCGCTGCGCAGCGACAGCGAATGAGCGAACGAACGAAACGACGTACAATCTTCCGTTCGTTTTCCTTGAAACGATTGGCTTATTCATTAGGGCCTTGTGGCATACAATATAAAGTCTATTATCGTAAGTATATTGGCGTTTTTTGTATTGATTAAGCAAAAGTGATTCCTATAACTAAAGCAAGAAAGTGAAAATTACTGTGTAGAAGGTATCGTTTTTCGAACTGGTTTATAGAGCATGAATGGAACTGGAGTGCTATTTTTGAACGCGTGGCTCACTAAACGAGTGATTGACGCGAGTGTTTAATAATATAGAGTACCTAGATATGTCATAATTGGCAATAATCTTAAACCATACCCCCCCCCCTCCCCCGCCACTCCCAATAACCGTTTTTCATGAAACCGTTTCTTTGCCCAGTTCTTTTCTCAAATGTAACCGGTTCGTTTCGTTTTTAGCAAAACCAGTTACGACCCAGCACTACTGGGAACTGCAAGTTTACTAAATGATTGATACAGAACTCTTTACATAAAAACATTTTGGGAATAACAAAAACAAATTTCGCCTTCCCATACAAATCTGCCGATCAGCTGGTCGGACTTAGTATGGAAAGGCAAAAATTATTTTTCATATTTCACAAAAATGTTTTTGTGGTAATATAAAATAAATACTGATAAATTCGCCAGAAAAACCGCAATTTCAAAACCGCTTCTCATGTATAAAGACCCTTGCAATTCAATACACCTTCACCTATCATTAAATTTGTGCCTTCGCCGCAACAAACAGCAAAGTTATTAATTAAAATTGATTTGATTGTCATGTTATGGTGGTCGTTTATGACGAGCCTTCATGCTTTATCACCACTACGTGTCTGTGAGTGTGAAGCACTTGAACACACGTGATAGAATTCTCTACTGAACTCATCAAGCATTTGCGCGCACGCGACTGATAACCACCGATCAGATTTGAACTGTATTACTTTTGTTTTAAGGGAAAATATCGTGAAGCAATGCTCAATAGAAAACGTTTTATTTATCGCTGCTAAATTTCGAAGAGTAGCGCCGATTCTATGAGTGATTATGATCATTGTAACACATGTTGAACTCTATTTAATTGAGTTGTATGAATATATTAGTCCATTAGCATTAAGCTTGATGTTTACTTTTAACAAAAACATAGGTTGTTTTCAAGTCAATGTTATAATTATAGATGTAATAACCGCACAAAATTTATTATAAATAAGTAGAAATGAAGGAACAAAAACATTAAAACACCTTACTTATAAACACAGACACAAAAGATGGCCAGACTGTAATCAAGTGGGTGGAAAAATGAATGAATTAGACATGTTAAGGATCTTGAGTTAAAGCATAGTTAAATATTATTATACAGGAAGTTAAAGCCATAAGAAAATAAATACGATATAGACTTTTTCAGATAAATGATGCGTGCAATGATACTTGATAGTTTAGACTGATACGAGTAAATAACTAAAGCGAATAACCAAGTTTTGATAGATTACTAACAAGTCAACTTTATTAAGCTTTGCAGAAGCATTGGTTTTGCCTGTTTTCAATGAAGGTTATCGATTGTTTATTTGAACGTCATTATTCTTCTTCTTTAAGTGCCTCTCCGTTACTGGAAGTTGGCCGTCAGCTTCCCTAACTCTTCTCTATCTATCGCCAGGTGAAACAGTTGATCAGGTCTGGTGATTCTGGCTATTTAACGCTTAGCTTTAATAAGAGTGCACTCGTACTCACGACGCGTGGTTACGAGTTGTGAAACGCGATCAAAGTTGTACCCACAAAAAAGCCTTTAAAGATAGGCTCAGTCAATATTTTAAATCTTATGGTGCCCCATACTGCAAGCTGGTGTACTCAGAAAGTAGTTTTAGCGATTTACACTACTTTTGTTTAGAATTTTAAAATGACCTGCTGGGATAATGGCGTATAAGTAAGTCGAAGATCTAAAATTTAGATCTTCGACTAGTTAGGGCCACTAAACTGATGTTTATGAATAACTAACATGTTTGGGCTGTTTATTTTCGAGACATTGAAGGTTAGCGATGTTTATTTGCACGTCATAACAGCTTTCAATAATAAATCTACGTCGGTAATCACGTTGGTTTCGACTTACGAAACGCGATCGCAGTTGTTTACACCAAAGTTGCGTAAGAGAGCCCCGCCGTGCATCTGTTCAGAGCAAGTAGACTACATAACGTGTAAACTCGATGAATTGCTCTCAGACGAATTATGAAGCGAATGTTTAGATTTCTCTTTTTGTTATGTAATGGAGTTAATAATGATCTGGTTTTTTTTTACCTGAATAACTAACCAGTAATGTCTTTCGCGCGTATGTATACAATACTATATTATTGCACAATGCGTTTTTTTCAGTATGGCAATTTCCATCTCAGCGTGTTTACGGTTGTTCAGTTCGAAGTTTGATGTTAGTCTTTTAACTCTCAGTGTTGGACTAGGTACATTTATTAATTCGTTGGTCTAGGTATGTAACCTAGCCGCATTTTGGATATTTTCTTTCACGAGATCGTAGTGTTTTTAAGCTTTGGCCGCTTCGTGATATATAAGGAAGAATCGGAGGGATCCAATTCCAGGCCGCAAATCAAAAGGCACGAGATTAAAACATAATTATCTGCCTTAATTATAAATCACATGACCCAATGCCCTTTGAACTTATGGCAGGTGAACTTAAAAGTTTACTGGGGCATCTGGTTCATAGTGCGTGTCACGATTCTGTTACATATTGAACTACTCATTATAAACAATTTTCGTCGAGAATTACCGCCGTATATAGCTTTAATTTACGTCCTCTGTACACTCAATATCGCATTATTTTCCCCCTTTAAGGACAACACGCAAAGATCAAGAACTTTGGATTTATAACAATTGCAAAAAACTACTTATAGTGTTAATGAACATAAATTCTGTATTGTTATGACAATGACGGTTTGCATTTGGCGTATTTAAGTAAACACCGTTGCAATTGTGTCAGTTTGGATTAAAAAAAATTTAAATTGATATCGGACGGTTCTGAATATGTTAAGAAGGTAATATTATAAACAAAGATAAACCTTATTTTGCTGCCACATTTGCATTTCCCGACATTTTCTCAAGTAAACCTTCGAAGGTGTGACGTTCGAAACCCATAAAAACCCATTAGTCATTGTGGTAAGTTCCAGTGCCAATAGCAAAGTTATCTATAAGTTCTTTACATTCTTTATCAATGGCGAAGAAATTGGCAACGAAGGGTTGGGTCAGTCAAAATTAATATTCTTTGTACAATTTTCAATAACCTTATACAAATATTTTGTAGTAGTTATTTACTTTTAACTAATTTTTTTTTCTAACATAATATTTTCTATAAAAAACAAATATATTCATCAACAGGACACACCTGTTGATTATAAGTATTAACTTTAGGCCCTTGCTTGCTTTTGTCTTCCTTCTGTTTATTCTCAGCTCTAATTTGTTTATGTGAGTGTTTGTGTACCCATTTAAAACAATATTTTCTTCAAGATAGTCAAAACTGATTATGAGCACCCACTTGTGCACAAAAAAATTACGCAGGCAGAAATAGTCAAATACCATTTCTGCCTGCGTCCAAATCGGCTCACGAATCGCCAACCTTTTAACTGACCTACACCTGGAATATGATCGACATGGATTTATAGGTCAACGTATTTTAGTACTCGTCTGAGCACACACGTGATGGAGATCTGATCGGAACGTGATGGCAAGTAATGGCAATTGACCAAGTCCCCTTTCAATTGCACGACAGGATTGGAATTGATTGCTAGCAACAACAACTCTTTGTGCTCCAGGCTGATTTGAGGTCGGATCGTTTTGAAATTTTTGCCAAAACATTTCTTAAATATGATTTTGTTTGGAATTCTAAATGCTTCTGTAGAGAAAGAAAAGGAGCACAAACGAGAGTACATAATTAAAGCGTTACTTCTTAAATTTATGCTACATTACTAAGGGTTTGGTTAACCATAGCACATCGAAAATATTCCTTGTTTGAAGTTTAAAGAAATACATTTATACACTTCTGGTACCATTTCTTATAATGATGATGAACAAACTATTCTTTTATAACTTTTAATTTCATAATCAAATTAACATATTACGTCTTCATATTAGATTTCAAAACAACAATAACAACATTAGGTTTCTTAAGTCTTAAAATCTGTGGTTGATCTTCTGGCAAGTTATTATTTAGAGAAAGGATCGCCGGCGTCAATGCAATCTGCATTCGGGCGTTAGCACAGTTAAGCAATCGGCAATAGTCTCCAAACTTGTTGGACTTTGGCCCATCAATGTCGCAAACTTCGAATTTGACGGGTCAAAGTCCAATATTAATCACAGTTTAACATTCTCTAACTATTTTACGTTATTGTTTTGACGCCTTTAACTTATTGTTTTATATTGTCTCGTAACTGCTAACCATTGACAGAAATTACCTATAATTAGCATTGTCGTTAAACGCGAGTTAAGAATTGATGATTCATCTGTTCTAAAGAATTGTGATGTAGCACCGCATACTGATTAACAAGGCCGGCGGCCGGTAAAGACCCGCGGCTTTCGCAACAGTCTCCTTCTACATTTCAATCAACTCCGACTTGTTATTCCTTTAAAACTTGTGTCATGTGCTCTTCCAATATTTACTTAAGTATTAAAGTAACACCTCGATTGTCTCGGTTGACTCGACTACGCATAAATATAGCAACGATAACTGGTTGCCTGTGTCCGCAAACGGAGGGAATAAAAGTTTGAGTATTTTTATGCAACACTGCATTTTTACACCGCCGTATATGCGCCACGCACGTGTGCTTACGTGCATTGTTTCGGCGGATATTTTGTGAGTGTTGTTGCAATTCGTTTGCTTAGTTAATTTCATTTTCAGCTGTCGTTGTATAAACTGAAAGTGTCAGAGAACGCGAGTTTGTAAAGTGAAGTGGAGTGTGATGTGTTGAAAAATGTCGGCTGGCGTGTGGGATTTGATGCCGGTGCGATGCCGCTGGATTGAGACGCTGCGGCACTGCGGCAAAACGCTGCTGCGCCGACAGCGGCGGCTGCTCAGGCGCATCAAAAAGGTAACATGCGACACTTTATAAAAAAATGTATTTGAATCCTAATTAAGCGTAGACAGACCGCCTGCAAGCATAATTCGAAAATGCCAGTCCTAGTTTAGTCCTAGTGGCCTAGTTTTTTTTAACCTCTAGCTCATGAACTATTTAAAGCTTGGCGAAGTAATATAAGTATATATTTTTAATTCAAGTTCAAAAACGCCAAGTTCATTGGTTGTTTCATATATATTTTTCCGGATACGCACGCATACAGATACCCTTGGTTTACGCACTTTTATTATTCCTTGTGACCTCAAAAGTAAATGAGGACAGATAATAATTGTACAGGTTTTTCAGCCTGGCCCGACGAGGAAGTGCACGATTTGTAGTACGAGTATGAATTAAATTGTAGGTATGCAAGTTTTCCATTACAAGGTTTTTATGATAGCTGGCTGTTACCCGAGATTTCGTCCGCTGATGTTCTCTCTCTCATCTGAGCGTTATCCCAGATGCATCCTCAGGCAGGACGGCTTCGGAACCCGGGGTCCGGAAAGTCCGCGTGGATGTTACGGCACCAATAATGCCAGTTATAAGCAAATTTTTTTATGCCTGAGTTAAGACAGCATATGTTAAGAAATAATATGAAATATTTTTTAATTCGGTTCATTAGTTTATGTGTTTGTCCATTACAAACAAACATACTAATCTCTCGTCTTAATAATTCTTTAAAACTAGATTACACATAGTCTATTTTAATTATATCATGCCGGTTAATCCTTACTGACTATAACAAAAACAAAGTTCTTAACTTTCTGTACATTCACAACGAAATAAAATTTGTATGAGAACTATGTTGTGTATTTGATTCCAAGATCGTCGACAACGTTTTCTGCATGAATAATACTCGTAATTGAATAATTTACATTTTTATTTGTAGATTTATACACATCTTTTATTTCATTTAAATATCTGTATAAGTAGATGTATAGTAAGAATTTAATGTATCGTCACAAAAAGAAAATAGTACAGAATGATATCGTATGTTTTGCATTTTTTAGTAGAAATAGGTAATAATTACATTGTTGTAGTTAAGAAATAGTCTTTACTTTATCGACACTAGAGTCTTTTAATAGTAATGCAATTTTTCCGCAACATCGTCCGCGTATAACTTGACTTATTTCACAACAGAGGGGTTGAATTTCTAAAAAATATTACTAGTAGTCTGTAGCTTTTGAACAATAATTAATAATATTAACATATTTGTTACTAAATCATATTTCTAAGTAAATTAGAATTATTTAAATTATGAAATGACGTGAAAAAGTGCCCGAACAGGCCTATTTTCTGCATAAAATCTTTGAATCTGAAATTCTGAATATTTTACTGCTCACTTACTAAATAAATAAATATATAATATACATAAATATATACCTAATTTAAAGTTTATACCAAATTTAAAGTTTCTCTGTATAATAGTTTCGTCTGTGCGTTGATATAGAAGTAAGTGAGTCAGTCAGGTTTGGCTTTTTAATATATAAGAAGCCTTTTATATGAATGCCTTTTTCCTATACTAATATTATAAATAGGGAAGATTTGATTGTTTGTTTGTGTGCATTGAATAGGCTTCGAAACTACTAGACCGATTTCAAAAGTTCTTTCACCGTTAAGAATCCAAAACCGGGGCGAATTGCTAGTATTACAAAAGATAGATAGATGCGCGTCACATCTATAAACCGTTTAATTTGTGTGTTGCGTTGTTCCCCGTTGCGACACTCGATTCTTTGATTTGATTCATTGTCCCCGGTGACACGGTTGCGACACGGTCCGTCTCAGTCGTATTCAGTATAATCATTGTATACATTGGTGTCCAGACTATTTAATTAGATCGTGTGTGGTCTGTGGTCAGTGTTCCACAGGATTCCGCCTTTTGTAGTGTATCAAAGTGATTATTTTTCCGGCTCTAGATCTAGAGGTATGTTATCGTGTTTTTATTTATATATGTAGTATGATAATCGTGCAGAGCTCTTTAAGATATTATAGTATATTCCTTATTTTCCATTTAAAAATATCTTGACTTGGACTTGCACGTGTCATCGATTCGATGTGTGAATGAAATACCTTTTTGTAGTAGGTAATAGTGTTGGACGTCCTTCTATGAGATGGGTAGACGATTATAGTTAAATTCACAGATCGTCCCTGGATAAAATCTGCACAGGATCGAGACTGATGGTGGAAACAAAAATAAGCAAATGCTCGGCAGTGGGCGGATGATGTCTGAGGTGATGATGATGAATATATGTGCAAGCAAACATTCATAATCAAAGAAACCGTAACAAACCTATAAGCAAAAAAAGCTTTCACACTTAAAACTGATGCTAGGGAAGGATTATTCATTTGAAGTTAACATCTGCCAAATTATCTTTTAATTTGTGAGCTACGAAGAACCAGCCAGCTTCAAGAACTCCAAAGGATTTCCATTTCTGTAAATACGGAATTTGCATTTATTTATGTTTATGACTTTATCAACAAAGGTAATGTTTCCGTCAAGCCTGAAAGCTTGCGTTTATCATTTTTATGGTTATGGCTTTTTATCCAGTTTCTTATTTGCCGCCTTGTAGATTTTGATCAGTGTAACTTATAGAGTGTAATTCTATCTTTAGCAAAAATATTACTTTCATGTTTTTTTCATTCTTATTTATGCAAATCAATTGAATTGAGTATTTATTTCGCAAAGTTAATTTCTGTGTATTAACGTCATTTTATGGTATGAAAACCGAATATGATCAATTTTTAATTTTTTCAAAATAGGCTTAACCCAAACTACTGTAGATTGAAGTCCTACCTTAGTAACACGCGCCGAATGTAATATGGTTGTTTATGCCTTTTTAGTGGTTGAACAAATGAATTTATGTCTGTTCGGTTAATTAATAGAACTATTCGTTTCATACTCAATATGTGCCTTTTTTTCTTTGCGATTTTTTTACCTGACTTCTTAGTATACATTCGTATACCGTATCATAATGTAATTATTGTTATTTCTTTCTCTTCTAAACAGTTTGTAAAGTATAAACAAAGCAATGCCTTTGTTTTGCTGTTTGACATAGTTTCAGTCTAGACTAGACCCGTTGGTATTTATTCCAATCACATTCAGTCGCAATTAGCGAACAATACCAAAGCTGAACCAATTACACGGCTACGCAATGACGTGTCCTAAAACGGTGCTAGTGACCGGCCACCTTGACACACATACTTCCTGATTCCCCACCATGTCCTTGAAGAACGTCAGCTCGTCATCTTTCTTTCTGCGGCTCTGGTTACAAGACAATCTTCACATCCTGGTGATTGTTTTATTTACTTAATGATATGGGACGGCAAACGAGCAAGCGGGTCACCAGATGGTAGTGATCACCGCTGCCCGTGGACAACTGTAACACCAGGAGTGATACAAGAGGGTTGCCGGCCTTTAAAGAAAACATAGACTCGTTTTTCGAAGGTTCCAATATCGTATAATATCGTTTGTGGATAGTTATTCTTGATTACTAAAATCTATGGCGTAATTAACTGAACCTCTTTACAAAAATGTCCCTTTCGTGTGTGTTAGTGACTAACGCTATTGTAAGTTTCCATCTAGACCTGTTGGTATCCATTCGATTCACATCCTGAACTACTCCGGAATCGAAGGGATGACGTGTCCAAAACGGTGCCAGTGACACGCCACCTTGACACACATACACCGTGCATCTCCGTACTCCATCATCGTACTTGTTTGTTTGATCAATCACCTTCGTGGCTGAATTTTCAGATTAACAGAATATTATCTCTTTTTGTAGCGATCGGTCAAACTTGTCAATTTACTATCTTACGCCCAGATATTTTTTTTTGTATGTTTAAGTGGTCAACACTAGTGTCAAATTTTTCAAGCAAGCTAAAGGCATTGTGACATAGCTCAACAACTTTTATCAATGATGTAGTCGGGATCAACGGCTTAATGTGCCTGCAAGTGCATTGATGTGATCGAGATGTTTTTATGCCACTTGCGGTCACCGATCCACGATATGACGAGCTCCGTGGCGCAGCGGTCAACACCGCCTGCCTGCGACACGGATGGTCCCGGGTTCAATCCGAAAGTTCGATAAGAAAGAAAAGATGACGTTGAAAGTGATACATAAGATTCAAAATTAGAATTAAAACTATCAATTTATTTTCAAAACCAATATAATTCCCTTTGTTCTTTTTAATTGTTTCTCTAATATAACACAATTCAATAGGACATATTCGTTCCATAATTGGCCTTTTCTATCCTTTCAAAACAAACATCGTAACAGATTTCTTTTTTGCATCAGACATTTTAAAAATCTAGTTTTTAGCTCTAATGAGCTCTTTGAGCAAATTTTCAGGTATAGCAAGTTTTAAATGAGGTTCATTAGTGTTTTTACGTTTTAGTTTTTGCCTTTCGAATTTAGTGTTACTTTCACTTTTGAAACATGAGTATTGTTGAACGCAATGATCTTTACTTCAGAGACTACCTGTACATTTTCATACAAAAAGCGATAACGCTTCCCACCCCTTCCAATTTCAATATTTTTTTTACACATTATTAATAAATTGGAGAAATAGGGCTGTACGTTTTGATATTTAAGATATATTGCTTACAACAGATTAAAGTTATGAGCATCTAAGTAAATATCCATATTTTTTACATAAAATATACCCGGGGCATTTTAACTTATTTAAATGAATCTAAACCGAATCCATAAAAAGAAAAACGGTTAGCTCTAGACACGCCCTAGATCAAGGAGTATCTAATCTAATAACACCAAAATTTTCTCATTTCGTAAAGGATTAGGGGGGTGGAAGAGTTATCTTCTCCTCCTCTTAAGTAATGTGTTTGATAATTTAAATTTACGTTCTGAACATGAAAACGAATAACTTGTTCTTCGACCAAGTCGGAAATCAAGAAAAATTAATGAGCTTTTCTATAGCTCGTCGAATACCTACTGATCCAAAATATATGGAGCAATTCTTATTTTTTTTCTCGATTTCAGGCTTATTCACAGAAAAACAGTGTTTCATGTTAGGAAGGTGAATTAAAATTATCACTATTAGCTCAATACCAAACTCACTGTTCCTAATATGAAGGTTTTCGAGAATGTATGGTAAGGATTGTAGTTTAGTTTGCTATACCTACCTTCATTTACAAACTACCAGACATTTGATAAATCTTACATACAAACCTGCGAACAAAATGTAATACGTAAATAATCTCTGCCATATTTTTTGTAATTAAAATAATTGAATATTGAGTTCTCAATGTCGTTTTGAAAAAAGCAAAATATATACAGCAATGGCTTATATATATTACAAAATGATAAATAAAACAATCAAACAGATTTTGAATTGCAAAACTTTGTATTGTTAAATGTACTCGTACTTGACAAGTTTATTTCGAGAATTCGTAACTTGAACTCAATTATTATGTTCACTACGGGACTTACCGCGATTATTTTTGTATTGTTATTTTTGTAAGTCCCGTAGTGAACATAATAGTGATTGTGACCGCGAAAGCTTAAAAACTTGAACTCAATTCAATAATCAATCACAACAAATGTGACTTACAAAATTGATAATTTCTTCAATGCATTAACCCCGAAATAACATTAAAATGCATACAAACGAGTATATTATTTTATTTAAATAAAGTTCAAATAGTCGAATCGAAATGTAGCATTTCGGAATAAAATTCCTCACGTTGCATTGTTCTAATTTCAGTCTTATGGCCCTAATTTTAGGATCGGTTTGAGGTTGTTTGAGAAGGTCCGGCGCGTGTTGCAAGAGTGCAGTTGCGCCATGCACCGGCGGGCGACGTCGACGGATCTCGGCTCGTGCTTGCCAAACTGAGCTGTTGTTGTTTTACAGATTTCACTTTTTGTTCGTTGTTTGTGAACTCAATGTGGCTGAGGTTGGTTTTGGTTGTTTGGTAATATGTTATGCCGTGTGGTTCAGAGTAGAATAGGACCACTCCAAGTCTTCTCGTGGACGTTGTAGAAAACTACTTAGGAAACACAAGCTAAACAAACCGTATGATCATCAAAGAGACCTCTCCAACCCGTCTGGCCAGCGTAGATAGTGCAGGCCAAATACTCTGACTGCTCCGGCTAATATATGGCTTTAGTAGTTAGAGAGGGTCGTGCTCCTGCAGTGGAGGCTAAGAAAAGACCTCATGATGATCATCTAGTCAGCATCAGGATCTTGTTTGGTGTTGTAAGATCTCCTATCCCCCTTATTTAAAAAAATATATATGCATTTACAACGCAATTACAAACATTTATAATTTTTTGTATTAATGTGTATTGAGTAGGTATATTTAATTTGTTCATACATAACATTATATTATGTAATAAAGAGTTAGCAGACACTTGTTATACATGTTCATCCGTAAGAAACTCAATTCATTACTACTGGTAAATGTCAAATGCATTTAAAATTTTAAAGTGCATGAATTTATTTGAGTATTAAAATAAATTCTACTGCAGCGGAGAGTTTCGCAAAGGGAAAGTAATTTATAAGCTTCAAGTCCGGTTTAAGGCGATTCGTGTCTAGTGTATTAAATATAATCCGCGAATGATGGCCCTGTATCAGAGTAATTTCAATTACATGGCCGGATGCTATACGAGTAAATACTCGTATGTATGGAGATTATTGATGAACCGATAGACCGAGTGAAGTGTTAGCTACGATATAGATAATCGTCTTCAATTCACGCGAAGGTTTATCTATAATGGCAAACAGTTTTGGTAACAATCGCCTACACACATCTTTCGATCTTAAAACACATAAACAATCTTTTTGCAGTGCTTAAAAATGTCATCATCATCAGGTCTTTTTTAGTTTCCACTGCAAGAACACGACCCCTTCTGCCAGAGCCATTGCAGTCCAGTGCTGGACATAGGCTTCCTCGAGGGCACGCCACGGAGCACAATCTTCCGTTTTCCTTATTCATCCACTACCAGCGACCTTTCTCAGGTCATCGGTCCATCTAGCAAGGGGACGTGGACGTCTCACCACGTTTTTCCGAGACGTGTACGCCATTTCGCCATCCCCCTTTTCCTCTGTGGAGGGAAAAGTAAAGGCCGGCAACTCTCTTGTAACACCCCTGGTGTTGCAGTTGTCCATGGGCAGCCATCGGTGATCACTTACCATCAGGTGACCCGCTTGCTCATTTGCCCTTCTATGTCATGAAAAAGAGAACCTGTCTGCTCCAACGCTCATCGGTTCACTTCTGGATTGTAAACTTATAACTTATTTATTGGTAAATTATGCCGAATATTGTTGGTATATTGTGTTCCTTAGACAGAGGCAAAGTTAATCTTAATAGGTTAACATCAGCTAAACTAGTGACTCCCGTAATTTTATTCTTGTACTCCTAAATAAGATCAGGTTGAAAAATATACGTCATACTTCGGTAGTAAATGACTTGTAGTATTCTTGTTATAACTTTTCATTTAGCATTTGGTAAATAACGAGATCTACTCATTATCACCAAAAGTGGTCGCTTTTGGAGGTTTACTACTGAAGTACAGACGTAGATTTTTTCAGTTTGATGTTTCATGATTTAGTAGTACAAGAAATAAAATGAGGTAAGGCGTTAATTGGCTAAATTAAGCACGCTACAGACATGCATTAATCTGTAACTTGCATGCTTAAAAGTCAAATGAGTATGATGCAAATTTTGATGTATATATGTTAGACACATTAGAATTTGCTTAAGATAAGTTCAAATCAAACTTAGGCCTTATTCCCTAGGGATAAGGGCGATTTGTATTTTATTTGATAATAACTTCTCTATTGCTGGACAACACTACCTTACCAGAGAAGTGTCTTTAGGACAGACAGAAATGTTCCTACTTTTTTTTTATAATACCCAGTCCATGTAATCTAAATTGCCTCAACAAATTGAGTTCTTAATTTTATTTAAATCCGTATTTAAGTATGCTTCAATAATCTTGGATATTATGAACATAATTATTCGCTTATAAGACTAACAAGAAATAAGCGTACTTATCGTGCATTATGAATTCGTGTAAGCACTTAGCCAAGTTATGAAGGAAATTTAATTAAATGTTCCATCCTTCGTCTCACCAATATAATATTTTTTCATGTAACCTAATTTAATCAAATATTCCGCAGTCGTTATTTAAACCTCAGACTTTTCCCGGTTAAATATTCCATCGTCTCTGTCTATTATTTTCACTATTAAGTTATCAAAGATTCAGGCCCTTTGGTTCATATCTCCTATTATATCTTCTAATATAAAATCTGACTCACTGACTTATATTATACTACCTTTCGCCCGCTACTCCGCTCGTGTTAGTGTCGATCCATCGGGAACAGTACTTTTCTCCGGGATAGTAGGAAAAGTAGCCTATGTTTTTCTTCGTACTCCAGACAACGTGTATGCAAAATTTCATGATGTTCGATGCAGGGTAGGGCGTGAAAGCGTTATAAACAAACAAACTCACTTTCGCGTTCATAATATTAGTTGAGAATTTAAATAAAATTATTTTAATACGATTTTATCGCGTTTATTACATTATTTATCACCTAACGTTTCGAGCACTTTACAGTGCTCGTGGTCGCAGGTAGACTAAGTTGACATTTGTCGTTGACATCCGGAACGTTATCTATAAATATTTTAGGCGGTAGATTTTGCAGTTCTTATAAAATACTAGACAAATGTCAACTTAGTCTACCTGCGACCACGAACACTGTAAAGTGCTCGAAACGTTAGATGTATTAATAATGTAATAAACGCGATAAAAACCGTATTAAAATAATTTTATTTAAATGTGTAACTATCGCGAAAACATAAGAAAACATTAGTTGGGAAGTTGGGATATCAACGCACAGCCGAAACTTCTGTACCTGGAATTTGGTACATGGGCTCCTCTCATAATGTAAGTGAGCACCTAAGAAAGGGTTTTTAGAAATTCATACCCTAAGAGGTGAAAATTTACGCAGGCGAAGTCGCGGGAAAATTGGTAGTATGATATGAAAATCGTCAAGCGCCTTGTTAGTCTTCTTATCATATAAATAGAGCCGTGCGCAGACTTCCGTTCACCTCGCGGTAGTTACGCGTGTCTATATCCCTCACGTGTAGTACGTCCTTGTTTTGGTTATAATTGGATCTTCAATGGTGATTTGCGTTTATTGCCTGAAGAATGTAGTGTCATTTGTGAACACCCATTACTTAAGGGGGAACAGTAGGCACAGTAGCGACGCCAATCATTTTATTCCTAATACTTTACAAATAGAAAGGAATTCAAGAATATAAACAATACAAGCCTTAGTAAATAACCTGAAGTATTTTTTGAATCATGTTTATTATTATCGGAATCAGTGAGAATTATGAGAATCTGATTACCGCCAAAAACGGCCGTTTTTGGCGGTTATCACTTTTTCTCTCAATGACTGATTCTCATAATATCAAAACATGATTCCAAAAATACTTTAGGTTATTTACTAAGACTTGTATTGTTTATATTCTTGAATTTCTTTCTATTTGTAAAGTATTAGGAATAAAATGATTGGCGTCGCTACTGTGCCTACTGTTCCCCCTTAATACGTTGTAAATGGATGGTAATTTTTTGTATTTCCAGCTAATGCGTATTGTTTTTCTCTACATCTATACGATACAAATCGTTGGCACATTTTAATTTCTTGGTAATTCTATTTGTTTTCTCTTTCTATAGCTTGTGTGCGCTTGTATCCTCCTTATTAGACATGTTCGATTTCATCCAAAAAACATGAAACTAACATTCGCTCTCTTTGTCCACAGGTGTACCTACACAGTTGGCGCTCCATGGACGAGCTGAACATGTTGGTGGGTGCCAAGGTCGGAGGAACGACGCCGCTAGTGATCGCCTGCAGAAACGGCCACTACGACGTCGCAGAGTACCTCATCGAAAGGTGCAAAGCGGACATCGAACAGCCCGGTTCAGGTGAGTGGAGTCATAGATGGATGATCTTATTGGTGGGTGCCTTAGAGAAAGGACACCGCTTTTTATGTATGTTTGTCGGCAAACAAGCAGACGAGCCAGCAGCAAGTGGTCATCTTCGCACATGAAAATCTAGAACACCAGAGGAGGTTCTGATACATTGTCGAATATTAAGATACCTGTAAACACGCCTTTTGAAGGTCATCAAGTCATAGCATGCAGGGAAAACCTCGGGAGCCCATTCCACAATCGGAGTCCGAGGGTAAAAACTACGTGACACTCTGACATTTGGGCGCTGGTGATCTGTAGCAGAAACAGCTACTACGACGTCGCAGAGTACCTCATCGAAAGGTGCAATGCGGAAATCGAAAAGCCCTGTTTAGGTGAGTGACGCTACATGGATAACCTACACGGTGGGTGTCAAGGTTGGGGGAACGACGCCGCTAGTGATCGCCTGTAGAAACGGCCACAACGACATCGCAGAGTACCTCATCGAAAGGTGCAAAGCGGACATCGAACAGCACTGTTATAGTGAGTGACGCTATATGGATGACCTACATGGTACGCCAAGGTTAGAGGAATAACGTCGCTGGAGGTCACTTGCAGAAATAGCCAGTACGACGTCGCAGAGTAGATCATCGAAAGGTGCAAGGCTGTCCGTCCGAACAGCCCAGTTCAGGTGAGTGACGCTACGTGCATGATCTGATCATGTTGATTCCGCCTTAGTTGGAAAAATGACACGGCTGGTGATCTGTAGCAGAAAGTGCTACTACGGCGTCGCGTCGTGCTACTTCGATGTCTGCCTAGCCTGCCTTTCCATCACCTCATGGAAAGGTACAAGGCAGACATCGAACAGCCCGGTTCAGGTGAGTGACGCTAAATGGATGACCTACAGCCTTGGTTGGAAGAACGACGCCGCTGGTGGTGATCGCTTGTAGAAACGACCACTACCACGTCGGCGAGCACCTCATCGAAAGGTGCATAGAGGATTTAGGTCAGCGTGGTTCAGGTGATTGACGCATGGGAGTGATAGTGATGTGCATATTATGCACCCTGAATGGGCGAAGTTCCGAACGCGTCTTTAACAAAAAGCCAGTCTGAGCTATCTTTAAGACCTGACCTTCAAACTGATGGCTTAGCAATAGATCCTGAGATACCAATAAATCATCTTTAACAGCTGTTACGTGTTTTATGATTTCTTTGTTTTACTTACACTGTGCAATTTCCAGTTCAGTGCTTTTTGTTTAACGTATTTTGCGTCATACTTCTTCTTGAGTATTATCAATATTTACTAGAGACTGGAGTTTGTTTGTTTGGTTGAACGCGCTAATGTCAGGAACTACTGAACCGATTTAAAAATAATATTTACCGTTGGGTAGGTACATTATCCCTGAGTGCCAAAGGGTATGTATGTATCACGGGCGAAGCCGGAGGGTCGGACTGCTAGTCTTGTAATAATTATGTAATACATAATCATAACTAACATGAATCAATAATTCAAACAATTGCATTGTTTCAAACCTTTTCCCATAGTAAATGCTCTTGATAAGACCTTATACTTACCAAAACAATCCATTTGAATGCTTACATCAATTAAGTTTTCATTAAATCTATTACCAAAGGGCAGAACTGAACCGTCAGGTCTAACTTTTGTTAGTATTTTATTGGCAAATTTTTGACATTCGTTCCTTGATAGTCGGTTTATGATAGGCTTTTTCTTTGATGGGCTCTTTTTGTGATAGGATAGGCTCTGCAGGCCTATTAAGCAAACAGGCCCTTGTTTGTGTTTTTTCGTAAGAGTAAGTGTCCGACAATGTTTTGTTAAAGGTATCAGATCTAACAGCTTAACGACTGTCATCAAAGATGGACAAACGTCTAAACGTAAATTTGAAGCGTAATGAAGGAAATAGTACTTTCAAATCAGTATTTGATGCCGCTTGTGGTCAGACACCCGCCAGGAGATGCTTCACTTGTGTAACCGCTAATACTTATTCACACTGGGCCATCGAGCTCCGTTGACACTCGTGAATACACTAGGACAGAATAAATGAGTATGTTTTCTTTTCCAGCCGTTCTTTTACACTTAATAGATCTAAATCATAAAACGTGATAAAATGCAAATACAAGTTAATGCCCTCAGTAATTAAAAATTTACGTCAACATCCGTTTCTTATGACGTCCGGAAGAGACGATTATGATTTTATCAATTAACCGCATTTACAATTTCATAACAAGCTGATGGAAAGTTATTTGGTAATTGCCCTAAAATATAATTATAGTTCATCTAGAATACAATGTATTACTACGGTTATATAATTGTCTTTTTCCCTTTCGGGTTTCATTTAAGTTAATTAAATATGATTACTTAATTAAGGCTGAAAAGCCTTGATTTATTAATCATATTTAATTAACTGCTTGAAACAGGCCTTCAGGCCCGAAAAGTTGAATTTGCAAAATGTTGAATTTGCAAAAAATTGAGTTTCCTATCTAGAACACTATGTTGAATTTGCGAAAGCCTGCCAATGCTGGGTCTACTAAGACTAGCATCGTGGTGGACTACAGCGGTGGTAGCAACCCAATTTTTGTACGTTTTAAGTGCGGTGTATGCAAATCGGTCACGTTCAACATTAAATATATAAATAAATATATATGGACAAATAACACAGATTGAGCTAGCCCCAAAGTAAGTTTAAGACTTGTGTTGTGGGATACTAACTCAAAGATCCTGTATTTCATTACAAATACATATATAGATAAACATCCAAGACCCAGGTCAATCTGAAAAGGACAATTTTTCATCTTGACCTGACCGGGGATCGAACCCGGGACCATCCGTGTTGGCCGGCATGTTGACCGCTGCGCCACGGAGCTCGTTAACTGTCGTATTGAAGATTCCAATGTTAGTTCTTCATGTACTTGCATGCTCTGGTGTCATCATCTTCTCAACCGCTAGAAGTCCACTGCTGGTCACAGGAGAGGCCAAAGATTTCCATCATTGGCTTGTCCATACTCATCACGCTTGGAAAACGAGTTATTGAGCTCAGTTTGTTTGCCTTATATCTGTTCCAATGATGCTGTCAATCGAAATCGTTTTTTTACGGGTAGGAGATGGTTGGTCTGGGCGAACGTGATAAAGGATTTTTGGGATGCTACTTGCTTAGATGGATTGTGAAATGGTAAGTAGCTCGGGAGGCAGGGCGCGCGTACCCGATGCCATACCTGTAACCACCGGACAACCGGACAGGCAGTTGAGGATGACACCCCTGACCCTAGCTATTGTTATATATAAATAAATAAATATATAGGGACATATCACACAAATTGAGCTAGCCCCACAGTAAGGAGTGAACTTGTGTCGCAGGATACTAACTCAACGATACTATATTTTATATTATATACTTATTATAGATGAACATCCAAGACCCAGGTCACTCTGAAAAAGATCGTTTTTCATCATGACCTGACCGGGGATCGAACCCGGGACCTTCCGTGTCGCAGGCAGGCGTGTTGACCGCTGCGCCACGAAGCTCGTCACTTAACGTCAATTAACTTTCTCTAGGTGTAAGAATTTCTAAAATCGATCCAGTTGTTCCGGAGACTATTTAATGCAAACAACAAACAATCAAGTCTGTCCATTTTACCAAAGACAATATAATACTAACGTAATAGACTCCCCACCCCATACAAAATATTGGACCAAATTAAGGTTGCGAAGAGCAGGCGAATGTATGGCGCAGGAGAGTTGCTTGCTACTCGATACTAGATGGCGGTAAACTGCGTTAGCCTTTTGAATGATATTGTAAATGATGTAAAGTGGACTGTTGTATAGGCTGGTTAAATAAAAATCTGCGAGATATGAAATCAACGTGTCGTTTACTTGGCACACAACGAACAAGAGGGAAAAATACAAGTGTTGCCCTATAAAAATCTTAATTAACTATTTTAATGTTGGGTTTCCAACACCTTTAACTTACTAAATATATGGTGTCATTTTAAAATATTATGCCTAAAATATTGTTATGATTTTTAATAAGATATATTTTGTGAATAAGATAAGATTAAGATACATGTTGTGTAGTTTCGAGTGGCGAGTTCATCTATGCGAGTCTCTGAGAACAAATCGTACGATTAAGGCGTTTAGACCACATGACAAAACTGTTTGTACCGTACACAGTTAGAAGCAAAAACAAATTAATACATAATTGCTTTTCTATTGCGTCAATTGTTTGGCGCGAAGCCATTTCACCTTACACATACGTTGAGCAGAAATATCTTATAGCCATTGTGCGTTGACAAAAGAGCGGTTCGCGAAGCTGTAAATATGGAGGAACCAGGCGTCACTAAAGAACAAAAACCGTGATATTAGGATGATTAAGAAAGCGCCTTTGTAGCGTAGAAAGCGAAATTAAAACTTTGAAAGAGCACTGAACAGCGGATCTATCGGACGGTTGACATCTAGTTTGAAATTACTGTGAGGCGATTCGTCATCGTCAGGTCTTTTTAAGTCTCCACTGCAGGAGCACAACCCTCTCTGTACTACCAGAGCCATATATCGAGTATATTACGATACTTTGTACTTTCGCATGCAAGTACTATTATTAATTGAACTGCCTCCGTGGTCCAGTGGTTAAGGCGTTTGCCTTGTTGACCCGGGGGTCGTGGGTTCGATTCCCAGGGGAAGCATACTTTGTTAAGTTGTTTCCAGTTTGGTTAGGACATTGCAGGCATGAATCACCTGAATGTCTCATAAGAAAGATGATTCTGTGCTTCGGAAGGCACGTTAAGCCGGTGGTCTCGGCTGCCATCTGGTGGTCGTTAAAGGAACCACGTCAGAGGCCGAGAGGCAGTTCCGAAGAACTCTGACACCAGGGTGTGCATGGTCGACTGACCGTGTCACCTACACGAAATGAAGATGATGATGATGTTGTGGTTAGTATATCGTATCCTGAGTATATCGTGCCGTGTGGTCCCCGGCAGAGTAGAATAGGACCACTCAAAGTCTTCCCGCGGATGTCGTAAAAGGCGACTTAGGGAACATAAGCTTAACAAAGCTTTAAAATATCAAAGACACCTCTCCAATTCGTCTGGCCAGCGTGGAGAGTGTAGGCTAAATCCTCTGACTGCCCTGGCTTATATACGGCTCTGATAGTCAGAGAGGGTCGTGCTCCTGCAGTGGAGACTAAAAAAAGACCTGATGATGATGATGATTATATCAGCCCAGCATGCATAGCGAGAGATTAGACCACTAACATAAAACGAACAAAGAACTTTTTGAAGGATGTTTCATGTAACTCTGTGCTTCAAAATTTAGGGTTTATGTTACTTCGTATTGTTGACCATTATGTTTTACCTTTATGTGTCAGTTTAGTTCCTCCCAGGTCTGATATGAATTTCATACCGTCTAGAGTTATAGAAGGAAGCTGATTTTGATTGTATATCAGTAGAAGCAACTGAATTGTATGCTTTATTCCAGCTTCATTATTATAAAACGTAGGTATGAGCACGAGCGGATGTAAATATTGACTTTTCTTGATTCGCCGTGCTCTTGACATTATTTTATGTTTGCATAAATCGTATTAATAAAGCATGCGTATTGTTTACGTATTTAACCTACTTGTGGGATAGGTTCTTATTTTCATTCCTACTCATTAAGAACATTAAGTTCCCGATCATGTACTCAACGTGGCGCTACGGAACACAGACTACACCTCTGCCGTTTCTAGATATACTTAAGGAATAAAATCCCAACATAATCAGCTGTTATGAATTTAGGTTTTGGATAGCTCTTTTTCTTTTTTCTTTTTTCTCCTTTTTTCTTTTATTTTAGGTTATGGCATCGGGAGCTGCTACTTGCTTATCCTCAAACTATGCAATTGTCCCGTCCTCAGCCCAAAAACTCCTTCCCTTACCACGCTTTAAAATCGGTTTCGAAGGGCAGTAGTGTCGAAATCAAGATATGCAAGCAAACTGCACTCACCAACCTGTTTGACAAGCGTGGTGAGTATGGCAAATCCCCTAATGTAAATCCTTGGGGGAGGCCCGTGTCCAACAGTGTACTTTGAAAGGTTGAGATACTCTACTGCTCGATGAGTGACTCTATTTAAAACTATAAAAGACGATTGGGATTTATTCCCACATATTGCCAAATTGTCGGTTATAATTAATTTTCTATAGTAAATACATTAAAGTACATTTTCTACATTCCAGTAACGTTCGACGGCGAGACGATAGAAGGTGCGCCTCCATTATGGTGCGCGGCGGCGGCGGGTCACCTGGCGCTCGTGCGGTTGCTAGTTCGTGCGGGCGCGAACGTCAACAGCACGACGCGCACGCACAGCACGCCGCTGCGCGCCGCCTGCTTCGACGGCCACTACGACATTGTCAAGTTCCTAGTCGAGAATGGCGCCGGTGAGTGTCTTCTTGTCTGTAAAGTGCGGTATCCTAGCGCTCGTGCGGGCGCGAACGTCAACAGCACGCCGCTGCGCGCCGCCTGCTTCGACGGCCACTACGACATTGTCAAGTTCCTAGTCGAGAATGGCGCCGGTGAGTGTCTTCTTGTCTGTAAAGTGCGGTATCCTAGCGCTCGTGCGGGCGCGAACGTCAACAGCACGCCGCTGCGCGCCGCCTGCTTCGACGGCCACTACGACATTGTCAAGTTCCTAGTCGAGAACGGCGCCGGTGAGTCTCCCCTTGTCTGTCCCCACAGACTTCTACACCCTTATTTAAAATTCAATACACAAACTTTAAGAGGTGACTCAGCCCATCAACATGAACAACTTTTGATATGACCAATGCTGGGAACCCAAAAATAAAATTACATACCTATACAAAAGTGTCCAGCTGATCGGACCAAATGTATGGAAAAGGTAAAAATTATATTGAATTTTCAGCATAGGTCCCATAACAAAAGTGTTCATGTTGTTGGGCTGAGTCACCTCTGAAAGTTTGTGTATTGAATTTAAAATAAGGGTAGGTATATAAGCTGAGGTAGACCCGGTACCCGGTAGAATGTCCCGATTTCGTTCAAAAGGAGCTTATTAACACCGTTGCGTTTAGCTCACACCTAAACTCTATACCGTGAAGACGCCGTCATTGTCACGTGAAAGGATTTCTTTTAAATGTCTGTTTCTTGGAGTAAGGTACGTCTACCTCAATTAACATACATAGAAATTTTATATTTATTTATTTATTTAAACTTTATTGCACAATTTAAAAAAATGTGTACAAAAGGTGGACTTAATGCCATATGGCATTCTCTCCCAGCCAAACCTTTAGACCAAAAAGAAAATTAAAAATGGGTGGTGGGTGGTGCGATAAAGTGCATATAAAGCGGTATATACTGCTTGCAGTGAGAACAATATGTACGAGAAGTTTAAAGTTGCATTAGATTTTAAGTTTGCTGAAACTCTTTCTATCCATGATCCATTTATATCAAGTGATCTATTTATGCCCTTTGAATATTATTTTGTTCCTTAACCAAGGGAGTTTAACTGTTTTTTCTCCTTTCCAGACATAGAAATAGCGAATCGCCACGGGCACACTTGTCTAATGATAGCGTGCTATAAGGGCCACATAAAGATAGCGAAGTACCTCCTTTCCCTGAACGCTGACGTGAACAGGAAGAGCGTGAAGGGCAACACGGCGTTACACGACTGCGCCGAAAGCGGATCTCTACACATACTCAAGATGCTGCTCAGTCATGGCGCGACGATGGATGTAGATTCCTATGGTAAGTCTTCTTAAAAGCACTTCAAAGACTTCATACAGATACTGAAGGTCTCTCAATGCTCACGTCAATTCGTGTCGTGTCGAGCTCCGTGGCGCAGCGGTCAACACGCTAGCCTGCGACACGGGGGTCCCGGGTTCGATCCCCGGTCAGGTCAAAATGGAAAAAGATCTTTTTCATATTGACCTGGGTCTTGGATGTTTATCTATATAAGTATATATTATAAAATATAGTATCGTTGAGTTAGTATCCTGCGACACAAGTTCACAACTTACTGTGGGGCTAGCTCAATTTGTGTGATATGTCCCTATATATTTATTATTTATTTATTTATTTATTTAATAGGAAGAGCCGATGTAGATTCCTACGATAAGTCTTCATAAGTTCAATAGATATGATAGAGACTTACCAGGATCTCATAGATACGACGGTCTCAATGCTCATGTGGATAAGAAGAGCCTTGAGGGTGATACGCCATTGCCAGACTGCACCGAGGGTCGATCTATACATATACTCAAGATGCTGCTCAGTCATGGCACGACGATAGATGTAAATCTCATGTAGATAGCGAAGGTCTCTCATCACTCACGTGAATAAGAAAAGCCTAACCGGGACCTACCAGGACCTCACATAGATGAGGTTGGTCTCTCGACTGTCACGTGAACAGGAAGAGCCTAGAGGGTAACACGCCATTGCACATAGCTGTCAGTTTTAAAAGTGGAAGAGTCTCAGCAATGGCATAGGCAAAAGTGGATGATGACAGCAATCTTGCAGAGGCGTGTCTCCCTCTAGATTTTCGCTTAGCCTTTAGATTTTCGAAAAAGTGTTTTCACCAAAAATGGCTTGTTTTTTACGTCGTCACTTTAAATTGTAAACAGTAGTTTTAATTAAGAAAGGTTATCCAGAAACACTCCGAACAAAAAAAATACAATTATCTCCCCGACTTCTTTCAAATGATTTATTTCAAATGGGGTCAGTACCCGATAAATTCATTAATTTAAGCAAAAGAGCGATCAACACCTTGAAGTGAATTTGTCAATCTTTCAGGTATGACGCCACTCCTAGCGGCATCGGTGACGGGCCACACGCACATCGTGGAGCATTTAATTAGCGTAGAATACGGTTTAGTTACTCGCCAGCAGCGAATCGACGCGTTAGAACTGCTAGGCGCCACCTACGTCGACAAGAGAAGAGACATGGTTGGAGCGCTGGCGCTTTGGAAACGGGCCATGGATGACAGGTACCATTTTAATTTAGTCAGTTTTCTCTCGTTTTGGGAATATCCGTCTCGAAGGACCAATAATGCATTTTTAGCTAAATAGTTATATATACGAAAGATACGTTGACGGCTATGCGTTTATTTTGAACACTAAAGTTAAAGTACAGAATACGGCGGCCGAGGCCAAAAGTAGGTGGCATGCACAACATTTTTAAGAGGCGAGTTTTGTAGCTAGATGTCGTCGCAGTAGGACGTGATTAGTGTCATGGTGTGATCAATAGCCAGAAATGACGAACCAATTGTTGTGTTGTAGGAACTGTGATAATTCTCTATATAAAAACCTTATTTCAGGCCGCAGATCTAATATGTACTTATGTTAATTCTAGATTCCCGGCCGACGGCAGCGAACCTATCCCTAAGCCTAAAGACGTGCCCCGCATAGAAGCATATGACTACGCGGTCGAGCCAAGCAATGCGCAGCAACTGGAAGAAATACTGGCTGACCCCGACGCTATGCGCATGCAAGCGCTCGTCATCCGGGAGAGGATTCTAGGTGAGATGAATTGTTAGACCCAGCAAGGCTATCATCAAGTATAAAGCAGTGCCCCATAAGGAAGCATACGACAACGCGGTTGAGCCCAGCAATGCGCAGCAACTGGAAAAAATACTGGCTGACCCAGACGCTATGCGCATGCAGGCGCTCGTCATCCGGGAGAGGATTCTAGGTGAGATGAATTGTTAGACCCAGCGAGGCTATCATCAAGTATAAAGCAGTGCCTCATAAAGAAGCATACGACTACGCGGTCGAGCCATGCAATGCGCAGCAACTGGAAGAAATACGGGCTGACCCCAACGCTATGCGCATGCAGGCGCTCGTCATCCGAGAGAGGATTCTAGGTGAGATGACTTGTTAGAACAAGCGAGGCTTTCATCAAGCCTTCCCTGTAAAGAAGCATAGGACTATTTAGTCGAGCCTAGCAATGCGCAGCAACTGGAAGAAATACTGGCTGACCCCGACGCCATGCGCATGCAGGCGCTCATCATCCGGGAGAAGATTCTAGGTGAGATGACTTGCTAGACCCAGCGAGGCTATCGTCAATATAAAAAGATGGTAAAACCTTTGGAGAGCAGCAACTCTCAAGTTTTTCGGTGTGGGGCGAAAGCTACGTTCCCAGAAGGGCTTCCCTATGTGCTAGTCCACCGGTACCGCCGAGCGATCACTGAATTCAGGTTTCAGCGAATTTAAGCAGCTGGCCGGGGCCTAGTCAGCTACTGCTATGGCAGACGCTGTAACGGGCCCGACGTTCTTGAAAAACGTGTTGTAGAAAGAAGCCTTAAAGTCTTGTTTAATCTTTGATTCCTTCCGTTTGCAGGCCCCGCCCACCCCGACACGTCGTACTACGTGCGCTACCGCGGCGCCGTGTACGCCGACGCGGGGCGTTTCTCCCGCTGCCGCCAGCTGTGGCACCACGCGCTCGACATGCAGCGGGCCGTACTGCCGCCGCTGTCGCCGCTCACGCAGTCTAGCCTCTACAGCTTCGCGGAGCTGTTCTCCTACATGCTGCTGGAGAGAGCCAGGCCTCCGCTCAGAGGTGAGACATACAAACTATCTGGCGTTATGAATTAAGGTGATCTCGCAACCCTGTGAAAGTTCAACAACTGGTACTAGATGGCGCTTTGTGGCCTGAATCGTAATCGCTTGGCGGAGGATATCACCTTGTTTGACCTCATCTAATTATGTGACTTTCAGGTTTGAACGTGAAAAAATAAATAAAAAACATATAGTAGCTGAGGATAGAGAAACCTGGAAATCACTCCACCGTCAATAGTCTAGCTCTTAAGAAGAACATTGTAAATTGCGTTTCTAAATGGCGACAATTATTGGCTTTTCGTTCCATATCTTCCGTCGTTTGAAGTTAGGACGCACACTTATTATTCAGTCAAGTAAATTTAGGGTTTCTTTTTTTATTTCCGCGGTACCTTTATCATGGTAAATACATTGTAATAATTTGATTTCCAGGTCGCATAGTCCCCCCAGTGACGATCGACGATGTAGAACCAGTTTTCAAAAAGGCGCTCTCTGAGATCGACCGCGGAATGGAGATGCTGGACTGCACCAAACTCAGCATCGACCGGGAACAAACACTAACGACGTTGCAGAGGGTGCTTGTGATATCTCTACATCTGGCGACAGTGATGGCGAAACTATTGGCCGAGCCGGACTGTACTGAGGAGACGTCGAAGCGGATTCATAAACAAGTGTACGCGCTCGTCAAGCTAGATATTAAGGTGAGTGACTATAAATGCTGTCGCAACGAAACTTAACAAACGCAAAGGCAGATAAAACGTGATTTACACATTTTTCTATAAGCCATGGTAACCTGATAAGTAGCGTGGAGATGCTGGTCGGCGCCAAACTCAGCATCGACTGGGAACAAACACGAACGACATTGCAGAAGGTGCTAGTGATATCCCTACATTTGGCGACGGTGATGGCGAAACTATTGGTGGAGCCCAACTGTACTGAGGAGACGTCGAAGTGGATTCATAAACAAGTGTATGCGCTCGTAAACTAGATTTTAAGGTGAGTGGCTTTCACAAATGCTGTGCTAACAAGACGACATTCATCAATCATCATAGACAAGCGCAAAGGCAAATAAAATTTTACACATTTTCCTAAATGTAAGTGATGGTGACCTGATAAATAGCGTGGAGATGCTGGACTCCATCAAACTCAGCATCGACCGGAAACAAACACTAACGACGTTACAGAGGGTGCTAGTGATATCCCTAAATTTAGCGACGGTGATGGCGAAACTGTTGGCCGAGCAGGACCGTACTGTGGGAACGTCAAAAAGGATTCATAAACAAGTGTACGCGCTCGTCAATCGAGATATTAAGGTGAGTGCCTATAAATGCTGTGGTAACGTGTACCAAAGATACACTTACAAACGCAAAGGCAGATAAAACGTGATTTTCACATCTCCCGGTGACCTGATAAATAGCGTGGAGATGCTGGACTGCACCAAACTCAGCATCGACCGGGAACAAACTTTAATGACGACAATGATGATAACTGTGTAAATGGCACTCGGCAGGTGCGGCAGGGGCGCTCGGCGCTGCACGTGGCGTGCTGCGGCGGCGCGGGCGGCGCGGCGCGCGGCGCCTGGCTGTCGGCGCCGGCCGACGCCGCGCCCGCCTGCGCGCAGCTCGTGCAGCTCATGCTGCGGCTGGGCGCCGCGCCCGACGCGCGCGACGCCGACGGCAACACGCCGCTGCACCTCGTGGCCAAGGTATCGCTCTCTCACAGCTCACAATGACACAGTGGCCGTCGGCGCCGGCCGACGCCGCGCCCGCCTGCGCGCAGCTCGTGCAGCTCATGCTGCGGCTGGGCGCCGCGCCCGACGCGCGCGACGCCGACGGCAACACGCCGCTGCACCTCGTGGCCAAGGTATCGCTCTCTCACAGCTCACAATGACACAGTGGCCGTCGGCGCCGGCCGACGCCGCGCCCGCCTGCGCGCAGCTCGTGCAGCTCATGCTGCGGCTGGGCGCCGCGCCCGACGCGCGCGACGCCGACGGCAACACGCCGCTGCACCTCGTGGCCAAGGTATCGCTCTCTCACACCTCACAATTACAGCTCCAACTGTACACAGATGGCGCTATATTTCAAAGATATTCACTATAACAACTTACTACAAAAAGATTTTCCATTATTCAATTTGTTCAGATTTCAATAATTTATCTTACAAATAAATCATCATCATCATCAGGTCCGTTTTTGGGCGCCACTGCAGGAGCATTACCAGAGGGTAATGCTCTGGTAGATACAGAGAGCTGTATCTACCAGAGCCATACTTAGGCTACAGTAGTCAGAAAATTTGCCCATCACTCCCCATGCTGGCCAGACGGGTTGGAGCTTTCGAATATACCCACAATCACTTCTAAGCTTCACAAATTGTAATTAGTCTAGTTAACTAGCAATGGAGGACTACTGCCATCTATCGTTATCCTTTTAAATCTTAGCTTTGCAAAGTATGTGCCCCCGCATGCATTGAATGCATGAACATGCTCCGAAACATTTATCACTGTAGACTTATAATATCTACACCTGTATTACCAATTCGTTAACACAAATTTCAAGTACCAAATCTACCTTTCCAGCTAAACCCATGCCCCGCGGAGGTTGTCCGCGAACTCCTCGCGCACGGCGCGCACATCGACACCGTGAACTACGAGGGCGAGACGCCCGAAGAGATCCTCAAGTCCTCCCAACAGAGCCTGGCAGCCATCGTCAACCCGCTCCGCTACACGACACTCAAATGTCTGGCGGCGCGCACCGTGAAAAACTATCGCCTGCCCTACCGCCATGCCGTACCGCAGTGTCTCCACTCCACCATCATCACGCACTGAAGGCACCCCCCCCTCCTCTGTCGGCCGAGGTGAGTCGTGACGTGGAATCAACAGTATTGTTACATCTAACCGAGCGGCTGTCTGCCTCTTGATATGCAAAGCCAATCAGGTGCCCCAATATTTCACCGCTAACTGGTGAAACTGCGCTACACGTCACGCACTAAAGGCACACTTGTCGGCCGAAGTGAGACGTGACGTGGAATCAACAGTATTGTTACATCTAACCGAGCTTGCGGGCAAATACTGCGCTCTACCAGAAGGTATGCCACATTTACACTCAGCCTTATTAGGCAGGGAAGTGAGCAAGATGTTGGGCAGGAAAGTGAGCTGGGAAGTGGGCTGGAAAGTGAAAAGGAAAGCGGGAAGCGCGAGTATGTAAACTCGCGCTGTCACTGCTCAAGTCGGTGCGACTGCCCGACGCTCCCTCGATTGTCTATTTCGCTAAGTCAAAGGACAACGCGATCACGAGCGAGTGTTTACAGTCATTAATGCGAGTTTTTCTTCTTATTGAGTCGAAATGGCTTATTTCAATCAAATATCTTTTGATCAGTATTTGGCCACGCTGATTGCCCTGTCGTTGGCTTCATTAAGGTCCTGTACAGTGCAAGTATTAAGGCAGTTAGGGCACGACAAAAGGTGAGGCAGCGACATACTATTAGTCGATAAATAAAGAAGTATGAAGACTGAGTGTGAATACTTGCTTGCGTCGTTGCCGCAGAAGTATTTAGAGAAATATTTCTGGCATCGACAGTGGTTGAGTGTAAATGTGGCATTACATACCCTAAGCAGTTCTGCCTCTTGATATGCAATGCCAATCAGGTGCCCCAATGTTTCAGCTGGCTGATGTATGCCCAGTGGATAATGGCACTATCCTACAGTGAAATCTGTCCATCAGGTAGGTTCTTACAAAAAGCATAGTGGTGATGCTAATAGCAGAATTTTGGAATTGATATTTCTTACCGACATGGATTTGACTGATACATTGAAGACGGATTTCGATATATTTTGTTGATAAAAAGCATTTTATAGTAGAATGCCAATCAGTGTGATTTATTTATAATTTTGAGGCTACTTATTTTATTGTGATAACGTTTTGCGACGCTGGATGTAGATGTGAAATTCTGATTTAGGTTTTAGAGCCAAGTACGGCAACACATTGTATATATGGGAAGTACATAGCTTGAATCACCCTTGCTTTATTTTATTTCTTAAAATACTTATTATTATATTTCTTTGCAATATCATTGAAGTTCATAGAATTATTTCTATTTGTAATTATTTAATTTGTAAATGTAGTTCATTTGGTAGATATCGAAAATATTGCTTTATCAAAAGTGTTTTGGATTTATTCAAAGATTTTCTATTGTATCGTTTTATATATTTTATCACAAACTTATTTTAATTGGGTTTTCTTTGATTATTTACTTGTTTGCACGACGCAGGAAGGCGCTATCGTTATATCGATATTGATTATATACAATAAATTCTTGTAATAAGTGCGAAAGGAAAAACTCACAATGGTATAATATTTTAGCGCCCCAAAAAATTGGCTCAGATAATCACAAAACTATTGGAGTATAAAAAATGAAGTTCATCCCAGAGTCCCAGAGACACTCTTAGACCCAAAGAGGTTGTCTCTTCCGCAATATCTAACAATGCCTAAGTATGCTCAAAATACTTGCTCATGACTGCCATTTGTTTAAATTTGTCCTCAGCAGCGTTAAACGTCCAAAAAGATCTATAACATCGGAGTATTCAATCAAATAAAATAAAAAATATATTCTTACGTCTTAGCGTAGATTCGATGTTGTTAAATTACGAGTCTATCTAATGTTCAGATTTGTCGGACTACCGGCACAGATTGTATGGAGAGCCTAACAAGAGCTCTCCAATATACGTCGAAGTTTGGCTGATACACTTCCGTGTGTCTACATTAATTAAAAGGAGTAATTTTCGAGTTGCTCCATACATATTCGGGCGGCTTTTTATTTGAATTCCTTAAAGTCTCATCGCCATATACACATTATTCGCACTACTGAAATAAATATGACAACTAAAAGCCGAGCGGCATAAGTCTGCAGTTGCCAACCTGGTTTATAATTTCCGAACATTTATCTACACATTCGATTTTACCGCCAGACTTAACTAAATAATGCTGGCCCGAATGTGTGTGTAGCAACCCTTTAATAAAAAAAAATAAGAGGTTCCAATCCTTGTCAGGTTGTTTGGATAAAATGAATGATACCTAAATGATTGTATTTTTGCATGCCAACTAGTGTTAGATGATGCCAAATTGTAATGCCATGTCACACCGAAGTCGCATCGAAAAAGTGATACTTGTTTTTAAGATTCCGTCAAGCGCGAACAGTGACGCGCCGGGCGGTGACGTCACGGGTAGCGGTTGACGTCATAATGTCGCGTACTGTTAGTCGCCGGGAGCGTCGATACAATTTCGAGCAAGTGCGGGCGCATTTCATTTGGGTACAACTTTAGCTATACAACGTGTTATTGAAAAAGCGCAAAACCGCAGGTACCCAACAAATTTAGTATAAAATAATTATATAAATTATTAAAAATAATTTTCAAGGATTATTAACGAAGATATTGTTCTTTTTTTGATTTCTCGTGTTTGTTGCAAATTAAAAAGTCTATGGTAATAACGCGCGATCTACGGCGACGTTGCCGCCGCATGATAGAGTTAAGTAACGATCAAACACGAATACCACTATTTTATATTTGTAGAATCGATTCTACTCTCGGTTCTGAGCAAACTTATTTCAGGTGCTTCATTATTAACACGTTGTATAGATAGGTTTACGATTGGTTCGACTCTTTTTTTTATTACGCAAACTTTATGTCGTAAAAGTAAAGTAAAGAAAGCAATATCGATAGTGGAGCATTATCTATGTAGCACTATATGGTTTGCGCCCGCGCCGCTCGAATGGGGTGACGTCACGGCCTCGGGGCTAGACTCGACTCTCGTACCGCGGATCAGTCTCTAGTCCTTTTGTATCTTAGTACATCATCGTAAGGTAATGCCATTCGATAAATTGTTTATGAAATTACACTATCACCGAGTGATCGTTGAACTCATTATATCAATGTAAAAACAAATTAGAAAGTAAGTAGATATATTAGAAATAAAAGAGATACGATTAAATTGGTATTCTATATTAGTTAGATGGGTAATATGACAAAATA
Organism: Rhodophaea formosa; assembly: GCA_963082605.1. Taxonomy (NCBI): domain Eukaryota; kingdom Metazoa; phylum Arthropoda; class Insecta; order Lepidoptera; family Pyralidae; genus Rhodophaea; species Rhodophaea formosa. The sequence continues at coordinate 3,339,614 of OY720219.1, forward strand.
AGCTATTAGAACTGAATTTGAAATACAAATACTTTAATTTTTATTTGTGACGAGCTACTCGATGTTATATTGTGTGTATTTACTCATAGTATATTTTGAATTTAGTAATACTGCGTGATTACATGATCCTAGTTATTTTTGAAATTAATAAAAATGCTTTAAAATAATTGTTGTTTTACTCTGCCCTGTTTGTACGGACTTAGGCTCGAATACTCAAGAATATATTCACGTACTATCACTCCCTAGACTTTATGATACAGAGATTTCATTTGAATATTCGAACCTCTAAAGTAAGAAGCAACGCGACTTGATACCGTAAAGCCCGCTCCACACTCTCGGCAAAACTACACGAGAATAGGCGAATACGAGAGTGTGGAGGCGAATACGAGAGTATTCGGCAAGTCTCAGCTATATTCGTGTAGTCTCCATGGTGGCGGTATTGCGTCTTTTTAACGCCTTTTAATAACTATTTTTCTCATTGTAAGAAGTATAATACGCTACAAGACATAATGCTATAAGGCCGCAGCAGTTTCAACGTCCATCTTCAACGTCCTCAAACAGACAACTGTGCTAAACGAGAGTGTAGAGAGCAGTTCTCGATCTCGTCTTGTTTCGGCGAATACCGGGAACGAAACCTCTCGACGAGAGTGTGGAGCGGGATTTAGGCAGCAGGTACAAGTCTTCATACCGTAAGGCAGCAGGTACAAGTCTTCACATGTCCGAAAATTTCTACTGGACCGATTTTAGAAATTCTTTCAACGTTGGATACGTAGGTACCTACGTGCCCTGAGTGCCATAGGCTATGTATGTACCACGGGCGAAGCCGTGGCGGAGCTAGTTTAATTCTTCTTACTCTATTATTTACTTACGTCATAGGTACATATATTTATTTACTTACTTTATGGGTATATTTATTTACTTATCTTTAGTTTGTAATACAATTTGACTCTGGTATTGTCAAATAAATTTAAAGACGCTCATAAGCTTTTACAATACCCTATGTATGGCAATTTCCATTGACAATCACTGGTATAGGAAGACATTGTGAAGAAATCAGTACACTTATGTACGTGTTGAAGGATTGAAGTGAGTGTCAAAATATTCGTGTGCATTTCCCCAGCGGAAAAGTATTGAATAATAAATGTTGAATATACTAGATCGTTAGTTCAAAGCTGCCTTCGAATGTTTATCGATGAATGAAATTCGTGTATTCAGTAATTTTTGAGAAATTCGTCAAAAACATATTACGCCAGAGAAACGTTTCCCTGGCGGAATTTTGTCAGGGATCCAAAATTTAATTAGTAGAGCAATTAGTTAATCATAAGAGATAAATGTTTATGCATAAATGGAATTTGTGTGTCATAGGCCTCCGAAGTTATTCAAAATGCCGCTGGGGAAATGTTCGGCCTTTTGCTGGATCTCATAAACGGTTTGGAATACGGTCTTGGATTTTTTTACACACATTGCTATTAATTTGTTTATAACGCCTATAAAAACAGAATCCAAAAAAACACAGCCACTTATGATTAAAAAATATATACATAAAAGTAGGTATTTTGGTTCTAGTAGCTGAACTAAAGGACCTAATGGAAAGTTTTAAACGTCTATTTATATATTATAACTGCCTCCAACATCTGCGAAAGTATGTTTGTAATAGAGTAAGTATAAAAAAAGATACAACAAAAATAATGTCTCACGGACATCATGATTTTGAATCCGTCTATTGTAGGAGTTTTATATTATGTGGCAAGTTGTAACTAATTTCAATGGTTTGTTTATTTATTCATCTATACGCATTCTAATAATTAGCTTAATCCAATTAGTAATAAAAGTAATATCGTAAAAAAACCAGTGACACTTAATCTTGGTTATAAACCGACCAATTTCGGATGGCTATGAAAAAGCGACCATTTCATATAAATTGCTGTCATTCCAAACATTACTACGTAATACCACTATAAATGAGGTACAGGCGCGGACACAAGTCTTATTTACAGTATTAATCTATAAATGGTTTGTAGTTATTTGTGTTATTTCTGAGTAGATGGGAGACTGTATATATCTCACTTTAACTTTCAATAATGATACAAATTTAAAACGTCAATCTGTTATGTATACTATTACTATAATACTATAAAGAGAAAAGATTTGATTGTTTTTATGTATGCATACAATTGACTTTAAAACTGGACCGATTTTCAAAGTTCTTTCACTTATATAAAGCTCATTTAGCTGCGGGTCACATAGGCCATAAAATACGAGCACAAAGTCCCGGGAAATTTGCTAATATGAAAAGCTAAGGTCTGTTAGACGGTTAATATATTCTTTTATAAGTACTTAGATGATAAATGCAGGATTTGTCTACCATACAGAAATAACCTTCTGGTAAATTTTTTTTTTTACAGATCAGTAATATTTTACGTTTACCGGTTGCTAGGTATCAGTAATAATAGAAATATACAAAATAGGTACCATAAGAACTTATATACAAACTAGAATGCTTACGAATGATAGAAACCGGCAAAGAGCTAGTTGTACTCGCGTACGATGTGTTCCGTACCATTATTATAAAATATCAGGCAAAAAAGCGACAAAAATCAGGTTTCTGGCATTGGAGCCCTTCCTTAAATAATTACGTTATTCCGTTTTTAGTAAATGTTGTTTGCGGCAACAGATATAGGTGCCTACATCATCTGTGACAATTTTAACAGCCTAGTTATAACGGTTCATAAAAAACAGCCTGGTGAAAAACAGGCAAACGGATGGAAAGACAGTGGAGTCTTCGTAATAAAGTACTGTTTTACCCTATACGCACGAATACTTATTTACTAAAAATACTTATTTTAAAAGAGTAAATCTAAATAATAAGCAATATGTATTTAAGCATCTATTTTAACTAAACGCTTATGTATTGAGTATGCGTCTGTACCAAATAACGTCAGTAATATTGCAAATTTCAGAAGTAAGATACTTGTACTGAGCGGTCGCTTTTTCATAGCCATCCGAAATTGGTCGGTTTATAACTAAGTTCTAAGTGCCACTGGTTTTTTTACGATTTTTCTTTTTTTACTAATTGGATCAAGCTAATTATTATAATGCGTATAGATGAATAAATAAACAAACCATTGAAATTAGTTACAACTTGCCACATAATATAAAACTCCTACAATAGACGGATTCAAAATCATGATGTCCGTGAGACATTATTTTTGTTGTATCTTTTTTTATACTTACTCTATTACAAACATACTTTCGCAGATGTTGGAGGCAGTTATAATATATAAATAGACGTTTAAAACTTTCCATTAGGTCCTTTAGTTCAGCTACTAGAACCAAAATACCTACTTTTATGTATATATTTTTTAATCATAAGTGGCTGTGTTTTTTTGGATTCTGTTTTTATAGGCGTTATAAACAAATTAATAGCAATGTGTGTAAAAAAATCCAAGACCGTATTCCAAACCGTTTATGAGATCCAGCAAAAGGCCGAACATTTCCCCAGCGGCATTTTGAATAACTTCGGAGGCCTATGACACACAAATTCCATTTATGCATAAACATTTCTCTCTTATGATTAACTAATTGCTCTACTAATTAAATTTTGGATCCCTGACAAAATTCCGCCAGGGAAACGTTTCTCTGGCGTAATATGTTTTTGACGAATTTCTCAAAAATTACTGAATACACGAATTTTATTCATCGATAAACATTCGAAGGCAGCTTTGAACCAACGATCTAGTATATTCAACATTTATTATTCAACACTTTTCCGCTGGGGAAATGCACACAAATATTCAATGTATATTTTTGATTGTTTTGGTTTATTGGTTTTAATAAAAATGCATTGACGATTTACTTCGTTTATTATAAATTATCATAGTCATGATCAAACATATAATTGTCACGAAACTAGATAACACACATTGATTATTGTCAATATCGCTTACTAATAAAGTGTAATAATTAAAAACATAAAAAACATACAGTAAGCTACAAAAGTTATGCGACCAAGTTTAATTGGACATTTAAGTCACAATTATTATAAAATTTTCTCCAGTTTTATAAAAAAAACTTTCAGTCACTTTCGAAAGCCTCCTTCAGCTTCTCAGAAGACACAACAGCCAAAGACGCCTCCAACGGAGAGGCTCCCGGGAACTTAGTCCACAGACGCACGGCCTCTTCATAATTGGTCTTTAAAACAAAGGCCATGCGATCGCCATGCCTATTCTTCTTCTTCGCGATTTTAACCACAGAGTTCTCATCAATTTTTTTGAGCTGTAGCTTGCGTAAGGCACACACGAGAGGCCAGAAAGAGAATAGGTGATCGAAGTGCTCTGCCCCTGTGACCGCGGAGAGATACAACTTGCATTTTTCAGTATCCTCATTGTCCCAGGTCAGGCAAAGGCGTGAGGCCTCCTCTGACACGATGTTGGGGAATTTAAGCCGGTTCTCGAAGACGAAAGCGGCGACCAGGCCTGTCACCCTATTCTGGGTAAACTCGAAGATTTCAATAGGCACTTTGAGACCGGTTCGCTTCACAATCAATGGAGAGCTGGAAATAGAAATTCATGATTTAAAGTGGATATAGAGAAACGATTGACCTAAGATCAGGGGCGTATCTTCAAGGGCTTTTTAGGGCTGTAGCCTAGAGCCCCATGAATCCAAAGGCCCCCAAATTTGCAGAGCAGAGAATGTAATATTTTTTTTATAATGGAAGAAAATGTATTAATGCGACTTGTTACTTCATAAAGTAAACTGACGATCGACGAAGATGATCTATCTAGCTAGATATACATATATGAGTGCATAATAATATCCTACAACTTATGGTGCCGAGACATGGATTCTTACGAAAGGAACCATGAATAACATTGCTGTGTCGCAAAGAGCCATGGAGAGAGCCATGCTTGGCATCAAATTACAAGGTGTGCAAGATCGAGTTCGCAACACTGAGATCCGGCGTAGCACGAAAGTTCACGACGTGTTTTCAAGGGTTGGAGACAGGCTGTCACCGAGTGGTATCCCAGTAATGGGAAACGTAGTGTTGGTCGTCCGGCAGCTAGGTGGGCCGACGACAATAAACAGATTTCAGGAAAGAACTGGATTGCGAAGGCTAGGGAGGGCAACAAAGGGAGGCTTATTCGCAGCAGTGGGTTATGGAAAGCGGATGATGATGTTTAGAATAAAAGTAAACACTTACTTCTTGGCGAGCCACATGCCCTCGAAGACCTTGTTTTTGCCCGGCTCGACGGTCTTCATCAGCTGCCGCAGCTTGTAGGCCTGCGACAGGAACCACTCGATGTTAGCTCCTACCTGGAAAAAGCAATGACAGGACGTCATCCTGCTGCTGAAGGCGACTACGATCCGACGTCATAAATAAATAGGGACAAATCACACTAATTGAGCTAACTCGTCAATACCTAAGCTTTGAACTGCAGGCCTATTTGCTAACTTTTGACAGCTACGGTGTGTATCATTTTCATGGTAACTTCAATATTCATTACGGCTTCGGTATGAATTACTATTTTTAATTAAGATATGAAAATCGTAATGGATGCTGAAGTGACATCAAATCGTTGTAAACCGAGTTAGCAAATCGGCCTACTGGTGTCGTAGGATATTAACTCAACGATACTTTGTTGTATAATGGATAATAAATAAATATAATCAATATAAATAAATATTACGGACAAATCACACAGATTGAGCTGGCCCCTAGGTAAGTTCGAGACTTGTGTTATGAATACTAACTCAACGCAACTAATATTTTATTACAAATACCATCATCAGGTCTTTTTAGTCTCCACTGTAGGAGCACGACCCTCTCTATACTGCCAGAGCGATATATATCTAAGCCAGAGTAGTCAGAGGATTTGGCCTACACTCTCCACGCTGGCGTTGGAGAGGTCTATTTGATGTTTATAAGCTTTGTTTTGCTTGTTTCCTAAATCGCCTTCTACGACATCCACGGAAAGACTTGGAGTGGTATTATGCCGGGAACCACACAGCTAACAAATACATATTATAGTTAAACATCCAAGACTCAGTTCAATCTGAATTCAGATCGTTTTCCATCATGACCTGACCAGGGTTCGAACCCGGGACCACTCGTATCGCTCGTTAACTAGTGAATCAGCGAAATTCAAATATGATACGTGATATTCTCGGTATGCAGTACCTACCTACGACACATGAAGAGATGCAATTAGAGTCCTCGCAATGGGAACATTTGGCAGCACAGCGGCCAAAATGGCGCAGGATGGTGAATAGCCTAGTACGCGAGTTCGAGGATCAGCGTAAAGCTTCCTCAAGTAAAGACCTCGATTCTAAACGCGACCAAGTAAAGGCCCGCCCACCTGCTACCATAACCTATAATTATGAGGACGGTGTTCTTACGTGCCCACAATGTGCACGAAGTTTCGCCGCAAAAAAAAGGCTATATAAGCCATTTGCGAGCACACGATCGCCAAAACACCGACTAGGAGTCGAAGAGGTCGCCATGGCCGAAATCGGTCGGACACATCATCATCATCATCACGCAGTACCTAGTATTATGTTTCAAATATTTTGTATCTATGGGCTTTTGGTGCCGGATTTTAGTAAATAAAAGGTGCTAAGGAAGGTGTAAAATAAAAAATTATAATAAATTAATATGGACAAATCACACAGATTGAGCTAGCCCCAAAGTAAAGTCGAGACTTGTGTCATGGGATACTAACTCAACTATACTATATTTTATAATAGTTATAATAGATACTTATATAGATAAACATACAAGACCCCGGGCCGGGCCCCGGGGATCGAACCCGGGACCATCCGTGTCACAGGCAGGCGTGTTGACCGCTGCGCCACGGAGCTCGTCAAAATCTAGTATTTAATAAAAGACCTGAAGGAATTCCGCATCCTTGTACACGTTGTAGAACTCGTAGCCGGAGAAAATGGCCGGCTCGTCTTTAGTCAGTAGAGGCAGCACACTCATTGCGTTGCTCTGCAAAATAAACGATTATTTGTTGACAACTAAAACTTGCATTGGTTTGCAAAAAGGTAGATAGTGACCTAGTGACGTAATCGATAGTGATTACGTCACTAGGTCAACCTTCAACTAGGTACATAACTACATAAGTAGTATAAAACAAAGTCGCTTCCCGATGTCTGACTGTCCCTATTTATGCACATAGGGACAGTCAGACACCGGGAAGCGAAGATCTTTATACCTGCGCAACGAATTTTGATGCGTTATTTAGGGTTCCATAGTAAACAAGGAACCCTTATAGTTTCGCCATGTCTGTCTATCTGTCTGTCTGTCCGTCCGCGGTTTTAGGCAGAGACTATAAGTACTAGAAAGCTGTAATTTGGTATGGGTATGTATATTAATCATGCCAAGTAGTAGAAAAAAATCTTGAAAAAAATTTTTTTTAGGGTAACTCATACAAGTAAAGTAATAATTTTTTTAAAGAGTAATTTTTTTTCTATTATCGCATCGTGTGGGGTATCGTTAAATAGGTCTTTAAAAAATATTGTGAGGTTGACAACACCACTTTTTGATTTAGGGATCCGTTTCCGAAATATTTGGTTTTAAAGTGCAAATTTTTGTTAGAGGTAAGTGTCCCCCGCCTCTATCTGCTAAACGGTTATATATAGATACGTGAAAAAAAATACAGACGTACTATATATATACTGAAGTTGAATCAGGGCTGAGTACTAAGTACAAACTAAAAAGTTATAGGCAACCAACTTATAAAATGTACTCGAAATTGTAAAATTTCATACAATTTTCATTGTTAGATGTTTTTGGTCGTTAAACTGTGAGGTGACAGGTAAACAGTGTGAACTCAAAGTTGTCATTCGCAACTACGGAACCCTATACTGCGCTTGACCCGACACGCACTTGGCCGGTTTTTTTAATAGATAGAGTGATTCAAGAGGAACGTTTATATCTATACTATATTATAAAGCTGAAGAGTTTGCTTCTATGTTTGTTTGGTGAAACGCGCTTATATCAGGAACTACTGGAGCGATTTTAAAATTTTTTTCACCGTTGGATAGGTAGGTACTTTATCCCTGATTGCTTATACTAGGTATGTACCACTGGCAAAGCTGGGGCCGACTGCTTTGCAAAGTCTTACAAGAAAGAAGCTGCTTTCTTTAAAAAAATTGTAAGTATATAAACAACTGGCAGTTTTCCCGCAAATTCGCGTAAATTAAACATATGTCACCCGCAGCTCCGTGGCGCAGTGGTTAACACGCCAGCCTGCGACACAGAGGTCCCGGGTTCGTTCCCCGGTCAAGTCAAGACGAAAAATTATCTTTTTCAGATTGACCTGGGTCTTGGATGTTTATCTATATAAGTATATATCTATATAAGTATATATTGTAAAATATGGTGCCGTTGAGTTAGTATCCCACGACACAAGTTCACAACTTACTGAGGGGCTAGCTCAATTTGTGTGATATGTCCCTATATATTTATTATTTACTTAGATAAATTAACTTTCTATAGGTGTAAGAATTTCTAAAAGCGGTCCAGTTGTTCCGGAGACTATTTAATGCAAACAACAAACAATCAAGTCTGTCCATTTTATAATATTAATATAGATAAACCTATTCTGGCGTAGAGCAAATATTTTACCTAAGTATAGTTAAGATAAACCTATACGTTAATTAGACAACAATTAACCTATTTTTATTTAAATAGGAAAACAATACATTTTACAGATTACTAAGTTCATCAACAGTATCACAAGAAGGTACTTTATAAAATTTACACTCATAAAAAATTAAGTTTGCAAATCATAAAATATAGTGTATAACTACTTACCTGTTAGTTCAAAGTATATCCGTATATCTTTCAGGATTAAAGTATTAAATAAGCAAAGACAGGAACCACAACAAAGAACGGCCTACTTCTTACGCTGCACTGTATGCACTAGGAGTAGGCAAGCCACAACATAAACAATCACATCTGTATTCTACGGACCATTAAGTGGTGCTTTGTTAATGACCGATTAGATAAACAATAAATGACTTCATTGGCAAGCACCAACATTGTAATGGTTGTGGTACTGTGTACCGTACCGTGGTACACAGTACCATAGCCATTACAATTTTGCCTAGCTTCGTTAGTGTGGAACTACAGACGTACAATTCTTTTATTCGTAGGCTAGAGACTTTCCAGAGAATAAACAAGTTTCATTTCACAGTTTATGATAATTAAGCGCTGTTCACACATCTCGAATCGATCCCATACGATGCACTGTTCACACATACATACCTAATCGATTCCATACGATACGCTGTTCACGCATACTGAATCGATTCCATACGATTTGTATGATGATTGATGAACTCAAGCAAAAGCAACTAGTTCAAGGCTGGTGATCGTCGGTGGCGGTGGCGTGTTGACCGCTGCGCTGCGCCACGGCCGCCACGGTGCTCGTCAAATGTGTGAAGACAGATCTCGGACGGCCCGGTCCTAACGGGAAAATTGACACGGACGGCTGGAGCCCGGAAGGGCATGACCGAGAATTTTGTGAACACCGCCTTACACCTACGGTAGGTGTAAAAGCTTCTAATCTCACCTACCTGTACGTAGGCGAGATAAGAAACTTTTCCATTTTCCTACCTTAGCACCATCAAGTTAACTCACATGTCTGTGTATGCAAGAATTCGTAAATCATATGGATATGGTTTCCAATTCTTATTCATTTATTTTAATACATAAGAGCGATTCAATAGGTGTCACAAACTCACAACAGAGCACGCAATGTCGCTCGCGCCGAGTCGCGCCGTCTATATTAGAGACGAAAATAATAACAATACTAGGTGTTAGCCGGGCGGCGCGCGGTGCCTGGATAATCATCATCATCATAATTTAATCAACGCTCTGGTCGGTGGAGCTCCCTCCATTTTTCTCTATCCTCCGCCAGCCTTTTGACATCTTGGTCATCATCATCAGGTCTTTTTTGTCTCCACTGCAGGAGCACGACCCTCTCTGTACTGCCAGAGCCATATATTAGCCAGAGCCTTAGAGCATTAATGCTCTAAGGCCAGAGCGGTCAGAGGATTCGGCCTACACTCTCCGCGCTGGCCAGACGGGTTGGAGAGGTCTGTTTGATGTTTATAAGCTTTGTTTAGCCTGTGTTTCCTAAGTCAGACATCTTGGCACGACACCATTTTTACTTTTTCTTTTATTTGTATGAAATAACTATGTCTGGGTCTTCCCCTACTAGGTAGGCGAAAATGAAAATGCCGCAATATCCCTAATATGGTATCATAATTACAGTAAAAAGGTAATAAACAAAATGCTGACGTAATCTTTAACCATCACAAGTAAATAGAAAATAGTAGATTTTTGCATTTCTACAATTACCTTGAAACCCAGACCTCAATAAACCTGCTTGTTTCGTAGGAGACGTTGGAATTGATGTGTTGAAAGGGAGTCTCTAGTATTGCGCGAGCGACTGTCATATTTGCTCTGTGACTGTGAAGGAAGCCGCAGACTATCAAGCACGTTGCATTTTTACGTGCTTGACCGCTTACAGGGCCCTTAAGGCATTCGCAAATAATGCGGGCTTTTTGAATCGTAACTTAGTCAAATAAATGCACCTACTATCCTTTTTACGCTTTTTTTCCAATTAATGTCATTTACTAGCAGTATTTTCTAAACGACAAAAATATCTGGCTGGAGCTGGGCGCCGGACCCTCATAATGGCTTAGGTATATGTATTAAAATTTCACGAAGTGGTACGTTTTGTACTTATCATATTTTAATTTGACATAAATTTACATTTATTTAATAATTCATTTTTCGAAAATTATTATTTGACATCTCTCATTGAATTTTAAATTATTATTTGACATATTTAATTGAATTTTAAATTATCACATGACAATGTAAGCTCACGTCCACTTATTAGTTCTAAGTAGGTACTTTTATGTCGTAGATTGTAAGTTGACGTCATTTGGAAAAAATGCGTTGTGCAGTTTGTTGCCGCTTCTTCTGCACTCCGCCTTGGAAGCGGTGTAAACTTAGCTTTAAGTAACTTATTGACGTCAACAATAACATAACATTGTAAACCAAATGTAAATGTAAAGTGACGTTCACCAAATGATATTTAAAATATCTTAAGATGAATAAAATGTTCAATATTTTTATATGAGGTTGGAAGTCTATGATAATTAAAAAAAAAATACAAACTTAGTATTATATTGCCCATATAATCTCTCGCAGTTTTATCATACGAGTAGGTAGGTACATCCTGTACGAGCTTTCGTCGCATATTTCGGTGACCAGTTGAAATATATCATAATTTATGTGCATCCTGAAGACTTTACACACGTCTCGTTTGAATTAAAAATATATCTTTTTTCCCATGGAAATAGAAGCCGTTGAAAGTGTACCTACTCTGCCCAACTCGAATTCCCTTTGACTGCCAGAGGATAGTAGAGCTAAATATGTTACAGAAAATAGACTTTTATTGAAACAAATGTCTCGAATATATGTACAATTACCACCGTCGGAGTAACAAAACAATGTGCCGACGGACATGGGTGGGTAAAATCACCGCTCATAAAAATGTATGAGCCGCCGGCGGAGCCCTAACGAGCCTGCCGTTGTTATTCCGCTCCGGCAGGCGCCGTGATGGATGGAACTCACACTTACGAAGTGGGGCTCAACAACAATAAATAGGAAAGTTAAACCCACCTAGGTCTATTATACAACACTAGGTTTATTTTACAGTTTTTAAGTTAATTTTTGGTACAACCAAAGAAATTGATAAACAGGGAACCATCAAACAAACAAACTCACTTTCGCATTTATAATATTTGTTAGGATATCATGGAGTAATTTGTAGGTAGTGCCGGCGCGGCGCTCTGGACGAGATTTTTGAGATTCCTACGAGCGCCCCTACTATAGTTATTAGTAACAGTTGTAGCCGGCCCCCGATGTTGGTTGGGTTTGTCAAAAACTGTTCTTTTTTGCCTTTTTAAGAAGATACTCGGAATATAAAAATATCAACACTTTCGATGTATTCAAGAAACAATTAGCCTAACACATAATTTCATGATACTTACTGTGTAAGTTTTACTTTATTTATTAGTGTGACAATCACGTGACAACGAATATATTTATGTCTTAAACTTTATGTTGTGTGTGATGTAAAATATGTTACAAATTTTCACGAGAATCGGTTGAGATATGCGACTTTTAGAGCGGAACAGCCGGACGACACGTCTACCACATAAACTTTGCCCAAGTTAAAGCAAAGCCTGCCTGCGACACGGTTGGTCCCGGGTTCGATTCCCGGACAGGTCAAGTTGGAAAATGATCTTTTTCACAAACATGCTTGGAAATTATAACATTATTTTAACAAACTTGATTGGGCTAAATCGATATCGCTGTACTGGCCACGCCAGCAAAGTATGTATGAAAATCCATTACTGTCGTGTTTTAGCGGCCGGCAAAGTAACTATGAAAACGAGTTTGTGGTGGGAAGTCAAGGGGTGCAGTTGGGGTCTACCTTAGACGATTTTGCAAATTTATTTTGGTGGACTTTATAATATGAAATTTGGTGTAGTTTGGTGTTATAAATGCTCGTGCTCGTGGAACAATTTGTGAAATAGTTAAAGTGGACTGTTATATGGACTCGTATAGACTTGTCACCATAAGCTCCCGACCACGAGGCATCAAACATACGCCATCTTTGATGCTACTTGCTACAACTTTACCGTACAACACCGATACTTAGTATCTCAATTTACTGGACATTGACAGAATCACTGAAATCTCGGTGGAAGCCATATATTATTAAACAGAAGAAAAACTATGAAAACTCATAACTGTCGTGTTATTTAAAAATGGAACGACGAGTTTGCTGCGAAATAATTCGCTAATTACCGCTTATAGGGTGTATGCACGTAATTTTTTTATTTGCTTAGTTTAATCCTTAATAACCACAGTAAAAAAATATTAAAGAACTTTTAAAATATCTTAATTAACGACGAAGATGTGAAACTTTAAATTTTAAATAAGAAAGAGAAGTCCGATATGGACTAGTGACGTCATAGTCTATGTCATGCATACATTTGCCATATAAAATAGTGTTTTCACGAGTGAGATAGACATATTTTCGTAAAATCATTTTTCTCGTTCGTTTTTCAACCAAATTTTATTCTGTTTTCACTTTCAGTACTTTACTATTGAATATTTTTGGATAAACTGGTAAGATAACATATATTTTTTTCATGCATATTCCCTATTCGCTAATTACACTAATTTGACCTGGCCATTAAGTAAAAAAGAAATTAAAAAATACAATATTTTGCCGCGATAATTTCTACATATTGTTGTTTATGAACACAAATATTTACATCAATATTTCATGCTGGCCTAGGATAAATAAAATAATAGAAAAAACATAGAATATACCAGCTGCTTCTCCTCCCGTATGTCCGTAAAAGCAGGCCGAGGGTGAAACCCTAAGAAGAGGGAGTGAAGAATATGTCAATAGGTATGCGGCTAGCAACCCATCACTATTTTAATTGCATTTTAGCAACACTAAACGTGCCTTTTGAGATTGCCTAACCTATAAGGGTAAACACGCGATAATATGTATGTCTGTTTGTCTAAATGCATTTTTTTTTAATTTCCGCGCTATATTTGAGAAAAGTACAAGCCTTGGCTGCAATCAGACATTGATGGACAGACAGTATGTGTGCCTCGGCTCTGCCTCGGCCCTCATTCACACGTTCGTCCATCAATGCCGGCCGCTGCAGTAATATACTATTTCAGATTGACCTGTCTTGAATGTTTATCTAAATGAGTATAATATCTATTATAAAATATAGTTTCGTTGAGTTAGTATCTGTTGGAACTTCCAACATTTAGTTATAAATAATTTTTATCTTTGTTTTTATATGGCAATTATGTAAACTCATCAAACATACTGTCTTTGGTATTTTTAAGTATGGCAATTGTTTTAATGTCGTTCTCTCTCTTTGTGCCTTGCTTTCCTTGGGCAATAAACGTGTCAACGAGATCCCGGATTTTATTCAGCAAACCTCAAAATATCCTCTCAGTCTATTAGCTCATAATCATCCAGTATCCCATAACACAAGTCTCGAACTTACTTTGTGGCTAACTAAATTTGTGTGATTGTCCGTATATAAAAATGAGAAAAAGATGCTTCGCTCGCGCTACGCGCTTGCTCGGTCAACAATGGTAAGGTCCAAATTCCCATTTTGAATGAGACACGCGCTCGGAGCCCGGCGAGCGGAGACCCTCGTATGGGGTCCAACAAACGAAAGAAAGACGTCGTTAAACAAAGGAGTCTCGTAGCGAGCGGTCCCAGGCGGGCAGTTATTGTACAAATTCGGCAGATTCGCGGAACCGACGCTTAAAATTTGCGGAAAAAATCCTTTATGGCACGTGCGGTAGGGTTGCGTTAAGGGTTGATGCAGAGATAGCGCTTTTTATCACAACTTTACAATAGAAGCATGATTGAGATTCGCGAAAGGTTTGTTGTTGCCGTTTACAATTTGTTTGCCTACACATAGGTAGACTTTTATTTCAATCTCATAATAAGAATAAATAATAATAAAATTCGTTTATTTGCCAACACATCACCAGTTACATACAAATAACAAATGTATAATACAAGTATCAAATTTAAATTTGTACAACAAAGCACAACTACACCGTTACCCATTTGGAAGACCATCCTTGAACTAGACGTGAGTCTGTATCTTGAGGAATGAGCTAACAGCAGGGAAAGTGGAGGTGAGCGAGGTAGTTGAAGGTACGAAAATTGTGCATATCGGCTACTAAAAACAAGGTTTGATTTACTACTTGCCCAGCTAGAAGAATCTGTTTTTGGGCAGAAGCGAACTTAAGACTATTCATATAGTTATATACTTACTATATAGCAAAAATGTCTAAAACATTAACTGACAATTAAATGAAAATAGAACATAATATAATATCTATTGTGCAAGAGATAAATAATGTGAATCTAGAAATTAGCAGCAATTATATTGAGAAGAAGTATAATCGGGTGGCACATTGTTGTTTTTTTTTTATTTATTTTAGGTTGAGTACCTGTAATCTTGTCCTGTAATAATTATATTAAAGTTAAAAACTTACTAAAATATATTTAGTTCACAATTATAGGCAACCATTGTTCCTCCCTACTGAAATTATAAAAATGAAAACTGGCTATGTCTGTCTGTTAAAACCCGACTGCCCTACCAAATAATATTGTGCCTACCTAAATATCGCAAATCACTTTTGTTTTCAGGGTTTTCCAATGATTTTCCATAAGTCTAAATCCGTTGAGGCATTTAGTTGTTATGATTAAATAAAGAAACTCACATACATACAGTTAACACAAATATCAAAAATAGATTTTAAATCCGAAACAGATTTTTTTTAACTTAAATTACGTATAATATAAAATTTAAATTTTCAATAATATATAGAATTTTATATAAAATATAAAATTTTATACAAAACGGTATCCAAATTGTTACTGGACAGGGTGCCGAAAACGCTGGGTGGCTTTTTATATTAAATTTAATTACACTAAATAATTTTCTCTTCTCTCTAATTTACTCTTCCGCGTTGAGCTTTGGGATGTACGTAAGTACATAATTAGTAAATCCTACAACAGAATAATCCAAATGAAAATTATACACTAGGTAAATCTAGACAGCCCTACCCATTTGGAAGTTATTAATAACGGTAGCTATTACAATTCAATTTGAGCGGCGGGCGTAATCCGCAGTAATCCGGCGCCGAACTGAACGCAATTATATTAAAAGCAAACATGAAAATCCTCGAATCTGCGCGTTGTCAGCTGTACCTGTAATGGTGTATTGTTGTCGGGTTGGCAGTTCGTGCTGAGATTTGATTATGATTGGTCGGCTGGATCTGATTGGCGTTATACAATGATACTTAACGGGGAGCTACGGGAGCCACGCGTATGCAGTCGATGTCACGAAATCATTTATACAGCGTGTAAATTAAATAAATAAATATATACGGACCAATCACACAGATTGAGTTAGCCCCAAAGTAAGTTCGAGACTTGTGTTAAGGGAAAATAACGCATACTATATTTTATTTTAAATACATACTTATATAGATAAACATCCAAGACCACGTCAATCTGAAAAAAGATCATTTTTCATCTTGACCTGACCGCGGATCGAACCCAGGACCATACATGTCGCAGGCCGGCGTGTTGATCGCTGCGCCAAGGAGCTCGTCAAATTGACCTTAGATGTAGCGGTGACTCAGCCCCTTTAATGTGGTCTACTACTATTTTTAATCTCTGTTTCCACCTGACAATTTCTCCACACTAATTTTGACTGTCAAATCCATAGATATCAGAATAGTGGTCAAATCCATCTTCTAGAATGAAGTGTAGCACGTTATTACGAGTAATTACTCGTCAGTCATTCATCAATTAATTTGTAGTCTACTACTTACTAAAAATCCTTTCTATTCTGGCCGCACCATCTAAGGTGGATGATATATCATGCACATGTAGGTACATACACGTTGAAAGAGCTCATCCATGAAGTTGGAACTTACAACGTGGATAATTAACCCATTTGTACATATTGGTCTACAACTTCAACGATAGAGTTCCCATCTTAAACCGGTATTGGCGCAACATTGATATGTGCAATGCCATGATCTTCGTTTTGACCATGTTCATTTTAAAGGCCCGTGTGGTGGGAAACCTCATTGAGGCTATTGAGCATGTTCCCAACATTGATTCTATAGGAAAAGTTGTTCATATCGACGGGTTGAGTCACCCCTTTAAAGGTCGCTGTATACGTAGCTGTACCTATACAATACCGTAAGCTGGCCCTACAATATTTACCGAGCCGAAGTATTGGTTCGCTGTAATCGTGTTAAGGTGACTAATGTTATTTTTCGGCCCAGTGGCGCTCCTTGCCGGTGTAAGTAAAGACAGGCGCTATTGTATTACTTGCTAGTAATCCCCGCCGGTAATGGCGAACTTATCTATAATTACAAATGAGTAAAATAGAAAAAGAGCTTTGGCTTCTTAGCGCAATATGGAACTTTTTGAAACCTTTAGTATCGTTTGTCTTTATTTACATACATACATATTATCACGCCTCGTTCCCATTGGGGTAGGCAGAGACTATGGATTTTGTCTTTTGTTTACTTTAAATGTTAGTTATACAATAAGTTTATAACACCCTATCCGATCCTTACTGGGGTGACTCAGCCTATCAATATAAACAACTTCCAAACTTGAAAAAAAATATTGTTTTTCTATAGTTCAAAAGTGTAGAGCTGACCGGGCAAATGTATGAAAATGATATTATTTCGAATTTCACGACACATACGAAAAGTTAATCATATTGACGGACTGAGTTGCCCCATATTGTATAGGGATAGGATGGCCGATGGGGCAGAATGTTTGAATGGCGACCACGTCACGTAATGGCAAACGTAGCATCATACACCCACCGACCAGGTTGTCGGACGATCTGATAGACCTAGCAGGGAGACAGGCAACCGCTTCCAATTGCATCGTAATTCCTTGTAGGGGAGGCTTATGTCCAGCACTGGACTTCTCACAACTGAGACGATAATGATGATGATAGCAATATAGGTGCGGCCTCATATTCTTGTCCTGGGTCGCTCAATGTACGCCTATACTCGACGCTAAACAAACAAAATTAGGTCCAATATTATTTTTGTTAATAAAACTGGCCTTAAATAGAAAACCCATGGAAACAATCCAACAGAACGTTCCGTAATTACGAAAAGTGACACAAATAATTACTCGAGTTTCCTGTAAAACATTATAAAAGACGATCCGCTTATATACTTAGAGTGTTTAAAAACAAACAAGCAGGCGGGTATAATTAATTTCTGGTAAGTTCCGCAGCGGCCCGGCGCTCTCCGTTTTAACTTTCCGCCCCGACGACCGCACCCCTACCATTTGTTACTTATTGAACGGGAGGTCTTGAGAGCCTTTACTCATTCGCCAAGTTTTGGTCTCAATTATTATAATATATTATAATAATTGAATTATTATAACACTAGCTAAAGTTACCTATACGCGAGAGCAGCCGTGGGCTTGCCGAGTCAAACGACTCGGCAAGCCCACGGCTGCTGCATCGCAAATCCCACAGGAATGTACTTTTTTCCGGGATGAGGGTATGTCCTTCCGTCGTTGTTACATGCCAAATTTCAAGAAGATAGGTTAATTAGATAAAGCGTAACAAAGTCAGTTATCTAAAATTTGTATTCTTACGCTAGACGCTTATAATTCTCAAACCATTGATATTTTAATTAAGTTTTATGATCTCGTAAGTAGATTATTATAAGATTAAATGATTGAATGCTTAATTTTATACCAAAATTATCAAATATTGACACAATTCCTTGTTTACGTCTGTATAGAGGTATGCGCATTGAGCGTCCAAGGCCCTAATATAAAAAGATGTAAGTGTTTTGTAATTGTAAGTGTTAACTCTTAGAAGACCTAGAGCCTCCCTAAACCGTTGTCCTGGTATTCAATTAACTGGGGCCACAACTGCAGAGTCTTTGCACTTTTAGTTATGTCTGATGATTTTAGCGAATACGACGGACGCAACTTAATGAAAACAACAACTAATACAGTTGTTGTTCAAAGAAAACATAAAAATGCCTCTAAGGAGGAGAAAACTACCCTCTGCTTAACATATAGACTAGCTTCAAGTTGCAGTAGTAGTGGCAGGTATTCAATTAACTGGAGCCTCGCTGCAGAGCCTTCGCAAATTAAGTTACGTCTGAACAAATGACTTACTTGTTGTTTGAAGATGGTATAACAATTGTCTCTACCCTAAAGGAGAAAAAAATCAATTAACTTAACTCGTAATATATCCCAGTAAGGGAACTTCGAGTTGCAATAGTAGTGGTGGGTATTCAATTAACTGGAGCCCCGCTGCAGAGCCTTCGCACTTTTAGTTATGTCTGACGGCGTTAGCGAATATAACGGAAACAGCTTCGTTGTTCTGCAAACTGTAATGCGATTTGATAGAACTGTTGTAATTAAACACATGGTTTGCTTGGCGATCACATTCGGTTTAGTACGTATTTATGTTCATAAGGCGTATTCCCCCATCACTATTTTGTTTCCGTTTTCAACTTACAAGCCCAGGTACATGCTAAACGTGGGCTTTAGGTTTTATAGACCTGGGCTTTGTCTACCCCGCAAGTAAATGACGTGACATTATATGAATGTACATAAGGTTTAACCTTTCTTCCTCTCGTTTCAATACGTTCCCGGCTGCATTCAAAATGACGCTATGGAGGCCGGGATCTGCGTTCTTTAGCAGCCTCCATTTTGAGCTATCAGCGCGATTCTGATAACAGGATATTCGCCCTGGTGTCGTAAATCTCTTGCACGCTCAGGTTAATATGTATTTGGTTATGAATAGATAATATTATAGTATAAGACATGTTAAAATAGATAATTAAAGCTACATATGTCTAGGGACATACATAAGTACATAAAACGTAGGTTTAGCTACCCCAACATTAAGTTGTAAACTTGTGTCGCGGAATGCTACCGCATTTCCACATATGTAATAAGGCATATTTTGTAATAGTTACATACTTATACATATATAGAAATTCTTTTTCTTAGATACCAATGCTCGAAGCATGACAAATGTTTCTACTCTGCCATGCCAATTGTCAATAGGTATGGATAGGAATATTAATAGTTTTTTTTCGAGCTCATGGCATTAGTGCCTAGAAAAACTTATCAATAGTCAAACTCAATAGATTCATCAATATCATTTGGTGAACGTTAACCTTCATTACTTATTATCGATTACAAGTTATATATCATTGTTGATGTCAATAATTTTCTTACAGCTAAGTTAATTATCGCTTTCAAAGCGGAGTGTAGAAGCAGTGAGAGACATCAATTTACAACGACAACTTATTTACATTATTCACTCTTTCAGTATTTGTCCACTGCATACAGGCTGATTTTGAACCAATGAACTATATTAGAATCTCGGAATCAGAATCCCTAATGGAACAGGATCGAAATAAAAAAAGGTGAAAATTGAAAAATAAAATCTTCCCATAGAAATTCGCCCAACTGATCGGCGACTTTGTATAGGAGGTGTCAATTTTTTTTAGGTTTATTCCTAATTATTCTCACAACACGGCATTAAATATATAAATATATACGGACAAATCACACAGATTGAGCTAGCCCCAAAGTAAGTTCTTAAGTAAGACTTGTGTTAAGGGATACTAACTCAACGATACTATATTTTATAACAAATACATATATAGATAAACATCCAAGACCCAGGTCAATCTGAAAAAGATCATTTTTAGGGTTACGTAGTAAACAAGGAACCCTTATAGTTTCGCCATGTCTGTATGTCTCTCCGTCTGTCCGTCCGCGGTTTTACTCAGAGACTATAAGTACAGAAAGCTGTAATTTGGCATGGGTATGTATATTAATCATGGAAAAAAAGTGGTAGAAATATCTTGAAAAAAAAATTTTTTAGTGTCCATATAAAGTGGGGGAGTAATTTTTTTTCTCTACTTACCCATCATGTGGGGTAACGTTAAATAGGTCTTTAAAAAATATTGTGAGGTTGAGAACACCAGTTTTCGATTTAGGGATCCGTTTCCGAAATATTTGTTTTTAAAGGGCAAATTTTTGTTAGAGGTAAGTATCCCCCCCTCCCTCTATCTGCTAAACGGATCACTATACACGAATTTTCACGAATCCATATACAAATGGATTCGTGAAAAAATTACAGCAGTAGAATATATACTGAAGTTGAAAGGAAAACTATCAGAGCTGAGTACTAAGTGCAAACTAAAAAGTTATAGGCAACCAACTTATAAAATGTACTGGAAAATGTAAAATTTCATACAATTTTCATTGTTAGATGTTTGGTTTAGATGTTCATTGTGAGGTGAGAGTGTGAACAGTGTGAACTCAAAGTTGTCATTCGTAACTACGGAACCCTACACTGCGCGTGGCCCGACACGCACTTGGCCGGTTTTTCAACTTGACCTGACCGGGGATCGAACCCGGGACCATCCGTGCCACAGACCGGCGTGTTGACCGCTGTGCCACGCCATTATGTATTCTGATCCCGAGATTACAATATAGTTCATAGGTTCAAAATCAGCCTGTATTTACATCCATCCATCCATCCATCAGGTCTTTTTTAGTCTCCACTGCAGGAGCACGACCCTCTCTGTACTACCACAGCAATATATTAGCCAGAGTAGTCAGAAGATTTGGCCTACACTCTCCACGCTGGCCAGACGGGTTGGAGAGGTCTTTTTGATGTTTGTAAGCTTTATTTAGCTTGTGTTTCCTAAGTCGCCTTTTACGACATCCACGGAAAGACTTTGAGTGGTCCTATTCTACTCTGCCGGGAACCACACGGCACTGTATTTACATCCTATATGCTTAATGAATTAGTCAAACTGCTGTAGGAAATCTGGAAAGCACCACAATAGCAATTCAAACAGCCTAAACGTCATTACTCGGCAAACAGATATTAGGGGCTCAGCCAACAGATTAGGTAATGAACGGCCGGACCCACGGCTCGCGTTACAGACAGACAAACACTGCCAAAGTGATTAAGCCGAGCCTACCTATCTATAATTATGATAGAAGCATGTAGGAACTCTAGGAGATTCTTTTTGTATTTTGCAAACATGAGAAAAAGAAATGAAAACTTTGACGTTTGAAAATATGTAGATAAAGGTACCTATGTATACAATTTGGAATAAAATGGTTTTTGTTATTGTTGAAAATTTTTTGAAAAAGAAAAAACTGTAACGTTAGGAAATAAAACCGGCCAAGTGCGAGTCGGACTCGCGCACGAAGGGAACTAGTTTCCGTACCAGAAAAAAAACGGTAAAATAAATACTTTTCTTGTATGGAAGCCCCCATTAAATATTATTATTATTTAAATTTGAGTATTTGTTATTGTAGCCACAATAAAAATACATATTCTGTGAAAATTTTAACTGTCTAGCTATTACGGGTCTTGAGATCTAGCTCGGCGAGTGGTAGCCATGAAATTGGGCTAAAATATCACGTTTTTTGTATGGCCCCCATAAATTATTATTTAGTTTTTTGTATTTATAGTTATAGCGGCAATAGAAATACACAATCTGTGAAAATTTCAACTGTATAGCTTTAACGGTTCTTGAGATACAGCTTGGTGACGGACGGACAGCGAAGTCTTAGTAATAGGGTCCAGAATTTACCCTTTGGAGCCCTAATATGTAGATAAAGGTACCTATGTTTTCAATTTGGAATAAAAAGGTTTTTGTTAGTGTCTAATATTTATTCAATATCAAAGGCCTTTTTCAAAGCGTAACGACATTAATATTGAGGTAGGTACTATTTTCTCGCAAAGCTGTTGGGACCTAAAGATAAATTGCAACTAACGTACACTCATCCGGAGCTGAGGTCATCCTTAGTTGCTTAACATAGCTAATACTTACTCACAAAATACAAACACGGCTATCGAGGTCAGAGGCAGTTTTTATTTTGTAAAAATCTAAAAAAACAAAAATGTTGGACATATTTATTAAAAATTATGACCTTTACCCGTTTTTAAATAGGTGTAGGTGTAAGTAAAGAATCTACCTAATAGTATTTTATACAACTTAGCAAACAGGCATACAGCCCACCTGATGGAAAGCGGTTACCCTAGCATATGGACGGCTGCAACACCAGCAGGCCGATTTGCTAACTCATTGTGCAACGATTTGATTGTCACTTTAGCATCCATTACGGTTTTCATATCTTAAATAAAAATAGTCATTCATACCGAAGCCGTAATGAATATTGAAGTAACCATTTTCAGCTTTTTGGGCACCCTGCCCGCTGACTGCAGCGATTTGGCTTCTATTTTTTATGTAACTTCATGTTTATTTTTTTATTTTATTTTTTATAGGTTAGTTTTTTTAAAGACTAGTTATAGTTTATAATCTTTGTTTAGTTCTTTGTTTTTAGTTTATATAAATTAAGTATTTGTCTTAAAAAACCATGAAAATGATGGACACCGTAGCTGTCAAAAGTTAGCAAATAAGCCTGCCGGTGTGTTACTTCTAAGTATATCTATTTACAAATTTACAAGAAACGTGCGGAACACATAACTCTTCTACTAGGCAGTAGGGTAAAAGACATCAACGTCAATCATAAGTTTGACCGTACATTTTGGTACAAACAATTGTACATTGGTACAAACACATTTTTAAGTAAAACGCACCTCAAGATCATCATCAGGTTTTTTTTGTTTCCGCTGTAGGAGCCTGACCGTCTCTGTACTATCAGAGCCATATATTAGCCAGAGCAGTCAGAGGATTTGGCCCACACTCTCCACGCTTGCCAGACGGGTTGGAAAGGTCTCTTCGATGTTTCTTTGTTTAGCTTTTTTTTCCTAAGTTGCCTTCTCCGACACCCTGATATCTACCTATGATATGTCCTTATTGCTTTAATTTAAAAATACTTGGTACTTATCACCGTGAAATATTCTTAGGTACCTACATATATTATTTAACATCAATTCCTGACGTAAACAAGTGGTTAATCCTCAATTAATGGCCCGCGCGATTTAAGCCCGATTAAGATGGCGCTGTAAAAAGAGAATAAATATTAAACGTGGCCTGGATTGAACGAAATGGCCTTTGGTTATGTGTATTTAAAGTATAAATTTGTTTGCTCAATTAGTACTCATAAGGTAAGTTGGTCCAAGTTATTTTTATTTTGTGTAGGTGTGTTTATTTTAAGATTGCAAAGAGGGCTATTGTAAGAGCTATTATAGGTACCTAGTATAGTTACACATAGGTACCTAGTTCTTACAATAGCCCTAGTTGCAATCTTAAAATAAACAAGTGTAGGATTAAGTAGAGATTAAGTAGAAGTAAAAAATCAAGTAAAACCACAACTTAACACAATAATAGGTTATTAGGTTAAGTTCTGGTTTTATTTGATTTTTTTCTTGTTGTATCCAGGCTGTTTGTTGTACAGGCACACGTGGTTTAATGGCTAAACTAAGTACTTAACAAAAAAAAGTACTAAAGTATATACGTACGTTTTAGTATTTAGTACCGATCGAAGGAATGGGCGTGAGGAATCATGTCAATAGGCGATTCAGCATCACTACTGATATGTAAAAAATAAAGCCATTCAACCACGTGTGCCTGTACAACAAACAGCCTGGATACAACAAGTATACATACTATCACGTCTGTTTCCCTTGCGAGGTAGACCGAGTCCAGGTCTATAGAAACCTAAAGGCCACGTTTAGGATGTTGGTGGGCTTGTAGGTGAGAACGGAATCAAAATAGTCATGGGTTGCCAGCCGCATCGCCTACTTACATGATTGCTCACGCCTGTTCCCTTGACTGGCTTTTACGATTGGCGGGAAGAGAAGCAGCTGGCACATCATATGTTTTCTTTTTTAACATCACATTAATTAAAGGTCAGACCCCCTGAAGGTCGAATCTCCGTCGTTTCCATCGTTAAACGTATGGAGTGGTGCAATCAGTTAACGATACAACGTTAGGGTCACCGCACACTGGCACAATACGCGCCGTGACGACACTTCATTATGGCAGTATTGAACGTCAACATGTCGCTAGGGGTGGCAATGAGTCGATAAAGACAATTTTATTTAAAGCAAAATCATGAAATTTTTTTGCTTATTGCAGACGTCATAAATATTTATTTGTATAGAAACTTAAAAGGTCTACACCTATGTTATATTGAAAATCTCATGGTTTATTATTGTTGCAATTTACAGTGATGTTAATTGCGCAAAAATAAATATTTCACTAAAAGAGTTTATTAATTTAATATAAATGAAATGAATAGTTTTTATTCAAATTTTGGATCTCATGTATCACTTTTTAAACGTCATTTATCTTTCTTGTTACTTTTTTTATATTTGCAAAATCAAAAAACTACTAGCGTTTCGGAAAGACTATTGCTGAGAAGAATATGCCAAAAGAAACACAGTTCAATAACTCAGGTAGGTATAGGTAGAATTTGTATTTAAAATACCTACCAGTAGTCCTAAAACCTTGAAGACTTATTAGGAAAAAAAAATGTTTTTCTTAAATTAAGGTAAATGAAAAACACATAACTAAATTGGGAGATACTAATTAATTGGATTAAGGAACGAAGGTAAGTGTAAATAATATTTGTATGTTTACGTAAGCAGCATATAATTTTAAAGCTAACTAAAATACAAAAAGAAAACTCTTATCGACATCAAACATCCAACCTAACTCGACACGACCCCACCCTACACCAGTCAATTGCCGAAGCAACAGGGGTCGTCCTAAACCCTTCATCGCAGCTTAATTCTATAATTGAGGGTTAAATCCACCCGGCTGGCTTGTTTATTATGACACCGATTATTTCTCAGCGTTCCAAGGGCGAAGGGTTGTCTTATCGATAGGTTTGCCAATTATTTTTATTTTACTTTTCGCTTCATGGGTTTTGACTGGTGGCACGTGGTGGTGATGATCGCAGGCAATTAAGCTGCTTATTTTTTTAATACATATAAACTATCACATCTTTTTCCTTGGGGGGTAGACAGAGCCCAGCCCCACTATTTACTAACTCGGATGACAGGTGTCGATGCCTATCAATCTAGAATTTACTGTTTTGTATTTTGTTACTGTATTTCAAATAAAAAGTTAGAGCAAGCAAAACCCGCATTGTAACACTAAATTCTTGATTGATAGGCATCGACACCTGTCATCCGAGTTAGTAAATAGGCCGACAGGTCTGCTAAACCTTAAGGCCACGTTTAGCATGTTGGGCTTGTAGGTAAGAACGGAATCTAAATAGTGATGGGTTGTTAGCCGCATCGCTTATTGATATATTCCTGACGCCCATTCCCTCGATTGGCTTTTACGATCTGCATGGGAAGAAAAGCAGCTGGTACATTCTAAGTTTTTTCTTTTCTCCCAGATCAGTATGGAAATGTTTTTTTTTTAAACCAGACATACAAAAGTATTTTTTTTAAAAGCAGACAAAAAAAATTGGGTTACAAATGTGTTTATGGGCAATTCGGTAGTACATATTTATTATATTTTTTGGTTTGTTATTAAACTATACATATGGGTAAACCCAAGGAAAAATATTGATCGTATTGTATAGGGTATACAATACGATCAATATTTAAGGCGCGATTCAGTATTTTCGAGTTCCCAGCACAAATCTCAAAGGAAAAGAAGTTAAACTTGACTGAATCACCCTTTGAAGGGTCCAAGACGACCAATATTTCACCGTGTATAGGTAATTTTATTTCAGCCCAATGGATACCTAACTTATAACCAACTAGCATGGACATCATGCCAGGCAGTCACACTGTAGGTCCCGGGTTGATCTCAGGACTAAATGAAAAATATTTTATTTTCAGATTTAACTAGGTCTTCAATGTTTATCTATATTATAATGTTATAAAATAAAGTAGGCATTGTTTAGTTTTTAAATGTAAAAAGTATATTGTATTTTAGTTAGTATCCCATATTACAAATTACAAGTTTTGAACTTACTGTGAGGCTATTTCAGTCTATGTGATTTCTCCATGTCTTCTTCTTCCTTTACCTTATCCCACTTTCTTTATATGGGGTCGACACAGTATGTCAGCTCTCATCTCACCTTGATCTGTCATCCACCATAGCCTTTGTCTTGTCACTCCTTTCCTGTTCATACTCTCCTTGACACAATCGATCCATCGTTTCTTAGGTCTCCCTAGACAGCGTCATGCCTTTATTTTAAAGATTAGAAAACAGGCCAATTTTCCAATACTTGTGTGCGTGATAGCTTTGTGTTATCACACGCGTCCTGTCAATTTATGCCCTCAAAATCCGTCAAAGTGAGAGCTGTGTGTGTGCGCGACCGACTATGT
Organism: Rhodophaea formosa; assembly: GCA_963082605.1. Lineage (NCBI taxonomy): Eukaryota > Metazoa > Arthropoda > Insecta > Lepidoptera > Pyralidae > Rhodophaea > Rhodophaea formosa. The sequence goes on from OY720219.1 coordinate 3,366,575, forward strand.
GTTGGACACTAGTTTTTCTACGCTTTTAGAATGATAGAGTCTATCTGGATTTATATAATCTAAGGTCTCCCTCTATTCCGCGACTTGCTTCTATGTGATTTCTCCATATACAGCGTGTAAATTGATCATCGATATAAGGGGTGACCCACACTGTCAATGTAAACAACTTTTCCTAATAGGACCTATGCTGGGAACTAGATTTTTTTTACTTTCCCATACTAATTGCGGCGTCTGAACACTTTTGTGATAAAATATTGAATGTTTTTGAGTTCCTTGCATTGATCTCATAGCAAAAGTTGTTCATATTGACGAGCTTAGTCCCACTATGGAGGGTATGTCGAGGTTCAATTTACACACATATTTATATTCTTGACTTGAGCACAAGGCTTTGCAAGTATAGCAATGTGAGCATTTCTTTAACTGTTTATCAGGCGCCTGGTGGCCCAGTGGGCGTGAGAATTATTAGCGTTTACGCATGTTAAGCAACCCCGGGCACAGTCCCTACTTGGATGGGTGGCTCTCGAGTTTCTTCGTGCTTCGCAAGGCACGTTTTCAGCCATTAGTCCCGGTTGTTATCTTTGATGACAGTCGTTAAGCTATGTTAGGTGCCTCTGGCGGCTTAAGAAATCTGACACTTGTGTCTACGGTGGGAATGTACCAAATAAAAGCCCAAGTACTAGTATGGTGCTTTATTAGTACCGTAAGAACCCAAAGAACTACCGATACAAATCTCGCTCGGACTATATAACCGTAGGTGAAAAAATCTCAATAGCGCGTTTTACAAATCAGCAAAATAGGACAGCGCCATTTATTGGTGACGCATTGAACTACATACTTGAACAACCTGTGTTGGCCACTATAGTCCCATAGGAAAATTTGTTCATATTGACAGGCTAAGTCGCCCCTTTAAGGATCGGTCTGGATTTTATTAATGTATTGTATATTATTATGACGCTATTAAATGATTTATGGTTGCATTTAGATAAGTAGTAAAAAAACAGACACACAATTAATTCAAAGATTATGTTATTGCTCTTCTTTATTTTAATTCGGCCACACTGTACATATCCTTGTTTCTTTAGCTCATATATTATTATAGCTTTCATATTTATTGCAAGCAAATTACAATAGCAATGCGTCGTAGGCAAAGGTTGTAGCAAAATGTACCAGCTGCTATTCTCACTCGAAGTTGAACAATGGAATAGGCACAGGATTTCTCCTATTTATATGATAGAATAGCAATCTGTCACTTTTATTATAATATAAATCTACTTAGTCTCCATCTTCGTATCAAATATGGTCGAATTTACCCCGTGACTATTAAAGACGATAAATAAATACTACATTATGTATACCTAGGTATTATCAACGAATCAAATACATACATAGGTATACAACTAAGGTTACACACTGATTCCTATAGGTATCTAAGTATTACATCTCGTATTGAATACCTATTTCTACTACTCTGCAGATCTTTATACAACGATCTCGCCCAAACCCTTCCATATAAGCGTTATTTACAACCGACCTTGTTTCCCGTCACCAAAAGCCTATTTACCACGTATTTCCTATTGAACAGGCCGGAAACGCAAAACAATCCAATAACCGCATAATGGGCTCGTGTTTTAATCGAACGAGCCAGGCGCGAACAAATTAATGCCGTCATACTTGTAATTTCAATCACAAAATTAATTCGGCCGGGTTAAATAAGTGCCGGCTCCTCAATCGATACGAGGCGGCGAGGGCGGGCGGCAGCGGTAAATAAGGATTTGGGCGGGCGCTGGTTGGAGGGCTGTGTACTTGGTGGGCGGGCGCTGGAGGCGTGGTCGTGATTGGTCGCGGCGGGGACTCAGTCTCGGTTCGGTCGTCGCTCGCACGACCTCGGGTGTTATGTGGTTGCTGTGAGTTTTTTTCGTGACACTGGCAGGTAAGGATTTTTTCGTTTAAATAAAATTGCGTGCTCTTTTGGGAAATATTTACAAATTTAAACGTGTTAATATTTTTGTAAGAAAAAAGAACGTTTGATCGGGTTTTTAGGTGCTTCAAGCAATTTTTTTAAAGGTTCTTTTTTTATAGTTCTTTATTTAAGTTTTACAAAATTATTACTTAATTTTTACACATATTTACCAACAGAAACCTATATATGTTTATACGTAGGTAAAGAGAGTCACTACTCGTTACCATTTTTGGTTGATAATTTGTAATTTTTAAGCACGTATTTGACGTACCCAACCTTGATATCTTAAAAAAAGAGATCTTAAGTATTTTAACTGATTCCTTACTTGATAATAAAATGGACTTAATATTTTAAAAATTCTTATTTAAAAATGACCTAGTTCTTTTAAGTGTTCTAGCCACGAGGTGGTAAAATATAATTATTTCCGCGTTTTATAATTAAAAAAAAAAATTAAGCTGTTTATCACATACTAATAACAAAAATGTTAGATAGAAGACACAGAATAATTAAAAAAAAACAAAAAAGAGCGGGGAAATAAAAAGAAATAGTGTAAGTTGATATCCTCGAGCTTACCGTAGAACCATCGTCTTTGAAATATTGAAAAGTCAGTGAATATTCATAAATGCTTATCTATTGTTACGCGGACGACGTCGCGGGAAAATTGCAAGTACGATTTATACAAGCTGATTTTGAACTATGAGCTATATTAAAATCTCAAAATTAGAATCCCTAATGGAATACAGAAAACTAAGAAAAAATGATGAAAACTTAAAAATAAAATTTGTCTCCCCATAAAAATTCGCCCAGCTGATCGGTGACTTTGTATGGGAGGTGTAATTATTTTTTTCATTTTATACATTTTTTTCTTGCAATTCTGTATTCCAATAGGGATTCTGATTCCAAGATTTCAATATAGCTCATAGATTTAAAATCAGCCAGTATGATGGATGGAGTTTGGTTCTAGTGTAAGGCGTCCGGAAGCGAGGTGAGTTGACGATGATAGAAAAATCGCAGGCCGATCATCATCAGGTCTTTCTAGTCTCCACTGTAGGAGCACGACCCTCTCTGTACTACCAGAGCCATATACTAGCCTGAGTAGTCAGAGGATTTGGCCTACACTCTCCCCGCTGGCCAGACGGGTTGGAAAGGTCTCTTTGATGTTAATAAGCTTTGTTTAGCTTGTGTTTCCTTAGTCGCCTTTTACGACATCCACGGGATGACTTGGAGTGGGCCTATTCTACTCTGCCGGGAACCACACGGCGATGTTAGAAAAATCGCAGGCCGATACTGGTTTCCTAAGGCACAAGACCCATATGGATGGCATACATTGAGAGAGGCCTATACCCAGCAGTGGGATATAGTAGGAAGTCAGTGATGATGATGCTTATCTATTGAATTCTATTGCATATAAAATTAAAAGATAGTAGCCGTTTCCGGTCGACAGCAGCATCTTTTGATAATTAGAGTAGAGCTGATTTTCTTGGAATTTGGCGTCCGAGTAGGCAGCAAAATTAAATAAGAGTACTTATTTAGTTACATTTAGAATAGAATCAAAGCGCTACAAAGAATTGGTACATCAGAGCTGAGCTTATTGAAGCCAGTTTGAGGAATCCGTGAATTTTTATTTCAGACTTACGCGGTAAGCTCTTGGACTACTTTTTCAATTTTGTGAACCCTTGACGCAAAAACAGGGGTGTTATAAGTTTGGCTGCTCAGTGTAGGTATGTGTGTTTGAACTGAACCGATTTTGATAAGCAGGTTTCTTGGTTATTTCCTAACACATACATACATACATACTATCACGTCTTTATCCCTTGCGGGGTAGACAGAGCCCAAAGTCATAAAACCTACAGGCCACGTTTAGCATCGTAGTGGGCGTAAAGGTGTAAATGAGAATCAAAATAGTGATGGGTTGCTAGCCGCATCGCCTATCAATGTGATTCCTTAGATTTTCGCCCAATCCCTTGACCGGCTTTTATGGTCTGCGCGGGAAGAAAACCAGGTAGTATATTCTATGTTTTTTCTTTTCTCCCAAACCAGCATGGCACATGTTTTATCAATCGGTTCAGCCCTTAACAAGATGGAGGGAATTTCGTGAAGGGAGTAACTTAAAATTTTTAAGCTGTCTGCTGTGATACATGACGAGCTCCGTGGCGCAGCGGTCAACACGCCTGCCTGCTACACGGAAGGTCCCGGGTTCGATCCCCGGTCAGGTCAAGATGAAAAATGATGTGATTTGTCCGTAAAAAACAAAAACATGTAACATTTTTACCTTTTCCAAATGATTTGATTGAGTATACTGAAAACTTATTGGGAGAAAAATGAATACTTATCTTATTGAATATTGATTCTATTCTCTTCAAGTTTTCGCCTCTGGCTCCGTTCGCGTAACGTCGGTCCCTCAGGAACCGTACATATATCCGGGATGAAAGGTCCCCTATGCCTTTCTCCGTACTCTATATAGGTACGTGTATGAAAAACTGCTAGTCAGCTGTTACCCGCAATTTCATCCGCGTTGACTTCAGGTTTGGATGCAGGGATTATAAAATATGACGCTAAAAAGCGGCAAACTAAACATATACTTGTCAAGTTTACTTTAGAAATTCTTTAACTTAGAAATTTTACTGATAAATGAAACACCCATCTAGGCCAACTAGCGACACCAATAATTTTATTCTAAAGTCATTGTAAATAAAATCCAATTCAAGAATCCAAGTAATTAAGCCTTAATAAATAACCTGAACTATTTTTGGAATCATATTTTAATCAATATTATGCGAGAATCAGTCAATACGAGAACTACTGATTACCGCCAAAAACGGCCTTTTAGGCGGTAATCAGAGTTCTCTTAGATTTTATTGTATTAGGAATAAAATTATTAATGTCGCTAGTAGACCTATAGTGCGTGCCCTTAAGGGGGCACACTAGGCACAGTAGCGACGCCAATCATTTTATTCCTAATACTTTACAAATAGAAAGAAATTCAAGAATATAAACAATATAAGCCTTAGTAAATAACATGATTCCAAAAATACTTCAGGTTATTTACTAAGGCTTATATTGTTTATATTCTTGAATTTCTTTCTATTTGTAAAGTATTAGGAATAAAATGATTGGCGTCGCTACTGTGCCTAGTGTGCCCCCTTAAGGCGATAATATATGTAAAGTTAATGCTAAAGTTGAAATATCATTAAGAAAGCTCAGAATACCAAAGTGAGGGTAGAGTCATTTATATTTCCTCCAAAATTGCATCAAAATGACATTCGCGAGCGAGACAGACAAGCGGAAGATTTAATTTCAGTCTGTTTAAATATAGATGCGAGTGTTGTGTTTAAACAGGAGGAGGGGCCCTCCCCAGGGAACCCTAATTGAAAGACAAATAGGGGCCGATTCGCAGCGAATTCATTATTTCTACATTAACTTGGAGCCGAGTGGCGACGCAGATTATGTTGCTTAATTATTCAGAGGCTGGTGTGACTTATCATTTTTTAAATTACTTTCTTAATAGTACTTAATATTTAATGTAGGTTTTTCTTAAAAACAAGAGAGAGACCTCTCCAACGAATCTGGCCAGCGCAGCATGAAGAGTGTTAAGTTAGCCAATTCCTCTGACTGCTTTATTTTTATTTTATAAAGGCACATAAAACATATTATCATCATATTTGTACAACAAATAAAATTATAAATAAAACTGCTCTGGCTACCATATACCTAGCTTTGGTAGTACAGAGAGGGTCGTGCTCCTGCAGTGGAGACTATCAAAGACCTGTTGATGATGATGATGATGGCTGAGTGTCAAGACAGCTGCTCTAAAGTGGACGTGGGCAGGACCTGTTATTCGCATTAAACCAAACAGATGAACACGAAAGGTTGCTCTATGATTACCGGAGGGACGAAGGAAGAGAGGTGGACTAAGGAGGAGATGGCGAGACTATATAGATGGCTTTTTAAGCGGATGGCAGCCACTAACTTCGAATTGTGACATGTGCAGAAAGGGGAAGCCTTTGCACAGCGGTGGGAAATGTTATAGGCTAAATTAATAATACCGAATAATAGTTTTTTCTTATTTCTACATTGATTTGAATGTCATGTTATGTAAAGTGTTGACTTCTATAAGCTTTAATTATTATTAACAGTTTATAACCACTTTTCTTTTACTCAATGTAATGCCGACGCGGCTCCCGGCCCGCTCAAGATCAAGTTTTAACGAAATGGCTCTACGTCGCGCCGCGTAACTTTCTGCGAGCTTTCGTCTACAACGTAATTGCGTTCATGGAGGCTTTATTGTCAATTGTAGGTGATTTTTCTTTGGAAAGTAAATTATTGGGGCGGTGATTCGATTGCCCTTGAGTTTTTTGGGTTATAAGTAGGTAGGCAAAATACGTGTATGTATGTAGGAGCCAGATGGCCCAGTGGGCGTGAGCGTCATTAGCGCTTGTGCATGTTAAGCAACCTCTGACGCAGTCCTCACTTGGATGTGCGTGCCTGCGGCCAAGGTAACAATAAGAGATATCTCGAACTCCTCCGTGCTTCGGAAGGTACTTTAAGCCGTTGATCCCGGCTGTCAGTCCGGAGCTATGTCAGATGCCTTGAGGCAGCTTGAAAAATCAGAATAGGTCGTTTACACATAAAAAACACAAACAAACAAACGCTTTATTTCGTGACCTATGAAAATGATTGTCAGCAAAACTTTTGAACGCTTTTGGTCGTCATATCTATTATTCTTGTTTAATATTTGCAAATTAAACACAAAAATACCTACATTGAAATAAACTGAGTTCAGTAAAAGGATATTGTTTTGCATTTAGTATTTATTAAAATGATGTAATTATCGTGGGTATCTAGAATCAAAACATAAATTAAATACGCACTACACAAGTAAAAAATAACATAAGTACTCGTAATTTATTCGAAATTTGCTCTCTCACAAACATAAATTAAATACGCACTACACAAGAAAAAAAAACATAGGTACCTACTCGTAATTTATTCGAAATTTTTGCTCTCTCACAAACAAATCCTAACGCGCCTAGAAATGAACATTGTCCAATGTGATTACGCGAAGTTTTCCCATCAAAACAAAGTTAACTAAGCAGCCTGTTCGCATCAACATGTAAATTGTCTCGGAATTTGCGCGCAAAAGTAATTGAATAGCGACATCTGCGATTTGGTTTGATGAGCTGACGCCCCCGCGTCTTGCGACGGCTAGGGTTCCGTGCTGATAATAAACTTGAGCATAGTTTCTTTTTTTAACCGACTTCAAAAAAAGGAGGTGGTTCTCAATTCGTCGTAATATTTTTTTATGTATGTTCCCCGAGTTCTCGAAGACGCCCGGACCGATTTAAGAAATTATTTTTTGTTCGATAGGTAATACTTTACAGATGGTTATTTTAATTTTTTATCGAATATGTCGAGCGCTTTTTGAATCAACACACAAAAACAAAAAAGGAATTTAGTCAGGGACTGTTCGGATTACACTCATTTCCATTTTATTCTTATGCTTATTAAAAGAATTTGATAGGATTGAAGACGGTTTTGTTTTTTGTTAAACAACATTTTGACGAACAAAGATTACACTGACACCGATTTCCTTGATATGTGTGAACACGGATACTAGACGGCCTGGCTCTGACGGAAAAGCAGAAACGGGCGGCTCGGAGCCCGGGAGGCTCTGGGTTGAAAAAAAGAGCTGAACACTTTAGCTTCGTAAATGCCAAAACTCTAAATTTGTGCACATTGACAAAGGAAAGTGCACAAATTAAGAGTTAGAGTATAATGTTCTTAGGCGACATCACAATCCAAGAAAAACTTCGATGGGCAGCAGCTTCGAAACACTGCGCTCCCCAGCCCGTCTGCCAAGCGTGGTGAGGATGGCAAAACTCATTATGATGGCAATTCTTGGGAGAGGCCCATGTCCAGCACTGAACTAGCGGTTTTAAACACCCCTTTAAGGGTACAAGCGATCGAATTTTTGGCATGTATAGCCGAAGTCACGATCGATCTTGAATGGCGAGGCCGAAAAGGGAAAACGCCTTCTATGCTCAGCAGTGGGCGGAACAAAGGCTGAGATTAATAAAAATTCGTGGAAACTGCTTAACCTAATTTGGAAATATTACGTGGGATTTGTATGAAAAAAAAATATAATTGTTTTTTCGTGGATTTAATGATTAGCTTTTTTAATTTTTAATATTTTTTTCTCTTTAATTTTGAAAATAGGTATTCTTCCTAATTCCGGTTTCGAAAAACTTAAGAGACAAAAGCAGTTTGTGCTTTGCTGCGAGAGCTTTCGGTGCGCTATTACCATTACCTCTCAACTAATGTGAGGGGAAGATTTTTTACCTATCTCGCCATCGTCATCAGGCATGACCCTCTATGTGCCATATATTAGTCAGAGCAGTCAAAGGATTTGGCCTACACTCTCCTCGTAGGCCAGACGAGTTAGCCATCTAAATAAATAAATAAAATAAATAAATAATCATTTATTTCGACCACTAAGATCATAATTCACAATTATAATAAAATAGTTAATTGAAAGAAATAAAATATTATAAATAACATTAAATCAATCAATTATAGAATAAAAAAATAAATTAAGTATTTACAGTCTGTAGTAAAGGAGCATGACCCTCTCTGTATTACCAGAGCCATATATCAGCTGGACCAGTCAGAGAGTCTACTTAGGTAACTTCAACTCAAATCTAAAACAATTATGTGAGAACCTGTCCATAATAATTTAAACAAAGTAAGTATAAATGCTTTATCCTAATCCCTCTCATAAAATATTAGTCATCAAATCCGTTATACAATTTAAATGTCTCTACCTCAACGTTTAACTTAAAAACAAATTGATTCAGAGCCAACAAAGGCAGGGATTAGTTACGAATTCAATTGTGCGAAAAATCCACCAGGGCGCGGGGGTGTGCGGGGGCAGGGAGGGGGCTGGGGAGGAGGGGGAGGTCTGTCATATCTCCATTGTTGAAGGAGCGGGCGAGGAATAATGAGGGTTTTTGTGTTTTTCTGTACAGTTTGCTATGCTCGTGAACTCGTGCTTATTTATAAACGTGTTAGCACGGGTTGTGATTTTAGGGGTAATCTCGATTTTATAATTTACATTAATTGTGTTATACGTAATCCTTACGGTTTAGGGCAACAATTATCAAAGCTGGATATGAAGCTTTTATTTAGACACTTAAAGCGAAGTTTACAATAGTAATTTTTTGGCAATAAACTTCAGACAAACTGCGATCGTTTTTAGATCTAACTATAATAAAGAATGTTAATGTTATATTCGATAATAGTGTTATTCAAAACTTAGTAAATAGATTTTCTAATGAATATTTCAATGTATACCTATTTGAAACATTTTCCCATAAAAAAAAACTCATGTAAATATTTAACTTACTAGTGTATGGCCTTGGATTTGCGACAAGCGGAATCGGTCTTAAGCGGAGATCAAAATGTTATTTGCAGAAATGACGTTGCGTCTTTTTGCAAGAGTAATGCAGTATTTTTTTTATTTTTTTTAGCTACCTAACTATTACGCCGACATAAAGCCTTATATTAAATCTTAAACTTAATATTGTATGACCATGGCTTTAGCGACAAGCGGAGTCGGTCTTAAGCGGCGATTAAATATTTATCGCAGAGTTACCGCCGCGTCTTTCCATAAAAAGTAAATATTGTCAATTAAGTTTTTGGCTATTAGACAAACTGAGATTTTTCTAAGCTACATTAATATTATGCCGATATAAATTATGTTATCGTTACATGTGATAATATTAGAAAGCGTCGTTAATAGATTTTCTTAGGATATTTAAATTGTACTTATTTGAAACACATCTTCCAAGTTCAAGATTTAAAATCATAAAATCTAATATTTTAAATCTTGAACTAGTTATATATTGTATGATTATGGCTTTAGCGACAAGCGGAGTCGGTCTAAAGCAGCGATTAAATATTAATCGCAGAATTAACGCCGCGACTTGCCGTGACTCAATTAAGCGCAGAACAGAGTAAATACCGTGAATTAATTTGTTCGCGATGTCTTAAACAAACTGGGATTGTACCAGTACCATGGCTTAGAGCGATTCATTGTTACTCATGTTTAACTTGGGATTTGACTGCATTGTGTTTGAATGATTGTAGCTATTACTTTGTGAATTCTAATGGTTGTTTTAGACATTTATAAATATAAAAACTTAATGGAGATGAAACTAGCACTAGTATGGTGCTTATGATTATGATTAATAATGAATCGTCGAATTAACATGTAATCGCGTGCACAGAGTAACTCAAAAAAAATCGTCATTTCATACAAAAAAATGTTGCCGCCCGGTTGAAAAGTATGGGAAAGCAAAAATTTTTTTCGAGTTCCCATCGTTGACCCCATAGGAAAAGTTGTTCATATTGACGGTGTCACTCACCCCTTTAAGGATATGTCGAGGGTCATGTTACGCCTGTATATTATAGAGATAAGTCCTAAAGTTTAAGAATTGCAATTCTCACAGTTAATGTGTTGCATGTGATGAGCTGTTATGATAACTAGTCAGTTTTAAATTTCCAGACTTAACTAAAAATTGGGTACTTAAATATGACAAGATGCTAATAAAAACTGCAAGTTTGATATAAAAGCGATGCCGAGCAGAATTCAAAGCTACGAATAAATATTAATTATCAATTAACGCGTCTCCGCGCACAGAGTAAAGTAAATACAGCAGTAGGCAAGGCCCGTGCCTTAAACAAACTGTTCCACCCGAGCCGCCTATTGTTACGCCCATGTAAAGTCTATTGTGACAATTGTTTAACTTCGAATTTGAGTGTACATTTAATTCTTAACGAAGTAGGAGAATCATTACTCTATATTTATAAAGATATGGTTTTCTATACTACCAACCCGTCTGGCTGGCGATGGAGAGAGTAGACCAAATTCTGTGTTTGCTTTGGCTAATATATTGCTGTGGTAGTACGGAGAGGGTCATGCTCCTGCAGTGGAGACTAAAACAGACCTGATGATGACGATAGGTACAAATATTAAAAAGATTTAATAAAAATCACGTATAAAAGGCTAATTTATTTATTTTGTGGGTGACGCGGCAAAATTGCTAAGTACTATTTTATATTTTAAATAATTTTAAGTGCAAATTCCTAAAATTTGAGAATATGTACAGTTAAAGTGTAATATATCTATTGTTAGAAGTAAGTCTTAAATTTTCTTAAACCACACCATACACATGAAAAACAAATCAAAATTGACATAGTTGTCTTAAAGCTAATATATTTATTTTGCAATTCATTATAAAGTCTGTGAAACGAAATGAATTAATTAATTCGACAATTGTAGGTAATTTATTGCAAACAATATTACATGTACCTACTTATTGCTATTCAAATGTAAAAAGATTATTTTAAATATTGTCATGAACAATTATAGGATCAACCCCAAGTTTACAAGAATTAGGTGAGTGTTGTAATAAGTATTGATAACCCCAACACTAAGCCGTATCGACAACCATTAAATTCCAAACATCCCCTAAACAAAATCTAAACAGGGCTGTAACAATTGCAGTTAGGATCGCAAATGGTACCTTATAAAGATTAAATAGTATTTGGGTACGAGCGCGTGCCTCAAAGGAACACTTGGACGGATTTAGTAGGGCGGCCATCTTGTTGTTAGGTTCGGGATAAAATTATAAATACTTTCGAGTCTTTTCAGTGGTGATCGATTGCAGAACGCTATTTTAACATGAGCGTAGCCGGGGCAGGGGTTTTGGAAAATCATCCCCCCAGTAAAATGTTACTAATATTATATTTATGTCGTACTGAAGAAACGAGAGGCGAGAACTGAAATTTTGAATATACCATTTTGCGACTTGTTGCGGTGAAGTGTCGTTTATTAGTTTATAGAATTACCCTTACCGTGGAAATCAAATAGTAACCATGGTTTTTTCCCACTTTTATTTATAGCCTTTATGATAATATGGGTGGGAAAGAGATTTTGAAAACTATGTTTGATGGGCTCGGCACGACTTTTGATTATGACAGACTAGTCAAATAGTTTAATATTTACTGACACATTATTTTATTTATAGGTAAGTTTCATTTTAGATAAGATTAATTATAAAACTTAGGCTAGTTTCGTTTTATTAATTTTATTTGTCTAGTTATAGAATTGTAACATCAAATTACAATACTGCAGCTTTAATTTAACAATTGAAATTACAATTATATAACTGGACAGTAAAATTAATAAAACTAACTAAAACTAAACTAGTCTAAGGTTTACAATTTAGAACACGTAACACAGGTACAGATAAGATAGGCATATTATTTAAATTGTATTTTTTCGGCAGTCAACGATTCATACCACATTACAAACTAATAAACGGCTCTAAACCACGGCCACCCTAGCGGCCGTGCATTAAGCACTTGACACAAGAGTGCGGACCCCTCGTGACGGATTATCCGCAGAAATGCACAACATGTTGTCAATGGCAATCGGCTGTAGGTTGCGGCCTTTAAGATTTGTTTGGGACTTATTGGAACTTGTTGTGCAAGATACGGGTTTCGGCCTAGTTTGTTGTCTCCACAATACCTAAAAGTTTTCTTTACTAATATTATAATAAAGTATTTACTAACTATTAAACTGTACGTAGGTACTACTCGCAATACTTCAAAATCTATCGTTTTATGTTATTTATACTTTGTCGGTTGAAGTTTCGCATCGTATAGTATTAATAACTAATATGGTTTTATATTTTTTGTAAGACATGGAAGTTTAGCCTCGTCTCTCGATATTATAACATCACGGTTTTACAATCAAAAAAGGTGCAATAATCTAAACAATTAACAAATAACATAATTCTGTAAACTTCCTAACTAATATTATAATGCGAAAGTGAGTTTGTTTATTTGTTTGTTACGCTTTTACGCCGTAGCTACTGAACCGATCATCATGAAATTTTGCATACATATAAGTTAGGGTACTGAGAAGGACATAGGCTATAAATCACGCGGGCGAAGCCACGGGTAACAGCTAGTTATGTATATTTTATACTAGCAATTTCCTCGTGACTTTGTCCGCTCATATTATATCCTATACCACCCGCAGATAAATTTGCTTTCTATAGGTGAAAGAATTTTGAAAATCAATCCAGTAGTTACGGAGCCTATTCAATGCAAACAAACAAACAATCAAATCTTTCTTCTTTATAACATTAGTATGGGTATGATTTATTATCGGGAGTTCTTGGCGGACGACACGGTGTTTGTTTTAATTGTTTTACAAATTGATTCTAGTAGACTTTATAATGTGAAAATGGTGTAATTTGCTGTTATAAATGCTCACAATTATGAACAATGTATGGAATACTAAAATAAACTGTCATGGTGCGGCTGTAGTGAGATTTACTTAGCGGGCTGGTGGTTGTCCGCCTTGCTGCGCGTCTATGATAAAACCAGTGGATTCGCAACGAATTGTCGCCATGGGCTCCACCAAACAAACGAAATGAATCACACCATCATTTCGTTTGATACACAAGAATAACTCGCCAACTGGCGAAATAAATGAAGAAAGGCTCTAAAGGACTCGTATCCAGGGCCGTAAAACAAATATAAAAAAAAATGATTTATTATATTTAGTTTACAAGCGTATTCAAAATGTGCCGGGTTAGTCTTGTTGAGCAAAAATCTGATGTTTTATTATCTTCACCGCGGCGAATTACAAAAAACTCGATTAGTTCCGATACAAGTGGCACATGCGCTCATCCCGGCGCCTCCCCCGGAATTCGAACCCGGGATATCAACACCATATGGCGGTAGTCCGGGATTCACTATTACGAGTGATTATTAAATGTTCGTAAACAGTTGTCGACAGGCGAGCCGTGAAATTTGAATTATGATTAATATCTTGTCCAGTATGTCCTCTACGAGACATATATACCAAGTCGTCAATCTGTAGATTAAATCTGCAAAAAATCATGTAAAAAGGAATTAGAATATTGTTATAACAAAAGTAATAAGTTGGCTTAAAGACAATTAGTTCAGAAATACAGGGAACAATTTTTTAAATATATGTTTAATTTTATACGAAATATTTAGTGCATGTTTTAAATAATAAAAACAGAAAATTTTGTGGTAGTTCTACATAACATTGTAGAACGTGCTACGAAGAAGCACCTATAGTGCTACAGTACTGAGGCGCTACATTGCTACGCGCATAGACGCCTACACTCCACGGCAGTGTTGAGATAATAGGACATATTACTGAAGGCTGTGCCGCCAGAGTGCACCACTAGCACATACAGCAAAAAAGGTTTGACACTGAAAAGTATGTAATTGAAAATGTCAAAGTCGCAATTAATTTGTAAAATTATACATTATTCCTTTATTAATTTGATTTTAAAATACTCCTATGAGTATTTAAATATAAAAATGCTTTTGTGCTGCGTATTCGGATGTAAAATATAAGCAATTTTTTGCTACTTTGACATGCTTGTCAATGTCAAACATTTGATTAGTGTCTCTGCTAATGCTGCGCTCTGGCGGGCGAACATTGCAGTATTATCTCCTATTCAAACTATGCATGACATCGTCCTTATTTATAAAAAAAAATAAAAGTTCATATTTCTCAACTAAATAATAATCAGAGTAAGATTGAGATCTAAGAATCAAGTAATTATAACATTTTACTTATTCTGAAACATTTAAATAAATAAAATCCTTTTGATTATATATTATTAACTCAACCCCACATTCATTTCTGTTTCCTTTCTTTGTTTGTTTTTTTTTACTCCCTTGTATGTTTTTTTATATACTGAACAATAAAATAATTTATCTCCTATAATATTAACCTAAATTACAATATTATTTAGAATTAGACTGTTGAACGTGTCATCAGGTGGTATAGTTTATTTAAAAATATAATACAACTAATAAATAAATCAGCCATCTTCCATACCATGATTAAAATAACCAATAAATATAGAAAATGAGCGGGCGCATGTCAGTGCAACATATGTGACAATAATGGAAAGCAGCGTTTAAGTTAATCAATTATTTCGCGCCCTCGCCCCTCGCCCCTGCGACCCTTTGTTGATTTTCCACATTAGCCGGTGGTTCCGTTTAAACGCGATTTATCATACTGACTTTGTAACAAACAGTTTGATGAAGTGCTTTTAGGCCTCTTTAATACATCAATTACTTGTGTTTTAGCAGCAAATAAGTAATTATATATTTTAAAATATCTTTTACTCTACTTTAAATTATTTTTAAATTCACTACACCATTATTATATTATATATTAAATAAATTTCTGATTTCGATTAAAACTTAAAACTATAAATCTGATGTTTAGAACAACATTTTTAATAAGTGGTATTGATTTTACGATTACTTATTCGTAGGATTTTACTGTACAAAATTTTTATTAGACTAAATTTTTTTATTTTTCTTATTTTATTTATAAGTATTATAAATATATCAACTAGAGTGTTTAATAAATGGAATTGTAAAATAAATAGAACACTTATTATTAAACTTACCCAATAATAGGGTTACTGTGCTCACTGTGCTCAAAATAATTGGTTATCCTTTATTTATAATAACTTTTATTTATTTCATGATATTAAAAATAACCATAAAGTATCATACATAGGAACATCAATCTGCACTAAATAAATCCTTTAAACAAAAAAATAACAAAATAAAACATGTGTTAGTGCACCGCCATGGGACGAGTAACATTATCGCGCCCTCCCCACCCCAACCAATAGATATTCGATACACCAAATTCACACGCAAAATGGCTATTTGTGTACGAAATGATCACTTTTGTTGCAATTGCTCCGGTGGTGTTTTATTGACCGGCAGAAGTAAATGAAGCCATTTGCGAAACTTCACTTTGTTCTTTCGTTGTTATTGTAATAAGTTGCATTTTTAGCGTAATAGCTTTTGGGGTAATTTGTGGTTGTAATGGCTTATTATTGTCGGCTTTATGAGTAACCAATATTGCTTAGTAACGATGTATTTTAATGTTATTTGTAGTATTTTATAGGCTAGAAAAAGCGATGATTGATACCTACTTAATTCAAAATGAATCTGTATTTGTTTAAATTAATATTATTATGTAAAAAGTACTTTCTAGCACGACCATGGCCGAATTTGTTAGAACTTCAGATGGGAATGAAATCCGTTTAATTTTTACTATTTTATACCATTAATTTGAAATTTATTCCCTTTGTACTTGTGGAGATATACTGGTCGTGCTGGAAAGATTCCCACCCAGCACGTCCACTGATAACAAGAACTGAGCACAACAAACTGATAACTCATATTGATTTATCATCATCATCAGGCCTTTTTTAGTCTTCACTGCAAGCGCACGACGCTCTGTGTAACACCAGAGCCATATATTAGCCAAAGCAGTCAGAGGACCTGACCTACACTCTTCACGCTGGCGAGACGGGTGAGGTGATTGGTGAGGTCTTATTGATGTTTATAAGTTTTTCTACGACATTCACAGGAAGACTTGAAGTGATCTTATTCTACTCTTCCGAGAAGCTCACAGATCAGATGTGAAAGATTCACATCTGATATTTAGTCAATATAATATACCTAGATAGAGTAATCTTGAATAAATATTTAATATTCTGTTGGATAGCTGTATATCGTAATTTTCATTTGTAAAAGGACTCCAAATGTTATTATCGGTCGTTGTCAACAGCACCTAATCAAGATCTTTTTGGTTGCAGCATGGAGGCGACAAATTTGGCGATGTCGCCGCGAGAGTCACTGAAGCCTCGAGCTGAACACAAAACGATGCAGTTAAACTCTAAACCAAACCAAGTAAGTCTTTAACTATCACAAATATCACCCCATCATTTAGCGAGGATTGGATTGGAAAAAATAAGTGTTATTATCTTAAAATGTGTTTATTAAGGATCATTTTCATGCGTTCGGCTTCCCTCATCATCGAAGGCGTGGAGCGGCTGTGTCTCGCACAAATCTCCAATACGCTTCGACTTTATGACATTAAATTACCAACAATGTTAAAGCCCGAGTTAAAGTGATTAAGTGTGATAGTTTCTCAGTAAGTGTATCACAAAAATGAATAGATTGTGGAATATTCATAGAGCTCCCTATGCTCGCCCTAAATATTTATAAATTTAGGTCAGTCGCCAGTCCACGGCCCTATAAATATTACCGTGCCCTCAGTGATAATAATTAGGGTCTAATAAATAAATAAATATATAGGGACATATCACACAAATTGAGCTAGCCCCACAGTAAGTTGTGATCTTGTGTCGCAGGATACTAACTCAACGATACTATATTTTATGACATATACTTATATAGATAAACATCCAAGACCCAGGTCATTATGAAAAAGATCGTTTTCCATCACGACCTGACCGGGGATCGAACCCGGGACCCCCGTATCGCAGGCTGGCGTGTTGACCGCTGCGCCACGGACTGTGACCGCGAAGGCTTAAAATCTATACTCATATCGTAAAGCTTGTTAAGTTGAAGCTCTAATCTCAGAAACAAAAGGACCGATTTCAAAAAAATTTTTCGACTTTGAATACGCCCCCGTTATCCCTGAGTGCCATAGGATGTTTGTACCACGGACAAAGCCACGGGGCACTGCTAGTCTTATATAAAATGTTAATCCACCAGGTCAGCACAGTTCTCTTGTACGGCGTCCCAATCGTCTCCCTGGTCATCGAAGGCGTGGAGAGGCTGTGCCTGGCACAGATCTCCAACACGCTGCTGAAGCAGTTCTCGTACAACGAGATCCACAACAGACGGGTGGCGTTGGGCATCACCTGCGTGCAGTGCACCCCTGTGCAGTTGGAGATACTGCGGCGCGCGGGAGCTATGCCGGTTTCTTCTCGAAGATGTGGTTAGTGTACCTGTTGAAATCTATATCTATACAAATATATAAAGCTGAAGAGTTTGTATGTTTGTTGGTTTGATTGAACGTGCTAATCTCAGGAAATACTGGACCGATTTCAAAAAAAAAATTCACTATTGGTAGGTACGGTATCCCTGAGTGCCATAGGCTAGGGTGTGCATGGTCGACTGACCGTGTCACCTACACGAAATGATGATGATAGGCTAGGTACCACTAGGTACCTATGGTACCAGCACACGCGAACCCGGGGGACTGCTAGTATGCTATATACAGCCAAAAAGTTCTATATAATCCAAGGTAGACGTGACCTACTCCAAGAAACAGACATTTAAAAGCAATCGTGTCACGAATTCACGATACGTGGACGACGTCTTCACGGTACAGAGTTTGGGTGTCAGTTAAACGCAACGAAACGCAAAGAATTTGGTACGTACGGCTCACCTACCTCTGTTCTATATATAGAACTCTTTGTATACAGCGAGTAACTTGACCCTCAACATACCCTTAAAAAGGTGACTCTGCCCAATATAAAACGACTATGGGATCAATTCTGCTGGCTCCCTCTGTATGCGCCTTGCAAGAACTTCTTAACATTTGCGAATCCTATGCTGCGTCATATGGCTTGATTTACAATGTTAAGAAGTCAGAATACATGGTCTTTAGGTCTGGCACTAGGTGTCCTAAAATAGTTCCCCCTATTTTATTAAATGGAGTTCCATTGGACAGGGTATATAAATTTAAATACTTGGGACACATAGTGACCGACGATTTAAAAGACGATTTGGACATGGAAAGGGAACGCAGAGCATTGTCAGTTCGTGCGAACATGTTGGCTCGTAGGTTTTCTCGGTGTACAGAGGCAGTTAAAATAATGTTATTTAAAGCTTACTGCACATCTCTGTACTCGAGTGCCCTCTGGTTCAGATATACCCAAAAGGCTTACAATGCTCTGCGAATTCAATTCAATAATGCGTTCAGAATTCTGTTGCGACGGCCGCGGTTTTGCAGTGCTTCGGCAATGTTTGCTGAGGCGCACACAGACGGCTTTGACGCGGTTTGGCGCAAAAAATCTGCCACGCTATTACGCAACGTTCGCGACAGTCGCAATAGCATTTTGCGAATGATAGCGGGTCGCTTTTATAGCCCACTCCTAAGTGGGCTTATAGATCGAACCCGATCATTTTTAGTCATAGAATACTAACATACCTAGGTTTTAAGATTTTGTTACTAATATTTAGATAAGATAACTAACTTAGTTTAAGTAAATATTGTTACTAACAAAAAATGGACTATGTTGTCTGAAATAAAGAGATATTATTATTATTATAATTCTGGAAACTCAAAAAATATTTCAACAATCTCATACAAAAGTGCTCAGCCGTAGCCAATACGTATTTAAATAATTAGATAAGACGGTTGGAGTCACCCCTTTAAGGTTAGTCACCCCTTAGAACACAGACATTTTTTATTAACGTACTTACGAATCTCGAGATTAAAAATGCTCATCAGGTATGATCACCCGCCGGGAAGCCGAGCGTCTCTGCAAGTCTTTCCTTGGAGACAACGCTCCGCCACGGCTGCCTGACGACTTCGCCTTCGCCGTGCACCACGAGTGCGCCTGGGGCTGCCGAGGTGCCTTCCTGCCGGCCAGGTAATGTTTTTTATTCATTAGTTTAGTATCTTTTTGGCAAAGTGTTCTCGTGGGCAAGGGCTTAAGATTGAAAGGCTCCCTGATTCATCTCAAATATTCCTATTCTTCGATCTGGTCCACCGAACGATACCTGAGTTAATAAACTAACAACGATCTTTATTAACTAAATAAGGAATTAGAATTCCATCACGAATTTCTTGCAAAATGTCTTCAGATTAACAGCTATTACAAACGATGCACGACTCCTCCTTACGAATAGATTGATTTAGGAGAGGAACACCGGTAAAATCATTACCCCGGTTCAAGCCAATTAGTTGAATTTTGGTAGAAAAGTTCATGATCAAAAACAGGATGTAGCTGAATTGGCAAGACAATGCCAGTCTTATCTGTATAACAGTTTCAAGCAGTGACTGGTTCTATCTACTTCTTTTCTAACCACGACATATTCCCAGGTACAACTCGTCGCGGGCGAAATGCATCAAATGCGCATACTGCGGGCTGTTCTTCTCGCCCAACAAGTTTATCTTCCACTCTCACCGGGTGGGTCCCGGAGACAAGTACGTGCAGCCTGATGCTGCCAACTTTAACTCCTGGCGACGCCACATGAAGCTCAGTGGAAGTCCACCCGATGAAGTTGTGCACGCTTGGGAGGATGTGAAGGCTATGTTCAATGGTGGGACAAGGAAGAGGATGCTGTCCGCTGCGAGGTTTGTGACTGCAAAATCATCGATACCAATGTGTCTGGTTCAGTGAGGAGGTGTTTCTTTTTTCATGTCATAGAACGGCAAACGAGCACGCGGGTCACCTAGTGGTAGGTCATTACCGCTGCTCATAGACAACTGCAACAAAAGGGGTGTGACAAGAGCGTTGCCGGCCTTTTATTTTTTCCTCCCAGAGAGGCGAGGGGATGGGCTTCCGGCTCTCTCACTCACGGAACGAAACATAGCAGCGGCAAAGCTGCTACTCAAACGTCGATTTTCTATGAGAGTGAGATAGTTCCCCGGATGAGACAGCAAAAGTGAATTTCGCCGGTAGCATGGCTTTAATCAATGCAAGCTTAGTTCAGTCAGAGTATCATATGTTTTTTGTTGAAATTTGCAAAAACTTATATATAATACTGGCAAATAAATGTTTCTGATTTCTGAAATGTTTAGGATACTTTTTCATACTTGAAGGTCAAATTAATGTACAAAGTTCAGCCTAAAATTGTGCCACAGAAGGGTCCCTATGCGCAGGCCGGAGGCAGAGAGCGGCGGGGAAGCCAAACGTTCACCAGCCAGCCCCCCTACTGCCCATGCCCCGGTGCCCAGGCTTGCAGACTATGTGTGGGGGGCCCGGCTGCCGCTGCCGTATGCCATACCTTGGCTGAAGCCCACGCTTTGGACACCAGGTGAGAATATAGAAGGTCATGTTTTTGTGCTAAGGTAATAAGGTCATCGAATCGGCAGGCACCAACATCACATCATATTAGCCGTTAGAAGTCCACTTCTGGACATAGCCCTCCCCCAAAGATTTCCATCGTGGGGGGTTTTGACATACTCACCACGCTTGGCAGACGGGTTGGTGAGCGCAGTTTGATTGGCTTATATCAGTGACGGAATAAAGGTGTTTGAGATGCTACTTGCTCAGATTCTTGCTTCCATTATGTACCTTCGGACATATTTTAAGTGATTTTTCCTTATTTTTATTATCCATCCTTCAGCTAGAAAACCCCGACGAAAATAATGATCACGATTCCTTTTAATGCTTACGTATACATTTCTGCTTTTCGTAGGAGCTCTAACGGCGCTGAGTGGCGTGGGCGCAATCGAGGAGCCCCGCGCATTCCGGCCCGTGCGCTCGCATCATCTCGAATCCCCGCAGCTGTCGCCAGGGCTGTCACCACCTCGTTCGCCTAACAGGTAAGTATATAGAACAAAATCTACAGGTATAAGGGTATTCAGTAATTGCTAGCTAGGTATTTGTGAGCGGTTTGTACAGAAAATACTTCAAACTTTCAATTTAAGTTTTATTCATTTCCATCTAAGGCGCAAACATAACTTCATTTTGACTCCTACAGTTTTGAAAAAAGATAAATAACGCTTTGTTTTTGTCTCAAAAGTCAAGGGCGTTGAGTAAACGAGTATTCTTTTCCCCAGGTCTAGGTCTCCCATAGCCTCATCACCCAGGCGAAGTCGCTCGCCACATCGCTCGCCGCTCCGCTCTCCACTTCGCTCGTCGCCACGCTCACCGCCCCGCTCCTCCCCTGCCCGGTCTACCAAGAGCGACAGGGATAGTGACGAGAGCGTTGACATTGAGACTACGGAGGAAGATCAGCCGAAAGAAGTGGTAAGTCTTTTTTTTAAACTTAATCTGGTGATATTTTATAATTCTTACTAATTTGTGTTTCTTTTTAATGTAGCTATTGTAAGTTTTTACAAGTTAGTTTTGGGAATCTGAATATCCAATTTTATTCGCAGTATATAAGTGGGTAAAAGTTGCGAACATTTTACATGTACCTCAAGAGACAAGAGACTACAGATCTGTCGTACATCAGGTATCATGCAATTTTTTTTTCATTTCTGTACGTTTTACAATGGATAGGTAGTTCTTTAAAGTAAGAAACTGAAGTAAAGCAAAGCCGAGTCTATAACAAAATATTATCGCATTCACTGTATGTATGTGGATTTAAAATCATTGTTTTTTTTTGTGTTTTTTTACATGTTTTTTATTATGTTTGTTTACATGTTTATTGTGTGTATAGTGAGCCTTGTAATAAAACTTTAAAGTACTACGTTGTTGATCACGTATCTGCTTGGGGTTATTCTTCCTCTCATACATTAGGTTCTTTGTACTAGCACCCACAAATAAACTCATCGACTACCACCAATTTATTCAAAGACTGTTTTAAAAAGTCTGTAGCATTCTATCAAATCGGGCCAAACTCAGTTTCTTTTGCAAATAAAAAAAACCTAATCGGCGATTACCGGGGCGAACTACGGTGATTGGAAAAATTTCTCCGGAACTTTTTAAATTGGATCCACAGCGAGCTCGGTTTGCGTCGAATGGAACGGAGTAGATAATGCGATTGACTCAATACTTGTGTATTAAATTGCATCAGAGAAACGTTTGCGTAAGTTATAAAGGCATATAAACGGGTATTAGTGAACGCTATGCTTTTGTGAGATTTGCGCAAAGCCTTATTGCATTGTGGAGTTGTGTAATCGAAATATTGAAACATGCGGAATGGGAATAATCTCGGGACCCTTTATTGAAGGGTTATTTACATTGATTTTTCGAAGATACTCAATATAAGATATTGTCATCTTTCTGTAGGCATATACTGGAATAAAGTATATAGGCATATCGATAATAAGTTTTGAAACCTCTTTTAAAACTTAGGTCTTAATATTTTAAGTGATTTTCATATAAAAAGGCTACTTCCTTCTCTTATATCAATTTTGATTGAAACCAAGATTTTGTCCTACGTTTTGTCGCATTCGTTTGAAATAAAAAACTACTTAGCTACTTGGTCAAAAATCATAACCAATCAATAGAGTATTTATACAGGTGTTTTTTATGCATTTACAATGCTACTCTTATATATTAAATGAAAAAATAAGACATGGCAAAAATTTCACGCAGGCGGGATACGAACCAGCGAGCGTCTTAGTTTTTGTACGATACATTCAAAATAGGACCTCTGTCCGCGTTGATTTTTTCCCATTTCCTTCTTAGTTTAAAACGAGCAATCAATAGAGTTTTAAATATATATGTAACGATGACATCAATATTAGTTAATTATACTAACAAACTAAAATATACTTGACTTATAATTAAAGTATTGATCAATTTAACAGTCGCGAACATTAACCATTTAATTTCAAGTAGCGTCCGCCGATTCCCGAGAGGCGGCGGCCATTTTGCTAAAATGGCGGACTGGAGCCACAAATAAAGTTAAACAGATGCGACACATCATAAGATGTAGGTATTGGACAATTAAAACTTGTACGGAATCTATGCATATAAGTTGGTTTTGGCGGTAAAGCGGTATTGACTTAGAACCTTATTAAGAACCATCCTAAAATAAGAAAATCGCATCAACGACGCGGAATAATACAAATCCGTACAAATCATATAAGTAGAATTAAACGTGAAGGTCTATTTTTTTCATTTCATCTTTTACTTTAAGATGAAGAGCATTGACATTTTGCTCTATAGAGGATCATACTTTATGATCACACATATTTATACATTCCATGTAAAAACTGGCGTGCAACTGTCACTTAACAAGTCTCCCAAAGTTTGTCTTGTCATATGAATTGACCATCACTATTACTATC
This sequence comes from Rhodophaea formosa, assembly GCA_963082605.1. Taxonomy (NCBI): domain Eukaryota; kingdom Metazoa; phylum Arthropoda; class Insecta; order Lepidoptera; family Pyralidae; genus Rhodophaea; species Rhodophaea formosa. The sequence continues at coordinate 3,390,418 of OY720219.1, forward strand.
AAAACATAGTATTTATAAAACACAGTCCCCTTCCCTATGTCTTTCCGTCCCTATATATGCTTAGATCTTTAAAACCACTCAACAGATTTTAATGCAATTTTTATAGAGTGACTCCAGAGGAGGTTTATATGCTCTAGGCTGCTAGTGTATTACTATACACCACCGTGATGCTATTTAAATCTCAGTACGTAAGTAACTTATGAGACACACCTTAAAGTGATTCTTCCGTTGCTGACGTTATTGTCGGGTGGAGCTTTGCACGTCGTAAACTCTGTAATTACGGGGCGGCGAATCCAAATGGACTTCATTTCGGTTTTAAATAAGAGAAAATGTTTAATTTACTACCGATCGCGACGAGGACCAATTAATTGCGGATTTCGTTCAGTTAGGGGACGGTTTTACATTTTTTGCGTGTTTACATTCGTTATCCTAATGAATGGTATTATGATGTTTCAAACAAATGTTTTATTTGTATACAATATCAAGTTTTAGTAATAATTCCGTCATGAAATATAAGTAACTAGCTTTCGCCCCCGGGTTATCACTTGGAAACACCTTTATCTACCTATTTTAGAAATCAAAGGTCTACTAACAGAGACAGACAGACAAAGCAAGTTTCCCTTGTAGTCATGAGTTGTGAGTTCGATCCCCAGAAGAGACACAAACTTTTTAAAACTTTTTAAAATTAAAAAATTTTTTTTTTTACTCTGAAAAACTTTTTATTTGTTTTTTGTAGCTTTCTAGTTATTTAAAGTTAATGAATATAAAGTTAATATGGCGAAGAAATGTGAAAAGTGTAAAAAACCTATTGTGGATAGACAATTTCTTCCATGTTGCACCTGTTTAAAGACATATCATCTGGCCTGTACTAATGTGACAGAGAAGTTATTTTATCTTATGAAAGAAAAAACTAGCAATAAATGGAACTGCGTCCTGTGCATTGGTAAGCGTCGGGAATGTGCTAAAACGAGCACTCCTTTAACCTCGGCGGTGTCCAAAAAAAGTTTTTCAACAAACACACCAGCATCTACGGACCCAAGCAGGGATTCATTTACGCCTCAATCACCCATATTGACCACAGCTACATATAATATTCAAAGTAATAATGAAATTCACGGATTGCCACCTCATGAGGTCTCGACAAAGGTGCAGATTGAAGAATCGCTTTCTGGAGCAATGGAGTCGGTTGTATCCGAAGCAACCTCTAATTCATCAGAGTTACATCAGAATTTTATTACTCATCGAACTAAACCTATTAGTAATATTCCAACAAAAAACTCTTTCGAATCTCTGGAGATAGAGAATTCAAATGATGAAGACTGCTCAGATGAAGAAACAAATAAATTAAATAGAAGCTGTCCTGAAAAGATAAATGGAAGTTGCCTTAGCGTGGAAGAAGTGGAAGTACTAAAGGCCAAAATTAAAACCTTGGAAATTAAATTACAAAGTGCGGATAAACAGATTGACGAATTATTAGTAGAAAACAATACTTTAAAAAGAAAAATTTATGACTATGGAAAAAAGACCGATATGCTAACTCATATATGTTGCTCGACCACAAAATCTATGAAAAACAAAAAAAGACAGAAACGTGTAAATAATACCAATTTCAATTTGACGTATGAAAGTAAGGACGACAATGAGGAACAATTATCAACATCACAAACGACGACGACCGGTGAACATTTTCAAGAACTAAACAAACAGCACTCCGGCATTCATGACAGAAACTCAGCTAACACAAATGAGCTAGTTAAAAAAAAGGACTTTAAATTATGCGTTATAAGTAGCAATAACAAAAACAAAGTAGTACAAGCTGTAGAGAAACTTGATATTACAGGTCTTGATTTTTGTCATTACATAAAACCACATGCTACTACAAAGGAACTTATAAAGGGATTAGAATCAAAAATAAAGGACTATAGCTTAAACGACTTCTGCATACTGTTAGTTGGGGAAGAAGATTTTAAAATATCGAAAAACTATACTAACATTGTGAGAGAGATAACAGGAATTCTACAAAATATAACCCATACAAATGTAATTATTGCCTTGCCTACGTACATATGTGGAGCACCTTTGTACAACTACAGAGTTGAGATGTTTAATATTGACGTGCTAAATAGTATACAGCCATTCGATAATATATACGCTTTTGATTGCAACTTTAATTTATCGTTTGACATGTTCTCCTATAGAACTGGTAAAGTAAGTAACTTAGGAATTAAAAATATTTTTGAACATCTCTCTAGGATTTTTTTTCGTTAATCTTAATTATTATTACACTGTCAAAAACCTTGATAAAGACAGAGTGTACTTTGGCAATGATTATATACAGAAAACCATAACAGATGATGACAAAAATGTATCTTGTAACTTGCGAATGGATAATAAGCATGTATCACGTGACTTTTACATATATCATCAAAATGTGTGTAGTTTGACGACAAAAAAGAATGAATTGGACATTTATATAGAATCACTAAATAACTCAAGACCGCAATTTCTTTGTATTACAGAACATTTTCTAAATAGCAAAAAAATTGAACTGTTTAATTTTAATCATTATAATATTGTATCGCATAATAGTAGAGCAACCAAAAAAAGAGGTGGTAGCCTTATATTGGGACATAAGGATTGCAATGTTGAAGACTTATTAGTTTGTAAGAAATTATATAAAATAGAGTATTTTGAGGTTTGTGGCATCAAAGCTTTAGAAACTGGTTTGAATTTAATCTGTGTCTATAGAAATACACTGGATAAATACTTTAAAGCTTTTATTACTCAACTAGAATTGCTGCTACAACACTTTTTCAATAAAAAGTGTATAATTTGTGGTGATTTCAACGTAGATCTTCTCACTGATGATCATCAAAGGACGGAATTTCTATCCTTGTTGAAATGCTATAATTTTAGACCTCTAATCTCGTCAGTTACTTACATACAGGGCAATAGACAATCCTGTTTGGATAATTTTATAACTAATCTTCCGGACGAATGTATACTTAGCACTGTTATTGATCACAATGGTATTTCAGATGGTCATGCAGCGCTTTTATGTAATGTCACTCTACCAATCACAAGTGAAACAAAGAATAAAAATATGACAATTAGGAAAGAACAAAGAGCGTTTACTGAGGAAAACAATAATACGTTTCGAAAACACATTCTTAAGCATAATTGGAATGAGTATGGGATAAACACTTTTCTGAAGTATATAAATGAAATTTTTGAGAAGAGTTTCAAAAAGAAAATTAAGGTATTCAGATTAAGAACTACACGGAACATAAACTGGATAACAAAAGGAATAAGAGTATCCTGCAAAATGAAGCGTGTTCTTGTGCCTGCACACGGATCAGTAAATGACAAATCTATAATAGATTATAAACATGACTACATTAGAATATTTAGGAGAGTAGTGAGATATGCCAAAAAGTTAGCCGTACAGTCAGAAATAAAGAAATCAAAAGGAACATCTAAAGCCATATGGAGTGTGATAAATAAACATAGGAAGAAAGTTTCAAATACTGATAAGAATAAAATTTTGTTAAAAGACAACAACACATATATAAATAATACAGACACTATAGTAGAATTATTTGCAGAAAAGTTTAATCACGGTCAATCTTCCATTTCAGGGAACTTAGATTTATCAATGAAATCACTTAAACAAAACAGCCAGCAATGCAAACGTGATATGACATGGGACTATGTGACTCCTACAGAGATAACTGAAATCGTTTCAAAAATGAAGGATAAGAGATCATGTGGCTGGGATGAATTTCCAATTTCAGTATTTAAACAAAATTTAGACTTATTGGCCGAACCGCTAGCTATGTTTTATAATAAATGTTACGAACAAGGAATATTTCCTGATCAGTTAAAGATAGCCAAAGTTTTGCCTGTACACAAAAAGGGATCGAAAGCTGATTCGGAAAACTACAGGCCTATTTCCTTATTGACGACTCTTTCTAAAATCTTCGAGAAATTAATCAAAATGCGGCTCTCTAAACACCTCAATGATAATGACATACTGAACACTAGGCAATTTGGATACCAGGCAAAAATAGGAAGTAGTGAAGCTATAGAAACCTTGGTTCATGATGTTATTCAAAATTTAAATCGAAAATTGAAAGTTGCTGGACTATTTCTGGACTTGAGATCAGCCTTTGATACTGTTGATCACGAGATCCTACTTGATAAGCTGGAATTTTATGGCATCAGACATAATGTTCTTAAGCTTTTCAAGTCTTACTTAACAAACAGATATCAATTTGTGGAGCTAAAATGCACAGAAGGTAAATATGAAAAAACATATAAATCTAAGTTGACAAAAATCATTAGAGGCGTACCACAAGGATCCATTTTAGGGCCATTGCTATTCTTGGTATTCACAAATGACTTGATACCTTTCATGTGTAATGTCATACCAGGTATTGGACTGGTGCTATTTGCAGATGACACAAATGCTGTCATAGCAGCACAAACAATTGATGAACTCAATAAGGCAATGAATAGTGCAATTTTAGCCTTTTCTGAATGGTTTAACGTCAATAACCTAAAACTTAATTTGTCAAAAACCCAGGCCATTTTATTTAAAACTACGGCTAATAACAAGGACACCTTAGAAGTTAAGTTAAACAATGAGCATGTAGACCTAGCGGATGCTGTGAAATTTCTTGGTATTCATATTGACAATTGCCTTAATTGGAAAGAAGAATTAAAGCACATAGAAAATAAAATAAGTTCTGCATGTTATGCTCTAAGAAGCTTAAGAGATGAATTGACATTGACGCAATTAAAAATGGTTTATTATGCTCTGGTTGAGTCTCATTTGAGATATAGTATTAAATTTTGGGGAAAAAGCTATGATTATAACCTAAAAAAAGCATTTGTGTTACAAAAAAGGGCACTTAGAACAATGCTTCGCATACCTCAGATGGAGTCGTGTAGGAAATATTTTGTGAATTTGGGAATCCTTACAGTTCCATGTTTGTACATACATATATTACTCACAGATTTTGTTAAACATTTGGACAAGTATGAAACGGAAGACGAAAGAACGAAGCGTTTAAAAACTAGACGAAAGGATATTCCAAATACACTTCAACCACATTTAAGAGTAACTGAGCAAAGCGTAAAATTCCAAGCGACAAAACTATTTAATAAGCTACCTCGCGAATTAAAAATAATTACAAATGCGAATATATTCAAGAAGCGATTGAGGACTTATTTATTGGAAAGGTGTTTCTATACAGTAGACGAATTGGCTTGATGACATGAATTTCTAGTACTTTGACTTTTGATTGGATATATTTATGAATTATGTAATATTGTGTAATTAATTGTGAATTGTTATTATTATTTTATGTAGATGTGATTATTTTTCAATCTGTAATTTTATGTTATTATTTCTCTGTAATTTCCGACACAATGTTTTTATTGTATAATGGAATAAATGAATTGAATTGAATTTTATAATATTGGCATACGCTTACCTACATAGTAGGTAACCGTATAAGGTAAGCAAAGTATGTCTCTTTCTTTATGCCTGAAGTATCTACCCGCGGGCGCCTTCTTTCCTTCGAATTTTAGATGTTTATTTTATACCTAATTGCTGTACTTAATACTTATAAGCCATCTTTTTCGTCGCCTTTCTAAAAATTCAAAAATAATATCATGAACTTAAAGATTTCTTGGAAAAAGCCCAAATTGTGTACAGCTAATTTAAAGTATACCTACATTATTTTATATTTATTATTCCGTAACAAAAACGGAAAGTTATATGTATATTTGTCATCTCTGTCTGTCAATCTGTCTATGAGTCTGTCCATATATCACAGTAATTTAATTCCGAAACTATTAGGACTAAACCGTTGAAACTGCATCATCATCATCATCAGATCTTTTTGTCCCCACTACAGGGCCCTACCGTCTCTGTACTGCCAAAGCTATATTAGCCGGAGCAGTTAGAGGCTTTGGCCTAAACTCTCCCCGCTGGCCAGACGGGTTCGAGAGGTATCTTGATGTTAAAAAGCTTCGTTTAGCTAGTGTTTCCTAAGTCGCCTTCTACAGCAGCCACTGGAAGACTTGGAGGGTCCTGTTCTACTCTGTCGGCTAACTTATATTATACCTTTTTGAATACCTGCTTAATACCTCGTTATAGGTATTCAATATACTTTGACGCCATTGAGTGCGTCCGTTTCTTACTTGAGGTACCGTGAACCGTTACTTACCCGAGCACAGACTAAATAAGGCGTTGGAGCTGCTCTAATGACGTCACGACGTAATTAACGCGCGCTCAAAACCCTTTAATCCCTTCAAAGGACGGGCCGGCAATGACGTCAAATAGAAGACGCTGGACTGAACAACGTAGAAAAAATTGATTCAACTGTTTTGCTGTAAAACGATGTCTTGTTTGTTGTGTTTTCGTGTGTGTAAGTGCCATAATCTGGTGTCAGATTTTTCAAGCTATTTTAAAGCATCTGATATAGCATGAACGATGTCTGACGTTTCGTGAACGTGTCTGATTGTATTGTAACGCAACGAACGAATTGCAATACTGGCGTGACGTCATAGCCCGCCCCACTGCCCGCCATATCGCCAGTGTATTCACCGCTGCGCGCTCCGCCGAGCGAACGCGTCACTTTTTGCCGAGCAGCCGATCGCACAACATAAGCCTAGCCACTATATTGTTATGCTGAGTGTTAATACTGTCCATAATGGATTAAAATGCTCGTTGTTACGCACCAGTTTTGTGTTTAATTACAAAAGCCACATCATCAGCGACCCTGCCTCGTCCCTTCTGTTTCACTATCCTTGTTTTTTTTTTGTTAAAACCGTTATTGAGCCCTAAAAGCTACAAAAGGTAGGCTTAATTGATATTTCATCAATGAATCTATTTGTTTCCTTCGTCAAATCTTTTCTTTTTAGCCTGCTCCCTTCCTTCATCTTTTAACCATATAAGGTAAAACTGGTAAACAATGCATAGCATTAATTTATTACATATATGTAAAAAAAGCATTATATGTGCAATAAATTAAAACAAATAAATAAATTAATTAATCCTGCAGTGGAGACTAGAAAGACCTGATGATGATGATGATGAAATTAAATCAATAAAAATAAATTTTACAAAGTAAGAACTTCTTTTAATGACCAATCTAATATATTTCAAGTCAGTGCCTGTGGCAAAAGATAGGGTTGCTAACGGAATCACTTAATTGTGCTATGAATATTGTATATTAAAGGTCAATTAGAATGATTGCTGCGTAATTAATCAACGGGAGAGCATAATCGGATCATTTTAGGATGTCTATTAAAGCGTACTTAATAAACTTTACGCAGAAAATATCCACTGCAAAATATCGCTATTAAATGTACCCTGATATTCAATACAATATATAATAAATGTACAGTCATCATCATCATTACAAGACGAAGTCCACTGCTGGAAAAGAAGTGCATAAGATCTATGGTTGGTATTCGTCCCCCAGAATGCTGGGTGCCGCATTTCAAAAAATTCAAAATATTAACACTGCCAGCACTGTACATTTTCAAATTAGCTGTATTTGTAAAATGCAATTTACATAGATTTAAATTTCATAATTCAACCCGCGACGGGCTTAAAATTAAACACATGTCACATAAGACAGCTATGTTCGGCGGCAGTATTTTTGGTATGGCTCCAAAAGTGTATAATAAGATCCCAAAAGAAATTAAAAATGTAAACCTCAATGCATTTAAAAAACAGCTAAAGGAATTTTTAATTGACAAATGTAATTATGCAATAAATGACTAATTGAATGAATCGACACCATACATTTGAGAAATTAATATTTGACTAATCTTTTAATAATTTTGACTAACCTAAATTAATGTAACTAATATATATAAAAATGTGTATTTTGGAATTTTGCATACCTATTAGTAAGGTAAAATGTACGAGGGACATGTATTATATTTCAGATCATTATGTATACCTACATTTTGCAAATAAAGAATTTGATTGATTAATTGGATAAAGGCTTTAATAATGAAAATCTTTTGGGGTTGTTTGCCATAACCACCTCACTTTTCAAACTGGTTGGTGGGCGCCAGTTTGTTTGGATTATATCGATTCCAACGCTGCTGCCCATCGAGACCAGTTTTTGAGCGAGGGAAGGGAAGGAGTTTGTTGGACCAAGGCAAAGGGATGAAAGTATTTGGGATGCTATTTGCTAGGATGGTTGGAGGATGAGAAAGTAGCAGCTCGGGAGGCCGGGCGCGCATATGTACAGTCGGTACATACTATGTAGTCGACTTGGTTAAGCATAAATATAATCGACTGTAAATGGAATAGATCTAGGATTTTATTTTACACACAAGTGTTCAGTCAAGCAAAGGATTATTTTAGGAAATTTCGATATATTTTTCGAGACAAGTAGAAAATATTTGAACTTATTAAATTATATCAACGGGCTTGGTCACACTTTACTAACATATTGATATTTTTACCACACCACATGTAAATAAATATATTTATTTACACTTAGCGTGTGTTATATGAGACGAGAATTTTTTTAAAAATCTATGGTTATATGCATACACAAGATAAGTAGATTTTGGACAGTGATCAGAGCTCGTCGTAGAATAAGCTACGTTGCTACGAGGCGTAGACACTCGTAGCAGTTCTCGTAGACACTCGAGAAATTCACTTCACTTTTATTAAATATAGAACGTGATGTTTTGTTTTCGTTTTATGTGAGTGGTTAATACTATTATATTCACGCTGCCTTAAAGGCTTAAATGACTGAAAGCAAAGATGACAGCAGGGCCCAACAGCGAACCGGTAATAATAGATAAATAAAAAATATATAGGACCAAATCACAAAAATTTAGCTAGACCCACAGTAAGTCATAAATTTGTGTCACAGGGTACTAACTCAACGATATTTAATAGTAGATATTTTTATAGATAAATATCCAAGACCCAGCCCAATCTGAAAAATATCGTTTTCCATTATGACCTGATCGAGGATCGAACCCCGTTTCGCAGGCTGGCGTGTTAACCAAAGAACAGTTCATTACAGTCACCAGAAAGCTTGTCGTAGATGTAGCTACATAGCTACGAGGCGTAGACACTCGTAGCAATTCTCGTAGACACTCGTAGGCTCTCGAGACTCATTTGAAGCGGCATAATTCGTAGACAATGGTATTGAATGATACTCGCCTTGCTTGGGTGTTATTGTGATTTGTAGCGTATGCAATTATTTTGAATTAAACATATCGGGATATTTACCGTGATTATTGTGTTTATTTTGAGTGTTCAGTTACAAGGACCATGATCGCGAAGGAACTGAAGAATTTGATTGGTTCGTGTAACTGGATATATGTTTAATTCTCATGCCAATTTTAATGTATTAGAATATTAGCTTTTTGCGGCGGCTCCGCTCGAGTTAGTGTCAATCCCTCGGGAAAATTACTTTTTTCTTGGGTGAATAGTGTTCTTCTTCTCAGCCAAAGGAAGTCCACTTCTGGCCTCCCCTAAGGATTTATATTATGTAACAGTATATGAATGCATTTGCGTTTAATACAATGTAACAAACTGATGTCAACAGGCTGGTCTGATGTCGTCCTCTACCCTGATTGGCTTAGTCACTGAATTTAGTTGTAGTTATTGGCTTCCCAGAAAAAGACTACAGGTATTAAATATAAGGAGATAAAACATACAGAAAGTATGAACCATTACAATCAAAATTAGTAGGTACTCTTGTCTTACATTCAGATAAGACGAAATATTAAAAGTAAATACGAAAACAATAAAGACAATAGATGATTCGGCTTAGAGTATCAATTTAGATTTAAACTAAATCGATTTGAAATCGGTGCACCGCAGTAATTTGGAAATGGAACAATCGGGCTGATCATCTGAACTGCTGACTAATCATAACAGAGTCGACAGGCAACTCGGATTAAATTGTAATCGATAATCGGATTGCACAGCACTGCCTAGAGGCACAAAATAAAATGGATACAGAATGAAAACTTGATCTATTTCACGCTTCAAAGAACCACGTATTTTTTAAAGTAACAAATTAAGTTCTACTCAGTATTAAGTAACAGACTGTTAGGTTCGATATGTGGCCGACAATTTTTCTTGTTTCGTGGTCTATTTTATAGTTCATTTGCTTATTGTTTAGTTTGCGCACACAAAAATGAGTAAGAATTTTAGTATTTATGGACATACTGCAGTCACAATAGTAGCAGTAAGAAAAGCCGCTTGCTTTTTTTTAAGCTTAGAATTTTGGTGTCGAATTAGAGTTTTTTTGTATGAACGGATAAAATCTTCATACAAAATACAAAAAGACTTTTTCCCGTCCTAATCTGGTAGTCTCTGAGAGCAAAGCTGGCTGAAATAAGTACTACTTTTATATTCTACTCAGCACCTCTTTGTTGATCTGAGTCAGTTTTCACACGTCGTCTTTATATTTTTCTTCTTAAATGTGTCAGGTGAACGTCCTGCATTCAACATGGTAGATGGGCGGGAAAGATCATGCAGCAGGTGAAAATAAACTAAGAATATTAATTTAAAGAAATAAAATACATGAAAGAAGGAAATAAAGAAAGAAAAATCATTTGTGTGTTATCATTTGAATGAACAAGAATAACACTTAACTAAAAACAACATGAACACAATTAAATTATTAAATGTTACGCGAGACATAGTTATTATTAGTAAAAACGGTTGCACCCACGTTATATTTAGTTGGTATTGCCGACCGGGTTTCGGCCAATTCAGATGGCTTGGATTCAGATGGAATTCTAAATATAACTTGAGTGCAACCGTTTTTAATAATAATAATGAACACAATTATAGATATTGAACTCTAATGATACTTATATCAAGAACACAAGCACGTTGAGCTTACATAGATGATGAAACAGTAGTACAACAATGTTGCCTCAATAATGATAGGTATCATTAACATCATCATAAGGTCTTTTGTACTACTGCAGGGGCACGACTCTCTCTGTACTACCAGAGCCAAATATTAGCCAGAGCAGTCAGAGGATTTGGCCTTCACTAATAATTGGTATATGTTACCCGCGGCTTCGCCCGCGTAATATATAGCCTATGTCCTTCTCGGTACCCTTACCTATGTGTATGCAAAATTTCATGACGATCGGTTCAGTAGATACGGCGTGAAAGCGTAACAAACAAACAAACTCACATTCGCATTTATAATATTAGTTAGGATTATGATTATTGCCATTTCTAACAGTATTACTAATTCTGTGATGTCTCTATTTGCGTCGGAAGCCGCTTAGTGTCGGCGCCCGAAGCGCTTTCAGCTTATTGAGCGATTGTTTGAGCAACACGGCATGCATTGCTGCTCCGGTGTAATTGTTTCGAGTTCTCCGATTGGGTTATCGAATTGTTCGATTGCTTTATTTATCAACTCTGCTCATGTGTATTTTCTTCAGTTTCTTTAAATTATTAGGGACTTACAAAATACCCTGTTATATGTTCAAGTGTCAAAGAGGCGTAGGTACGGATCGAAATAGTTTTCCCTGTGTGTTAAATTATTTTTGTCGTTGAATCAAACCGTATCATCGTCATCGTGGTGGTTAACTGCCTCCGTGGTCCAGTGGTTAAGGCGTTTGCCTTGTTGACCCGGCGGTCGTGGGTTCGATTCCCACGGGAAACATACTTTATTAAGTTGTGTCCAGTTTGGCTAAGACATTGCAGTCATGAATCACCTAATTGTCTGATAAGAAAGATGATTCCGTGCTCCGGAAGACACGTTAAGCCGGTGGTCCCGGCTGCCATCTGGTAGTCGTTAAAGGATCCACGTCAGAGGCCGAGAGGCAGTTCTGAAGAACTCTGACACCAGGGTGTGCATGGTCGACTGACCGTGTCACCTACACGAAATGATGATGATCGTCATCGTTACGTAAAAAAAAGTATGAGCCAGACTCACGCACGAAGTGATCCGTACCATTATCTGTACCTACAACAATTTACGTTATAACTTGATTTTTTGCCCTTACTTGCTTGATAGTTAGGCAATCTAGCAGAAAACGGAAAAAATCACGTTTGTTGTATGAGGCCCCTCGTTAAATATTTAATTTATTCTGATTTAGTATTTATTGGAATGGCGGCAACGGAATTACATCATCTGATATTTTGGGTACGGAACCTTTAAATGATCTGTATCCCCAAATTTTTAAAATTAAACTCACCATTATTGTTAAAGGTAATAGAAAAATGATTGCATTTTCACATCGTCATAAAATATCACTACATACTCGATATTAAGTATGTCCACTGTGTTACTTAAGTATTATTAAAATAAGGGTGTGTACTCACCGCGCCGCTCCATCATCCGATTATTTGACAGTCCATCAATTAAATTAAGCGCGGTATCGACTGACCCGAGATGTAAGTGGTATACGGTTAATTTTATTGAGGCCGGTGAAAACGTACGACCTTTTTTGTTTGATTATGTTTGTCAAGTACAATAGGGTGAAATATTTTTGATGAATATCTGATTACATTTCCCTTAATAGTTGATGTTTTATACCTAGAAACGTGTAAAGATTCTTTAAAAAATATTGCATTGTTGATTTCTTTTTTGGAAGTAGATATAACAACAGGTCACGGTTGCAGGACTTTTGCCCAGCTATTAAATAATAAAATACCTGCAATATTGCAAACTTACGATTTCCGCAGAAATCAACTTGCAAAAGTCTGACAACAGAACATTATCGTCATCTTAATAAAGTTCTATGCAGTTAGAATATTATATACATACATACATACATATTATCACGTCTCTATCCCTTGTGTAGTAGACAGAGCCCAAGATCATGATCTGTTAAAGCGGAATCATAATTAGAATATAAATTTTATATCGATACGCTCCGTTCGCCTAAATAAAATAAAACAGAAACTTATTCCCCAAACCACACCGTATCCAATTAAAAGTCCAGTAAAACATAGACGCGACGCGACGTAAATACTTTTACCCTGTTACATTTACACGGCGTCAGTACGCCGGCCACGTAGCTAATAGATACTTTGGGCGGATTGTACAAACGATTCAATTGTGCCTCGAGATGCCGGTATAAATCACGGCGCGCGGCGCGGTCACGTTCGTGTGGAGCTTGCCTTATCCCGTGTTTCGAATGATTGGTGATTATTGCACGCCTGGGGACGTATTCTACAAGTTTTTTTTTTTGGTGAATAAGCGCGGATGCATTAACATCCAGCTCAGAGTACGGATCCTTCAGTGTTATATATGGCCTGTCGTTCTCTATGGGAGCGAAGTATGGACCATCAAAGAATAAGTCAGACGGCGTCTCGAAGCCTTCGAGATGTGGTGTTACCGTCGCATGTTTCGTATTAGCTAGACACAGAAAGTCAGTAACGAAAAAGTTCTCCAGCGTGTCGCAATGTCGCGGCTATTATTGCACACCGTCAAAAAGCGCAAGGTTGAATATTTGGGACACGTTTTACGTCATGACCGGTATCAGCTGCTTCAACTAATTATGATGGACAAAATTGAAGGCAAAAGACGCGTTGGAAGACGTAAAAAATCATGGCTGAGGAACATAAGCGAGTGGAGCGGAATCGCCAGAGCTGAGCAACTGTTTCGCCTGGTTATGGATAGAGAAGAGTTCGGGAAGCTGACGGCCAACCTCCAGTAATGGAGTGGCACTCAAAGAAGAAGAAGCGCGGATATGAGCGACATTGAGATTAATAATCTTTGTCTTAGGATATCCGTTCTATTGATAGAATAAGAATTAAAATACCCGATGAAATGTCGATGGTTTTGGACCCGTTAAGGAGTTACACAGCCCGTTGATTTCAACATCTTTTCCTATGGGATCAATGCTGGAAACTCAATTTTTTGCAAAAATATTCGGGCCACTGAATATTTTTGCAAAAAGGTCAGTTCGTATGGATATGTCAAAAAAATCGTATTCCCAGCATTTATTCACTTTGACGGGATGAATCACCCCTTAAAGCTTAAAAGTCCCACGTAAAGCCGAAATCCCATACAAACGTGGTTTGGTTTTAGTTTTACAACAGTTAAGCTAATCTCAACCAAATTTCGTACATACGACCGGATAATAAATTTGGTTGAGATTGGCTTACTGTTGTAATACTAAAACCAAACTACGTTTGTTTGGGATTTCGGCTTTACGTAGGACTCTTAAAAGATCAATATTTCGTAAGATGTTTATCTATATATGTATTTGTTATAAAATATAGTATCGTTGAGTTAGTATCCCATAACACAAGTCTTGCTTAAGAACTTACTTTGGGGCTAGCTCAATCTGTGTGATTTGTCCGTATATATTTATATTTATTTATATTTTACCGTGTATAAAAGTATTTTTTCGAACTATTCAGAAAAAATAATAAAAAGACTTAAGGATTTAAATATTTGTTATCTTAGTCAAAACTATCTAACGCGGGAAAAAATTATTTGTTCTTATTTACTTTAACCGGTGATTATATCAGTTTTACCTTTCTTTTACCTTATTTACCTCAGAAAAATAATTATTTTCTAAAATAACAATTTTTATTACGAACAAGTTCACACTGTTAAATTTTACAACCAAGAAGAAAAAAAATTCAACATTTTCACACAATAAGTATTCAATTAGTTGGGATGGGAACTAAAAAAGAAAATCGAGTTCCCAGCAATGATTCCATTGAACACGATGTATGTATAAAATGCATACTTATTCAAGTCCTGTCCTAACGTTAATTAAAATTGTGAGTTGCCGTCGCTTGGAGAAAATGCGCTGTGCAGTTTTGTTGCCGCTTCTTCTGTCCTCCGCGTTGGAAGCGGCCTTAACTTAGCCATAAGCGGCGGCATCCGTGACGCAGCGGTCATCACGCCTGCCTGCGACACGGATGGTCCCGGGTTCGATCCCCGGTCAGGTCAAGATGGAAAACGATCTTTTTCAGATTGACCTGGGTCTTGGATGTTTATCTATAAATGTATTTGTTATAAAATATAGTATCGTTGAGTTAGTATCCCATAACACAAGTCTTTCATAAGAACTTACTTTGGGGCTTTGGGGCTAGCTCAATCTGTGCGATTCGTCCGTATATATTTATTTAAGTTAATTATTGATGTCAACAAAAAAAAATGTTGTAAAAACTGTAAACACAAGTATGACAATTAATAAGGGTTTAAAGAAAGATTGAGCCTACCGCAGCCGATAAAAAAAATTTGTTGCAAAAATTTTAAGCACATGTAAAACAATTAATAAGTATTTAAAGAAACTTGTATTAAATACACGATTGAATCTTGAATCTTATTAGATTAATAAACATTATTAAAATAAAACCTCAACAACAATTCATAAGTCAAGACCATAATGCAGTTGCATGCCTCCAGCCATCGGGGAATGTATAATTCGTAGACAACAGGAGCCCTGGGGCCGGGTCCCGGGGGAGGCGGGACTTGATTACACGCCGCCGTGGTGCCCTGATTTTATATTAATGGTACTGCAGATTCAATTGTTAGATTGCTCCATGTTGTTAGTCATGATCGTGTGATGTAGATGGATACATGACAACACGTCATTTTTTTAGTTTGTATCTATAGTACTTAAACAACTACGACATACCTACATATTTTTCTATTTCTCAATAAGGTTGCATTTTTTAAAATTATGTTTTCTCAATCATGGTATGGAGGTTGAATAATGTAATTAACTTTTGCATCAAGTTAAACATGAAGATGTACCCAGTGGCGGCTCGTGACTCAAAGACCTGGTGGTGCACATCATAAGATATGCCTAAACAATATGGATTTGATATAAATTTTTATATGCAGAAATACTTAATTCTCTGTCTTTTTTAGATAGGCATTTTTTATTTACATACCTACTTAATGAATGATAATAAGATTAATAAGTAAAACAAAACATAAAAACCGGCCAAGTGCGTGTCGGGCCACGCGCAGTGTAGGGTTCCGTAGTTGCGAATGACAACTTTGAGTTCACACTATTCACACTCGCACCTTACAGTTTAGCGACCAAAAACATCTAACAATGAAAATAGTATGAAATTTTACAGTTTATAAGTTGGTTGCCTATAACTTTTTAGTTTGTACTTAGTACTCAGCTCTGATAGTTTTCCTTTCAATTTCAGTATATATACTACTGCTGTAATTTTTTTCACATATCTATATATAACCGTTTAGCAGATAGAGGGGGGGGACACTTACCACTAACAAAAATTCGCACTTTAAAACCAAATATTTCGGAAACGGATCCCTAAATCGAAAAATGGTCGGGTCAACCTCACAATATTTTTGAAAGACCTATTTAACGATACCCCACACGATGGGTAAATAGAGAAAAAAAAATTACTCCCCCACATTACTCGTATGGGAGCTACCCTAAAAAAAATTTTTTTTCAAGATTTTATTCTACCACTTTTTTGCCATGATTAATATACATACCCATACCAAATTACAGCTTTCTAGTACTTATAGTCTCTGAGTAAAACCGCGGACGGACAGACAGACAGACAGACAGACAGACAGACATGGCGAAACTATAAGGGTTCCTTGTTTACTACGGAACCCTAAAAACAGCTAAAGTAAAACACGAACAAATACAAACGTAAGACAATTTACGCGAAAACTACCTAATTCGAACATTTCCGAACGTCGGCGTTCGTTCCGCGTCGGACCCCGTGCGGCGCTCGAGATTTCGCTAAACTTGCATACTAATCTTCCGTCTCACGCGCCAGGCGTTTTGTCGCCTTCTCAATAGTAGCTGTATGGGCGCGATGCGTGCGCCGGGAGCGAGCGCACGGCAAATTATTTTGTCAAGCAAAAATAATACTTATTTCGTTAAGTACATGACTGATTATCATTTGACAAAAAAATATATATTTTTACGTAAAACTGCTTATTTATTTTTTATATCTATTTAATTTTTTTGTAAATATTTAAGCTTAAACTGGTAGTGCGCCGCACGAGTGCACTTAAGGGGGAGCCGCCACTGGATGTACCTATGTACTACATTTGTGTATACTTTTGTTACCATGTATTATTTTTAATCATCTATAACGTCACTCCAATATTTGTCAATGGTCTCTATTGGTTAAAGAGAACAAAGCAGTTGGTCGTCTGATACTATATTCTTCCTAGCTTGTTTGCGTTTTGTGTAAATTATAGGAATATCTTGTAATAGTTTTCAGTTTAGGGCACCTCAGTAAAAATGAAATGCTGTTAATTATGGAGTTATGAATACTTCTTAAGCAATCCTAAAACCTGATTTTCTTTATTTGAAAGCTTAAGCTTGAGAGCTAAAGAGATAGTTAACAGAACGGGAGTTGGCATATATAGGAATAGAGAAAATTGAAGGACTTTGTGAAAAAACATTACCTCAGTTATTGCTAGGTATATAATACGAGGTAGGGTTGGAGAAGATCTTTTTAGGGCAACATTAAATAATTCTATTCTTTCGGATGATATTGTTAATATTAGTTTAGATAGAATGTAGGATGAGTGGGTATCACAGGTCGACTACTCTAAAATCTGTGGTGGGTATTTTTTTTTTTTAGGATTTATGGTTATGGCGTAATGGATATTACAGGAGACTCTTTATTGAAATAAGTTGAGAAGTGCCTAAATATTACAAAATTAGAAGTATGAACATCATTATCATTGCCCTAACATAGTAGGTTCGTGCTTTTGTAATAAACTTATTAAATACTGCTTTTAGATAATTCCAAAATTCAAACTCAAACTCTTATTGCCTACAACTGTGTTAGATAGATGGTAAACAAATAAAACAGTTAAAGAGTATGCCCTTTCAGGTATGCAATTATATGTACATACAAGTACAAAGCAGAATACCGCTAAGGGCTTTTATTATTAGTATTATATTTAAAATATACAGACAAATCGAAGAAAATATGGTCTTGTAACCATATCTTTAATTTCATTTAAATATAAAGTTATTTTCAATTTCAAACAAGTGGATTTATCCCAGCTTGCCATATGTCCCGCAGAGTTTTGTTTTAGTTTTTGTGTGACCTCTGCATTTTAGTGCACAATGGAGAGGTGCTAGCAATTCTAGTGCTTTGTCCCGTGGCCCAGTTAGCGGCTGAATAGCCCTGGCGATTATTTTATTCAAAACTGACCTATCTCAACATCACCGGGCATGTGAAATTTGAGATGCAAAAAAACGCGACGCAGACTGAATTACTTATGTTACGATTATAACAAACAAACTTAATTTCACTACAAATTATAGCACTAAGTAATTAATTTTAGATCTTCAGCACCGCATGAAAAGGTAACAAAAAAATTACGGAAAAGAACGTACTATTTATGTAATTACGTCGATTTCTCTGAGAAGTGGTAGTTAAATAAATATAAATATATACGGACAAATCACACGGATTGAGCTAGCCCCAAAGTAAGTTCGAGGCTTGTGTTATGGGATACTAACTCAACGATAGATTATATAATAAGTATTTATAACAAATACATATTATATAGATAAACATCCAAGACCCAGGTCAATCTGAAAAAGATCGTTTTCATCTTCCGGGGATCGAACCTGGGACCATCCGTGTCGCAGCCTAGCGTGTTGACCGCTGCGCCACGGAGCTCGTCAAAATAAAAGTTAGATGCCATAAATTCTTATTGAGAGAGAGAGAGAGAGAGAGAGAGAGACGGTTCATAAAGAAGTACTCGCTGGAAGTAAATATCGTGTACCGATGTAAGTAGTTTACAGACAATAGTCCATGAACACACGTAGGTAGGTACTAATCCACTTTAGGAATTATCATCTTATCTACCTCTTCCAACAAATATCTACCAATTCAAACGAACTGTTGTAGTAACCCAAAACATTTTATAATCATAGAAAATTGTTCCACCATAAAGAACTATTATTTACAAAACACTACAGTCTATTCAAACTTGAACCGATAAGGATCTAATGAAAACTCAATATCAAATTAAAACAGAACGTTTCTCTTTTATTAAAACAAAACACCATTTTCAACACGACACAACATATTTAATTCATGTCGTGTCTTTGGAACAACAATCGAATTTGGGGACTATAACATTAGTGACAAAAGATGTTATCAGACCAAATTAAATGTTCTTTCTGTAGTTGAATTGTGCGTAGTATAAATATAGCTTTATAAATGTCACGTTGACATTTCGCGATTTTATTTACCTCATTTGGGAATTGGCATTTGGGCATTTTTATCGGGGAGTGTGTGCGGAGCATTAATTTTGCCGTTTCGCGCAACTTTAGTGTGCCCCTGACCTATTGTTGGGGACAAAAGATTTTTTATGGCCCAATTTATTTGTCTATTAGTCACAGCTTGGTTGGGGTCATTATGGAGGACAGATTGTTCATATTTTTCTTGAGTTCGTATGCATGTAACGTATGTAAGATACAATGTAATTGTTGTTTTGTAACACACGCATCATCATGCTCAATGAAAGACATCCCGCGGTATCACTTAAAACAATTACATCTTTTAAATAGATATACATAAGACAATTGAAAACCAGGGTTTTATAATCTTCTCTTTACATACTTAATATAAAGTTTTATTCAATGGATTTTAATGCGTTTTCAGCAATAGATAGAGAAATTTATGAAGATGAATTTTATAAGTAGTAACATTCACGGGCGCAGCCGGGGAGGGCTGCTAGTTTGTATATAGATAAAACACTCTTTTTCTTTCTTTTCTTTATAATTTATATTGTCTATAAAGTTTTATAAATTTTCAGTAGTCTACTTAGAGTGTTTGAATGTACCATACCTTTAAAATGTTACTAACAACACTCAGCAAAAGAGTTGATAAAGCGAGCAACGAGTCAATGTAATACCTTTGCTAGTACATGTTATTTTTATTACCTCGATCCAATTTTTCTAACGTTTCAACTAAGTACTTCAGTATTACGAATGTGAGCATGTGTTGATTTTGTGTATTGGGTTACTCCTTCATACAAAAACGAATGAATGAATTTATTAAAACTTGGCAATGTTATAGCTAAAACATTAAATTGTAAGAAACACCTAATTTATACGATGATATGGAATAAATGAAATCCCGAATAGGTTGTATAAGAATATATTTCAGAACCAAACAGGCCGTTAATTTTCCAAACACCTCTAAATATACAACCTCTAGTACTTATTCCAGTTAACTTTATTTAACTTGTACTTTACCTGACAAATGACAACGATTATTCAGTTAATTTTCATATTACCTTTAAACTTCAAAACCTTTAGTTATTTTCATCTGTTCCCATCATTTTATCCATTTTCCATCATAACAACTCACTTTTCAATCCCCACCATTTTCTAAGCTGACACTATCTGTCAAAACCGCACCAATTTCCCGTCTACGTTCCTTTTTACAGAAGAGACTTTTGTTTTTGAATTAATGTATTATTGGTAAAATTAGTAAACCTAACAGAATAGTATACCTACACTATCCTAAGTTCCTAACTAATATAATAAATGCGAAAGTGAGTTTGTGTATTTGTTTGTTGCGCTTTCACGGCCAATCTACTGAACCGATCATCATGAAATTTTGCATACACATAAGTTAGGATTCTGAGATGGACATAGGCTATATATCACGCAGGCAAAGCCGCGGGTAACAGATAGTACATGCTATAATTACGCGGGCAATGTTGTGGGAAACACTAGACATTTCATAATTCCATATTCGTGACTATTGTCACTGTTACACAAAGCTGACATTTTTATAGTGAAATCCGCAGCCAAGCTTTAAATTATGTTAACCGGTCACGAGTGCAGGTTATTAATTATTAAAGCAAAACAACAACACTCAGTGACACGCAGCCATCGGTGTTACGTAAATAATTATACGGAACACACGATGAATAGTTTATGATGCGGTCCTGCCCGATCTGTGTCACATGTCACACTATCTGTAGAAGTGGCAAAAATATTAAAACCCATGTTGAGAGGCAATTAAGTGGCTACGTTACGATGAGACTTCGTTATAGAGGCTAAAATCGGCGAAACTAGCGACACCCGTATTTTATTCTCGTACTCCTAAATGAGATCAATTGAAAAATCAACGTCAGTACTTTGAATGTACATTACTTGTAGTGTTTTTAGAAAAACTTTTCAACAATATCATCATTTCAAATTAAGAGAACTTGGCTGGCCGCTTTTGGCGGTGATGATTAGAGCCTTTAATAAAAAAAAGTTGAATATTTAAAAAAAACTTTTCTTTGCAACAATGTGACAAAGGTACCAAAGGCTAGAAACTCCTAACATGTCAACCACATTCGGTTCAAAGAATTAAATGCCTACTCGAATACTACTTTTCGGGGCTATTAAATAAAACGATTTTAATAAAACAATTGTAACTGTATCGTTTAGATACTCTACATTCGTAGTTACGATTGCAGCTTACAATAATTAGTGTACGCTTTGTCCCTATAACACGTTATGTGACAGTGGGGTTAAAGCGCGGAAGCACGACAAGCTCTGGTTCTAAAACTATGTATAAGATACTCTCACGAGACCTGGTTTTCGTGCATGAAAGTGTCCAAGACTTTTAGTCACTTTAGACATGTACAACAAACAAAGAAACAACAAAAATCTCTTAAAACAATTATTTTATTGAAAAAGCCAAAAAAGTCCCTCAAACGGCGTAATTATGCTTGTATCGGCAACGGCTTCATATTTGAGCCGTTTGGGGTGGAGTGTCTGGGTCCGTCGGGCCTCTCGGTGCATAAACTTTTAAAAGTTTAGAGCCAAAAGCGTCGGGTATCCAGAAGGCTGACAATTTTCTTTGACAAAGGATAAGCATTGGCATGCAACGTCGCAATGATGCCAGCATTCTGGGCACCCTTTTCGATTTGAGATAAGTTTTAGTTTTTAATGAGATTTAATTGTGTGTAGTGTTTTATTACAATTACAATAAAAAAAAATAAAAGATTAAGGGGGGGTTCCCCATAAAAGTAAAAAAATACTTAAATGAATATAAATTTTAAATAATAAATCACACAGATTAACAAATACAATAATACGAACAAAGCTATGGTGTATGATTCTGTGGGAATCGGAAATTTTGAAAAGCATGTATTCATAAATTGCGGCCATCGAATCATTATTAGTTAATAGGCACTAGAGTTATTTAAGTTAATTGAGGAAGCGTGTCGCTAAGCACGAATGACGACATCTCCATGTCGTGACGGTAATCGGGACTGGCGGTAATCGAAATACTACCCTATCGCTAGTTTTCATCTAAGTATCTTTACTAATATTATAAAGCTGAAGAGTTTGTCTGTTTGGTTGAACGCGCTTATCTCAGGAACTACTGGACCGATTTTCGAAAATTGTTTTACTGATTTTGTTGTAATTTACAAAATGTAAGTATTGAAAAATCCACTTTTGTATGACTTTATGTACCGCTAGTGTGAACCGAAACTTTGTTAGAATCATTATTAGTTAATAGACACTAGAGTTATTATTATGCATGGTCGACTGACCATGTCACCTACACGAAATGATGATGATGACTAGAGTTATTTAAGTTAATTGAGGAAGCGTGCTAAGCAACACGAATGACATGACGATATCTCCATGTCGTGACGGTAATCGGGACTGGCGGTAATCGGAATACTACCCTATCGCTGGTTTTCATCTATTACTAGATAAACTGACATGAGATTTAAGTTGACCAACTTTCTGTCTATAAACAGTCTGCATGGTCAAAGACAATATAATACTAACGTAGTAGCATGGTAAATCGTAGGTTACCATTAACGGCATAGATATTTTCTTTAAAAGGCTTAGATGAGTCAACAAGCACCACGTGAAATTCTATTTATTTTACTACTTAACCAGTACAAATTGACAACATCTAATTTTGTTCATAGTTGTCCACAACGTTCTTAGATACATAATTAAATATCTCCGTAGCGAAACGAAAGAAAACTAGTAACGTCGTAGACAGCTACGACATGCCGCGTTGTAGATGTCTACGAATTAAGTGGCTACGTGACGATGAGACTTCGTAGGTGTCTACGACTTTCTCATACACTCTGGTACACGCGTACAGTAAACGGTAGAGTACTTACTATTCTACTAACCATGCCGGTGTACACAGCATCGGTAAAGTAGGGTGACTAGCAACGTGGGTGCATCTACTCTACCACTTGCCTTCCTCTACTAATGCCTTCACTCTATCATGTTGTATACCGGATTTTTGGTTACTTAAATATGTATTGATTCTATCAATTTTTGACATTTCGCGAGAGAGATAGAGTTCCATTCTTTTTTCTTCAAGTTTTAGCGCTAGAGATTACAAAGTTATTTATGCAGTTGGGTCATTTCACGCAGGATCAAATTTTTGCTAATTTCGGTGGTATTTTTTATTGATAGGTTTTCGGATGAAAAAGTAAATTTATATTAACTTAGATACTTGCGCGAAAACTCTGCAGGATTGTTCATGTCACTACATCGCGATAGCAAGAGCACGTCTGCACCTCTCTGTGTGTAAGTAGGTAGTTCGATAAATTGACTTGTTATACGTTGAGATCGATTTTAACAAAACACACCGAAATTGCATTTTTGGCGCGGACGTTCCTTAGCGCAAAGGTCCGGAAGTGTACATGATGCCAGAAGAAATGAAAACAATAAATATGGTTGTTTAATTTAGGTATTAGTTTGTCACCACAACACATTCAGAGAGGTGAATGCGCGTAAAAGTGAATTGTGGACATACCAACCAAATAAGAATTAGATATATTTTATTTTATTTTTTTAAATTAAAATAAAATCATATTTTTACCACTGTCTTCATATGAGTAAGAGCTTTTATTACACGAAAAAAAAATAATAAGATCATAGATTACCATACATAGTGATTTCACGCGAAGAACCTCTAAATACGCTGGCGGTGAAATTACCCAGTTGTTGTACTTATCTAGGAAACTGGACCGAAAATGCAAAATATTGCGAACACTAAAATTGTATTCTAATAGCTAAACCGATAAACTTTTTACAGAGTAGTCCGATTTTGATAATTCCTTTTTTATTGGAAAGAAAAAAAATTAAACCCTAACAGTGCAAAAGCGGGGGATGATTGATTTTTCGTTTATCGGCGGTATATTTTTGCGATAAAAAGACTCATTAACCATGATTTTTAGGGTTCCGTAGTAAACTAGGAACCCTTATAGTTTCGCCATGTCTGTCTGTCTGTCTGTCTGACTGTCTGTCTGTCTGTCTGTCCGTCCGCGGTTTTTCTCAGAGACTATAAGTACTAGAAAGCTGTAATTTGGTATGAGTATGTATATTAATCATGGCAAAAAAGTCGTAGAAAAAAATCTTGAAAAAAAATGTTATTTTGGGTACCTCCCATACAAGTAAAGTGGGGGAGTAATATTTTTTCTCTACTTACCCATCGTGTGGGGTATCGTTAAAAAGGTATTTGAAAAATATTGTGAGGTTGAGAACACCATTTTTCGATTTAGGGATCCGTTTCCGAAATATTTGGTTTTAAAGTGCAAATTTTTGTTAGAGGTACGTGTCCCCCCCCTCTATCTGCTAAACGGTTATATATGGATACGTGAAAAAATTACAGCAGTAGTATACATACTGAAGTTGAAAGGAAAACTATCAGAGCTGGGTACTAAGTGCAAAATAAAAAGTTATAGGCAACCAACTTATAAAATGTACTTGAAAATGTAAAATTTCATACAATATTCATTGTTAGATGTTTTTGGTCGTTAAACTGTGAGGTGCGAGTGTAAACAGTGTGAACTCAAAGTTGTCATTCGCAACTACGGAACCCTACACTGCGCGTGGCTTGACACGCACTTGGCCGGTTTTTAATGTTACTATTTAATTTCAGTCATGTTGGCCATGCCGCAGCGCCCCCACCCCCCGGCCGGACGACTGCTGGCCAGGCCTGGTGCCTAAAGTGGAGCGCGAGGAGGACCGAGAGCCCTGGAGGCTCCCTGATCTGCGACCCTCGCTGCATTATTTGCATGATCGAGGTGGGTAAGATCCCTTATCATCATAATCAAGTCCTTTTTAGTCTCCACACCAGGAGCACGGCCGACCCTGTACTACCAGAGCCATATATTAGCCAGAGCAGTCAGAATTTCGGCTTACCGTCTCCACGTTCTTTTTTAAATTTTCGCGCTTTGAACATAATTATTTATATAAACAGGACTTAGCCCGTACCTTTTATTTATTTGTTTCCGCTGACGTCTCAATGGGGTTACACCGGTGTGCTAAGTCCTATTTATAAAAATAATCATGTTACACTCTCCACACTGGCCAGATGATCGACATCCACGAGAAGACGTGGAGTGGTACTAATCTACTCTGCTGGGAACCACACGGATTATCGTAAGAGCCTTATGCAGCATGAAAAGCTGAGAGAAAATTCAGGAAACTTGAGTATCTGGGTCACATTATGCAGGGCAACAAATACGAGCTCCTTCAACTCATCATCCAAAGCAGAAGTAGGCCTGGAAGACGGAGACTCTCGTGTCTGAAAAACCAACGCCTACAACAAGAGTACACGATCCCTAATGGGAGAAGCGCCGTGTGGTTCCCGGCAGAATAGAATAGGACCACTCCATGTCATCCCGTGGATGTCATAAAAGGCGACTAAGGAAACACAAGCTAAACAAAGCTTATTAACATCAAAGAGACCTCTCCAACCCGTCTGGCCAGCGTGGAGAGTGTAGGCCAAATCCTCTGACTGCTCAGGCTAGTATATGGCTCTGGTAGTACAGAGAGGGTCGTGCTCCTGCAGTGGAGACTGGAAGGACCTGATGATGATGATATGATATAATGGGAGAAGTCGTCTCAAAAATACAGACCGCATTGATAATTGCCGACCTTCACTGAAGATGAAGCCTGAAGAAAGCCGTGGGACTAAATTAACCCCATGGCTATGTACATTTGCGAATGTTTTGCAATAATTTTAAATTTACTGACTTTTTGAAATAACTAAGTAGGCAAACAGGCATACGGCCCACCTGATGCGATATTTTTGAACGAAATTACGATTGCATATATAGTAACTAAGCACAATTCCATATAGGTAGGTAGTGTTATTAGTACCATGATTTTTTTTTAAATTTAATTCAATAACAATTTTTACATTGTGTCTGAATATACATTTACACATTAAGTCAAAATTACATAAATACACATTTTCATTCAAAATAATTTCAATCAATTCCGCGATTATGTAACTATTCTATTTATATGTAAAAGTCTCAGTAGATCCATTGTCGAAATTCAATGACTAGACACCTTCAGCAGTCTCCGATTCACTTTGATTTTATTACGCAATGAGGTTTAATCACTCTGTAGTACTTACCGCGTGGGCGGCAGTAATTGGCTGCCTTTGAGCGTTCGCGGATTTGTCGTTAGGGCGACGCCAATCGATATCTACATCAAACGCGATTCATATTAATTATGTGGCTCGTAAGGAAATTAGGATGATATTAGAACACTTACTGTAAAGACTGTGCTTAAATTGAGGATACCTTTAATAAATATGATACCATGCTGGCGATTTATACACTAAAAATACATTGAAAGTACCTTAGTGTTTTGAAAACGTTGATGGTTTTTCGGGATACTCAAAAAAAAGGGTTGCACTCCGGAATCACCGGCAGAAGTGAACTTGAATATAACGTTGTGCATTTTTAATATTTTGGAATGGTTAGGGAATAATTTTGCACGAATTGCTTTAATTATAAGTATAAAAGTACTATCATTTATGTGGTTAACTTTGTAACAGTTTTCCGATCAGTTCACGTGTCCGTCTTACGAATTTCCCGATCGCAAAAGTGCACAACGCCGCTAGTCATTCAATCAAATAGCAGATTCAACCAGATGACTACGACATATCCACAATCTGCGACCTAATCTGAGAGAACGAGAATTGAATATTATTATTTTTTTTTCAGAAAGAGACGGATGTGCCGCCTGTGTCGCCCCTCTGCCACTTCTGCCCCCTCCCGCACCAGCGCAGCATTAGTCTAGCAATTATTATTATTAAATAATCTAGTCACTTAACTCATCCCACATCCCCCCTAAGACCTTGATCATGGGGAAGTAAGATGATCTAAGTCTTTTTGGCGCCCCTAAGCCCAGTGCCCAGTTGGGCAGTGCCACGTAACTTTGCATTTTTTTTAAATGGACTGCATAGTTTGTTCCTAAGCTTTTGGTACTTCACCAAACTTTTGAGGTGAATTCAGAGTGCCCTCAACGTGTAAGGCGAACCCCAGGAGCAACGGACCACGGCTTTGGGCGTTGCCTGTGTGCGCAAGTGTTGGGGAGACAAAAACTCTCATATGCCTGATGGGCCGCGATTTGCATGCATAGCCCGAAGAGAGGGACTGAGAAATAATTTTGGGGGTTTCGAACCTGCTTTATCTACACTACAACTGCTCCACTTACTTTAAAGCTCTGCACTGATTACCATATTGAGCTCACACTTACAACTATACACACAATCATTAGATACTAGTGGTCTTATGTGGGATAGATAACACACAACAATAAAAACGCAATACGCGGATTATTTTTGATTAGGTACATTCATACCTATTGCACCTATCTATTTATTAATAAGTAATTTAAGAACTGTGTTCTTGTTGGTGGAGTACCTATGTCTCCAATTCTCAGCCTTTCCCTTGACCTCTCTTTATTGTACTTATTGTATGGGAGGTCTATCTAAGTAATATCTTTTTTTAAAGCTTTTATTTTTAAGTTTCCCTTGGGATCTTCCCACTGTACATATGTTAATGTTTTTCAAATCACATTTTCTTACATGCAATACTGCCATGTTTAGGTAAACAGCTAATTTTATGTAGATAATGCCATATACATGTATGTTAATTTGATTGAGATAAGCAATCTGTACTTTATAAATATCTAAGTCAACTCTACCTAGGTACCTAGTTTTGAAAATTAATCTGTAATTACCAAAGTGATATCTTTATACTTATTTAATTTTACTTACACTAATGGGTCTAGTCAATTAATATCTAGTCAGGCCTAGTCTGAAATACAGCAATTAAGTACTTTAAAATATCAAAGTTAGAAGTAGAAACTTCTATAAGTATGTAGGTATACAGCTTACCGACAAATCAAATTTTATTCCTATGTATCAACAAAATAAAATTCCAGACGTACTCTGCATTTGTAGCATGTTACCTGGGACGCCGTTAACATTGCGGCATAGGTACTTAATACATTATTATCGTTTTCCCACGTAAAAAATATAAATACCTATCTAGAGTAACCAGTAGCAAATCATCACTATTTTAATTCTATATTATACCTATACGTCCACCAACACGGTAAACCTTCTGGCCACAGGCTATGGGTAGAATAAAAGGCGACATAAACGATGTTTCAGTAGTTTTTTTTTTGGGAAAATTATACCTTACATTCGTCATGTAGGTATGTAAATAATTGTACTTTTATTTTTTATAGAAATGTCACCTTTCCATTGTAATAGGTACAGGCATCTTATTAATTACCTAATATAATTAAGTTTAACGTTTTCAACATGTAAACGTTAAACTTTTGTTCTGTGAACAACACTATGAAAAAGCTCATTATTTTTTTTCGATTGAACAAAAGTTGTTTGTTTTCACGATGAGAACGTGAATTTAAGTTATCGCTAGCTCAATCAATACCAAACACATTGTAATAATGCTTATACTTAATTAGTATTATTCTTATTTTATTTAAAACCTACACAAAATATGATTTAGACGGTACCTGATTAATAATGTACATATCTTGCACCATTTCTGAAAATATTAGAGACTTAAAGTGTTGTATATCTTTTTTTCTTATATAATTTAGTGGTTAGTAATAAATTAGTGGATACTTAAAAATAAAACTTAATATAACTTTAGTTAAGTAAAGGTTTTTTTTAATGTGCTAACGCCTCAAGGTGTTCTCAAATGATAAGGAAGCAATAGAAATACCTAGTCCAAGTAGGTCAATACGTATTTAATCATGTTTAATACATATCAGTATCGAAAATAAATATAAAAATAATGTAGTCTATAATAAGTCGTGTAATTATGTATAATATGTACGAATATATTGTAGAGAAGTAGCTGTTGGTCAGTCCAATAAAGTTATTGATTTATATTGTGTTTTATTTACCTAATTACTTACATTATGTAAAGCCTAGATAGACTATTAGCCTAAAAGCGTAGAAAAAACTAGTGTCCAACCCATAGTCGGTTGCGTACATACACTGCTACCAATTTGACTTAATTTGAGGCTTCGAGCAACACGGAAGGGAGTAGTCATACGCTGCGTTCCCCTCTGTCAAGGTACAAGCCAAATTAGGTATATGCATGTCTATGTGTTAGATGTGTGTGACTCATCTGTACACAAATTATTGTTTCTTTTTTATGTCATTTTTTGTGACAATGTCATAATAACTATCAATTGACAGTTTAAGTTTTGTATATAGGTGTGCGGAACTAAACTTGTGTGCACATTTCTACCCGCAAAAAACGCCAGAAAAATTGTAATAGTAATTTGTCGCTTTGCCCACTCCCTCCGTCCGGTACGGAGGCCGTGTTGCTCGAAGATTTGAGGACATAAATTGACAGGACGCGTGTGTTAACACAAAGCTGTCACGCGCACAAGTATTGAAAAATAGGCCAGTTTTTAATCATTGAAGGCCAGTTTTTCAATAAAGGTATGACGGTGTCTAGAGTGTATATAGTCAAAGCCTAATTACTTCATCATCATCATCAGGTCTTTTTTAGTCTCCACTGCAGGCGTACGACCCTCTCTACTACTACTAGAGCATATAGGTATTAGTATGTATGGTATTAGCCAAAGCAGTTAGAGGATTTAGCCTACACTCTTCACGCTGGCCAGACGGGTTGAAGAGGGAACTTTGATGTTGGTAAGCTTTGTTTAGCTTATGTTTCCCAAGTCATCTTTTAAGACATCCAGGAAGAATTGGAGTGGTTCTATTCTAGTCTGCCAGGAACCACAAGGCAGACCACCTGTTTACTGTACCAGGATTTGAGTAAATCCCTACTATCCCATCAATTAACATTATTGAATGCAAAGATGTGTATGTTTGTCTGTTATGTTCCGTTTTCACGTTAAAACCGCTGAATTGATTTTAATAAAATTTGGATGTGAGATAGTTTGAGACTTTGGGAAGGACAGAGAGGACTCTCCACCGAATCGGACCACACAGGCGAAGTCGCGAGTATCAGCAAGTATTAAATAAGGCGAACTAAAGTTCTATGTTCACTAGACGATCAGGAAAATTATTGTACAATAGAATACCCACTTATAAATAAATAAATATATACGGACAAATCACACAGATTGAGCTCGCCCCAAAATAAGTTCGAGACTTGTGTTATGGGATACTAACTCAACGATACTATATTTTATAATAGATACTTATATTGATAAACATCCAAGACCCAGGCCAATCTGAAAAAGATCATTTTCCATCTTGACGTGACCGGGGATCGAATCCGGGACCATCCGTGTCGCAGGCAGGCGTGTTGACCGCTGTGCCACGGAGCTCGTCAACTAATTACTTGGTAAGTATAATTGAAAAAAGTATAATAAAACTATGATGTACCGATACCTATCGATGTAAAGATTGCAAACAGCGCTGATGATGTTATGACCTAACTGCCTCCGTGGTCCAGTGGTTAAGGCGTTTGCCTTGTTGACGCGGGGGTCGTGGGTTCGATTCCCACAGGGAGGCCGAGAGGCGCTTCCGAAGAACTCTGACACCAGGGTGTGCATGGTCGACGTACCGTGTCACCTACACGAAATGATGATGATGATGAGTTATGACCTAAATAATTACTCAGGTACCTATGCTCCGTATTGTCACTGATAGTTTTGTTTTATTTTTGTGTAAGCGGTCTACACGGTTGTCAGATTTTTCAAGCTGTCTAAATCCATTTGATATTGTTTAACGATTGACATCAATGGTACCAATAACTTCACGTGCCTTGCGAAGCACGGAGGAGCTCGAGATATTTTTATTCCACTTATAAAAAAATAAAAATAAATAAAATAATATATATTTTATTCTTTTTACATATTTTATTAGTAACAAAATCCTTACATACTATGTTAGTACAAAATAAAATAAAATAATTTAGTTGAGGAAAAACCCGCCTGGTCCTCCCGGACCACCTGGTACTGCCACGTGCATGCGCACCCAATGCCTCCATATTGGACAGTCGGGTCTTTCCCGGACAACACAGAGGATACTATTGCAGCTTCCCCGAACTCTGCGCATCAGTGATGCGAGTCGGCCTCGCAATACAGCGTAAAAGTCAGCAACGTGCTCCTGTGCGAACATCGTTGATGCGCTACAGTACCTGGGAAGCCCCAATACCCTAAAAGCGTTATTATACTGTACTCGGAGAGCATTTAAAGCCCGCCGCGTGTAATTGACCCACAGACTGCACGAGTATAGACCTTGACAAAAGGCTTTAAAAAGTGCGATTTTCACCTCTGCACTACACTACAACGCGCAAATCTAAGAGCCAGAGCTTATGGTCATCCATCCAGTGAGGAGCGCGCCCAGGGTAGATTTTGCCACGAATTCGGGACGGAAGAACTACTGCGTATTTTGTCCGAACTTTTAAGTCGAGCCTGTGGGTACAAGGCATCGTAAACTATTTCGAAATCGTATTGTTTTGAATAATTTCAAATCTCACATGACCCACAAAGTTGCATCCGTTGATAATTAAAGAATATTAGCCAGAAAGTTCTGTTCTATAAAATACAGCTCAAAGGTCAAAATATCCCAAAAATCTAAATAGTTTTACCATTTCAAACACGCCTTTAGTTGCACGAATGAATACTATAGCGCTGAAACTTCACAAAAGAACATACAAGCTGATAATCACATTTACCTACTTTACATGCAGCAGTCGGATAAAAAATTATAAGGAGTTCTTTTGTTTATGGTTTAGAAAGTGCACATTGGCTCTTGTATAGGCTACACTTATTGAAGTTGAGAATAGCACCCTGGTATTTTTGTACTGGCAATAAATATGCTGTGGACGTCAATGTCAAAGAACTGTCAAACTGTGCTGTCTATTTCTTTTCCTGTAAAATTGTCTCCTGAGAGGTTGGTTTCGTGTTTGTTTAAATCCATTTTTATCTAATAAAGTGCTTGTTTTTAATTCAAATCCAGTTATGGTGTCTCAAATTATAACATATTACGTATACTTGCGGGTTTATTTTGGTGGATGAGTGAAGATGTGCGAAACAACAAATTATAACCTCTTGTATGGTGTTTGAATCAAGCCGCTCTGTTTCAGAAGCAAAAATGGGTCGTTACTCTCGGGAGCCGGATAACCCAGCGAAATCATGCAAAGCCCGTGGCTCAAATCTTCGTGTTCACTTCAAGGTATTTGCATATTTTTTATTGTTTGTATGATGTACATTTCCACATGTACTTATTGTTTACCTCCCAAATAAAGTTCAATAGGTACCTATAATTGTACCACTTAGTTATACTGTCATAGTTACAATTTAATTTGTTATTGTCTAAATAATTGAAACTTTATTCCCTTGGAAGAGTGACTTTGACAGTGAGATTGCTCTATGACTTGAATGAAAAGTCACCGTAGGTAGCGTTGCCTCAGCAATGGAAATTTTACACCCACAGAGTAGAAAATACAATTAAAAGTAATTTCCGTACATTTCAGAACACATATGAGACAGCAATGGCCATCAGAAAGTTTCCTCTGCGCCGGGCTGTCCGCTACCTCAAAAACGTGGTAGACCAAAAGGAGTGCATTCCATTCCGCCGTTTCAACGGTGGAGTCGGTCGCTGTGCACAGGCCAAACAGTTCGGCACCACACAGGGTCGCTGGCCCAAGAAATCTGCAGAATTCCTTTTGCAATTGTTGAGGAATGCCGAGTCAAACGCTGACTACAAAGGCTTGGATGTTGACAGGCTGGTCATTGATCACATTCAGGTATGTAGTGTCCATTTCTCTTAAGTTTTCGGAAGAGAATGTAGATTGTGAATGATGTTACTTATGTGGCTTGCAATTAGTAATAGCACCATACATCTCTAGAGATTTATTTGGTAAATACTAAGGTAAGTAGGTACTAGTACTAGTACCTATTTACCATTATAAACAAATCTCAAAAGCAAGTTCTATTTTTTTAATATTGAAATAACTTAATAGTTTTCTTGTGTCAAAGGCAAACAATCAAATTAATTGTAGTCTGCCTAGTAGTTGGCCTCATTGATAGCTTTTTAGTTAGCCTCAAGCAGGTTGTCCTTAGAGCCGGATACCATCAAAGTTGGGCATGATAGTAGTATTCCATTATATGATGTAGTATGTGTATATGTACTGTTTTACCTGTGCATTATTAGCCAAAATGCCTAGCTATTTTTACACAATTGTGCTGTGGACTATACCAGTGGAACATGCAGCATAAATCCACAAAATAAAAGTTGGTGGGTTGATAATACATATTTAAAATAAGAGATATTATTTTACTGTGCCTAATTCAAAGTATGTATTTAATTTGATAACCTACCTACCTTTAAACATTCTCAAATTATTAAATGTTCATAATATGTTTGTAGGTTTAATAAGTACAAATAATCTGGTGTTGTAAATTGTTTTAAATTGATGGTTGCATGACCAACAATGCTGTTTTGTGTATAAAAATACTGTATCTGTCCCAAAAAAAATAGGCTAAAAATTATCATTATACCTAAAAATAGTTAGTAGACATTGATACATTTGCAGGTAATCATTAGAATGGTTGCGCATTGCTATTGATAAAATTTACTTTCCTATTCATTTAACACCATGTTAAAACATGGAGTTGCATGATTTTTAATTGTTATTATCATTTTATCTGTACTAATATTATGAAGAGGAAAGATTTGATTAGGTATTTGTTTGTTTGCAATTTTGCATTGAATAGGCTCCAAAACTAGACTGATTTTTAAAATTTTTTCTCCAGTAGAAAAATTTTCTTCCGTCACATTTTTCACATTAATTCTTGTCTACCAAATGGTATCTTTTTAAAATTTGAATTAAGCCTACTATTAAGAAATTTCTAATGTCTTAAGCAGAACTCTATTACACAGTGGGTATTTTGCATATTATTTTTTTGTTTTTATGACAATATAGGTTTTATTAGCTTTTGCTAGTATTTTTTCCATTCCCATTCCCAGGAAATGCATCATATATCTGTCCCTATACTTCAGAGAATGTGCATGCAATATTTCGTGATGATTGATTCAGAAGTTACATTGTGAAAGCATAAAAAACTCCTTAAGAGTCGCCTGGAAGCGCATGTCTCCATACAAACGGAAAAAGGGAATTGTGGCAATATTTGATTATTTTGGAGTAAAATTAAGCATTTAATCAATGAATCTCATTATAATCTATGTACGTTCCTATACAGCTTGGTTAAAATACCAATGGTTTGAGAATTACAAGCCTTTTCAAATTTGTATGGAAAACTTGAGAGGCGTATAATTCTCAAACATTTGATAATTTAACCAAACTGTATAGGAACGTACGTAGATTATAATGAGATTAATTGATTGGATGCTTAATTTTGCCCTAAAATTATCAAATATTGCCACAATTCCCTTTTTCCGTTTGTATGGAGACATGCGCGTCCAGGCGACTCTTAATAATATTAATTAGGCAGGATGATTTGTCACAGCAGCACAAAATACGTTGAAAATGTTGTATTTTTATCTATATCATCCTCCGTGGTCCAGTGGTTAAGGTGTCTGCCTTGTTGACTGTGGGTCGTGGGTTCGATTCCCACGGGAAGCATACTTTGTTAAGTTGTTTCCAGTTTGCCTAAGACATTGCAGGCATGAATCACCTGATTGTCTGATAATAAAGATGATTCCGCGCTTCGGAAGGCACGTTAAGCCGGTGGTCCCGGCTGCCATCTGGTAGTCCTTAAAGGATCCACGTAAGAGGCCGAGAGGCGGTTCCGAAGAACTCTGCCACCAGGGTGTGCATGGTTGACTGACCGTGTCACCTACACGAAATGATGATTAAACTAAAGCAACATGCTTTGGTTTTGATTACATTGGTAGAATGCCTTTTTTGCTTGACAGGGTGTTGCATCTATGTACAAACTGTTTTCAAAAGGCAAAAAGTAATTGTAGCATCCACAAGAAGAAAAATTACATATTTTTCTTTTGTTGTTATATTGCTTACATTCCTTCAATTGGTTTCTTCTTAACATCAATGAATTTTACAGCTACAGGGTACAGCGCTGTCTCCATTTGAATGAAATAAATCATTCTCAAAACTTTTGTGAGTGTTATGTATGACATTCTCACTTTAAATTGTAAACTGTATGTAGTCCATAAAACAGTTCGAAGGGTTAACTAGCTGGAGCTTTGCAAAACAAAATTTTAATTGGTCTCCTTTTTTCTTTCGAATAATTTATTTTAAATGGAAGCAGCAGCACTGGGTCCCGAAAAAGTCATGTATGGCCTTATGGCCTAATTTTTGGCTCAAAGCTTATTCGAAATTTATTATTAGTTTATTTTTTATATATTCTTAGTCATTGATTACATGATTGTTGATGAACAGAGTTGTCATAAGTTGTTCTCATGCCTGGAGCTCGTAAAAAAATGTTTTCTGAAATGTTCCTTTTTAGGGAGACTTAACATTTGTAGTATGCTAATGTAGCGTGCAACTTGGGCACAGCACAATAGAGAAACCCACTTGACTGTTATTGTTTATAAATCTTTAGCAAGAGTAACACTTCATCAAGTAATGTAGTTCACAAATCCCCCACTACCAGCCAATCAAACAGAAACATAATAACGCATTATTATTTTATGCTACAAAATTAGAGATGCACTATCATTTAACTGTATAGTGTTCTTTTTGGTGGAGTATTCCATGTCTCTCGTTTTTCGCCATTCTCTTGATCTCTTTATATGACAAATCCTTTATTTCATTCAAATATACCATATTAGATTGTTATTTTAAATTTTTATTACAATCTATTCCAGGTGAACCGCGCTCCCTGCCTGCGCAGACGCACGTACCGCGCGCACGGTCGCATCAACCCGTACATGTCGTCGCCCTGCCACATCGAGGTGTGTCTCAGCGAGCGCGAGGACGCCGTAGCACGCGCCGCACCCGCCGACGACGCGCCCGCCAAGAAAAAGCTGTCCAAAAAGAAGCTGGCGCGCCAGAAGGAGAAGATGATGAGGGAATAGACATTTAAGGGTTAATAAACAACTTACCAACAATTTTGCCTTTTATTTTCAACACGCTTTTATTAGCTTCATTTGTTTGTATGTATAATCTTGGAATCTTAATTTGACCCACTTCCGGTCTTCGATTAGGATGAAATTTTGCACACGCTCTGAGTTCTGATGACAATACATGTTTTTTTTTAGTTTTTCAAACTCCTAATTATAAATTATGTATTAGTATTTACACTTGCAGCGCGTCGGAGCGCAGCATAGCACTTCGCCGCGGATGTTCGCGCATATTATTAAGACTCTAAAATAACCTTAAAACCATATCCATAAAGTGCATACAACATACATGTTTGAGCTCGCTTGGCCTGGAGACCGCGAGCATTTTGTCTTGTCAGCATAGTTGCATTTTATGGCAATAGTGTTAAAGTTTATTATAGGGCTTAAGAGTCGCCTGGACGCGCATGTCTCCATACAAACGGAAAAAGGGAATTGTGGCAATATTTGATAATTCAGGAGTAAAATTAAGCATTTAATCAATTAATCTCATTATAATCTACGTACGTTCCTATACAGCTTGGTTAAAATACCAATGGTTTGAGAATTACAAGCCTTTTCAAATTTGTATGGAAATCTTGAGGGGCGTATAATTCTTAAACTATTGATAATTTTCCCTAAAATGGACAAATATTGCCACAATTCCCTTTTTCCGTTTGTATGGAGACAGCGCGTCCAGGCGACTCTTAAGGAAATGCTCTCAGTGCGCGCTGACGCTATAAAGTGAGGTAGACGAGCCACACGTGCCAAATTTTTAAGCGTTCAACAAGAGCTAATAACACCGTTGCACTTAGTTCACACCAAAATCTACACTATCTACGTGAAGTCGCCGTCCACGTCACGTGATTGCTTTTAAGGCGCTGTGATATCAGACACTAGCGCCACCCAGCAATTAATTCTATAATCATATCAAATGTAACGAATCTAATAGCTAAATTCCCTAGTTAATTACTTGTGGGCAGAAAGGTTCTCGAATGGAGGCCACGTACCGGCAAGCGCAGCGTTGGACATCCACAGACCAGCCCGTATTTACTAACTCGGTGTACAACGATTTGATTGTCACTTTAGCATCCATTACGGCTTTCATATCTTAAATAAAAATAGTCATTCATACCGAAGCCGTAATGAATATTGAAGTTACAATAAAAAATGATGTACACTGTAGCTGTCAAAAGTTAGCAAATAGGCCTGCAGGTGGTCGGACGACCTGATAAAGGTCGCAGGAAGGCGCTGGATGCAGGCCGCTTCCAACCGGTCGTATTGGAAATCCTTGGGGGGCCTATGTCCAGCAGTGGACTTCGTGTGGCTGAGATGATGATATGCCTAGTTTCAGAAATATGCGTGGACAAACATGCATACATACATCAAGTAACCAAGTACAAAAAATAAAACAAGAAAATGCGCGCCAAACCGTTTTTTAATATTTCCTTGCGCTCTTGATACATTCAGCCATTTGTGGAGGCCAGTGCGCTTGTTTTAAAAACAAATTGTTGAGTATTATAGGAACCCCCGTGGCGCGTGGCCGCCTTCGACTTTCAAATTTACTTATAAGTACCTACCTATACCCTATACTTATACGTAAATCGAACTTACAACCCGGATTCAGAGTTTTAAATACAACTGTCTCAATCTGTGTGATTTGTCCGTATATATTTATTTATTTATTAAAATTTAATTTATTATTTATTAAAAAAATTGTCTTTCAGAGATTGAATGATGTAAAAAATAAAACTAGCGAAAAAGCTCTTAAAATATTTATTTATTGAGAATAAATGTCAATATTTAGCTACACTTAGCTAAAAACGAAAATGAACCATTATGCTTACATACGATATCTTCAATCAGCACACGAGGTGTCGACACTGAAATAAAAAGTAAATTGTCATTTTTACAGCACCACACATGGTATAATAGGTTCCGATTAACATGTGGTCTTCCCTGTAAAAATTTAAAATAAGTACCTACTTAGGTAGATCAATGGCAACATGATACAGATCAAAATAAAGAGTTAAACATACAATCCTTTAACTTCAGGATGCCTTGTTACAGGCCACTCAAGGGCAATGCCGAAATAGTGCCTGTAATGATTATTAGGGCATAGATGCGCCAATTAAGTTTGAATTTGTGTTCTGTTCATTCAATCCAAACTTAATTGTATTTTTTTGTCATAGGACGACAAACGAGCAAGCTGGTCACCTGATGGTAAGTGATCACCGGTGCCCATCGACTAATGTAACAC
Source organism: Rhodophaea formosa (assembly GCA_963082605.1). NCBI lineage: Eukaryota > Metazoa > Arthropoda > Insecta > Lepidoptera > Pyralidae > Rhodophaea > Rhodophaea formosa. The sequence goes on from OY720219.1 coordinate 3,428,988, forward strand.
CAGGGGTATGACAAGAGCGTTGCCGGCCTTTTGTTTTTCCCTCCCTAGAGGGGAGGAGGGATGGGCCTCCGGCGGTCTCACTCACCGAACGAAGCATAGAAACTGTAAAGCTACTACTCAAACGTCGATTTTCTGTGAGAGTGTGGTACTTCCCCGGACGAGCCGGCCCATTCATGCTACCAGCTAAAGTGATTTTTGCCGGTAACGTGGCTCTACCACAACTATTACATTTAATCGTCTTTACTCTCACTAGAATTGTTGTCTTTGGTCTCTTTTGCTTTGAGAAAACATAAGACAAGCGGTCGTCTGATACTAGGAATAGTATGGATACCTAGATCAGGCACCAGTTCTCCACAACAGATTATTTTGCAATGTGTGCATGTACAATGTACAATAACTAGTGTCATATTAGATAAGAGTTTTGTTGTGGAGAAAATAAAGTATATTTTTATTTATTAATTATTTATCTTCATAGTTTGTGCTCAAAGGCCAGAACTCCAGATAGAAAAGAACAATATAAAAATATGTTCCATCTGGAACAGGTCTTTATGAATTGTGAGGAAAATAGAATGTTTCCGATGTAGGTTAATGACACCAATATAGGAACTTTAGATATCTATTACAAACATGTCTCGCTAACCACTTGCACCATATTGCGAAAAATAACTTGAAAGGCAACTCTTTCAAGGTATTTTTGTGTGTTTAAATAACACAGATATGTCCATACCCACTTTGGAGAGTAATACTGCAACTGTTTACCTCGTAAGTTTACTCGGCATCGTACCAGAATTGTTTATCCCATTCCAAAAGCGAAATCCCATCGAATCAAATACATAAATGTCTTCCAAACTTTTTAGGAAGAATTATAGCTGTATCTGTGTTCATAAGAATCTTTCGTAATATTCATAACAGGAGAAGGATAAGTCGCAACAGGCATCAGCGGTAGCCTCAACCATTGCGGGATCCAGGCGAGTCAACTGCCCTGTAGAGTGGAAAGATCTGCTTTCCACTGTACAGGGCAGTTGACTATGCGAGTTAATAGCTAGTTAGAAGAGGCCATATCCAAGGCCTAAGCCCATACCTCCGCGACTGGCGCATATAATGATAGAGCTGTGGAAATTAAGGCCCCTGCAAGTACGAGGCCCAAGCCAGTTGCCCGGTTCGCCGCCACTTTAGGGCCACCACTGATAGGTAAGGATTTTTCGAACACGTTTGTTTTATAATAGTAAAAAGATAAAAAAAAATATTCAAAACATGCTTGTAATTTTGGTTATTTGAAAGGTGAGGTACAGTACTAGTACCTACCTTAACAATCCTTTATACAAAATGACCTTACCTACCTATTTTGTTTGCTATAAAATTTCAGCAAATAAAATTCATTACCTTGCAGTAATATGTAAAAAAAAATTAAATGCAGAATTGTAAAGTGTGTTTACCAAAACCTAATATTCACTGGGTCATATTTATTTCAACAGTGATTAGCCTTTATATATAGCCGATATGCCTCATCGGCAGGTAATTAGGTAGCAAGAACTTTTACGGTGATTATTTCACCGGTGTTTTCTTAATCACTATTTTATAAATCAACTATCTTTCTTTCATACTTATGGTCTCTTACTTCGGTATAGATACGGAGATCGGCATTTTCACAGCATTATTTAATTTAGCGCACTCTGCCCTTCAGGCGCACATCTCCGTTACTGAGGCACGTTAAAGGAACACGTCAGAGGCCGAGAGACGATTCCGTAGAACTCTGACACCAGGTGTGCATGGTCGGCTGACCGTGTCACCTACACGAAATGATGATGAGGCAAGTAACTGCGTCTTGATAATGTTCAAAATCAAGCATTAAATCAATTTATTCCATCATAAACATAGGCCAGGGATAATCGGAAGAAGCAGCAGAACCCTATGAAGGAGATGAAAACCAACGCAATTCAGCTTCCAAGTCAGCTCCTTCAGTTCCTTACAAAGGAATAGTAAACGATGTGTGATAAATACAAGTAGAGCGAAGGAGAAAGAAGCCCCCTTCACGGAAACAGTGCCGGACCTCACTTAGAGGAATCGTCTGTTGCATAACACCATTTTGAGGATGCAATGTATCTAGGTACATATCCAGGCTCTATCACTCCACTAAGGCAAAGGAAGTAATAGAGTACGTCCGTGTGAGTACCAAAATTAAACCAAAGAAATCGCATCGTAATGTGAACTTAGCTCCTTTTGTGATGCCAATTCCCACAAAGAACTTGGCAACCTTCATGGCAGCAAACTCATAGCTGAAGGGTATTATTAAAAACTTTAATAGCAACCCCCAATCTCACTCACTCGTTTAGTAGCCCCTTAATGCATGTGAAACAACAATAGACCGCACACGAGTCGGGCGCCAAAGGAGCCTCAGCTTACAGATGGCTCTTAACCTCTATTGGTAAGAGTATTTATAAGGTGGCTTGCACTTTTTAAAATATTCAGGTTTATAAAAGTGCGTCGCCGCTTAGCCAGATCTGGGCAAATCTTTTCAAGTGGTTTTACTAAAAATACTTATCATTATCATCATCATCATCATCATCATCAGGTCTTTCTAGTCTCCGTTGCAGGAGCACGACCCTCTCTGTACTACCAAAGCCATATACAAGCCTGAGTAGTCAGAGGATTTGGCCAACACTCTCCACGCTGGCCAGACGGGTTGGAGAGGTCTCTTTGATGTTACTAAGCTTTGTTTAGCTTGTGTTTCCTTAGTCACCTTTTACGACATCCACGGGATGGCTTAGAGTGGTCCTATTCTACTCTGCCGGGAACCACACGGCCAGTTACTTATGTAACCCCCGAATATTTAAAATTCTTAATTCTCAGGCAGTTTTTGGCTTGCTAGGTTATCTAGACAGTGACAGAACGAGACTTGAGAACGATTATAATTTTGATGCATCTAAGATGCCTTTGAGTATTCGGGCATAATAAGAATAGCAACACACTGTTGTAGGCCGGTAAAATCATTTTTTGGGGTTTGTTGAGGACTATGTCAGGCCTCATCCACCATTGTTCGGGCTGAGTAGTAAGACTCATTGACCAAAACTGCATTTTTGAATGGGCGACGAATACGAACAATTTGTCACAAAAATTGCTCGTTTAATAAAGTCACTTATTTCATAATATTACCCATCTCAGTGTTCCTCAACGTAATTCTTTAACCGATCATGAATCAGCTCATAGTGCAGGGTACATCACTATGTTTTTAAGCCAGAAGTATGAGTGTCAGTTTAAGTTAATGACCATGCTTCTTATAATTTCGCATACAGGTGTGGGTCATATCGGGTCGCTTGTGAATCCGACCCTTCGCAGGTTCACTAACCACTTGTCTACTACCACTGCTTCACGGACCATGAAAAGGCTAATTTGGATTGTTCTTTCGACTTTTCGTGGATTTTATTGGTCCCAAAACAAGTGCCACAACAATTGGGCATAAACATCCCAGATGGAGACTTTAATGACGTCGGACGGCAACTGATTTATAAGCCTCTTATGCCATGGTGATATCACGACGAGACCAATAGTTTAACGTAACCAAGTATCACATTATACTTGGTACTGTAGCACATGGTGTGCAAAGTGTAATCTATGCTGTATGTTACTTAACATGGCTGACCTGTCAAGCTCCTTACCCCCTCGGTTGCAGCAAGATGGCGATAATTCGCAATTTTCAAATTTCTGCAGCCTCTGATCAGTTTTTTTACAGTCTTGGGGTTAATATACTCGCCATTTTTAAGAAAGCAATCCACATGGATAAGTACAATCTTCACATGATCATTAGGAATTGATCACACTGGCGGGTTTTGGGTGCCCATAGCGACCTCTATTTAGGCTAAACAGTCTCAAGTCAGTTAATCTCAAATAACATCTTGTATTTAAATTTACATCATAAAAACACACAACGGTCACAGCATAAAAATTCGCCCCTAGCCTGGAACCATTTTGTCAAAAAGAACTCAACTTTATTGATTTCAATTTGGAAATGATTTATCTCATTGGCTTGCTAAGCACTTTATTCGTAGTGTCCATCAACATAAAACTTACCTATAAAAAACACATAGCCTGTGAAAAATAAAACAATTATCTACGATGGGAATCGATCCCATAACATCCAGAGCGATAATACATAGAGTATCTATCACACCGCAGAGGCTTTGCATATTATTAATTCATTCATTCATTCATCTATCTTCCTTCCTTAAATCTACTTACCCCATTAGAATTCCACTTACCCGAGCTTAGAATTTTTGCACAGATATGACCTGCCCGTCTACCTTTGAGCGATCGTATAACTCTGTATTACGTTTAGGAAATATAATTTCACTGAGAAAAATAATTATTAGAATTAAGAGTCGCCTGGACGCGCATGTCTCCATACAAACGGAAAAAGGGAATTGTGGCAATATTTGATAATTTTGGAGTAAAATTAAGCATTTAATCAATTAATCTCATTATAATCTACGTACGTTCCTATACAGCTTGGTTAAAATACCAATGGTTTGATAATTACAAGCCCTTTCAAATTTGTATGGAAATCTTGAGAGGCGTATAATTCTCAAACTATTGATAATTTAACCAAACTGTATAGGAACGTACGTAGATTATAATGAGATTAATTGATTGGATGCTTAATTTTACTCCAAAATCATTAAATATTGCCACAATTCACTTTTTCCGTGTGTATGGAGACATGCGCGTCCAGGCGACTCTTAAGGGGGAACAATAGGCACAGTAGCGACGCCAATCATTTTATTCCTAATACTTTACAAATAGAAAGAAATTCAAGAATATAAACAATACAAGCCTTAGTAAATAACCTGAAGTATTTTTGGAATCATGTTTATTACTATCGGAATCAGTGAGAATTATGAGAATCTGATTACCGCCAAAAACGGCCGTTTTTGGCGGTTATCACTTTTTCTCTCAATTACTGATTCTCATAATATCAAAACATGATTCCAAAAATACTTCAGGTTATTTACTAAGGCTTGTATTGTTTATATTCTTGAATTCCTTTCTATTTGTAAAGTATTAGGAATAAAATGATTGGCGTCGCTACTGTGCCTAGTGTTCCCCCTTAAGCAACATGCGTAGGTTAAAATACAGTACAGTTCGAATCAAACTTTATGGGGACTCGGAACATTGCGCGAGTCTATGCGCAGTACACTATATTAGGTCCAGCGCGGGGAGGCGGGAGGAATACTTCACAGCTCGCAGCCTTCGAGCAACACGGAAGGGAGTAGCCATACGCTGCATTCCCCTCTGTCAAGGTACAAGCCAAAATTAGGCATATGCATGTCTATGTGTTAGTTGTGTGACTCATCTGTACACAAATTATTTTTTCTTTTTTATGTCATTTTTGTGACAATGTCATAATTACTATCAAGTGACAGTTTAAGTTTTGTATGTAGGTGTGCGGAACTAAACTTGTGTGCAGATTTCTCCCCGCAAAAAACGCCAGAAAAATTGTCATAGTAAATTGTCGCTTTGCCCACTCCCTCCGTCCGGTACGGAGGCCGTGTTGCTCGAAGCTCGCAGCTGATATCCGAGCGGCCATAAAGTTGGATTCGGACTGTAGTCACGAAAAGCCGCTAATGGTCGTTCAGCTGTTTTGTAAAATAAAGGTACAGTCCGGAAGGCGTAAGCTGAGCTGTGCATTAGTGTGAGTAATCACCAAAAGTAGAGTCAGACAAAAAACTTTTAAAAATAAATGTTACTATATATCGTTCATGTCTTTCAAATAACTAATTAAATTACATAATATTTCTTTTACTTGGCTATTTAAAGGTTTTCGTATTCTTCGTTTACTTTTGTTTGCAGCCATTTCTGTTAAATCGAACACGAAGAACAAAATATTAACAGTTAAATACGTCACGCTGCTACCAGTACAAGGGTGAAGTGTGACAGGTGCGCGGCGGAGATGCGCCGCGTTTTTTGCCCGACGTCACACCTACAGTATAGACCTTACGTTATCAACTGAGTCGTACGGCCATAAACGTCAATCGGGATAGGAATGTGCAATGCACACGGAGGTTTTATCGATACCTGTGTCGATACTAGCAACCGGCGCACATACAATCGATGAATCACTAATAAAAGTAATGATATTATTATACATATTGTAGGAATATATTTTACATCAAAATACAAATTAATCTTTACTAAAGCTTTCGCAAATTACATTGTTTATTAATGTTGACTATTTCCCTTATCGATATGCACTTTTATTTTATTTACTCACATCACTAAGCGGCTCCATAAGACCCCTAAAAGCGAGCGATATAAAGAAATGATTTATGGCCCGACGACTCAGTTGTTAAAGCGCCGACTATATCTATGTGCACTCACACAAATGCAAAGCTCAGCTTAGGCCTGGCGAACTGTATATATGAGATGGCGCGTAATGTGCGACAAACAACAGTAGCAGCTAACCCTATTTAGATGCAGGGTTTCCATACAAAGGATACTGACACAGCGCTCTGCGTCGCGGCCGTCCTTGAAGCGCACTACGGCGCGACCCTGCCCCGTCATCTCCGCGAAAAGCAGCTCGCCCTCCTCGCGCATTTTGTTCACTAGCGCCTTTGACGTCACGCTCGGCGGCAGCTGAAAGTTTAATAATAATAACCGGTGTTGCCCCTTTTGCCGGCAGTCATCGTCGGCTAGTTAGATGGGCCCACCTAGTGGGCGGCACGCCACCACCTGTCAATTGATGTCAGTTATCATTTTGGTAGGTGTCCGACCCTTTGCAATAACCCAGCATAAGTCCACCCGTATTTTAGTCACATAGCCCATTAATTTTCCTTTTAAAATGCAATAGTTCCCCTCTGGCCAAGCCCTGTTCAAGGACATAACAAAGATTGGTATTTCCAGGAATGGGTTCTGGCTGGAGACCTACATTACATCAACTACTCTAATGGGCCTCTACGTGTTGGATCTATATCCCCACGCAAGCCTTCCAAAGGACCGGGGTAACACCCGTGATTTTAAAGGAGAAACCAATAATAATAATAGTTTTTAAACTTCCAAATCTTCTGGTTTGGAAAAAGAAACATAGAACATACCAGCTGATTTTCTTCCCGTGCAGAACGTAAATACAGGTCAAGCGATTGGGCGAAAATCTAAGGCGTCGTGTTAATAGGCGATGTGGCTAGCAACCCATTATTATTTTGATCCCGCTTTTCACCTTAATGCCCACTAACACGCTAAACGTGGCCTTTGGGTATTATGACCTTGTGCTCTGCTTACCCCGCAAGGGATAAAGACGTGATAATATGTAACAAGTGGTCTTTAAATGAATAAAAAGATAATAATACACAGACTGATTTTGAACCTATATTGATAATATGTGTGTAAAAATCTAGAAATCAGAATCCCTAATGGAATACAGAATTGTAAGAAAAAAGGTGAAAAACTAAAAATAAAACTCAACTTCCCATAGAAATTCGCCCAGCTGATCGGTGACTTTGTCATCATCATCAAAATCAGTCTGTATAAGGACAAATTAAGAGTCCCACGTAAAGTCGAAATCCCATACAAACGTAGTTTGGTTTTAGTTTTACAACAGTTAAGCCAATCTCAACCAAATTTCGTACATACGACCGGATAAGTTTCGTATCGAAAACTTCTACTCGCTGTAATTTTGTATAGGTATTGTTTTTAAAATTGAAATCTGATTATAAACATCAATATGCCTTATCCGGTCGTATGTACGAAATTTGGTTGAGATTGGCTAACTGTTGTAAAACTAAAACCAAACTACGTTTGTATGGGATTTCGGCTTTACGTGGGACTCCTTAACGATACTATATTTTATTATATACTAGTAGTCCTACCTGGCTGCGCTCGGGTATGAATCATACCTATAAACCTTTTTTATGACTAACTTTACCTATTGTTGAAAACCCTATTAAAATCAGTGCAGTAGTTTTTGACTTTCTCGCGAACATACATACGCGGTGGAGGACTTTGTTTTATAATATGTAGTGATACTATATTGACAAATATCCATAACCGAGGCCAAGTTGGTTGGCTTATGCCCAGCAGTGGGTTATGGAAAGCTGATGATGATGAATCAACAACAACAGACTTTCTCATAGACTCATCATAGACAATACTTCGCGCGCGAAGACGAATCCGGTGGTGTGAGCGAAGGAAGTAAGCGGTGTCTATGTTACTGTTAAAGTAATAAATAAATAAATACATAGGGACTATGTAACTTTTTAAACTTTCACGGTTATCAACATTAGAATTAAACATTTCGGGATATTTACCGTGATTATTGTGACTATCACACAAATTGAGCTAGCCCCACAGTAAGTTGTGTGAACTTGTGTCGCTGTATACTTACTCAACGATGCTAGCCCGGGACTCCCGTGTCGCAGGCTGGCGTGGTAACTACTGCGCCATAGAGCTCGTCAAAATATATCGTGTTGCCCGAAAGACGTAAATAACTTACGTTTTGGAACAGCAGCATGTCTGATGACTTCATCTTCTCTTCTGTCTTGTTCAAATCACTAAGTCTTTGCACGTCAAACTCGTCTGAAATAGAAATTTTATATAAAGACTTTTTTAATGTGGCTTTTTAAACTTTCACGGTTATCAAAATTAGAACAGTTCTTTCGTGATCATGGTCCATGTGACTGGATCGAAATATCAAAAACCCAAAGAATAATCACGGTAAATATCCCGATATGTTTAATTCTTATGAATGTCTATTTTTTGGAGTTGGGCACATCTACCACAGTTTTATAGAAGACTTTGCTCTCATAAAATACCACGACGCATACAAAATATATTAATTTTCAAAATTATGGTTATTAGTGAGATGCTGGAGGGCTTTTTTGATCGGGGGACTCTCTCATGATATCTATATAATTGGACGCGCGACTTTGTCTATGCTGACGGTATTAATGGTACCTGCACCTTGGCAACACCGCCGTCGCGCGGGTCAGTCTAACTCGCCGCTTCCAAGAGAGTGCGCGCTGCCGCTCGAGGAGAAAATACTCGCCCAAAATCCCGCTCGCGCGCGTAATTGTGCTAATACGGTAGTTGCCTAATGTTAAGATTATATAAAATTTGTTTCTAATGAGACTACTTTCTATCTAAAAACACTATAAAGAACACTTTAAATTTGATATCGATTCGTTAAGTGATCTTAAAGCTTCTTTAAAGTTGGGTGAATAGGACCATTTTTTAAAGTATGAAAATCTTTAATTACAATTATACTGTATTTTAGCCTGCAAAATTTATAGCAACTTTTATTATGAAACCATTACCATAAACGAAATATTTCGTATAGCTACCAAACAAAGTTCTCACGCCACCCATACAAAATACAAGCTTGTGACGTCACAAATATGTAGGCACTTCAGCCGCGCGTTTTCACGTCTAAAAATTTACGTCTAAAAACATGTGTCTTTAAAACTTTTATAACTTAAAGAGTTTTTTGTTTAGAAATGTATTTCTGTCACTATTGTGTTTATTTTTGGCAGGTCTTTACATAGCAACATAAAAAAATTTTTAGTCAACATGCCCATTGCTCGCAAAACCAAAATATATACAAGAAGCCTGCATCATATTCGGCGTGCCTGTCTTCGCCAGGAGCAGAAGGAAGGTCAGTGCTGTTTTTATCGTATAGTGTGGAGAAGTCACCGCGTTGCAGGCCTTAACCCCAGTGATTTTGGATTCTCAACATTTTGTTCAAAATTCATCGTCCTGCATCACCAATAATATTATAAAGGGAAAATGGAAAACTGTTGGTTGTTTGCATAGAATAGGTTCAGAAACTGCTGGTACTATTTTAAAAACTCTTTCGCCATAGGTCACTAATTTATTTGTGGGTGACATAGGCTATAATTTACCGGGGGAAATTTTTAATCGTTTATATAATTAAATACTATAGATATTAAAATTTTACAAAAAAGATATCTCATATTATATCCTCTAACTGCTCTGGCTTATATATGGCATGGCAATGGAGACCAAAAAGACCTGATTGTGATGATGATGAACCGTATTTTTAGCGCATACCCATTTTTGCAGACTTACCCGGGTTTTGTTGGAAGTTGCCAAAGTTGTTATCGTAACCGCTCGGCTGATTCTGTGAAGTACTCTGGTTATTACTCCAATCGTTCTGACCAGATCCCCAATTTTGGTTACCCGAAGTAGACGCATTGGCTGCCATTGCTGGATTCGGCGCAATAGAGACACCACTAGGTGGAATATCAAAGCGACTCCGCGTTGCTTGTTGATGCTGACCAACATTGGCATTCTGTAAATTCGTCAACGCAGTCTGCAGATTGGCCAACGGATTCTGAGCATTATTGGCCATCGGATTCATATTGGCTAACGGATTCTGACCTGCATTCATCGGATTCATATTGGCTAACGGATTCTGAGCAGCATTCATCGGATTCATATTGGCTAACGGATTCTGAGCAGCGTTGCCCATTGCATTCATATTCAAGGGATTCTGAGCGAAGGCTAACGCACTCGGTGGTATATCGAACCTGCTCGTCGGAGGGGTTTGTTGACTTAGAAGGTTATTGCCGAATAAATTCTGATTGAGCGCTAAGTTTCCTTGTAACGCGGCCCAGTTTACGGACGCTGCGCCGCCGTCGGTTTTCTCTTGTAGCAGTTGGAGTAATGTTAGGAGAGGATTGTTTTGATTCTGGTTTGTGTTGATGTTGAGGCCCTGGTCATGTCCATACATAGGGGCGTTCTGGGAGGCTTGTTGTTGCTGCATCTTAGCGAGTTCGTGCTGCAGTAGCTCTTTAAGCGGCTGCAGCTCGAAAGTCATGCGCACGGCGCGCATAGCCTTGCCATTGAACCCAAGTCCCGAGCCCACGCCCTCCAGCCCTTCGGGCAGAACTTGGGTAAACTTGGATCTGTCGAACTGCACTATCATTTTCGAATTGTACAGTATCTGGCCGTGGAACATGGATATAGCCTGGAAATGCAGATTGGTTAGATTTTAATTATGAGAAATTAATTTATAAAAAAAAATATTTTTTAAACATTAGTTCATAAAATAGTTTTAACGATTATCTGATCTTTCGTTGAACAACGATTTATTTCAAATGAGGGCAACACTAGACCCCTAAAAATTCGCGCTTCCCTTTAAAGGCGTATCCTAGCAGTATTTTTTCAGTATGTTTTCCATACAAATGTATTGCTCTATTTTCTCTTTAGACTTTCTTTAGCTGAAAACTGCTTCTGAGGCACAATTCTTTTTTCATAAAATCTAGTACTAAAATAGGTATGGCCATATGTTATATTTTTTTTTTCTAAAAAATAAGATAAAGAAGAATACAGTATCACACAACATATCGAGAAAATAGAGGAATACATTTGAGTGGAAAACATACTGCAAGCTCTGCTCTTAAAAGCTGCATTTACCTGAACAGCTTCTACAGGATGGTCAAATAACACCTTGCCAAAGTTCTGCAACTTTCTTGCAGCCAACACATTACCGGCCATAGAGAATACTTCGCGTAGTTTAGTTTCGGTCACTTCAGGGGCTAGCTGAAAGATAAAAGTAAAATTTAAAAACCCCCCGACACAGATTTTCATAAAACATGGCTAAGAACAGTCGGGATAAAATTATGTATGAAACGAAAAAAAATTACGATACCACAGACAGACACTTTAACTTTTTTTTGAGCACGAACTGACAGGCCAAGTAGGCTTTCGCCGACTAGTCGGGCGCGAAATTCCTGGCTCTGTGATAAGGACGCATGAACTCTTTGATGTTACTCAAACTCTTTTGCATTGACACTATTTTTCTTTACTAACTGCCAGTTTGACGTTTTTTTTTGTTATGGCTTTCACGCATAACGTATTTAGCCAGTACCTATCAAGTAAGAAGTTTCCCGCGCTTTTTCGAGTTTTCTTGTTCTCAACGAAATGATGGTGTAAATTCATTTCGTTGATTCTATGGAGCCCCTGGCGACAATCCTTCACGAATCCACTGGTTTAATCATACCCTACGGAGCAAGGCGGACAACCACCAGCCCGCTATGTAAATCTCACTACAGCTGCACCATGACTGTTTATTTTAGCTATCCCACACATTGTTCTTGAACATAGGCCTTACTCCAGTTTGACGTTTCATTAATAAATGTGGAGACACCACAAATTAAGAAGAAGATACTATTACTAGTATCAGACAACCCACTGCCTTATGTTTTCTCTAGGCAATAAAGATCATAGACAAATAAGAGAGTGAAGGTGAAAATAAAAAAATACCATACAATTACGTTTGAGTTTCTATTGGGGGTCACAAATTCAAACTCTATTGACGTGTGCTCTATGCCCTAAAATCCGTAAAGGCAGTTTTTCGGCAGTGGGAAAATCGAGAAATGGAACTCTTGTATGCTTCATATTTTTTGTAATGTTGTGTAGCAATGAGTAGCGTCATCTATGCGAGTCTCTGAGAACGAATCGTACAATTAAGGCGTTGGGACCACATTGTTCAGCCGCTCGGTTAATTTGTATGTGAAAATAAAAGAAAAACCCCAGCATTGATTGTTCATATTGACGGGCTGAGTCAACCCTGTAAGGGTGTGTTGAGGATCAATTTACACGCTATATACTCTTACACTCCATCATCATCTGCCTGACCTCATCCCATTATCTGGGGTCGGCGCATTGAGAAAAACTACTAGAGAAGACACCGCCAATCTTTACTTTGTCCCGTTGAACTGCGGCCATCGCGCCACAACTCACTCAGTCGGTTGGTAGCTCTTCCGCTTGTGGTACTTCCCACGATTAATAAACAAAAACTTGGTAAAAATTATAAAAAATGTCTTGGTGTGTATTGAGTTACTGCAGTAATAACTTATCAAACACTGGACAGTGCAAAGGAACAGCAAGTAGGTACATTTTTTTTTACAAAAAAAGTCAATATGTTATATCAATATAGTTGCTATGGAAACGTGTGGGAGTAGCAAATATAGCACTGAGGTATTGAGTTATCTATGATTGGACGCTTCGTTATTGTTTGAGCGCTGCAGCGCTTTAATTTTAAAGTTCGAGGAATGGTACAATGCCAATATATAACGTAGCTCCTCTAGTATTATATCTCAATAGGTCGGCGCAATAATGTCTTTTTCTTGCACAAATCTGTCTCTCTCTCTCATTTGAGTGTCAACAGCCTCTGTGGTCCAGTGGTTAAGGCGTTTGCAGACATGAATCACCTGATTGTCTGATAAGAAAGATGATTCCGTGCTTCGGATTCATCTTTCTTATCTTATCATCATTTGACATATTTAATTGAATTTTAAATTATCACATGACAATGTAAGCTCACGTCCACATATTAGTTCTAAGTACGTACTTGTATGTCGTAGATTGTAAGTTGACGTCATTTGGAGAAAATGCGTTGTGCAGTTTGTTGCCGCTTCTTCTGCACTCCGCCTTGGAAGCGGTGTAAACTTAGCTTTAAGTAATTTATTGACGTCAACGATAACATAACATTGTAAACCAATTGTAAATGTAAAGTGACGTTCACCAAATGATATTTAAAATATCTTAAGATGAATAAAAGTTTTGACTATTGACTATTGACTATCGGAAGGCACGTTTAGCCGTTGGTCCCGGCCGCCATCTGGTAGTCGTTAAAGGAACCATGTTACAGGCCGAGAGGCGGTTCCGAAGAACTCTGACACCAGGGTGGGCATGGTCGACTGACCGTGTGACCTAAACGAAATGATGGAGTGTTTTCCTTAGCTGGAGTGCTTCGGAGCCCGGGGTCCGCTTTCCGGCTTTTTCTTCTCCACTTCGCACGGTCTTTAGCATCCTTGCTTGCGCGACGAGCTCCGTGGCGCAGCGGTCAACACGCCTGCCTGCGACACGGATGGTCCCGGGTTCGATCCCCGGTCAGGTCAAGATGGAAAATGATCTTTTTCAGATTGACCTGGGTCTTGGATGTTTATCTATATAAGTATCTATTATAAAATATAGTATCGTTGAGTTAGTATCCCATAACACAAGTCTCGAACTTACTTTGGGGCTAGCTCAATCTGTGGGATTTGTCCGTATATATTTATTTATTTATTATTATTTATTGTGAGACAATTGGCACGCGTATCTTCCTTAACGATATCAAGCCAGCGCTCCTTGGGATTCCCCCTTCTGCCGGGGCCCGGAGGTGGTATAGCCGATCATTTGTTCAAGTGTCTTGCACAATGAGGGCTTTCAGAATTGTTTTTTCCCCCAGGTGGCGACACTGTGTCGAGAGGTATTTTTGACAGCTGCTGTAAAAATCCACCTATCATGTTTAATCATCAATTTTATGATTCGTGGATTATGACAGCTCGATCTCTCGACACAGTGCCGCCACCTGGGGGAAAAATCAATTCTGAAAACCCTTATTCTCTATTCCCCACCATTTCCATCCATAAATAAATAAATATATAGGGACATATCACACAAATTGAGCCAGCCCCACAGTAAGTTGTGAACTTGTGTCGCAGGATACTAACTTAACGATACTATATTTTATAATATATACTTATATAGATAAACATCCAAGACCCAGGTCACACTGAAAAAGATCGTTTTCCATCATGACCTGACCGGGGGATCGAACCCGGGACCCCCCGTGTCGCAGGCTGGCGTGTTGACCGCTGCGCCACGGAGCTCCACATCCATACAATTCATGCAGAATAAAATCTTGTTAAACTTACATTTCCTACAAATAGCCTGCAGCTCAACGGTAATTGTATGCCCATGCCGTCCAGAAACTCCTTACTGAGCCCATATGTTTTATGTATTTTATGCGGTTCCTTGTTCTCCATTTGTTGGAATACCGGTTTCGGGTTCTGTTTATAAGGAGGCGTTGTCTGTTTATATGGAGGCGTTGGGCGAGGTTCCGACCCTTTTTGTCTAGAATGAAAACAAGACCATTTAATAGTCAACTCGTAAACGGGTGCTGCCAGTGGGGACTGGTCTTCTCGGCCTCTTTGAGACAACTTCATGTTCTGTTGTTTTTGTAATGTGCTCACTCGATCATAAACATAAACATGTTCCAAAAATAATGAATGTACAATGATATTGTAAAATGAAAACAGATGGAAAAAAAAGAAAAGTAAAAAAAAAAAAGAAATATAATATAATTCAAAGCCCTTTAGGCGACGACCTATACTGTTGAAAAGAGTTTCTTTCAGCATTTCTTCTCTGCAGTGGTCGGTTTCGAAATGCTAGTAGTCTGTAGCTTTGAACAATAATTGGTAGATGCATAATACTTAATAAGACGTGAAAAAGTGCCTGCAAGGGCCTATTTTCTGAATAAACGTTTTGAATCTATATAATGTTTATATTCATTTACTTGAACCACCAGCTATTCTGCCGGGCACCGTGTGGTTCCCGGCAGAATAGAGTGCGACCACTCCAGGTCTTCTCGTAGATGTCGTAGAAGGCGACTTAGGAAACACAAGCTAAACAAAGCTTATAAACATCAAAGAGACCTCTCCAACCCGTCTAGCCAGCCTGGGGAGTGTAGGCAAACTCCTCTGACTGCTCTGGCAAATATATGGTTCTGGTCGTACGGAGAGGGTCGTGCTCCTGCAGTGAAGACTAAAAAGACCTGATGATGATGATGATTAACCAGCAGTCTTTACTCCTTGTGTCTTCGTCGGGATTAGGATATCGTGGAGAAACTCGACATGTAGGACGTGAAGTGCAGTGGCCTAATAGGGAATATGCATGACAAAAATATATGTTATCTTATCAGTTTCTCCAAAAATATTCAATAATAAAGTATAATTGGTTGAAAAACGAACTAGATAAAATGATTTTACGAAAATATGTCTATCTCACTCGCGAAAACACTATTTTATATGGCAAATGTATACATGATATAGACTTTGACGTCACTAGTCCATATCGGACTTCTCTTTCCTATTTAAACTTTAAAGTATTACATCTTCGTCGCTAATCAAGATATTTTAAAAGTTCTTTCATATTTTTTTTTACTGTGGTTATTAGAGATTATACTAAGCAAATAAAAAAATTGGAAAAAGGCGTTACTCGTACAAAGAGTAAAGACTACTGTTTCAAGTCTTGCCCGCGTGGAATTATTTACCATATCTCGTTTCTTAATTTAATAAGAGAAGTTTTACCTTATTTCTATAAAGCTTTATAATGTAAATTAATTTAAAATAAAGAAGTATGGTACACACTTGTTCTTTCCTTTAGGCACTACGTTGGGCAGGAGCTTTCCTGAAAGTACATGAAGTGGCAGTAAGAAAAAGAAATAAAGGTAGAAACACATCACACAATTTATGCTTTTCTAAATCACTACATCAGTTTTCAGCAATCAATGATTTGGATCCAATGTTCTGTCACTATATAAAATTTCATCATCATCATCATGTCTTTCTAGTCTCCACTACAGAAGCACGACCCTCTCTGTACTACCAGAGCCATATACTAGCCTGAGTAGTCAGAGGATTTGGCCTACACTCTCCACGTTGGCCAGACGGGTTGGAGAGGTATCTTTGATGTTATTAACACAAGCTTTGTTTAGCTTGTGTTTTCTTAGTCGCCTTTTACGACATCCACGGGATGACTTGGAGTGGTCCTATTCTCCTCTGACGGGAACTACACGGCTTTATCAGATGATAATTTGTCCCTTGTTGACAATAAATAAACACGGCATGTGTCAGCTGACAATATTCGGTTGGAAAGAATGGTCTGACACGGGCCCTCTCATTCATTATCATCCGCAAGAAGTCCACTAGACATAGGGCTCTCCCAAGGATTTCCAAAATGACCGGTTGAAAGCGGCCTGCATCTAGTGCTTCCCTGCGACCTTGGCCAGCAGGCCAATTTGCTAACTCGGTGTACAACGATTTGGTTGTCACTTTAGCATCCATTACGGTTTTTATATCTTAAATAAAAATAGTCATTCATACCGAAGCCGTAATGAATATTGAAGTTACCATGAAAATTATGTAAACCGTAGCTGTCAAAAGTAAGCAAATAGGCCTGCAGGTCGTCCGACCACCTAGTCGGTGGGTGTCCGACACTGCGCTTGCCGGTACGTGGTCGCCATTCAAGAACCTTTCTGCCCCATCGGCCATCGGTTCTCCGCGCTATACAGGCCCTCTACTACTGCATAACTCACCAAGGGAACTACAACAGACATATACAGAGCTTCACGATCTATTATATTCACAGATTGTGAAAAGTTTGTTGTCTCAGTCTCGAATATGTCTGAGTATTAAAAAATACTGCAAACTAATGTATGATAATCAGCATTCCCTACCAACCTCTGCACCGACGCAGCGCTCGCCGCCCACGCCTTTGATCGCTAACATTGCTGTGGATTGGGACAACAACCTGCGCGCGTCTCGATTCACATTCGTGACGGAGGAAGACCTTCCAATGAGGTCGAAACATGTCGGCCAGTAGCTGACTATTTACGTGAGTAAATACAAACCACATAGATTGAGCTAGCCCCAAAGTAAGTTCGAGACTTGTATTATGGGATACTAACTCAACGATACTATATTTGATAATAGATACTGCTATAGATGAACATCCAAGACCCAGGTCAATCTGAAAATTATCATTGTCCATCTTGACCTGACCGGGGATCGAACCCGGGACCATCAGTGTCGCAGGCAGGCGTGTTGACCGTTGCGCCACGGAGCTCGAACATACATACACACATACTATCACGTCTTTATCCCCTGCGGAATAGACAGAGCCCAAGGTCATAAAACCTACAGACCACGTTTAGCATCGTAGTGGGCGTTAAGGTGGAAAGCGAATTCAAATTAGTGATGGGTTGCTAGCCGCATCGCCTATCAATGTGATTCCTTGGATTTTCGCCCAATCCCTTGACCGGCTTTTACGGTCTGCGCGGGAAGAAAAGCAGCTGGTATATTCTATGCTTTTTCTTTTCTCCCAACCCAGCATGGAAGAGAATTTGTTACGTACTAATAGTTTATGATAGCTTACCTGTGTCGGTCATGACGACAAGGTTCTTCCCTTCACATATTGCACCCTGCAATGCCTTCAGCGCTTTCTGACAACACTCCACAGTTTTAAATGCTACTAGAGAGTCCCCTTTTAGTTGGCCAATGCTGTCTTTGAGCATATGTATATGTCCCATATCTTCAATTACATCCTGAAAATGTAAAGTAATTTTTAGCAAACGGGAATTGCCCAAATTTTTATTAATATTAGGTCCTTACCTATAAAATAAGTGTATTTTTCCCCGCTTGCTATTTTGTTTCTAATAAAGGATAATATTTTTTTAATTAAACACATTTATTTGTTTAAACTTTAAGTTGTCTGTAACTACATGAAAAATTCACTTGTGTTGAATTTATCAAACACTAAATAATACCAAAAATAGCGTTGCGAGTATGAATAATAGGGATATGCATGAAAAAAATGTGTCATCTTCCCGGTTTATCCAAAAATATTCAAAAGTAAAGTACTGAAAGTGAAAGCAGAATAAAATTTGGTTGAAAAACGAACAAGATAAAATGACTTTACGAAAATATGTCTATCTCACTCGTGAAAACACAATTTTATATGGCAAATGTATACATGATATAGACTCTGACGTAACTAGTCCAAATCGGCCTTCTCTTTCTGATTTAAACTTTAAAGTATCACATCTTCGTTGCTGATTAAGATATTTTAAACTGTGGTTATTAAAGATTATACTAAGCAAATACAAAAATTACGAGC
Organism: Rhodophaea formosa; assembly: GCA_963082605.1. Taxonomy (NCBI): domain Eukaryota; kingdom Metazoa; phylum Arthropoda; class Insecta; order Lepidoptera; family Pyralidae; genus Rhodophaea; species Rhodophaea formosa. The sequence continues at coordinate 3,447,720 of OY720219.1, forward strand.
ATATTCTCTATTCACTTTACTTAAAATTCTCTATAGAAAATTCCAATTTCATAGGTAAGGACCTAATATTTATATAAATACATTAGTAGCACTAGGTGCTGATGCGTGTATATCACTGCTCACTGCTGCACAATTATTTCAAAACTCGGTTAGACTTACTAAACAGACAAACACTTGTATAAACTTATATCTGGCAAAAGAAACTTACTTTCAGGGAGTCTGCATTACTTCAAGTAACTATAATTTCATCACCATCATCATCAGGTAATTTTTAGTCTCCACTGCAGGAGTACGACCCTCTCTGTACTGCCAGAGCCATATATTAGCCAGAGCAGTCAGAGGATTTGGCCTACACTCTCCACGCTGGCCAGACGGGTTGGAGAGGTGTTTGATGTTTGTAAGCTTTCTTTAGCTTGTGTTTCCTTAGTCGCCTTCTACGACATTCACAGGAAGACTTGGAGTGGTCCTATTCTACTCTGCCGGGAACCACACGGCTAAAATACATATATACATATTATCACGTCTTTATCCCTAGCAGGGTAGACAGAGCCCAAGGTCATAAAATCTTAAGACCATGTTTAGCGTGTTAGTGGGCATTATAGGGGAAAGCAGAATCAAAATAGTAATGAGTTACTAACTGGATCGCCTATTGACGATATTCCTAAGCCCAATCCTTTAAAAGCAGCTGGTATATTCTATGTTTTTCCTTTTCTCCCAAACCAGCATGGACCATAATGACCGAAGAATGGACATCTTCTGTTCACACACAATGGGCCCGAATAGGCAGCCTAAGTGTGGAAAATTGCCCACGGTAGCAGTAAGTAAGCAGTACCAGCATGGAAGTGATGTAAAGAGATATAATTTAATAGACTTACTAAATCTGTTAAATACTTTTCCACAAGGAACTCCTTAATGTGATAATAGCGCCATTCCTTTGGCAAATTCCCAATGAACAAGTACCGAGGCTCATTATCGTTCCGTTGGTCATTATTTCCTCTCACTGGAGATCTGGATCTGCTTCGTACTGAAAAAAGAAACTACTTAAACAATATGCTCAATATATACTTATATTGCATTATTATTATCAAGCATGAATATCTATGGATATTATTAATCGAAAATATAAGTTACGATACATATTTTGTATCACTATTTATAAATTAATGGTGACTGTCAGATGGATAACACAAACACTTACTAGACATTGTATGTTTATCTTCTCTCCAAAGTCGATCAGTTTCGTAATTTTGTTTCAAGTCTGGGAAAACTATTTGAAATTTTTACAGGCTTATTTTAGGGCTTCGCTTCGGGTCAGAAAAGAGTATTCGGCACTGAAAGAAATATACAGCCGTTCGGACAGCACGGCAGGCATACGTATAAATGTCAATGTCAAATTACAAACGTCAAAGTATTTTTTTTCTTTTTAGCTTCTACGCGTACCGTATTATGCCAATATCCAGTCATGTCGAAGTTTCCCGCGCAACCCTAGAAACCCAAAGTTTCTTGGGTTCCTCACAGACATGAAAAAAAAATATTTTTGGTGGTGTTTCTAGGATTGTGGTAGCTCTGGTTCTTCGCGAATCCACTGTTTTCATCATTGACGACGCAGAAAGGTGCACAAGTTCCACCGCGCTAAACAAAAATACCCAGATTTCTATCAAAGTATTTGTGTCAGGCAGAAAAACGAGGTCTTCTTAATTATGTAGTTGGCAGATCTCAAAGACTAAAAAAAATAAAGTAGGTAGTAGTAACAGTACTTTATCCTAAAAGCAGCCGGACAACCGCCGCTCCTGAAGTGTTGTGGAACCGAACCTGTGTTACCTGAAGTGAGCTTACTTTGACCTGCCCCCGTAGCATAGCTTCCGCGACGCCGTTTCTATCGCGCAATAAACTATCTAGGTACTTCTCTCTCTTCAGTATTGCAAAATCAAGATGGCGATAGTCGTTAAACGTTTTAGCGCGAGCCCTACGGGGGATGAGGCGGATGTAGGATGGGGTTTAAAAATAATCGTATCCATATATAACCGTTTAGCAGATAGAGGGGGGGGGGGGGGGGGGGACACACTTACCGCTAACAAAAATTTTCACTTTAAAACCAAATATTCCGGAAACGGATCCCTAAATCGAAAAATGGTGATCTCAACCCCACTATATTCTCTCCTCACTTTACTTATATGGGAGCTAACATAAAAAAAATTTTTTTTCAAGATTTTTTTCTTTCACTTTTTTGCCATGATTAATATACATACCCATACAAAACTTACGCGAGATAAATTCATTACGAAAACACGGCTTTACTCACGCACGTTTTATTACGTCGGATCCGCCGACTAGTTTCGGTCTGTTACGAAGACCATCATCGGGGCGAGTGAAAGGGGTGGCAATACGACGGTTACGCTTCCCTCAAAGCACTGAGGGCCGCCTCACGCGTCGCCGCCCGCGCCGCTGTCCGCGCTGCGCGGCTGTGTCTTCATCGTTTTGTGAGTCCGTTGTTACGAGAGTACTAGTATGAATCGAGCTGACCGTGTCGATACCTCTTACAGTATTGCTATCAGAGTTTCCCAAAGTTTGAAGTACGGGTTTCCAAGTCGTAACGTAAGTAAGTAAGTCCAAGTAGGTAACGACCAACCACCATCTCGATTGAAATTCGGACGCCTTTGTATCTCAATCGCTTCGCGTATTTTACGCGGGCCAAAAGCGGCCCGACGTAATAAATAAAACGTGATGTAAAGCCGTGTTTTCATACATGGTGTAGATCTGTATTTTTGGTAATGTTGTACGGGTAGGTGCTTCGAGCAACACGGCTTCACGGAAGGCGTGTTGCTCGAAGGGTAGGTGTGATATGTAAATATCACACATATCTACTTATTGTTATGTGTACTACATAGTACTATTATGTACCTATAGATCATCATCATCATCATCATCTCAGCCACAGGAAGTCCACTGCTGGACATAGGCCTCCCCCAAGGATTTCCAATATGACCGGTTGGAAGCGGCCTGCATCCAGCGCCTTCCTGCGACCTTGCCGGTACGTGGTCGCCACTCGAGAACCTTTCTGCCCCATCGGCCATCGGTTCGTCGCGCTATGTGCCCCGCCCACTGCCACTCCAAAGAGCTAATCCGCTGGGCTATGTCGGTGACCTTCGTTCTCTACGGATCTCCTCGTTTCTGATTCGATCTCGCAGAGAAACACCGAGCATCGCCCTCTCCATAGCTCTTTGAGCGACCTTGAGCTTTCTTATGAGGCCCATAGTAAGGGACCACGTTTCGGACCCGTAAGTCATCACTGGTAACACACATTGATCAAAGACTTTCAACATTAGGCACTGAGGTATTTTGGACGAGAAGACGATGCGGAGCTTCCCGAACACTGCCCAGCCGAGTCGGATTCGACGAAAGACCTCGTCCTTGAAACTGGAGCTTCCGACCTGGATCAATTGACCCAAGTAGATATACTGCTCTACAGATTCAAGGGTGAAGTTTCCAACAATAACTGGTGAAGGCGCAACATGGGCATTCGACATAATTTTCGTCTTGTCCATGTTCATTTTAAGGCCCACTTGTTGAGAAACTTCATTGAGGTCATTGAGCATGGTACTTAGATCCTCCAGCGACTCTGCCATGACGACAATGTCATCAGTAAATCGAAGGTGAGTGATATACTCACCTTTGATGTTGATGCCAAGTCCATCCCATTCCAGGAGTTTGAAGGCGTCCTCCAATGCAGCGGTGAACAGTTTCGGAGATATGACGTCTCCCTGTCTCACACCTCTCTGCAATGGAATAGCCCTCGTACTCTACTCCTGTACTCGGACTGACATTGTGATGTTGCTGTATAAGCACCTCAACACTTCGATATACCGATGGTCGATACGACATCGTCGGAGAGACCCAAGCACAGCCCATGTTTCGAAGGCTTTCTCATAGTCCACAAACGCTAAGTATAGTGGCTGGTTATACTCTTTAGTCTTCTGTATACTGTACCTATAGATGCATAGTGTGAATTAAAAAACATGTAATCATCATCATTTCAGCCGCAGGAAGTCCATAGCTGGACATAGGCCTCTCCTAGAGATTTCCTAAATGACAGGTTGGAAGTCGCCTGCAACCAGCGTTTCCCTGTAACAATGGCCTGTACGTCCGACAGGCAGCTTCCAACCCGTTCATTTTGGAAGTCTCTAGGAGAGGCCAGTGTCCGTCCATGTGTAGACTTCCTGGAATTATTGGTCTATAGGTAACAAGTAGGCAAGGATAGTTTCCAACTTAAACATGCTCTGTGATGTGATCTGATGTCACCCATGCGTGCTTCGGATTACATTCTTTCTGCTGCGGTGCGTCTTTACGTTCTCTTTTCTCCTAGCATGGATTAATTGAGTCATTGCCAGCCAATATAACAAGGATAGTTTAACCCTTTACAACAAATTTTCGTGCAGTAAGTTGCGCGCGAAGTAGCTTGTATTAGTAAGTACGTGTGAGTGTATTTTTACTTTGGCAGTCACCAACCCAAACCAAACGGCATTCGTGTAAATTTTTTTGGATGTTGTAAATTTTTTTTTCAATAAGTGCTTCATATTTTCGATAAAGTTTTCATGGGACTATTTTTGGCGTGGTAGGTACCTATCGAACAAAAAAGAATTATTGAATATGATTCATAACTGAAGGTGTGATCGCGTCACAAATATAGAACGAATTTGGAACCATCTCCTTTTTCGAAGTTCTTTAAAATGAATTTCGGCTCGAGATGGAGCGAAATGGAAAAAACTAACATGTTATATGGGCCCATCAAGTGGGTAAAGGAGAGAAAGCACAAGAAGACGATTGAATACCTTTGTCAGAACAGAAAAGATGGACAGGGGATGTAGAACTAAGACCATACACTTTCATTTTTTCGCTGGGTAAAAAAGCCATATATTCTATCAAGGACAATAATATAAACGTGATACCTACAAAAGGAAATGATAAGCTAAGCAATAATACATTAAACGTATACAAATACCTTTAATGGATAAAATGCACATAATTAACTAACATACCACCTAACTTTAACGTTTTTCAACTCATACGTAACCTCCGTAGTTCAGTCTTTGCGTCGCGCAGACGGTTCTCCAAATAATAATTTTCTTCTGCCAATTTTAAGGCGTTAGATGTTGCCTCAGCTCTTTTCATTTTTGATACGCGAATCAGGTTCTTTAAATGTTTATTCTCAGCTGTTAATTCTTTGAGTTTTTCAAATATTTCACGCATGTTTTGATAGATTCTTGGTAAACAAAAAGTTTCTGCAAAAGTAGAATGGAACAGGGCGACTGTTTCCCTCGAGAACGACGCTTGTCCAGTTTATAGGAATTCTGAACCGTTAAACCTTTGTGTGGTTTAGTTTCAACCTCCTTAACCGAAGGGCCTCGGTTTTTGTTTCATGAATCTGTTCTTTAAGTTTCAAGTTCTTCTCTTTGAGGTCGATAGCCCGGCTCATTTCCTGATGCTGGTTGATGGTAGCTCGTAGCAGATAATCACGTAGCGTTCTGTTTTCTTCAATAGTTCTCATTAGTTGAATTTCATATGAGTTTGAAACTCCAGCTATTTTTTGTTCTTTCATAATAAATTTTGTTGAGGGAAAATGTACAACTTCAAATTTAGTGAATTCTGACAATAAGTATGTCAAGTCAAAAACTATTCGTATATGCTTAAAACAACAAAAATTAAAACTCTTTTGATCTATGTCTCGATATATATGAAATTACAGCAAAAAAAAATTTTCATTTCTGTGGAAATTCCAAAAAAAGTATTGTAAGGAAATAACATGGAGATATTACGTACTACGTGGAAATACTATTGACTAGCAATTTTCTCGCGACTTCATGCGCGTAAATCAAAGCCTATGTCACCCGCAGATAAATTAGCTTTCAGAATTACTTTCGGGACATTCAATGCGAACAAACAATCAGAACTTTCCCCTTTATAATATTAGTACATACTTATTTACATAAACATCCAAGAACCAGGCCAATCTGAAAAATATGGTTTTTGATCGAATTCGGGCTCCTGTGTCACGGGCTGGCGTGTTAACCACTGCGCCACGGAGGCTGTCAATTAATCCAGATTGAGTGATAGATAAAATTGGGAAAAGCGGCAAAAATAATAGATTTCATGACAAAGCTTCCGCACAAGAATCTGCCACTGTTATTTTTTCGCGAAGGTTGTTGCTCTTACGGCCTTCGCGTTACAGAAGCATTCCTGGCTCGCTGGCTTCCAGTCGTATTCCACGAGTGACACAGTACGCATGGCTCACGCCCGCGCCGCAGCCCTAATTTGCGCGTGCGCACTCTTTGCTACTGCTGCTGCGAAGCCTGCGCCCGCGCCGCCCAGGCGGTGCGATAATCAAGGTAGGATTTAAATTACACAAGCAAATATCTAATTACACTTTTATATTTTGGGCATAGCTAAAAAAAATAGACTTAGTAGCTATTGGTGGTTTTTTTATCTGTGCCCGAAATAACTATGGGGAAGTAATTTTATTGATAAATCCTAAATAAAAGCTAACTATAGAGGAAGATAATAGAAACGTAATAAAAAAACAGAATGGTCCAAAATTTCAGTGAAATGCTTCATATTTGAGCGCCTAATATCCGCCCTCAGTATCCGCTATTTTCACATAATTTTATAAACACTATCTATCCATAAACGCGGGTTGTCAAGATCAATTTAATGATAACTTTACACAACTAAAGTTCTGTACCTTCTGGACAAGCTGCTCTGCTCTTGCTCCGAGGACCACTCGCTATTAATTCCATCCATCCTTAATTTACGTAAATAATTTACGTAAACATAAAATATAGCAAGAGTTACTTTAAATAAATAAGAATCTTTTATTTCAGGCATTTCAAGCTTTATTTTGTATTAATTTTTATTTAGTTAGATCAACATTAGCATTACCAAGTAGGCGTGGCGTATCCACTGATAAAGCATCACTTTATTTGTTTGTCAGTTCGACCCTTCAGGCTATGCATGCATAAATCGCGGCCCCTAGGCTGATGAGAGTTTGCTGCCTCTCCAACCCTTGCGCACACAGGCAACTTTCTCGTAGATATTGACGAATACGATGCAAGCAAAATGATTACGCCGTGTGGTTTCCGGCATAATATAATAGGACTACTGCAAGTCTTTCCTTGGATGTCGTAAAAGGGGACTTAGGTAACACAAGCTAAACAGAGCTTATAAATATCAAAGATGCCTCTCCAACCCGTCTGGCCAGCGTGGAGAGTGTAGGCCAAATTCTCTGACTGCTCTGGCTAATATATGGCTCTGGTAGTACAGAGAGGATCGTGCTCCTGCAGTGGAGACTAAAAACAACCTAATGATGATGATGTAAGTGATTACGTCGCTAAATAATTTAATTAGTACACACACTCTTAATTAAAGTATTCAATTCAAGTCTTTGGAGGCTGTGCTGGTATTTTCCCATTTTCCTGATAAACTTAAGATACCTGGAGTAGAACCTTTATTCAAAAAACGGAAAAATCTCCATCTGATAACTATCGTCCTATTACTTTGATTCCAATTAAATCGAAAATATATGAAAAAGAATGCATAGCTAATAAATTAACCTCATTTTATAATAAATATAATATTTTAATACTCTAACAGCTTTCGATGTTATAAACACCACTTTAAAAAGCCTGCATTATAACTACAATTCAACGGTACTTTTCTTCGACATGACGAACGCTTTCAATTTAGTTTTTCACCCTTTATTTTTAAAGAAATCGGAGCGTTATGAAATCAAAAACAATGCACTTAAGGCTGTACACTAGGCACACTAGCGACGCCAATAATTTAATAACAAGATTCCAAAAATACTTCAGGTTATTTACTAAGGCTTATATGATTTACATTCTTGAATTTCTTTCTATTTGTAAAATATTAGGAATAAAATTATTGGCGTCGCTAGTGTGCCTAGTATGGGCCCTTAATTGAATAAAAATGTGCAGTCAGAATAGGACACAACAGTAGAAGTAGTACACATGAAACAAAAAAAAAATATTGATCTAATTTTATGGACATAAATTTGGTGTACAGCAAGGAAGTGTAATTGGGCCGCTGCTTTTTTTTTCGCCTTCTACGTCATCCTCTCTCTGGAAGACTTGGAGTAGTCCTATTCTCTTCTGCCGGGAACGACATGACATAAAATTTTATTAATTTGTTAAAATTATTTGAATTATCATATTTTGTATTATACTTCGATCACATATGAATTATATTGTAAAATTACAATTGAATGCTGGCTGCGACAGTGACTGGTTTAAAAATTAGTATCAAAATAAATATAAGATGTTAATCTTTATATAGTAATAAAAAAATTACGAATAGTGTTCTGGCAAATAATCATTGATTGATTAATGTTTCACCTTTTTACGATTCATAACGCCTAAAAAAGATTGACTTCCTACAAAAAAAACCCGCTCTCGTCATCCATGCGTCTGTATTGCAAAATTGAGCCACAATCTATTTAGCAGTATATAATATAAAGATCTTAATTAATCTTTATATCGCAAATATATTTATTAATGTTTCAGCTTTCAAGGCCATTAATTTCACCTAACAAAGATTAACTTCCTACAAAACAAACACGTTCTCGTAATACTCGTGTCTTTATTGCAAAATTGAGCCACAAATCTATTAAGCAGTTCGTTGGAACTCGCTCGAAAATAGGGTAAGGCAGTTAGGCGCGTCCGGTAAGATTAGCAATACTGGGTCAGCCGGCACTTGGGATCAAAGGCGCCGCGCCGTGGTTAAGATGCGATTCACGCCTGGTTACAGGATTGGCAGATGTATTACGACGAGCTCCGTGACGCAGCGGTCAACACGCCAGCCTGCTACACGGGGGTCCCGGGTTCGATCCCCGGTCAGGTCATGATGGAAAACGATCTTTTCCAGAATGACCTGGGTCTTGGATGTTTATCTATATAAGTCTATGTTATAAAATATAGTATCGTTGAGTTAGTATCCCGCGACACAAGTTCACAACTTACTGTGGGGCTAGCTCAATTTGTGTGATATGTCCCTATATATATTATTTTGAACCGCAAAGGCCATATACTTACATCTAGTGAGATATTTGTGGCCTTTACAACAGTGCAACGCGGAAGATTTATCGTCAGGTTTTTTCAGTCACCCCTGCAGGAGCACGACCCTCTCTGTCTGTACTACCAGCCACAGATTTTTGTTAAGCTTGTGTTTTCTAAGTCGCTTTCTATGACATCCACAGGAAGACTTGAAGCAATACACTGCAAGCTTAACGTGGAAGATTTAGGCATTCCTTTACACTTTTCCGTTACTGGTGTCGCTCAAGACTCTTTATATATATGTATATACGGACGAGATATTCCTTGCTCTGTGGTACAAAGCATCAAACTTAGGGTGTGAACCTTAGGGTCGTGGTTCAAATCCTACCTATGGTTAGTTTTTTTTTATCACATATCTTAAATAACCATGAAGTGTGAATTCTTTTAAATAGAAGTGCGATACTTGTATCTTATTAACTCTAGTAACCTTTTCTGTTTTGTTTAAAGTTGGAATAAGTTGGAAAAGGTGGAATATAAGTTTTAATAAGTCTTAAAGAGCCCGATGACCCAGTGGACGTAAGCATTATTAGCGCTTCCGCATGTTACGCAACTCCGGGCGCAGTCCCCATTAGATGGGTGACCGCAAGTGGCATAAAAATATCTAGAGCTCCTCTGTGCTTCGGAAGGGACGTAAAGCCGATGATCCCGGTTATCATCATTGATGGCAGTTGTAAAACTTTTTCATCATGCCTTTGGGCAGCTTGTACAATTTGACACCAGTGTTTGCCACTTACACACACAAAAAAAAACAAACAGTATAAATTTTTAACCAAACACATAGAAGACCGTGCAAAGTGAAGAAAAAAAGGCCTGGAAGCGAACCCCAGGCTCCAAATCACTCCAGCTAAGGATGCAACCCGAAAAACGATCATTAAGAGAGAAAGAGATTGATCACAGATCTTAAACACGGAACAGTTGGTGGATCTCTTGGTAACCCTGCATGCTGTGATATCTAAGGCTGTGGTCTAATGGCAATGATCTAGATAGTAACTGATTGTACCTGAGTAGTTGTGATCTAGTCTGGAGCAAAATGTGGGTGAAATTCCTTTCTGGATTTGGAACGATAGATTCGCAACTGGTCTTCTAGAATTTCTCCTTTGTTTGTGATGTTAAGTCTCCCATTCTTGTCCTAATACTGGTGCTCTTGCGCAAGCGCCTATTGGTTGGCGCGGTGATTGAAGGTATGACATAGGGTACTTGCGCTCGGCCTACTGAGCTGCTTTTTTCTCATCCTCTATACATCCGAAACGTCAGTCCATCATTATCACATTGATAAATATATCAATAATTTAATTCTTTTTTAAATATTTTACGATCACTTCGATATATATAATATATTTAATTAACGAAACCTAAAATGATCCTCTTTAAATATTTTTATAATTATTGTACCGAGTAACGAAGAATATTAAAATAGAAGTAAAAAGTGTCGTGGGCTAAGGTGAGGATTACTTGGGGCTGGGTGCTTTACTCTAATTGTAAGTTGGCACTTGATGCCTAAATTTGTCATTCGTATCAGAATTTGACATAAAAACGAAGGTTCGTTCATTATGAAGATTTGAATGCAACACATTTATCAAAGATACAGTTCGAGAGTTTATAATGTATTCTTATTAAATTAAGAAACAAATTAGTGCAAAAAAATTACCACGCGGGCAGGATTCGAATCTGTTTTAAGCCTTTGTTCGACTAACGTTAATCAATGTTATTTATTTAAAGGGTAGGTATCAAAAAATTCTATACGTAGGAGTGAGTTGCGATTCCGCATACTTACTCTACTGGCCAAATAGGATGCAAATGCTGCGTCACACGGAAACGGTGAACAATCGAGTGGGAGCTGAATGCCAAATGCGGCGAGTTTATTGACAGTGACCCATTTGCAAATTGGGCTACGGAGTGCGTGCCGGTTCGAACGTCTTCTCGGTGTCAATGGAGTGTATTGTCACATGCTTACACTAGATACTTGTAAACAACTTTGAAAGTAGGGTAAGCTAGGACTAGGAATAAACTTTATCGATAGGTTGTGTCCAAGGTTGGCTTTTTATATTTGGTGGGCACTGGAATACGAAGATCATCAGCATCTAAATTTTAAAGCAATGCTCTGGTCGGTAGACCTTACTCCATCTCTCTCGCCTTTTTGTCGTGTGTCTATCCGTAGCGATTGACCATTTGTCTTCTTGGTATTTAAAGACTCCCACTTTCTCCTTTATTTGTTTGATGTAGTAATGCCTAGTATTTCCTCTCCCCCTTTTCCTTTTATAATTGTCTTTATAATTCGTCATGGCGTACCAAGTATCCCAGAAGATTACCTCTCTATTTCAAATAGTATCCATAAGGCATCTCTCTTCCCCTCTTTTCTCAGAACTTAATGGAAAATATTTTCCTTCCTTCTTCAGCAGCACATCCCAAATGCCTTTTATTTATTTTGTTCCTTCTGCGTGAATGTTTACGTTTTGCTGCCGTACAGAGCTATAAAGAGATAATGTAATGACGTTGGTTACAGGTAAATATAATTGTGCAGTAACCGGGTAAACCCTCCAATCATAGTTGAACTATCGAATATATCTTTGGAAAGTTGCACGACCTGGATGCAACACACTTCTTGCTTTATCGGGTAAAGACAATCCGATAAAAATATTTATTACGTTCGATCCGTCACGACAGTTTCGTTGGCATGGCAATTGGAAGACGAACCTAGTGAAATCCAAGAGCATCTTAGCCTAGCCATCTACCTTGGCATGATATGAAAGTCGATGAACAAATGCAGCAATTTAGCTGGAACAAGAAGAATACGAATAACTGGAGTTACAGCTCAGAAATGACTAGTCCGGGTGATGTCTCTGCTGCGTGTTCTACCACCTGCCCACGCGAAGACATATATCTCCACTGATACCTCTATGTTAGTAGCTAAGTTCTAGTCAATAAATCCCGAGTCGACATGCTAAGAAGAAATTCACTTTTTTCTAAAATCTTCTCCATATAGTAGTACAAAAGCAAAGGGCACTGGTCACTAAAATACTCATTAGATTTGAAGTGTTAAATTGGTTGAGTCGCAAGATGAGGAAAGCCATCATTGTAGTAATATCCTCGGATCAATGCTCCTATTATCATTGTGCTGCACTTAAAAAGTCATTTGGACGTACATACACGTGCTCATTGCTTGTAGTGTACAGAGTTTAAGAGTTTTGCCGATAAGACTACACATTTTTTACTTATCCATCTTAGAAAATGTGCTGTTATGTTTACAACGCGTCTGATATTTTGGTAACATTGTAACTGAGATTTGACCGGTGTATGTTGAGCTGTCAAGAGACACCATATGTTTGCACACACATCACTATGACGGTGACCGTTCGGGAGTGTTCTCTGAAGCGCGTATACATTTTTTATATTGTTTTGCACTTATTCGGTGCTAGCTTTTACCTGCGGCTTCGCTTGCGTAAATACAAACTTTGAACCCCCATTCCACTCCTTGGGGGTTGAATTTTGGAATCGTTAGCCTAAGGATGTCTACAGTCTACAGTCATCATAACTATGTGTTGGAAATCGTTAAGTAATTTTAGCAGTGTGTTGATAGATCAGTCAGTAAAGGCTGCTTTTTTACGGGATGTATGTGTCGCAAATCGTTAGGTAATTCAGCAGTGTGTTGATAGATCAATCAGTAGTAAAGGCTGCTTTTTATACAGGATGTTAGGGTAAACACCGTTTACTTATTTAACTCTTTATTGCACTGTTAAAATAAATATATAAAAAATATGAAGAAAGAAAATACAAAAGGTAGCCTTTTCGCTAAATACTCTTTTACCATTGTTCTTCAAACCATCAAATCAGCCAGTCAAAATGAACAACTTTTCCTATGGGAGCAATGATAAGAACTCATAAAAATATTTCAACATTTTCATACAAATTTCCGGGCCGGCTAAACACTTTTTTTATTTTTTTTTATTAGCTTATTATGTCCCACTGCTGGGCAAAAGCCCCCCCTTTATTTCTCCAAGTGTCTCTGTCCCTAGCCTTCTCTTTCCAGTCACTCTCATAGTGGTATAAATTATCCGACCATCTTGTTCTAAGTCTTCCTCTGTTTCTTTTTCCGTCTGTCGGATTCCAAAAGGTAGCGATATGGGCCCATCTTTCCTGGTGCATACAGCAGACGTGACCCGCCCAGTCCCATTTTAGTTTACCTGACTTTTTGCCAACATCTACCACGTTTGTAATGGAGCGTAGTGTTGTATTTTTTACTCTATATGTCAGTTTGATCCCCAACATGCTACGCTCCATTGCTCGTTGGCAAACCTGCAGTTTGAGTCTCTGATTTTTATTTAGAGCCCAAGTTTGTGCACCGTAGGTTAAAATGGGCAAGATATACATATCGAGAAGCTTTATCTTCAAACCAGTTGGAAGATTGTCTTTTGTATTTGTATGACTTTTGTAGGAACATGTAATATTTATTTCGAGTTCCTAGCATTGGTCCCATAGAAAAAGTTCATTTTGATGGGCTGATGGAGTTGAAACCGTCAGATAACGGTTTTTACCCTCACATCTTAAATATACAAAAGAAGAAAACTGCCCTTTTTATTTTTACTAGTCACGTGAATTATTACGCTAGTAGTATCGTAATGGTCTCGGTTCAGCACAGTCGGCAAGTCAATGATCCAATTTTATAGCCCCGAACCCTAGTTATGTATGACGTAACTGCCACTGCACTTTGTTATGCTTACTACGTGTCAATTGGACTAAAAATAGTTCGAAGCAACAAATTTTCTAGTCACTAATGGAACATATTTATATAGCAGTAGATCATGAAAAAAAAAACTCTTTCAAAATTGCGAGATTGTCCCACCTTTGCGAGAATATGTTCTTTCTATGTCAAGTACATTTAATTTTATAAATACCAAATATTTTTATTAGTTCATTGAGATATTGAGTAGCATGTTTTATTACTAATTCATCATCATCATCACTATCAGTGCTACGATTATTATACTATAATTGATTAAAATCCTCCTTGTGTCGACCCTTAATTGCAAACGACCATTATCACTTTATGAAGTAGGTATATTTACTAAGCCATAGTGAATTTCAGCCTTTCTTAGGCTCTATAACTTAGTCCCTGAGTGCCATTTTCTTGTTGTTAAGGTCCTTTCTGACGAATGACCGAAGTAAATAAGAAGAGATATAAGACTACTACTACTTCATGTTCCGTTGTTTTTGTGATTTGCTCACTCGATCGTAAACATAAACATGTTCCAAAAATAATGAAATATAATAATACTGTAAAATGAAAACAGATGAAAAAAAAGAAAAATAAAAAAGAAAGAAATATAATATAATCATTAATCATACAAAGCCCTTCTGACGAGTAGGCAACCTATACTGATGAAAAGAGTTTCTTTCGGCATTTCTTCTCTGCAGTGGTCGGTTCCGAAATGCTAGTAGTCTGTAGCTTTTGAACAATAATGAGTAAATGCATAATACTTAATAACATAATTTTAAATGTGATTTGACGTGAAAAAGTGCCTGCAAGGGCCTATTTTCTGAATAAACGTTTTGAATCTTTAAATCTTTGACTAGTAAAGCATAGGCCTTTCGAGATATTGCTGCTTGCCATTATCTAATAATCATGGTAACTTATCCCTATGCTGTCTTATCCTTATTCCATTTATATTTTAGCGGTGATTTCTCTTGTATCTTGTCTTGTCTTGATAAAGGCAAACGGTCTGCAATACTTCTCATTCAGGAGCAGTCTCTTTATCGATACATTGCCCCCCTGTATCTTCAGTCATTACTTTGTCTTCCAAAGCGTCCTATTAACTTAAAGGTTTGCCAATTAAAACATGCTTAAATGGGCCATACTGCGATTCGAAAGGCTCGTTAAGCCGTTGGTACCGGCTGTTATCATTGGCGGCAGTCGTTAAGCTTTGTCAGTTGCTTTTAGGCAGCTTGAAAAATCCGACACTAATGTTGGCTATTTACACACACGAAAAGCAAACAAAACAAACAGTCTCAGATTGATAGATTCCAAAAATTATCGAAGTTAGTCCCGTATCAGTATAAGTTTCTCTGGATTGGCTTGATTTAAGTTTTTTTTTTATTTATGTTGGACGGCAAACGAGCAGACTAGCCCCCTGATGGAAAGTGGTCCATCGTTGCCCATGGTTGCCATTATTGTTTTGCACATAGTAATCGGATCGCAAAATACTTGGACCTTCAACTCCTCGGTCGGAGTCATAAATAAGATGGCCTCACGTGGGCAGTGACTCCTCGTTTCCAAGCTTCCTCTCTCATTACTCATATTAGTCAATTTGCTTCATTACAAAAGTGGCGTGAAACGCATATTTTAAACCAGTGCAATATCTATTTCCTCATGCACCAGCTCAAGTGGAAAATAGTTCAATGCATGTGAGTGCATGCAACCGGGAAGTGTGAGACAATTGGTTGACGTCACACTAGGTTTTACGTCGATCTCCATATGATTTGATGGGAGTAACTATTAGGTGAATGGAAGATTTGAACGACTTGATGGAGGTGCAATAAAAGATGTATCAGATATGATTGATGTCTGTCAACAACCGTTCTAACCGCTGTAGCTTTATTTGTGGTCTTCTTCTTCTTTTCGAGTCAAAATGGTTATTTTTGCTTATCTAAATTGTTTTAGACCAGTAGGTTGCCACAGCGACTCCTCTGTCGTTTGCCCCATTAAGGTCTTCGATTGCGCAGGTGGAGGGGCAATTGGGGCACGTCATCAGGTGAGTCATTGATTGCGTGGCGCCGCAGTCACAACGGTCATTGTTGGAGAAACCCCACTTAGTTCGGTTTTCCTGGCATCTCCCAACCCCAGCTCGGAGTCTGTTGAGGGATTTCCAAACCACCCAGGGGAGATCGCTTCCTGGTGGGAGTTTCTCTGCAGGTGGAAGATCGGACGGGGTAGGCGGGTATTTGTTACCCCATTGTAACAGTCGCGCTTTTGAGGCTTCTCTAGGATGTAGCTCGGGCTGCCTAAGAAAGCTATTTCGACTTTTCAGACGTGAGGGTGGCGGTATTTGTCCGTACAACAGATGCTTTTCATCGTGTGTTTGTTTAAATTTCTCCACCGCACTAGCGACGCTGCGCCTCACGCATGGTGGTGCAATGCCTGATAAAGTATACACGTGAGAAAGAGGAGTGGGTTTCAGATTGCCGGTAATGACTCGACAAGAAGCGTTAAGGGCTACATTTATTTGTGGTAAGCCGCGCTTCCGGCGAAATTCACTTTTGCTTGTCGCATTAATGGGCCATCTCGTCCAGGGAAGTACCATAATCTCACAAAAAGTTGACGTTTGAGAAGTAACTTTAACTATGCTTCGTTCGGTGAGTGAGAGAGCCGGAGGCCCATCCCCTACTCCCCTCTGGAGAGGGAAAAATAAAAGCCTGGCAACGCTCTTGTCACACCTCTGGTGTTGCAGTTGTCTATTGGCGGCGGTGATCATTTACCATATGTCAGAAAGATAACTCTTAGATTATATAATAACTAAGTATACTTCAGAAACCAGCTCGTCCGAAGAGCAAAGAATAGGACTGTCGCTTCAGAATAATAATAATAAACGTTCAAAAAGAGATTGAAATTAGAATAAAATATAATTTTATTTTTATTTTTTTAATGTATTTCATTCAAAGTTCAAGTGCGGCTGCCGGGTTCAAAACTCAAGGATGCACTTATCATGCACTAATTGAGGAATATTCCCATACGGCATTGACATTGATCTTCCCGGTGACCAGGAAGACACGGGTTCGATTACACCGCCCTACTGCTTCCTCGTTTGTCATCGTATAATAACAACTCATTTAATGTTTGTTTACAAGCGGTTGCTACGTGTGATAGTTAAATGTGTTTAGAGTTGTGTTGTTGTGTTATATCAAGAAAATATTGTATTATGAGGGGCCCGATGGTCTAGTGGGTGTGAGCTCTATGAGCGCTTACGTATGTCAAGCAAACTCTGGTGCAGTCCCTACTTGGATGGGTGACCGCAAGTGGCATAAAAATATCTCGAGCTCCTCCGTGCTTCGGAAGGCACGTTCAGCCGTTCGTCCCGGCTGTCATCGTTGATGGCAGTCGTTAAGCTATGTCAGATGCCTTAAGGCAGCTTGAAAAATCTGACACCAGTGTTGGCCACTTACACATACGAAAAACAAACAAACAAACATTGTATTATAGGTTGTATTGAAGTTCATAAGTATATTGCAGTCTTGGAATCATCATCATCATCATCTCAGTCAAAAGAAGTATTCTCCTTCAAGGATTTCCATCAATATACAACGTGGAAAGGACATACCTGTAATAAATGGAACCACGATATATATTAGATTATTGAAATGATAATGAAATTAAAATAACATCCAAAAATCAAAAATTTCGGCATATCCATTCAAAAGCGTGCAGCCACCCGGGTGATGTTTATAGGAACGTCGAAATTTTTTTGGTGTTTTGACTGTTATTTTGATTTTATTATACTATTTAAAGTGATTTAGCCTAGCCTATGGTTCGATTTATTACAAGTATGTCCCTTGCACTCTGTATAGTCTATGTCACGCGGGAGGACCTAATATTTTTAACGATACGTTATTCTATCAAGTGCGTTGAAGCGTACGTATCTAATTAACATAATTATTAACATAAATAAACTAAAAAAATACACAATATATCCTCCCATAGAAATTAAATTCAAAATGCTTTCAAATAAAATGTAATTTAAAACCCATGTATTTAACCCAACCTATGACATATACGTGAATTATTTTTCGTAAAGCTTATTTGTTTAATCGGACGGATTTATTTTTGGGCTGAATATTTTAATTACTCCTTTTACACCCTTAAAAATAAGCTCAATTATTATGTTTTCTTATGTTTTCGCGATTGTTACACATTTAAATAAAATTATTTTAATACGGTTTTTATCGCGTTTATTACATTATTTATACACCTAACGTTTCGAGCACTTTACAGTGTTCGTGGTCGCAGGTAGACTAAGTTGACATTTGTCTAGTATTTTATAAGAACTGCAAAATCTACCGCCTAAAATATTTATTGATAACGTTCCGGATGTACGCAGTATTGGCTCACGGTGTCTGAAGGTCTTGCAGTCTTCTGCTTAGCTTGAGACTTGATTAAATTGATGACTGGATCCCAAGCTGGTGGTAACTGCCAACCATATATTTCAATAGAGAGGATGGTTGGCAGTTACCACCAGCTTGGGATCCAGTCATCAATTTAATCAAGTCTCAAGCTAAGCAGAAGACTGCAAGACCTTCAGACACCGTGAGCCAATACTGCGTACATCCGGAACGGTATCAATAAATATTTTAGGCGGTAGATTTTGCAGTTCTTATAAAATACTAGACAAATGTCAATTATTATTTTCGTATAATGTTTTCTTGCATTTTTGTTTCAGAACCCAAAATGGTGCACGAGCGTACGATTGTAGTGAGGCGGCTGCCGGCTGCCTATTTGTATCCCTTTAGTCTGTGGCCGATACCGAAATACCAAAGTAGAGGTACATAAACATATTTTGGTTGTAGTAGAGCCACGCTACCGACGAAACTCACTTTTGCTAGTATGCTACTAGCAAAAGTGAGTTTCGTCGGTAGCGAATGGGCCAGCTCGTCCGGGGAAATATCACACTCTCATAGAAAATCGACGTAGGTACGCGCATAGTATGACCGCGTCCGCTTCAATCTGCTGAAGAACTCGTGTGTATTTTGTATGAAAATACTCACGAGCGCTTCAGCGGATTGAAGCGCATGTGGATTTTTGCGATGTAGCCCATCATAATGTACGCGTACCTTGAGTAGTAGCTTTGCCGCTGCTATGCTTCGTTCAGTGAATGAGAGAGCCGGAAGCCCATCCTCTCTCCTCTCTGAGAGGGAAAAATAAAAGACCAGTAACGCTCTTGTCATACGGGTGTTGCAGTTGTCAATGGGAGGCGGTGATGCGTGTGAACCGCTTGCTCGTTTGCCGACCTATGCCATAAAAATACATTTTTATAACTAAGTAGGTACATGGTACTGTTTTTGAACTAATGTCATGAACACTGTAAATTGTTCAAAACGTGAAGTGTATAAATGATATAATAAACGTGAAAATATTAACAATCATTGCGACTTACTTACTTTATTAACACAGGCATTTTAACCTTAACAGATGTGTCTTTCAGATCACGAAGACGCCCACGAAGCCTACCAGTACAGAAGAAGTTTGAACAAGGGTCAGAATAGACGGAACCAGAGGTAGAAAAGATCTGCAGTCAATAATTTAAGTTAGGTTTGAAAGTTAGAGAGTAATCTATGAATTAATAAATTATATTGTCATTTGACAAATGAATGGTCGGATATGGTAGTCGCGCAACACATTTTCAATCAAAATTGATAATTTACCTATACTGAAAATATCAATAAA
This sequence comes from Rhodophaea formosa, assembly GCA_963082605.1. Lineage (NCBI taxonomy): Eukaryota > Metazoa > Arthropoda > Insecta > Lepidoptera > Pyralidae > Rhodophaea > Rhodophaea formosa. The sequence continues at coordinate 3,467,271 of OY720219.1, forward strand.
TACAAAAATGTTAAATATACATTATAACGCAACGCAAATTAGAAGAATACTTTGTAGCATTGTAGCGCTTTGTAGCGATCGTAGCACCTTTGTAACGCTTTCGTAGCATATTTAAAAAGCATATTGAATAAGTAGATAACAAATATAAAATAAATAATGATCAGAATTTACTTGCAACTCATTTCCAAACAATACTTTGTTTAGGTAGAAAGAAGAAAACGTGAATAAGTACAAAAATGTAACATGCAAAATTAAAATAATGGTTCGTAGCAGCGTAGCGCTTTCGTAGCAACCGAATATGAATATTTTTTTTTTTGGGCTACAGTGAATATTTAATTTTATTGTTCTAGACAAGAACTAGGTTGTTACTAATTAAATACACTTAACTGTATGGATACAAACTACAAATTATAAAAGGTCGAATAAAAAATAGTATATCGGGTATCATCTATTCCATAGAAGTAGGAATACTCTCATTTTTTTTAAATCTATGATCTATCCAAATATTTTTGTTAGTCAATATCATTATAATGGAAGGATGTTTGTGATTTCTTAATCATTGTGATGAATATACGTAATGGTTATAAATTATAAATTAAGCAGCAGTTAAGTTACGAATTAAGTAGCAGCTAAGATATAAATTAAGTATCAATTGTACATTGTTTTAGTTGTAATAAATGGATCACTGTAAAATGTTCTTTGTTTTTTTTTTAAGAACCGAAAAAAAGAAACGGCATTTTGAAAAACTAATTGGGTTTAAGAAAGGTAAATATAACATTGCTTTGTTTTAAATATATGTAATCTAACCTTTGTTATGTGCCAGTTAAAAAGCAAAAAATCAACGAAAGTTATGCTAACTCCTACTTTTCTCTACGCGTCTATTGTAGAAATCAATTGGGGGAAATAGTGTTCATAAATAACTAAGTATTCTTTATTCTGCATAAAGTCGTAAGTGTCCAGGGTCTTGGAACTGACTAGGTTTTTTACCAAATGCAGAACTACATACTCTATAAATAAGCACCCAAAATACACACTCTATAACACCCCATCAATATATTCTATGATAGTTTCTAAAATGCTGTGACTATGTCTGAAGTGTATGATGGCTCCTGCCATCTATTACCAACCGAGAGAATCAATAGTTCGCACGGCGGCGCCACCATGGCATGGATAATTAGTTTAGATTTTGGTATTTGGAGGTGAGGGATGGTGATGATGATAATTTTTATTTAAATAACCTAATAATGATTGGGCACGAACTGCTATAAAAAATTATGAAAAGTCAGGGAAGACTAGGCTTGGCGATCCCCTTGATTGACAATATTTAATCTCAAATAATACGTATATATATATATATATATATATATGTATAATAAAGCAGACTCCATGATAACACCGACAACCACCACCACGCGGATGAAGTCGAGGGAAACAGCTACTCTAAAGTAATATTTTGAAGAGGAAAGGTTTATTTGAATGTTGTTTGATTTCAATACGCTTCGTAAAAATCAAATTTATCTGCCAGTGACATAGGCCATAATTTACGCGGCCGAAGTCGCGAGAAAAATTTATAAGTTTTTATAATATATTCCTGAAGGATAACATAGTTCTGCCATCTATGCCTAATCTAACAAAACAAATTTTCTCCGCTACATAACACAGCGCCACCATCGCTACGGTGCGGCGTATCGATCACGCATGCGCTTATCTCAGCTGGAACCACTGAAAACTGCAGCATCCTGTAAACATGGTCTAGAGGCCCACACATGGACAAATAGGACATATTGTGAAATTCAAAGCCAAGATGAGGCTGGGAATCGTGTGGTTGGTTTTGGTCTATGCAAGGAATTGTTTGGGTGAGTACATTTCTAAGTATAAACGAAATAGTAGTTGTAAAGTGAAGCTCTAATAACTATTGTCAGTTTCAAAAATCAATTAAAAAGGAGGTTCTATCTTGCATTTTAAGGAGGTTCTATCTTGCATCTTGCATTTTTGCATATTCTTGCTCTTTCACTTTGTAGTCTGTTTGTCAAGGAAAGCGTGGTGGTATCAAGTTTAACTTTTAATATGTGAGTCTTAAAAAATGAACTGCATGTATGGAAACCTCGGTACACGCATTTGTCTCTCATTAGTAAATTTTTTATTGAAATTAAAATATATCTGAGCCAATTTGATATATAATACTAATTTATATCTATTATAATAATATTTTACAAGTACAAAAAATTAAGCCAGTCTTTTTGTAATACGTAAATAAATGTAGTAACTACTAATACTATCAAGAAGAAAGATTCGATTGATTATTTGTTTGTTTGTCTGTTTTGAATAGGCCGAAACGACAGAACTGATTTTTAAAATAATTTTACCTTTATGAAGCTAAATTATCATTGGGTAAATAAATAAATAAACTTTATTTCTTCGTAAGTTTCACTTGACATCCTAATCCTAACTAATATTATAAATGCGACAGTGAGTTTGTTTGTTTGTCTATTTGTTTGTTACGCTTTCACGCCCTATCTACTGAACCGATCATCATGGAAATTTACATACACATAGGTTAGGATACTGAGAAGGACATAGGCTATATATCACGCGGGCGAATCCGCGGGTAGAAGTTAGTAAGCTATAATTTACGCGGTCGCGGGAAAATTGCCAGTATCTAATATATTAAAATTTCTACATATACTAAAATGCTCACAACAACGTGTATAATGATATTTCCAGGTGTAAAACTCTTAGAAGCCAACCCTGATGTGAAGCGTCTCTACGACGACCTTCTCAGCAACTACAACCGGCTGATCCGACCTGTCACCAATGTCTCGGACACACTCACTGTTCGACTGGGTCTCAAACTATCGCAGCTTATGGAGGTTAATTTAAAGAACCAGGTCATGACTACAAATCTGTGGGTGGAACAGGTGAGATAACATTCCACTAATAATATAATAGCTGGCTTATCCAGCCTGTCACCAATGTCTCAGATACACTCACTGTTCGACTGAGACTCAAACTGTCGCAACTTATGGAGGTTAACTTGAAGAACCAGGTTATGACTACAAATCTTTGGGTGGAACAGGTGAGACATCAGTTGTATAATAATAATCAGCTGATTTGGCCCGTCACCAATGTCTCAGACACACTCACTGTTCGTCTGGGTCTCAAACTGTCACAGCTTATGGAAGTTAACTTTAAGAACCAGGTCATGACTACAAATCTGTGGGTGGAATAGGTGAGACATCAGTTCTATAATAATAATCAGTTAATTTGACCGTCCTCAATGTCTCCTATACGCTTCCTGTCCGTCTGGGTCTGGAACTGTTGAATCTAATTGAAATCAGCTTGCAGAACTAGACGAATCTCTGGGAATAGGTGAGATAACAGTTCAATGATAATATCCAGCAGATCCGACCTGTCATCAATGTCTAGAAACACTCACTGTGAGGGTGTAACAGGTGAGACATTAGTTCACTAATGATAATAATCATCGGTTGAGTCGACCCGTCAGCAAAGTCTTCGATATGTTAACTCTCCAGCTGCGACTCAAAGTGTTGCATCTTTGGAAGTCACCTATAAGATGGTCTCACTGTAGTAGTAAGTAGTTTGTAGTTATAATAATAATAATAATAATAATAAAATTATTTATTCAAGTAATTCAAACTCATAACTGTTAGTAAAATGCTTATACACTATGTTAGTAATAAAATTTAATTTCACACACATAATATATTACATTAAATTTGACATGTCACACCCGTGTCACCCCACTGGATATGGCACGACAATTATTTACATAAGAGCTGTCTAATCTGCTGTCGAACATGCTCAGGATGCCATTGGTGCTCTCCCGCACCCTGCGCACCAGGGATGCGCACCTTTTACGCATTGTTGCGTAAAAGCAATCTACGTGAGCCTCGGCGAACATCCCTGATGCACTACAAAAGCGAGGCAACCTCAACAACACCCTAAAAGCATTGTTGTATTGCACACGAAGGGCATTACAAGATTTTTTAGTAAAGTTAGCCCACAGGCTACACGTATAGAAAGAAGTACAATAAGCTCTGAATAGAGTGATTTTAACATCACGTGAGCAGCGTGCAAACCTGCGTGCCAACATATTTGCCCTTACTGACAACGCCCTCCTCTCTCTTTCTATATCATCATTGTCTTTGAGGTCGGGCGTTAACAGATGTCCAAGATATTTAAAACTGTACACTCTAAGAAGCTCACATTTGTTGAGGAAAACCGGTGGGACCTTGTCAATCTGTCTACTCCCGGCCTCAAAGACCATGACTTGGCTTTTTTTGACATTGTAAATCAAACCGTGGTTGTTGGCGTACTTTTCACATATTGAAACCAGCTTCCTCAAACCGCAAATAGACGCGCTCAGCAACACGAGATCATCAGCGTAACTGATGTTATTTACGCTAACACCGTCGATGAAACAACCTACTCTGGTGCCGCTAAGCTCGCCTATCAGCTCATTCACATATAAGTTGAAGAGCGTGGGCGAGCTGAGTCCCCCCTGTCTCACCCCGCACCCCAACTCATATGACTTAGACAGAGCTCCATCCCATCTTACATTATTGACTTGGTTACCATACCAATATTTAAACATATTTATGAGCTCACCTGGTAAACGACTTTCTTTAAGTTTTCTCCATAATATGTCGTAGGAAACCAAGTCAAAAGCCCTGGACAGGTCCAGGAAGCAGGTAAATACAGGGGTTTTTCGTTTCGCATAGTAAGTTATAGTCTGCTTAACACACAAAATAGCACTTTCTGTTGACAGTCCCTGCCTGAATCCAAATTGGTTGTCGTGCTGTCTAATGTATTTATTTAATTGTGTATTAAGCATGCTATCCAATACTTTCGAAATAACAGTGGCCAGCGAGATTGGCCTATAGTTGTTTATATCAGCCAAATCTCCTGTTTTATTTTTAACAATAGGTACAACGACTGTACGAATCATATCTACAGGCATATAACTATGTCCGAGGCAAAGATTGAACAATAGATATAGTACTCGTGGCAGATGCGGGCCGGCATACTTAAGGTGCTCAATACTGAGCCCATCATGGCCCGGGGATTTGCCTTTGGACATTGATTGAATCACATGAGCAATATCTTTGATTGTGAAGGTTATCTCCCTGGCTAATCCGGGCACAGCCTCCAGCACCGTGTGTGAGGGCCCAAGAGGTGACTCAACTGCAAAGTGGTCCATAAAAAGATTAGCTATTTTATCGGGCTCACTCACACCGCCCACGCTCACAGGAAGTCCAGTCCTACCTTGCAACTTATTGGTGTGCTTCCAAAAGGAACGAAAATCATTGTTTGAGTGGTGAGAGGCCAAAATGTCCATTTTTATTTGATCCTCGTTACTTTGGCACCATTTTAAACGCGATTTAAAAATCCTTCTGGATTCACACATTTCATCATAAATATTACCTGCAGAAGGCCTACCATACCAAATCCACCGGTGAAATTTCAGCCTAGCCTCCCTATGAGCCCCGACCACGTACTTGTTCCAACCCGCAACCACCTTCGGTTTTTTATTCATACACTCACGTCCTACTTTCGAGGAAGCCATAAGGGCATCCACAACATTAGTGTAAAGTGTATCTATAACAATTTTATGGCGAGGATTGCTACACATTTTATCACTACAACTGCGAAGTTCACATGGCAAGTCGATGGCACTCAATCTTTCGTGACATTCCTTCTGATAAATATTTATTTCTTCGGGCGTTCGTTCCCCCCAAACGACTCGATTTTGACCAACATTCCTAGGCAATTTATTAGGCAAAACAACATTTAAATTGCACTCTATAATTAAAGGAAAATGATCCGACCACGATACATCGTAACAAACATACACATTTTGTATCGAGTTCACTGACGCCTTAGTTACTAGACAGTGGTCGAGCCAAGACCCCGTTCCGTGTGCTTCGCTTACAAACGTATAAGTATTCGATGCTTCCCCTAAGATTTCGACATCAATACAAGACCACTCTTGCTCTATACAAAAACCTTTTAATTCTTTGTAAAATGGTTAATGAGGATGAGCATTATAGTCACCTATCATATAAACACATTCTATATTGCAACTGTCAATAATCGAACTCACCGCGCTAAGTACATCCGTAAAGTCCACCAGATTGACTGCCTCGTCGTATGGCATATACACGCACATCACTAAAAATGACTTGTTATTTACCTCTATTTTAATTGCACAGATACGCGGGTTATTACACTCAATCACGGTCACATTGCTGAAAATGCTATGCCTCCATAGCAGAGCAACACCTCCATACGGTCGTCCAGGCCGCACTCCCTTGCTCGCGTCCATCGCCGACACTCCCGTACAGCTGAAGTCATTACTTATCGTGTTAAGAAGAGGCATTTCTTCTTTATAAATCCATGTCTCTTGTAGCCCTATAATATCGCACGTCTTACATAGATCGCGTATGCTGTCTATAGAACGTTTTACGTTCTTACAGTTAAACGTAGCTAATTTGTAAATATTTTCATTACTCATCATTTATTTATTACTGAAGGGCCGTATCTTTCCTCCATATTTTCAGTTCTACGCTTTGTTTTGAAATTTACGAAGCGTCGGAAAATTATCCCCTGTGGCCATACTTTCTCATCCAAGAATAGTGAGAGTTTACTATGTGACACGAAAAACTTATACGCATTGTAGTCATATTGTCTTTTGGTTGATATTTTCTCCAGTTTAACTGTTTCTTGAGTCATTCTACAAATATATCGTACGATGTCCGCTTCCGACGTATCTGTATGAACATTAGAAATAAAGACAGGTACTTTTCTCTCAGCTGCTCTAAACATCTCGTTATTTTCGACCACAACTATTCCTGTTTTCCCTTCTATTCGGTTTTTCGACTTTTTACCTTTCTTTTGTACAACTGTCCACTGAACATCAGAATTCACAACCGCCGCAAATGAGTCATTCTTATTTGTACGACGACCGGTATCGATCAGCTGTTCGATCGGCTGGTTAGCTGGCAAACTAAATGACTCATCGCGCTCCACACTCTCGCTAACCGTTGTGATTTTATTTTTACTGCTACCTTCGTCGCAATCATTATTGATTATACTTCTATATTGTAAATCATTGTTGACGTTCAAAGTTGAAGTTTCACAATTCGCTCCGTCTTCACAATCATTTACTGCCGAATTATCCAAGTGGGACAAGCCGACCGGGCCACTATCACAGTACGCACCTCTTTTCATGTTAATTTTTGCAGCTGAAAAGGGTGGCGATTTGGCACTAAAACACTCTTTCCTTACATCTTCCAGCTGCTCAACAGTAACATACGATGATTTTATTCTTTTTATGTCCTCCTGTACCAGCACTAAATCCTTTAATAACTTGGAAACATCCAGGTGGTCAAAGGTTATCGGCGGCAGTTTTTCGAGTTCACGCGCTACAAAGACCGGCAGCAAATCAGGATCTGTGACTTTAAATAAATTAAGTATATCATACAGTAGACGGTCCTCTTTTCCTTTTCCTTTTCTCGAGACTTTCCTTAGCTCCACCGACGACACCGATTCAAATAATAACGTATGTGACTTTTTTATTTGCTCCGTCAAATACGTCGATTTACATATTTTTACTAGACTTTCTTCATCACAAATTGATATTTTGTTTTGCACATAACACAAAAGTTCATCAATGACTATATTACAACTACTGCACTTTAATGTACACGACATTTTGCGACATTTTTATAACCTGGTGTTATGACTACGAATCTGTGGGTGGAACTGGTGAGATATCAGTTCAATAATAATAATAACCGGCTGATCTGACCTGTCACCAATGTCTAAGACACACTGAGTGTTCGACTGGGATTCAATCTGTCGCAACTTATAAAAGTCATCTTAAAGAGCCAGGTCATGACTACGACTCTATAGTGGAACAGGTGAGAGGTCTTACGAGTAAGTAGCCAACACTGGTGCCAAAAAGAATTTGACTTAGCTTGACAACTGTGGCCACTCGTGGCTATTTAATTACTTCCAGTCTGGTCGGGATCAAAAAGAACGAGCGAGCATTGCAGCAGAAGTTGCATATAGATGTGTAACTCATTTTCTTTAAAGAGCTCATTGGGTAATATGCATCATCTACACGCTTAAGCATGTATATCAACCCCGGGCGTTTCCCAAAGGGATGGGTGATCATGGATCTAAGAATCCTAGGTCCATGTGGGTGATCGATTACACTTAAAAATATTCAAGCTCCTCCGTTCTTTGGAAGGAAGGTACTTTAAGCCGTTGTTCCCAGCTGTCATCATTGATGGCACTCTTTGAGTAATGTTAGATGCCTTATGCGGCTTGGAAAATCTGACACCATTGTTGGTCATTTACACAAATAAAAACTAAAAAATAGTAGTATCCGACAGTTATTTTGGTCTTGGTCCATGCTTTTCGTACCATTTTACGAAATTACTCCCACAGATGCCGTAATGTTGTGAAATGAGACGGAAATGTTTAACGTTTTCTGCAGGAAAGCTGCTGAAAAAATGTTGCATGATATGCAACGTGATAACGTAGAATGATGAAACAACATGTCAATGTAAATCAAAATCTGTAAACTCATCTATTTTTATTTCCAGAAATGGTTTGATTACAAACTGACGTGGAACCCCGATGACTACGGCGGAGTAGAGATGCTGTACGTCCCATCCGAACACATCTGGCTGCCGGATATTGTGCTGTACAACAATTGGGACGGAAATTATGAGGTAATTAGCAATTTTCCCGTGACTTCGTTGGCGTAAAGTATAATCTATGTCAAATGCAGATAAATTAGCTTGCTATAGGTGTAATAATTTTGAAAATCAGAAATTCCAGTAGTTTCGAAGCCTATCTAATTCAAACTGAAAATCAATGATTTTTTTCTCTTTATAATATTAGGTATAGATCCAATTCGACGTTTGAAAGAAAGATAACAAGAAATGTTACAAGTTGCATTGTTGAAAAAATATGAAACCTGGCTGCCGTTTCTGACAGTTCACGTCCGTCATATAAATAAATAAAATAAAATAAATAAATATATAGGGACATGTCACACAAATTGAGCTAGCCCCGCAGTAAGTTGTGAACTTGTGTTGCAGGATACTAACTCAACGATACTATATTTTACAACATATACTTAAATAAATAAACATCCAAGACCCAGGTCATTCTGAAAAAGATCGTTTTTCCATCAGGACCTGACCGGGGATCGAACCCGGGACCCCCGTGTCGCAGGCTGGCGTGTTGACCGCTGCGCCACGGAGCTCGTCATTTTTGCTTCGTATTGATTTTTGCTGGCGTTACATAACATATCTCAGGGGAAAAATACAATTCCAATGAGAGCTCATACTTCAAAATTGGTAAAGCCAATTCATACATACGCGCGAAAGACAATTATTCTCTTTCTTGGTAGATTAGTCGGGTAAATCATGCGCAAACCATGGTCGTTACTTATGCATATTCATACTTAAAAGATCCATAAATAATTATTGTACCTTCAATTTATGTAGCTTGACAAAAAATATAATTAACTTAAAGTATTCCTGATATAATGAAATTAAAAATAACATCCAAATCATTATAGGTAACGCTGATGACTAAAGCCACCCTGAAGTACACGGGGGAGGTGAACTGGAAGCCCCCAGCGATCTACAAGTCGTCGTGCGAGATCAACGTGGAGTACTTCCCCTTCGACGAGCAGACCTGCTTCATGAAGTTCGGCTCCTGGACTTACAATGGCGTACAGGTAAAGCCGTCAGGAATATCTGAGTCTAGTAGTCTCTAGTTGAACAATAGTTAATGATATGAATATTGGTAATATATTATGTGATTTGACGTAAAATAATTAATGATATGAATTTTGGTAATATATTATGTGATTTGACGTAAAATAATTAATGATATGAATATTGGTTATATATTATGTGATTCGACGTAAAATTTAAGAGGATAAATGAATTTTAGTAGGGTCTAGTGCTGCCACCATTCGAAATAAATCGTTAGTCAGAAAATGGAGATATCAAATTAAATCAAAATCTGACTTACAATGTTTTACTACAAAAACCCAAATATAAACCTTTTTATTGACCGATTTAAAAAAGAGGCTATCAATTCGACCCATACCAGTTCATCATCATATCATATATTTAAGAACTTTGTTCTTGTCGGTGGAGCGTTATAACGTCAGAATTTATGTTTTGTTTATAAATTAGTCTATATCAGCTTCTAAACATGTTAGCTAGCGTTATCTGTGGAATTTATACGAATTTATATTTATATATCAGAAACTGTAAATTTTACGGCATAAATCTTTTTTTAATTGAACTAAGTAGGTATAGTTCAACGAGACAAGACATCAAATACTCCTATTTAGAAAACAGTGCAAGTTTCAACGCATCGGTTCAGTAGTTTTTGTGATAAACAGTAGCTGCGAATATTTGAAGTCAGTTAAATTTATTATAACTTATTGTTATAATTATTTGTTAGTACAACGGCAATAAAATCCAATATTTGAAGTCAGTTAAATTTATTATAACTTATTGTTAGGTATAATTATTTGTTAGTACAACGGCAATAAAAATCCAAATTTTTAATTTGACAATTTGTTGTCTTCTTCATTCTAGACAAATGTTGTCTAGAATGAAGAAGACAACAATAATTAAGATTAATCTAATGTTTTCGCGATTGTTACACTGCGACTATGAACACTGTAAAGTCATGTGGTCCCAACCCCGTATTCGTAAGATTTGCTCTCACAAACTCATATAGATGGCACCATTCGTTGCTACACAACATTATATGTACCATATTATGAGAATATAAAAAGCATTATTCACATAATATATCTTATCAATAATTAGAACAATGTTTTAAGCTTCTTATTTCAAAATTACACCTTAGTTTTACTAAGTTTAGGCTAACACAGAATACGTGTACCGCCATCTAGTATCGATTGGAAAGCAATTCTGCAGCGCCATACATTCGCCTACGTTAATTTGGTCCAATATTTTTGTATGAGGTTGGCAGTCTATTACGTTAGTATTATATTGTCTTTGACTTAAGTACAGTCCAACGAGATATAGTCTAATTTGGGGAACAGTGCAAGTTTCATCAAAAATGGGTCTGTAGTTTTTGAGATAGATGTTTATTTTTTTATTATTACTTATTGTTTTAATTCTTCGTTGGTGATAATTCTGTATTTATTTATTTGACAATAATTTTAAAATGAACAAGACGACAATAATCAAGTTGAATTTCTTAGGTTGACCTAAAGCATATGGACCAGTCGTCTGGAAGCAGTCTGGTCCACGTGGGCATTGACCTCAGCGAGTTCTACCTCTCTGTCGAGTGGGACATCCTTGAAGTACCTGCTACGAGGAACGAAGAGTTTTATCCTTGCTGCCCCGAAGAACCTTTCTCTGGTAATAAATAAATTGAATTTCGAGAGGTATATTCATCTGATATGAATGACGTAGATTACTAAACAGTAGGTAATATTATAGTACGCAGGTTTCGAATGCGTTATATGCCCCTACGGGGTATCTTACCTACCTTAGCTACAGAATTAATAATAGTAAAGAATTATGTATACCTAAATGTGATTTTGAGAGTTCGACGTGGTGATTACGCTGAAGTCACCGTAGAGCGTTTATCCCAGAGCCGTGGGTTTCAACCCTACCTGTGGCGAGGTCTTTTTCATCAAATATTTTCAATTTTGATATTAATATTCTATCATAATAATATAAATGTTTGTAATATGTAGAATATCGTTAATAATATCTAGAAAATCATGTAAATAAGAACCTGGCATCAGAAATGGATTGAGCATATCGAAGTTGGATATATATAACCATAGACGTACCTGGATGTATCAGACTATCAAACACAAAGATAACTAAATGACAAAATTGTTTGTGTAAGATTACCAATTATAGTATTGGTCGGTTTGAATTATTATCTTTGATTTCTTTTGTTCCAGATATAACATTCAAACTAACAATGCGACGAAAAACTTTGTTTTATACAGTTAATTTGATCATCCCCTGTGTCGGACTCACGTTCCTCACAGTGCTAGTGTTTTACCTACCCTCGGACTCTGGGGAAAAGGTAGGTAACAATTTAAGTGATTCGGGCACTAAGTTTAGGAATGAACATATCGATACACTTATTTCTCTAAATACATTTACGACATGCACTGATTTTAGTAATAGTGTGGATATTGAAATTAAAGATTCAGATAATATATTTTAGACATCACTATGAAGAGATATCCATGTTCTTGCAAATCTAATGTTGATGATATTTGATAAAAACAGCAAACCGTGTTTAATCAGTACAGCAGATGATCATTATTGTAAAAAAAGACATATTAAAAAACATGAAACAGTGCATGTCAAAAATGTCTAAGAATGTTGACGATTGATTTTTGATTCTGGTCTATGTGATGTGAATTTTCTTGAACATCGAAGGCGATCTGCTTCTGTAGGATCATAAGACAATGAAGACTTACTAAGAAGACATAAGAATGATCCAGGATATGCAGGTATACTTATTAGTGATAACCTAAATGAAGACATAAATGTTCCAAATGATACTTAAACTAATTTCAAGAAAAAAGATTATATTAATGAGAAAATTTTAATTAATGATGCTAAGACTAACAAAATCAGATAACTTTCGATGTTTTCCTTTGACAGGGTAGAGTTTCTGAGGGCATGTGTGTATCCATCCTTCGATCCATTCAATGACCCATTTCCATTTTGCCTCTGTCACGTCCATAACCAGTAGTCTTTTTTGATTCATTAGTTAGCAGTGTGAGTGTATAGTATCATTTGAATTGGTATGTTTATCATTGTTGTCTTTCCACAGAAAATTTTATCAAAATAAATTTGCCAAAAGATATTTACTTCTGATTTCAGTAAAGTTTTAAAAATGGTATTATTCTTTTGTTGAGTGATCGTAGTGTTTGGCAGAATTGTTTTGTTACAATTCACTAGGAAAAACCAATTCCTATGTATTATATTATGTCATAATATAGTACCCTATTATTATGTTCTTTTTTACCCACTGACAGTCTGTTAGAGACTTTAATCTTCTCAACCATATTTTCCTTGTGAATTCCATTAGCTTTTAATTATCTTAATCCTACTGATTTTGAGAATGCTTTGCACGTTGAACTATTACTCACTTTGTCAAGTATGATCTAGGTAACTAACATTAAAGCATGTTACAAATGTGTAACTTACCCATATCTACATACTTACTTGTAGTTAGATACATTTCAATAATAACTTTGAGAGTACAAGTTTTTGTAACTGAAACGAATATAATGCATATTTGTTTGATGCTTAATTTAAAAGAAAATGATATTATCAGTGCGAAATAAAATGTGTACATACCTTTTACTTGTTTTCATAACTATACCTTTTGCAACTAGTACTATGCTTGGCACTTTGTTTCCTTTTTCTACTAACATTTTATATGAATTACAAAGTTGTAGAACTACCTCTACTAAATACTATATTAACAATAAAGTCTACTGTCTTAGTTAATGACTCTTTGGCAGTATCTAAAATGGTGAACTTATAAAAATTTGTGTCAACATTTTGTACTACACTTTGAATACTTTCCACAACTGTACAAACTACAGCTCACTCATTTCGCTCAACACATACAATGACTATGCATGCACTGACAAGCTTGTCCACAGCGTCGATACAGCACAGATCACAGGACAGTGGAAAGACAATGCTTAATTTGCCGATCGTGTACTCAAAAAGGACTTCTCTCCCTTAGATTTCGCTCTGCATCTCCATCCTGGTGTCCCTCACAGTGTTCTTCCTTGGTCTGGCCGAGATCATCCCGCCAACTTCCCTGGCGATTCCTTTGCTTGGGAAATATCTACTATTCACCATGATCCTCGTCTCGCTCAGCGTATGGGTCACTGTATGCATACTTAACGTCCATTTCAGGTAATATATGTCTTTTCTCGTAGATATCATTAAGCATCTCTATCCTGGTATCGCTGACCGTGTTTTTCCTGCTGCTGGCCGAGATTATTCCCCCCACTTCGCTGGCGATACCTTTGTTAGGGAAGTATTTGCTGTTTACGATGATTTTGGTGTCCCTCAGCGTGTGGATGACGGTGTTGGTACTCAACGTACATTTCAGGTAAGTGTTTTTTTATTAAAGTGGTTTAAATGTAGCATCAAAAATATTGGTTAACTAAAATAAGTTTAGGCCAGTACTTCATCTAAAATGTTATATTATTTAATTACAGCCGAGCCGTTAGTTACAGTATTTATTCAGTAGAGAACATTATGGCTATAGTGAAATTGCACAAAAATTACAAAATATCCTATTAAGGGTAGTTAATTATGACAACATTGTTCACATTTGCTTTTATAGTACCAAAATTTGTAGAGTTCATTATTTTCTTTATAAAATTATTAAAACTCCTAAAATAATATCGTTTTATACACTGTTAAACTTGCACCTTTTAACAGAACCTTAAAAAAGGTTAAAAATATGAAAACTAACGTCATAAAAAAATTTCTGAATTGTGCTAACAGAAGAATAAATGATAAATAAATAATAAATACAAATATGTTCGGACATATCACACAAAATGAGCTAGCCACTATAAGTTGTGCACTTGTGTCGTAGGATACTAAACGATAGTATATTTTATAATAGGAACTTATATAGATAAACATCCAAGACCCAAGTCAATCTGAAAAATATCATTTTCCATCATGACCTGACCGGGGATCGAACCCGGGACTCCTCGTGCCGCAGGCTGGCGTGTTAACCATTGCGCCACGGAGCTCGTCCTTTATAAATCGCATTCAATGACAATGCTCATTCATGCTGTTTTCTTGTGTACACGGTCAAATATTTGTCATTTTGGACCCTATGAGGGACGATTGGAGGAAAATTGGGAGGGAAAGGGGGGAAATTGCTGGAAACTCAACATTTTGACATTTCCATACAAATGCACCGAGCCACTGAAGATTTTTGTGTAAAAATGAAATTATTTGTATTTTCAGCATTGGTCCCATAGGAAATATCGACGAGCTGAATCATCCCTTTAAGGGTCCAGTCAGTATTTCACCGTGTTATCATCAAAATCATCATCTTTTTTAGTCTCCACTGCGGGAGGGTCGTGACCCTCTTTCTACCACCAGAGTTATATATTAGACAGAGCAGTCAGAGTATTTCACTAATTCTCCACGCCAGACGGGTTGGAGAGGTCTCTTAGACCCGTCTTAGTCTACAAAACTGATCAATATATATAAAAAAATAAGCCTGAACTAAGTGGTTTTCATATAAAAAGTGATTCGCTTTATGTTTTTTGGATAAACTCGTTTGTCTCTTGAGATGTTTCATAAAATACAGCCCTGTACGTGCCGGATTGTAAGAATGAAGTAAATAAAATATTTGTAAAATGCACATAACTATAAATATGTCAATGGACAAAAGCGATGGCGCATAGGTCGCATAAATTCAGTAGCGGTGTTAGGGCAGGGCGATGCGGGCCGCCCAGGGCCGCTGGGACTATGGGGTGCAAACGGTGTCCAAATTATATACGAGAGGATTTCCAATATGTAGATATTGACCTTGGTAGGGGCGGTATCATTCGGAAAGAGGGCGCAGACATATTTCGATTTTAGAATTAAACATTTCGGGGTATTTACCGTGATTATTGTCGTTTCTTGGAGTTTTCGATATGCCCCGAAATGTTTAATTCTAATGTTGATAACCGTGAAAGTTTAAAACATACGTTACATTTTTCGATTTGCACATCTTCCCTTTTCGTTGTCAGAACAACGCGTAGCTTCGTCCCATTGCCGAAAATATTTCTTTATAGAAAATAGGGCATTGAACAAGAGTCAATTGAGTTTCAATTTGTGGCCGCCAATAGAAATTCAAACTAAATTGTATTACATTTAATCATCTTTACCCTCTCTCCGATATTTTTCTATGGTCTCTATAGCCTAGAAAAAAAAATCATGTAGGCAATAAGACTTTTTTTTAAATTAGATAATAATACAAGTAATAGTATCTTTATTGTAGTTTTTGCTTCGACTTATATTTTTTTTAAGAGGCACAAAAGTTAAATGCGCCCTTGGCGCCTGAAATGCTACAACCGGTACTGCATAAATTGCAGTCTTTGTTCACTCAAGTACATGAATTATCGACAATGTGGCACATTGTATGCAGCAACGCAAAAATATTTTATACATGGCGAAATTTTGATCGTTTTGAGTACTTAAAGGGGTAATTCAGCCCGTCGATATGAACAACTTTTCTTATGCAACCAATTCTGGAAATTCAAAAAAGAAATTGACATTCCCAAACCAATTATCGACGAAAATTGTCTGGTGGTATAACGTGTATTCTTGAGATATTCAAGATAGTTATGTATGTTTTTCGCAAAATCTGCCTGTACGATAGATGTGAATTAAGTTTTCATTGTACAGTTTATGTATTTTCTTGGTTCATACCTTACTATTAAAATTGTTGGTAGAGTGCTCATTCACGCATCGCTAGTGTTTTAGTCAAGTAGCGAGTATTTAAGTACTAAAATACTCGCGATTGCCTAAAATAGTTCGCACTGGTCGACTATAGTTAACAAGTGAACATCTTGCAGGAATTAATTAACTCGACTAAAATGATCCGTTCGAACATATTAACGACCGGTGGTGCAGTGAAGGTGAATGAAGAGACGTTCGCTACTCGTTATAAAAATAGAGTCAATCGCATGGGGTTATTTGAATAACTTACTTATCTGGTATAAGTAAATAATTCAGTACTAGTTATAGTAGATTAGCAAGTAATTCAGATGAGTCAATGCGATTGACTCTATTTTTGTGACGTCGTCTCTCACCACCTTCACTATACCACCGGCCAGTGGCGGATTTACCAATAGGCTTAGTAGGCTGAAGCCTAGGGCGGCATATTTAGAGGGGCGGCAAATTTAGCCCAAATAATAAAAAAATATATAATTATATTTATACACATTACGTTCGTAATCCGTATATAAAAGACTAGCTGTTACCCGCGGCTACTTCACTATATCACCTACTTCACAATCATACTAATAACGGGAAAAAGTCGATGTAATGAGGACGATAGAACACATCATAAAGTAGCAATTTCTGAATAACTAAATGTAATTAATATGATTGTGAACTAAACTAACGTATTGAATTTCAATACTCAGTAGGGGCGGCAAGTTTGAATAGACTACTAGCGGCAAATTTGTAAATCCGCCGCTGCCACCGGCTAGACACTACTAAAAATTAGGTATTTTGACATGTATAGCTACTTAAATACTCGCTTTTCAACTCAAACTCTGCTGTAAACCAACTACCTACTTAGGCTTAAGCAATAGTCTGGTCTTTGCTATAGTTGGGTGGCTTAGTTGTTCTAAGTTGAGATTTTTTGGTGAAAATTAATAATTATACTGACTCAGAAGCATCGAAGCATGTGATTAAAATATTCAACATAGAATGCCAAATTTTGTTTTCAAACTATTTGTATAAACGACAAAGTGCATATATTGGTACATTCTGTGTTTTGTTATTACACTTAGGTCACGTCGTGAAGTGCAATTATATTAATTTAATTTTGCTCTTCGTCAGAATAACTTAAATACAGTTTGAAAACATAATAAAATAACTAGCCAACGAAACAATCTAAAAAAGGCTGTAAATCTCGCTGGCCATTGTAGCGACATCACGTCGATAGCACACAATGCTGGTGAAATATGGCCTCTCCAAACTACCAGCGTTATTGAATGCAGCTTGTGCTAAATAAATATTTTACGAAACAATGTGATTCACTTTAAGTGTCATAATTAAGATGCCGTCTTAGAATATATATGGTTAAAGGATGCTGTGTGGTTCCCGGCAGAGTAGAATGGGACCACTCCAAGTCTTTCCGTCGATGTCGTAGAAGGCGACTTAGGAAACACAAGCTAAACAAAGCTCATAAACATCAAAGAAGTGAGAACTTCTGGCCAGCGTGGAGAGTGTTGGCCAAATCTTCTGACCTCTGGTAGTACAAATTCAAATTCAAATTCAATCGTTTATTTAATATAGGTTTCTTTGAACACTTATTAATTGTCATATTTGTGTTTACAATTTTTACAACAAAAAAAATTTTGTTGACGTCAATAATTACTTATGGCTAAGTTTAGGGAGGGTTTTACAGAGAGGGTCATTCTCCTGCAGTGGAGACAAAACAGACCTGATGATGATGATGAGTGCTCACCCTGTTGACTATAATCTCGTTTTTCGTTCGAGGGCTTAAAATCGTTTTGAAGTGTAGTTAAGGGTACGCGTATGGAAGAGGAGTGCCGCTGCGCGTAAGTCGTTGCGTTATCTGTTTATTGTTAGCTATGGCGTCAGCTATTGCGGCGCGTCTCACGCCTTTTATTTACCCTTAATACTAAATAACTAATTAATTACGAATTTAAATGCTTTGAAATAACTCGTTTTATCTCGCCCTACACAACATCATAATATTTATCTAGTCTTATCTTAGTAATCTATTACCTAGTACGAATGTATCAATATTCATACTTGATTCCTAACGCCAAAACATCTATAGTTTTCCCAAAACAATAATTACCAGCCACATAATCTCACCAATAGCAATAAAACTAAACAAACATTAATTTGTGCCCATAAAACTAAACACGCATTGTCCCAGCACTTGTAAATCAACGATCTCATTGTTATATTGTCATTACGCTTATACCGCGGTAACGTGAGTTATGACGCGATCCCACTGCTGATAAACGCTAGTTGATTAAAGCGGTTTTCCCATTGCTGTGCGGTAGGTAGCTAAGGCCATAGTGATCATTTTTTTGGCAAGAAAATTATTTTACTTACTGTCATATGTATTACAATTTCCTTTCATATTTTTCATTCTGCCTATAGGCTTCTGATCTGACATAGCTTAACGTTTGCCATCAACGATGAAAGCCGGGACCAACGGCCGAGTATACTACTGTATACTATACAGTCACATTCAGGTGAATCAATCGCTCAGCTATCCACCAACCTGTATCTCGAACGATGCTCGGCCGTTGGTCCCGGCTTTCATCGTTGATGGCAAACGTTAAGCTATGTCAGATCAGATGCCTATAGGCAGATTGAAAAATATGAAAGGAAATTGTAATACATATGACAGTAAGTAAAATAATTTTGGTATAGCGTAGCGTAACATTCACGCATGCTAAAGAGTTACATATCTATCATCATCTTGTAGTGAGATGGGTCAATAATTTATTTTAATTTTCTTATTGACCAAATATAATCAAAATTATATAAAAAGTAACATAACATTAACTAAACTTTTCTTATAAAAAGAAAAGTTAAATAACTTTTTACTAATATAAATATTAATAACTAGCTTTTATCCGCGGCTTCGCCCGCGTGATATATAGCCTAATGTTAGTAACTTATAGCCTATGTCCTTCTCAATACCCTAACCTATGTGTATGCATATTTTGTGATGATAGGTTCATTAGATATGGTCTGAAAGCGTTCCAAACAAACAAAAAACTCACTTTCGCATTCTAATATTAGTTAGGATAAGATTTTTTGTAGGTATAGAATAATCGTTCGTCTTGATAAGTAGCGCTCTTAATAGTACGCCTGGGTATCGCGTTCGCGTATCGCGTCACAGTATGGTAGCCGCCTAATACGTAACCCGAGTAACGTTATTCGATAATTAACGCTATAGCGTTATAATTAACAATTCGATTAAGATTTGCCCTTCAGGCTGAGGCAGTAAACGCGTGCTGTCGTTCCAACGTTTTCTTAATTAGCTACCTTTAAGAGTGATTGACTGTACTTATGTGCTTTGTTGTTAAATAATAATATTGTTTCTTACCGACTTTAAAACAAGAGGGAATTGTTATTCAATTGTGTTTATAATATGTTTTATCTTAAAGTATACTTTCGAATTGGCATAATACTACCTACTCTTAGTTATATAACTTTTTCTTGCCATGGACAAACGTTATCCCAACTAATATTATAAATGCAAAAGTGAGTTTGTTTGTTTGTTTATTTGTTTGTTTGTTTGTTACGATTTCACGCCGTATCTACTGAACCGATCATCGTGAAATTTTGCATACACATAGGTTAGGGTACTGAGAAAGGCATAGGCTATAAATCACGCGGGCGGAGCCGCGGGTACCAGCTAGTAGTATATAAGGGCTGAAACATGGCATGAGGAGCCCGATGGCCTAGTAGGCGAGAGCATTTTTAGCGGTTTCGCATGTTAAGCAACCCCAGCCGCAGTCCCCACTTGGAATATCTCGAGCTCCTTCGTGCTTCGGAAGGCACGTTAAACTGTTGGTCTCTCGCCTAATACGTAACTCGAGCAACGTTATTTGATAATTAACGCTATAGCGTTATAATTAACAATTCGATTAAGATTTGGCCTTCAGGCTGAGCAGTAAACGCGGAATGTCGTTCTAACGTTTTCTTAATTAGCTACCTTTAAGAGTGATTGACTTAGGGATTGAGGCGTGTGTGCTTTGTTGTTAAATAATAATATTGTTTCTAACCGACTTTATAACAATAATATTGTTTCTAACCGACTTTATAACAAGAGGAATTGTTAATTCAAATGGTTTTTTGTATGTTTGTTATTTTATAGTATAGTTTCGAATTGGTACAATTTTAATTTTGTTGAATACAATTTTAAGTCGGTTGTCTATCTTAAAAATTATCAATTATTTGTGATCAAATTTTGTTTTCGATGAGTGACTCGCACAATCTTACAAGCCTTTCTTAAATAAATCAGTGATTATTAATATGTAAAATACGGGTCACTCACGTCAGCGTCAGTGTAGTCAGCTACAGGCCGACATGTTTCAACCTCATCCGGAGGTCTTCCTCAGGGCGAATGTGAACCGAGACGCGCGCACGAAGTCGTGCCAGTCCGCACTGGCACAAGAAAAAAATCAGTGATTGTTACTTTAACAATATGGACTATTAACATTGTTTTTTTAATTTTTCTGAATACATAATTTAAACCTGAATTAATGTAAGATTGCAAATGAAAATGTTAACTGAGAATTAATAGCTGTATGTGAGTAAGATTTATAGACCTAAAGAAGGAAAGTTTTTTAGTCATTTTATGTAAAACAAAATTTGATGATTGTTATAAAGTAATCAAACGAAAGAAAAAACTTCTAAAACAAAATATGAAATTTTGCATAGAGTTATACAATTCAGATAAGACATTTATTCTATATACGTCATTAAAAAAAATACTTTGGTTTTTATTTAAGCTAAGATTTTCATCAAAATAGCTTTTGCTTTTGTTTACTTATATAATTATAATTAATTAAATACCAAGTATCTACATGATTCCTAATAAATATATAATATTTAACAAATCAGACTAAATAGATTTAAAAGCACTTCACGAGGGCATATTATAGAGTTAGAAATGCGTAGACATAGCTTTAATATTTTAAATATTAGGAGCAGTTAAAATAATGTCAGCTTTGTACTAGGTCTCCATCAACCCACACCATGTCACCGTGGATGAAGAAGCTGTTCCTCCAGCTGATGCCCAAGCTGCTCATGATGAGGAGGACCAAGTACTCGCTACCAGACTACGATGATACCTTCGTGTCTAACGGATACACCAATGAATTGGAGATGAGGTGAGATCCTTATTTTTTTTAGCTTTTTATGTCCCACTGCTGGGCAAAAGCCTCCCTTTTTTGTTCTCGCTCTCTATCTCGCGCCATCTCTCTCCAACTTTTGTCGAAACGAGAATTTTTTTTCATTTACATAAATATTATCACGTCTTTGTAACCTGCGGGGTAGACAAAGCTTAAGGTCATATAACCCAAAGGCCACGTTTAGCGTGTTAGTGCATTAAGATGGAAAGCGGAATCAAAATAGTACTGGGTTGCTAGCTGCATCGCCTGTTCACGTGATTCCTTAGCCCAATCCCTTGACCGGCTTTTACGGTCTGCGCAGGAAGAAAAGCAGCTGGTATATTCTATGTTTTCCCTTTTCTCCAAAACCAGCATGGAAGTTTTTCATTTATTTTGGGTCTAAACTGTCATGGAATATTATTTATTAAATTATACGTCTCTTCAACTGCAGTCGCTTTATCATTATCATGAGCATAGTACCGGTTTAATCCAGTTTGCACCGGAATAGCCGTTAATGCCTGGTGCATCTCGGATCCATGATATCCATTGACAACGTGCGTACACCTGTCTGGTTTCAATAAATGAAATCTGTTGCATTTTCATTTCGTACATTATTTTACTGTTTTGTAGAAAAAAGTATTTTGTAGTATTTATGTGCACTTTGAGTTAAATTATTTTGTGTGCTTCCGCCACCATTTAGTTCATGCAACTTATTGCTGGCCAGCGCCCACCCACTATACTGTTAGTCCCGTCATGTCCGCCACCAATAGTTGATGCATGTGAACCTTGCCGATGTTGCTGCATCCGTTGAGGCTGCAGTAGCTTCAGCCGTCGTGCTCGCAACACGTGTTTCACCTCTACACGAGGCATCTTTAGGCAATGAACCTAAAATGTTGATCGTTCGAATTACAAGCAACGAGTCATTCGTTGCTTGTCATTCGAACGATACACATAAAATAATTTAACTCAAAGTTCATATAACTTTGCCTTCCGCAAAGTACCACCTTAATCAATTCAATGTAGTATTTATGCTCTTATGTTAAAAAGTAGTTAAAAAAACTTAAGTCTCGTGCGGTCTATGTCTTGATAGTTGATGAAATGAAATAAAATTTATTTCAAATTGGATATCATGGCACTTGTCTCTTTTTGATCGTCATATTTTTTCATATTTGCAAAATCGGCTAACCAGACTCGAAGATGACAGAAGGAGTTTTGAGGACATTATTTAAGTATTTTAGGTAAATAATAAATATATACGGACATATCACACAGATTGAGCTAGCCCCAAAGTAAGTTCTTAATAAGACTTGTGTTATGTGATACTAACTCAACGATACTATATTTTATAACAAATACATATTAAACATCCAAGACCCAGGTCAATCTGAAAAAGATTGTTTTTCATCTTGACCTGACCGATCCCCGATCCCCGGTCAGGTCCTACAGCCGGCTGGCGTGTAGACCGCTGCGCCACGGAGCGTCGATGAAACAAATACGTTATTTATTCCAATAACAGCTACTTATAATATTGATTGAAAGGGTAGATATTCCATTGTATGTTGCCAATACTGAAGTCTAAATATCCGGTCTGGATTTTGTGCCAAAAGGGTGCCTTATTACTAAGCTTGTGCTGTGTGGTTCCCGGCAGAGTAGAATAGGACCACTCCAAGTCATTCCGTGGATGTCGTAAGGCGACTAAGGAAACACAAGCTAGGCTTATCAACATCAAAGAGACCTCTCCAACCCGTCTGGCCAGCGTGGAGAGTGTAGGCCAAATCCTCTGACTACTCAGGCTAGTATATGGCTCTGGTAATACAGAGAGGGTCGTGCTCCTGCAGTGGAGACTGGAAAGACCTGATGATGATGATGATTACTAAGCCTCTACTAGGTAAATACAGCTTACGCCAGAATAGCCCTTAAACTCTAATACCACTTTTGGTTGATAAAAAGAATGCCACGACTATAATTTATGTCATCACAATATATCATAACTACGTCTGTGTGGTATCTTATATGAAACTGCACATTTTTCATAAAATCTTACAATTTCGGCTGAATCTTAATAGAAATGTCCGCCATTATTGAGCATGTGCTCAATGCTGGAATAATGGCGCCAGACTTGTCGCGACGTAAAATATAGCTGAGAAACGTGAACAGCTGGCACTAGTGGCAATTTGAAAAGATACACACTTGTTATATACGCGGTCGAATATATCTTTATTGGAAGGATATTACTGATATTAAGGCCGCGCACTAGGCACAGTAGCAATGCCAATCATTTTATTCCTAATACTTTACAAATAGAAAGAAATTCAAGAATGTAAATCATATAAGCACTAGTAAATAACCTGAAGTATTTTTGGAATCATGTTTAATATTATCAGAATCACGTTTTCTCTTAATGACTGATTCTCATAATATTAGAACATGATTCCAAAAATACTTCAAGTTATTTACTAGTGCTCATATGATTTACATTCTTGAATTTCTTTCTATTTGTAAAGTATTAGAAATAAAATGATTGGCGTCGCTACTCTAGTAGCATTTAT
This sequence comes from Rhodophaea formosa, assembly GCA_963082605.1. NCBI lineage: Eukaryota > Metazoa > Arthropoda > Insecta > Lepidoptera > Pyralidae > Rhodophaea > Rhodophaea formosa. The sequence continues at coordinate 3,491,553 of OY720219.1, forward strand.
TGTTGGCATTTGCTTGGGCCACATACCTTTGGTTAGTTGGCAAATGCATACAATTGGCGCGCAGTTTTCGGGTTGGGCCCAAAACTAATGGCTAACGTGGATTTGAATACGATGGCCCAACTTGTAATAGGGCCAACGTACCTACCATCGTTGGCATTTCGTCGGGCCAGTTGCAATAAGTTGGTTGGACACTGAATTGGCTGCTGAAAAAATATGGTGCCTCTTTGCGCAATTTTAACAGTTACCGTAACATCAAGTAGGGTAACTACCATCTCCAGGATGTGACTGGTCTACCTCAAGTACCAATCACCCTTTGACGTGCAGTGCACTCCTAACTAGCGTACTTCCACGCCGACTTGGTTTAAAATTTTGGCTCGAATTAGGTATATAGCCAAAAGTAAAAAAATGTTAATAGCGCGTTCTAACATCGCCTTACGCCATCTATTGACTAAATAAATAATTATACAAAAAAACTCCTTTTAAACCAGTTTTGCCGGGTAGTTCCTGCCTGCCAAAGAAGAGTAGGGCCACTACAAGTTTTTCCGTGGATATAGTAAAAGGCAACTTAGGAAACACAAGCTTATAAATATAAATATCAAAGAGACCTCTCCAACCCATCTGGCCAGCGTGGAGAGTAAAGGCCAAATCCTCTGACTGCTCTGGCTAAAATGGTATTACAAAGAGAATTGTGCTCCAGCAGTGGAGATTATAAAAGACCTGATGATGATGATGATGAAACTAACTTTCGTTTGACAGACTCAAGATGATATTTAATGTAGGTAGGCAAAAGGTACTACAAAGTACATTACTCACTCGCAGTTTTTTTTTTATTCAGTGTACTGTACAAACGCAATGTTACGTTAGTATTATATTAATTGTCTTTCGAAGGTCTTTCCCTACAAAAATCACCCAACGGTAGGAGTAAGACTAACAGGCCCGATGAAGGATTTGATTAGTTGGCCCGATGTTACAACCATAACTTAAATCCCTACAATAATAACCCAACGGTAGGAGTAGCACTAACAGGCCCAATGAAAGATTTTATTCGTTGGCCCGATGTTGTTAAATAACTTAAATCCCTACAAAAATCACCCAACAGTAGCAATAGTAGTAGTAGGCCCGTTGTTGGCTACCCGTTGGGTAAGTAGTGCATGTTTATGTCAGTGGGCCTACTGTAAGTTGAGGTTGGCGGAGTAACTAACCATCTGCCAATACGTTGCCAACTGTTGGCATATGGAAGCCAACGGAAAATGCTATTAGGGATACTGTGCCTACTGTGCCCCTTAACTATTTTAATGAGAGTTAGCTTTGTTGCATGCGGACGTAAAAATATATACCTAGCTGAGAAAACGCGAACAGGAGTCACTAGGGGCAAGATACAGACTTATACGTTATACCTAATATATGAGGTAGAATATATCTTTACCAGCTGTGCCCGCGACTTCGTCCGCGTGGAAAAGTAGCCTATGTCCTTTCTCAGGCTCTAGACTAACTATGTACAAAATTTCATTTAAATCAGTTCAGTGGTGGTTTGGCGTGAAAGCGAGACAGACAGTTACTTTCGCATTTAAAATATTAGTAAGGAAGTATGGATAGTCTGGTTTGGATGGAGATATTAACAGTAACATTTGATGAGAGTTAGTCTTGTCGCCTGCGGTCGTAAAGTATAGCTGAGGAAACGTGAACAGCTGGCACTAGTGGCAATTTGAAAAGATACGGACTTGTCATATACGTCGTATTCGACCACGTGTATTACAAGTCCGTATCTTATCATATATTGGAAGGATATTACTTATCGAAATTGCAAAAGTATTACGCTATTATGAATGATTTGAGATATTTTTCAAAAACGCAGGTCTACCCTTCTTCTTCTGTTTTATAAAATGGCTTCCACCGACATTTCAGTGATTCTGCCAATGTCCAGTAAATTGATATACTAGGTATCGGTGGTAACAAGTAGCATCAAAGATGGCGTATGTTCTTTGATGCCTCGTGGTCGGGAGGTTATGTGACAAGTCTATACGAGTCCATATAACAGTTCACTTTAACTATTTCGCAAATTGTTCCATGAGCACGAGCATTTATAACACCAAACTACACCAATTTCATATTATAAAGTCCACCAAAATCAATTTGCAAAATCGTCCAAGGAAGACCCCAACCCCTTGACTTCCCACCACAAACCCCCCAGGTCTACCCTATTAAACTGTAAAGATTATTATAATCCATCAATTATTATATTGTACTTCTATAAATAAAACGATGATCATAATAAGTTTGATACAGAAGGGAAAAAACACTACGTACATCTATTATAGTAATAATACTGAGCCGGTGTAATCCGGTTAATTCCAGTAAGCCCGGTGCATCGTATCGTAATGCCGTAATATCGCACTGACAACCGCACGCATACACCTGTCATGTCTGAACACGCCGGTGGATTCGATATTTTGGACTTTCGACTTTTCGGTATTTTGTCTTATTTTTGCCACGAATAATGAATACATATTAAGTTGGGGAAAAGTTATTTTGTATTAGTTAAGTTGTAACAAAATATCTTCGGTTATGTTGTGTAAACCTGACTGGATTAACAACACCAAACCATTAGAAAAGCAGAATTTGTAATAAATGTATAAAATGGTAAAAACATTTTTCCAGCAAGTTTTGACTGTATTTTTGTGCATGAAAATAAATCAAATTAATGAAAATTTTTACACTAAAAGGTTACACGTATAAGGGAGTAATGTAATTACACGTTAAACGTGACCATTGGGTTTTATGACCTGGAGCTCTGTTTACCCCGCAAGTTCAGCAAGGGGCACGCGAGAGGAGGTGGGGCGCGTACTGCGCAGTTTGCAGCTAGTATCCGAGCGGTCATAATGTTTGATTTGGACTGTAGTAACTCTAAATTCTTTGCAGCAGGGACAGTCTGACCGATGCCTTTGGCGACTCCAAGGTGAGCGACAACGGCGACTACCGCAAGTCTCCTGCTCTTGAAGATGACATCCTCTCCGCTTCGGCTCATCAAAGACCTTCAGGTATCCGAACGGTATTTTTGCCTCGTTTATATAGGTAGTAGTTAAGTTGGACTGGAAGGGTGACACATAAACAAGGAATTAATAATAGTACATAAAGTCAAGCTGCGGAATGGCAACTGATTTATTTGCAGCCACTGGCATACATGTACAGTCCTCACTACAAACAGATTTTAAATTGTATCAGGTTTATCTGACCGGACTGTACATTGCATCTATAAGTATATCTAATACACAAGAGAAGTAAGTGATTCCAACGTTTTATACTTTTTCTCTTTCATATTTCCTATGATATTTTAAGTAGAATTAGAGTTTTGGATTCCTAGATATTGTTTTTTTTTTGTTTTATGACTGTTCCCATTACTTTTGATGTCATGATAAATTGAACGTACATACACTTGTGCCTACAAGTGTATGTACGTTCAATTGACACTTGACAGGAGCAAATAAAAACAGAAAAAAAGCAAATAAAATGTTCTTTGTTTTTGGTCTACATAAAAGTTATTAAGCAAGACAACATAGGGCCTTTGCCCAACAGTGAGAAATTGGAAAAGGTTAAATAACCATTTCTTTGTATCTCAGTAACGGAATCTGAGAACATGCTGCCCCGCCACCTGTCCCCGGAAGTGGCTGCAGCGCTGCAGAGCGTGCGCTTCATCGCTCAGCACATCAAGGACGCCGATAAGGATAATGAGGTGAGTGATTGTGAATATGACTAGTCTCCTTCTTCTTTCTACAGTTCATAACATCCACTGAAGGATATCAGACTCCTCCAATGCACTCCAACCATATGACTAGTAAGATTCTTTAATTTATTTTTTATGTTGACAAATAGTCAGACGACTAGAACAAGGAATATTTTGCATTTTTTAAATTACTTTATAGCAAGTACATCGTAGAAGGCATGTGGAATTTGGAAGTGAAATGATTTGGTATACATACAGAGTTACCTGTCCTTGGGTTTTTTCAATTGTGGTAGAGCCACGCTACCGGCGAAAATCACTTTTGCTAGTAGCATGAATGGGCCGGTTCGTCCTGGGACGTACCACACTCTCATAGAAAATTGACGTTTGAGTAGTAGCTTCTATTTTTCGTTTGGTGAGTGAGAGAGCAGGAGGCCCATCCCCTCCTCCCTCCCATTTCAAAAATGTAATGTCTGGGGAGGGAAAAATAAAAGGCCGGCTACGCTCATGTCACAACCCCGGCGATACATTAGTCCATGGGCAGCGGTGATCACTTACCATCAGTTAACCCGCTTGCTCGTTTGCCGTCCTATGACACAAAAATTGCCCTTGGCTTTGCTCACGTTAAATTGAAACTTTTCCAAACATTGGAATTTTTTTTAGCGAAAACTATTACGGCGTGCCAAATTTTAGCACAATCCATTAAATGGTTTGAGCTGTGTTTTGATAAAATCAAGTCATAGTTAAATATTTTAATAAAATATTTTAAATATCATTTGGTGAACAATAATTTTTGTTACAATTTGTTTACAATGTTATAATTACTTATAATATATCGTTGTTGACAAGACAGTCAGTATACTGTGAGTGAAAAATTCTTATTCTTCAAACCATCAAACCAGCCTGTCAAGATATTCCGTCTTATTATAAAAAAAAATGGCAAAAATAGGTTTAAACCTGTTCTACCTCAGTTCGGACTTGTGATGAATCAAGTATAGTTTAGGAAATTAAACTTTGTTTCATTATAAAAAGTAAACTAAGTCACGATCGACTTAGAACTGAGACGATCCCCTGAACACATATTTCATTCGTTCATTCATTCAATCATTTCACTACATCGTCCCAATCTTCATGATAATTGTAATTATTTTTTAAAATTTGTTGATTGAAATAGAATAAAACTTAAAAATAATAAAATTGAAATGATGAAAGATGTATATTTTTGTTATAAAATGATATATTCAAAGGTTTGATTACATAAATCATACTTTTTACCTGCAAATATTTTTTTACCTAACTGTTGGTAACCTTATAACCCTGAAACGGAACGTATCTGAGCGCGCGTATGGCGCGCGTAACAAATTGTATTTTTTCCAAAGAAACCAAATAGTAACCTCGAAAATTGTTTTATGTTAGATTGTAAAAAGTAAATTTTTCAAATTTATTAAATTAAAGGAGCCGTGGTCGTGTGTACAAAAAGTATTGTTTTGTAGATGCAGATAAGGATCGCCGATAATTATGTTGAAACTAACCTCAAAGTTTGTTTACGATGGTGAAATGTTTAATAAATCAATGGTTCCAGGGTGTCCAAGCATGGTTTTCTAGTTGTTGTGAAATAAAAATGACAATAATAGTGTTGAAAGTGATAAAATAATATATTTACGACATGTAAATCTTCAAATCATTAAATAATTTTACGTGATATTTGTGATAGTTTTACAGCTTTCTTTGTATTTATTAAGTATTCGCTCATTGTAAAATAAGTAAGTATCGAGTTTTCACGTAGATTCTTGCATCAAAATATACTTTTATAGTAAAAAAATCTATTTGTTAGTTACAAAATGAGTTAATATTGAAGTTAAACTAGTGAAATGCTGGTTTATCTTTTGACCTAGGATCATGTATGACTTAAGCGATAAACCTTTTTTTATAATACGATTTTCCTTTGTACTTGACTTGAGAACCGACTTAGAGATGGTTTAATAGTTAGTCCGCTTTTTATAATAAGACGGATTGTGTTTTACGAAATTACGAAATATTATTTCTGTTACAGATAATATAATGCATGGAAAAAATATTATCATAAATGTAGTTAGTATATCTATCAAATAATTTCTAATGTCCTGTTTTTGGATTCTCTGTCAGTAATACAACAACAATAAAGACAAGAAGGTCATCTCAACACTGTAAATAACACTAATGAAACGTAATTTCCCGGAGTCTATTTATAGCCCAAACGGAATTCCAATTTACATGAATTTCGAATTAAACAGAAAACGTGCATAAGATTTAACTATAACGAGAGAAGCTACGTTAATTATCGCGGAATAACAATAAAGAATGAAAACATTGCTCTCTGCGGCTTAAATATTCATGTTACGGTGTCCAAGGAAATAATGGGAGTTGGGCACGCGCCTTACTGCTGGCGAGAGAGCGACTCATAGTTCGGGGGTAACTCTCAGATGAGTAGACTTAAAAGAACGAACCGTTAATTTCCTTTTAAAAGTTCTTCTAGTGCCTATTCAGAAAATAGAAGTTCAAAATATCTGCATTTTTAGCAGATACATTTTCACTTTTCATTTATACCGGACTAAAATAGAATCTAAATTAATTAAACACAGTTTGTACATATGTATTTGAAAGAAAGAAAGATAATTCATTTGATACTTCCAGTATTACAAATTTTTAAGCACAAAATGAATAGGTACTACATTATTATTTTTGAGCCATTAGTTTGATTATGTATAATATGTTCCCGCTTCTGTGAATTTTGTTGCGCTCGCTAATCGCTGGCAATCAGTCGCTGGCTTCCTCTAACAGGAGAATACAAGGGGAGTGACGATGGATGTTGTTCCACGACTGAAGCCATTCTCTTATAATTGAGGCGAGATGATAAGCCAGTTGTACATGTTTCGGCCGTTTGTTCTGCTAATTGTGTAAATATTGTGCCTAGTCACGTGGAATTATTGTTGGAATTATGACATTACAGTTATTTTAACGTTATATAATTGCTTTATGAGCATTAAAAATATTTTTACTATCACAAAAATATGAAAAACGTAAGAATGATGGACAATTTTAATTATATGGATGATTTATAATCCTTTACGCAAGCCGTTACTTTTATAAAATATCACTAAGTTTCAGCTTATACATCAGATTTTGTTGGCGAAAGTCACGGAAAGGTCTAGTTTATCAAAAAATTAAAAGGTCCTGTAAACATCAAACGTATTTTGCTATACATGGCGAAATTTTGATCGTTCTGGACCCTCAAAGGGGTGATTCAGGCCGTCGATATGAACCATTTTTCCTATGGGACCAATGCTGGAAACTCAAATTTTATTTCGACATTTTCATACAAAAGTGTTCAGCCGCCAGGGCAATTTGTATAGGAAAGTCGAAATTTTTTTCGAGTTAACAGCATTTGTCCCATAGGAAAAGTTGTTTATATTGACAGGCTGCATCACCCCTTTAATAGTCCGGAACGATCAAAATTTCGCCATGTATAATGCATTGAAAGACTTTTAAAATATCTATAACTAAATCGAGAACGCCGTGATATAAAAGAAGCTCATACAGTTTGAAAATAATATACTACATTGCAATATTTAAGGCAAACATTAAAGATATTGCAAAAGTAATCATTTCAAACATTACATCGACTAAAGCTATTCGTGCACATTATTTTAATTATCCTGTTATCTTGTAATTAAGTCTAGACGAAACCCATTTAGCGCAACGACGAACAAAAACTAACATTTTTCGCTCGACGCGGTACATTTGCTATATTCAAAAGGCACTTCTTTCCTAATGTTCTTTTAACGTCCATATGATACATTCGCGCGAAAAAGCCGACAACGTGAATCTAAGATTTACTTCTTACTCAGAAACTTATTTCTGTTTTGAATAGGAAATTTTGTTGCGAGATCTCGTTGTTCCAGAAACAATTTATTAGCTCGCTATATGTTTTTTAAACAAAACATAGAAATTTTATTTAATAAAGGTCAAATATAATAAGAGTGAAGCAATTTTGGGAGAAAAAGACTTTTCAAATATGTGATATGTGTTGACGAAGCATCTTGCGTCTAAAATTTTGGTCATGTATGTTATGTAGTTATGGGAACCTTTAAGCCAGGTGCTGCTAAGAAGGCGTTTGTCTTCGAAGTAATTATTTTATTGTCATAAAAGTGGACCCCATCTGGCTTTGCTCCCAAGAACCTGACACTGTAGAAGAACCGAGAAACATATGACACAGAGAGAGAGAGAGAGAGAGAGAGAGAGAGAGAGAGAGAGAAAGTATCCACATTTTGTACAGCGGTGAATAAAAACTAACATTATCGATTCTACTCAGCACATTTATGTATTCAAAAAGCGATTTCACCATCCTAATGTTATTTTAACATACATATAACACATTCACATGAAAATGCCTGCAATGCGATGGCAAGATTTATTTTCGTACTCTGAAACTTATTTCAGTTTTGAACAGTTATAAAATTACCTAATTTCTACACTTGCATGCTGGTTTGGGAAGCAAGTTCCATTATTTAATATAATAAAAAACCTGACTGCCATTTTTGACCATTTAAAACCACCATATTGATTATTGCTGACGTTACATAGCTTAAGACAGTCCGGGAAAGAGTTAAAATCGAATGACACCTCACACTTCAAAATCGATCTAGCCATTTAGGCGACAGGAGGTAACATGGAATAGACATACTTACATACATCCGCGCGAAAAACATTACCTTCCATCTGAGTGGGACAGTCGGGTAAAAATAGGAAAAAAACGTGGTATTCCAGCTGCTTGACTGAGGAAATCAAATAAATAATTATTTAAAAAGCGATGCGGCTATCTCACTACATGCCCACCAACATTTTTATCGTGGTTTCATATCATTGGACTCTGTCTACGCCGTAAGTGATAAATATGTTTTAATATGTAATTTATGATTAAATTTCCTAATTTTAATAAAAAAATTGAACAAAATAACACAGCTTTAAAAACTCATGTAATTTAAATTTGTGAAAAATGAAATGGAATGTTAAATGCATGTAACAAATTATTCTTCTTTTTCGTCTTAATAATTAGTAATGAAAAAAGAATTACCGTGTCTGCAGCCACGAACCGTAAGATTATTTTGTTAATTCCTGTTTTGTCATTAAAATTAAAAATAGCTTTCAACGATTGCGGCTGAAAAGCCAATTTACTGGAATTCAATTAATTCAATCCTACGATTCTAATATTAGTTTCATTAATTGAAATTGTTATAGCATCAATTTATAATCCGACATTAGCATTTGTGACATCAACATTAGTGTGATTGCGAAATCATTAATTAACCCCCAAAACTAACAATACATTGGATTACGCGAGATAAACAACGTGTGCAAACATTTGGTAAAGTTAAATTGGATAAATGGCTAACTTCGGCAATTATTTCTCGAAGTATTTAAAAAATGCACCAGTCACCAGATCAGACGAGCTCCGTGGCGCAGCGGTCAACACGCCTGTGACACGGGTGGTCCCAGGTTCGATCCCCGGTCAGGTCAATATGAAAAATGATCTTTTTCTGATTGACCTGGGTCTTGGATGTTTATTTATAATATGTATTTGTCATAAAATATAGTATCGTTAAGTTAGTATCATATAACACAAGTCTTACTTAAGAACTTACTTTGGGGCTAGTTCAATCTGTGTGATTTGTCCGTATATATTTATTTATCTTGGGTCCATTCCATATGACTTTGGATATTTATCATACTTCTATATCAACAGCCGTATAAAGAGGAAAGATTTAAGTGTTTCTTTGTTTGCATTGATTGGACTCCGAAACTACTGGACTGATTTCCAAAATTCTTTCACCTATAGAAAACTAATTTACCTGCGGTTGACATAGGTTATAATTGACGCGGATGAAGTCGCTGGAAAAGTGCTACCACATAGTAAGCCACGTCATCAGCGGGTAAACTAAAAAAACACGTTTGTTGTAAAAATATGTATAGAACTTCCACGCCTGTATATAGGTACCAATTTTTTAAGCCCGAAATCGTAACTAGTGGAAAAAATACTCTATCATCTAACTCTATAATCTATTTCTACAAACCATTGCTTTATTATATTCATTTATTAATTTATAAATTTTGTTATAATTTAAAATTAAAATCATAGGTTATAGGTTTGGTTTCAATGTGTAAACTTTCAGACGACAACGTCAATAATGCATTTCAAAGATTAACTTTTTCACCAAAAACTTATTTCCGTTTTGAATAGGAAATATTGTCGGGAATCCAATATGGCGGCGTTCCGTGCTCGAAAACGTGCAGCGGGGAAATTTTTACAAATATCTGCACAACAAAGTATACATAATCTGTTTCATAGCGAGATCGCGTGCAGAGCTTGATATCGTAAAACTCTGCACTAAAACTGTTCAAGTTAGGACCCAGTTTGCGAAAATCTAGTACAAGTTCGGTTATTTGCATCGAGTACTCGATTTTATTCCATAACTAGTTTTTGCCCACGCTTCCGCCCACGTTAATATCCCTCGGGTAATCCCTTGGTTTTCAAAGGTAAAAGGTAACCTATATCTTTGTAAGTTAAAGGGTACTAGTGAAGAAGAAGGGGAGGGGGTTCAATGGAGGAATCTGTAGGAACATTTTCAGGTTTCCCCTTAACACAGTCATTAAAGTTTGCTTTAAGGCCGAAAAATCCCAGTTATCGTCATTTAAGCAAAATTAACAACCCTGTCTTTAAACTCAAACATTTTAAATACTTACTTTGAAACCTAAAACCTAAATAAACAAACCCCCTGACACGCTTGTTTCGTATGAAATGTGTGGAAAGGGCGTCTTTAGTAGCGCGTGAGCGACACTCACATATGCTGTATGGTGATCTCAAAAGACATGTTAACCACTTACAATTAGGAAATAAAACACGAGAAATATTCAACCAAAAATAACAAAATCTATTGACGAGCTCCGTGGCGCAGCGGTCAACACGCCGGCCTGTGACACGGAAGGTCCCGGGTTCGATCCCCGGTCAGGTCAAGATGAAAAATGATCTTTTTCAGATTGTCCTGGGTCTTGGATGTTTATCTATATAATGTATTTGTTATAAAATATAGTATCGTTGAGTTAGTATCCCATAACACAAGTCTTACTTAAGAACTTACTTTGGAGCTAGCTCAATCTGTGTGATTTGTCCGTATATATTTATTTATATTTATTTATTTATTATACAATTTTTGCTAACAAGTTCCTATCTTTGGTCAAGTGCTTTTCACGAGTACCCCGCTATTTATGGCCCCAAGCAAAGAACTAATGGAGCAATATCTCACCGAAAACACTCAACAAAATGTCTTCGATGCCGTAATTCCAATTTAAATATTCAAAGGCAGATGAAGCATTAAAATATTATGTCGGCCGCTGATGGCCAGACGACCCTTAAATCGCTGTTAATATAATAACATTAAGGCGTTAACACACCTTGCAAGTTGGAACAGTGATCAATGATAAATTATTTTATAAGGAATGAAGTATTGCAAAATATAGCTAGTAATTTAAGCTAATTTTATGAAGGTAACGAAATTAATAAAAAAATATATGAAGCGAAGAGCTTTGGAGCCTTGGAACAGTGATCAATGATAAATTATTTTATGATGAATGAAATTATATAGCTAATAGCTTAAGAGAATTTAAAGATGGTAACTGATTTTATAAAAAAAATATAAAGCGAAGTCCTTGAGCTAATTATGTTAACCGCATGTTTTGTAGTCCAAATTGTCAGCAGTTTTTTTAACTATATGATCTTTATAAATTAAAAGCCATTCATCATCATCAGGTCTTTCTAGTCTCCACTGCAGGAGCACGACCCTCTCTGTACTACCAGAGCTATATACTAGCTTGAGTAGTCAGAGGATTTGGCCTACACTCTCCACGCTGGCCAGACGGGTTGGAGAGGTCTCTTTGATGTTAATAAGCTTTGTTTAGCTTGTGTTTCCTAAGTCGCCTTTTACGACATCCACGGGATGACTTGGAGTGGTCCTATTCTACTCTGCCGGGAACCACACGGCACCAAAGCCATTAAACCTGCTTTATTTGGTTGTCCATAGTAATCTGGTTCATTAGAGGCCAGTTTGCTTCTAGCCTAAATTAAGTATTCATCTGCCTTTGGAGAGTCCTATCGCTAAGTCACAACTCTCGGAGAAAATCGTAAGGAAGCTGATTCTACAACTTAGATATAGTTAAAATGAGCAAATACTTTCACTTTAAGTTCCTAGGTTGCAAGTGTCAGATTTTTCAAGCTGGTTAAAGGCATCTGACAAAGCTAAACGACTGCCATCAATGATGATAGCCGGGACCAACGGTTAAACGTATGTCTTCCGAACCACGAAGGAGCTCTTAAGCAAAATTCCTATGTGAAATTCACTGATAATGCCAACTCAAACATAGATTTATGCTTCTGCTTTTCATATCTTAGGGAAAATAGCTTAGTCAGTTTTTTTATCAATGGACTTGTCTTTAAAAGTAATTGACCCATTCGTTTCTAATGGCGTCGCGAGATATCAGGCAAAGTGTGTCCGCGCCTTAAGTCGTAGTTAATATAACAACATTAAGACTATGCAAATTTAGTCTTTGAGCCATTGCAAAGATTTCCAGGCATGCCCGAAGATGTTTGTGTTGACGAAAAACCGCTTCAGGCTTATTGATTTGGCGATAATCGTTTTATTTATTGTGTTTTGACGCCGCTCGCTCTGTAAAAATGGTCTTGTATTTTTTGGTAAAAAGCCTAGGCAACGCCTAAATGGCTTTACTGAATTGAGTTTAGGAACGAGGTTTATGGGCCAATCACATGTTGTATTTAAAAGTCTTTATTATTTTTCTTTATAAATTTAAATTAACTTTACGTCCAAAAAACGGTTTATGAAAATAAAAACGTAGATTTAAGAAATAGGCCTGGTACGTTTGCCCTGTAGTTCCCAGCAGAGTAGTATAGGACCATACCAAAACATCCCGTGGATGTCGTAGAAGACGACTTAAAAACACAAGCTATACAAAGCTTATAAACATCAAAGAGACCTCTTCAACCCGTCTGGCCTACGTGGATAGTGAATGCCAAATCATCTGACTGATCTGGATAATATCTGGGAGTACAGAGTGGGTCATGCTCCTGCAGTGGAGGCTAAAACCTGATGATGATGATTGGTACGTAAAGCTGAACTTACATAATAAAATAATGTACAGAAGACATTACGAGGTCACCGTTAGGTATTAGTAGTAGTACTCGTACTTTTTTGTAATTTTGGTATTTAAATCAAAGTATATTTATTAATAACAATTTCTCTAACGAGGGTATCACCACTGCTGCGGGTGGTACCTGACTTAAAAGATATCCATACCAATTTAAATCGGGAATTTCGCTAGCGCAATGTGTACCTTTAAGCCGCATACAATTCGGATTACATTTTTCACTAGGTTTTAGTTATTTTTTTGATATCAACTATGCTAATTATGTACATAAATGTGTAAGTAGGTAACAATAAAGTTTTATTTTCAACATTAAATTGCTCGTCTACGTAATAATTAAATTTATTTTGTGCCGTTTTATTTTATTCGCGTTAAAGGAAGGTATCAGCGTCTAAATATAAATAAGGTTAATTACACAACAACACTACCAGGTGGGGTCAAATTAATGATCTCAGGGGCCCTCCCTAACGTGATGAACTAATGAATATTTGATTTGTGAACAATGAACCCGTCTCGTTGTCATGGGATTCTCGTACATAAACGAGTCTTTTTCTTCCTTGGGAAATGCAGTCGCCGTGTGGTTCCCGGCAGAGTAGAATAGGACCACTCCAAGTCTTCCCGTGGATGTCGTAGAAGGCGACTAAGGAAACACAAGCTAAACAAAGATTATAAACATAAAAGAGAACCTTTCGACCCGTTTGGCCTGCGGAGAGTGTAGGCTAAAGCCTCTGACTGCTCTGGTAATAGCATAGAGAGGATTGTGATCATGCAGTGGAGAAAATAACTGAACTGGGATTACTATAGTATGTGTGTACAAGTGTGTCCTTGTAATTTTTTTAACAAAACTTATTTGTGAGTGTATCCGCGCGTATAGATACTTTTTGTATTAAGTTTTCTGATAATAGGGATGATAATTTTGGAGCAAAAGTAAACGCAGTGATCTGGTTCAATGTTGAAAAACGAGTATAATGAATTCAAATTTACATAGGTCAGGGAATAAGGTAGTGGGAACAATTAGACCAATGGTATGAGCATACAGAGAGATTTGGGCGCGTTTATTGGCCGCCCACGCAGCGCCCGTCACGTGATGAAGATGGGCGGATGATGTGCGTGTCTTCCGTCAGGGGGCTCCACCGCAGCAGTGTTGCCATTGCGTTAACATGCCCGCGGCCTTGAAAGCATCAGCTTTAAAAAGTGTTTTCGTCTTTTTCGTTGTTCATCGTCAGAGGGCAGATTTTGACGTATGGGCGTCTTATAACGCCTGACGATGTCTGGATGTCCGCAACACGAGCGATGCCATCGTTTCCAAATATGTTGCTGACGACTCGACCCAGCTGCCATTTTAGGGGAGGAAGGTTATTGTCTTTCACGACTACGAGGGTGTTCGGTTGCAGATCAGCTTTGTTCTCTCTCCATTTTATGCGTGTCTGAAGTCCGGAGATGTATTCCTTTGACCAGCGAGACCAGAATTGTTGTCGGCACTGCTCCACCTTCTGGTAGCGGTTGAGTCGATGTAGAGGAGCGTCCTTGATGTCCTCATTGTAGACCGGTGAGGTGAGTGGACGTCCTATCAGGAAATGTCCAGGGCTGAGAGGTTGGTAGTCCACCGGATCTGTAGATAGCGGCGTCAGCGGACGGGAATTGAGTATGGCCTCAATCTGCGTCAGCACCGTAGTAAATTCCTCGAAAGTGAGATGAGCATTGCCTACCACTCGGCGCAAATGATATTTGCATGATTTCACCCCCCCTTCCCACAGACCCCCGAAATGCGGGCCGGAAAGAACAATAAAAGAAAATTTGACATTTTGACTTCGCGCGTATTCTATAATATTTGCGCTACATTTTTCAAGAAACTGAGCAAAATCATTTCGTAAACCTACAAAGTTTCGACCGTTGTCCGAAAATATTTCGTATGGCTTTCCTCGTCGCGAGATAAAGCGCTTGAGAGCAAGTAGATAAGCGTCAGAAGTAAGGTCACTAACTAGTTCCAAATGAATTGCTCGTGTAGTGAAACAAATAAATAAACAAATGTAACCCTTGACCAATTTTGCTCCTCTACCCTTACGGTTTAGGGTGAAAATTGGGCCTGCGTAATCAACCCCAACGAAAATATTTGGAAAACCGCTAGCCGTCACGCGTTCCTTGGGAAAATTCGCCATAAGAGGACTTAAAGTCTTACCCCTGAGGCGCATACATTTAACGCATTTATGAGTAGTCTTGCGAGCCAAGTTTCTACCTGAGACGGGCCACCACTCTTCGCGAATACGGTACAGGAGAGCCTGTGGACCTGAATGCAGAGATTGGATATGTTCATATCTGAATAACAAAATAGTAAAATGGTGTTTACTACATAAGAGTACAGGATGTTTTTGACTGTAATCTAAATCGGAAGAATTCTTTATTCTGCCACCCACACGCATTACATGTTGAGCATCCATGAACAAACTTAGACTAGCGAGTTTGTGTTTTGGTTTGAGACCCTTTCCATTTTTTAGTGACTCGTAGGTATCTGTAAAAGATTCTCTCTGAGATAGCTTAGCGAGCGTGCTACCTGCATTCCGCAACTCATCGACAGTGATCGCGCCCGACAATCTACTTGTCGAGTTGCGCGCGTTATGAATGAAACGAAAAACATAAGCTGCGGAACGTATCATGCGATTGTATTGAGAGAATCGGTGAAATGGGAATAATGACTCGACTTGACCATCATGGGTTGTTATCATTAATGAGTTGGCCAAATTTGGTTTGAGCTCAGGCAACTCAGAAGGCGAAATATTTGTATTTATATGCAGATTATTAGGTAAATTATGTTCGCGTAAAAACTCAGGACCGTTCCACCAAAGATCTGACAAAGATAAGTCCTTTAAATGAACGCCCCGCGAAACCAAATCAGCAGGGTTTTCCTTACCACTTACATGTCGCCACGTAAATTTACTCGTCAAATCATGTATCTCAGCGACTCGATTTTGAACAAATGTTTTTAGCAAGTTTGGAGGCATTCGTAGCCATCCTAAAACAATGGTGGAATCCGTCCAAAATAAGACGTCATCGATCGGACGAGTAAGGGAATCGCGAACCTTATCGTAAAGCCTAGCGCCTAGGAGTGCCGCTGTCAATTCCAAACGCGGTATGCTAATTGGAGAAATTGAAGCTACTTTTCCCTTTGAAATAAGCAATCGCACCATCACGTTGTTATCTTGTATAGTACGCACATATATGCATGCACCGTAAGCCGTTTGCGATGCGTCGGTAAATACGTGCAATTCTGTTGTCGACGGATTGAATAGGAAAGCATGCCTAGGTATAGTTATATTTGCCAGATAAGGCAGCCCGTCGAGAAACCGGTTCCATGTTCGCGCGACGTCAGGCGGCAGCGGGTCGTCCCATTGTAATTTTAATAGCCATAGTTTTTGCAAAAGCACCTTACCTATCATAACAAATGGACTTAATAAACCCAAGGGGTCGAAAATTTGTGAAACGACAGATAAAATTATGCGTTTGGTGATAGGTTGATTACTTTGATTTTGGACAAGTGTCTTGAAATAAAGTTGGTCAGTTTCATTGCAAAAACTTAGACCCAATGTGCGACATTGACTTTGTTCACCGAGATTCAAGTCCTTGAACGTGCTCGAATCTAAGGAACCGCATGTGTTAGTTTCCATTTTGAAATTAAAATTCCATTTGTGTAGTGGAAAACATCCAGAACTTAATAAATCGACCGCGCCTTTACAATTTTTGATTAAAATCGTTTTATCATCATCTGAAGTCAATAGATCATCTACATACATATCATCACGGATTAGCCTTTTGACCTTGAGGTCAGTACACTCATCTGCCAGCTGCTTTAAGCATCTGACACTCAAATACGCTGAGGCAGCTTGGCCGTATGTTACAGTATTTAATTGATAAATCTGGAGAGGCTGTGACGGTTCCTCACGCCAGATGATGAGCTGAAGGTCTCGTTGTGTGGGTGAAACAAGCACCTGCCTATACATTTTTTGGCAATCACAAATAGCGGTGTACCTGAACTGCCTGAATCGCAAAAGTATGGCTAACAAATCTCCTTGAATAGGAGGCCCTACCATTTGAATGTCGTTCAAGGATTTTCCACTACTTGTTAATGCACTAGCGTCGAAAACGACACGAAGTTTTGTCGTTGTACTGTGTTCGCGAAAAACGCCATGGTGTGGTGTAAAGAAATGTGACTTAGAATAGTCACTGACTTGAGTCATATGACCTAACGCAATATATTCTCGCATGAATTCGATATATAATTTTTTATAACTATCAGGTGCGCGTGATAACCTGTTTTCTAATGATAAGAACCGACGTTCCGCCTGGGGAAATGATTCACCTAAAACCTCAGGTGATTCTTTAAGAGGAATTTGTACACAAAATCTGCCCTCACCATTGCGTGTGGTAGTGGTAGCAAATATATGTTCACAGGCTCGCTCCTCATCTGTGCGCGTATCCAGAGGCTTAGGTAGCTCCTCGAGCTCCCAAAACTTGCGTAATTGTAGGTCAATTGATTGAGAGAAGTTACACTGAACATGTCCATCCTTGCGCGTATTATGATGGATGGGACCAGAAATAATCCAGCCTAACTTCGTATTTTGTAAAAACGGACCATTTGGCAAACGCATCCTGCCATCGATTAGCAAGTCCCAAAACTTGTCCGCCCCTATCAAAATATCAATTTTTTGAGGACCTAAATAATTAGAATTTGCCAGCTGTACATGGTCAGGAATCCTGAACTGTGCGGTTTGTTCATGCATGGCTGGCAATGTAGCCGTGATTTGTGGTAGAACATAGCAATTGATACGCGTTGAATAGGCATTAAAGCGCGATTTAATTTCAATATTACAAGTTTGCGTCGACTGTGATACTGAATTACCTACTCCTCGTATCTCAAGGGTGGACTGTAACAATGGAATATCTAAAAGTTTGCAAAGTGACTGTGTGACGAAACAATTTTGTGACCCACAATCAAGTAAAACGTATGCGGAATGATAAATATTATTTTTTCCTAAGACCTCGACCAACGCAGTAGACAAAAGGACAGGCATACTTGCGCATTGTATACTTGTGTGAGTGTTCGTATGGACATTGCTAACTGGAATATCACTTAGTTTTTTATGACAAAGCGGAGCATGGGAGGGGCTGTGCGAGCCATCCGCGGAGGTCGACTGCAGTCGGTCAGTATGGCACGCCTGTGTACTTGCATTGCAACTAGATGTGATATGCGTATTCGGATGAATAAGTGTGTTGTGTTTTAAATTGCATTGCCTACACGGACCGAAGCGACAATCAACCACCGTATGACCGGAACGCAAGCAGTTCTCACATAACTTGTGATCACTTAAAAACTTCATCTTGGTTGGTAAATCCGAATTTAGAAATTTTGTGCAAGAATAAATTGGATGTTTACCCTTGCATATCAAACAAGCTTTATGTGAGAATCGCTCGGAAGACTGCGGCTTGTTGGAGGACACATTGCACTGTGATAAGTGAGACTTTGTGTGCGTGCTAGGTTTTTTAGAATCTAAATTACTCTGATTATCCTTGCTGTGCGATAGTGCTAATGTTTCCAACAAGTCAGCCCTGTCCTTGAGGAAATTGAGTAATTGATTAATCGTTAACTTAACTTTAGAATCGGAATTCGACAATAATACACCTTTGTGCTGCTCCCACTCGCGCTCGGTGGTTTTATCTAACTTAGTGACCACGATATAAATGAGTAGCGTATCCCAGTGGTTCGTAGGCTCACCTAGGGTGTTTAGGCAACGCAGGTTATTAATTACGGTGTCTATGAGCTTGCGTAATAGTGAAGGTGACTCTTTAGTCAGCGCTTGTATAGAAAATAATGCTTTGACGTGACTTTGTACTAACAACCTAGCGTTATCGTATCTGTTTAAGAGGAGCTCCCATGCAATTGCGTAGTTGGCAGAAGAAAGTTCTATAAAGTTATATATCACTTATTTCAGTGGAATTGTGGACCAGTGAAATAAATGTGTCCCTATAATGAAGCCAAGATTCCATTTGACCGTCGAAGGACTTCAAAGAAATGGTAGGTAATTTTATGGACGAATGTTTATTAGAACAGCTGCCATGAGTGCAAGATTTGGAACCATTAGTGACCTCATTATCAGTCAGAATAAATTCAGCTCGAGCTAGTGTTCGGTAATAACTATCCTCAAACTGCTGACGTTGATCTAATTGCTCATCAATGTCGCTACTGGAGATATTTTCCTCAATTTTAGATTGAATTTCGTTGAATTCGGAGAATAAACTACTAGCGCCCTTTATGCGTAATTTCAAATCTATTTTGGATGTTGAATCAGAGGTCGTAATATTAACGGTCGTTAAGAAATTTGAAAATTTGGTGAGTCTACCTTTTATGATACCCCGTTTTTAGGGTTCCGTAGTAAACAAGGAACCCTTATAGTTTCGCCATGTCTGTCTGTCTGTCTGTCTGTCTGTCTGTCTGTCTGTCTGTCCGTCCGCGGTTTTACGCAGAGACTATAAGTACTAGAAAGCTGTAATTTGGTGAAGGTATGTATATTGATCATGGCAAAAAAGTGGTAGAATAAAACCTTGAAAAAAAATTTTTTTTAGTGTAGCTCCCATACAAGTAAAGTGGGGGAGTAATTTTTTTTCTCTATTTACCCATCGTGTGGGGTATCGTTAAATAGGTCTTTCAAAAATATTGTGAGGTTGACAGGACCATTTTTCGATTTAGGGATCCGTTTCCGAAATATTTGGTTTTTAAGTGCGAATTTTTGTTAGAGGTAAGTGTCCCCCCCCTCTATCTGCTAAACGGTTATATATAGATACGTGAAAAAAATTACAGCAGTAGTATATATACTGAAGTTGAAAGGAAAACTATCAGAGCTGAGTACTAAGTACAAACTAAAAAGTTATAGGCAACCAACTTATAAACTGTAAAATTTCATACTATTTTCATTGTTAGATGTTTTTGGTCGTTAAACTGTAAGGTGCGAGTGTGAATAGTGTGAACTCAAAGTTGTCATTCGCAACTACGGAACCCTACACTGCGCGTGGCCCGACACGCACTTGGCCGGTTTTTTCACTAGATCACGAATGATTTGCTCAGTTTTGTCATCGGAACTGTATCTGTAAGGAGACCTATCGCGAGACTTAGAGGAAGTCTCTTCCCTATCATCGGACATTAGTGGCATTTCGGTGTTCTATGAGTAGATGAGGTACTTACGTGCAAATATCGTATGCTGGGACGAATGCAGCTTGTGCTAGCGACGGCACTCAGCTGTAATAGACCCTGGGTAATAAGCAACACTCACCACACTCACTGGAATAAATTGGGCACTTTGCAGATATCCTTAGCTGCTGGTTCCCGATCCGGCTCGAAGGACCAAACGATGTATCCGCGCGTATAGATACTTTTTGTATTAAGTTTTCTGATAATAGGGATGATAATTTTGGAGCAAAAGTAAACGCAGTGATCTGGTTCAATGTTGAAAAACGAGTATAATGAATTCAAATTTACATAGGTCAGGGAATAAGGTAGTGGGAACAATTAGACCAATGGTATGAGCATACAGAGAGATTTGGGCGCGTTTATTGGCCGCCCACGCAGCGCCCGTCACGTGATGAAGATGGGCGGATGATGTGCGTGTCTTCCGTCAGGGGGCTCCACCGCAGCAGTGTTGCCATTGCGTTAACAGTGAGATACTATCGAGTGACTCACGTGTGAAGTCAGCTACAGGCCAACATGTATCTAATCTCATCTGGAGCTCTTCCTCAGGGCGAATATGAACCGAGACGCGCGCATTAAGGGCGTATACTAGCAGTATTTTTTCAATATGGTTTCCATGCAAATGTATTTCTTGATTTTCTCGCTGAAAACTGATTCTAGAGCCACCATTCTTTTTTCATAAAATCTAGTACTAAAATAGAATTGCCCCTATTTTTTTCAAAAAAACTGTTTTTGTACAATTTTTTTTCTTTTAAACAGGTTTTTACAAAAAAATGAAACATAGGGATATACCTATTTTAGTAATAGATTGTATGTTAAAATAATTGTGCCTCTAGAAGCAGTTTTCAGCGAGAAAATAAAGAAATATATTTGTATGGAAAACGCACTGCTAGTATACCCTCTTAAGTCGTCCCAGTCCGCACTGATGTTAGGCCTCGGCAGCTTTGGCGACGCGGATTATGTATATTTTTTGTCAATTACGATTTACATACACAGACACAATTACGCTCTAATCCCTTGCGGAGCAGACGAAACCCAAGGTAACAAAACCCAAAGGTCACGTTTAGCGTGTTACTGAGCGTTAAGGTGGAAAGCGGAATCACAATAGTGATAGGTTGCTAGCCGCATTGCTATTGGCGTGAGTCGTAAGATTTTTGCCCAAGCACTTTACCAGCTTTGCGGCGTGGGAAGAAAAGCAGCTGGTACAATCCATGATTTTCCTTCTCTCCCAAACCAGCATGGAAGAGTACGTTTTACAGCATATGTTGGCCACTTACACATACGAAAAAACGAAAAAACAAAAAAAAAAAAAACAGCATATGAACAAAGCTTTCGTGATAATAAATAAATATATACGGACAAATCACACAGATTGAGTTAGCCCCAAAGTAAGTTCTTAAGTATTAGACTTGTGTTATGGGATAATAACTCAACGATACTATATTTTATAGCAAATACATATATAGATAAACATCCAAGACCCAGGTCAATCTGAAAAAGATCATTTTTCACCTTGACCTGACCGGGGATCGAACCCGGGACCATTCGTGTCACAGGCCGGCGTGTTGACCGCTGCGCCACGGAGCTCGTCAAGGATAGAGAATACGAAGCAACTCAAGAGGAAGAAGGCGACCGTCAAAGCGATGGTCTGACGATATCTGACGACATGCAGGGCATGGCTGAATGA
This sequence comes from Rhodophaea formosa, assembly GCA_963082605.1. Classification (NCBI taxonomy): domain Eukaryota; kingdom Metazoa; phylum Arthropoda; class Insecta; order Lepidoptera; family Pyralidae; genus Rhodophaea; species Rhodophaea formosa. Next base: position 3,513,441 of record OY720219.1, read on the forward strand.
GACGGGCACAAGACCGCCAGTCATGGTTGAAATTGGAGGAGGCCTACATCCAAGACTGGATTTGATTGGGCTTTGAATGATGATGATGACAAAGGATACTTTTCAGATAAAAGCGGATAGATAAAGTCACAGGCAAAAAAGGACATATATACAATATCGTGAAAAAAATGCTAATTAATTAAATTAAACTAAAATAAACTAATTACATATTAAATAATTATGAAAAATTAACCTAAAACTAAACACCTTAAAAAATATGATAAAATACCTAAAATATATTATTAAAAGGAGTCCCTTTAGGCAAGGTTCCAAAGATACTGGCAGCATTCCCCCTTTGAATAGCGAGACTAATTCTTTGTCCGAGGTAGCTGCCAGCTCTTCGGTCACCTGTGATGTCGACTAACCTTTTTGCTATTTCCTTAAAAAGGCTTGTAGCGCTAGGACCCCACGGACCAAGGGTCTCGACACCGAATGGGACAAAATCATATTCGGAGCCTAGACCCCTGTATTTAGAAAAAATATTTACAAATATTGCTCCGTAAAAATTGTTCGGTACACTTTCTCTAAACGACGCTCTCGCGTAGTGACGTAACTAAGAAAATGAAGATCTCGCATCGCGTGTTTAGTACACCTTAGCCATAGAGCAAACGTGTTACACAGATCCTTCAATATAATTTATAACCAGAAATAGAGCTAATTTTTCGATTCAGATATGAAGAAGAATTTGATACTTTCTTTTTACGTCATGCAATGTGTGCGGGGATATTGTACAAATTTCGTGAGCAGCAGCATGTTAGTAAATTTAGCAGTCACACAAGATTACAAAGAAACCTCCATAAAGACTTTTAATTTTTGCATCAAACGTCAATTGCTCCAACCTTTGTTTATCGCAGACAAGATTTTTCCAATTTCGAAAAATGTTACTTACATCAATATATAAAGCATCTTTTTTCCGTATTTCTTATAGATATTTGCCTTCATTATTAATAAAGATTAGTTTAAGCAAACAAGCTTAAATATGAAACTTAGGAACTTAGCGACGACTCCAGTTTCACATAATTTCAAAATATCAAAAAGAATAATGTTCAAAAAGATTTTTTAAATTTTTCTTTAACTATTACATAATTTATTCATTATATTCGTAAGTACTTACTGTAATATACATATTTCATGTGTTGGATCTCTGTTCCACGTACTCTATAGTGAGCTAACTTTATGCGATCGTCGAGCGGTCGTCCACCTGAGTTACGATCTCTGAGGGCTATTTCCCTTCGAGACTGTGTTGCAGAGCCTTAAGTGAATTAGCTGCAACATTGTGTTTTATTCCGTGCTGTTACGAGCCGAAAGCGGTTGGAGTGGAGTGTAGCACGAATTTGTAAATAGGGTACTTCGCAGCTGGGATATTAGACTTACGACAAATTGTTGATTTGTTTATGAAATAAGGAAGAGGAGTCATTATGGAAACCCGGCTTTGCTCACACTTTGTTTAGTCGGATATACCGACAACTTTCGATCTTTTACGAAGATCATCGCAGCGAGTGTTAGGGGTTCAAATAAGCGAATTATCATAAAAATAATTTTGATCATTTTTTAGTCTCTTCCACCGCAGGAGTACAATCCTCTCTACCAGAGCCATATAATAGCCACAGGAGTCAGAGAATTTTGCCTTCAATCTCGTCGCTGGCCAGACGGGTTGGAAGAAACGAATACTGTATTATTTTCGAGTGCTGGATCTCTGTTCCACGTACTCTACAGTGAGCCAAGTTTATGCGATCGTCGAGCGGTCGTCCACCTGAGTTACGATCTCTGAGGGCTATTTCCCTTCGAGACCGTGTTGCAGAGCCTTAAGTGAATTAGCTGCAACATTGTGTTTTATTCCGTGCTGTTACGAGCCCTAAGCGGTTGGAGTGGAGTGTAGTAGAATTTGTAAATGGGGTACTTCAGAGCTTAGCTGGTGTGTTGATTTGTTTAATATAAAATTAGGAAGCGGAGTAATTATGGAAACCCGGCTTTACTGACGCTTTATTTCGTCAGATTTGCCAACTAGTTTCAGTCTGCGACGAAGACCATCATTGAGGCGTGTGATAGGCATGCGAATAACTACTGTAATAAAATTCGAATGTCATGTTTGCGTCAAGACTAACTCTCATTAAAATTACTGTTAAGCCGCTCCTATAGTAACACTAGCGCCACTCAGCAATTTATTCTTTTAATACTAAATTATATCGAATTTTAAAAATCTAACGAGTACATAACTAGTAAATTACTTGAAGTATTCTTATATTCATCTTCACTAATATTCGTTTGATAAAATAAGAGAAAAATAGGTTAACGCCATAGATATCAGAATATTGTTAACGCCAAAAGTGGCCACTTTTGGCGTTAACCGATTTTTCTCTTTAAATATGGCACTAGTAAATTATTTGTAATATACAAAAAATACAATAAGTAATTTAGTAGTTTTGTACTTGTTAGATTTTTAAAATTCGATACAATTTATGATTTAAGGAATTTAATTGCTGGGTGGCGCTAGTGTTACTATAAGAGCGCCTTAATATCAGTAATTTACTTCTAATAAAGATATAAAGTATATTACAAGTACGTATCTTTTGAAATTGCCAATAGTGCCAGTTGTTCGCGTTTTCTCAGCTATATCTTACGCTGTAGATAATAATAATTTTTATTTCAGACAAAAAAAACATCCATATTTTGTTAGTATGATCTTAACCTATGTAAGTATTTTCAATTTAATTATATTAATTCAAATCATAATATAACTGTGAGATCACTCAAATGAGTCTGTTTTTATACAAGTGATTGCTCTTCTTACAAAACATGCCCACAGTGGAGACGTATATCTATCAGCTATGTAGAGTAACTGTCATAATTTTTTTCTATTAATATCCATAATATTCTTCAAATAAAGATATATTCTACTACTTATATTACAAGTCCGTATCTTTTTAAAGTGCCACTAGTGCCAGCTGTGTCCGTTTTCTTAGCTATATTTTACGTCGTAACTACACGACAAGATTAATTCTCATTAGATGTTACTGTTAATATCAGTAATATCCTTCCAATAAAGATATATTATTACGTATAAAACAAGTCCGTATCTTTTCAAATTGCCAATAGTGCCAGCTGTTCGCGTTTTCTCAGCTATATCTTACATCTTACGCGACAAGAGTAACTTTCATAATTTTTTTCTATTAATATCCATAATATTCTTCGAGTAAAGATATATTCTACTACGTATATTACAAGTCCGTATCTTTTCAAAGTGCCCCTAGTGCTAGCTGTTTGCGTTTTCTTAGCTTTATTTTACGTCGTAACTAACTACACGACAAGATTAATAATTCTCATTGTTAATATCAGTAATATCCTTCCAATAAAGATATATTATTACTTATAAAACAAGTCCGTATCTTTTCAAATTGCCACTAGTGCCAGCTGTTCACGTTTCTCAGCTATATTTTACGTCGCGACAAGTCTGGCGCCATTATTCCAGCATTGAGCACATGCTCAGTAATGGCGAACATTTCTATTAAGATTTAGCCGAAATTGTGAAGTTTTATGAAAAATGTGCAGTTTCATATGGAAGCCCATTACAGACGGAATTACTACCGACATAAATTAAAGTCTGTGTTCTCCTTTCATACGAAACTGCTATCAGAGTGAAAGGAGCCCCGTTTTCACTCCTTCATCCCAAAAAATGCCCCCATTTTTTTAAATCTCTCTGTACAACATGGTGTCAATCATTCTGGCTGTGTTATGCCGTTGGATAGCTATTATCGTTTTGTGAAAAAGCACCCTTAGGATACTTTACTTTTTACTTTTACATTAGCGTTAAAAATTTTGATGAAGTTTATACACTTCCAGGTGGGATCGATTTAATGTTTTCCAGGGACCTTACTAGCGCAAAGAACTGATGAATCGTTTATTTGGGAACAAAAAATTGTCTTGCTTTCGTAGAAGTAATGTTGAATTATACTTGGAATACCGGCTTTAATTTTCAGAATATAAAATGTATGTGTCTTACCAAGAGCAAGAGCTAAAAGATACTAACATCTTAAGCAATAGGACGGTTGGTGTCAAGACGGCAGCTGTATCAAAATAAACGTCTAATCGTTTTCACAGCTTTAATAATAATAAAAAACCGGCCAAGTGCGTGTCGGGCCACGCGCAGTATAGGGTTCCGTAGTTGCGAATGACAACTTTGAGTTCACACTGTTTAAACTCGCACCTCACAGTTAAACGAACAAAAACATCTAACAATAAAGATTGTATGAAATTTTACATTTTCCAGTACATTTTATAAGTTGGTTGCCTATAACTTTTTAGTTTGCACTTAGTACCCAGCTCTGATAGTTTTCCTTTCAACTTCAGTATATATACCACTCCTGTAATTTTTTTCATGTATCCATATATAACCGTTTAGCAGATAGATGGGGGGGACACGTACCTCTAACAAATATTTGCACTTTAGAACCAAATATTTCGGGAACGGATCCCTAAATCGAAAAATAGTGTTCTCAACCTCACAATATTTTTCAAAGACCTTTTTAACGATATCCCACACGATGGGTAAGTAGAGAAAAAAAATTACTCCCCCACTTTACTTGTATGGGAGCTACCCAAATAAAAAATTTTTTTAAAGATTTATGGGGTGCTCCATAGACATGGAGCTCTTATGTTAATACTCCTGGGGCGGTGTGCTCCCGCCTCGATGTAGTTAATAGAAAGCAAAGGTCTTACCGCTGTCCTCCGTAGCTTGTGTAAGTATGGTAGTTCCTGGACTATTTATCCAGAAGTACTTAGCGTTGGTTTGCCTGGTGATGGGTAAGCAGGGTGCAGATGTAAAGGCAGCAGGTGAAAGATACCGATTTATTACACAACACTTAACACTACCACACAGGTTATAAGGAAGGTGCACAGTTTAAGCGAAAGTCTTAGAAAGTACTTAGGTATAGCGGATAGCAAGGCAGATACTTATTCGTGAAATCCACAAGCTCTAATAACAGCCAAACAATAGAAATTTGCGAGATGCGCCGGCGACGGGCGACGCAGGTTTCGCGCCCGAGCGACATTCAAGACTGACTCACGATCCCCGGCAAACTCGCGTCGAAGCTGGCGCAGGTAACGTTGCATGAGGTCCGTAAAGCTAGGGACCCACGTAATGATCATGCCTACCTAATACATTTTATCTTGTGAATAAACTATGATCTGAGTATCCACTATATTTTATTTTATGTATTTATGAATATAGAAGTTATGTACATAAGTATTTATTGTATATTTACTTATTATAAGTTAAAATACCGTGAGATAAGATCGGCCAGCTCGCGGCTAGTTACGATTATGTGATCCTTACCTTAATGCAGGTATGCGGCTGGCCGGCGATCCTTTAGTCAGGGAGATGTACTTGTTTCTTACTAATTATGTTGTGTATGATTTATGCAAGCTATAGAAAATAGTAAGTAAGTTATATTTAAATTATAGTTATAGAAATATTTTAGGTTATAGTTGCACAAGTAGTTTTAGGCTAAAATTATAATGGTAGTTTTAGGTGATATTTAAATTATTAAATTAGTATATGTGATGCAGGTGGGAGAAGCCCACATCACTCCCCCCCGGAGACCGTTACTACGGGCGAAAGAAATTAGGGAAACGAACTATACGTCCAGATCGCGTCTTCTTTACTTGATCCTGCAGCGGGCTATCCGTAGATTTTGGGATGGGATCGGCTGTAGGGTTATTTGAGGGAGGAGGTTCATTTTGAATATTAGGAGTGACGACCGGGGCAGGGGAGGGATCAACTAGTACATAGGCCGGCTTTAGGCGGTCTATTGATACTGTGACTCTTTTACCCTTAAAAAGGATTGTATAAGTTTTGTCTCCTCTTTCGAGCACTTCGTAGGGACCAGTGTAAGGTGGCTGTAACGCGCCACGCAAAGCATCGGTCCTGAGAAAGACGTGGCTCGAGGTGGACAAATCCTTGTAAACAAAAATTTTATCCTTTGCATGTCGCGTGGCTGGCGACGGTCGTAGTTTACCTACGAACTGTCGCAAGCGACATGTAAATTCAGTCACATCCAAGGAGTCTGGTGCTGATGTATGGAAAAATTCACCTGGAAGGCGTAAGGGCTCTCCATACACTAGCTCAGCAGAAGAAGCTTTCAAGCTGTCTCGGTAGGAAGACCTGATACCTAGAAGTATCAAGGGCAGTGTGTCTACCCAGTTGCAGTCCGCATGGCACATGATGGCTGCCTTCAGTTGACGGTGGAAGCGTTCCACCAACCCGTTACACGCTGGATGGTAGGCGGTCGTTTTACGATGTTTGAATCCAATCATTCTTGCCAAGTACTGAAAGAGCGTGGATTCAAACTGTCTACCGCGATCGGTGACTATATCAGTGGGACATCCAAATCTGGATATCCACGATATTAATGACCTTCCAACGGTTTCGGCTGTTATATCTGCCATTGGTGTAACTTCGGGCCAACGTGTAAAGCGGTCTACAACTGTCAGACAGTACTTGTAGCCCTGAGATGGTGGAAGGGGACCCACGATGTCAGCATGTATGAAAGCAAAACGAGCGCGAGGGAGATCATATGTGCCCAAAGGAGAAGACACATGACGATTTACTTTCGCTCGTTGACATGCAAGACATTGACGTGACCATTCTCGACAGTCTTTGCGCATTCCGGGCCAGACAAAGCGTTCGGCTACAAGTTTAGTAGTTGCATCTGCGCCCGGGTGGCTAAAACTATGAAGGCTGTCGAAAATTTGTCTACGCAGAGGTTGTGGTACAAAAGGTCTAGGCGATGGAGTACTTAAATCACAATATATCTCCGTACTACAGTTCGCGACTTTAACCTTCTTGAGACGGAGTGAAAATTCACCGTCAAGATACTGCAACAATTCTTGATCGAGAGTTTGATGCTGAGCAAGTACATCCAGGTCAATGCTCATTCGCAGTTCGTCGACTCGGGACAATGTATCGGCGACAACGTTGTCTTTGCCTGAAATGTGCCTGATATCGGTCGTGAACTGCGCAATGAAATCTAAATGACGGTATTGACGAGGCGAACAGTTAGCTTTTCGCTCACTAAAGGCATAACTAAGGGGTTTGTGGTCCGTATAGACCACAAAATGCCTCGCCTCCAACATATGGCGAAAGTATTTTATGCTTTCGTATATGGCCAGTAACTCGCGGTCATATGGCGAGTACTTTTGTTGTGACGGGCTTAGTTTTCGCGAGAAAAACGCGAGAGGTTGCCAGGCACCGTCATGCCATTGCTGCAAAACTGCACCCAAAGCCAAATCAGACGCATCTGTTACCAGGGCGAGTTTGGCATCGCAGTCTGGGTGTGCGAGTAATGCGGCATTAGAAAGAAGATCCTTACACTTTTCAAAGGCGGTAAGAGTGTCGTCAGTCAGATTGACGGGATGTGATGCTTTTACTGAACCAGACAACAATGCGTTTAAAGGGGCCTGAATAACAGCAGCATTGGGCAGAAATCGCCGGTAAAAGTTTACCATGCCTAAGAAACGCCTGAGTTGTCTGATAGTTTTAGGTGGTGGAAAATCGAGAATGGCTTGTACTTTGGCTTTCAAAGGCTTAGTGCCAGTCTCAGAAATGCTATAACCTAGAAACGCGACTTCTTTTGCGCCAAAAACACACTTAGGGACGTTAATAAGGACGCCATATTCCGCCATCCTAGTAAAAAGTTGATGTAGGTGATGCTCGTGCTCCACTTCGCTGCGCGAAAACACTAAAAAGTCATCTAAATAATCGTAGACGAAATCCAGGCCTCTTACCATTTCATCAACAAAACGCTGGAAAGTTTGCCCGGCGTTTCTTAATCCAAAGTTCATAACTGGGAATTCAAACAGACCGAATGGCGTGGTGATAGCCGTCTTCGGTATATCCTCCGCGCTAACAGGAATCTGATTATAGGCTTTAACCAGATCGATGGTTGAAAACACTTTGCATCCAGCGATAGAATGAGCGAAGTCGTGGATGTGCCTAATTGGGTAACGGTCTGGGATGGTTCGTGCATTAAGCATCCTATAATCGCCACAGGGCCGCCAACTGTTATCCTTCTTAGGAGCCAGATGTAAAGGCGAGGCCCAAGAGCTTTGGGAGGGACGGGCTGTTCCATTGTTGAGCATAAGTTCAAATTCTGCCCTAGCAATTTTAAGCTTATCAGGTGCGAGTCTCCGGGGAGTGCAAGATACGGGAGGGCCAGGGGTGGTCCTAATATAATGTACCGTCTCGTGCTTCGGGGTTAATGGCTTGCCTGAAGGGCGAGTGATTTCAGGAAATTTGTCTAAAATTTTGTGATACCGCGTGTCGCCCGTCGCAATTTTTACAGAGTGGACATCAACTTTAGCGGAACAAACATTTGAAGTCAAAGTTGTAGTGTTGTCAATTAATCTTTTGTTACGAACGTCTACAATTAAATTATAATGACAAAGGAAATCCACACCTATAATAGGTTTAGTAACATTAGCGACCACAAAACGCCAAGGAAAATTACGTCTTAGGCCTAAATTTAAATTTAAATCTATGAAACCAAAAGTGTCTATGTTCGTTCCATTGGCTGCACATAACTGATAATTTGTTTTAGTACGACTTTCACGGAGCACTGACCTAGGGTACACGCACAAATCACTTCCAGTATCTATCAGGAATTTCGTATTAGAACCACGGTCGGCGACGAAAAGGCGACTTGCTGCGGCTGGGCAATCGTCAGTCGCCATCAGCGACTGCCCGTGGTGTTTCCCGCCATGTGGTAGTCGCAGGGCTTGATGCAGATTGCAGCTTTCGGACCAAATTTGTGGTGATACCAACAAACAGGGAACTTGCGATAACTGGAGTTCGATCGAGTTCTGGTACGAGAAGATGAACGGCGTTGCGGGGCTCGCGAGCGTCGACCTGTGTCCTGGGACGCACGTGTATGTTTGTCGAGCTTCATTGCAAGGCGTTCGACCATCAACTTCAGTTCAGCGATCTCGCTAGAATGGTTGTAATCGCTACCTGTGCGCGTAGAAGTCGCAGCTACGTTGCAGGGTGACGTTATTTCCTGTATTCTGTCCGCCAGGTCAGCTAACTGGTCCAGAGTATGCGAAAGCTGTGATGCTAGGACTGTCTGAATATTACTCGGCAGACGATTGCTCCAAATTGTCCGGATGAATTCTTCAGGAACGTCTGGCCCGGCTAAATCCTGCAAGTGTCTCAGAAATTGAGAAGGCTTCCTGTCTCCGAGCTCTTCATGAGTAAGTAATTGCTTTACCTTTCTTTCGTGCGAAGCGGAAAGACGTTTGATCAGCTCACTCTTGATCTTCTCGTAACGCTTCTTAGCCGGGGGATTGACAATCAGGTCCTTGACAGCCTTGGCATGCACGATGTCTAAATTGCTGATGACGTTGTTAAATTTGATATTGTCTTCAGTAATTCCAAAATTCTCAAACTGACCTTCAAGAAGAGCGAACCATATTTCTGGATCGTCCGGAGAAAAGGCTGGTACCTTAAGGTTACATTTCCGGGCGTGCGGTGTGTCGCCGGCAGCAACGTGATGCTTTTTGCGGCGCGCCGTTACGTTGGAAGCGCCGCCATTACGCGATGTCGCTGTTGGAGCTGAATCGCTGCTATCCTCGCTCATTGTGTCCTTTTCTGTTGGGTCACCAGTTATGGGGTGCTCCATAGACATGGAGCTCTTATGTTAATACTCCTGGGGCGGTGTGCTCCCGCCTCGATGTAGTTAATAGAAAGCAAAGGTCTTACCGCTGCCCTCCGTAGCTTGTGTAAGTATGGTAGTACCTGGACTATTTATCCAGAAGTACTTAGCGTTGGTTTGCCTGGTGATGGGTAAGCAGGGTGCAGATGTAAAGGCAGCAGGTGAAAGATACCGATTTATTACACAACACTTAACACTACCACACAGGTTATAAGGAAGGTGCACAGTTTAAGCGAAAGTCTTAGAAAGTACTTAGGTATAGCGGATAGCAAGGCAGATACTTATTCGTGAAATCCACAAGCTCTAATAACAGCCAAACAATAGAAATTTGCGAGATGCGCCGGCGACGGGCGACGCAGGTTTCGCGCCCGAGCGACATTCAAGACTGACTCACGATCCCCGGCAAACTCGCGTCGAAGCTGGCGCAGGTAACGTTGCATGAGGTCCGTAAAGCTAGGGACCCACGTAATGATCATGCCTACCTAATACATTTTATCTTGTGAATAAACTATGATCTGAGTATCCACTATATTTTATTTTATGTATTTATGAATATAGAAGTTATGTACATAAGTATTTATTGTATATTTACTTATTATAAGTTAAAATACCGTGAGATAAGATCGGCCAGCTCGCGGCTAGTTACGATTATGTGATCCTTACCTTAATGCAGGTATGCGGCTGGCCGGCGATCCTTTAGTCAGGGAGATGTACTTGTTTCTTACTAATTATGTTGTGTATGATTTATGCAAGCTATAGAAAATAGTAAGTAAGTTATATTTAAATTATAGTTATAGAAATATTTTAGGTTATAGTTGCACAAGTAGTTTTAGGCTAAAATTATAATGGTAGTTTTAGGTGATATTTAAATTATTAAATTAGTATATGTGATGCAGGTGGGAGAAGCCCACAGATTCTTTTCTACGACTTCTTTGCCATGATTAATATACATACTCATACCAAATTACAGCTTTCTAGTACTTATAGTCTCTGCGTAAAACCGCGGACGGACAGACAGACAGACAGACAGACAGACAGACAGACAGACAGACATGGCGAAACTATAAGGGTTCCTAGTTTACTACGGTTTACTACGGAACCCTAAAAACCGGACAAGCATTGGGACGAGTTGTGGAATTACTCGGGCCACGTGCAGTTTAGGATTCCGTAGTTGCGAATGACAACTTTGAGTTCACACTGTTCACACTCGCACATCACAGTTTAACGACTAAAACATCTAACAATCAATATTGCATGAAATTTTACTTTTTCGAGTATAAGTTGGTTCCCTACTCATTTAACTTTTTAGTTCGTACTTAATACTTAGTCTGATAGTGTTCCTTTCAGCTTTGTTATATAATACTACTGATGTATTTTTTTCTACGTATCCATATAGAACATTTTGGTTGTGGTAGAGCCTCGCTACCAGCGAAAATCACTTGCTAGTAGCATGAATGGGCCGGCTTATCCGGGGAAGTACCACACTCTCACAGAAAATTTGAGTAGTAGCTTTACCGCTGCTATGCTTCGTTCGGTGAGTGAGAGAGCCGGAGGCCCATCTCCCTCTCCCCTCTGGGGAGGAAAAAATAAAAGGCCGGCAACGCTCCTGTGACACCCCTGGTGTTGCAGTTGTCCATGGGCAGCGGTGATCACTTCCCATCAGGTGACCCGCTTGCTCGTTCGCCGTCCTATGACATAAAAAAAAGAACAGTTTAGGAGATAGAGGGTAGGTTTGAGGGGAACACTTACCTCTAACAAAAATTTGCACTTTAAAACCAAATATTTCAAAGACAAATCCCTAAATCAAAAAATGGTGTTCTCAACCTTACAATATTTTTATGGACCTATTTAACAATGTCACAATGTGTTAAGGGAAGAAAAAAACGTATAGTTTCTCAGTGAAACCGCGGACGGACAGACAGGCAGACAGTTCCTTGTTTACTACGGACCCTAAAAAGCAGGTCTTAATACCGGACTGCGAAGCATCAAAGCCAAAAACGGATACCCAGTATCATTAACTTAATACTATTTAGGTATATACCTCTATATTCAGTACACGCTCATATAAGTAACAAAGACAATCTAAGTATTACATAAAGGTGAGATAGAGAACTTGTTACCCCGCTCACAAACTAAATCGAACGAAACATTAATACTTAAGCTATCGAGTAATTCAAACTCCCGCTTAGAATTCTAATTTAGTTGGGAGCAACTAAGATAGCGAATGTAATAGAGGCTTAATCTTTAATGCGGGGAGCGAATCGGGCCGAACCGTTTGAGATTCATACTGGCACATTCGCGGTTTTTAACTGCGCCCCCGAGAGCTATGCGCAAAATATAAAGAGTAGCAGATGCGACGTTGGTTGGACGTAGGGTTGCCAGGTCTATAAAGTGAATAGCCGGACACAGCCGCCAGTTAAGCCAGACATTTGGGTTAAAAGGCCCTTAATATTTTACTCGCACTCGTACCTACACGACATTTTTGATATAAAGTAGGCAGCGGTTTGTTGCCATAAAGTCTTCTTAAATTTTATCAATCTTCATAAAAATGGTAAATTTTAAAAAGCCTAACCAAATCCGGATATGCCGGTCTCCGATTAATATAGCCGGACATGCAACAAAAAAAGCCTAACTATGTCGGGCTTTATCCGGACGCCTGGCAACCCTAGTTGGGCGCGCAAATAGGTTTTGGTACGACTCATCTTACATTTTCTTCTTATCCTATCTTAACTCTTGACGCAAAAGGAGAGCTGTTATGTGTTTGACCGCTCTGTGTGTGTCTGTGTGTCAGTCTGTGGCACCCTATCTCTAATAAGAACCGATTTTGATGCGTTTTTAGGGTTCCGTAGTAAACTAGGAACCCTTATAGTTTCGCCATGTCTGTCTGTCTGTCTATCTGTCTGTCTGTCTGTCTGTCCGTCCGCGGTTTTACTCAGAGACTATAAGTACTAGAAAGCTATAATTTGGTATGAGTGTGTATATTAATCATGGCAAAAAAGTCGTAGAAAAAAATCTCGAAGAAAAATTTTTTTTTGGGTAGCTCCCATACAAGTAAAGTGGGGGAGTAATTTTTTTTTCTCTATTTACCCATCATGTGGGGTATCGTTAAAAAGGTCTTTGAAAAATATTGTGAGGTTGAGAACACCATTTTTCGATTTAGGGATCCGTTTCCGAAATATTTGGTTTTAAAGTGCAAAATTTTGTTAGAGGTACGTGTCCCCCCCCTCTATCTGCTAAACGGTTATATATGGATACGTGAAAAAAAATACAGCAGTAGTATATATACTGAAGTTGAAAGGAAAACTATCAGAGCTGGGTACTAAGTGCAAACTAAAAAGTTATAGGCAACCAACTTATAAAATGTACTAGAAAATGTAAAATTTCATACAATCTTCATTGTTAGATGTTTTTGGTCGTTAAACTGTGAGGTGCGAGTGTAAACAGTGTGAACTCAAAGTTGTCATTCGCAACTACGGAACCCTACACTGCGCGTGGCCCGACACGCACTTGGCCGGTTTTTTTATTATTTGTAAGCGGGTTTCTTGGCAATAGTTCGTAGAGCTGTTTAATCAAAATTGATTGAGCTGATACCAAGATTTTGATTGCTAAAATTCTTAATTTGTTTTTCACAACTATCCCACATTTTTTTATTATTATATTCACATAAAAAGTGCTTTATCAGTCAGACATATTTTAGTTTTTAAAAGAGGAAAAGTAGTAATTATAATTTTTATTTTTTCCATTTCAATTTACCAACACAAAATATGTTTTGAAATTGGTTCAGCTTGACGAGTAATATTGTGCCGCATATTTTTGTTTATCTAGTAATAGTCCTGTAAGAGTATTGTTTTTTTTTGTAAATTAAAATATAACAATATGAAATGAAGTGAATTGCACCATTGATCCACACTTTCAGCAATTATAATACCACTGATGAAAAATAGACTATTGCAAGAAACTTACAACACAGCTCTTTTTGACCAGCGGCAAAAAATTGATTTGAACCTAAGGGTGCAAATATGCCGTGTGGTTCCAGACAAAGTAGAGTAGGAACACTCCATGTCTTCCTGTGGATGTCGTAGAAGGCGGCTTAGGAAACACTAGCTAAACAAAGCTTATTAACATCAAAGAGACCTCTCTAACCCGTCTGGCTAACATAAAGAGTGTAGGCTAAATTTTCTGACTGCTTTGGCTAATATATGACTCTGGTACAAAGAGGGTCATGATTCTGCAGTGGAGACTTAAGAAAGACTATCTGTAAATATTTTAATTTATTTTAAGTAGTTTTAATTATTATATTTGTGCTATTAATTTAAAAATATAAAATATAAAAATATAAAATAAATATATTTACAACATAAAAAAAGACTTGATAATTATGATGACAGGTGAAAATATGTAAAACCTCCTTCTACTGCTTACCTTATTTTACGCCGGGTCTATGCGGAGGAGACCCGATAGAAATTTCCTTAGGGACCGGATCGATAGCAATTTAAATGTGCTGATTCCTTGGCACGTAACCGGTAATGAGACGGCGTAATTACATTCAACCTCGGCCGTGGTGATGGCGTTAATTGTGGTGGTAAATACATTTCGTGGTTTTATGGGGTGACCGTTGTTAATAGCACGATGAATGGTTTAAATTCACATCTATGCGAGTTCAGGCAAACAAAGTTGTATACCAGCTGCTTATTCTCTGCCTTACAATATTTAATCAAGCCACTAAACGCTAAAATGCACCTTTATGTGTCCTGTTTGTTTTTCGTATGTGAAAGTAGCCAACTCTGGTTTCAGATTTTTCAAGTTGCCTTAATATAGCTTAACGACTGCCATCAACGATGACAGCCGGGACCAACGGCTTAACGTGCCTTCCGAAACACGGAGGAGCTCGAGATATTTTTATGCCACTTGCGGTCACCCATCCAAGTAGGGACTGCACCAGGGGTTGCTTAACATACGTAAGCGCTCACAGAGCTCACACCCACTGGACCATCGGGCTCCTCGGTCCTCATCATAATTATCATCATCTCAGCCACAAGAAGTCCACTGCTGGAGAAAGGCTTCCTCAAGGATTTTCAATACGACCGGTTCGAAGCGGCCTGCATCCAGCGCTTTCCTGCGACCTTTATCATTGTGTCCCCTTCCCTCCTAATTACGATTCCGTAGTAAACAATAAGGGAACCCTTAGTTTTGTCATGTCCGTCAATCTGTCTGACCGCAATTATAGCAAAGATACCATAATTACTAGTAAGCTTTAATTTGACAGGGATATGTGTTAAATCACGTCGACAAGGTTTTGTTTGTTCCTGCACATATAAAGTGGGAATAAATATTTTTTTCTCGTCAACCCTTTACTGTGGGGTGTCGTTGGATAGACTTTCAAAATTATTGGCGGTGTCTTAATTACTTTTTTATTGCAGAAAGAGCTTATTTTTGTCGTCACCCCCTGCATCATCAGGTTTTTTTTTAGTCTCCACTACAGGAGCACGACTTTCTCTGTACTACCAGAGCCATATATTAGCCAGAGCAGTCAGAGGATTTGACCTATACACTCTCCACGCTAAATGGTTGTTTGTGGATATGTGAAAAAAAGCGGAGCAGTAGCATACTCGTACAATAACGAAATTACATGGAAAACTATCACAAGTTAGTATGGTTCATAATTCAAAGAGTTTGACCGAGTAATAAATTGTCGTGCAACTACGAAAGCCTACACGGCGCATGGGCTGACACGAAAGTGCCCTTTTTGTCGCTTTTAACTTTTGTCTAAATTTCGACAATAAAATCCTTCTGTGATAATGTCAAATGAAGCGAACGCTTAATATAGTATTGTCATAAATGGTCAAAAGGGTCTTGGATGTTTATCTATATAAGTATATGTTATAAAAATATAGTATCGTTGAGTTAGTATCCTGCGACACAAGTTCACAACTTACTGTCGGCCTAGCTCAATTTGTGTGGTATGTCTCTATATAAAAAATAAAAATAAAGGTATCGTTGGCACCCCTGGGGTACGTAGGCCTAAAATGAAGGTATAAACAGTGCCCTTTTTGTAGCCTAGGAAATAATTTGCTAAGACGTTAAATTCATCGATCATTTTCTGAAAAATATTTCCAAAAACTTCTACATCTTCCATTATCCAGCTCCCAATGGAACAATTCGTTCTTACAACAAACCGAAGCTTACAATATTAAACTTAATGTTCTTCAAATTATAGTCGTTCTGTACGGAACTGCGTGATTGTCGCTTTCACTACTTTATGATTCAACACAGATTTATAAAAGCGTTCCTACTTCTCATCATCATCACCATCTATAGTAGGAGCACGAACCTCTTTGTACTACCAGAGCCATATAAGAGCAAGAGCGGTCAGAGGATTTGGCCCACACTGTCCACACTCGCCAGACGGGTTGGAAAGATCTCCTTTATGTTTAACTAGCAGCCCTACCCGGCTGCGCCCGGGCATGTATTATACCTTAAAACCTTCCTCGTGAATCACTCTATCTATTGGTGAAAACCGTATGAAAATCCGTGGAGTAGTTTTTGAGTTTATCGCGAACAGACAGACAGACAGACAGACGCGGCGGAGGACTTTGTTTTATAATATGTACTGATTATGTAATAATGTATATCACATTATTATACATAGATGGAGTTTTTCGGCCACATTGTAAGGAAAGACGGTCACAACATAGAGAAACTGATGGTGACAGGCAAGGTTGACGGAAAACGAACTAGAGGCCGCAGTCCTACGAGATGGACGGACCAAGTACGATCATCTCTAAACACGAACCTACATAAGGTCCTCCACGTGGCAAAAGACCGTAACAGGTGGAGGATTACGTAATTGATTAGAGAGAAGGTGATTTTGCGGGGGAGTCACGACCCTCAGCAATGAGAAATACGACGCGAGAAGGATACATAGATTTAAAAAAAAATGTGGATATAGACAAAAGGACATGCTCATATTACTTCATTTCATCTCAAAATAAATTAAAATAAATCTCAAATTGTAGTTCCAGAAATATCTTCCTACGCAATTCTCCGGGGAACAATTCGTTCTCTCAACAAACCGAAGCGCACAGTATTAATCTATTTAATGTACTTCAAATTACAATCATTCTGTACAGAATTGTCGCCTTAATTCAAATTAACTAAGATTTACTTGATGACTTTTAATTATTGGGCCCGGCTTCATTTCTTATTCTCCCTTCGCTGATGTTTCATTATTGAATTTTATATTTCACCATCTTTTATATTCCAATTTGGGAATATTGCTTTTCTGAGGAATCGTTATGTATGGAGCTTGTTATGGCTGACATTGTTTCAGCTTAGGAAGGAATAATTGACAAGCATAATGTTTGCATGTCTTTATTATATTCAATCAATTCAGAAATAAGTAACTAGAGTATGAAATAATGATATGAAGGATGCGCGAAGTTTTAACGTTGTAAATATATATTCACTTATTATATTGTTTTCAATGCAAGTTTCTATAAAATCTTAACTAATATTATACATGCGAAAGCGAGTTCGTTTGTTTTTTTGTTATGATTTCACGCCCTATCTACTGAACCGATCATCATGAAATTTTACATACACATAGGTTTGGTTCTGAGAAGGACACAGGCAATAAAACACGCGGGCGAAGCCGCGGGCAACAGCTAGTAATTTATATTTAATAATAATAATGAACGGTAGCACAATAGAAATTGAATAAATAATATCTGAAAGAGGGCTCATATTACTAATTTCATCTTAAAATATAGTTCCAGAAATATCTACCCACGCTATTCTCCGGGGAACAATTCGTTCTCTCAACAAACCGAGCGCACAGTATTAATCCACTTAATGTACTTCAAATTTCAATCATTCTGTACATAATAGTCGCCTTAATTCAAATTAACTAAGATTGACTTGATGACTTTTAATTATTGGGCCCGGCTTCATTTCTTATTCTCCCTTCGCTGATGTTTCATTACTGAATTTCATATTTCACCATCTTTTATATTTCAATTTGGAAATATTGCTTTTCTGAGGAATCGTTATGTATGGAGCTTGTTACGACTGACATTGTTTCAGCTCGGGAAGGAATAATTGACGAGTATAATGTTAGCATGTATTTATTACTTCAATCAATTTAGAAACAAGTAGAAGGTGAAATAATGATATGAAAGATGCGCGAAGTTTGCAGTAATAAGATACATATATTGTTTTCAAAGCAAAGTTCTATAACTAACTCAATATTTCATTACAATTTTGAACGATATATTTATGGATTTTTTGATTACATTCAGTACTAAATTCATTTAGATAAATAGTTTTTTACCTGGTAAGTAAGGCAAAAAAATAGGTAATTATCAGGGTACTTTGGCTCAGAAAATTGTCAGGTTTCTATCTACCAACAATTTCACTAACACACCTCCAATAATCTTTTAAATAAACCTGACTAAACGAGTAAACCGATTTTGATGAAAACTAAATGGGAACAAATTTAAGGTACACCCTTCAAAAAACACTTTTTTTACATATCGGTTTATAAATGACGGAGTTATTATAGAAACTACAAACAACAAATAAGTTTAATTGAGAACCTCTTCCCTTTTTGAAGGGGGTTTAAAAATGCTGACCCAAAATCGCGGTCCCAAAGATGTTAATGTCATAAAAAAGTTATAACAATTTCCTGCTTATCTCACCCTACGAACCGAAACCCAAATACGCAATACTCTTGTCGGCAAAAAAGCGGTTCCTTTGTGAATCATAAATCATTTGCCCTCCCGAGGCAAGGCGTCAAACATCCGTATCCGAATTCGCAAAATAATGATCGTCAATTGACGTGCAGTAGGCAAGTTGACCCAATTTGTGGGACCTCTTCCCGCTCGTTTACTCTAGAACAATAAAGGAGAGTTAAAAAGGAGATTTTATGTATATGTGCATTTTTCAGTAAGAGAGGCTATGGATGTGGATTCCTCCTTGGAGAATTAGGAGTAATAAGTTACATATTTGATATCATCATCATATTTTTTAGTCTCGACTACAGGAGCGGGACCCTCTCTGTACTACCAGAGCCATATATTAGCCAGAGCAGTCAGAAGCTTTGCTATTAGTAGTAATAAGTTATTTTTTTAACATGCAATAAGACGGCTAACGAGCAAATCACCTGATGGTAAGTGATCGCCGCCCATGGACAACTGAAACACCAGGGGTGTGACAAGAGGACTTTTATATCAATAGTATTTATTTAATATATATAATATTTATTTATCTCCACACATAGTTCACATAAATCTATAAAACACAAAACATGTGGTAGAGGGAGCAAAATGAATGAAAATAAATCATGTACCTCTAGTTCCTACACTAGGCAGTGCGATATAGGTTTTTAAAGTTTACAACCCACATGTAGCAGAGCTGTGAACTGTGGCAGAGATAATTTCATTGACTTTTACTAATCTATACTGTTATACTTACAATATAAAGAGGCAAGATTTGATATGTTTTTTTGTAAAGTATAATTTCAAAAATTACTGAACTTTTTTACATAACAAGATTATAATTTATGCGGACAAAATGGCCGGAAAATAGCAAGTATACATGTTATCTAAGGGGCAATTATGTTTTTATCATCATTCATCGAAAACCCTAAATATTCATTGATGTATGTTTTTTAGGAAACTAAATACCTCTTGTTATATGTAATTACGTTAAAATAAAAGTTAAACTAAAACTACTATTTACAAATAAAATAGGCCTGGCAGCTCGTTGCCCCGTGGTATCGTGCCCAGAAGGCTGGCAGCATTGCCACGTTGTATGGCAATGCTAATCTTTTGGCCAAAATATAAGCCAGCCCTCTGGTCATGAGACACCTCTATTAATTTTTTGGCGATGGCATTGAATAATTTATGTGCCGAGGGTCCCCACGGCCCTAGAGTTTCAACCCCAAACGGTTCAAATATATAATTGTTGCCAATACATTCATATTTGCGCCGTTTAAGTTTTTCCGCCGCCGCCGCTGCTGTGCCGGCTTTCGATCCTGTGACCGGGAGGTGAGACGTCGCCAGAGTATCGACGCAAGTAGCGTCCCATACCAGGGGCTGCCCCAACCTCCAAGGCACAAGAGTCATCCCATCCGGTCTCTTGCCATCATCCCTAGCCAATCCGTTTGGTTCTAAAACGGATGGCATGTTGACGGTAGCAAGAGCCCGATGGATTAAATTGTTTAGGGCGGTAATTAAGTAATTGTATTTTGTATTATTATGTGTCTTCAAAATTGACAAATCAAAAAGATACGATTATAATACAAACTATGGAAAAAGATACATACTGAGATATAGTAATAATCACTGCTGGTGGTTACCGTTAGAGTAGAATAAGATCACTCCAAGTCTTCCCGTGGATGTAGTAGAAGGCGATGTACGGAACATTAGCTACTCGGCCACCGTGACTCCGAGCGTCAACCATGAGTTTTTACATTTCATTTACGAGAGTAGTATACGGTAACGTTATTATAACGGTCATAGTTTACTATACTTTGTACACCATGAGTACGATTTACCAGAGTAGTTTTCGAATCTCGCAATCGAAAACGACTCAAGGTTAACATTAAGTTAACGAATACGATCCTATGTTTACAGGAACATTTTCTGCGGTATCAGCACCATGAGTTACAAAAGTGACTTAAATTATTAAATGTTACGCGAGACATAATTATTATTATTAAAAACGGTTGCACTCACGTTATATTTAGTCGGTATTGCCGACCGGGTTTCGGCCAATTCAGATGGCCATCTTCAGGGCGAGTATCAAGGTCGTCGCGACGCGGCCGTTCCTTGAGCACAAGAAAATATAACGTGAGTGCAACCGTTTTTAATAATTACAAAAGTGACCTTCGTTTTCTATCGAGTAAGACAATAGTTTACTATTACGAGCCATCGAATAGTTTTAGCTTTAGATCAAATCGTTTATTACTCACGTATATAACTCATGGTTGACGCTGTTATTAGGTATGTATGGCTTTGGTAGTACAGAACGGGCCATACTCCAGCAGTGGAGACTAAAAAAGCCCCGATGATGTCCTTTTTTCCAATGTCCTTTTTTGGTCTCGAAATTAACATAGCAGCATTTTGTCTAAAGCTCAACATCTCTACTCTCTGCACATCGTGCCAAAACCTCTTGTTATTCCGAACACGTTTTTACGTCTTGGAGATAACCGCACTTCATTTTTGAAACGGCGATATAAATAGCCCCCTCAGGCCGAATAAATTTTAAAACCATCGCTGCGTATTAAGCGAGCTATCCACAGATTTGTATATTGGCTAGATAACGCTTTTGCCGTGTGGTTCCTGGCAGAGTAAAATAGGAGCACTCCAAGTCTTTCCGTGGATATCGTAGAAGGCGATTAAGGAAACACAAGCTAAACAAAGCTTAAAAACATGAAAGAGATCTCTTCAACCGGTCTGGCCAGCTCGGAGAGTGTAGGCCAAATCCTTTGACTGCTCTGGGTAGTATTTGACTCTGGTAGTACAGAGAGGGTCGTGCTTTTGCAGTAGAGCCGAAAAAGACCTGAAAATGTAGTTGCCTTTGACGGTCTTTGTGGTGCAAAGGTTAAAACGTAAAGACCTTCGAGTCCAATTCTTAGCACGGGATTCTTCATTTCAACCTAAAGAGAATTGAGGATAATAATGGAGGCTACTGATCGTTAAAGTATTGCTTAGCCATATGGCAGCATGAATGCTGTCATACTAGCGAACCCCAGGCTCCAAAGCACCGAAGCTCAGGACGCAATCAGAAAAATGTTCAGATGAGGAGGGAACGCTCGTTTCTGTTTCTGCAATCATGCATCGAGTTTGAGTATTTCTCTTACTATGAGTGATTTTCTTTTGACACATCCGGGAACAAGACGCGCAGATTAGTAGGTGATTTTTTTTTATGAGCCAGCTTTTAAAAAAACTCAAAAAGTATATTGATTCAAATAAAATAAAAAAAAATGGCTTTTGTTGGTGTGTAATTTCGTCTTTGAATTACAGATAAAATGTGTGAAACTCTGCTTTTATACTAATCAAACCAGGATTATCTTACCTCTATGAATCAAACCCTCAAGCGGCATCTAGCCTTATATACAGGTCTGTGGTACTATCCGTTCTAGCGGTAGATTAATTCGTACCCCGGTAAATAGATACTTTTATTGGTATTCGAGGCCCGTTCACGGAGTTGGGTAATTATTGACTTTAGGCTCGTGATTATTTTATTTTCACGGGTGTTTGAAGCGGCCGCCTTTTCTTTTTCTAAGCCAAATTTGATATTATTTTTATTCAAGAAAGAAACTCTCAATTATGTTTCAATATAATTTCCTCTTGCGTCATTCAATCATATTCTATCACAAATTATTTTTTCATGACAAAAGACGGCAAACGAGTGAGAAGGTCGCCTGATGGTAAGTGATCACCGCTGCTTATGACGACTGCAACGCCAGGAGGGGTGTGACAGGAGTGTCGCCGGCCTTTTATTTTACACTCCCCAGAGTGGAGGGAAGATGGGTATCCGGCTCTCTCCCTCACCGAACGAAGCATAGAAGCAGTGTGGCACGGCACTTCCACAGACGAGCCGGCCCATTCATGCTATTAGCAAATGTGAATTTTTCCGATAGCGAGGCTCTACCATACCAAAAAAAAAAAACTAAGATACATTGCACACATGACCGAATATTAAAGAACACGAATATTCTGTCCCATCTGAGCATTTTACCATTCATTTGGCATACTTTTTACAGCGGCCCAGGCGGCTGACAATGCCACCGAAGAGCTGGCATGGATAAATGACATGCATGATATATGATGCAGGCAATGGTGTTAGCCATACATCGTACTTACATAACGAGATGTTGGTTGTAGATGTTGGTGTAGAGACATAAGATCACGTCACGTAGATAGCTGTTTATTTCTCTTGAAGTTACATGTTCATAACTGGGTGCGACAGACCCTTCTCAATGGCAGCTTACTAGCACTTTGATAATATCTCGCTGTTTGATAATATCTCGGCTACTGCTCACTGTTATCTCAATTTGTTACTGAATTTGATCCTAAACGTAGTGTAAAATCAGCTGCTACGCGATCAACAGGATTAAGGCCCTTTTACTATTTATTCATCAATATTAGTCTCTGGTATCTATTACCTACGTCATGCGAATAAATGAATACAAGTAAATGGTGTCTTATTGTGAGGTTGTTTGATATAAAAAAAAACAAAAACACATTTCTTATGGCTATGTGAAGTCTGTCTGTCAGGTTGTTGGTTAAGGATTCTCCTTCCACTTTTTATATGGGGTCGGTAAAACACGTTAATGTCCCACACTTTGCTTTATGGCTCGTCATTTTATTTAACGACAGGCCTGTTAAGATACATGTCGGGGGTCTTTCTTACAACCTCGTCTTCTTTTGGACCTGCCATTTGAATAACGAAGCAAATGAAGCAATCTTGTTATACAAATGCTTATAATTTTAAAGTCCTTGATACTCGCCCTGAAGATAGCCTTCTGATTTAGCAACTTGCCTCGTTCTTTAAATATAAAGGAGAAGACACACTTTACCGATCAATGTTACATTGATCTATCAGTAATAGGTATAATTTTTTGGTAAAAGGAAAGAAAAAAAAGGAATAAAGGAAGGTCTATATACACAGCTAATTCTGAATGCTCAAACATAATTTTCCTCAAGGAGCCAGTTGTTGGTCAATTCTGCTTGTATACAAGCTATTTGGTCGCGGAGTTGTGGCACTTAATTCGACTGTTTCATCGAGGTATTCCGTAGTTAAACAGTAAAAAAAACTTAAAACGTGGTCACAAAATTTGTTTCACATACAAAAAAAAAATCCAAAACGTGGGTAAATAATTTTATTCCAAAATCATACGTAAATGGTTCTATAGCCATAAATTGATATTCACAATTGTTGACGTCTCCAGAAAGTCTCCCTTGTTTGCTGTACTTACTTTATACATGGTGGGCGCTCTTATCTCGGCACGACACTTTTTGAATGCCAAATGGGCAGATATGTAGCTATCGAATGTTTTTATATTATTTGGAGGGTTTGCTATGTGTTTTTGTTGTAAGATATTTTTTTCGGTTTCCACCTTTATCATCATCATCATCATCAACAGGTCCCTATTAGTCTCCACTGCAAGAGCACGATCCTTTCTGTACTACCAGAGCCATAAATTATTTATACGCCCAAAAAATGCCAAATGGTTTATTTAGGTCTTATGACCCTAAGTTCTGTCTGCCCCGTAATAATAATATGAATGTAATATAATAATTAAACTGTTTCATCGAGAACTTCCGTAGTTTTACAGCCAAAAAAGCTTCCTAAAACATGGCCTCAACATTTATCCCAAATATATACACAAGTAAGGTTCTATAGCCATAAATTGATATTCACAATTGTTGACGTCTCCAGAAAGGCTCCCTTGTTTGCTGTACTTACTTTATAAATGGTGGGCGCTCTTATCTCGGCGCGACACTTCTTGAATGCCAAATAAGCGGAGATATGTAGCTACCGAATGATTTTATATTATTTGGAGGGTTTGCTATGTAGTTTTGCTGTACCTTAGTTAAGTTGTTTTTCGGTTTCCACATACACGCCCATCAAAATGTCAAATGTCTTAAAACAACATTTGTAAATTTTGTTAGGATTCTAATAAGCCTAAACTCTGATCTGTAAGTACTAATGACGTGAATAATGTACTTTAAATAAACGATATCAAACGTTCGATATGCATGAAAATAAGGTCAATAGACATCTATATTAATATTAAAAAGAGGAGACTTGATTGCTTGTTTGTATTGCATAAGGCTCCTAAATTAATTGACCGATTTTCACAATTCTTTGCTACTTTGAATTGCCAGGAGCCTATTTCCAAGCACACTCCTTTAAAAATAGCACATATGTGACCCGCTTTTATACAACATGCTTTATTTAATGTTAGTTTTAATAATATGAATAATCGAACATGCAAAAGATTTTCATACTCAAAAAGTACGCAAATTTCTAGCGTAACATATTCAGACATACCACTGAGTTGCAATAGCTTAAAATAACACGTTTTCGTGATAGTAGAAGCAAGTGTACTGTCTGTGTCTTCAGGATTTTACATCAGGCTAATTTTGTTGACTGTTTGCACCGTGTAAACGTTGCCAAGTCTTAAAAAACACTCTTAAAAGGAACAGATATTTTAGCAGCGAACTTTCCACCTGTTACAGTTTTACATTTAGGATGCATCAGCTAAGAGCACCTTAGTCAACCGAGGTGCTAATAACGAAGGTGCGAAGAAGTGGACATAGTCGGGCTACATACTAAAATGCAACTTTTTTGTCGACTCTTCAAGTTTAATAATAATAATATTCAGGAACGGTTTCTGGCTAGAAACCTACATTACATCAACTTCTCCACAAGGCCTCTACTCGTTGGATCTATATCCCCACGTTAGCCTTCCAAAGGACCGGGGTAAAACCCCTGACTCCAAAGGAGATACAAATAATAGGTTTTTATTTACTAGTTTTATTTTTTTTAGTTAAGTTTTAGTTTTAATTAGTTTTAGTAAAATGTATTAGTACTACGCTTAAGTGAGGTATTTAGAACTTTAGTAAATAAACAAATAATAGTAAATGCGTTTATTAACATAATTTTAGAAAAATACGAGTTAAAAAGCAGTTTTTAAAATAGGGTGGCCGGCCTTGCATCTTAGGAACCAGGATCTTCAAGTTCAGTAGCTTATAGTATCGGCAGAAGCTAGCCAAAAGCATATGAAACATAGTTACTATTTTCGTTCTATGTCAAGACGCGCACGTATGGATGTAAACAAGGATTCACGATGGAAATCCTTCGTGAATATCCCTATTTTAGATCGCGATGCGGGATTTCTTTCTTTTAACATGCATAGGTACATTATATTATTCAGTATAATGGCTGCATAATATAATGTACCGGCTGCTATCTGGTAGTCGTTAAAGGAACCACGTCAGAGGCCGAGAGGCGTGCATGGTCGACTGACCGTGTCAGCTACACGAAATGATGATGATGATTATGCAGTAGAAAACGTAACCTCCTGGCAATATTTTAATCTTATAATCAGGACCAAATATGCAAAAAATCGTAAGAAAAAAGCAATAAAATAACAGAAATTGGCCTCTCATAAAATTCATCGATTAATTCGACCAACTAGGCCGATTTTTATGGAAAGCCTGAACGGTTTGGCCGATTTTAAAGTGGGAGGTGTCATATGATTTGTATTTTCCAGTATTTTTCCCCGAAGTGTTATACGGACGTAAATTGTTAAAGACGCAGGTAGGTTTCTTGTTTTTTTTTTTAATAATTCACTTGTTTATTTTATTTTTTTGCGATTCTGTATTCTATTAGGGATTATCACGGGAAGAATTCGGCTTGCAAATATTCTCTAAAGTGTGAGTGGTTATTTCAAAATCTGAAATATCTCATTAATATATGGACATGTCATGTTCATTTAATAGGTAAAATGGTTGGGTAATGTCACTTTGACCCTAAACATATGCAAGTCTCACTACTTATTTTGCCACGGATGTTGCCAAAAGCATATAAAATATCAATGTAAACCAGGATTCGCGATAGGCAACCTTATTTGAGATGTTGAGACGGGATTTCTTCCTCCTTACGTGTACATTGCAAGTTTATATCGGCGCATACAGCTTGCATCTGCGGATAAGCGGGTTATGTAACACGGGTTAAACTGGATTTTCAGTTTAGAATGTATTTTGTAGTAGAAGCGCTGTTTCGTGTTAGTAGCAGGTTCGGTGATATTTTGCAGAAGATAGAAGTGCAATTCCTAGAGCAGTTTGTAGGTCACGTCTGCTCGTTGAACCAAGAATATGGTGCTTTTATTTTTCGATGTAAGTACGGCTGCTTATAGAAGTCCTCAAGAAAACAAATTTTGAAAAAAAAATTACTGCTGGAAATATGTTTTAAGCTAAATTAAACATACCTGCAGGGAAGAAATATATTAAGGGGGAACAGTAGGCACAGTAGCGACGCCAATCATTTTATTCCTAATACTTTACGAATAGAAAGGAATTCAAGAATATAAACAATACAAGCCTTAGTAAATAACCTGAAGTATTTTTGGAATCATGTTTTGATATTATGAGAATCAGTCATTGAGAGAAAAAGTGATAACCGCCAAAAACGGCCGTTTTTGGCGGTAATCAGATTCTCATAATTCTCACTGATTCCGATAGTAATAAACATGATTCAAAAAATACTTCAGGTTATTTACTAAGGCTTGTATTGTTTATATTCTTGAATTCCTTTCTATTCGTAAAGTATTAGGAATAAAATGATTGGCGTCGCTACTGTGCCTACTGTTCCCCCTTAAGAGTCGCCTGGAAGCGCATGTCTCCATACAAACGGAAAAAAGGGAATTGTGGCAATATTTGATAATTTTAGAGTAAAACTAAGCATTTAATCAATTAATCTCATTATAATCTGGGTACGCTCCTATAAAGCTTGGTTAAAATACCAATGGTTTGAGAATCACAAGCCTTTTCAAATTTGTATGGAAATCTTGAGAGGCGTAAAATTCTCAAACATTTGATACTTTAACCAAACTATATAGGAACATACGTAGATTATAATGAGATTAATTGATTGGATGCTTAATTTTGCCCTAAAATTATTAAATATTGCCACAATTCCCTTTTTCCGTTTGTATGGAGACATGCGCTTCCAGGCGACTCTTAAATAGCAGTATCGACTTTATCTTGAGTTTAAGTTTAGTATGTCTAAGATGATTTCAGTCTATCCAGCCGTTTAAACACACATATATATGCTTGGAAAATCTTACTTCCTTTAATCGCAACAGGTTTATGTTTGAAGCATTTGTTTCTAATTACAATATGCATGCTATCCTAATCCTAACTAATATTATAAATGCGAAAGTAGTTTGTTTGTTACGCTTTCACGCCATATCTACTGAACCGATCATCATGAAATTTTGCATCCACGTAGATTAGAGTACTGAGAATAGGCGACATAGGCTATATATTACGCGGGCAAAGCCGCGGGCAACACCTAGGGGTTCAATAAAAACAAAATTTACTTCGTCCACAATTAAGGATCTTTGTCACAAGGAAGTTTCTAAAACAAAGATATAAATTACAAAAACATCTCCGTTCCTCCCGGTAGACTCAGTTTAAATTGAAAACCGATACCTACGTCAGCCTGTTATCGATACGTGGAATACGGGTTTTAATGATTCGACAAACATGGTGTGCGGTGTGTCTTTTATACGCAAGGTTGGATGTCATTGGATTAAGTATATATAAAATACTTAGAATACTAGCAATTTTCTCCCGACTCTGTCCGCTAAAATTATAGTCTATGTAACCTGCAGCTAAATAAGCTTTCTATAAATTAAAAAACATAAAACAAAAAAAAAATTTTTAGATGCAGTACTTTCAGAGCATATTCAATGCAAACAAACAATCAAATCAAATTTTTTTATTATTAGATCACATGGAAAAGACATGCATAATATTTAAAAAATTAAAAATTTTGTTGTTTGGAATATTTTTCATAGCTAAATCAAATGTATCTGCAGCGAGGAAATGTATATTAAATGGCAGTACCTACAGATTTTTTCTTGAGTATACGTTAAGTCTTGTGGCCTAAATCATTTCGTTTTAACCAGTTAAACACACATACATTGGTTGAAAAATATAACCTCTTTTCTTCACTGTTAGGTAGCAAGTTTAGGTTTAAAGCATTTATTCCTAATTTCAATAAATAAAGTTCAATTAAAAACAAAATTTATTTGTGCACAATAAGGATCTTGTCACAAGGAAGTTTCAAAACAAACGTCTATATTAAAAAAACATATCCGTTCATTCCGGTAGACTAAGTTTAAATTGAAAACCGATACCCACGTCAGCCTGTTATCGCTACGTGAAATACGGGTTTTAATGATTCGACGAACAAGGTGTGCCTTTTTAATTCGCCTTTTATACGCAAGGTTGGATGTCATTGGATTCAGTATATATATATATATATATATATATATATATATATATATATATATAGCATTCTAGCAATATTATTGCGTTTTGGTCTGCGAAAATAATACTTTACTAGCTGTTACTTGCGGCTTCACCCGCGTGATATATATTTTATAGCCTATGCCCTTTTTAGTATCCTAACCTATGTGTATGCAAAATTTCATGATGATCGGTTCAGTAGATACAGTGTGAAAGCGTAACAAACAAACAAATAAACAAACAAACTCACTTTCGCATTTATAATATTAGTTGGGATAGTTAGGAGTAAGGATGTCTCCTGCAGATAAATCAGCTTTCTATTGCTGAAAGAATTTTGAAAATCGGTTAAATAGTTTCGGAGCTTATTCAAGCAAGAAATGAGTGTGACTGCGGTGCTATGCAGTCTATGGATCACCTTTTGGTGTGCCCAGAAAATCAAACTTTTTGCACTATACAGGATCTCAATGAGGCAAACGAACGAGCAATCATATTACAAAACGCTGGTTAAAACATATTTGATATATATGTACAAATATTGCCATTCTACGACTCCATAGAAGATGAAGCAAGAAATATTTTTGTTTACTACAAACAAGTAAACATCCTTTAGGTTCATATCAAGTGCATCAAGCACTGTTTAGTGCACTTCCGGCAGACTCCAGTTCAAATTGAAAACCGATATCCGCATTCATCCTTCGATATTGCGCCGACGCGTTGAAAAGACAACATTAAAACGATTCTAACATTGTCATACTCAGTCGAAGTATCATCTATAGATAAGCGTATTCTGCTTGGAACCCTGATAGAAATGTTTCGATTTTTTCAACAATCATGGTCGCCCGAGAGACAGAAATACTAGGTCGGTGTTCCGTTCGCATATATAAATAAATAATAAATGAATATAAACGGACAAATCACACAGATTAAGCTAGCCCCAAAGTAAGTTCTAATGAAAGACTTGTGTTATGGGATACTAACTCAACGATACTATATTTTATAACAAATACATATATAGATAAACATCCAAGACCCAGGTCAATCTGAAAAAGATCGTTTTCCGTCTTGACCTGACCGGGGATCGAACCCGGGACCATCCGTGTCGCAGGCAGGCGTGATGACCGCTGCGCCACGGAGCTCGTCAGCAATGCATATATATATATGTATATAATATGCAATTGTATATAATCAACTATAGCTTTTTACAATTGCATTTAAGCTAGTGGGACACTACCTTTAGTATTTGCGTGTCTTTTTATGGGAAAATTCACTAAAAGTACATAGTCCTACTAATATATACGGTCCTTGGCTCAAATTGAACAAAAAATGTGGTATAAGTACAAAGTCCCACAGCTGGGAAAAGATCTCTCTCATCTCTTTTCACAATATATGTAAATAATAATATAGGACAATATAGGTTAAGTAAAAAAAATGTACTAAGTAATATTCTTGATATACCTCAAACAGAAAAACATATTTAGGTTCATATCAAGTGCATCAAGCACTGTTTAGTGCACTTCCGGCAGACTCCAGCTCAAATTGAAAACCGATATCCGCATTCATCCTCCGATATCGAGTTGACGCGTTGGAAAGACAACATTAGAACGATTCTCACATTCTCATACAAAAACATTACAAAAAGTTGTAATAACTACTATTACAACTTTTTGTAATAACTACTACAATTTGTTTTGTGCATATCATCATCATCATCAGGTCTTTCTAGTCTCCACTGCAGGAGCACGACCCTCTCTGTACTACCAGAGCCATATACTAGCCTGAGTAGTCAGAGGATTTGGCCTACACTCTCCACGCTGGCCAGACGGGTTGGAGAGGTCTCTTTGATGTTAATAAGCTTTGTTTAGCTTGTGTTACCTTAGTCGCTTTTTACGACATCCACGGGATGACTTGGAGTGGTCCTATTCTACTCTGCCGGGAACCACACGGCGCATTTGTGCATATAATAATCATGATTCATGGCGTACACATTCTCATATCGAAATGAGAACCTTCTGGTTCTAAATTAAACGGTCATCGTCATCATTTCGTGTAGGTGACACGGTCAGTCAATCATGCACACCCTGTCAGAGTTCTTCGGAACCGCCTCTCGGCCTCGAAACGGGCTTTTGCGGTCAAAATCACTTATTGTCACTACGGGGCTTACCGCGACTAGTTTGCGATTTGTCTGATCTTCGACAACATTGCAGCTGCCATTTTAACAGACTGACTGACAGACACACGAAACTCAAACGTATCGCGTAAGTCCCGTTATAACTTTATAAATTGATTATGCAAAATTAGTATATATTCATTCTGCATCCATCCATCAGGTCTTTTTTAGTCTCCACTGCAGGAGCACGACCCTCTCTATACTACCACAGCAATATATTAGCCAGAGTAGTCAGAGGATTTGGCCTACACTCTACACGCTGGCCAGACGGGTTGGAGAGGTCTTTTTGATGTTTGTAAGCTTTGTTTAGCTTGTGTTTCCTAAGTCGCCTTTTACGACATCCACGAGAAGACTTGGAGTGGTCCTAATCTACTCTGCCGGGAACCACACGGCTTATGTTTTTGTTATAACATATAGTATCGTTGAGTTAGTATCTCATAACACAAGTATCGAACTTCGAAGGTATGCAGAATTAATTAATTCTGCATACCTAGTAAATTTGTTTAGAACGGTTATAGGCATGTATGTTAGGCATATTTACTGAGTGTCCTATATTTTGTTTTTCTTCTTAGTGGCTTACCTATGAAGTTAACAACGTTCAAAAAACAGTTTTCCACATTCATATATACTAATTCATTAATCCATACAAATATTTTAATGCGAAAGTAACTCTGTCTCACTGTTTCACTTTCACGCCAAAACTACAAACCAAATTAAATGAAAGTTTCATAAATAAATAGATACGGACAAATCACACAGATTGAGCTAGCACCACAGTAAGTTCGATACTTGTGTTATGGGATACTAACTCAACGATACTATCTGTTATAACAAAAACATATATAGACAAACATCTAAGACCCAGGTCAATCTAAAAAGGTCATTTTTCATCATGACCTGACCGAGGATCGAACCCGGGACAATCCGTGTCGCATTGTTAACCGCTGCGCCAAACTCGTCAAACACAAATAGTCTTTTAGTTCAGAAAATGGCTATCCAAACTCACTTTCTACGCGGACGAAGTCGCGGGCACAGCTACTTAAATATAAATTTAACAATTTTGCTGTGAAGCAGCTGTTCTTTTTCACGATTTTCCTATTCATACGCGTACATTGACCCCTTTTTAGCTCGAAATATCCCTTTGTCCTAACTTTATGTACACGGGTACATTTTAAAACTAAGCTTTAATCCCTCCTCCGTACCTCCAGGTCCCCTGGGATATCCAGCACTCAGAATGGTAGCGGTTCGTTTGTCAAAACTTCGTCTATCGCTGATCAAAGGCGAACATTTGGACATAGTGCAGCTTTTGGCTCCGAATGCATTGGATAAACAAACGAGGTTGTTAATGGGCTTATAATAGGCAAATGGCGCCACCACTCATTTTATTTATTTTACTACTATGAACCCAAAGTGAAAAATAAAAATATTAGTACTTCGTATACCAAACAATTAATATACATACGTCATTTTAGTATTAAATAAAGGTACCTATTCTTTGTTTTACTAAAATATTTTTTTAATGTTTTATTTATACATAAGTATGACGAAGTTTATTAAGGACGAATAGCTTAGTAAGATTAGTAATGTAACATGTGTAAAGAGGGGAGCTCTTGTAACACAAGTTTTTAACTTAGTACAGGGCTCTAGCATTCTTTGTATGATGTAATTTTTGATGAATAAATGAATATGATTAAATGATTATTACTTCAGTAGTAAATAACACCATTGAAACTTGTTCATAGAATTCAAGCGAGGATTTTTCATGTTCAGCATGAAAAGTTTTTGCTAAAAGATTTATAATTTTTTGAAATGAGAAATAAAGAGAGTTTCTTACTATCGTCATTGCGGCCATTCTTGACAGCAATGAGTAGTTCTCTAAATTTTAAATTATGATATTGATGAAAAGTCATTATAAAAGTAATTTATTGAATTTATTCAGGCGTTACTTTGCGGAAGTCAAAGTTACATGCAATCAGAGTTAAATTATTTTGTGTGCTTCCAGCCACCAGATAGTTCATGCAAACTATCTTAAATAACTAAAAGTAATTTACAACCTAAGTATTGACGTAGTTATTTTCAATTTGACTATTATTCCTTTATTTATTTTTACACATATTATTTATATTTTTAAATATTTAAATGTATAAAAAAAAACATTTAAAAATATAATAAAATATCGGGAACAGGGTCTAAGCTATCGGCGGTCAGGGCTCCAGGGAAAGGAACCTCCTAACAATACGGGCCATGCCCAAGAGTACTGCCTTCTGAATCAAGCCCTTGATCCAGCTGCCTAACGAGAGCCTCTTTAGGTGTTGATCGAGGCTTTTGGCAATTAAGCCATGGGCTGTTACTACTACTTATCTGATTATTATTATTATTTAGGAGTACAAGAATAAAATTACGGATGGCGCTAGTTTTGCTAATGAAAACCTGTTAATAGGACATGGTGAATTTGGATTTTCGTTGGATTGCTTGGGATTAAGTTAGCAAATGTAGTAATACAACGTAGGGAAGCTAGTTGACTAAAATTTCAATAAGTGTTATGGACCCGGTACTTTAACAGGTATTTTGAACAAACAACCTAATTTAACAATATTACCTTTTTTTTGTACCTGGAGACATGTTTAAAAAAAAAGCATCATGGTTTCGGTTCGTTTTAATATAAGTTTATTTCAAAACTGCTAAAAAACTACATTGAAGTCATATTGTTTTGTAGAAATCGTGGTACGAATTCCTAAAGTAATATTGAAATAATAAGAACATATATAACTCACTGTTACACTGTTTCAATATTACTTTAGGAATTTATAAGTT
This sequence comes from Rhodophaea formosa, assembly GCA_963082605.1. Classification (NCBI taxonomy): domain Eukaryota; kingdom Metazoa; phylum Arthropoda; class Insecta; order Lepidoptera; family Pyralidae; genus Rhodophaea; species Rhodophaea formosa. The sequence continues at coordinate 3,547,217 of OY720219.1, forward strand.
ATGTGTCAATGATAAATATATAATTATACTAGCTATCGGTGGATGTCATATGCTGGCTTTGCCGGTATATGGTTTCCATTTCATCATCATCCTATTTCTGTTTTTTTACAAAATAATCCTTATTACAGCCTAAAAATTATTTAAGAGATAAAGAGCCAGGAGTTTTGGAGAGATGTAGTAATAGCAATTTAACGCTTCCTCGTGCTACGCTTGTTAGAATTCAAAGGAAATCTCAAAATACGCTTTAAAAATCTCATAATGAGTGACAGAAAATGCCAACGAAAATATATACTCGTATTTTTCTACATAAAGTATTGCTCACGGTGTTGCGTGCCCCTTGTATCCACCCATTTAACCTTTGTTTTGTTTGTTTTCTTTCTTCTCGAGGGTCTTAATTGCTTGTTTATTTGTTTTTCTTGTGTGTAAGTGGCCAACACTGGTGTCAGATTTTTTTAAGCTGCCTATAGGTATTTCACCTAACGACTGCCATAAATGATGTCATCCGAGGTCAACGGTTTGGCGTGCCTTCCCAAGCAAGGATAAGCTCGAGATATTTTATGCCACGTGCGGTCACCCATACAAGTGGGACTCAGCCCGGGGTTGCTTAACATGTGTAAGCGCTAGTTTATTACCAATAGAGAAGGACAGTTCTATGTGTATTAAGTAATTCAGTCTATTTAGTATGAGACATTAAATGGCAATAGTAATAATGGAAAGCGTTCAGTTTTAGGTAAGACAAATACCTACGTGTACCCACCCTACTATGATTCTGAACAAACTGGCAATATTTTAATGATAAATCAGAATCCCTAATATAATACACATACGCAAGAAAAAATCGTAAAAACATTTGGAATCCCAGAAATTTTATCAGCTGATTGGTAAATTTGTATAGGTTACTTTTGTCTTTATTCAAAATTTTACTATCAGGTCTATATTCTATCAGGGGTTCCGATTCTGACACTTAAATACTGCCAGTTGTTTAGAATCACCTGTATTTGGGTACAGAGAGCGAACTCCTCTCCCGGTAATATGAAATGGTCAGTCAATTCCAGGCCGGCTGTCTCGGACTCTATTTATTTTAAGCGAACTTTTTCACAGCGTTTTCATATACTTATGCACCAATATAAACAGGTCAGACGCTTAGCACCTAGCTCACTCTTTGTTTGATATTTTGAATATATACGTAAGAAACATAGGTAAAAAAAAGACTATATTATATTGTCAAGTTCTAAGAATCACTTGAGGCCTATTGACATCCATCCAAAGATTTAACCTATTCCCTTGAACGTCTTTTACGGTCTGCGCGGGATGAGAAGTATTTAGGTACAGAGAGCAAACACCTGGTTCCGGTAATATGAAATGCTCGGGCAATCTCTGCTGGGCTGTCTAGGACCCTATTTATTTTAAGCGCACTTTTTCACAGCGTCTTCATATACGTATGAACGAATATAAATTGGTCAACACTCTTCGACGTTCAGAGATATACACGAAAGAAAAATAGGTATAAAATAAAAAAAAATAAAAAGGCTTTCCTTATAGATTATCTAAGATTTCTTTACATTAAAATATTGCCAAGTTGTTTAGAATCACCTGTATTTGGGTACAGGGAGCATACACCTCTCATGGTAATATTATGAAATGCTCGGGCAATCCCAAGGCGGCTGTCTCGGAACCTATTTATTTTAAGCGCACTTTTTCATAGCGTTTATATACCTATGCTCGAATATAAAAAGGTCAACACTCTTTGTTTGCTATTTTTAGTATAATACGCATTAAAATAGGGAAAAATTAGAAAATATTTGAACTTCCCATTGAAATTTTCTAATATTTCAACATTAAAATATTGCCAAGTTGTATAATCACCTACCTGTATTTGGATACAGAGAGCAAAGACCTCTCCCGGTAATATGAAATGCTTGGGCAATCCCAGGGCGGCTGTCTCGGACCCTATTTATTTTAAGCGCACTTTTTCACACAGTTTTCATTAACCTATGCACGAATATATATAGGTCCACCCTCTTTGTTTCAATAGGTAAAAATTTAAAAACATATTTTGACTTGCCATAAAAAATTTCTAATATTTCAACATTAAAATATTGCCATGTAGTTTAAAACCACCCGTATCTGTGTACAGAGAGCAAACACTTCTCCTGTAATATGAAATGCTTGGTCAATCCCAGGGTGGCTGTCTCGGACCCTATTATTTTAAGCGCACTTTTTCACAGTGTTTCTTATACCTATGCTCAAATATATATAGGTCAGCACTCTTTGTTTGACATTTTGAGTTATACGCGCAAGAAAAATAGGCAAAACATGAAAACTATTTATACTTCTCTTAGAAATGTTCTAATATCGAAATATTAGAACATTTCTAAGAGAAGTATAAATAGTTTTCATGTATAATATTTTAATCTCGAAAGATTAAAATATTGCCAAGTTGTTGAGAATCACCTGTATTTGGGTACAGAGAGCAAATACCTCTCCCGGTAATATGAAAAGCTCGGTCAATCTCAGGGCGGCTGTCTTGGACCCTATTTATTTTAAGCGCACTTTTTCACAGTGTTTCTTATACCTATGCTCAAATATATGTAGGTCAACACTCTTTGTTTGACATTTTGAGTTATACGCGCAAGAAAAATAGGAAAAAAAATTAAGAAATATTAAGATTCCCGTATAATTTTTCTAATACGTTAATATTAAAATACTGCCAAGTTGCTTAGAATCACCTGTATCTGTGTACAGAGAGCAAACATCCCTCCCGGTAATAGGAAATGCTCGGGCAATCCCAAGGCGGCTGTCTCGGACCCTATTTATTTTAAGCGCACTTTTTCACAGCGTTTTCATATACGTACACGAATATAAATAGGTCAACAGCTTAGCGCCTGGCGTTCTCTTTGTTGGATATTTTGAGGTGGAAACAGCGATAACGCCATGAAAAGCAGCATTATTAGTCAGGTTTCATTCAAAATGTATGCAATATAGAAGTAATTTATCGATGAACATCTACCGGGTGTAAAGTTACCCTCGACTTTGCTTTGATGGGGTGACTCAGTTCGTATAACTGAAGAACTTTTCTTATGAGACCAATGCTGGAATACTTAAATACGACATTGCATATAGAAAATTTTGAATTTACGTATAGAAAACTGAGGTTCGAACATGGACAAAATCTGAGAAAGAAGTGAAATTGTTTTGCTTGCAGTGTCTAAAAGCAAACATGCCCCTAACAAAGGCCACCTGGGGTACCGTTAGCCTGTAATAAAATAAAAGCGATTATTATTTTTTCAAAAGTAGCGTTTCTGAAATTGTTTTTATTGTAACTTTCCCTCAAAAGTCCATTTAGGTAGGGATTTTTTCCGTTCATGGTTCAAAATGAAGTTAATTAACTTCACTACAACTTTCTGAATCCGATTTAACAATTCCAAAATACTTGATATTTTGGCGAAAATTTGCCATTTCCCACTTTTCAACTTTGTGAAACCTGTATCTTGGTTACCATAGCTGCAAATCTGATAAACTATCTAGGTGGACTCAAACAACATAACGAAAAAGCAAGTTAACCTGTGAAAAAACTAGGAATATGCCGGTGGATGAAGATGTCATCGCGCCGACGGGGCACTAACACCGCTGCAACAGTCATCCAGTGACCACGGTCGGTGTAACCCGGCCGAAACGTCTGGAGAAAAACGATATGTTTTCGCGTTAATTCCCGATATTGCATTAAATAATCATGCAACGCGAAAGTTTAAAAGTAGTTATAACCTGTGAAGTTACTGAAATTTATAATGTAACATAATTATGACTGGCCTTTAGTTTGTTTTATGAAATTACTCTGATACGCGTGAGAGTTGAACCCAAACCATTGGAAGTTATGCTATTTGCTATCAACACTTATGTTTTATTATATTTTGTATCCGACCGTGGAGCATAGAGTGACAGATCGGATGCCGGTGGCGCCGGCCCGGTAACACGGTTTCCGTCCCGTCGAGCGGCAACTGAACACTTTTAAACAGACACCTCTCAATAACATTTATCAGTTTTATTGCATTACTAGCGCTCTCTCCGGCTGCGCTCAAGCATGTATTATACATATACCTAAACCTTCCTCTTTAATCACAATTTAAAAAATAAAAAAGAAACCCGTCAAATCCGTTGCGTATTTTTAATAAATACATAGAGTTTGTGGTGGGAAGTCAAGGGGTGCAGTTGAGGTCTACCTTGGACGATTTGCAAATTGATTTTGGTGGACTTTATAATATGAAATTGGTGTAGTTTGGTGTTATAAATGCTCGTGCTCGTGAACAATTTGTGAAATAGTTAAAGTGGACTGTTATATGGACTCGTATAGACTTGTCACCATAACCTCCCGACCACGAGGCATCAAAGAACATACGCCATCTTTGATGCTACTTGATACAACTTTACCGTACAACACCGATACTTAGTATCTCAATTTACTGGACATTGGCAGAATCACTGAAATCTCGTAGGAAGCCATTTTATAAAACAGAAGAAGAAGAAGAAGAATAAATACTTACGTAGAAGAATAAATACGGTAGAAACAGACAGCGGGAAGCGACTATGTTCTGCACTATATATAGTGGCAGTGAATCGAACCCTTAAAGTAGAACTTCTTAGAAACACAACAATTTTCAAAAAGTACCTGTATTTATTATGTTTTATATCCGGCTGATGGGGAATACGGCGGCAGGCCTCTACCGGCCCGGTAACACGGTTTCCGTTCCGTTTCCGAGCGATGACTAAACCACCCTTTTAATCTTCTTTGATTTCAATGCAATCTGATTAATGAACTTAGAACCTTTTAAGTTTACCTATTTGATCACATTATTTCAATAGGCATATTTATCTAGATTATTACTCGATCAGTTGGAACGTTCTGGTAGGTTGTGTAATTAAATGAACCCATCTTTTTAACTTTTTAAGTGGAGCTATTTGACCACAACACTTATTTTAATAGAAATATAAATTATGTTTTATTCTCACCCGTTCGGGAATATGGCAACAGCTCGAATGCCGGTGCAGGCCCGGAAACCCGGTTTCCTCGCCAATTCAGAGCGACAACTTTTTTATACTTAAAATTCTTTTGTCTTATGTAATGAACGCAGATCCACGTTATGATTAGTCGTTAAAGGAACCACGTCAGAGGCCGAGAGGTGGTTCGCGAACGCAGATCCATCCAAGTAGAACTATTTGTTTACTTTACAATATTTTCAATAAGTACCTATATATTTATTGAGTTATTTAGCCGACCGGTTGGAACTGGGTGGCTGATTGGATTACAGTGCCGACCCGGTATAACGGTTTCCGTTATGCTTCCGAGCGGTATCTGAGCCACTCTTTTAAACTGAGATTTTTTTTTAATTTCAAAGAGAACCTATTGAATTACCCCAGAAACTTTTAAGAAGAGCTATTTGAATTTATTAAAATACGTTACAACGGGTTACTCACGTGAATTGTCAGCTACTGGCCGACATGTTTTGACCTTATCCGGATGTCTTCCTGCGTGCGGATTGAGACGACATCGAGCTCACACCTCGATTCACATTCCCCTTGAAGACCTCCGGATGAGGTCGAAACATGTCGGCCAGTAGCTGACTATTAACGTGAGTAACCTATTTTAATAATGTCTATATCACGATAGTTTAATCAAAAAAAGCTATTTGATCCAATATTTCAAAAGGTATATTTATCGAGTTTTTTTACCCGATTGGTTGGATTGGAACGGGGCGGAAAATCGAATTACGGTGCGGGCCCGGTAACACGGCTTCTGTTTTGCTTCTGAGCGGTGACTTAGCCACTCTTTTAAAGCGAGTACATATTTCAAGGCAATCTAATTAAGTTACCCCAGAATCTTTCAAGAAGAACTATTTCATCCAATATTTCAATAGTTATATTTATCGAGTTTTTTACCCGATCGGTTGAAATTGGAACGGGGCGGAAAGTTGAATTACGGCGCCGGCCCGGTAACACGGTTTCCGTTCTGCTTCGGAGCTGTGAGTAAACCGCTCTTTTAAAGAGAGTATATTGATTTAAATGCAATCTTATTAAATTACCCCAGAAACTTTTAAGAAGAGCTATTTGATTCAATATTACAAATAAATTTATTGAGTATTTTTTCGCCCGATCGGTTGGAATTAGAACGGGACGGAAAATCGAATTACGGCGCCGGCCCGGTAACACGGTTTCCGTTCTGCTTCCGAGTGGTGAGTGAACCACTCTTTTATACAAAGATTTCTTTGATTTCAATGCAATCTAATCAATCCTCAGAATCTTTCAAGAAGAGCTATTTGATCCAAAATTTCAATATAGGTATATTTACTACTAGAGTTTTTTTATCCGATCGGCTGGAATTAGAACGGGGCGGAAAGTCGAATTACGGTGCCGGTCCGGTAACACGGTTTCCGTTCTGCTTCCGAGCGGTGACTGAATCACTCTTTTATACTAAGCTTTCTTTGATTTCAGTGCGATCTGATTTAATATTGATAGAGGAAAAGTAGGCTGTTCCTGACTTAAAAAAAACATCTTCATGCCCTTGTTGAAGAGTTAATTTTCACGTACCTAATAATTGACAATTTTTCGATAAAAACGACCTCAGTTAAACTATTGTATCGACTATATCGACACTAAAATTTGAAATTTGATCGATTCGAAAGCAAATTCCTCTAAATTTAACTCATAAATGACGACGTAATGAGGTTACTAATATACACTACAAAATTAGCGTGGGACTATAAAACCTATTCAAAAAATATCAAATTTTTTTTAATTAGGTTTTTTGAAGTTGGTTGACAAATACTCGTAAATATGTCAACTTAATTCCCTCCATACATCGTACAAATTGCGTGCATTCTACAAAATCATTGGTGATTTATTGGACGGAATCTGGGAAACAATCAGCCATCATAGTTTATGTCCTCCATTGTCATCAATAACGCCATAAATTGTATGCCATTGTGTGCTGTTATGTGGAACTGCATAGCTTGGGCCAATAGTTTCATGATTACTATGTACCAACCTCGATTCCTCTCAATTCAGTCAATTTCGAAACTAAGGTGGAGTTACGAAACATGACATTGGTAAAATTACGTACGCAATATGTTCATAAAACCCTTTCCGATCCTTAAAGAGTGACTCAGCCCGTCAATATGAACAACTTCTCCTGCGGGACTAATGTTGACTTTGAAAAAAAAAAACGTTTTCTTACAAATTGCCCGGCCAGCTGAACACTTTGTATGTTCCCATACAAAGTGTTCAGCTGGCCGGGAAATTCGTATCCTTATTTTTTTTTTTTAATTTTCTTCTCTAGCCTCATACGAAAAGTTATGTATATTAACAGGCCGAGTCACCCCTAGTGATATTGAATTCACAAACAAATCGTACGAATTAGAGGTTGGGACCACGTGGTATGTATTGTATTTTTTTATGTCATAGGACGGCAAATGAGCAAGCGGGTCACCTGATGGTAAGTGAACACCGCTGCCCATGGACAACTGTAACACCAGGGGTGTGACAATAGGGTTGCCGGCCTTTTATTTTTCTCCCAGAGGGGAGAGGGGATGGGCCTTCGGCTCTCTCACTCACCGAACGAAGCACAGCAGCGATATAGCTACTACTCATACGTCGATTTTCTGTGAGAGTGTGGTACCTCCCCGGATGAGCCGGCCCATTCATGCTACTAGCAAAAGTGAATTTCGCCGATAGCGTGGCTGTACCACATATTGCTCCCTTTGTCCTTTTACATAGTAATAATAACAAATTATGATACCTGCTTTTCTCTTACGGGGTAGACAGATCCCAGGTCTATAAAACCAAAAAGCTACGTTTAGTATGTTGGTGGACTTGTAGGTGGAAAACGGATTTTAAAGAGTTGCTAGACTCACCGCCTATTGACATGATTCTCCAGTTTTGCGCCAGAGAATAGCACCTCTCATGTTTATTATCATCTTGCTCAGCTTGTACGATGATAATGAACATGACAGGTGCTATTCTCAAAGCACACATGCGGTATATTTGACTATATACCTTATATAAGGCGTTATAACACTCGTAACATGTACGAGCGGAACTTTTCTAATGTCATCCAGTGTTACTGCGGGCATACGAACTGTCTCATTTCAGTGTTTTGAGAAACACTCGAACGGAGTCAATTTTTGCGTTGCGCATACAAATACCTATTAATACCCCGGGGATCGAAGCCAGGGTAAGAGGTGAAGCAAGAATACTCCACGTACCTAATACGATATTTGCTGCAAACGTTTTCTATACTAATATTATTAAGAGGAAAGATTTGACTGTTTCTTTGTTTGTTTAACTTTGGAACCTATTTGCAAAATTCAGGGGTGACATCAACTATAATTTACGCGAATGAGTTCGCGGGAAAATTGCTAGTGCAAAATAATCTTAACTTGTCGACTAATTTCTACAATAAAAAAAATATAAGTAAAAGAATAATATTTACAAAAATAAAAAATATATATATAAAGTGTTAATTGGGTAAATATTTTTCACAATTTGTAAAATAACCTTGGCGTGTCGACTAAGTTATAGACTAGAACGACGAGGGATAGGGCGAAAATCTAAAGAATTACGCTTTAGGCGATGCAGCTAGCAACCAATCACTATTTTGATACCGCTTTCCATCTTAACGCCCATTAACACGCTAAACTTAGCCTTTGGGTTATCACCTTGGGCTCTGTCTACTCCGCAAGGGATAAAGAGGTGATAATATGTATGAATATATCACGTCGACGAGCTCCGTGGCGCAGCGGTCAACACGCCGGCCTGTGACACGGATGGTCCCGGGTTCGATCCCCGGTCAGGTCAAGATGAAAAATGATCTTTTTCAGATTGACCTGGGTCTTGGATGTTTATCTATATATGTATTTGTTATAAAATATAGTATCGTTGAGTTAGTATCCCATAACACAAGTCTCGAACTTACTTTGGGGCTAGCTCAATCTGTGTGATTTGTCCGTATAAAAAAAAATATCACACAGATTGAGCTCGCTCGATAGTAAGTTTTCAACTTGTGTCACAGGACTTACTTAGATACTATACTTACTTAGATACTATATTTTAAAATAGATACTTATACAGCTAAACATCCAAGATCCAGGTGAATCTGACAAGGATCGTTTTCCATTATAACCTGGCTAGAGATCGAACCCAGGACCCCTCATGTCGCAGGCTGGTATGTTAACCACTGCACCACGAAGACTGTCAAAATTATATATATTCGACTTATGCCGCCTACCATATAGCAGGCCTTAATTTGCTTCAATTTTTTCGCATAAGGTTGACAGGCTATAGGTTAGTATATCGGTGACTATACATACAGACAGATATAATAAAAATATTTTAAACGTAAGTATTCAAAACTTCCTTCCTCGGCTTACCTCACTGCTTCGCTCACCTTATTGAAGATCCCTCGGGGTAAGGTATTTTTTTTCAGGACATTAGCTGTCCCATGTCCATTATGATCGGTTTAGTGGTAAAAGCTTTACCAAAGAACAAATATATGAACACCTACAAACAAACTCACTCTCACATTAATAAAATAAGTTAGGGTGATGTTTCCATTAGCACAGTTCAGAGAACCCGCCTCTTTGATGACAGAAATCTTTATTATGGAACTGTTCAGCGAAGTGAAAAAAAAAATATATATAAGATTTCATTCCCTACACATTAGTCAGTCCTCTGATTTAATTTTTATCAAACCTTTTCTTTCACGTTTTTCCTTGTTCAGATTTTGAATTGAAATGAAAAACAGTAACCGATAATAATATTGCATGTACGCCCATGTAACTGATTATCAAAAAAATCTAATAAAAAAAAAGGAAAAAAAATCATATGTGACGAAATTATAAGGTAAAACGATGTAAAATAAAGTATTGTTGAGTTAGTATCTTACGACATAACATACATACATACTATCACGTCTTTCTCTTTTTTCAGGTCTATAAAACCTTAAGGTCACGTTTAGCATGTTGGTGGGCTTGTAGGTGAGAACGGAATCAAAACAGTGACGGGTTGCTAGCCGCATCGCCTATTAACATGATTTCTGACGCCCATTCCCTCGATCGGCTTTTACGATCTGCGCGGGAAGAGAAGCAGTTGGTACATTCTACGTTTTTCTTTTCTCCCAGACCAGCACAAATAAACACATATGTCCATTATTTCTTTTAAAAATATAACGCAACGATAAGCTTATGACATTGTGCGTTGAAAATAAGAGTGGATTTAAGTTCATATTACACAAATGGGATAAAATAATAACAAAAAGTGTACTTGTCTGCCGTCAAACCAAGACAGAGGCTTAACATAATACATCTAGAGAAAAACGACTATTACTCTCAGAAAATTCAGAAAAGCCTATTTGCCAGCGATAAATAATGAAAATCAAAAAAGAAAAAGACGAATTCGCGATGTAATACGTAATGAGACAGTCTTTGTACACGATCAAAGAAGTTTCTCCTCGCATTATGACGTATTGTTCTTTATATAATCGCTCTCAAACGCTTAATCTCTCAGAGGAAATTGTTCCTTGATACGATTCTTCTCATTATTCTAAACTCTGGAGGCCTTAAAGAGGCGGAAATAATGAAAAAATGTCCTAGAAAACTTTTTATTGTGCTTCAGAAGGGGTTCAATTAAAGTGCTCCCTTTTGAAAACAAGCAAACAAGACTCGCCGACATCAAATTGGATCTTTAGCATAATTGGATAGGATTTTCTTGCGAAGTTTAAATCATAGACGGGGATTAAAAGTTAGCGACCAATCAGCGCGGCTTGAACGCTCTAAACAGCCGCGTCGTTTGTGTTTCGGCTTTAATTTGAAATCCAGCTCGAAGGACCGACCAATCGAGTGATTTGTCGTTGAAGATTTTTATAAGCGTAATTATGTACTTAAATTGACATTAATTGACTGACAATAGTTATAAAATTTAAAAGGTGTAGTGTAAATACTCAAAGGCATTTTATTTATGAACGTTCTCAAATCTCGGTTTGTCGTTATCGAGATAATTAATTACCCAAAGAGACAAAGACAGCTAAAACAATTTCAAGTTTAAGTTAGACTCGCGCACTGAGAGTCCCATGTAAAAGTCTTATTTTTGTGAAGTAGCTCATAATAACTAACTTTTTTTTTTTTACCGAATGTGTGCTATTTTAAGCCAAGGTTCAAAGTAGTACAAGTTCACATTACAAGTTGTGTGACAAATTTCATGTACTTAATTCCTATGCAATTCAAGCAAATACAAAATATGCTACAATGAGGAATTCATCTTTTGATAGGTACTCGTTCCCGAAAAAATAACCCTGGTTAAGCTAGGGTTTCTTTACTTCTTAAGTTACGGAACTCTAAGAAGCAAAAGACACAAGAAAATTTCCTAAGCGTACTCAAATATAACTTCTTTGAAGATTAACATAAAACTTTTATCCAACAGGTGGTTGAAGACTGGAAGTTTATGTCAATGGTTCTCGACCGCTTCTTCCTCTGGCTGTTCACCATCGCTTGCTTCGTGGGCACCTTCGGGATCATATTTCAGTCTCCCTCCCTCTACGACACGAGGGTGCCAGTGGACCAGCAGATCTCGTCAATCCCAATGAGGAAGAACAATTTCTTTTATCCGAAAGACATTGAAACTATAGGTATTGTTAGTTAAATATAATACAGTAATCTTTTTTCTTCCAATTAAGATCAAACAGAAAGAGGCAGGAGCTGGATGCGAGCAGCCGAAGATAGATCTCGATGGCGCGCAATTGGGGAGGTCTATGTCCAGCAGTGGACGAGTATAGGCTGATGATGATGATGAAGATCAAACATCTTAATTGTAAAGGCTTTCCCAAATAGCCGCTGAGCAATTCAGGATCAAGATGCATGCGTAATAAATATTGATATTAGTATCCTAAATAAATATTTCATTTTTTTGTTGATACCCATAAGTTATTATCAAGCAAGCGAATAATAATAATTGATAAATATAACGCGGCTATGTGGGGTAGGCTTAAAAACATATGCTCAATAAATAAACTGCATTTAAGAATAATTAAGTGACAACAGGGATATTTTAGCCCAATCAATTCAAGTGTTTCTTTCATGTGAGATTAATAAAATATAATTTAATCTACAAGTTGAAGAAGCTTTATGAATTAATGTCTTAACTAACATCACATTCGATACAGGCTTTCAACAAGTTGAATTATAAAAAAAAACCTGACTGTCCGTCATGACAGTTTACGTCCGCCATATTTATTTTTTGCTGACGTTACATAGCCCATGACACTCTGGGGAAAACTAGGGCTCTCACTGACACTCTGGGGAAAACTCTAATGACACCGCACAATTCAAAATCTAATTAACAGTGGAACACGTATTAAATACAATACATACATACGATACGTGAAAAATATTACCCTCCTTCTGGGTGGGCCAGTTGGGTAAAAAAAACAAAAAAGGATAATAATGTAGAAAGCCTGTATCAAAAGGGATTTTTTTTAATGAAATGCGGTACGGCACGGCAAACGTTTACGACAGCACAGACTCCTTCTGGGTGGGTCGGTCCGTTGAAAAAAAGGCATCAATGTAGAAAGGCTTGTTCCAACTAGATTTTAAAGGAAACATGTTGTTAGTACAGCAAACGTTAACGTAAAACCGAGTAAATTTGGCCTATTTTGGGAACAAAAGGGTTTTTAACTAGCCTGTTTGATACCCGACTTTTAGCGCGCCGATTTTAACAGTGAACGGTCGAATGCCCTTGATTGCACTTTGCAGTCCAATAGCTTTTTACAAATATTTATTTTTTGCTCAAACCTTTGAATTTAGTTCAAAGGTTTGACTTAATAATGATAATTTACAATGTAACTATATTTAAAGAAATCGTGTTTTTCATTTAAAAGCTAAGCAATTTTTCTAAGAAAATAACTCAGTAACAAGCATTAGATTCTCGAATTCTTATGGAGAGTAAGAAATCTACATGGAAACAACGAAAACACACTCCAGTTGTATCAGAGAGCTTAACTCAAATTGCATGTGAATGTAATTTTTTTAAATAATTTAAAATATAAATAAATAATAAATATATACGGACAAATCATACAGATTGAGTTAGCCCCAAAGTAAGTTCGAGACTTGTGTTATGGGAAAAACTCAACGATACTATATTTTATCATAGATACTTATATAGATAAACATCCAAGACCCAAGTCAATCTGAAAAAAAAAAATTTCCATCTTGACCTCACCGCGGGGATCGAACCCGGGACCATCCGTGTCGCAGGCAGGCGTGATGACCGCTGCGCCACGGAGCTCGTCGTATTTGAACAAAATTACTGTCTTACTCTTTTTACTAACATTCAATTGAAATTGAAAAATGAAAATGTCTCTTTATAAAAATAAGTCTCTTTTTTCAGAGACTTGAATTTTCATTTCAAATATATGAAAAATACTGTTGTCTCACTTTTTTTTATTTACATTGATTAGATGAAAATAATATGAATTAGAAATAACGTCAAACTTAGGTTAAAAATATATTACATACTCGTATAAAACTTAAGTATAATATTATAAGTATAATATTTCTCAAAAAGGGATCTAGGTAGTTAAAGTATCTGGCTGTGACTTTAAGTTTTTAATATTTTATAAACTTAGATTTTAATTCGTGCATGTGTACTTTACTGTTATGTCACTAATGTTCTGTGCACAATAAATATTATCTAAAATATGCCTTTTTAATATATTGTACCTACCAATGTATCTATAGGTAATATAAGGAGACAAAGTAACAAAAAAGCTAACCTTAGATATTGTAATAACTGAGTGATTACGCAAAACTCATTCATCAATGTGAAGCTGTAATCCTACCATATAGCCGTGTGTTATTGGCAGAGTCGAATAGGACCACTCCAATTCTTCCCGTGTATGTCGTAGATGGCGACTTAGGAAACACAAGCTTAACAAAGCCTATAAACATCAAAGAGACCTTTCCAATCCGTCTGGCCAGCGTCGAGAGTGTAGGCCAAATCCTTTGACTGCTTAGGCTAATAAATGGCTCTGGTAGTACAGAGAGGTTCGTGCAGTGGAGACTAACAAAGACCTGATCATGATGATGAATCTTACTATCCTATCCTACTTCCTAATAATATTATAAATGCGAAAGTTTGTATGATTGGATTGGGTAATGCTCTGTGTTTCTCTGCGAGATCGAATCAGAAACGATGAGATCCATAGAAGAATAAAGAAGACCGAAATAGCTCAGTGAATTAGTTCTTTGCAGTGACAGTGGGCGGGGCACATAGTGCAAAAAACCTATGGCCTATGGGCTGAAAGGTTCTTGAACATGAGCGGCCAAGACCGGCAAGCGCAGCGTTGGACACCCACCGACCAGGTGATCGGACGACCTGATAATGGTCGCAGGAAGGCGCTGTATGTAGACCGCTTCCAACTGTCGTATTGAAAATCCTTGAGGGAGGCCTATGTCCAGTGGTGGAGTTTTTGCGACTAAAATGATTAAAGCTGTAATATTACCATACAATTAAATTGACCATGTTAAATTTCAACTCAACCAAATTTTCAGCAGCAGTTGATTACACATAAATTTGCGAATTGACACTAGAACACCAGGTAAAATGATGCTAAATTAAAGAAAGCATGTAAAACAAAGGCTCATAAAAAAATCCTCGCCACTAACGACATTGACATCTCAAGTTCCTTCCTCTCAATATTACCATGAAAAATTACTTAATTAACATGAAAGCCCCCAATTTAGGGGCAATTATACCGAGGCCCCGTAATTGGTAGACGAGCAGGTATACTTCATTAATGGCATTTACTGCGGAGTAAATTTCGTGAATGAATCCAGACTTCAGACCGACGTGGGTAGAGTTCAATGACTTGTATGTAGAGAATTTAGTATATAACTAAAGGGAAAAATGGCTAAAGTGTGTGGAAAGCGTCGCATTAATAACTTGCTGACAAAAGTCTCAAATTATTAATTTTCAGGTTAAATTCTCTCCCAGCATGAGTTGATACTCTGTCTAATTCTTTTGTGGTGAGTTGGCAGCTGGTTGGTTGGTAAAACCGTTGCCAAAATTGTGGGATTTTTTTAATTAGCTCAAATCTCTCATCATACTGATTTTCGTAGCCATAAGAAATCTACTTCTAAAACCCGGAACATTATTGGATTAGTAAAAGCTAACGTGACCTTGTAGATGAGTTATAAATAGTTGTAGTAGGTAAGGTAGTTAGAAGGTAGTCAAAATTTAAGTATCAATATTATTTATTTACGAATCCAAGCCAAATATACCAAATTGCCATTTGTTACGAATGTCGTATCTCAACCAGTCGGGTTATAACGTCGAATAGGCTGAAAGGGCAGTCGTCTAGGTACTTGTCACAGTTGCCCTTGAGACCGTCAGCTTCGGCCACGTAGTACTCGTCGTCTATGCCTTCTTCGCGGGATGCTGAGGGCCTGAAAGATTAGTGGTAAGTGTTATTTTACGCTAAGTTTTAAAAGGAGAATATCAATAGGTTAGGTTCTAAAAGGAAAATATCAATAGTTTGAGCATTATAAGCCTCTCAAAATTTGTATAGAAATGTTGAAAGGCTTATAATTTACAAACCATTGCTTATTTTACCAAGCTGTCTATAAACATACGTAAATTATAATGAGATCAATTGATTAAATGCCTAATTTTATACCAAAATTATCAAATATTGCTACAATTGCCTTTTTCCGTTTGTATGTTTTGCGTTCAGCTCTAAGTGTCGAAAAGAGTTTTTTTCGGCGTTTCTTTTCTGCAGTGGTAGATTCCGAAACGCATTACCACTGCTATGCTCCGTTCGGTGACTGAGAAAGCCGGAGCCCATCCCCCTTCCTTTGGGGAAGGAGAAATAAAAGGCCGGCAACGCTTTTGTCCACACCCCCGGTGTGGCATCAGTCTTTGGGCAGCGGTGATCACTTTTCATAGAAGACCCCCTTGCGCGTTTGCCGTCTTTGACTATAAAAAATTCTTCAACTTAATATTATAATGTGCATGATGCGTCTTGGCGGTCTCACATATGTATAGGATAAAAGTAAGGAGGCCTTAGTGAACATTCCCTTGACCTGCTTCTACGGAAGCAGCTGGTACAATTATGTTTTTTTTCCATAAGCAGTTACTTACATACATAGTATCACGTCTTTATCCCTTACGGGACACAGAGCCTAAGGCCATAAGACCGAAAGGCCAAGTTTAGGGTGTTGATGAGGCTTAAAGATGGAATAGGTAATCAAAATAGTGATGGGTTGCTAGCCACAGCGCCTATTTACATAATTCCTTGGATTTGCACCTATTCGCTCGGGCGGTTTCTACGGCCTGTGCGGGAACAGAAGCAGATGGCAGATTCTACGTTTATTAGGGTTCCGTACAAAGAATGAAAAACGGAACCCTTATAGGATCACTCGTGCGTCTGTCTGTCCGTCCGTCCGTCTGTCACAGTCGATTTTCTCTGAATCTACTGAACCAAATTAAATGAAATTTGGTAAAATGGTGTAAACCTATGACCCAAACACGAGTGTGCAAAGTAAATATATTTTTTTTCTTTAAATAAGGGTCAGTTTAGGGGGTCCAAATAGAAAATGTTAAAAAAAACGTTTTCAAACCTTACCGTGTTATGTATCAAATGAAAGGGCTTGTTATGCGGATCGCAAAAATATTTTTTTTTGTTCGAGAAAAATCAATACTTTTGATTTTATTCACGAAAGTAGGCAAAATTTGACCATTCCTCCCCCCCCCCCCCCTGATCTCCGAAACTACTGGGCCTAAAATTTCGAAAAAATTACAAAATATAGTTCATTGCTTAAAGATTACAGGAAGAATAATAAGAATTCTATCAGTTGAAAATAAAGTGGTAAACTCACTATAATAAGTTCACCTAGGGAAATAGTTCACTAAAACACCACTAGATAGCGCTAGTCAATCGAATAAAACATTTTTGCTCATTGTGTGTGTGTTCACGAAGCATATTGTACGGAACCCTCATTGCGCGAGTTTGACTCTCACTTGGCCGGTTTTTTTTTCTCCTCGTCCAGCATGAAAGTTCATGGAAGTATAGGAAAGAGAAGCAGCTGGTGCATTCTATATTCTTTCTCCCAAAGCAGCAAATTCCCTTTACTTACGTGAATATAATGTGCATGATGTGACCGAGCAAGCCGTTGTGGTGGAACGGCGTCTCTGCGGTCTCAAATATGTATAGAATAGTACGGAGGTCTTAGTGAAAATTCCCTCAACCGGCTTCTACGGAAGCAACTGGTACATTCTATGTCTTTTCGTTTCTACCTCATCAGCAAAGTTTCGTCGTGGTAGAGCTACGCTACCAGCAAAAGTCACTTTTGCTAGTAGCATGAACGAGCCGGCCCGTCTGGAAAAGTACCACACTCTCACAGAAAATCGACGTTTGAGTAGTAGCTTTACAGGTTCTATGCTTCGTTCGGTGAGTGAGAGAGCCGAAAGCCCATCCCTCTTCCCCTCTTGGGCGGGAAAAATAAAAGACCGGTAACGGTTTTGTCCACACCCCTGGTGTTGCATTAGTCCATGGGAAGCGGTGATCACTTCCCATCAGATCACTTCCCATCCCCTTGCTCGTTTGCCGTCCTAGGCCATAAAAAATCTTTTACTTACTTACGTGAATATAATATGCATGATGTGACCGAGCAAGCCGTTGTGGTGGAGCGGCGTCTCTGCGGTCTCACATATGTTCCTGAGCATGCATTCACGCCCGTTCATACCGTATCTGGAAATATATTGTAGCAGAGTTAGATAGGTTATTTATGTCATGTACTTAAAATGATCTTAATGGAGTTTCGATTTAATCAGGGTGAGCAAAGTGAGCCTTTTGACTATATACTATCTAAAGTCCCCATCATAAGAAGCTATAACTTATGTAAACAAATGTTCAGGGGTTCGCAACATTTGAATGAAATATTAAATAATATTTTTGTTTTTTGTGTAAAATATAAACCAAAAAAGAGATGGTTGAAATTATTTTTACGTAAAGAATGGAGGGAGTTAGCAGGTAAAGTAATTACTTGGCAACGTAAAAAATCTGCCCTGCATTGAGACTCAACAGCTAATTTAAAAAAAATATAGCAAAACCTGTTACAGACACTTTATTATACTTATCTCAGAAATGCGTCAAATGTTTACATTCACAGAGTCGGACTCGTTTTTGTACCAAAAAACATTGAGCGACAGCGTTTTGTATTGTTAAAATATGACCCGACTAATAAGAATTGGTCTTTAGTTTCGTATTACCCGTATAGTAAATTAAGTCAATTGTATTTGGTTAACTCATAATATTGTCGCTAGATAACTCCAACTCAGTAGAAGTTTATTGATGTACTTAATTTATAGCTTCTCATGGCGGGGAGTTTAGACTCCGTCATGCCTTTATTTAAATGACTAACTTTCGCCCGCGGCTCTGCCCGCGTTTGTACTTTTCTCTAGGATTAAAAGTAGCCTATGTCCTTCTCTGTTCTCCAGACAACGTGAGTGCCATAAGTTGACTTGACGTTAAGAGGGTATACTAGCAGCGCGTTTTCCATACAAATGTATTTCTCTATTTTCTCGCTGAAAACTGCTTCTAGAGGCACAATTCTTTTACATAAAATCTATTACTAAAATTGGTATGTACCTATGTTTTATTTTTTTCAAAAAACCTGTTTAAAAGAAAAAAAATGTACAAAAACAGTTTTTTTGGAAAAAATAAAAAATAGGGGCATTCCTAGAAAAAAGAATTGTGGCTCTTGATTCAGTTTCCAGCGAGAAAATAGAGAACGACATTTGTATGGCAACCATATTGAAAAAATACTGCTAGTATACGCTCTTAACGTGAGTTTGTTTCTTTTTTGTTTGTTACGCTTTCACGCCCTGTCTACTGAACCGATCATCATTACATTTTGCATACACATTGGTTAGGGTATTGAGAAGAACGTAGGTTATATATCATGCGGGCGAAGCCGCGGGTAACAGCTTGTTTATTATAAATGGGAGAAACAGCACTGATCCCCCAAAAAATAATGTATTAGTAAAGATAGAAAAGAAATAGAAGATAGATTACATCAACAACTGGCTGCCATATATAATTCTCGTTTATCGAATATGATTCAAGGAAATATAGTCTCTACATTCATTTCCTTTACGGGACAACGAGAAGTGTGTTGATTCTCAGAAGTGCTATATTTCATGAGATATAGTATGAGTTTTATGTATGTATCTTTTCTACCACAAATAAATGATTAAACAGGCAGGACAAAGACAGGTAGGATCCCTTCTAAAATTTGAAATGTAGGCAAATATCTGACCATAAATGAATGGAAACACAAATTAATTTTGATCCGACTACACTAACATTACACTTCAAATAAGGTGAAGGTTCTCAATTTGACTGTGTGTTTTTTCGTAAGTTTGTTACGCGATTACTCAGTAATTTATGAATTGATTGTATGTAATGGTTATTTTTTGGAGTCAGTGCTAGTGTCATAGTCTTAATATTCTTATAGCTGCCTCGTGCTATCTGAAGGTTGTAAAGGGTTAAACTATTTTTTATTATCTTCACTAGCACCAACTCCGATCGACTGGAAATGATGAAGAAGATTATAAAGGATATAACAAGAGCACGCTCAGATGAAAGTAAAAGAGAAGAGAGATAGAGAAGAAAAAAACCGGACAAGTGCGATTTGAACTTGCGTGGAGAGGGTTCCGAACAATGCCAAAGTCAAATATTTATAATATTTTTTAATTATTTGACTTTGGAAATTATATAAAAATAGTTGATTTTTGAAATTTCTCCTGATTTGGTCCAGTAGATTCTAAGCTAATCGGCTGTGACACACGAACGCACGGATTTGTACGGAACCTTAACGCACAAAATGACTTTTAAAAAGTGCTTTTCATATTTTTCCATTACTTTCCTTGAAAATTAAATGTTTTTATTTCTTTAACATTTGTTGCCTTAACATGTTAGTGGCAGTAGCCTCCTTTTAGACTTAACATAGTCTTTGTTAGGAGACACCACTCTTCCTTGACTATAGTTCATACAATTTTTTTAAATTACTAAACTCCCCGCCACGAGAAGCTATAAATTAAGTACATCAATAAACTTCTACTGAGTTGGAGTTACCTAGCGACAATATTATGTATGAGTTAACCAAATACTATTGACTTAAATTAAATACGGGTAATACGACACTAAAGACCACTTCTAATTAGTCGGATTATATTTTAACGATACAAAACGCTGTCGCTCAATGTTTTTTGGTACAGGAACGAGTCCGACTCCGTGAATCTAAACATTTGGCGCATTTCTGAGATATAATAAAATTTCTGTAGCAGTTTTTGCTATAAGTTGTTTTTTTTTATTAGCTATTGAGTCTTACTGATTTATAATAAAGTTTTTGTAACAGTTTTTGCTATAAATAGTTATTTTTTTATCAGCTATTGAGTCGCAATGCAGGGCAAAAGATCAATTACTTCACCTGCAAACTGCCTCCATTCTTTATGGAAAAATAATTCTAACCATCTCTTCTTTGGTTTATTTTTTTACACAAAAAAAACAACAATATTATTTTTTATTTCATCCAAATGTTGCGAACCCCTGAACATTTGTTTACATAATTTATAGCTTCTTATGATGGGGTCTTTAATGAAGAAGTCCCTTAACTTTAAAAAAAGCTGTTCAGGGTTTAAATCAGTATGAATCGCGACATAAAGATATCAAAATGTTTACTCACTCTTTAAATCTGTTTTCCAAGACGGTGTACGCCAATTCTCTCGTGACACTGCGAGTTTGTCGAGAGCTGATGATCTGGAAGTGTCAAACAGTTTTAATAATTAAAAACTATAATCATCATCATCATCATCATCAGGTCTTTCTAGTCTCCACTGCAGGAGCACGACCCTCTCTGTACTACAAGAGCCATATACTAGCCTGAGTAGTCAGAGGATTTAGCCTACACTCTCCACGCTGGCCAGAGGGTCGGAGAGGTCTCTTTGATGTTAAAAAGCTTTGTTTAGCTTGTGTTTCCTCAGTCGCCTTTTACGACATCCACGGAATGACTTGGAGTGGTCCTATTCTACTCTGCCGGGAACCACACGGCTGGGCCGCAACTATAATAATATACTATAACTAACAACTATTCTTTGTACAGGTATAAAAACAAATTGCATTTGTGAGCCTAACTAAGTATATCTTTTGTACGATCAACAAGTTAATCATCATCATCATCAGGTCTTTCTAGTCTCCACTGCAGGAGCACGACCCTCTCTGTACTACCAGAGCCATATTAAATTTAAATTAATTTAATTAATTTATCAACAAGTTAATAAGATTTATAAAACCGTATCTAAAGTAAAGAAGATGGCGGGTGTCATGTCGTATTTAGAAATTGCTCTGAGGCTTTAGACTTTAGTTCTTGATGTGTGTGATGTTTAGTTGAAGTTTGGCGCATACTCCATCGACAAGAGCTATAAAACTTTTAAATAAGAAAAAGAAGATCAAAAGTATCTCTATTTTAATGTGTACGTACAAAGACCCAAAAAAAAGTAAGGTACTTTAATAGTACTTTCTGATAGTGTTATAGATATTCTATAGGTAGTGTGTGAGTAGATAAAGTTATTTATCTACTCACACGTAGTGTGAGAGTAGATAAAGTTATTTATCTACTCACACACTATAAAATGTCTATAACGCTATCAGAATTTGTCTATTAATACGTATCATTACGTCAATCACGTTTATAACAATAATTAAATTGTCTCTGGCCGTAGGTAATATTGTACGTGTTTTTCATAACGACATCGTTTTTCGATTAAGTAATGACTATCAAATTTCATTTGAAAAGGAATCTTGGTAAATTTTTTGAAAATAGAACTACGTCGCTGAGCGTCCACTGCACGCATCCTTGACGTGAGTTTGATTTGCCGCCATTGCGAAATAGGCAGATTTATTTTTAAAAAAAAGTGAATGAAATGAATCGAAAAAGTGATGAGGAAGCAGCTATGTACACTATCCAAAATTCTCTATAGGGCAGCGAACATAATCAACAATTTTTTGTGCCAGATAAGTCAAGAATGAAGTACAAATAATATTTTTTTTAGAACAGTTACACACTTTATAGTGTGTTTGTAGATAAAGTATTGTATGCAACTGTTCGTAATCAGTCCTTAAAATACTCATGTGAGCTTTTTATGAAACTCGCCTGCGGCTCGTTTCTTTCCTGTTGATATATACATTTTTTTTTCATTTATTTTGGTACTAAACAGTCATAAAAGATAAGATTACAATTTGTTATGAAATATACATTTGTAGAGAAAACTGTGCCGAAACTTAATCAACTTTACTATTATTACTTATATAAATTTAAGGCCGCTGGTAGTAAATACGATATAATAAACAATTTTGAAATATTGAGCTTACAAAAATAAAGATAAAAACTAATTTAATAACCTTTAAAATATATAATAATTATAAAATATATATACCTATGTATATAAATACGATACATGACAGAAAAATCTAAGTTACATGAGATGTAACTTAGATTTTTCAAGTATTTAACTTTTGAAACTGAATTTTAACTTATAACTGAATTTTAATTATAAAGGATATTATGTGACGAGCTCCGTGGCGCAGCGGTCAACACGCCGGCCTGTGGCGCGGATGGTCCCGGGTTCGATCCCCGGTCAGGTCAAGATGAAAAATGATCTTTTTCAGATTGACCTGGGTCTTGGATGTTTATTTATATATGTATTTGTTATAAAATATAGCATCGTTGAGTTAGTATCCCATAACACAAGTCTTACTTAAGAACTTACTTTGGGGCTAGCTTCTGTGTGATTTGTCCGTATATATTTATTATTTATGTGATAAGAGTTTTTGATCCTCTGACTGCCCTGGCTTATATACGGCTCTGATAGTCAGAGAGGGTCGTGCTCCTGCAGTGGAGACTGAAAAAGACCTGATGATGATGATGATGATGAAGAGTTTTTGAGATATGGTTTTTTTGATAGTCTGCAATGAACCAGTAAACATGTCAATATCATGATAATCTTTATTATAGAGAGACAAACTGCGTTGGAAAAAGTTGTTTCCGGTATAATTTGCGCAGGGGTAGGGTGGTACGAATATGTTAATATGACGAGACCGAGAGGCACGGACTGGTAATCGCGCTTTCGTGATGAAATTTATTTTTGACAGAAGCGTGGGAGAGTCAACAAGATTGTTTAAAATTTTGAATAGAAAGGCCATATCAAAAAGGATGCGACGGTTTTCAAGAGACAGAAGTCTATAGTTGCTTAGGGAGTCATGGTATGAGACATCACTAATGTCATTACGAAAATTCATGATCTTTATAAATTTCCGTTGTACTTTTTCGATGCTGTCGTGTTATTCGTATTATGAATACGTACTTATTCGACGGAACCAAAAGCTTATCATTCAGAACCACGGAAAAGTTCTAAATATTTTCATGCCACTTAACCTTGATCATCAATCTAAATGTGACTCCGCCAGGACTTATATTGACAAGCGTAAGGGCCAATAATGTACAAAATCCGGCTTACGAACTTCTGATACAATTCTATTAATAGTTTATTTTTCTCTTGGGATTTCGTGAATAGACAATAATATTGGTAAATCTAAAAATAAACTAACAGTTAATTTAGGAAATAAGTATAACTTTATTGATGTGCGAGATAGTATATAAATGAAACCAACGTGAGATAAAGACATTAATTCAATTTAGGTCTATATCAAGTCCTTAATATTAAGAAACAATATGAAAAGCATATCAATTAAACTAGAATAAACTAATAACTAAACATATTAAATAATTATGAAAAAATTAACCTAAAACTAAAAACCAAAAAATATGATACAATATCTAATATATATTATTAAAAGGAGTCCCTTTAGGCAAGGTTCCGAAGATACTGGCAGCGTTCCCCCTTTGAATAGCAAGACTAATTCTTTGTTCGAGGTAGCTGCCAGCTCTTCGGTCTCCTGTGACGCCGACTAACCTTTTTGCTATTTCCTTAAAAAGGCTTGTAGCGCAAGGACCCCACGGACCAAGGGTCTCGACACCGAATGGAACAAAATCATATTCGGAGCCTAGACCCCTGTATTTGTAAGCTTTAGCTTTTTCAGCCGCTTCACAAGCCGCACCAGCTCTGTTGTTGGTTCCATGTAGATGGGGAGGGGCCAGTGTGTCTGAACAGGTTGCATCCCATACCAGCACCCGGCCCATCTTCCATGGAATCAAACTCATACCGTCCGGTCTAAGACATTAATTACGTGGTCACTCTTGTGCTATTTTGTCGGGATTGCCGACTATGGTTTCGGACTATCTGCTGCGCATCCCGAATTTGCCTTGAAAATGGGCTTCTGACGACTTCGAAACTAGTTGGCAATCCCGACAAAAGTGCACGTAAGTGACTCCTTGTTATACATATAGCGACATATTAGTGAAAAATTTTAAGACTTTTTATCTCATGGAATTATCTTAATCATAACATCTACCTACATGCCAAATTTCAGCCCGATCCGGCCAGTGGTTTGGCTGTGCGTTGATAGATCACTATGTCAGTCAGTCACCTTTGAGTTATATATATTTAAGAAAGGTAACTAGTTTTCGCCCACAGCTCCGCTCTCATAAGAGTCGATCTCTCGGGAACAGAACTTTTTTTCCGGGATGAAACTTGTAATTTTTTGTACCCCAGGCAACGTGTATGCAAAATTTCACGATGATCGGCGTAGTAGATAGAGCGTGAAAGCGTGATAAACAAGCAAACTCAATTTCGCATTCATAATATTAAATGGGACATACTTACAGGTATAAATCTTATTTTTTCTATTTATATTTTCATAGAAACTCTACTTACAGGTAAGTTGGGGAACAACACTTCATCGATCTGCGTGATGTTGGTCGTTTCGCTGTAGTTGGCCTCAAAGTTATAGGACACGAACACGTTCTTATCCGGGATGTCTAAGGGCACGGCTATAGCTACGAATACCTGGAAACGGAAAATATTTGCTTGATAAGACAGAGTTGGATGAGGAAAGCAGAAGATCGCACAATTTGGCGTGCCCTTGGGGAGGCTTATGTCCAGCAGTGGACTGCAATAGGCTGATGATGATGAAGAGAGAGTTCCCGGGGAAGCAGAATAGGTCCACACCAAGTCTTCGCGTGGATGTCTTAGATGGCGACTTTAGGAACACAAGATAAAAAAAGCTTATAAACATCAAGAGACCTCTCCAACCCGTCTGGCCAGCGTGCAAACTGTAGCCCAAATCCTCTTACTGCTCTGGCTAATATATTGGCTCTGGTAATAGAGAGAGGGTCTGCTTTGCAGTGGAGACGAAAAAAGATCTGATGATGAGACCTCTCCAACCCGTCTGGCTGGTTAGATATTATTATTAACGAGGTTTTTATTGGGTTTTTTCTTAAATATTACTAAAAGGCGGATACTAAGACAAAAACTAAGACTTACTCCGTACAGACTTGTCGGTGGGAAGATTAGGCTTCTCTTTTGCCTGCTGTTTTTTTCTGAATTGCACGTGCACACTAAAGCTCTGTAGGCAACAATTATATATTATAACACAATCCTAACTTATATTATAAAATAACTTAGGAAAATAGAAATGGGATGAGAGAAGAAAAAAAAATATTTTTATTAAAATTGTTGGGATTCAAAATGAAAATAGGATCAGTAAAGAAAAAATGTAATTAAGGAAATTCATTGGTTGAGAATTTGCGGGATGAGTATGGAATAACTCAAATGCGAAAGCGTTGTTTGTTTGTCACGCTTTCGCGCCCTATCTACTTCACCGATCATCATAAAATTTTGCATACACTCAGGGTACTGGAAGGACATAGGTTATATTGACCGCGGGCGAAGCCGAGGGTAACAGCTAGTAATGTATAAATAAACAGTGAGTGCCAAAAACGAAATGAATTATGGGGTGGCATACGGAAAAACAATATTGTTGAACAGGGATTATAGCGCTTAGTGATTTTAAGGCATAAAAAAGAATTTCAAAAAAGGTGTTGAAAAGTAGGAGGAAACCGAAAAGACACTTTTTTTGACTGCTCTGGCTAATGTAGTAATGGCTTTGGTAGTACAAATAAAGGGTCTATAAAGACCTAATGATGATGAAGTAAATGAATAAAATAATGGTATAAGTACTTACAATGTCATTATTACTTTTATCCATTCCATTTTGACACAAAAATAAACACAGTAGTCACCTACGTAACTATAAGTATAAAGCGACACTAACTCGGACAGACGGACGGCCTAACTGTTCTACATACATGGAGGAAAATTATCACCCGCCCGCTAAACGAGTGGGCGACAATTAGCTCCAGTTTGAGGGAAAAATGTGAGAGTCGACACATTGTTACACTTTTTCACTTATCTCATTATCAGGAATTTGACTATTTCCATTTGTACTAACTTGTGTTGAAATATATAACTTTGTTATAAAATTTTAACTTTTGTTACCTTTATTGCCTGGAATAGAATTAGTATTCTGTACCAAAAGGGTAGGAACAAGGGTATTACTGATATCGATGTCCGTCAGTCTGTCTTTCTGTCCCCAGCCTGTATCTCAAGAACCGTGATAGCTAGACAGTTGTAATTTTCACACATGATGTTATTCTGTTAAATATTTAAGGGGACTCGTACATGACAAAAAAAAACACGTTTGCATAAACCTGTTTTTTTGCGGTAGTATAGTTTTAATGTTGTATAGTACTGTAATATAAGAACAGAACCCCTGGTGCGCCTCCATGTACGAGTCCAACTCGGATTGGGCGACTTTTTCTTACGATTTTCATGGATTCCGATTCCGAGCTTTTAAATATTTAATATAGCTCAGATGTTGAAAATGGTGCTACACACAGCCTGCACCCTGTTTAGTCATACATAGCATAGTTTCCGCTACGCGACAATGAACGAGCTTCAGTAAAAGCCTAGTTTTGATGATAATTGGCCTGAACTCAACGAAAGTTTACGAGTATATCTGTATCGAAGTAGCGAGTATACTTATTATAATGTTATGCCCGAATACTGAAAGCCATTTTGGATGTACCTTAACTTAAATAGTTCTTAAGTGTCGTTCTATCTTGGTCTATAAGAATGTCATAAAATTATGTTGAATATTTAGGGGTAAACATCAGTACAGTATGCCGTGTGGTTTTTGGCAGAGTAGAATAGGACCACTCCAAGTCATCCCGTGGATGTCGTAAAAGGCGACTAAGGAAACACAAGCTAAACAAAGTTTATTAACATCAAAGAGACCTCTCCAACCCGTCTGGCCAGCGTGGAGAGTGTAGGCCAAATCCTCTGACTACTCAGGCTAGTATATGACTCTGGTAGTGCAGAAAGGGTCTTGCTCCTGCAGTGGAGACTGGAAAGACCTGATGATGATGATGATGATCAGTACAGTAAACGTATTTTACATTTTGTCGCGCCTGTAGAGCTGTTACAAAAGTTCTCAAAATGTAGTTGAAAAATAGTAGACCAAGTTTGGTAAATTCTACGAAGGTTATATTCCGCTATGCAATGCAACGTGTCTAGCCAATTCTACTGAACTCCAGTTTGTATGATAATTGACCTGAACTCAACGAAAGTGACCTTAAAACTCACCACGGCTTTTTAAAGCTTTACTAATCCTACATATATTTTTTCAGCTTGTTTGTTTGTTTTTCGTATGTGTAAGTGGCCAACACTGGTGTCAGATTTTTCAAGCTGCCTAAGGGCATCTGACATAGCTTAACGACTGCCATCAACGATGACAGCCGGGACCAACGACTTAACGTGCCTTCCGAAGCACGGAGGAGCTCGAGATATTTTTATGCCACTTGCGGTCACCCATCCAAGTAGGGACTGCACCAGGGGTTGCTTAACATACGTAAGCGCTCATAGAGCTCACACCCACTGGTCCATCGGGCTCCTTACATTAATTTAATTTCAGCTTACATTAATTTAATATTTGTAAATATCGAAATACTTTGTAAGTATGAACCACCATTAATTTTGGTTTACTTTGCAAGAAAAAAGATAGATATCACGAAGCCCATATATTGAAATTAAAAATATATGATGAAAAAGAACATGCCACAGGTAGGATTCAAACCCACGAAACATAAAAGTAAACGTGTGATAAACACACCACCGTGACTTCAAAACATTGCGTGGAGTGGCATCATGGGTTCGTATTTGACCTATGGCGAGTTCTTTTCCATAACACATTTACATTTTCATTAATATGCAGAGCATTGTAATACTATTTAAACCAATTTAATTAAGACCACATAATTTATGCAGTGTGGTGTTTTTGCGAATTAAGGAACCCAAGCTAAACAAAGCTTGTAAACATCAAAAGGATCTCTCCGACCCATCTGGCTAGCGTGGAGAGTGTACTGTGTAGGCCAAATCCTTTTGACTGCTCTGGCTAATATATGGCTCTGTTAGTACAGAGAGGGTCATGCTCCAGCTGTGAAGACTAAAAAAGACCTGATGATGATGATTAGGAGTTAGAGAGACAAGCGGTAGTCACACACACGAAAAACAATCATACGTTCTCCTGAAAACAATGAAACCCCGTTCACGGCCGTAGCTATAAACAAAATAGACGTCACATAAATCACTTTACATTCCGCGGAGCGTGATAATTATCCATCCAATAGCTGTGAATCACCCTCCATATTCCATATGCAAAGACACCCTGAGCTGCTTTCGCCGTGTAAGTTGTACGATTACATCTGTCAGCTGTGGAGTCAATTGTTTCCTTACTGTAGTAAGATAATGCAAATGATTATTTTAATTGGTTTCCAGTTTCATAGAGCTTTATTTTTGAATAACCAAGAATGTCAGAAGAGATAATTTAAAAGAAATTTCTTTAAGGACAAAACCAAGGGGAGCTGAGCCAGAGATAGTTTCACAAAATAAGTAAATTACCAAAATGAAAGTTCGCTTCTACGAAAACCCAAGAATTGAATTTTAAGAAACGAAATTGGGAAGCTTTAATTACTCCACAGACAAGTGCTACACAGAAGTAGCTCTTTAATAAGAAGACCTGCCTTATAAATAACTAAAACTTAAAATTCTATTAAAGCTTGAGGAATAAAACCAACGGAAAAATATAAAAAAAAATTGAGCTTTATTTTAAAATAAAACTCCAAGAACGTGGTGTTTAAAATCATTTTCAAACAATGCAATTTATCTCCATACTAGCAATTTGTCCGCGTAAATTATAGCCTATGACACCCACCCATAAATTAACTTTCTATAAGCGAAAGAATTTCGAAAATCAGTCCAGTAGTTTTGGAGCCTATTCAATTCCAAAGAAACAATCAAATCTTCAAATCTTTCCTTTTTATAGTATTAAGTGGAAGTATGAAGATAAACTTACGAAACAATGCAAAGTGCTTGGATAAGTGCAAACATGGCTTGTGTCTTACATCCCAGGTACCGAAGTACCTTGGGTAAGGGTGCTACCGGGAAAACATTTAAATGAGACCGAGATATACTTGACATCTTGGAAATAAATTGTTTTAAAGTATATTTTGGATTTTATGTATCACTTCTTGAACGCCATCTTTTCTTTCTTGTTACTTTTTTATATTTACTAAATCAAAAATCACTAGCGTTTTAGAGCTACTACTGCAGAAAAGAATACGCCAAAAGAAACCCAGTTCAGTATTGGATTCTATATCCCAGATGAGCTATATATTAGTACCATCACGTGTAAGCCGCACTGATGGCAAGCGTCCTGATGATTTAACGCTGCTTCTATGGGAAAGGGGCCCTGTGTTTGCTTTGTGAATCTACATTTCTAGTTTAACACTATCGTTAGTATGGTTATCCAGCGAGGAATGGCAATGTCTGTTATTTTATTCGAATAATAGGAAATGATTGTCAACATTTTTAGCAAGCAGTTTGCTAAGCTGTTAAGCAGTCAGTTCTTGAAAAAGGGTTTTTTTTTAATGATTTGACTTTATGCTTTTTCTTCAATATGCGACAAATGCTGTGATTGCTCACCTTAAGGTTCTACGCGAGCTGGTTTGCTGAGCGCGCTAGACTTCTGTCTAATTGATGACGCACCTTTTCGACAACTGCTGGCGCCATTGCAGTACAACATCGTCCACCACCCTAGCGTTTTTTAACGCTACCAGTCTCATTATAACGATGAAAAGTGCGATGCGCAAATTTCTCGTACAATTGAAGATCTGCCAGCGCACGACGTATTTCTATGTTAAATTTTTCCTCCAAATGAGGAGCAATCACTGAATTTCGTTTTAAATCAACTACCCTAAATTCGGATGTGTTTCTCTCACAACAGAATCACTTCAAATGATAAGAGAAAACATGTCAAAGACTAACATTTGAAATTTTGCAGGCGTTTGATACTGTGGTTCGAATTTTAAAACAGTTAGATAGAGACGGACAGTTCAATTGCCGCACCCGGTAGACAATGTAGCAAGACAAAAACAGTCTGAGATTAAAATGTCATTAGTAAAGATTATTTTGAATATTCGAGGGTTAGACTCCCAAATGTACTGCACCTCATTTAAAGTCAATTTAATCTTCCACCAAAATCGCAAGCAGCGCCACGCAACGCGGAAAAAGAAAATAAAACGACATGTTTATATTATCATAATCAAATTTATTTTCCCGTGTCGTATGTTAGTGGGATTTTCGCCCGCTTTTGCCAACTCTGTGACGTCACCGCTTTATTTTTTATTCAGGAAATATGTTATTGCCTCCCGTAATATTACTCTTAAATGAATTCTCGCGTATAATTCCGCAAAATCGACTTACATGGAATTTCGTTTGGAATATTTTATTTCGTACTCGTTTTTGGTCGTGGCGTATTGAAGGTTTCCTATTAATCAAAAACATTAAAATTCAAGAAAAATGTTTCTGATTTATAATTTTAGTACTTATCAGTTATTCTCTATTCTATTTTTTTGTTTTATGGCTTCCACCGAGGTTTCAGTGACTCTGGCAATGTCCAGTTTAAAGCTTCGAGCAACACGGCCTTAGCCGGAAAGGAGTAGCCATACGCTGCGTTCCTCTCTGTCAAGGTACAAGCCAAATTAGGCATATGTATGTCTATGTGTTAGTTGTGTGTGACTCATCTGTACACAAATTATTGATTCTTTTTTATGTCATTTTTTGTGACAATGTCATAATTATTATCAAGTGACAGTTTAAGTTTTGTATGTAGGTGTGCGCCCAAAAAATTGTAATAGTAAATTGTCGCTTTGCCCACTCCCTCCGTCCGGTACGGAGGCCGTGTTGCTGGAAGGTTTAAAGAGATACTAAGTATTGGTGTTGTACGCTATACACATAACAAGTCACAATCAAGTGGGAGCTTCTGGTGACAAATCTATACGAGTCCATATGATAGTCTACTGTAACTTTTTCACGTATTGTTCATAAGAATGAACATTGATATTACCAAACTGCACCAATATTGTACTATAAAGTCTACTAAAATCAATTTGCAAAATTATCTAAGGCAAACCCCTTGACTTCCTAGCAATAGCCTCCGTTATCATTTCCTGTGACTGGACAAGTATATACTATTAAGTGATTTCTTTAAGATTGATTTTTACTTGTGCCATTCCTTCAGTGATAAAAAAAGTATTTTTAGATTCAAGAATGGTTTAGGGACCCAATCTCTGATGTAAATAAATAAATCGTTTAGTTTTCCTTATTTTATTTCTTAACCAATTCATGCAAGTTTCTCTACAAACACAGACATCAAATCTATGGGATTTGTCGGACAATCCTCGGAGTACCGATCACAGGAATCACCCAGTCCAAAGTACTCCGCTTCATAGTAGACGTCCTCGATGGTGTCCTCAGACATTGATGTGGAAGGCCTGTGAAGGGCAAAAACACATTGAAAATTCTATTAACGTGTAATAATATTTTCGGATAGAAGAAATATCAAATCTTATACTTCCTTAAGAAAATACTTTCAGAGACAAAACAAAAACGTAATAAAAATAAGTGAAAGTAGATAACAATAATAATATGGGCTCCCGTATCAATCAACTAATCTGATTTGTACATTAACAATACCAGACACCTGAATAAATATTTTTCGGGTAATAGAAATATCAAAAACAATATATTACTAAAGAGAAAGATATGAAAGACAAAACACAAACGTAATAAAGATAAAAGTAAAAGAATATAACAATAACATTAGCCCCCGTATCAATCAGCAAATCTAATTTGCACATCGACATTCCCCACCTCGCAAACAAGTAATCATATCGCACATAAAATAATCTGCCACACAGTAAATCCATATAAATAATAACTTACGTGAGCAGAAGGTGGAGTAAATCGCCCAATAAGCCGTTATGGAGGAGATGCGATGTGGCGTTCTCGCAAATGCCCCTGAGTAAGCACGGCCGGCCGGCTCGCCCGTGCCTGGGGGACGAATATCCTTATTATCTTGATTAAAACTAAGCTTAGTCACGCTTATGAGCCTAGAATTTTTACATGAAGAATTGGTGTTAGATATATTTTCTTGTCGTCAGATATTATGTCCAGGTGATGTTTTCGATAGTTAACCCACCACAAACCAGTTGATAGTACCGAAACTTGTAATAATATAACGGTCGCTCTCCGAATCAAAATTGTATTCTAGGCAAGTACCGTGTTCAAGACATTGTTTCATAGCAAGCGATTTTGATTGATTACAACTAAGCTTAGTCACACGCTTCTGAGCCTAGAATTTTTTTACGTGAAGAACTGGTTGATTAGTTATTTATTTAATGGTCATATTATGTAAGGGCAGGTGGTATTTTCGATAGTTACAGTCCGATTCATACTTTATGGCGGCTTGGAACATCGCGCGAGTCGATACGTAGTACACAATATTAGGTTCTGCGTTTCGCGCGCGCGGAAGCGGGGCTTGTACTGCAATAAAGTTTGACATATATAATTTAATATTGCGATAAATATTACGTTCGCTCTCCGAAACGAAACTATATTCTAAGCAAGCAAGTACCGTGTTGCCGTCGCCTTGTGGTTCCCGGCAGAGTAGAATAGGACCACTCCAAGTCTTCCCGTGGATGTAGTAGAAGGCGACTTAGGATTAACAAGCTAAAAAAAGCTTATTAACATCAAAGAAACCTCTCCAACCCGTCTGGTCAGCGTGGAGAGTGTAGGCCAAATCCTCTGACTGCTCTGGCTTTTATACGGCTCTGGTAGTATAGAGAGGGTAGTGCTCCTGCAGTGGAGACCAAAAAGGACGATGATGATGACCGTGTTCAACACATTGTTTCATAGGAACTGATTTTATTTTATTGCTATATTTATTGATTTATAATAAGGACCAAATCCAAATAGCCTCTGTAATATTAGATTTTCATTCCCTAAGCCCTAAAAAGCCACCATTGTCGTTTTTTATTACGCATTTACTACGCGGTAGTTTTTGTAAACGGAAATATTTTTGGACGTAAAATTCATTTTAGGAAGTATTTTTGATACAAAATTATTTTGACAACGCGTCAATCACTTTGGACGTGTAACTACAGCTTCCATACTAAAACAACTGTCATTATAGAGCATTGATGAAATTATAAAAAGCGAAAAGTTTTAAAGTTGGACGTTAATGAGTAATGAATGCTTTTATATTTGGCACATTTGAAATTTGACGAAATTCTTCAGTTGAAACAATGATAAGATTGAATACATTTATAATTTCATTTGAAATTTGACGAAATTCTTCAGTTGAAACAATGATAAGATTGAATACATTTATAATTTTTTTGTGATTGCCATGTGGTTACCGGCAGAGTAGTAAGGACCACTCCAAGTTTTCCCGTGGATGTTATCGAAGGCGACTAAGGAGACATAAGCTAACCAAAGCT
Source organism: Rhodophaea formosa (assembly GCA_963082605.1). Lineage (NCBI taxonomy): Eukaryota > Metazoa > Arthropoda > Insecta > Lepidoptera > Pyralidae > Rhodophaea > Rhodophaea formosa. The sequence goes on from OY720219.1 coordinate 3,581,176, forward strand.
TATAAATATCAAAATACCTCTCCAACCCGTCTGGCTAGCGTGGAGAGTTTAGGCCAAATCCTATGACTGCTCTGGCTAATATAGCTTTGGTAGTATAGAGAGGGTCGTGTTCCTGCAACGGAGACATCAAAAGATCTCATGATAATGATGCAACTGATTTTTGAACATCGGTCCAGTAGTTTTGGAGCCTACTCAGTGCAAACAAACAAACAATAAAATATTTCGTCTTTATAAGTGTAACTAGCTATCGCCCGCAGAAGAGTACTTTTTTCCGGGATGAAAGGTAGCCTGTGTTCTTCTCCGTACTACAGACAATGTTTATACAAAATTTCATGATGATCGGTTCAGTAGATAGAGCGTAAAGGCGTAACAAACAAACACAATCACTTTCACATTTATAATTTTTTTCTTGAGATTGGGATATTAGTATAGTTAATAAATAAGGTATTATGTTCACTACGGGACTTACCGCAATTATTTTTGAGTTCTGTCTGATATTTCGACAACATTGCAGCTGCCATTTTCACAGACTAACTGAAGAGACGGACAGAACTTAAAAATAATCGCGGTAAGTCCCGTAGTAAACATAATAGTGATTGTGACCGCGAAAGCTGAAAATCATAAATAAATAAGGTATCGACATTTTAAAGCTAAGTTGTCAATTTCCCCAACAAACGATATAAAGTATATCCCACACTAGAGCAGCCGTTATGCAAATAGTGATGCTGGATTTATGAAATTAAATTCAGCGCTCTGAATATAGCTTGATTTCAATGAGGTTTGATTGCACGACCGATTTCCAAGTGCGTTTAAAATCATTTCGTGGTGGTTGCAATTGCTATTTTATATCTCTCTGTATAACACTTGCTTTTTAACCAACTTCAAAAAAGTAGGAGGTTCTCATTTTGTCGCTCCATGGCGCAGCGGTCAACACGCTAGCCTGCGACACGGGGGTCCCGGGTTCGATCCCCGGTCAGGTCAAGATGGAAAAAATCTTTTTCATATTGACCTGGGTCTTGGATGTTTATCTATATAAGTATATATTATAAAATATAGTATCGTTGAGTTAGTATCCTGCGACACAAGTTCACAACTTACTGTGGGGCTAGCTCAATTGTGTGATATGTCCCTATATAATTATATTTATTTATATACCTATTTATATTTAATGTATGTTTCCCGATTTCTTGAAGACGCCTGGACCGATTTAAGAAATTCTTTTTTGTTCGATAGGTAATACTTTACAAATGATTTTATGAAATTTTTATTGTAATGTGTCAAGCGCTTTTTGAAAAAATACACAAGAACCAAAAAAATTGTTTACACGCATGCCGGTCGGTTTACACTTATTTTCATTTTATTCCTAGGCTTATCCAAACAAATTGATAGGGTTTAAGACGGTTTTTCTTTTTTGTAAAAAATATGTTAAATTATTCTCATTGGCTTCACTTGCGTTACAAACTTTGGACCCCCATATCACCACCAGGGGGTGCATTTCGGAAAATCCTGTCCTAGTGATTGCCTGCGTCATTATTTACAGTTTATTGCCACGATTGCAAGAGACATGGTTTTCTTTTGCAATTTTTGTGGGAAATAAAATACTCACTGCTGTAACATTGTTTCGATAGAACTATATACAAAGCTCCTTGTGAATCCGTTCATTGGTTTGTCTGTGCTTCTTTCATGTTTGCTCCTCGATAACTGAAAATAAGAGTAGAAAACCAAATTAATATACACAACTGAAGCTTAATAAAAACAATATTTTTGAACAACAGATTATACATTTAAACTACATTAACTGCAATTTAACCAAGTCCTCTGACTGCTCTGGCTTATATATGGCTCTGGTAGTACAAAAAGGGTCGTGCTCTTGCAGTGGAGACTAAACAGACTGTCTGTTTAGTCTCCACTGCAAGAGCCAAGTGTTTTCAATCCAGAATGCACAAAAAAGTCAGAAACGAAATATTCTCAAATTAAAAAACATCACCACCACAAGATATAGAAATTATACCAGTGGCGTATCTATACCATTTGTGGCCCGGAGCAAACCCATACAATGGGTTCATGCAAGTTTGAGTTTAGCAAACGTTCTTGCTGGTTTAGCTCGTCCTTCAGACCCCCGTTGTTATACATCTAACCGGGGCCTGCCAGGTACGGGGCTTGTGACATTTAGCCTCAGAATATCACATACTCTATGGATATCGTACATCCTATATGGGTAAAAACAAGTGAAACGAAATAGGAGAGACCTTCACCCAAAAATGGGACATTCAAAGTTATAAAAGAAAATAAATCCTAACTAATATTATAAATGCGAATGTAAGTTTGTTTGTTTGTTTGTTACGCTTTTAACAACAACTAAACCTACCAAATCATCATGAAATTTTGTATGCACATAGGTAAGGGTACAGAGAAGGACATAGGCTACATATCACGCCGGAGAAGCCGCGGGTAACAGCTAGTATTTGACTATAGAGCAAAAGTTTTGACGTGAATCCTCACTAGGGTAAGTTATGTAGCTTAAAGGTTAGTTATGTAGTAAGTTATGTAGCTTATGTTTTCGCGATTGTTACACATTTAAATAAAATTATTTTAATACGGTTTTTATCGCGTTTATTACATTATTTATACACCTAACGTTTCGAGCACTTTACAATGTTCGTGGTCGCAGGTAGACTAAGTTGACATTTGTCTAATATTTTATAAGAACTGCAAAATCTACCGCCTAAAATATTTATTAATAACGTTCCGGATGTACGCAGTATTGGCTCACGGTGTCTGAAGGTCTTGCAGTCTTCTGCTTAGCTTGAGATTTGATTAAATTGATAACTGGATCCCAAGCTGGTGGTAAAGTGCTCGAAACGTTAGGTGTATAAATAATGTAATAAACGCGATAAAAACCGTATTAAAATAATTTTATTTAAATTATGTAGCTTGGTAAAAAAGCTCGTCAGACTTCGGGTTTTGAAAGAGGACATAATATTCAGGCAAGACGAAGACAAATATAACATTCCACTTTTAAGGCGAAGTGAGTTCACACACTAGCGCCACCCAGCAATTAATCCTATAAATCCTAAATCATATCAAATTTAAAAAATCTAATAGCTGAATGCCCTAGTAAATCACTTGTAGTATTATTGGTATAAGTTTTCACAATTTGTAATTTGATTAATTAAGAGAACGAATTATTACCGCCAAAAGTGGCCACTTTTGACGATAATAATTCGTTCGCTTAAACTTAGATTATAATACCTATGAAAAGTAATAAAAAGAATACTACAAGTAATTTACTAAGGCATTCAGCTATTAGATTTTTAAAATTTGATATGATTTATAACTTATAGAATTAATTGCTGGGTGGCGTGTGTGAACTCACTTCGCCTTAAAATTTATTTGGAGATTAATAAACAGCGATTTCAAACTGGTCCCTAATTGCCAATTACACTACAATGCAAACTGCAAGCAGTTTATCGCAGCATCGGCTGTCAAACTGCGCAAATTGCTAATGTATGTGCGCTTATTTGGCAAATTCTATTTATTAGTTGGGTTATTTACTTACTGACCACACGTTTGGCCACTTATTGAAGTTCTAAATTATGTATTTTTAAATTATTATTCTTTCTATTTGTAAAGTATTAGGAATAAAATTATCGATACTGTGCCTAGTGTGCCCCCTTAAATAAAACTCATATTGTACAGTGCTCAAATGAAAGCATAAATGCTTAGTTTGTTTTGATTCTTTTTATATATTTTTTTAGTAGTATATTTCTAATAGTAATATTTCTTCTTTGTCTGTTCGATACTATGTAAAAGTTATCAGAGGAAACTTTACTGGTTAGTGTGCAGTTTAATATCGTTATTCATCCATATAACTGTTTGTTTACCTAATAAATAAATAAATAAAAAACTCCTGGCACTTAAAGCTTCCGAACTTTACGATCAGTGGTAGAGAAAAGTTTTTTTACACTCCATATGTTCATATTATTATGTCACCAACTGGCCACAACAATGGTCAGATCCAAGTGTTGAGTTATTTAAAAATCCAATTATTAGACTCATTATTCATTGCGATTGTATCGTAGTATTCAACGAATAGTAGTTTATGTTTTCAATTTCAGACTTTGTTTCGTTAAATCCTAACAATACGAAAATTTGTTCTGAACAATGAATGGAGTTTAACTACGTGCTTCTAGTAAACTAAAATGAAATGAATTTAAATTTAAAGAGGATGCAGAATTATTTACTTCTTGTCTATAGATGAAGTATGGATTTCGCTTAAAAATATATTTAAATACCACAGAGTTGAAAAATGGTTCTGGTTTTGTAAACATCTAGTTCAAAAAGACTGTTAAGGGCACTTTTCATAACATAAGTAAGAAAATTATAAAATAAAATTAATGCCATCACAAATAAAAGCCTTTAAAATTAACAGCATTTTTTGTTAAAAAGAAAATAGACGCAACATAACTGAACAAAGTTCTCACATCAAGCATGACAAGTGCTACATAAGTGACGTCACTGTTTGGGATGTGGATGTTTAGGTCTAGAGGAAAGTTAGTACGCCGTGTGGTTTCGGACAGAGTAGAATAGGACCACTCCAAGTCATCCCGTGGATGTCGTAAAAGGCGACTAAGGAAACACAAGCTAAACAAAGCTTATAAACATCAAAGATCCTCTCCAACCCGCCTGGCCAGCGTGGAGAGTGTAGGCCAAATCCTCTGACTACTCAGGCTAGTATATGGCACTGGTAGTACAGAGAGGGTCGTGCTCCTGCAGTGGAGACTAGAAAGACCTGATGATGATGATGATGGTTTCCGGCAGAGTAGAATAGGACCACTCCAAGTCATCCCGTGGATGTCGTAAAAGGCGACTAAGGAAACACAAGCTAAACAAAGCTTATAAACATCAAAGATCCTCTCCAACCCGCCTGGCCAGCGTAGAGAGTGTAGGCCAAATCCTCTGACTACTCAGGCTAGTATATGGCACTGGTAGTACAGAGAGGGTCGTGCTCCTGCAGTGGAGACTAGAAAGACCTGATGATGATGATGATGGTTTCCGGCAGAGTAGAATAGGACCACTCCAAGTCATCCCGTGGATGTCGTAAAAGGCGACTAAGGAAACACAAGCTAAACAAAGCTTATAAACATCAAAGATCCTCTCCAACCCGCCTGGCCAGCGTGGAGAGTGTAGGCCAAATCCTCTGACTACTCAAGTTAATAATGGCTCTGGTAGTATAGAGAGGGTCGTGCTCTTGCATTGGAGACTGGAAGGACTTGATAATGATGATGATGATGAAAGTTTGTACTACATAAATTATCTCAAGGGAATGTAGTATAATCAACGTAAGTTTTTAACTGTCTCCTTTTTTCAAGAGCTAAATGCTGCAAATTACCTATAACGGTAATTGCTTTAATTTGTCTATTTACCATCACGTTTTTTTTATTCTGTAGATGTTTTGATCGATTTGCCCACTCATGGTCTTAGATAATAATGTAGAGAAAAATACTTACTGTCTGAATATCTCCCAGAAGAGGTTCGAAGTAAGTGGCGTTGGCGACATTGTAATAGTTGGCTTCGAAAAACCACGCAACGCTAACTGATGTTTCTGGATGAAGAGGCATTGACACGGTGACGAACACCTAAAAAAAATCGTCGTTTAATAATTTTTATTATCATCTTTAAGAAAAATGTGCAAAGGTGAGCATCTTTAATCTTTTTTAAGACCCACGTTTGGGTAAGTTTTATAAATAAATAAATAAATATAAATAATAAATAAATATATACGGACAAATCACACAGGTTGAGCTAGTCCTAAAGTAAGTTCTTAAGTAAGACTTGTGTTATGGGATACTAACTCAACGATACAATATTTTATAAAACAAATACATATATAGATAAACATCCAAGACCCAGATCAATCTGAAAAAGATTATTTTCCATCTTGACCTGACCGGGGATCGAACCCGGGACCATCCGTGTCGCAGGCAGGCGTGTTGACCGCTGCGCCACGGAGCTCGTCATAATTTTATACTTTATGTCATCTTTAGTAATGTGACTTTATTAAAGTCATCCAGCATGTACGTATCGTGGCACTTTAGATATATCATCGGGAGTTTGTGGTGGGAAGTCAAGGGGTGCAGTTGGGGTCTAACTTGGACGATTTTGCAAATTGATTTTGGTGGACTTTATAATATGAAATTGGTGTAGTTTGGTGTTATAAATACTCGTACTCATGGAACAATTTGTGAAATAGCTAAAGTGGACTTTTATATGGACTCGTATAGACTTGTCATCATAACCTCCCGACCGCGAGGCATCAAAGAACATACGCCATCTTTGATGCTAATTGTTACAAATTTACCGTACAACACCGATACTTAGTATCTCAATTTACTGGACATTGGCAGAATCACTGAAATATCGGTGGAAGCCATAATATAAAACAGAAGAAGAAGAAGAAGAAATATCATCTTCTGTGTTATGACCTGTAAGGCTTACTACGACTGCTGACATAATTGATCTTATTCACGACATTATCATCATTTAACTTCCATTCTTAACCCTTTTGCCATAAACCATTGTATACGCTGTATAAATTGACTTTCGATCCCGACATACCCTTAAACTGGTGATTAAGCCCGTCAATATAAACAACTTTTCCTATAGGATCAATGCTGGATGCACAATTTTTTTGCTTTCTCACACTAATTACGGCTGATGTGTGAAAATGTAGTAAAAATTTGAAATCTTTTTTTGTTCCCTCCCAGCATTAATCCCTTAGGAAAAGGAGTTTGATTTATTTTGCATACGTCTACATTTGCTTAAAAGTACTGAAATCCAAGTTCTGCAGCATTCCAAAATTTTCAGTTTAAAGATTCCCAAAGGCATCTGTCATAGCTTAACGACGCCAAGTGCCGATAGCAGCCGGAACTAACTGCTTATCGAACCTTTAAAGGATGAAAAGGCTAAAAATGCAGAAGCGCTGTATTTGAGCATTATTTTGATTCCAAAGTAAAGCTGTAAACCATTTCAAGAACTACAAAATCCTTTAAATTCCATCATTTTATATATCGCAACACTATACAATCTTATTTATGATGATTAAAATGAAATATAGTTAGTATAACTGAAAATTAAAATACAACTAACAACTTTAAAAAAAAAATGTTTAAAATAAATAAATATCAATCAATATAAATATAATATAAATAAATATAAATATATAGGGACATATCACACAAATTGAGCTAGCCCCACAGTAAGTTGTGAACTTGTGTCGCAGGACACTAACTCAACGATACTATATTTTATAATATATACCTATATAGATAAACATCCAAGACCCAGGTCAATATGAAAAAGATCTTATTTCCATAGTGACCTGACCGGGGATCGAACCCGGGACCCCCGTGTCGCAGGCTAGCGTGTTGACCGCTGCGCCACGGAGCTCGATACGTCATATGATGATGTCTAAAACCGCTTTGCTACATAAAAGTTAAGTTTAACACACACTACATTTCTAAAGAGGAGTGCAGTGTAGCGCAGTAGCATAGTGAGAATTTGTGCGTTAAATTTATAGTCATAACTTTAACGCACGAATTCTCAAATGCATTTTACATGTATCTTTTTAACATAAATCAACCTCAAGTCTCGTTCTAGCAAGGCAAAACCTTCTGAGATTTAAATTAGTCATTAGTTAAGATTATTTTGAATATTCGGGGGCTAGACCAATCCACTTGTGGACAGTACTAAGGTTTGCTTAATTGCACTCATCATCATCATTTCGTGTAGGTGACACGGTCAGTCGGCCATGCACACCCTGGTGTCAGAGTTCTTCGGGACCGCCTCTTGGCCTCTGACGTGGTTCCTTTAACGACTACCAGATCGCAGCCGGGACCAACGGCTTAACATGCCTTCCGAAGCACGGAATCATCTATCTTATCAGACAATCAGGTGATTCATGCCTGCAATGTCCTAACCAAACTGGAAAAAACTTAACAAAGTATGCTTCCTAACCACAACCCCCGGGTCAACAAGGCAAACGCCTTAACCACTGGACCACGGAGGCTGTTACTTAATTGCACTGATTGCATTGAACTGCTATTGAATTTACTGAAGAAGATAATTTACTTACACCCCATTGGGTACTCGGTGTAAAGAGAAGGTACCTTCGTTTTCGTTCATGAGTTTCAGAAAACGTCGTCACTATGGATGTTGCCAATCTGAAATAATTAAAATAATTTATTACAACTTGAAATGTGTTCAATAAGAATATGAAAGAATATTTCATAAGATTATAAGATTATTCAAGTGGTCTTGTTTATCGAATATATTGTGTTATTTGTTTAAATATTGCCTAACATTTTAGATATACTGGCCCCTTAATCTTGGATAAGATAATTTTTTAAGACATAGTTGCAAATATGGGCTCAAACTCTTACCATCGATTTTGATGGATGATGATTCAGCAATTATTTTGTAAAGCGTTTGATAATCACTGAAAACACATACATAATAAAATTATACATACACTAATATACAAAATTTTGCCCACATGCCTGAAACACGACACTAAAGAGTGGAATATCGTCAAGAATGTCGCTCAACAGATTTTTGAGCAAATACACAGAGATATAACATACACATAGAACGGACATTGACACTAAACTAGTACACCAATATTAACAACAAGTTGTACTCACAGTTTCTTTACAAATGAAGATCAGGCAGATCCGGATATAAAAAAGTTTCCACTCTCTTTGATTTTTATTAGCATTGTTTAGATTGTGGTTCCTAAGTCGCCTTCTATATGACATCCACGGGAAGACTAGGAGTGGTTAAATTCTACTCTGTCACACGGATATATCAAATATTTTTATAAAACAAAGAGATGGAAAAAATATCCACACAAGGAGTTATTTTTCAAAATCTTATTTCTCAATTAAATAAGAATATATTAGAATAGGATTGCGAATGCACAAAATCTTTTTGACATCTCTGCTATGGCCACTGGTTCTCCTACTCCAAGTACACTATAACACCTGTATTTAATTAGCAGGACATCTTTTTTTAAGTTATTTTAAATAATTTGCTTTTGAAAAAAAAGGGTTGATACTTTAGACATTAGCAGTGCAAAATGCACACAATATATGTCGAACCAGGCTACTATGAAAGATAGCCGAGGTAATTTGTGTAGTTTCAGTGTGTTTTCCTAGCAATGCAAGATTTTGTCCTTATCACCTCAGAAGACGAATATAAAGAGACGGAATGTGCCTATTTGAGGCCGGAAGCCACACGGCGCAATGTCCGCTCTATCCACAGAAGAATAAATCTTTGCGAGCAAACACCACGTGACTCGGGTATTTGCTGAAGAAATTTGTTAACACAACGGCATTTTCGTAGAATGCCGCCCGGGATCAAACGATTTATAGTTCAGTGACTAAACTATTTACGTGACATGTTAGAAATTCTAGTCTTCCCAGTTTTATTATGAATATTAACATTAAAGGATTTATGGGAATTTATAAAACATCTTCAAGTTATTAATAGAATAGTCAGTTTTGAGGGATTGTTAAAATGTTAATAGTTATAATAAATCTTTCTGTTACAGTTCAATATATGTACCAAATATTAGCTAACATTTATTATTTAACAGGACTAGCGAGTTATTTAAGCCGTGTTTAGCTGAGCAATTTAGAATTTCAAGTGATATATTTTATTTCCAATTATAAAAGTAAGTACATCCATACATGATAAAACAATTTTGGGTATAAACACATTAAGTTACGAGAATTTTTTTTTATCCTATTGTTTACTCTCACCCTATGATCATTTCAAAATCTTTGACAAGTATAAAAGACATGCAAAGTATTTTTTAATTTATAAGTTTTTCTACGTCACTTTGTTAATTGCAAAACTAAAACAAATTAAATTTCATTTAATTCGGATAACAAATATCCATATTCGTTTATTGGATAGCAAAGAAGAGGTTCCAAACCTGTAGTTCACATTAATTAATACACACGAGTCACAAGTTCGGTCGAGTTGAGCAGAGTTCGGCCGAGCAATTAGCAAGCCAGGATATCGCGTAATACTCGCTTGGTAACTAGTTAGCAGTTCAAATCTGCAATTAAAATTACAGAATATAGTGCAGTGCCTAACTTTATAACTTCTCATTACTTTGAACTGTGCATGTTGTTCAATGTATGTTGAAACTTAGACTTTAAGTGATAAATTTTATCTCACCAATACATCTGTTCATATAAAAATAATTTCAAGTACTGACATAATTAGCCACTCGTTATGATTATTCTATAAAAGTAGTGCAAATTATTATTTAATTTATAAGTTTTTCTGCTTCAATTCTGTAATTGCAAAGAAGAGATTCCAAACCAGAAGCTGACTTTAATTAATAGACACGAGTTACAAGTTCGGTCGAGTTGAGCTGAGTTCGGCCGAGCAATTAGCAAGCTAGGATATCGCGTAATACTTGCTTGGCAACTAGTTAGCAGTTGGGACATCTAATCTGCAATTAAAATTTCAGCATATAGAGCAGTGCCTAACTTTATGACATCTCGGTGATCTGAAGGACCGGAGTACCGGAGTGCGCGAAGAACTGATGGCCGATGGGGCAGAAAGGTTCTCGAATGGCGACCACGTACCGGTAAGCGCAGTGTTGGACACCCACCGACCAGGTGGTCAGACGATCTGATAAAGGTCGCAGGAAGGCGCTGGATGCAGGCCGCTTCTAACCGGTCATATTGGAAATCCTTAGGGGAGGCCTATGTCCAGCAGTGGACTTCTTGTGGCTGAGATGATGATGATGAAGATGACATCAAATCTGCAATTAAAATTACAGCATATAGTGCAGTGCCTAACTTTATGACATCTCGGTGATCTGAACGACTGGAGTAAATTATTACTCCTTCCTTTCGTCTTTTTTAGTTTTCACTGTAGGAGTACGACCCTCTCTGTACTACCAGAGCCGTATATTAGCCAGACCAGTCAGAGAATTAGCCCTACACTCTCCACGCTGGCCAGACGGGTCGGACAGGTCTCTTCGATATTTTTAAGCTTTGTTTAACATGAGTTTCATGCCAAGGGAAGGAAAAATTGGAGTGGTCTTATTCTACTCTGCCGCTAAACCACACGGCTTAGACATGAATATCAGGTTTTATTTACAAAAAGATCCACAATGATACGACAATATCACTTAACATTAATCTAAGAACAATTTTAAGTCTTTATTTGTAGTAAATCTATATTTGTTTTTCCTGCAACAATCCCGTGATTGCAAAAAAGATGTTCCAAAACTGTAGCTAACGATAATTAATAAACACGAGTAACCAGTTCGGCCATGTTGAGCGGAGTTCGGTCGAGTAATAAGTTGGCAATTGGGACATCAAATCTGCAATTACCTACAACTAAAATTAGTGCAGTGGCAGACCTAGTATGTCATCTCAATATAACTAAATATTATGCCCGCAGTTTGTCTCAATTATCAACTAAAATTGCATTGAAAAATTTTAACCGTCCACGCTTTTTATACTTAGCTATTTAAGTTTTTTTTTTCTTATTGCGTATAAAACAAAATAAATAATTCATTCACTGGAGTATGTTTAATCATCATTTAAAAGCTTTGTCTGTACGTCTGTCATCATCATCTGAGCGTTTTCCCCAGATTCATCATCAGCTCTATTGCATCGGAGCACAGAGTCCTACATCATGAAAGTAAACCCTGGTGTGATATAATTTGGACGGCTGCCTGCCTGACTCCAAGCCTCCTTAGGTATTTCCAGAACCGCAGACAAATCATATAAAATCGGGGACGGATAAAAAATCTGCTCGTAGGAGCTCAGGTTCATCTGCTTTCAACTGTACATGCATGAACCCTGTAATCTTAACACTTCTTTTTTGCCAGTCCTGTAAAATTACCTCAAACAAATGATAATCCTCTTCTTAAGAGTCCGTACATTCTGGACAAGAAAAAATAATGGGATCTTAATTATTACAATATCAGCTTATGAAAGTCAATTTGGTTCTTCAAAATTATTTAGATTCTAAGTTGGCGGATGATTGAATTGTGTTATGCGATGTAATTTATGGTTTAAATTAATGCTGTATGGGTGTTTGGGGATTATTATATCTTGATTTACATTATTATTATCAACATCAGGTCTTTTTAGGGTTCCGTACAAAAGTTGAAAAACGGAACCCTTATAGGATCACTCGAGCGTCTGTCTGTCCGTCCGTCCGTCTGTCACAGCCGATTTTCTCCGAATCTACTGAACCAAATTAGATAAAATTTGGTAAGGTAGTGTAATCCTATGACCCAAACACGGATGTGCAAAGTAAATAAAGATTTTTTTGAAATAAGGGTCATTTTGAGGGGCCCAATTACAAAATTAAAAAAAAAAGTTTTGCAAACCTTACTGTGTCATATAATAAATGAAAGGGCTCATTATGAGGATCTCAAAAATATATTTTTTTGTTCGGGTAAAATCAATACTTTTGATTTTATTCACGAAAGAAGGCAAAAATTGACCATTCCCCCCCCCTGATCTCCGAAACTACTGAGCCGAAAATTTTGAAAAAATTACAAAATATAGTTCATTCCTTGAAGATTACAGGAAAAATAATAAGAATTCTATCACTTGAAAATTAAGTGGTAAACTCACAATAATAAGTTCATCTAGGGAAATAGTTCTCTAAAACACCACTAGATGGCGCTAGTCAATTGAATAAAACATTTTTTGCACATTGTGTGTGTGTTCACGAAGCATATTGTACGGAACCCTCATTGCGCGAGTTTGACTCACACTTGGCCGCTTTTTTTTTTAGACTCCACTGCAGAAGCGCGACTCTCCCTGTAATACTAGAGCTTTATACTAGCGGGAGTAGTCAGAGGATTTAGCCTACATTCTCCACGCTGGCCAGACGGGTGGAGAGGTCTTTTTGATGGTTATAAGCTTTGTTTAGCTTGTGTTTCCTAAGTCGCCTTCTACGACATCCACGGGAAGATTTGAAGTGGTCCTATTCTTCTCTGCCGGGAATCACACGGCCAATCTTGATTTACATTGCAATGCAATTAATACAGAATCAGCTATTTTACCTTAATCGGCTTGATAGAGTCAAAGCCAAGCCCAGAGAAGGCTGGGTCGTGACTCTCCTTCTTACAGGAAAGAATAAACAAAAAAGCTTGTAGGATCCAAAAGCTTCATATGGCTAAATAGTAAGATTAGAGTTGAACGCAAATATTTAAAAAAAGTTAGCTGTGAGCATATCTCTTCTACTTATATCTATTTTATGAATCAAAATCTTTTAGGCAAAGAATAGGATCTGGAATATTCTTATTTTCTCTACCTATTCCCAGATAAACATGGAAGATAAACTAATTAGTCTCATAATTATAACAATGATCCAAATCTCAAAGTATTAATATTCCCGGTGGCGGACAAGAAAAGTAAAATAAAAGCGTAATTATTACAATAGCAGCTTATGAAAGTCGATTTTGTGCTTATTTAGATTTTTATTTAGTTTTAGAGGAGCCCGATGGTCCAGTGGGTGTGAGCTCTATGAGCGCTTACGTATGTCAAGCAACCTCTGGTGCAGTCCCTACTTGGATGGGTGACCGCAAGTGGCATAAAAATATCTCGAGCTCCTCCGTGCTTCGGAAGACACGTTAAGTCGTTGGTCCCGGCTGTCATCGTTGATGGCAGTCGTTAAGCTATGTCAGATGCCTTAAGGCAGCTTGAAAAAATCTGACACCAGTGTTGGCCACTTACACACACAAAAAACAAAACAAACAATTTAGATTTTAAATCGGCGAATGTTTGTAATTGCGTTTTGTGGTGTAATTAAGGTTTAAATTAATGTCGTATGGGTGTTTTGAATCAGTATTGTTACATTAAGTGGCTTTATATAGCCAAAGCCAAGCCTAAGTAAGTAGGGCTAAATGGTAGTCAATCAAAGTCAATTATACGTAGTAGGTATCATGTCTCTCCTTATACGGGTAAGACTTTTCAAAAGGAAGTTCGCTTAACCCAATAGCTACTTTTGGGAAATTGAAATGATTGGAGATAAACTCTGTGTAAGAAAAAGAAAATAAAAGCGGCATGTTCCCTTACACCTTACATTAAAAAAATTAGCTGTGAATCACATATTCTCCTCTATTTACAGCTATTTTATGAAGAATATTTTCTTGGAAAAATCATTATTAAAAATATTTTTAATCTCTGTACCCTATTCCCAGTTATGCATGAAAGATATACTAATTAGTCTCATAATTATAACAAAAACTCACATTTCAAAGTCCTAATATTACCGGTGGGGGACAAGAAAAGTAAAATGGGAGCGTAATTATTACAATAGCAGCTTATGAAAGTCAATTTGGTTCTTATTAAAATTCAAAGTTGGTGACGGATGTATTAAATTGTGTTCCGCGATGTAATTAAGGTTTAAATAAATGTTGCTTGTGTGTTTGGGGATTCTTACATATTGGTTTACATTGCAATGCAATTATTACAGAATCAGCTATTTTACCTTAATTGGCTTGATAGTGTCAAAACCAAGCCTTAAGAGTCGCCTGGAAGCGCATGTCTCCATACAAACGGAAAAAGGGAATTGAGGCAATATTTGATAATTTTAGGGCAAAATTAAGCATCCAATCAATTAATCTCATTATAATCTACGTACGTTTCTATACAGTTTGGTTAAATTATCAAATGTTTGAGAATTATACGCCTCTCAAGATTTCCATACAAATTTGAAAAGGCTTGTAATTCTCAAACCATTGGTATTTTAACCAAGCTGTATAAGAACCTACGTAGATTATAATGAGATTAATTGATTAAATGCTTAAGTTTACTCCAAAATTATCAAATATTGCCTCAATTCCCTTTTTCCGTTTGTATGGAGACATGCGCTTCCAGGTGACTCTTAATAAGGCTAGATTTATATTTAAAGTTAAAGTTAACTATAGTATCATATCTCTCCTTCTTACGGGTAAGACTTATAAAGCTCACAGAACCTAATAGCTACATTTGGGAAAATAATATGACCGGAGATAAACTCTATAGAAAGAGACGAATTAGAGCGGCATATTATCATTTATTGACGGCTATATCGTGAATAAAAATATTTCCAGCAAGAAAAATATGATCTTAATCATTTTTATTTCCACTACCCTACTCTCAGACAGGTACGAAAGATATACTAATTAGTCTCATAATTATAACAATGATCCACATCTCAAAGTCCTAACATTACCGGTGGCGGACAAGAAAAATAAAATGGGAGCGTAATTATTACAATAGCAGCTTATAAAAGTCAATTTGGTTTTTATTGAGATTCAAAGATGGTAACGAATGTTTGAAATTGTGTTTTGCGATGTAATTAAGGTTTAAATTATAATAAATATTATGAGAATACATTATTTATTTATTTAAATAAACTAAAAACAAAGAACGAAACTAAGATTATAAACTATAACTAGTCTTAAAAAAAGAAAATTAACCTACAAGAAAAAGAAAAATAAATAAATAAACATTGAGTTAAATAAAAAATAGAAGCCAAATCGCTGCAGTCAGCGGGCAAGGTGCCCAAAAGGCTGGCGGCATTTCCTCGTTGGATTGCCAAACTTAGTCTTTGGCCGAAATGCGCGCCTGCCCTATGGTCACCAGAAACGTCGATTAGGCGTGCGGAGATCTCTTTGAAAATCTGTCGTGCTTCCGCACCCCAAGGCCCTAACGTCTCCACGGCGAAGGGCACAAATATGTAAGGTTATAATTATGTTTTAATTATAATAAATATATTAAAACATCTATTCTTGCATAGATGTTTTGTATCAGCTTTTTTACCTTATTTGATAGAGCCAAAGCCAAGCCTACTTGGGCTTGGCTTTGCTAGGTTAGATGTACACAATTAAAGTTAAAGATAGTATCATATTTCTCCTTCTCACGACTAAGACTAAACAATACCAAGCTCGCAGGATCCAAACGGTAAATTTGGCAAAGTCAATACAGTTATTAAAAAAGTTAGCTCTTAGCCGCATATTCTCTTCTATTTAATTCTATTTCATAAATTAAACTTGGCAAAAAAACAGGATCTGAAAATATTAGTCAAGCTCCGTGGCGCAAGTGGTCAACACGCCAGCCTGCGACACGGAGGTCCCGGGTTCGATCCCCAGTCAGGTTAAGATGGAAAATGATCTTTTTCAGATTGACCTGGGTCGTGGATGTTTAGCTATATAAGTATATATTATAAAATATAGTATCGTTGAGTTAGTATCCCACGACACAAGTTCACAGCTTACTGTGGGGCTAGCTCAATTTGTGATATGTCCCTATATATTTATTTATATTGGTAAATTTGACAAAGTCAATACAGGTATTAAAAAAGTTAGCTCTTAGCCGCATATTCTCTTTTATTTCATAAATTAAACTTGGCAAAAAAACAGGATCTGAAACATTTTCCTTTCTTTTCTACCAGATAAGCATAGAAGATATACTAATTAGTCTCATAATTATAACAATGATCCACATTTCAAAGTCCTAACATTCCCGTTGGCGGACAAGAAAAGTAAAATGGCAGCGTAATTATTACAATAGCAGCTTATGAAAGTCAATTTGTTTCTTATTAAGATTCAAAGATGGTAACGAATGTTTGAAATTGTGTTTTGCGATGTAATTAAGGTTAAACTTAATGTTGTATGGGTGATTTTGGTTGTGTATGGGGATTATTAATATATCTCTTACCTATATTTAATTTTAAGTGCTCTCTTCTTGCGCAGACCGTAAAAGCCGGTCGAGGTAATGGGCAAAAATATAAGGAGTCATGGCAATAGACAATGTGGTAAGCAATCCAAAAGGTTTTGGATTCCGTTTGCCTCCTATACGACCAACCAACACGCTAAATGTGGCCTTTGATCTTATGCTTTTAGGCTCTGTCTATCCCATTCATTGGAAAAGACTTGAAATTATATATGTATGTATATTTAGGTGAGTGATGTGGAAGACATTGCTGTAGGTGATAAGGGCGCTTTATTGTCAATAACTATACTAAAAGTACTAATTTGTACCTCTATATCTCATATGGTGTAATAGAGAATGTTTGTTAATGTATTGTACGTATATTATTTTAAGGAAGCGCTGCTTTAATAAAGGGATGTTTCCCTCTAAACAAGAAAAGGTTTTGTTTGTAATATTCTACGCAACGATTGAAATACGAACGACACGTCCTACGTCTTCCCAATAACACAGTACATTTCTCCGAATAAATTGTTTACGTTCGAAGCCACATCTTTCAAAGAAACACACAACGAATGAAATAGTTTTCTCGAACGTACTATAACCACTCAAAACTCTATTCAAACGTAGCGAAGTCAATAAATGCCACATCCATTCCTGGAGTGCACTCGCCACGTCAAAGGAAAATCTCTGTATTTTATACTGGGTCCAATTGGTGTGCTTCCGTTCGACCGAACCCACTTGCCCCTTTGCCAAAAGGCCGGTCCGTTCAGGTGACTTGCGCTTTATTGAAAGAGGAATCGAAACTTACATTTAGTTTCAATCCTTCATTCCTTATTTGAAATTAGTTAGAGGGAAATTTGAGACTTTTCAAGCTCTTTGGCGGACTTGTGTGTTTATTTCTAACTTTTTCTTAGATCTATTTTGAGATGATACGAAATTATTATACCTAAATCGGGTTTTCCTGGTCCACTCAAGTGACTTGCGCTTGATTGAAAGAGGAATCGAAACTCAAATTTACTTTAAATAGTTTATAACACACAAAATCCTTATTTGAAATTGGAGAAAAAATTTGAGTTGTTCAGCCTCTGTGTGCTAAACAGAATTCATATTTATTACCAACTTTTTTATCTGAGAAAAAAATCTCGATACATTAAATTGGGCCCAATTGATGTGTTCCCGTTAGACTGAACAAACGTAGCGAAGTCAATAAATGCCACATCCATTCCTGCAGTGCACTCGCCATGTCAAAGGAAAATCTCTGTATTTTATACTGGGTCCAATTGGTGTGCTTCCGTTCGACCGAACCCACTTGCCCCTTTGCCAAAAGGCCGGTCCGTTCAGGTGACTTGCGCTTGATTGAAAGAGGAATTGAAACTCAAATTTAGTTTAAATAGTTTTTGACACACGAAATCCGTATTTCACATTAGTTAGAGGGAAATTTGAGACTTACTAAAGCTCTTTGGTTATCTTTTGTGTTTGTTTTCAACTTTTTCTTAGGTCTGTTTGAGATAATACGAAAGTATTCTACCTAATAATAGTATTTTATACTGTTTGTTTTTCGTATGTGTAAGTGGCCAACACTGGTGTCAGATTTTTCAAGCTGCCTTATGGCATCTGACATAGCTTAACGACTGCCATCAACGATGACAGCTGGGACCAACGGCTTAACGTGTCTTCCGAAGCACGGAGGAGCTCGAGATATTTTTATGCCACTTGCGGTCACCCATCCAAGTAGGGACTGCACCAGGGGTTGCTTAACATACGTAAGCGCTCATAGAGCTCACACCCACTGGACCATCGGGCTCCTCACTTTTATACCGGGTCCAATTGATTTGCTTCCGTTCGACCGAACCCACTTGCCTCGTTGCCAAAATGCCGGCCCGTTCAGGTGACTTGCGCTTGATTGAAAGAGGAATCGAAATTTGATTTAGTTTAAATAGTTTTTAACACATGAATTCCTTACTTGAATTAGTAAGAGGGAAATTTGGGGCTTATTCAAGCTCTTTGGCGGTCTTATAGTATTATACCTATATAATTAGTACTAGCTGTTACCCGCAGCTCCGCCCGCGTAGTATATAGCCTATGTCCTACTCAGTACCCTAACCTATGTGTATGCAAAATTTCACGATGATCGGTTCCGTAGATACGGCGTGAAAGCGTAACAAACAAACAAATAAACAAACTCATTTTCGCATTTATAATATTATTTAGGATTTGGATTAAGATTTTATACTGGGTCCAATTGATTTGCATCCGTTCGACCGAACCCACTTGCCCCTTTGCCAAAAGGCCGGTCTGCTCAGGTGACTTACGCTTGATTGAAAGGCGAATTGAAACTCAAATTTAGTTAAAAGAATTTCTTATTTGAAATATGTTAGAGAGAAAATTGAGTCTTATTCAAAGCTTTGTAGCTGCTACGGACGGGCTTGTGTGTTTATTTCCAACTTTTTTAAGAGCATTTGTGACTATACGAAAATCTCTGTTTTTATTGGTGTGCTTCCATCTGACCGAACCTACTTGCTCTTTTGGCAAAAGATATTATTTGGCAAAAGATAGATATTAATATTTGAATCAGTTTTTCTCTAATGTGATAGTGGAGTTAACAGCTTAGTGTGTCTTTCAAACGTGTCTTTGAAGAGCTCCGTGGCGCAGCGGTCAACACGCCTGCCTGCGACACGGATGGTCCCTGGTTCGATCCCCGGTCGGGTCAAGATGAAAAATTATTTTTTTCAGATTGACCTGGGTCTTGGATGTTTATCTATATTGTATTTGAAATAAAACATAGTATCTTTGAGTTAGTATCTCATAACACATGACTTGAACTTATCTTGGGGCTAGCTCAATCTGTATGATTTGTCCGTATAATTATATATTTATTTATTATTATTTCAAAGTCAAATCAAATATGTATTTATTTGCACTAAGTAATAGTATTTTTCTTAGTTAACATTCAACTGGTGTTCATGTTTCAAATTAAACTAAGATTATTGGCACATGATATACTTTTAAATATGGATGTGCCGAACGATGCACAAGGAGAATACACCGTCCAATTTATTGAAATGAAGGGTTCAAATGGGATTCTGCGGTTCGTTTACACATGTTTGCTGCATGTTTCACGTTTAATTCCACCATTACCGCTTCTTTTGATCTGCATACTGTTGGACTGTACTAGCATTTAAAATTACTTCCGACTAGAATATTTTAGAGCATGGTTTAGGAAATTTTGGTAGAATTTTCATGGTGATTTAGTATGGACATAAATTATTTATTAACTGCATAGCATGTTGGGAGTTTCAATCTAACTTCTATACTTTAAGTAGATTTATATGTTGACTATTGCATGGCAATATATGGGCTATAAAAATGGGTCAAACATAGAAATCATAATTATGTATTTTAGTTTAAATATTAAAAAAGCGAGAAATTTGAACACCTTACAAACAATACTGCAAAGTCGGCTGTATTTGATATTGACATAAAAACATCCAAGACATTTGATTGATGCTTTATTAGGAATTCTTAGTATTTTTAACAGCATATGATTGCAACATGTCCATACTATTTAAGATTATATCATCATCATCATCAGGTCTTTTTAAGGCTCTACTGCAGCAACATGACCTTTTCTGTACTACTACTACTCTCTGTAGTCTCTGTACTGTGTAAGATTGTATATCTGTTAGAAATCAAAATTTCAATGAGTTCAATTTTAAATTAATCTTTGTCTCTATCTACAGGAGTAAGATTGTTCTATAGTCGGTGTTAAATGCCAAAATTTCCAATGACAATAAATATGATCAAGAACCATCCCGTACCAAAGTCTCGGATGTAAGTATATTACTGAAATTACATCGGAGTTTCCGTCCCTGTTACAGTTGCTACGCGAGTGAGCACCTAACTGGGCCGTGTACATCCGAAATCGCGGGGAAACATAACGGTTCATTAAACAAGCGCCTCAGGCTCTGAACAAACATACATTCCAACTTCCACAGCATTCAGAAGTACACGCGACACGTAAAAACGCCTCGATGTTGTTCAAAGTAATTTTCGTGAGTTTTCTTGCTCTGATCGATGCGCGTAGACAGAAAAGGTACCTTGTGTACCCCGATGGAGGGCCGGCTCGAACCCAGGTACGTTTTATACGAATCCCATGCAAATTTGCTCAACCTAGCTGATTTAACTTAAGTAAATGATGTTTTCTTTGCACTCTGGATCGCGCTTAACGAAGCTCCGTTTTTTGTTACAATCCAAATGCAATTAGGCACTTTGTTCGCTTCCAGTTAAAGATTTTGTTTTAGCCTTTTGTGTTACAATATTGGATAATTAAGTATTTATAGGGATTTAGTTGAGTAAATTTGTTTTGTAAAGAGAGGTTTCCCGTGGAGTTGCTTAACGTTTTATGGTTTTATACGGCGTGTCAATTGACCCACGACATTTTCTTGAAGGGGTAATTCCGACCGTCAATATGAACAACCTTTCCTATGGGACCAATGCCGGATACTTTTAGGCGATTTTATTTTTGTCTTTCCCATACCAATAGCCCGAGCGGCTGAACAATTTTGTATGAAAAAGTTAATTTCTTTTTGTATTCCCAGCATTGATCCCAAAGGTAAAGTTGTTCAGACGGACTGAGTCTTTTCTCCAAGGGTATGTCAAGGGTTAATTTACACTCTGTAAAAATTGATAGATATTTGTTCTCTGCTTAGTTAATTTACTTGATTAATTCTTTTCGGGTAGACAGTACCTCTCAGCGTTGTCTTTAAGGTCAAATTTAGGTATTAGGTATTAAGAATTATAACAGGAGTAACTTGAATCGCTTTGAACAAACAAGATTCTAAGTCTATGAATAATAAATAATCTGAATAAAAACTACATATTAAATATCATATTTGAACCGTTGTTTAATATGTAAGCTATTAAAGTTCGATAGTTACTTTGCAGACGGAAAAATAATATGCGTATATTTTTTTTTTAATTTTGCGTTACGGAGGCGAAAAGTAACAGATATCGTACCCCGGGCCCCAAGGCTGAATAAAATTTATAAACGATTGATTTATAATTAATAAAAAAACATTCTGGTCTTCAATTATAATCTCTTCTATCTATATAGGATATAGGAAAAAATTGGTGATGTATTTGTTTGCATTGAATAGACTCCAAAACTACAGGACCTATTTTCAAAATTCTTTCACCTATAGAAAGCTAATTTATCTGCCAGTGACATGCATAGGCTTTAATTTACGCGGATGAAGTCGCGGGAGGAATTGCTAGTTATTTATAAATGAACATTGCAGTCTGTAATCATAATCGTATGACGGCTTCCGTGGCGCAGTGGTTAACCCACCAGCCTGCGATACGTAAGGACCTGGGTTCGATCTCTGGCCTGATCATGATGAAAAAAGACCTGTTTTAGATTGGCCTGGATATTGAATGTTAATCTACTTATCTAATAAAATATATAGTTTCAATGAGTTAGTATCGCATGACGCAACTTCACAATTTACTGTAGAGCTAGCTGAATTTGTATATATAAGTTTAGTTTAGTCCAAAAAATATATTTATTATTTAAAGTAAAACAAAATTACAAACATTCAAAGTAGCTGACGGAAAGTCCAATATTGTTTCCCTTTCATTGTCTTATTGTTTAAACTCGTTTGTATTTCGTTTGTGTCGAATTCTTGTTCTTTGTTGTAAGTTTGTGCGATTCTGAAGAAGATTTACAGTCCAATTAAAGGATTCCTTTTTTGGAGTACCTACAAATTAAAGGAGCGGAGTTGTACAATTAGACTACTTACCTCTTAGGACAAAATAAAAAAACTGCAGAAGCATGGTGGTATGAAACTTCTTTGACACGTCAAAGCTGATATTGACCAGTCGACGAAGTTTCATACAAACTAGAGTTTCGCTCCAATGATACAGATGGTGTTATGTGCTGTATTTTATAGATATTCATATTAAAGTAATAAAAAAACATTCTATCTAATAAGTGAATGCGAACTACGCTTTTTACGATCAAACACATTCTGGTTAGTCTAGTTAGCAGAAGACAGACTTATGGTGACTTTTTTTAAAATTATCTTGCCAGATCATTTGCCAGAACATTTGCCAGAGTATGTACGTCCAGATGAGACATCTGTTTCTGTAGAATTATAATATCTATGTCAAAAATATACAAGACAATACTTGCAACTAAAAAAAAACACTATGCCTGGCTCAAGATACGCGTGACTAGTTTCTAGGCTAATACAGTACGAACAGTGCTACAAGGATCTTTTGGCACGTGGTTATAATTGGAACTAAGGTCATCTTGTAAAGCGTCGCTGTTGAGGATATTTCGTACTTTTAATTTTTTTTATAAAATTTAGAATACTTTGTTATCTGGTATTCCTAATTATTATTATTACACACGGCGCCCCCATTTTAATGTCATCCAAGTGCCAAATGAGGAGTGGAAAAACGAAGAAAATAATGAATGAGGGTTTAACTTCTACACACTTTCTATTTTGTATTTAAAGGATAAAGTTTGTGGATAAAATACCTTCGAAAGCAACAAGTAAAGCGATAAATAAAGTATAAAGTATTTCGAATGGAGTAGTTCAGAGTTATGTTCGCAATTCACATTTGTTTATTGTATACTTACTCTATGTTTTTAAATACGTTAGGGATTTCTCCGGTTAGCTGTAATGTTGTTGGGCAGTGATAGAAATAAATAATAATATACAGAGTCGATTTACATAGATTGATCTAGTCTTACCCAGGAAATGTTTTTTTTTATGATATGGAACGTCAAACGAGCACGCGGGTGGGTCACCTGATGGTAAGTGATCACCGCTGCCCATGGACAACTGTAGCACCAGAAGTGTGACAAGTGCGTTGTCTTGTACTCGGGTTAATACACTGAATCGTCAAAGTGTAGCCTCTCTAATGACTAACTTAACGATACTACATTCTTAAAAGACACATACATACGTATAAATCTAAGATCCAGTTTAATCTACAAAAAATGGTTTTCCATCTTGATCTGACTGGGGATCGAACCCGATATAACTTCATAATTCGGATTAGATTATGAAATTTGAACCAGAGTAAATTGACCACAGAAACCACATTGTACCAAAAATATACATCACACTGAAAGGAGGTCTCTCATCAATATTTTTTTAATACATTTTTATTTATTTATTACAAAAAAAAAACTCTATGCAGTAGAGCTTTTTTTGTAATATCAGGGTAGCGAGGTATACTCGTCATATAATACTTTGTAAACCATTAGGATTGATCTTGTAATAGTATATACGTTGTAGCCAAATGTTCTGAAGGACTTTCTATTGTTTATAATTCCAGTTCATCATTGGTTTGGGTGTTCCGGTAGACTTGAAAGAAGCTTCAGTAACAGTAGGAACAGTCATCAAATTTCAATATGACTTGCCTACTAACAGCACAGAGTATACAAGTCGTATCTACGGCTTTGCCAATACTGTTTCCAGAGATATGGATGGTGATGCGGATGAAGACAAAATTAATACTCCTTTAGGAGAAGAAGCAGAAGCTATAGATTCAAATGCTCTAGATGATAATATTGACGATGAAAATAATACTCTAGTTGACATAACTTTTGATGATAGGCGAAAAAGGTCACTAGTTTATACTGAAGGTGGAATACTTAATGATAATGGAGTAGAAAGTAAAGAACTGAGTCTTGAAGATGCTATTAGACGACAGGAGGCCATTGATCAGAATCATTTTGAGGAAGAAGATCCACAAAGAATGAACAGATGGGACTTTTATAAAATAATTGAACAAATGGTGGAAAGGTAACTTATCTTTAATATTTATTAAGGTAGGGTTGAAAGCTTTTTATTAAAATTGATTGAATTTTCACTCATCATCATCATCATCATCATCAGGTCTTTCTAGTCTCCACTGCAGGAGCACGATCCTCTCTGTACTACCAGAGCCATATACTAGCCTGAGTAGTCAGAGGATTTGGCCTACACTCTCCACGCTGGCCAGACGGGTTGGAATTTTCACTCCTTTGTGCATAATAAATACCTACAAAGGCATAAAACATTTAAAATAACGTAAGAACTGTTATTTAAAGGACTATTTTCAAAATATATTAACGCTTTCAAAGCAGGGCGCTTTCCATTTGACACAGATTCTCGGTAATTGCGCTAAAATATTAAAATAGAATAATAGGTTATAGAAATTAGAATGTCGTGCTTCTTAGTATAAGTAACAAAGTAGTTTTACGCTGGTGGTTTTTCTTTAAAAACACCCAGTTAATGCTGAGTTGGGACCATTTTGGGAGACTATCATTATTTAAGTTTTTTTTTCTTTTTAGTTTAATTATATAATTTTTTTCCATGTATTCTGTACTTAACTATATTTTTTATTCTCCCAAATAAAGTATATCTGTATCTTTTTTTTTACGCGGAGTATTTTACAATTTTCGGTACATTTCTATCCATTTTGGTTTTGACCGTGGCTCCATTCGTATTGTTGTCAATCCCTCGGGAATAGTACTATTTTGGGAAATGCAAGATAGTTTCCCGAGCCTCAATACAAAATTTCATGTAAAATAGTTGAGTGGTTGAAGCGCGAACAGTGACAGACAAACAAGGTTACTTCCACATTCATTAAATAATATAAAGATCTAGGTGTAGGTAGGACGTTCGGTAGCTAGGTTGACGACATCGGGAATATCGCTGGGAGGAACTTGTAACGGGTAACTGAAGATTTTGTTTGTTTTTCGTATGTGTAAGTGGCCACACTGGTGTCACCTTTTTTAAGCTGCCTTAAGGTATCTGACATAGCTTAACGACTGCCATCAACGATGACAGCCGGGACCAACGGCTTAACGTGCCTTCCGAAGCACGGAGGAGCGCGAGATATTTTTATGCCACTTGCGGTCACCCATCCAAGTAGGGACTGCACCAGGGGTTGCTTAAGATACGTAAGCGCTCATAGAGCTCACACCCACTGGACCATCGGGCCCCTCATTAAGATGAAGATTAAGATGGCTAGAGACTGTGAGGGATGACGCAGGCAAAGAAAGGTTATATCCAGTAGTAGGTCGTAGAAAGTTAATGATTATGATAGTTACCTACGTAGATATAGTTAAGATTTAAAGGATATGTGCTATTTTTATGCATCAGTCAGATATAACATTGCACTTAAAAATGCATCCTGTAGTTCTTATAATCTTAATAAAGGAGTAACAAACATCTTCATATCTAGCAAACTTTCATACTTACAGTTTTGGATGAGTTCACCAAGCTCATGGACTATTTCATTTTGAAATAGCTTCTAGAAATTCTTCTCAAAAATACGTAGCGTTAGAGAGGTTAGAGAAATTAAAACATCTTGAGAATGCTTTGAAAATATTTGCAGATACGGTTATTCAGGGCGTCCGTGCTTGCTGCGAACAATCTGCGAGGCTGCGGAGGTGCCTTTCACCCACGAAAACGGTTTGCTCGCTGAGATTGGACATATATTATTCACGTAAGTAAATCAAAAGCTTATTCAGCCAACGTAAATATGCCTAAGCATAATGAGGAATTTTTGAAACGACTTCATTGCTTTATCTTTTGAAGGTTTTGTTACGGTGGGAAATGCAGCCTTTCGTTGTTCTTTGACACAATTTATCTAAACTTACTTAATTCATACTTATCTGCTAATATTATAAAGCTAATGTTTGTTTGTTTGGTTTAACGCGCTAATCTAAGAAACAACAAGACCGATGTCAAAAATTATTTTACTTTTTGATAGGTACGTTATCCCTGAATGCCATAGACTAAGTATGTTCTCCAGGCAAGGCTCAGGCGGACTGCGAGCACATTATAAAGAGTGAAAATTTGATTGTTTGTTTGCATTGAATAGGCTCCGAAACTATTGGACTGATTTACAAAATTTATCACCTATAGAAAGCTAATTTATCGGCTATTATTAGAAAGCTAAAACATCGCGGGAAAATTGTTAGTCATAAATAAAAACAATGGTTTTTATAACATAATCCGTAACAAGGCCAGTTACGTGAAGTTAACATCGCAAAAAGGTTTTAATTCAATTTTACGGAACTTCATGCTCAACAAACCTAAATAGCCTCAGTATTTAATTTTACTTTGAACCGCCTCACATAATTCTGTTTCCAAGAGGTAGGTACTTAATTATTATTGCTTTATCAAGAAATAGAAAAAGCAATTTGTATTGATAAGCGTACTTTAAGTGACAAAGTATTTGAAGTTAAGATGAAAAATGATTTTAAAAAATTGTGTTTCCTGTGTGTATGACTTTGGCGCCAGATTTTTTAAGCTGCCTGATTGCACCTTTCGTCGCTTGAAATTTACCAACGGACATTTCAGAGAACACATCTTTATGATTTTTTTTCTATTTCAGTCCGTCCACGACTAAGGACTCCTTGTCACATCACACGGACAACGAGTACCATGCTGCAGAGCGCCTCGGAAGAGAAGCTGGAATAAGCTGCGAGACTTTGTTCCCAGAATGCGAAGGATCTATACTGGACACTTTCACAGAAGTAGGAGTTGATACGCTACATAAATTTGGACTATTCTGATTAAAAGCTACAAAAATACTTTTTTTTGTATACTTTATTTCCTTGATTCTGAACTGGGAGAAGCTCCAAAAATCATATGTAAGTAAATGTCTATCCCAGAAATCATTTAAGTAATTTAAGAGAATCAGCACAAACTGGCAATTATTTTAATGCTACATACCGATGATTAAGGCAATTGATTAGCTGGAATAAGCTGCGAGTCTTTGTTCCCAGAGTGCAAAGGCTCCATACTGGACACTTTCACAGAAGTCGGGGTGGATGCGCTGCACAAATTTGGACTGTTCTGATTCTCTCTCTGTTCGTGTAGGTGACACGGTCAGTCGACCATGCATACCCTGGTTTCAGAGTTCTTCGGAACCGCCTCTCGGCCTCTAACGTGGTTCCTTTAACGACTACCACAGATGGCAGCCGGGACCACCGGCTTAAAACGTGCCTTCCGAAGCACGGAATCATCTTTCTTATCAGACAATCAGGTGATTCATGCCTGCAATGTCCTAACCAAACTGGAAACAACTTAACAAAGTATGCTTTCCGTGGGAATCGAACCCACGACCCCCGGGTCAACAAGGCAAACGCCTTTACCACTGGACCACGGAGGCAGTGGAGACTGTTCTGATTAAAACCATAGAAAAATGTATTGTGTACTTTATTTCCTGATTCTGGACTGGGTAGGAGAGATTTAGAAAATTAATGTGACTGCTTATTCTCAACCTCATTAACCATCTAAGTAATTTTAGAGAATTGGCAAAAACTTGCGATTAGTTTAATGCAACATGTTGATGATTAGGGCTATGGATTAGCTGGAATAAGCTGCGAGAGTTGACACGCTGCATGAATTTTGACTGTTCTGATAAAAACCTTAACCAAATGTATAGTGTACTTTATTTCCTTGATTCTGGACTGGTTAGGAGAAAATTGGAAAGATAATGTGACATCTGATGATACTCTACTTCACAAATCATTAAAATCTAAGAAAATCAGCACGAACTAGCGATTATTTTAATGCTACATACTGATGATTAAGGCAATTGATTAGCTGGAATAAGCTGCGAAATTTTCCAAGTACCTATATTGTTTTGACACAAATTCTAGTTCATCTAAAATTCATGGGTTCTTTGAATTCCATCCCGAGATGTGCTGAAAGCTTATTCTGTTGAATAATAATTATTCAGAGCCCGTCTAGACAGACAGACGGTCTGCGTTGCTTGTCAATAATAGTTTTTTGGTTCAACGCTACTTTAAACAAAACAAGTTATTTATGCATACCTTTATTGTACCTTTTACTTGGTTTATAATATAAAAAAGCCAAATTTTGGTTCTACAGTTCTTTGTAACTACCTAGCTTTTGCCTGCGACTGAACCGCAAATGTCAATCCGTCTGGGACAGTATTTTTTCCGGGATAAATAAAAGCGTAACACAAATAAACTCACTATAGCATTAGGGGGAATTATTACATTCAAACAGTTTTTATGAAGATTCATTGACCTACCCTGGATTCCATGATTTTGCAATTTTTACGTCTTACAGCACTCCACTATCAATACAATGGCGATCAAATTCACCCGTGACTGCCAAATAAGCGTTTTCAAATTGTCCAAGTACCTATATTGTTTTGACCAAATTCTAGTTCATCTAAAATTCATGGGTTCTTTGAATTCCATCCTGAGATGTGCTGAAAGCTTATTCTGTTGAATAATAATTATTCAGAGCCCGTCTAGACAGACAGACTGTCTGCTTTACTTGTCAATAATATTTTTTTGGTTCAACGCAACTTTGAATGAAACAAGTTATTTATGCATACTTTAATTATATGTTTTAAAGAATAAAATCAAGTTTTCTACATTTATTTCTAACTAACTTTTGACTGCGACTGAATTGGCGCTTATGTCAATACCTCAGGAACAGTACTTTTTAAAAACTAAGTACTTTACAGTTTCCCATTACTTTACAGTACTTTTATATAATATGTATTACTAAACTTGTGAGACACATCGTGTTTTATGCGATGGTCAAGTCGAACTATTTATTTAAAACATTACCAGACTTGTTATTACATGGATCTCAAAACTTTTGTCGGTAGAAGAACTGAGCTTGGTTTCTATACAAGAAGTTTTTTTGACGAAAATTTTCTTTTTTTTTACAATTTTGCGTTTTTTGGTGTTCTAATTTTCGAGACTAATAATGTCTGGGGTGGAAAATTAAATAAGAATTTAAATATTTTATTCCATAACATTAAAAACATAGTATTAAATTAAAATAATAAATGTACCTAATATAAGTAAAGTATCAGTTCAAGAGACTCCATAGGGTTTAGAGAACCAATCAATGATCTGTGTTGGGCAGTTCTGGTAAGTCTCTACGCAGTCTCCATCGTGTTCTCCACGCTCGTACGCTTCAATGTAAGGTTGAATTTCATGTTGGTAAGCAGGGTGATGAGCGTCGTTTTTGGGGCTGGAAAAATATAAATACATAGATTTTAAAGTTTTATAATTACGAGCACCATGGTGAATGGTGCCAGAAAGATGGGCTTATAAATCTACCTCATGGATACCTACTGACGAGAAGCGATCAAGGGACAAACCTAGAACGAGATGGGCGGATGACTTGTCTCGTTTTGACAAGGGTTGGAGAGAGATGGCACGAGAGAGAGAAAGGTGGAAACAAAAAGGGGAGGCTTTTGCCCAGCAGTGGGACCTAAATAGCTAAAAAAAATACGTGCACCATAACCGAAATAGATCCAGATAGATCCGGAGGGACAATTTAAAGGTGAAGATCAAACAGGGACAAGTGGAAAGACATTAGAAAGACCAGAGCAGTAAAATGACATACGTTGAAAAAAAAAATACTGGCACTACTCCGAGCATTTGACGAGCTCCGTGGCGCAGCGGTCATCACGCCTGCCTGCGACACGGATGGTCCCGGGTTCGATCCCCGGTCAGGTCAAGATGGAAAACGATCTTTTTCAGATTGACCTGGGTCTTGGATGTTTATCTATATATGTATTTGTTATAAAATATAGTATCGTTGAGTTAGTATCCCATAACACAAGTCTTTCATTAGAACTTACTTTGGGGCTAGCTCAATCTGTGTGATTTGTCCGTATATATTTATTTATTATTTATTTATATTTATTTACTGCTAGTACTGAATTAGTAGCTCAGTGGCTTAAGAAGATCGACTACCTGTAAATTTTCATACAAAAAGTGATAACGCTTCCCACCCCTTAAACATATTCCAATTTCTATATTTTTACACATTATTGATAAATTGGGGAAGTAAGGCTGTACGTTTTGATATTTCAGATATATTGCTTACAACAAAAGTTATATGCATCTAAGTAAATATCCACATATTTTACTTAAAAATACCTGGGGCATTTGAATTTATTTAAATTAATCAAAACCGAATCAATAAAAAAGAAAAACGGTAAGCCCTAGATTATAGTGTGCTAAATCAAATGACACCAAAATTTCCTCATTTCGTAAAGGTTTAGGGGGGTGGAAGAATTAACGCTTTTTGTATGAAATTTACAGGTAGTCGGTAACCCATAAACTGGATAAAAAGCCCCGGAACGCAGGAATTTATTTTAAGAAATGCAAGATTTCAAAGTAAATGATTAAATAAACATAGTTAAACCCTCCAAATAATTGCGATTAATTAATTACATCTTTTACTAAAAAATATTATTACTATCATAGTTCTTAGACTTGAGTAAATAAATATGAGAAAAAATTTGCAATTTCTATCTCAAGTCTAGACAAGTCTTAATGGATAGCTGCTCCAATCATCCAATCATGAAAATTGTCTATGATTATCTACGTGAATAAGATATTATTTGCAGAATAAATGTTACAGTTCGTTTGAGCACGTGAATTGATCTAAGAAGTATTTTATCTCGATTATAGAAGTGTGTAAGTATTATACACTTCTAAAGGTGTTCATATTTCGTAATACTTTTTACCTCCGTAGCAAGAAGATAGGTATTTTAAAGATGAATTTAAACATTCATAATGATATTTTGATATCTTCTTATTAAATTAAGATAAGATATGGGAAAAAGTCTTTCCGTGGATATTATGTCGTAGAAGGCGACTTAGGAAACACAAGCTAAACGAAGCTTATAAACATGTAAGCTACATCTCCAACCCGTCTGGCCAGCGTAGAGAGTGTAGGCCAAATCCTCTGACTGCCCTAGCTAATTATGGCTCTGGTAGTACAGAGAGGGTCATGCTCCTACAGTGGAGAACAAAAGACCTGCTTGTGATGATGATGAAACTTACTTCAAAACATAAATAGCCAATTCATGCAGTAGATCTTCCTCATCCTTTGAATGTAGAGGCTCTGCACCAAGTTGACACATCGTCTGGAGTACACACGATGTACCATTGAGGCCAAAACTGAAATGTGACATTTTATGATTGGTTGTTGGTTTCATGGCGCAGTGGTCAACACGCCAGCCTGCGACATGGAGGTCCCGGGTTCGATCCCCGGTCAGGTCAAGATGGAAAATGATCTTTTTCAGATTGACCTGGGTCTTGGATGTTTATCTATATAAGTATATATTATAAAATATAGTATCGTTGAGTTAGTATCCCACGACACAAGTTCACAACTTACTGTGGGGTTAGCTCAATTTGTGTGATATGTCCCTATATATTTATTATTATTATTTATGCATAATGAAAGTTAAAACCATTGATGGATTAACTTTAGGCGCTGTAGCGAGTAACACTAATGCCTCTAGCAAATAATTCCTTTAATTCTAAATCATATCGAAAAGTATCAATAGGTATATTTAAAAAATTCATGATGTACATACTCGTAATTAGTAAATAGCTTGTAGTATTCTGTATTACTACAAGTATTATTAAAGGGAAATACCGGCTAACGCAAAAAGTGGCCACTTGTGGTGTTTCTTTTAATTTATCAAACAAATTTTAATGAAACGTAAGACCAAATTACTGCAAGTAATTTAGTAGTTATGTTAATGATAGACTTTTTAAATTCCGTGTGATATAGGATTAATAGAATTAATTGCTGGGTGGACCTAGTTAGTAGGTGGTTGCTTACTACAGTGCCTTAACTGCCTCCGTGGTCCAGTGGTTAAGGCGTTTGCTTTGTTGACCCGGGGGTCGTGGGTTCGATTCCCACGGGAAGCATACTTTGTTAAGTTGTTTCTAGTTTGGTTAGGACATTGCAGGCATGAATCACCTGATTGTCTGATAAGAAAGATGATTCCGTGCTTCGGAAGGCACGTTAAGCCGGTGGTCCCGGCTGCCATCTGGTAGTCGTTAAAGGAACCACGTCAGAGGCCGAGAGGCGGTTTCGAAGAACTCTGACACCAGGGTGTGCATGGTCGACTGACCGTGTCACCTACACGAAATGATGATGATGATGAGTGTGCTACCTATATATTTGTATTTGGCTATTGGCTACAATATATTTTGGAAAATCAACCTAACTAAATAAGCACCCACTAAACATTTGGGTGCATCTTTTACGTGTAAATTTAAATTTGAAAATGGTGCTGTGGACAGTCAGCTTTCGAAATTCAAGTTTAAAGCATGCAAGTAATTGGTTTTGCATTGATTTTGATTTATCTAATAACAGTACCTATACATCAAAATTATTGTGGACAACATGGAGTGTCATTTTTGTGTCTGTAAGTTATCTACGTAGTTTAACTTCACGTATGTATACATGATCAAAGAACTAAATAGATTTTTCCTTTGATTACTTCTCATCATACGCATTGAAAACAGAATACAAAAAACATTGGACCCGTGAACAGAACACCAACCGGCAGTTGTGCAAACAAGCGCAATTATTATTCCGCGGGTAAACAGCAATAAATTACAATATGACATTCGGAAAATGGGAATTGACAAAAGCAATTTATGCTTAAATTGCTTCCCAAGAATAAATTGTGACAACGTGATAAATCACAGCTTTTTATGTTTGACGATCTGATAACTTTCATTGAAGTGTAACTTGTCCTCGATAGAAAAAATAAGTAAGCAATAAATATTTGAATTATCAAAATGTGTTTAATTTTTCTTGCTGTCTGTGCTAGAAATTTTCAGGAAATTGAAAGCGGAATTTGTTTTCGAAGGTGGTAAAAAATGGTTTTAGTTCCGTATATTATCTTTTTTATGTTTATATAAAAAAAGTAAAGCGGTTTACAG
The DNA here is from genome assembly GCA_963082605.1 of Rhodophaea formosa. Classification (NCBI taxonomy): domain Eukaryota; kingdom Metazoa; phylum Arthropoda; class Insecta; order Lepidoptera; family Pyralidae; genus Rhodophaea; species Rhodophaea formosa. The sequence continues at coordinate 3,614,692 of OY720219.1, forward strand.
AATCTGACTATAAGGTTTAAAATGTATAGTCCCAAAATATTCGAAATAATTATTAGGTATAATACGGACATACGGACAGACAGACAGACCAGCAGATATGACGAATCTATAAGGGATATATTTGGCTACGAAATCCTTAAAAATGTAGCCTTTACAAAATATTACATACACAAAAGTTTTCTCTGTAATTGGGCGCGTTGGTAGCAATCCATAAATTATATGATGACTCTCTATCACCATAATTTAATTTAAGAAGAACTTCTGAAGACCATTATTTATTAAAAATAAATTTATTATACGTACCCAGTCAAGAAACTCTCGATAAACTTATAAAAATGGTATAATCTTCCATCATTTTCATAATATCCATCCTTTTCTTCCGCATCCAGGGCGTTATCTACATCTCTTTCTTTCCTCGATGTTCCCGTATACCCATTGTATGCCTCCAACACATCAAACGGTATTTGAGATCTGTTCCATGGCAGCTGGAAGTTGGCTTGGAAGGCATAGTTCAGGTTTATTAGCGCTGCAGGAGTTGGAGTACCGATGCCGGCGTTGAACTGAAAATTAGAAAATAATATCATCATTATCTGGTATTTTTAGTCTCCACTGCAAGAGAACGTAGGTAGCATGCAGTAGGTCATCCTCATCCTCTGAATAGTAGAGCCTCTACAACAAGTTGACACATCGTCTGGAGTATACACGATGTAACATTTAAGGCAAAACTGAAATATGACAATAATTGATAGTTAGTTCATGCTCAGTAAAAACCACTGCAAGAGCACGACCCTTTCTTTGCTGCCAGAGCCATATTTCAGCCAGAGCAGTTAGAAAATTTGGCCTACACTTTCCACGCTGGCCAGACGGGTTGGATGACCGCTCCAACTCACGATTCGATTCTTCTCGTTCTATGTTTATAAGCTTCGTTTAGCTGTTTACTAAGTCGCCTTCTACGACATCCACGGGAAGACTTGGAGTGGTCCTATTATATTCTGCTGAGAACCACACGGTGGTAAGAGAAAATACTGAGCACAAACTACGAATGATCGACCGACTGCCCTATATTTTCTATTATGTATATCCTCATCCGTACTCCATTAATGACCGTCAACAACAATTGGTCAAAAGCTGGTTGAGGTGACGGGTAACCAGAGGGCTGGTAATTTTCTAGGACAGAGGATAAGCATTGCCATTCAACGTGGCAATGCTGCCAGCATTCTGGGTACCCTTTCGTGTGACAACGACATGCGGGACATTTTTTATTTATAGCTTTGTTTTTGTATGTATCTAGTTAGGTTTTTATTTAATAGTTTTAATTTTTGTTTTTAAGTTAAGTTTTAGTTTTTTATTAGTTTTAGGAAAATAAAATGTATAATATCCCAAATAATACAACAATTTAATCTGTACAATTTGCATGATGATAATCTACATAATTGTCTTGTCACTACCGAGACAGCAGTGGTATCGTGTTCCATAAGATTAACCCTCATAATGTCAGGATTTCTACGGATTTATGCTAATATCACTTGATATTATGCGTAATTAATGCAAATAGTTAATTGACCACTACGAAATAATTGAAATGTGGCAAGCGAGAAAAAAATATTGAGTTGCTAGCTTTCTCACGCGGCTCCGCTCGCGTTAGTGTCGATCCCTCGGGAACAGTCCTTACATCTCGTGTAGCTGTCTTCTTGTGAACTCGTTAGCAAAGTCAAAGTATTTTTTTATTTCTCTTTAGTAAATATTGTTATAAATATCCTTTTGCTAAGGTTTTTTTTTGTTTGTAGCTGACTGAAAATTAAAAAAGAATATTATCATCATCACGTCTTTTTTAGTCTCTACTGAAGGAGCACGACCCTCTCTGTACTACCATATATTAGCAAGATCAGTCAAATAATTTGGCCTACATACTCCTTGCTGTCCAGACGGGAGAGGTCTTTTTATGTTGGAAATTTAATCATCAAACAATCAATCATCATCATCAGGTCTTTTTTAGTCTCCACTGCAGGAGCACGAACCTCTCTTTACTATCACAGCCATATATGAGTCAGAGCAGTCGAGGATTTCGATTCCCAGATGCGTAGGAGAGGTCTCTATGATGTTTATAAGTTTTGTTTAGCTTGTGTTTCCTCAGTCACCTTCTACGACATCCACGGGAAGACTTGTTGTGGTCATTTTCTACTCTGCCGGGAACTACACGGCCTAAAGGTACCTACCTAAAGATATCCAATTTGAAATCGAACTCCGTGTAACAGTAGCCTTGTTTTATGTAAATAATGCCCTCAGCTACAGACGGGAATAATTAAACGGGAATCAATGTAAATAACCTCCAAATGGAATTGAAAAACGATCGCCATCGAGACGAGTTTGCGCCGCCATTAACAAGAAACAGGAGACAACTAGGTTTTGCTCGCATCTTCGCCCGCGATAGATATTATTATTTTTATCCTCTTAGAAATTTAATTTTAAGATGTAATATTGTATAATTTATAATAATAAATATTCAATAATTTAAGATTTTTGATGCCTCTTTCTACTAACACGGTAAACGTGGCCTTTGGTTTTAATGACCTTGCGCTCTGTGTACCCCGCAAAGGTTAAGGATGTCATAATACAATATTAAAATAAAATACTTTCTTTGGAACTCTCCAAAGGAAGTATATACGTATACGTGTTATTTCTTATTGTGCTCTAGCTCCGTGATAATAAGAATAATGTTAGGGGTAAAAAGAGCCTACAGTCGCAAAAATAAACGCTTAGTTCAGCTTGCTGTTAAATAAAATTGACAATGTATTACGAGTCGAGAACTCCATGCGCTTCCCGGCAGAGTAAAATATGACTACTCCAATTCTTCTTGTGGATGTCGTAGAAGGCGACTCAAGAAACACAAGCCAAAGGAAGCTTATAAACATCAAAGAGATCTTTCCAACCGTCTGGCTAGCGTGGACAGTATAGGCCAAATTCTCTTACTGCTCTGGCTTTATATGGCTGAGGTAAGATAGAGAGAGTTGTGTTCCTGCATTGGAGACTTGAAAAGACCCGGTGATGATCATGTGAGCGGTAAAAAGAGCTTGCAGTAGTAAGACTAAAAGCTTATTTCAGCTAGCAACAGTTTTTAACAGCAGTTAGTAGTAAAGTAGTTTTGTTAGGAAAAAAATTGGCACGTTTTTAACGACAATTTTTAACAAAATGCTCGGTGTACTAAAGGCTCGTGCTTGTTGGTAGTCACCCCACTGGTAATGTCTTCTATACGCCCTTCCTACATAATGTAATATTTCTTATTTGAAAAGGTATACTGATTTTAAGCTTACGCGGTCACAATCACTATTATGTTCACTACGGGACTTACCGCGATTATTTTTTGAGTTCTGTCTGATATTTCGACAACATAGCAGCTGCCATTTTCACAAACTAACTGAAGAGACTGCGGTGGTGTATGTTGAGCTGTCAAGGGAAACTGTATCGGTCTACCCTCTTTTTTTGTCTTTTATTTCATAGGTTTTTGCACACAACACTGACGGTGTCCGTTCGAGAATTGTTCACGGAAGCGCGCGTACACTTTTTACACAACTCAATCACCAACTCAAATATAATCGCGGTAAGTCCCGTAGTGAACATAATAGTAAAAGGTATACTGTCGTATTCATTTCATAGTGAACATAAAAATCTATTCAGTTATTTGATTGAAGTCGGTTTTTTATTTGAAATAATCTAGTTCAATCAATTTTAACTGCTTGTATAAGATAAAATAAACACGCTAAACATTACAAAAATATAATCCTACAGTAAACATCATCATCATCATCATCAGGCCTTTCTAGTCTCCACTGCAGGAGCACGACCCTCTCTGTACTACCAGGCCTAGGAGTAGTCAGAGGATAAACGGTAAACATAATCTCGTAAAAACATCACGCACAGACCACGACTCGTCACAGCTTTACATATATAGAAGATAATGATGTTACTTTGATCTGTTGGTTTGTCCGTCAATTTGTTCACCTCCATCCTAGTATGATGAGTTTATGAAACATTTGATGTGAGTCGAAGAGAATAAATGTTTTGCTGACTTCAAAATGAGAGGAGGTACTCAATTTGGTTGTACTTTTTTAAACGTTCATTACCTTATAACTCTGTAACTTATGAATTGATTTGAAAAAAATACCTTTTTATTTGTATGGGTAAAGTTATGCATTGGTCAATTTAAATTTAATCAAATTGATTTCTGTGGTTTGGTTGAAGTCCCTTGTGATTGATTAGGTTGCCGTGTTTGTATATGTTTACCAACCGGTGATTTTGGAAATCCTTGGAAAAGACCAATAACCAGTAGACTTCTTTGCTTTTATATGATGATGGGCAGTGTATAATTAGCGTTAAGAAAATAAAGCAATAAATAGTAAGAAGAAAAGACGACAAGAAGACAGCGGTCAACACGCCTGCCTGCGACATGGATAGTCCCTGGTTCAATCCCCGGTCAGGTCAAGATGGAAAATTACCTTTTTCAAATTGACCTGGGTCTTGGATGTTTATCTACATAAGTATTTATTACAACATATAGTATCGTTGAGTTAGTATCCCTTAACACAAGTCTCAAACTTACTTTGGGGCTAGCTCAATCTGTGAGATTTGTCCGTACATATTTATTTAAAAAAGAAAGTTAAAAATCTTATGTAAAGTTTAATGTTTCTGTTGTAATAAATATAATAGAGAGTTTTGAAATAACTCGGTAGTAAGTTGTCACGTTCGCTGCGCTTAGAGGGAATTCCAAGAGTGTTCCGTGACACTTTTCTTTTTCAAATTGCAGCGATGTTAGTAATAATGCGTAAAAGTTTATTTACTTCTCTAAAGTTGTAATGGTGGACGTTTTACTCAATAGATAGATATACAGAAACATTCTATTATGTATGATATTTTATTTATGATAATGACTAGAAGGAATTGATTTGTTTTAAATCACAACATTAAGTTCATACTGCTGGACTTATTATGTATTTTTAGGAATCGTTCCATTTCTCAAGTTAACAATTGTAAAATTAAATATAATAATTAATGGGTGTTTAAAGAAAATTATTACGAATAAACGATTTGTTATAATAAATGCGAAAGTTGGTTTGTTTGTTACGTTTTCACGCCCTATATACTGAAACGATCATCATGAAATTTTGCACACACATAGGTTAGGGTACTGAGAAGAACATAAACTATACATCGCGCGGGCGAAACCGCAGGCAACCGCGGTTTCGCCCGCGCGTGTAATGTGTAAGATGCTGAAAAATTATATTCAAAAGCATGCGACAAAAGTGATAACTAAAAAGTATAAGTATAGATAAGTATTGAATTAACAAGGTACGGAGGTATCTATTACTACATTTAACACCGTTACCATACCACGGTGATGTGTGACCCTGACTCAGAGAAATGGTTTCAGGTATGAGTCTGTACTTTCATGGCATGATACCCCCAAACTGGTAGATAATTTTATGGATACCTCGGGAAGCTTACTTCACCTTTTTCATACCTCTATTTCATTCTTTAGTTCGGTCTCTCCCGAGTTCAATTCCTGACTTGGTAGCATAGTTTATTATGTTAGGAATTGACTCAGAAAGAACCGAAAAATTATGAGAAGAGTTTTGACAAACAAATCCCCATTTCATTCATTCAATTTGGGGGTAAGATGCTACGGTAATACAGACTCATACCTGAAACCATTTTCTTATACTATTTAGGTTAAAAGCGTGATAGCTAGAAGAAAATCTATACAAACTTTTAGATTAAAATTTGATCAATTGCATTAAACTTATAAAAGGTATAACAGAAAAATGTCACGTACAGTGCGCTTTGCACTGAGTCGAAGAGGGAGTTTCCTTTCAAATGCTTGTGAAAAGTTTTCCCAAGAGACTGTAGCATGGTGGTTGTAAAGACAGAGGGCGTAAAATCTTTCTTCAAAGTTGAATGATTTTGAATTGACTATTTTACCGCTTTTCATCCTGATAATTTTAAGCATATTTTTTAAATTTGTTAAACCATCATTTATTCATTCATAAAATTCGCTACAAGCCTAGGCCGTCAACTCATCATTTTTGAGTCACAGTAAGAGATATCTAGTTTAAAAAATAATAAAACGCTCTTTTACAAAGTGACTTAGCAAAAAAGAGTCGTACATGCCCCTCATTAGTCTACAAATCCAATTAAACTCAAATTAAGTCAAGTTCGGCTAAAAGTTAAGCAAATTACCTGCAATAGCGTAGAGTTTGGAAATAGGAGTTGTCTTCGACTTCGGTGGAACGTCTCCCCTTCAGGGATATCTGTCTCGCTCACTCCTACCACTGCGAGAAAGAGAACACCCGTCAGAATTAATAGGTAATTCATAGACATGGTTTCTTAGCAAAGTTTAAACCACGAATGAGACAGCGAATGTACAAGAGCTGCGCGCATTACGTGTGCAGATGGCAATGGCCATTCCTGATTATCCTATAATCTCACTACCGTGCTAATTCGATGGAAGTTTGCTTTTTGAAATGTAAAATGTTAACGTCACTCGGAAATGAGTTTCTGTAAACTACAGCATTTGTAAGACTTGCCTTTGTTTATGAGTAATTGCTGTAGATCACATGACAGACATCTGTATTAGCGTCCAAACTTTACGGTACTTGCATTTAGACTGGAAATATTGTACTATTTTATCGTGTGTCAGTTGTTTGTGACCTAACAGAGCTATGTCTCCATTATTGTGCGTGTATGACAGACATAGATAAGTAAGTAAATCCACGGGACTTACTTTAAGCATATGCGACTTACTGATACATGCCCTATCCCATCTATTCATAAGATTGTTTATCAGAAAGGGTCTCAGTTTTTGGGAAGTTCAATCGGGTTTTCAAATATTTTTAACGCAGTTACACAATGAACTTAATTGATAACATAAATTGAAAATCCAAATATGTGATAGTTCTCTTTTGTTATAAAATGTACCACAAAATGCAAAGGCTCATTTTAATTTTTTTTTCTAATTTCCATGGTCGCCATTCTTGCACGTCATAGGGCCGAGGGAAAGACTCGGCACTTGTCATCTTTTCGTACTGTGCAGCTTTGTTGCCACAACAAATTTGTGTGGCACTAACTGGCGTCATGTGACTGTGGTTTAGAAGATAAGCGCTTGTTCACATGCACGTGACTACAATTTTGCGTTCTTGGCTAAAATTTCCATCTTATGTATGTACTAGTGAAAATTTTGAGCGTTGATATGCTAAGATTTCTAATTGTAAGCTTAAATATTTGAGTCTATTAAATTCTTCATTGTATTCGTTTTATTAAATACTTGCTTTTATCGGGTGGGAAAAGCTTTTTTAATTTTTATTAATTAAAAATGCATATACATAACCAACAAAAAATACACGAGCAGTGATAAAAATATAGGTAATTTTTAATGCACCACATTTGCAAAATACAAAGTTTTATATAAAATTGAAAAATATTTCTGGTGCTACTGAATAAAAGCAAAATAAAGAAGTAACAAGTCTGGTAGTATACCATTGCCATGGTGATATAATTATATACTATGTTGCCAGTGCCGAAATAAATAAATAAATAGGGACATATCACACAAATTGAGCTAGCCCCACAGTAAGTTGTGAACTTGTGTCGCAGGATACAACTCAACGATACTATATTTTATAACATATACTTATATAGATAAACATCCAAGATCCAGGTCATTCTGAAAAAGATCGTTTTTTATCATGACCTGACCGGGGATCGAACCCGAGAACCTGTCGCAGGCACGCACGCAGAAAGAAAAATAACTCATAAACAGAAATACTCAAAATATCAAATCCTGCTTATTGATGTTAGAAGTAAAATAATTCATGACATATACTTTATAACTTTTTGGTTAAGACCTCATTGTGATAAATTCACGTAATAAATAAGAATCAGTCAATGGTATTGAGATTCACATCTCAGATTTGCGACCATGAAGGTAGATGGTACATTTGATGTCCCTAGCCGCGCTGTCTAGATCATAAAAGTGGTATATATAAGTGGAAATATAATGTAATAGTAAATGGTATCAATACAAAGTGTCGTTTTACTTAAAGAAATCCTGAGACGAGTTGGTCGCTCAAGACGTATTATCTAAAAATAAATAAAAGAGCCAATCAAATTCAGAGTTTATTCAACTTGTAGCTGGAAAAATTAGTAAATCGTGATCTGAGAGGAATTGGCTCCCGTTTATAGGTACATTTGCGCGATTGCATCGTAAAATCTCTCGTACTATGATAAGTTTTTATGCTCCCTTTATTTGGCGCAATACATTGATACATAAACTTATAGACAGCAGATGGGCATCTTAGAAATTTTAAGGTGCATTATTTTATCGCCGCCTTCGCTGGCCGATATTTAATGTTAGGTGTACGGAAGATCCTTGCATATCAATTAATTGTCCCCAAAGATATCATTCAAGAAATCCTATACTTTCTAACTACATTAAAAGTAATATTTATATTAATAAAGTAAAAATAAAGTGGATGTTATAAATGTGAAAATGAATTCATTCGTTTGTAATGTTTTCAAGCTCCAACTAAAACACGAAGGATCAACATTAAAACAAACAGAGCCGCAAGCGATAGCTAGTATTTAAGTAAGTCTAGTATTTTATCTGAGTTCGTTCAGATGACAAACCTAAATTGTGCAATAACTGTTTAATAAAATGCAAGCGATGAAATTTAATCCTCCCCTAATCCTAACTAATATTATAAATGCGAAAGTGAGTTTGTTTGTTTGTTACGCTTTCACGCCCTATCTACTTAACCGATCATCATGAAATTTTGCATAAACATAGGTAAGACTATTGAGAAGGACATAGGCTATAATTCACGCGGGCGAAGTCGCGGGTAACAGCTAGTTGTATCTAAAATCTAATTTGAATTGATAGACAAAAATATCACGAGCGCCCACTCCAAACCAAGCCAGGCCAGGTAGTAATAGTAACCATACAAAAATGAAGAAACCCGGAGATAGGACCAAAGCTCGTGGCATTATTGTTCTGGTTGTAACCAGAACTCAATCGTTAAATAGAAATATCATCCTTGAACTTAGACTTGGTCAATTCATTATCAAATTTATCTTTTATCCATTGTAATAATGTCAGTGGCGAAATACCAAACGGTTCTGTTCTAGCGATGAATGGAGACAGATAAAGTTACGTCTGAAAATGTAGCGCTTTTTGATAAACCCTTACTAAGATAGAAATACGGGATGATATTAGACCTGCCGTTGTTTAGACGTTACTATGTAACGACGTCAATTATTTTATAGAAGACAATGGATACGCTTATTTCTAAGTTTTTTTACTGCTTTCTTCTGTCTTTTGTTAGTTACAAAATGGTTGCAAAAGACACAAGTAGTGGTGGTAGTTTCATTGTCAAAGATGAGTTAGTTTTTATTGTGATAAAATACTTATCAAAAATGGTTTTAATATGAGCATAAATATTTTTGTTGAAATACATTAATATAAATTTTTAAATACTAGTAAGTAAGGTTTTAACAGTATGGTGTTGTATTTTTGAATCTACTTAATTATGTCAAATATCTAAACCTACTTCAATAATATTATTTAATGAAAATAAGAAGTCTGATGGGCAGTTTAGAGGATAAATTAACTTAGACTTATCTCTGAATTAAAATGAATTTTATGAAAATAAATTCAAAGAGAATATTTTTAGTTAAGTTACTCGTATATTGCTTTAGTATAAACATTTTTGCGTAAGGAATATCTTCTTGCGGTCAGACATGTGTTTTTTACTGATAAAAATGTAACCATTTTTTTATTGTGATGTTTTAAATCATCTTTTTTATAACCGAAATACGGCAGTACAATAATACGCTCAATGACACTAAAACATCACAATAATTAAACTAAACAAACATTTTAGTAGATGCTGAAATGACGCAGAATAGGAATATATAGAGGGAAAAGACATATTGCGCCGACCCCAGATAATGGGAATAAGGTAAGGCAGATGATGATGACACTAAAACATCAATATTTTATGTCAAAATAAAGAAGACCTCCATGATCTAGGCGTGCGCATCATTAGCGCTTACTTATGTTAAGCACCCCCAAGACGTGGTTACCCTCGGATAGGTGACCACAAGTAGCACAAAAAAATCGGCTCCTTCGTGCTTCGGAAGGCATGATAAGCCGTTGGTCCCAGCTGTTATCAATTGATGTTGAGATTGATTGAGATGCCTCTAGATAGCTAGAAAAATCTGACACCAGTGTTGGCTGTTTACACGTATGAGAAAAAGAAAGAGAAGGTAATTAAAATAAATATTAAATAGTAGTATAGTTAATAGTAGAAATGTAAGTCAGTTTTTTTATTGTGATATACGTGAACGTGACCCTAGAAACTAAGGTACAGTTAACAAAAACGCGTGAGTATTCCACTAAACGCCTTACAATATCCACATATGTCATTACTTGATCGAGACCGTTAGTGCAAACATGAATTTGTGTTAGTGTTACCTCGTCAATCGGTTTTCGTTATCTGTTAACAATAACAAAACAAAACAAAAAAATACACTAGCTGGTTACAAATTTAGAAGGTAACAAAGGAGAATTGCTTTAAATCAAATGACGTACAAATTTAATAGGTTTAAAATTTAACTTTTTTCATCGCAAAATATATTCTTTACAGATGGTAATGAAAGAACATTTTGTGTTTCAAGTTAACTCAGCTGCTTGAGGATTCAAAAATATGTGGTAGGTAAATTTTTATACAAGTGGAATGTGATTTTGAAATTTATCAGTAAAGCAACAACATAAATAAACTTATAGATATCAACTGCCATATGTTAAGTTTAAGACTGCATGGAAATAATATTATATCTATATAATTGCTAATCAATGTTTTAAATACTTTAGATGGTTATAAATATGTAAAAGCATAGGTGTATCTAGTCTAGCCCTTAACTGGACTGAAGATTTCTTCGGCTTTATCATAACAGTGGTCGTTTTGAAACGCTACTAGTTCGTCAATTTTGCAAAAATTAAAAAGAAATAATAATATGACGTTTAAAAAGAGACACATCTTATCCACATTTGAATAAAATTCTATATCTTTTCTTTGAAATATCATAAAATTTAGGAGCTTGTGCTCTTGTAGGTGGAGCTTTTGACACTCCTATCTATCTTATGTATTGCATTATAGATACAGTGTGTAAAGTATGTGTTGATGGCTCATTGTCAATTGCAGGGGTTTTCCAGTTCTGATTATTCTAAGTCTTCTCTGTCAAACGGTATTTCTAGAAGATTCTACTCTAGAAGATGAGATGAGAACCAAGAGGCAAATCAATAGTTTGCCGCTGGTGTATCCATATGGAGCTACGTACAAGGTGAGCAATTAGTATTTTCAGGGGATATATAATCCTCTTCATCGATTTCGGTATTTGCAATGCTGTAGAGTCATGAGCAAGTAAACATGGCGAAATTTTGATCGTTTAGGACCTTAAATACATTGATTCAGCACGTCAATATGAACAACTTTTCCTATGGGAACAAAGATGGGAAATTTAAAAAACATATTACATTTCATACTCATCAATTTGCATGGTCGACTGACCGTGTCACCTACTCGAAATGATGATAATGATGATGATTTCAATACTTAAATATTAAGCTGCCCGGTCGATATGTATGGAAATGTTAAAAAAAAATTGAGTTCCAAACATTGTTTCCATAGGAAAAGTTATTCATATTTTCGGACTGAATCACCCCTTTGAGAGTCCAAACAATTTAAATTTCAGCATGTAGTATATACACAATAGGCTATTTTCCTGGGTCAAAATATTAATAATAAAATTAGACCGTCAGTTAGACATCAAAAAATATTGGATACGTATTTTTTCTTGCGTTAATACTAATCCTAACTAATATTATAAATGAGAAAGTGAGTTTGTTTGTTTGTTTGTTACGCTTTCACGCCTAACTAATATAATAAATGCAAAAGTAAATTTGTTTGTTTATTTGTTTGTTTGTTCCGCTTTCACGCCAAACCTAATAAACCAATCATTATGAAATTTTGCATACACATAGGTTAGGGTACTGAGAAGGACATAGGTTATATATCACGCGGGCGAAGCCGCGGGTAACAGCTAGTTAAACAATAAATGTCAAAGATAAAGCGTGTCAAAGTTTATTAGTGGGGGCTTGTGTCATCACAAGCCACTAAAAAGTGTACTGGCTAGTGACGTCAGACACAACTTTAGCGGGCTATATCTTTCTAATTTTTTGTTTGATTGACAAAAGAAAAAGCACGTGTCAAATGTTTTTTGATAATCTAACTAACGGACTAATTATATTTTTTTAGGAAAATAGCCCATTGTATTAGACTTTATCACATTGACTTAAGAACCGATGTGTATACATATTAATGCTCGTGATTGTACAACTTTGGGTGTAACTGAAGGGAAAAAAAATTAATTGAATTTCATGCTCAAAGTACGATATTTAACAACGTTTTGTAGGAGAGGAAAATTACAAAATAATCACTTAGCTCCATTTGAAGTAATATTTTTAGCGTCTTGCTTTAATATGCATGGCAATATAAAAATTTTGCCATGCATATTAAAGCAGAAGAGAAGCTCTCACGAACAGAGCATGTGACAAAAATGCCGCCTGTCTGTCAAGAAAGAAAATATAACATTCAGTATATTGTATTTCGCATTTTCGTGACACACTAAAATTTATAACGACGTACCACATTCTTACTTAGTAAATTCTACTTCTTAAATGCAAATAAGAGGCCACAAATCAGCAACCTTTATGATGACCATAGTAATTATTAAGTTCGTGCATGACTACTTGTCGGCTTAATAATAATTACATAGTATACTGACATTAATGTCAACCGAGTTCACTTAACTATATGAAAATGGAATGAGATCGCCATGGTTTTCCCGAGCACACATCATATGGGCTAAGCTATTACGCTAATAGGCGATGCGGCTAGCAATCCTATTTTGATTTCGCTTTCCACCTTAACGCCCACAAACACGCTAAATGTGGCCTTATGTCGAGCTCCGTGGCGCAGTGGTTACCACGCCAGACTGCGACACGGGGGTCCCGGGTTCGATCCCCGGTCAGGTCATGATGGAAAACGATCTTTTTCAGATTGACCTGGGTCTTGGATGTTTATCTATATAAGTATATATTATAAAATATTGTATCGTTGAGTTAGTATCCTGCGACACAAGTTCACAACTTACTGTGGGGCTAGCTCAATTTGTGTGATATGTCCGTATATATTTATTTATTTATTTGGGTTTAACGACCCCTCTGTCTACCCCGCAAGGGATAAAGACGTGATAATATGTATGTAAGTATATCTTTTACTTTATTATCTCATCATCACCATCATCATCAGGTCTTTCTAGTCTCCACTGCAGGAGCACGACCCTCTCTGTACTACCAGAGCCATATACTAGCCTGAGCAGTCAGAGGACTCGGTCCACACTCTCCACGCTGGCCAAACGGGTCGGAGAGGTCTCGTTGATGTTAACAAGCTTTGTTTAGCTTGTGTTTCCTTAGTCGCCTTTTACGACATCCACGGGATGACTTAGAGTGGTCCTATTCTACTCTACCGGGAACCTCACGGCCACAAGGCCACTTTATTATCTCCTGCAGCCGAAACGGTTTACACCAGTAAACGGACGAACCATTAGAATAGTAAATTTCCTCAGAGTGACATAGGCTCTGTAACATCACAAAAAAACAAAGAAGAAGAAAAGTGAGATTTTGACATCGTCTTGTGTACCTTAACGGGTCTAGAATGGTATTTCAATTTTTTAAACTAATTTATTTTTTAATTTCCAGTTCATTGTCGGCTTCAGCAGTCCAGTACCGACCAAAGATGATCTAGGACTCTCGTTCGCAGTCAACTTCCAGTATCAGTACACCCAGTTCTCAAACATTACTCAGCTGTCGCAGTACTATGTTATTAATGAGGTATTATTACATTTATTACCTAATACACAGATATTAGGCAAAGAAAAATGGGATTGATTTAAATTTGACAAAGAAAGCTAAAAAAATGCCACCCCGAAAATGTGCCCTGCTCAAAGGTAACCAATATGCTAGCATATTTATGGTAGAGCCGCGCTACCGGTAACATTCACTTTTGCTAGTCACATGAATGGGCTGGCTTGTCTGGGGATGTACCACACTCTCACAGAAAATCGACGTTGTAGCTTTACCGCTTCTATGCTACGTTGTGTGACCGAGAGAGGCGGAGGCCCATCCCCCCTTCCCCTCTGGGAAGAGAAAAATAAAGACTTTTGTAAATACCCCTGGAGTTGCAGTTGTCCATGGGCAGCGGTTATCACTTACCAACAGGTAAGTCGATTGCACGTTTGCCGTCCTATATTATAAAAAAAATGCAGCGTTCACTCTTTGATAGTTTCATTATTTTTATTTTCAGATTAGCCTTTGTCTTTGAAGTTTATACAACTAGTAAATTGACCCTCAACATTTCCTTAAAGGGGTAACTCAGTCCGTCAATATGAACAACTTTTCAAATGGGGATAAACTCTTTTGTATGAAGGTGTTGACTTTTTGTTTTGAATTTCCAGAGCATTGGTCTAATAGAAAAAGGTGTGCATATTGAAGGGCTGATTCGCCCCTTTAAAGCTATATCGAGGGTCAATTCACATGCTGTATTTATGTATTACTATAGAATAAATTATCGTTGAGTTAGTATCCCATGACACAAGTTCACAACTGTTTGTGAGGCTAGCTTGATATGTGCATCTGTCTCTTCAAATTTATTTATGTATCATCATCAAGTCTTATTAATCTCCACTGCAGGGAGGCACGACCCTCTCTGTACTACCAGAGCCATATATTATCCAGAATAGTCAGAAGATTTGGCCTACATTCTTCGCTTTGGCCAGACGAATTGGAGTAGTCTCTTTGATGTTTTTAAGCTTTGTTGTGGTTCCTAAGTCGCCTTGTACAACACCCATGGGAAAATTTGGACGGGTCCTGTTTTTAACTCTGCTGGAAATCACACGGTTATTTATGTAATAATCAATAGTCAAAGATTTGATTCGTCGTAAGATACTTCAATATCATTTGGTGAACGTCAATTTTCATTACAATTTTATATTATTGTTTACGTTAATAATTTACTTACAGCTAAGTTTGAACTTAATACAATTAATATGTAATTATTGATTTTTTTAAGATTTCGAGGGAGCAACGGGAGGCGGACTGGGCGGCTAGGAGGGACGAGAGATTGACATTCTACAAGGCTTTAGCTGACTTGTTGAACTCGTAAGCTTTATTATTTTTCTTAGTTGTTTCTCTTATATTTTAAGTAGAAATGCCCACATGTAGGCCCACACAAGGCACCCTAGCGACACCAATAATTTTATACTTAATACTTTACAAATAGAATAAAATTCAAGAATGTAAGTCATAAAGCCTTAGTAAATAACCTGAAATATTTTTGGAATCATGTTTTAATCTTATGAGAATCAGTCATTAAGAGAATTTCTGATTACCGCCTAAAACGGCTATTTTTGGCGGTAATCTGTAGTTCTCTATGATCTCTCCAAAATGATTGGCGTCGCTTGTGTGCCTAGTGTGGGCCCTAATGTGTATTTGCACAACATATGTACGTAGTGCACAATGCACATACACATTTACCTATACAGCGCGTAAAATGACCCTCAACATTCCTCAATGAGGCGACTATGCCTTAGTCGCCTCATTGAGGGAATGTTGAGGGTCAAAATGATCCACTTTTCCATAGGTAGTTAAGTTTGACTCATCAGTTTCTTTATAAATCTAAACTGAAAATTACTTTAAGATAAGATAAAAATTCTTTATTGCACCAACAATCATGTCTTTGACAGTTTTCTATTATTTTCATTTTTAGTTTGACTTTTTGTGTTTCTTTATAAATTTTAATCTGAACTGAAATTTATTTTGACACTAGTTATGTAGGCTGTAAAAGCCTTTGAAGAACGTAATATGAGCACAGCCTCATATCGACGACCATTAGTGTGTAGTTAAGATTAGCGTAAGAAACCTTTGTAAAAGTTAGTTCTAATAAAGGATTGGTACGATACAGTCGCTTTTTAAAAACAGCTCCCCAGCTCGCCCCAACATATCTGGCGCAGTCTTAAAGGATAGTAAGGGTTGAGCTTCGCAAAGGTGCATCAATATCTGCACCCCGGGTCGGTCGCCCCTACTAAAACGAATCTACCGCGAGCGGGAACACCAAGCCGTTTCAAGCCTCTATACGATCCAGAACTCGGCGCAGGAGCAGATGCAGCTGCACTGGGGGTAAGTCAACCTTGTTGTTACTCAGTGTCCTGTGTCTCCCTGTCCCTTAGCCCTTCAGGCCGTAGTGTTGACTCACATAGGTGCCTTTGCACATATAACTCTGTGCGGCCCTTGCACGTAGAACACTGTGCGGCCCGTGCACATATAACTCTGTGCGCCCTTCAAGCACATAAAAATCTGTGCACCCCTGTGCACATACAACTCTGTGCGCCCTTCAGGCACATAAAAATCTGTGCATCTTATAGGACCAGCCTGCCGAAAATAAAAAATGGCACAACCAGGCATGGACCTCAAAAACTTAGCAGCCGCTGCTGAAATTGCTGCAGCTCAGCAGTCACCTAATTTTGACTTATTAAACAAAATAATACCCACATATGACGGGAAAACGAAAACACTAAACTTGTATATACGCAGTGTGGAGAGCATATTAGCTACCTACGGTTTAGCTGTTAACAACCCAGTGGTGGTATGCCTTATTAGGAATAAAATCATAGGCAAAGCCCAAGAGGCTATTTCGTTAGAAGTAGATATTAATGACTGGGCCAGCATTAAGCTTGCCCTAGTTAGTAGATTCGGAGAGCATAGAAACGAGGTGCAGCTTCTTCAAGAAATGATGCGCCTAACCAAATCCCGAAATGACACATGTGAAGCGTTTGGAAGAAAAATTAGGGATATTCTCGACGCATTATGCGGGGTAGGTCCTGCATTAAAAGATAGCCGGTACTATCAAACAATAGCTATCGATACTTTTATCGATAATTTAGAATACAACATAGGATTAGGAGTCAGGTTACACCACCCTAAGACGTTAGAGTGCGCTATAGCCATTGCAAGACAGGAGGAGAGTAGGTGCAAGCGAGGAGAGAGTAAGACCACAGTACCAAGTACTAACTTTAAGCCGCGGTTTCCTACACCGTCATCAAATGAGAAACCCACCTATTCTAGCGCTAAGCCCTCACCTACCGTACCGCCATTCAAGCCTAAACCCCATTTTCAAAATTTACATGTCACAAATATAGACCTAGAGGAAGCCTATGACCAGCAGGACGAGGTAGAAAATCCCCAGGATTTTCCCGAGGCGGAACTAGAAGCAGAAATAGCATAGTACATTACTTACCAGAGTACGACTATATCGTAGATAGACTACCCTTTATATATATTAAGGAACTAGGAGGAAAGTACTTAATAGATACTGGTGCGACCCAGTCCTTAATAGGTTCCCATGTAACATCTGACCCTAAGCTCTCGCGTTACATCCGAGAAGAACCATTTAAGATAACAACCGCCCACGGCGTCTCACATCATAACAAGGTGATTACGCTACCACTACCTACCATGCTAGGAAGTAACATATCACATACATTCCTAATATTTGATTTTGATACCGATTATAAAGGGTTAATAGGCAATGATTTACTTAAATTACTCGGTTGTAGTATAGACTACAATAAACAAAAGTTATTCACAGAAACTACGGAAATCGATTTAAAATTCGATAATATAACCATCAAAAGAAGATTATACTCAGATAGTATAATAAATTTCGCGGAAATAGATAACGAGACAGATAACGAATTAAAGGCTAACTTAACAAGAATTAGGACTAATCATTTAAATAACGAAGAAAAAAGGGAAATTGAAAAACTTTGTTATCAGTATAGGGATATATTTTATTCGGAAAATATGCCATTAACTTTCACTCACTCAGTCAAACACTCATTAAGGTTAACAGATGATACACCTGTGTATGTTAAAAACTATAGACGCCCCCCATGCCAACAGGCAGAGATTCAAAGGCAAGTTAATAGTTTACTAGAAAAAGGTATAATTAGGGAAAGTGTCTCCCCATGGTCTAGTCCAGTACATCTTGTGCCTAAAAAGGCCGATGCATCCGGTAAAGTTAAATGGAGACTCGTAGTAGACTTCCGAAAGTTAAATGACAAAACAATAGAAGATAAATACCCGATCCCAAACATTAATGACATCCTAGATAAGCTAGGACGCGCTCAATACTTCTCAACCATTGACTTAGCATCTGGCTACCACCAAGTCCAGATGGACTCAGCTGATATTGAGAAGGTAGCTTTCACTACAGACTCTCATTACGAATTCCTTAGAATGCCTTTTGGTCTAAAGAATGGCCCTAGCACATTCCAGAGGCTCATGAACAATATTTTGAGAGATCTCTTGTCAGATACCTGTATAGTCTACCTAGATGATATCTTGGTCTATTCTACATCACTACAGGACCATATAAGCAAATTAAAACGTGTATTCCAAAGACTCAGAGATCATAACTTTAAAATACAGCTAGATAAGTCCGAATTCCTAAAAAAAGAAGTCAGTTATTTAGGCCATAAACTAACGCAGGAAGGCTTAAAACCTAACGAAGATAAAATAGAAGCTATTAAATTATTTCCCATACCTACAACCCAAAAAGAAATAAAATCATTCTTGGGACTTGTAGGCTATTATAGAAAGTTCATCCCTGATTTCGCTAAATTAACAAAACCATTAACAAAATGCCTTGAAAAGAACGCTAAAGTTATTCACACGTCCGAATTCAAAGAAGCTTTTAAAAAAAGTAAGGAAATATTATGTAATGCCCCTGTACTACAGTACCCCGACTTCGAAAAGCCATTTATTCTAACAACAGACGCCTCTGACGTAGCAGTTGGAGCGGTCTTATCACAAGGCACTGTAGGCTCTGATAAGCCCATAGCATACGCGTCACGCACCCTCTCAGATACCGAAACTAGGTACGCAACTATAGAAAAGGAACTACTAGCCATAATCTGGGCCATTAAATACTTCAGACCGTACCTATATGGTCGCAAATTTACCATATACACCGACCATAAACCGCTTACTTGGCTTATGTCTCTTAAAGACCCTAATTCAAAGCTAACGCGATGGCGCCTGCGCTTAGAAGAGTACGATTATCATATAATATATAAGAAGGGTAAATATAATACAAACGCCGACGCGTTATCACGCATAAAAATAAATGCAATAGACACTATACAACCTAGTACCTCTAAAGAGACTGAAAACTTAAGTTTAATTGAAGAGATAGATTCATTAGCCGTACAGCCACCGCCAGCTGACTCGTTACCGCCTATTAATAGCCCCTTGCCGGCTGATAACAATTCACATACCTCGCTACATGACGTAGACATACGTAACTTACTCGACATGCCTACGACACCTGTCAACGTCACCGCACCTGACGTCATAGCAACTCCAGACACAGCGTCACATGATGACGTCGCGTCACCGGAATCCGCGCTCGAGATGCCCGTATGCCCGGACGCAATAGACAAACAACTTAAGCAATTTCATATCAGAAACTCACCTGGCACTGAGTATAGAGTCGATGACAAGTCTAAAGGTAACTTTGTTATTAAGAACGTATATATACCTGTAAATAATACGGAACAGGAAATAATAAACTTCTTAAGGGAACATACCATAGCAGATAGAAAATTTTATTGTTATTTTTACAACGAAGAATTATATCCTCTATTTTGTAAAGTAATTAAGTCCGTTTTCGATAACAATCGCGGTCCTAAGTTATATAAATGTTTAACTAGACTTACCTTAGTGAACAATATAGACGATCAAAATAAGTTAATTAAACAGTATCATGAAGGGAAAAACTTACATAGAGGTATCCAGGAAACACATAAAAGTTTACGAAAGAACTATCATTGGCCTAACATGTTAGCTACTATTCAAAAATACATAAACAAGTGTGAGATATGCCTTAAGGCTAAATATGAAAGAAATCCCCTAAAAACACCCCTAGCCTTAACAGAAACACCCACTAAACCCATGGAACACATGTTCATGGACCTATATTCATCTGATAGCGCGACCTTCCTTACTATCATTGATAACTTCACAAAGTATGCGCAAGCTATCATATTACAGGCTAACACAAGCATTCATATCGCGGATGCTCTGTTACAGTTATTCGGTATTATAGGCGTACCTCATAAAATAACTACCGATTCGGACCATAAGTTCGATAACGATGTAATTAAGGAAATATGTGCTATGCATAAAGTAAATATACACTTTACTACACCATACAACCCTAATTCGAATTCCCCTGTGGAGCGATTTCATTCCACGTTAGGAGAACTAATCAGGCTTCAAAAACTAACTGATAAGAGTGAGATAAGTATATTAATGCGAAATGCTATAATTGCTTATAATAACTCGATACATTCAGCAACCGGGTTTACACCCTTCGAATTACTATACGGACATACAAGTAGCCGCAACCCCTTAGAGTTATTTTATACCCAGGAATTCTATCAGGATTACGTACAAAAACATAAAATGCAGATGGAAAATGCACAAAAATTGGTAGCTACTAAGCTATCACAAGATAAAGAAAGGGTAATAAATAAAGCAAATAAAGATAGTGAGGTCATTCCCTTTAAGGTAGGAGACCAAGTATTTAAACAAGTGGCCAAGACAGCTCGTAGTAAGAAAACTGAGCCCCGCTACTTGGGTCCATACACTATAATTAGGTTACATCCTAATAATGTCGTAGAAATTGTAGGAAAACATGTAAATTCGAAATCCATCAGAGTACATACTCGATTATTAAGACGACCCTCTCACGTTACAGAGTCGTCACCTGGCTCTGTGTCGCCGGCGCCGCCCGCGCGCAACCCGAGCCCGAGCCCGTAGTACAGCCAGTACACAACGAGGATGGCTTATTAGTTATAAAAGAAGCTAAGATATTACATAGGATAGATACATATAATCTTATTTGTACTTATAATACATCATACTTATATAGCATTTTTAAAGGTTTTACTAGGTTATATTCTAAGTTAGTATTAATAGAGAACTCACGTCCTACTTATCAGGAACGATACGTACATAGAGAACAGATACAATACATGATAGAAAGTATAGAGAATAAGTTCTTTTATATACTACCTAGAAGCATAGTTAGGTTTAGAAGAGGCTTAATTAATGGGTTAGGTACAATAATTAAAGCAATTAGTGGTAACTTGGACGAGAATGATGCCCAGCGTTTCGAGAATGAAATAGATAAGTTAAGAAAAAACACTTATGTACTGCTAGATAACCAGAAAAATAGTATAGGTCTAATGAAAAACTACATAGATAATTATAATGAAGCGTTGTCTAAGATCCAGGGTAATTTAGATATGTTAGCAGTAAATTTAGATAACATAAATAAAAACATATCATCACTGGCAGCGCGTGTAGATATACTACATATTCACATACAGTTAGAAAATGGCCTTCAACAACTATATGATAAGGTTAATATGCTCGAAACCGCTATTACGTTTTCATCTACGGGTACCATGCACCCGGCCATCATCCAGCCTATGTACTTACTCACAGAGTTGATACAAATTGAACGGAAGTATAAACTACCCTTAGCCGTTAGACGCGAAAACTTACATCTTTTAGAAAACAGTATAAGTGTTAAAGCTTATAGTACTTTAAATTCACTTAATTTTATATTAGAGGTACCTATAGTGAGTCTTAATACTTACGACCTGTTACACCTATATTCTATACCTAATAATAAAAATCTTACCCGCATTCCAAAATCACCCCTCCTTATACTGGGTAATGATGAGTATACTTACCCCCACGAGCCCTGCCGCTACATCACCGATGAGCTGCGTCTCTGCAGTCACCTGCAACTGGAAAAGATCCATGGCACTCGAGACTGCATCGTGAAAACCATCCGACATGCATCTGGAGCCAGCTGCGAGTTGGCTGAAGTCCTGCTACCCCCAGTGAAGATCCAGCAGATCCACGAAAACACCTGGCTTGTCGTCGTGCGTAACCAGGAGATCCTGAAGACCACCTGCGGCACCAATGAAAAGTACCAGCGAATCCAAGGGACGTATCTACTCACCACCACAGAGAGATGCAAATTTATTATCAATGAACATATATTGCAAACTCACCACAGCAACATAGCCTTGAGGGAAACCATCCCCCTGCCGCGGATAGAAATGCTAAGGGATAATGTAACCCTTAGGAAAATTCAACTGGAACACATCGAGCTAGATAAGCTACATACGTTAGCCTCGCAAGTGGAGTCATCATGGAAGCCACCCCGAGACTTAGAAGATAATATCAGCACAACTCCTAGTTGGGCCTCTATCGTCGCCTTAATATTAGTAACGTCGTGCGCTGCATTATATGCCTACAAGATAAGAAACACATTTAAGTGCATTCGCAGACCCCGGCAGAGCAACAGGCCGATGGAGCTACAGGAAGTCACGCGTACACAGTCGAAGTTCGGCACGCCACCAGCCCCGCACCAGCGCGCATCACACGCAGTGCAACCCTCGTGCGAACCAACCCCGACCGCACGCGCTCCTCTGGGAAGGGAGGAGTTATGTAGGCTGTAAAAGCCTTTGCAGAACGTAATATGAGCACAGCCTCATATCGACGACCATTAGTGTGTAGTTAAGATTAGCGTAAGAAACCTTTGTAAAAGTTAGTTCTAATAAAGGATTGGTACGATACAGTCGCTTTTTAAAAACAGCTCCCCAGCTCGCCCCAACATATCTCACTTTCTATTATTTTATTTTTAAGTTTGACTCTTCTGTTTCTTCATAAATCTATATACCATGTTATAAAATTTCCAGAAAAGGCTTCAACGGTATGGAATGCGTGCTACGAGCCATTTGTGAGGCTGCCCAGTACCCTGTGGAAGAAGAAGGCTTGGTTGGGGAGCTTATTCATATCTTACTCACGTAAGTTTATTACGTCCGCGCGATTTTTAGTTCTTGAACGGGTAGTGAAAGGAAAAATGTGCGAACATTTGGTGTAAGGATTCCGTGGCGCAGTGATTAACACGCTGCAATACGAAAGGGCCCGGGTTCGATCTCCGGTCAGGTCTTGATGGATAATGATATTTTTCTGATTGGCCTGGGTCTTGGATGTTTATCTATATACGTGTCTATTATAAAATATAGTATAGTTAAGTTAGGTCTAAAGGGTCTCCTTTTAATAATATATTTTAGGTATTTTATCATATTTTTAAGGTGTTTAGTTTTAGGTTAATTTTTCATAATTATTTAATATGTTATTAGTTTATTTTAGTTTAATTTAATAAATACATACCTATTTCCCTGTTCTTGAAGAGAGGTCGTTAAGTTAGTATCTCACGACACAAGTTCACAGCCTACTGTAGGGCTATCTCCGCTTGTGTTATTTGTCCCTATATAATAATTTTATTTAAGGATTTGACAAGAATTACAAGCTGTGGTAACGTGATCGTATCATAATTATACGAAGTATATTATGATTTGACATCTGGACTAATTTATAAAGAGAAAAGAATTGAGTGTTTGCGTTAAAGGGATGTACTACAGGATAAAAAATAGAATGCTACATTATCATTTAGTAAACGATCATATTTCATTTAAAAGAAGAAAAAATGTTATGTGACAAAAAATCGCATGGATTTAAAGCTGTAGAAATAATTCTAAAGTTATTTATAATGTGTCCGGAAGACAAGAAACCTAACAGGCGAAGATTTATATAATACTAATTTTCTGTAAGTTCGTCTACGTAAATTATAGTATGAGTTATTCATTGATAATGTGGGTTTCTAAGATTTTTGTATTGAATACTTCCTATATTTCCTCTTTATTATAGAAGTTTACCTACTGTAGGTACTCATATAACATGAGCTACGTTCATTTTCATCAAATCTATTCTGATTCTCAATGAATCAATTCTATCACTTATAAAATCCTTTCAAAACATCGCTGATATTGAAATAATTTCTACTTTCTCGCCAATATAGAGAAAATTCTAAAAATTGAGATTGTAATCTTTTATAGTGCGCACGTAGTAGGTTACAGCATGCCGGAGAGTGCAAGTGCGATTAATGGCCCCTAGCTACGGAGGAGGTCATTGACAAATTATAAAATAGACGAAATACAAAGAATGGTAAAAATTCTGATTGTAATCTTTTAAAGTGCGCACGTAGAAGGTTACAGCATGCCGGAGAGTGCAAGTGCGATTAATGGACCCTAGCTACGGTGAAGGTCATTGACAAATCATAAAATAGACGAGATATAGAGGTTTCTGACAATTGAGATGTTAATACATAGTGGTTTGCAGCATGTTAAAGACTGTGAGTGTAATTAATGTCTCCCTAGCAAAGAGGGGGTTAAACAGTTCCAAATAATGAAAAAGACTTAAAAGAGTGCACACGCAGTAGGTTATAGCATGCCGGCGAGTGCAAGTGCGATTAATGGCCCCTAGCTACGGAGGAGGTCATCACACTAATTATAAAATAGACCAAATATAGAGAATTCTGAAAATTGAATTTATATTGGTTCAACTTCGGAGATACCCTATGCAATAAAAAAAGAAAAATCAAGATCGAACTATTCAGTAAAAAGGGAATGCGTGGTCTCAAAAAGCAAAATAAAAACCTCTCTACAACACAGCATACATTTCATACTCAATACATAAATATAATCATACGATACATTCTCAATACTCAATACTTTATTCTTCTCAAATTACATTACAATCATTCTTAACATAAGCAGCACAGACTATACTACCATACTAATTCATCGTCATATAATAAGTAAATGTAAGAAAGCACAAATTGGACTTGAAGTGTCTACCGAAATAATTGCTCTATAATATTCCACGATCTCTTACGTTTTTACTCCCAACTGCATTTCTCACGTTATTTTTCAGAACATATGTTGAATTTTCACACTATGAATATCAGAATTGAGCCATGAACTTTCAATTCCTTTAACAAAGTATCGTTTAAAAAGTTTCATTATAATCTATAAAACTTCCTTCCTTTAGCTTCCTTTTTTGAATCATTTGAGTGCGTTTGACCGTTGCCTGATGGGAAGGGACGACGAGGTGTAGGCAAATTCAAATAATGCTTACTCTTGCCTTCAAAATTTCTTAATTGTACAAATCAGGCAACAGCGACGTGGGGGGGGGGGGGGTAGTTCCATTCCTTAGATATTTCTTCCTTCTTCTTCTTCCTTAGATATATTAGTTTTTGTCGCTCTGACTCCCATGGTAGATTTTCTTGTAGTATGGGGTTCAGGCTCCTTCCAAAATGATTGATACATTTCTAACTAAGTACGAGGTCGTGTTCCAAATAATTAATTTTTAATAAAAATTTTTTTTTAATAAACGTTTGATTGTAGTTTAATAAAACTACAATCAAACGTTAAGTGGTTTGGTTAAACTATATAAAACTAGTAGAAGCTTTGCCTATAGCATGCTCATGGGTAAATTCATTTAGGTTTTACCGCTTACATTCTTATCATTTACTTGGAGCCTCCCGGAGTTTTCCGTTTCCGACTGATTAAGGAAATATACCGGTAAGCCGGATTACTGCGTAAACGTTATTATTGTCTTTATGGGATTATTTCCAATCTGTTTCGAAGTGGCTTAGTCTTATTGATTGATCAAGTACATCCTGATATACCTAGATACATCTATACATGGTTATTCTTGGAATAGTACAATAAAAAATGGGGCTTTGTGTGTGTGACTTGACTTTATGATCCTAAGGCCCCTAGGTGGGGCAGAGGGCTTCAACAGTCTTTCTCCATCGCGAACGGTCTTTGGCAACGCGCTTTACTTTGGTGCTTTGTGTGTGTAACCGTTACGAATCATATCGCAATAACAAAAGATAAAAAATTGAAAACCCAAAATTGTTCCGTAAAAATTGAAATAATTGGTTAACGCTAGATAATAGTAAATGTGATATAATGATTTGTTTTTACACATTCTGCATTCATTGATAACTCGCGTCAAAGTTGAGCCAGAGAAAAATTGAGGAAAATACTGCATTTCATAGTAGTACAACTTCAAAGTGCAATGATAATAGTACCATACTACTATACAATCATTTTTTGACAAATTTACTTTCATATAGAGTCGTATACATCAGCAAATGTGCTGGGGACACGCGAGCAAAAGCCCGTGCAGCGTATATCTTACAAAAAGGAAAACGTTGCTTTATTTATGAAACTAACGTACAATAACTTCCCTGCATTAAGATAAAGGACAAAAGAATATATTTCGTTACTTTGACAAAGTTACTTCATTGTTATTTTTACGTTAGCTTGATTTTGTTACAAAGATTGCACCAAATAATCTATTCTTATTCAATTCAATTCAGTCAAATCATTGAATTTGGTGACTTTTCTCCCAATGCTTAAGCTTGATACAAGAATAAAATATTTGACATTAATATATAATATTTTCGGCATGGAGAGTTAAGGCCAAATCCTCTGACTGCTCTGGCTAATATATGGCTCTGGTAGTACAGAGAGGGTCGTGCTCCTGCAGTGTAGATAAAAAAGACCCGATGATGATGATGATGATGATATAATATTTTATTCCAGACCAGACTACGGACGCACCCCCTTCGACGATGAAGACCCAGCCTGGGAGGAGGCGATGGCCGTTTACAAGGACGCCGCGATCGCCGGAAGGCAGATGTTCAGTTGTTCATACATCTACCACCGCTGCCCGGAAGGCCAAGGGGTCATGGAGTTCATATCCTTGCTTAGGGACGAATAATCTCGTAATATTTTTTAATTTTAGTTATTATTCCTCTTGGTAACTTTCTAGAAATCATTACAGGGCCACGGATATAATTATATTATTACTCTGTAAGAGTTGAGCTGATAATACAGAAATAAAGTAATATTAAGTAAGAAATAAGAAAAGGGTTCATTTGTTACGTTATTTCCAAACCTTTTTTTTATTCGTTTAATTTAAATAAAACTACCCATAATACGGTTTTATCCTCTACTACTTAACGGTACTTATGGTTTTAGTCTGCCTGAGAACATGAACACTGTAAAGTATTTGCAACGTTAGGTGAAAAAATAATGTCATAAATATGATAACACCGTATCAAAAGTAATTTTATTTAGTTGTGAAATTATTCATCATCATCATCATCATCTCAACCACAAGAAGTCCACTGCTGGACATAGGCCTCCCCTAAGGATTTCCAATATGACCGGTTAGAAGCGGCCTGCATCCAGCGCCTTCCTGCGACCTTTATCAGGTCGTCTGACCACCTGGTCGCTGGGTGTCCAACGCTGCGCTTGCCGGTACGTGGTCGCCATTCGAGAACCCTTCCGCCCCATCGGCCATCGGTTCTTCGCGCTATGTGCCCCGCCCACTGCCACTTCAAAGAGCTAATCCGCTGAGGACATAGCTCAGCGGTGACCTTCGTTCTTCTACGGATCTCCTCGATTCTGATTCGATCTCGCAGAGAAACACCGAGCATAGCCCTCTCCATAGCTCTTTGAGCGACCTTGAGCTTTCTTATGAGGCCCATAGTAAGGGACCACGTTTCGGACCCGTAAGTCATCACTGGTAACACACATTGGTCGAAGACTTTCGACTTAAGGCACTGAGGTATTTTGGACGAGAAGACACTGCGGAGCTTCCCGAACGCTGCCCAGCCGAGTCGGATTCGACGAAAGACCTCGTCCTTGAAACTGGAGCTTCCGACCTGGATCAATTGACCCAAGTAGATGTACTGCTCTACAGGTTTAAGGGTGAAGTTTCCAACAATAACTGGTGAAGGCGCAACATGGACATTCGACATAATTTTCGTCTTGTCCATATTTATTTTAAGGCCCACTTTTTGGGAAACTTCGTTGAGGTCATTGAGCATGGTACTTAGATCCTCCAGCGCCTCCGCCATGATGACAATATCATCAGCAAATCGAAGGTGAGTGATATACTCGCCGTTGATGTTGATGCCAAGTCCATCCCATTCCAGGATTGATGATTGATGTGAAATTATTAGAAAAGACTAATTCTTTAGAGTCTGTTTTAATGTATTGTTTATTGATTACAAGTTTTTAAAATATGTTATGTTTGAGACAATTAGAGGAGCAGGTAATAGAGACGTCATGTTTAAAATCAAGATTGCTGACAATATAAAGTCATGATTTTGTGATCCAAGATGGCTAATACCCCTTTTCATGAAAATCTGGCATGGGAGTAGTGTCTTGTGTTCAAATTTTGATGCTTTTTAAAAGTCCCCAATACCGATTAATTAAGCGTTTTATTTATTCTTAAGATGAAAGTTGGCTATGTATTTATAGACAAATCTACAAGTCTCTATCAGTTATTTTTTGCTTACTTATTTAGTTACTCTGAAGAATTAAAAAGAAACGAAAGTTTCATATGGAATTTTAAGAATATACATATATTTATAGCAAAATTTTAAAGAGTATCACCAATTTTTTTAAATGGGGTACTTACTCAAAATCAATTTTCTCTGACCTCAAGACCTTAAACTTTTCTAATCAAGCCGAGTTTAAATTCAAATCGGCTAGTTCGTGCAATATCAAAGTCTGGAGTCGTTTGTTCAGCCGTCGCGACTCCACAAATTAAGGGGGAACAGTAGGCACAGTAGCGACGCCAATCATTTTATACCTAATACTTTACAAATAGAAAGGAATTCAAGAATATAAACAATACAAGCCTTAGTAAATAACCTGAAGTATTTTTTGAATCATGTTTATTACTATCGGAATCAGTGAGAATTATGAGAATCTGTTTACCGCCAAAAACGGCCGTTTTTGGCGGTTATCACTTTTTCTCTCAATGACTGATTCTCATAATATCAAAACATGATTCCAAACATACTTCAGGTTATTTACTAAGACTTGTATTGTTTATATTCTTGAATTCCTTTCTATTTGTAAAGTATTAGGAATAAAATGATTGGCGTCGCTACTGAGCCTACTGTTCCCCCTTAAGTGAATCTCATATGGCGTGCTAGGCACGCGCCACGCCGGCCATCTTTCGGTTAGATATTTACATTGAGTTAGATCAAGCACTATCAGTTCTCGACTGCAATTTGGCAATTATACGATACAAATATTACCTTATAAATGAATATATCAAAAGTCTACTAGAAAGTCATGATCCTCATCTTAGCCGCATATTATAATAACGCAGCCAGCATTCTTGCCACCATGTCAAACGGGCAGGAATTATCCTTATTTTGTAGTGTTTTTGGTTCCTTTTTTATGTAAATATGGTAGTACAGAGAGGGTCGTGCTCCTGCAAAGGAGACTAGTAAGACCTGATGATGATGATGTAAAAAGTTAAATAGTGCAATCATTTTAATTGCCTGTATTATTATATTTTCTTGAATATAATGAATACCCACTTGTTTTCGATTCTCTATCTAAACTCGCCCGGTAATATTATCTCATCGAGAACCAAAGGTAGCAGCCGCGCCCAATGGGCAATCAGTTCAGTAGTCGTCGATTTAGATGCTCAGGGAATTTATCGAAGGCGAGTAACTAACTGGATTTATTTCGCGCTGAGCTTGCGAGAAAGCAGGACGGAAATATAATTACATTGAGACAGAACGGGATAACGCAATCAGAATTATTTGTTGCGATAGTTCTCTATTGGGATTTGTATTCTTTTTGTGATTTTTTGAGCTGATGTACTAATGAATTTAATATTTTGATGCAAACTAAATTGAAAAAACGAAATGAGATTATGACCCTATAGATGACCTTTGAGAATATCAGATACTTGTAACTTTTTAACCGACTTCAAAAAA
Organism: Rhodophaea formosa; assembly: GCA_963082605.1. NCBI lineage: Eukaryota > Metazoa > Arthropoda > Insecta > Lepidoptera > Pyralidae > Rhodophaea > Rhodophaea formosa. The sequence goes on from OY720219.1 coordinate 3,644,670, forward strand.
GTAGGCGGAAATATGTTTCGTTGTATGTATCTTTTGATCATAAGCTTCATAGACATGAAGAAACTCTTGTTACTGAACTAATGACGTAAAACTATTTCAAATATACAGGCAAGTTGGAGAATAGTACACGAATTCGTTAAGTTCAGACTTACATATAATAGAGGTAAATGTAATTTTTTAAAGTTTTTAAGCCAGTAATCAGTAAAGCTTATATATAAGTAGTAATTATAATTAATTATTGAATACTATCTATTAGAATAGTTTTCTTAGTGTTTCGTACCCAAAGGGTAAAAATGGAACCCTATTTCTAAGCATCCACAATCTCCTTCCGACCGTCCATCCGCCACAGAGTTGTATCTAAACAACTGTCTGCTTTTACAGTCAATCAACCAAAATATTGGTGGTGCTGGCAACACTCGCACCATCGACATAGACGGGCGGAGGGCTTCGCAGGCGCCGCTAACTTCAACATGGTTCATACGGAAGCACTTCACTTCTATTGCACTCCGAGCGAGTACGCGTCGTAGATTTTGTCGGGCGATCGAACCTTGTATTTTAAATAATTCATATTATATACAGTCCGTTTGATATATCGAGTTATTATTTCCATCGCAATAAGGACTCCTAGTATCTGCAGTAGTATAGGAAAAATTAAACAATCGCGAGGTTCAAGTTCGGGGCGGACTATTTAGTATATCTATACTTTTAATTAATCAAAATTCGATTTACGAAATATACAGCATGTAACATGACCCTCGAAACACTTTTAAAATGGTGACTAAGCCCGTCAATATAAACAAGTTTTGCTATGGGACCAAAGCTGACAACTCAAAAAAAGAGAAATTTTCATACAAAATAATTCGTCCGTCTGGGCAAAATAAAAAATAAAAAAGTATAATTCCCAGCATTGACCCAATAGCAAAAGTTGTTTATATTGAGGGGCTGAGTCACCCCAGTTTAAAGGTATGACGCGAGGTCATGTTGCACGGTGTATATTTTTAGGTATTTAATTTTATTATTCCTCTGACTGCTCTAGCTAATATTTAGCTCTGGTAGTCAGAGAGGGTCGTGCTCCTGCATTGGAGACTAATAAGACCTGATGATGAAGATGATGATGATGAATTTTATTTTTCGTTAGTTTTATTTATGTGTAGGTATTACATTCTCCATTAAACATTAATATTTAAAAAAAATTACTACCCATATTTTTTTTGAAAACGATAAAGTTGAAATAGTGCCGCTACGATCGCTCTTCGCGCTCTCTCAGTCAATAAATAATGTGACAGTTTGTATTGTTCTAAATATGTTTCTGACTTAAGTGAAAATAAAAAATCCATCTTGTCTAGACAGTAAACCGCATTACAGCTAAGAGCTCTAATGAAGAAGTGCAGTGACACTAACAAGGTCCGTCGAGAAATGCAACTTTAATGCTAAAATAAAAATGTAAGGGGCCTTTTATTATTCATACATACATACTATCACGTCTTTCTCCCTTGCGGGTTAGACCCAGCCTGGGTCTGGTAAAACCTTAGGGCCACGTTTAGCATGTTGGTGGGCTTGTAGGTGAGAACGGAATCAAAATAGTGATGGGTTGCTAGCCACATCGCCTATTGACATGATTCCTGACGCACATTCCCTCGATCGGCTTTTACGATCTGCGTATTCTGTTTTTCCTTTTCTCCCAGTTTTATTATTCATGGAATGGAATACTAGCTTTCATCCGTGACTCCGCTTGGGTTAGTATCGATCCCTCGGGAACATTACTTTTCTCCGGGATAAAAGGTAGCCTATGTGCACCTCCATACTCCAGACAATGTGGATGGACGAAAACGTTAAGAGGGTATACTAGCAGTGCGTTTTCCATACAAATGTATTTCTCTATTTTCTCGCTGGAAACTGCTTCTAGAGGCACAATTCTTAGTACATACAATCTATCTCTATAATAAATATGTCTCTATGTTTTTTTTTCTTCTAAAAACCTGTTTAAAAGAAAAAAAAAAAATAGTACAAAAACAGTTTTTTTGTAAAAAATAAAAAATAGGGGCATTCCTATTTTAGTACTAGATTTAATGAAAAAAGAATTGTGGCTCTAGAATCAGTTTTCAGCGAGAAAATAGAGAAATACATTTGTATAAAAACCATATTGAAAAAATACTGCTAGTATACGCTCTTAACGATGTTTTTATGCATTATAATGCATAAAAACATTTATAATCATTTTGGTTCGTTTGTGTAAGTGGCCAACACTGGTACCAGTTTTCTCAAGTCGCCTTAAGGCATATGACATGGTTTAACTACTGCCATCTAATGATGGCAGCTGGAACCAACAGCTTATCATGTCTTCCGAAGCATAGAGGAGCGCTTCGGAAGGTGACTTTTTTCGCGGGATATTTTTAAGTCACTGGTGGTCACCCATCCGAGTGAGGATCATACACCAACCTCGTGTTTTTATTTATATTATATGCAGAAGCACTTAAAATGCGCTACGCTTACATGTCCATATAGTTCCTAACTAAGTATAAGTATGTCAGGGTTATTGCACCAGGGACCCTACGCCGGCGTAGTGTTCTCCCATATCGCGCCCTCCCACATCAAACGGCTTCAACTCGTACAGAACCGTTTTATCCGTAGGGCGACCGGCCATCCTCGATACACACGTATGACAGACGTACACCGTGACTTACGACTCAAGTCCATCCACGGCATTCTCAAGAACGCCTCCAAGCGTTACTTCGAGAATGCCGCGCGACATCCCAACCCCCTAGTTGTGCAAGCCGCCAACTACTCTCCCACTCTCCATGACACTGCGACCGCACGTCGCAGACGTCCTAGGGACGTTCTTACCGATCCCGATGATCCTATTGACATCGTTCTCGCCCAGTCCAGCTCCTCTCCGGCTCCGAACAGCCAGAGGAACCCCACCCTCCGCCCCTGTCGCACTCGCCACCGGGTAAGAGTGCGTAGAGTAGGACTAGCTCCGATTACTGGTGACCGCCCGGCGGTCCCGGGTGATTTGCACCCAGGATAGGTCCTTCGGACACCGTAGCTTTCGGCCCATACGGCAAAACATGAGAGTTGCTGCTCTCTAAAGGCTTTGCCATTGTTTCTCAGTTCGGCCCTTCAGGTCATGCATGCAAATCGCGGCCCATCTGGCATATGAGAGTTTGCTGTCTCTCCAAGCCTTGCGCACCCAGGCAACGCCCAAAGCCGAGGTTCGTCCCTCCTGGGAACCCTTTGGTGATGTTTGCCTTACAGGTTGAGGGCATTCTGCCCTCACCTCAAAAGTCCGGTGAAGTAGCGAAAGCTCACTTGGAGCTAGCTACGTAGTCCATTCAAAAAAAAAAAAAAAAAAAAAAGCACCAGGGACTGTTCCACGGTGTTTCAACGTCACGGTTGTTCACATCACCGAGGGACGCAGGAGTAGAGAGACCCTCCCCACGACTTGGTCTAGTACTATTAACAAAGATTTAAAGACGATGGGTGTCACCCTTGACCTGACACATAATAGAGAAAACTGGCGCAAGATGATAAGGAGAGCCGACCCCAAATGACATGGGTACATGGCTAGAATTGATGATGATAATGGACGGATGCAACGTAAAAGGCGAGTCCAAGAAGGTAGGTTAAGATTCGGATGAAAGTTACTGGAAACCATAATAGAGGAAGGCCGAGGAAAAGATGGATGGAGTGTGTGAATGAGGGTATGGAGAAAAAGAAGGTGACGAAGGAGATGAGAATGGAAAAAGCTTACATGCTGTTCCAACCCCACATAAGTGGGATAAGGTGAGGAAAAAGAAGAAGAGTTCCTAACTAAAATTAAATAAAAATACTTAGTAACAAAAACAAAAACGAATTTATTATTACATATCTGTGTAAAGAGACACATCCAGTATCGAGAGAGGGCAAGAGTCGATCGAGGTAGGGCATTCTTCTATCGTCACGTTGTGCCATTGATCTGTTGCTGATGACTTTCGCCTGTAAAGAAAAACAAAGTCATATATTAAGAGTATTTTATCCATAAAAACACTTAAATAGTACATTATGATGCAAGTACGGCAAGCTGGATATTATAGTCGGGGTGTTTATACGCACGAAGCGAATCCGAGTGCTTATAATAAACCGATGATTATAATAGACAGCTGACCATACGAGCATGATACGACGTTTTTCAATACCTTTGCGATTAACATACAAACTAAAACAAGATTGCAGTTCAGCAAATAAGGAATTTATAACAGTAAGGAACTAAAGCAGTTTTTGAAAATACAATACATAACATAATACAAATTATAATACTCAGGTACATTTACTCAGGTTTATTTTTTACAAAAAAGTAAATACAACCGAATTGTTAACCTTCTCTTTTTCGAAGTCGGTTAAAAATCACATCACACGAATCAGAAAAAAGTTTTCATGCTGAACTTGGAAATTCATTGCTCGGATTCTATGTAAAAGTTTAAATTTTGCATCTGTGGCACTGGGCGATTGAGCGGTTGTGATTGATGTAAGGTAAAAAGTACTAGTCCCGTAAATACACCATTACGATCCAAGTTTCGATGTCATAAAAACCGCATTATTAGCAAATGTATTGAAAAATATATAGGTATAATGAATAAAAATTTTGACTATTGACTCTTGGACGCAGAATAATAATTACACATTAACTTTATAAAAATTAAATCCAGTTGTCGTAAAATACACATAACTAATGAATGTTGTGATTGGGCTGTTGCATGCATTTCATTACGTTTCAATTAATAAATAATTCCCAGCAAATACCAGCACATGAGGGAGATTCAATCATAAAACGATTGCTGTTAATGTTTATTTAAAATTATTGCTTTTACTCACGCCTCTTCTTCATAAATCATTTTATAGTTGTATTATGCAAATTCTGCATCATTAATTCTATATTTAAAATATGAAATTATATAAAAAACCTAAACCATGCTTTTCAAACTACTTCCGTTAGTTACAGCGCATCAGGCAAATAGGCCTAAAATGCAGATTTTCTATTATTGCAGTTTTTTAATACTCTTATGATACTGAAATATCTTACAACGAATAAAACTGTTGAACGCAGAATAATAATTACACATTAACTTTATAAAAATTGAATCCAGTTGTCGTAAAATAAACATAACTAATGAGTGTTGTGATTGGGGCGCTGCATGCGTTTCATTACGTTTCAATTAATAAATAATTCCCAGCAAATACCAGCACATGTGATTCAATCATAAAACGATTGCTGTTAATGTTTATTTAAAATTATTGCTTTTACCCACGCCTCTTCTTCATAAATTATTTGATAGTTGTATTATGCAAATTCTGCATCATATTATAATTCTATATTTAAAATATGAAAACTACTTCCGTTAGTTTGAGCGCATCAGGTAAATAGTAGGCCTAAAATGCAGATTTTCGGTTATTGGAAGTATTTTTAATACTCTTGCCAATGGTTGACGTAAATATTTAATCGTTCATGTGGTCAAATAAAGCGATACATGTCTTTCATTCTTTTTTTTTCGATAAGTCATTGTTTTAAAAGTTTCTAAAAATTAAAAACACGTTTACTATTTCTGACTGTTCACGCCCACCAAGTTGTTTTTTTACTGACGTCACATAGCCTTCGACACTTCGACCATACAAATGTAATGATAGCTCACACAAGCCATTTCGGCTACTTTGTAAATATTTTACATCAAAACTGGGCTGCTTCCAATCATTATTTCAAATCTACCTTTTAAAAATTCTATTCCATAAAAAGCTCACCTGAATACCATTTTTAAAATTTTGTAATACACGCTTGTCGGTTGGTCGATCATTCCTATCTCGCAAATGGCCCGCCGGACGCAGTGGTACCCATTCAGCCCATTCCTGAAAGCAATCGACCATTTTTATGGATATTTTAAACTTTGAATATGACTGGAAACGAATATTTATGATTGACACTACGCCGGATGATTGGCAGAATAAATTAGAATTCGGATGGTGTTCAAACTTTTTGGGGACATTTTGGATATTGGGTGTGTGAAAGGGTTAGATTAGGTTGGGCTTGCTATCGTGCTTGAGATTAACTCCTATACATATTATTACGTCTTATTCACTTACGGGTTTGCCAGAGCCTAAGATACCGTAAGACAAGTTTAGCGTGTTGGTGTGAGTAGGTGAAGGCGAAGAAAAGAATCAGAATAGTCTTTCTTTCTTTTTCGTATGTGTAAGTGGCCAACACTGGTGTCAGATTTTTCAAGCTGCCTTAAGGCATCTGACATAGCTTAACGACTGCCATCAACGATGACAGCCGGGACCAACGGCTTAACGTGCCTTCCGAAGCACGGAGGAGCTCGAGATATTTTTATGCCACTTGCGGTCACCCATCCAAGTAGGGACTGTACCAGAGGTTGCTTAACATATGTAACCGCTCATAGAGCTCACACCCACTGGACCATCGGGCTAGTGATTGCTTGCTAGCCACATTGCTAGACATTTTCACCCATTCACTTGGCCAGTTTCTATAGTCAGTGCAAGAGAAAAGGCTAATTTATTCTACTTATTCCTATGTGAATTGCAAAGAGGAATGTGTCTAAATAGGATAACGAGATAAGTCTTAACCCGATTTACAATGGTATTCAAACATAAAAAACCGGCCAAGTGCGTGTCGGGCCACGCGCAGTGTAGGGTTCCGTAGTTGGGAATGACAACTTTGAGTTCACACTATTCACACTCGCACCTTACAGTTTAACGACCAAAAACATCTAACAATGAAAATAGTATGAAATTTTACAGTTTATAAGTTGGTTGCCTATAACTTTTTAGTTTTTACTTAGTATTCAGCTCTGATAGTTTTCCTTTCAACTTCAGTATATATACTACTGCTGTAATTTTTTTCACGTGTCTATATATAACCGTTTAGCAGATAAAGGGGGGGGGGGGGGGGGGGACACTTACCTGTAACAAAAATTCGCACTTTAAAACCAAATATTTCGGAAACGGATCCCTAAATCGAAAAATGATGTTCCCAACCTCACAATATTTTTTAAAGATCTATTTAACGATACCCCACACGATGGGTAAATAGAGAAAAAATAATTACTCCCCCACTTTACTTGTATGGGAGCTGACCTAAAAAAAATGTTTTCAAGATTTTATTCTACCACTTTTTTGCCATGATTAATATACATACCCATACCAAATTACAGCTTTCTAATACTTTTTTTCTAATACGGAACCCTAAAAATGGGTACTACCTAGAAACTCTGACACAGTTTTCGGAAGATGTTTAGCCGACGGATGATTTTTATCAAATAGATCATAAATAGGACAAATAAAACAAATTGTGCTAGCGCCGAAGTTAGTTCGAGTCTTGTGTGGTGGGATACTAACTCAAGGATACTATGAGAGTACATAGTCAAAGGATACTATCCTAATCCTAACTTCCTTACTTATAAATAACTAATATTACGAAAGTGAGTTTGTTCGTTTGTTTACTTGTTTGTTTGTTTGTTACGCTTTCACGCCCAACCTACTGAACCGATCATCGTGAAATTTTGCATACACATAAGCTAGGGTATTGAGAAGGACATAGGCTATATATAACGCGGGCAAAGCCGCAGGTATCAGCTAGTATTTTATAAAAAATACATATGTAGATTAACATTGCTTTTGGGTACTATAACCTTGGGCTCTGTCTACCCCGCTAGGGATAAAGACGCGATTATATGTATGTATTAATATCCAAGACTCAGGTTTATCTGAAAAAGATCATTTTCCATCTTGACCGAACTGGGGATCAAACTCGAGACCCTACGTCCAGCCTGCCATTACGACCACACGGCCACAAAGGTTGTGTCTCTAACTCTGCTAAGACTTTTTCTTTTATAAACAGTATGGCTATAAAATTAAAATATGAATATGTACGTACTTATCCATTAAAATCTCTAAGTTCCTAAATACAGATCTTCTATATAGGTGATGGTATGGATGGAAGGTGTCCGGCGGTTCGTTCCAATTTATCCGGAACCCGAGGGCTTGAGCGAAGATTTGGTTCCACCACACCATGTTGGCTTTGAAGTTGAGACGTAGCTGAAAAAACAAATATCAAGGATAGTTAGCAAATACATATATAATCACGCCTTTATTCCTTATGGGGGACTTTATTTTTACTCCTTACTAGCTGTTACCCGCGGCTTCGCCCGCGTGATTTAGATAGCCTATGTCCTTCTCAGTACCCTAACCTATGTCTATGCAAAATTTCATGATGATCGGTTCAGTAGATATGGCGTGAAAGCGTTACAAACAAACAAACAAACTCACTTTCGCATTTATAATATTAGTTAGAATAGGATAGGATTAGAATAAGGATTCAGATTAGGATTAGGATTAGTATGTATAAAAAGAACCCAATGCTATAAGAATTCCACGTTTCGTGGTGGTGGTCTCGATGGGTGGAAAACGGAATCTAATTAGTGATGGGTAGGGGATGTCATCGCATAGCGGAACTATTCCTCCGATTTTACCCCAAATACATTGGTATAGGGCCGTTGGTTCCCGGCAGAGTAGAATAGAACCACTCCAAGTCTTCCCGTAGATGTCGTGAAAGGCGACTTAGGAAATACAAGCTCCAACCCAGCCTGGAGAGTGTAGGCCAAATTCTCGGACTGCTCTGGCTAATATATGGCTCTGGAAGTACTGAGAGGGTCATGCTTCTGCAGTGGAGACTAAAAAGATATGATGATGATATAGGGGCTAATCACACAGACTGAGTTAGCCCCAAAGTGCGTTGTGAAAGTGTGTTGTACGTGCAGGTCATCCCGTGGATGTCGTAAAAGGCGACTAAGTAAACACAAGCTAAACAAAGCTTATTAACATCAAAGAGACCTCTCCAACCTGGCCAGACGCCAGCGTGGAGAGTGTAGGCAAAATCCTCTGACTACTAAGGCTAGTATATAGCTCTGGTAGTACAGAGAGGGTCGTGCTCCTGCAGTGGAGACTAGAAAGACCTGATGATGATGATGATGATGACGTGCAGGACATGCTAAGATGATAGGGGTTAGACTTAAACCTCCTAAAAGGTTATAGAATAAAGAAAAAATACTTACGAAAAAATGTGTGTTGTTTCTAAAACTGAGATACCTCCGGGGTCTGTGATGTACTTTTTGACTGTCTTTAGCGTTACCAAAATCTACTATCAAAAACATTATAAATACTACGTAGCATAAAAATCCCACTTTCAGCAATTTGTTCATGCTAACTTCATTAAACTATAGGCACTTTACGTCACAAATATTTAAAGTCATTACGCATTTTCACTCACGATCGTAAAAGTTTCACAATTATCAGAGTCATGATTGAATTTAACGACATTTAAAATTGAATTTCAATTTTATTCGGTGATGATTACGAATGATAATGATTTGCACTAAAAATAATGAAACAATTTAACAAGGATTTAATAATACTATGTACGCGATGGTTTGAAACTGCATTCGAATAATTAATATTTTTTACAATCTAATTTCAAATTGAGTTTTTAATTTTAATTCTCAACTCAGCCAGTAATCTAAACAATAATTTCTCCTCTAGATAAATTAACTCAAAGTAAATAAATGACAATATTTTTATTTATTTTTTTATAATTATTGACAATTAATCTCTAAGCATTGATGTCAAATTGGGTACAATTATTTTCACAAAATAATGAAATTTCAATTTAGACACGATCAAATGATTTTGTCTTTAACTCTCGACAGTACTGGCTGGCTACAAAATGTACCCAATAGAAAAAGTCGTGTTTTGAACGGTTATCGCTGAAAGTAGGACTGTTTGTGGTAACATTTAACGATCCCGCCTTTTTTGCTCGCCTGACCTGGATCAGATTTGGTTGGAGCGCTGTGTTTTAGAATATAGAAGAATACAGTATGATTCTACTTTGAATTATAATTATATAGGGATTAATCACACAAATAGAGCTAGCCCCGCAGTGAGTTGTGAACTTGTGTCGTAAGATACTAACGAAATTTTATTTTATAATATTTATGTAATTTCGGAATAAGACTCCCTAATAGAATATAGAATTGATATTCAAAAGTTTAAAACAAAAAAAAATGGATCTTCGATACAAAGCCACCGATCAGCTGGGCAAAATTGGGAAGTACGTTTTTTTTTTATTTATTTTTCAGGATCTAAATAGTTTTGACTGAAGTGACTATTTTTATTATTTGCTGATATTTGTTTTAACTTTTAATTCTTAATTTTTATTTCATCAATATCATTACAAACACTACATAGACTATTTATATCTGTATTATGTAACTAAACATTTATTTTAAAAAAATACTGTAAATGATTATTTATGGATACCTAGTTAAAAATACAAATTGACATCTTTGTGTAAAAATGAACATTGTGGAAATTGGGAAATAAATGGCTTTATTATTATTATTATTATAATTAGTTTTGAGGATCAATATCAAGCTGCATATAGCATACCCATAATGGCTGGTTCGTTCTCAACTGGGTTGTTGCTTGATTGTAATGAAGTTTTTAAATAAATAAATAACTCAGTAGGCTGAGGTTTTAGTTTAGGATCTGCTTAAAGTACACAAAAACAACTTAGTAATCTCTTAAAAATTATCTATTCAGCACTTCTTACATAGTGCAATAAAATAGAGGTGCTAATTTTGTATGTCATTAAAATGCTCCGTCATAGAGATTCACACGCGACGGAGAAAAACTGAAGTTTATTTATGCTCACGGAATTATCCCTGTAAGCAACGGGAAAGAGCATCTGGGGCCGAGTTAATTATTGTCTACGGGAGACCTTAAGGAGTCGAGCACACGCGATACTTTTAGTCTCGGAGTAACGCGATTGTATGCGTGCGAGAGTGAGTGAGAGAGTGAGAGTTTCAAAATGGTGATTAGGTGGAAGTTTTATTAAATTTTAGTTACTAAAAATCCAGCAAAATGATGTTTAAAGTTGAAATCACATAGGTACGTATTTAAAAAAAAATATCTTCATCTGTGGGTTTACAGATGACTATACGCATAAAAATTTGGTATGGATCGACTGGGGCGGACTGCGTTTAATGAAAATGTCTATTGCGACTTTTTTAGAAGTAAATTTTGTGAACTTTTAAGTACGACCAATTAAAAGAAAATATGATCCGTTAAAATATCTTAAAAAGATGCATGAAAATTGCTAATTTACTGGATACAAAAAAGTACATGTGACAAGGATTTTAAATTTTTATACTTAAACAACAGTTGCCCAAAAAATTACTAGTTTCGCATTTTCATCCAACCCTGCTTCCAAAATCAAATTAGTTACCAGTCGTCGCAATTAAAGCATCTCGTCTACTCCGGTTACGCCTTAAGAACATACGTCTTCTTTTGAGCAGCGTGACGCGGCAATACGCTATGAATTAGGCAATTATGACAAGATAATTATATTAGAGAAAAGTAGCTTGAGAAAATGGAGAGACGATGAATACCCTTAAGTTACGGGGATAATATGCCAGGTAGAAATATTGGAGATTAAAAATAATTTAAGGGAGATATTTGGAAGAATTTTAAGTCTTGGAAAAAAACTGACGATTTAATTTGTTTTTTTTCACGACTGTACCTAAAAAGTACGCATTTGTCTTTTACGGAGAGTTCTAGTTATATACTACTAGCTGTTACCCGCGGCTTCGCCCGCGTGATATAAAGCCTATGTCCTGCTCAGTACCCTAACCTATGTGTACCTATGCAAATTTCATGATGATCGGTTTAGTAGATAGGGCGTGAAAACGTAACAAACAAACTCACTTTCACATTTATAATATTAGATAGGATGTTGGAAATATCAGAAGTGGGTTTTTACCAGGCTACCTGTTTTTAGGGTTCCGTAGTAAACAAGGAACCCTTATAGTTTCGCCATGTCTGTCGGTCTGTCTCCGTCCGCGGTTTTACGCAGAGACTATAAGTACTAGAAAGCTGTAATTTGGTATGAGTATGTATATTAATCATGGCAAAAAAGTGGTAGAATAAAATCTTGAAAAAAAATTTTTTTTAGGGTAGCTCCCATACAAGTAAAGTGGGGGAGTAATTTTTTTTTCTCTATTTACCCATCGTGTGGGGTATCGTTAAAAAGGTCTTTCAAAAATATTGTAAGGTTTAGAACACCATTTTTCGATTTAGGGATCCGTTTCCGAAGTATTTGGTTTTAAAGTGCGAATTTTTGTTAGAGGTAAGTGTCCCCCCCCTCTATCTGCTAAACGGTTATATATAGACACGTGAAAAAAAATACAGCAGTAGTATATATACTGAAGTTGAAAGGAAAACTATCAGAGCTGAATACTAAGTACAAACTAAAAAGTTATAGGCAACCAACTTATAAACTATAAAATTTCATACTATTTTCATTGTTAGATGTTTTTGGTCGTTAAACTGTAAGGTGCGAGTGTGAATAGTGTGAACTCAAAGTTGTCATTCCCAACTACGGAACCCTACACTGCGCGTGGCCCGACACGCACTTGGCCGGTTTTAACTGTTATGAAACGCTTTTGAGATCATCATCATCATCATCAGGTCTCTCTAGTCTCCACTGCAGGAGCACGACCCTCTCTGTACTACCGTACTAGTAGTAGGAGGATTTGGCCTACACTCTCCACGCTGGCCAGACGGGTTGGAGAGGTCTCTTTGATGTTAATAAGCTTTGTTTAGCTTGTGTTTCCTTAGTCGCCTTTTACGACATCCACGGGATGACTTGGAGTGGTCCTATTCTACTCTGCCGGGAACCACACGGTGTGATCAACACTTTTGAGATAATATTATACATTATTCTTAAACAATTCTTATTTGCCAACAAGTAAAGCCGTTGGCATAAAAAAAGATACTGAGGATTGCCTTAGTATTCAGGTTGACGAGAAAAATAGCGCGTTTGAGAAGTGCTAGACGAAGATTGCCTCTACACAGAAATTTAAACTCTTAAATGCCTTTTAAGCGTATAAATTGACCTTCAACAAACCCTTGAACGGGTGACTCAGACCAACAATAAGAACAACTATCCCTGTGTGTGATCAATGCAGGAACTCAAAAATCTTTCGACATTTTCATATGAAAGTTTTCAGCCACCCGGGCAATCAGTATGGCAAAGTCACAAAATCTTCGGGTTCCCAGCGTTGATCCCATCGGAAAAGTTGTTCATATTGACGGCTAGAGTCATCCCTTTAAGGAAATGTCAAGGGAGTATTTACACGCTGTAAATACTTCTGGCAAAGAGCAAAACATGCGCAAGAAAACTAACAGCAATAAGTAACTTCACCTTAGAATAGATTAACTATCCACCTGTACAAATCCCATAACGGTTCCCCAGAGCTTATTTGTAAATCGTGATTAACGGTCTTCTACTTGTAGAGGATAAGTCGAACACATACTACTGAGAAACGTTAAACTGTAATCTCGAGGCATTTTTAAAAAGAACTGGCTCGTTTGCCTATAAAAAATAACGAAGTGGAATAGTTTGGTGACCTATAAAAAAAGTTAACAGTGTACCAGCCAGTATTCTTTTGCATTTTAAAAGAATGTTGTAATATTTTTTGAACTTACGGCTCGCAAAATTCAATACGAAATGGAAAATAATTAACTATGTATTTTTAAGATTGAATAAATAAAATTTAAACTTTTATAATAAAGAAAAAAATAATAAGCCACGTTTTTGAGATTGAATAAGATTCTTAATTCAAATTGTAATCATGATTAAAATAATACTTTTTACATGTTTTATGTTTTGTGTAAAGTCGCAAAAAGTTGATGTAAATGACACGAAAATAGCGGAGTCCAGTAGTGTAGTTTTGTCACGAAGTAAAAGATTTATAGTGTTTCCTGAAGGAAGTTCCTTGCAACTTGGTAAGATACGAATGAATAATTTTAAGTTTAGTGCACTTTGTCTTTGAAAGTCCTGCAATAAAAATATATTTTGTATTTGGCATTGTACAAATTTAGTACTTAATCTTGGATGCGGATCGTTCGCAGTTTCTTTTTTTAAGTTTTAAAATTGAAAACCAAAAACCATTTATTTTTTGCAAGATCTAATAACTTTTGTCCTTTGTTCTATTAGCATTCATCTGTATCAGGTTTATTCTACGAAATCTGTGTTGAAAAAACATTAAAACTCGATAATATTTTAGATTTTAGCAATAATTTTAATAAAGCACTTAAGAAATAACTTAGTGCAAGGCACCCCGCAGCACCTCACTATTTTTGAGATACAGGTTTATTCCTAGTTCGGTGGCGGACTGCAAAGTAATATACAGTGATACACATGTGCTTCATGTAAGAAAGTACAATAAATGTTATTTCTATTTTATTTACAGCCATACATTGTAAACAAGAAAGTATGTGAAATAAGCGCATCAAAGTCTGTTCTGCATACCGACATATTATGACGTCTTTATCCCTTGTGGGGTAGACAGAGCCCTAGGTTTTAAAATCCAAAGGCCACGCTAAGCATGTTACTGAGAGTTAAGGTAGAAAGCGGATTCTATAGTGATTGGTTGCTAGCCGCATCGCCTAATTACGTGATTCCTTAGATTTTCTCCCAATCTCTTGACCGGCTTTTACGGTTTGCGTGGGAAGAAAAGAAGCTGGTATGTTCTTTGTTTTTTCTTTTCTCCCAAACCGTAAATAAATTGGAAGAGATTTTCACCCTGCAAAGGACAAAAACGTGATTGGTACATGCAATAATTTATTTAATGTCAACACAATATTGATAATATCACTTTGAGCATTTAAACGCTCAAACCCGAGTATTTCCACACATTGTTTTACCTGAACACCCTGTGCAATCAAATGATAACAGCGTGACACTCTCTGTTTGTGTTGTTGTTCAGCAGTTTTAAACAAGTGTCATCATGTTAACGTGATAACTGTGTACTTATTGATTCAAAGTGCAGTCAACGGTTCTTGAACTTTTGTTTATGGGATGACCGTAATGCCGTTTTTTTTTGTTTGGAATTTGGGTTGAAGTTAGAATAAGCTTTTGAGCGATTCATAAAGTATGCATCATCATCATCAGTATATGGATCATCAAATCAAATGAGCTCAAAGAAGATGGGTTTATCATTTTTTATCAAAAGTGCCGATGGCCCATGCATGGATAGCATTGTGATTCGACTGACATAAATACACGAGCATTTCAGCTCAATCGGTTTAGATTATAATACAACATTTTTATTTTAAATGGAGGCCGCCCTGGACCCCAAAAATCTTCAGAAAAAAAGCTTCGGAATTGAGGTGCAAGATTTGACCTCACAAATTATAATAATAAATAAAAAGACTTGAAATAAGATTAAAAATTCAAAGTCAGACATTAAAATGTAAAATCTTATAGATATCTATTTTTCCAGAAATTGTAAGGCAATAAATAAATATAGAGGTACACATCTCACAGATCGAGCTATATTTCTAAGTTTTTTTGTAGTTATAAGCAAAGAAGGTTTTTAGATAAATGATGTTTATGTAAGAAATTCATTTAAATTAGGTACTTACTAGCAATCCGCCCTGGCTTCGCCCGTGGTACATACTTATGGCACTCGGGAATAACGTACCTATCCAGAGGTTAAAGAATTTTTGAAATCGGTCCAGTAGTTGCTGAGATGAGCGCCATGATGAGGATTCAACCAAACAAACAAACAAACTTAATGATGGGATTTTTTTCTATATAAGCATCTATTATAAAATATAGTAAGTATCGTTGAGTTAGTATCCCATAACACTAAGTCTCGAACTTACTTTGGGGCTAGCTCAATCTGTGTGATTTGTCCGTATATATTTATATTTAACTCTTCAGCTTTATTATGTTGGTATAGATATACATTTTTATTTTCAGTATTTTGTACCACGTACCCTTTAGTGTCGCCGATAGGTGACATAATTTTTTGGGGCAACACCGCCGCGTTAGCTTGGGAGTTGCCACAGGACCCTTACTCGCCCTTCATGCATCACGCTGATCCCCTACATCGCAGGATCGATTCAAAGGCTATCTATTACACCGACGAAGACGGAAAAGTGCTATACAAAAGACCATACAAAAGGTAAAGATACTCAGATTATTTTCAAATGACAGCAACGCCTCAGAGGAATTTCAGTTTAGTGCTTTGATAATAGAGATGAATTCCCTATGGGACTAGCCGTAGCTTTGCTTAAGCAACTAATATAGTTCTTCGTTGAAAAATGATTCGTATTCCATGTAGAAAAAGTTGACTTTCGTTTGGTGCAAATAATAGTGTTCATAGGCTCAGAGAAAATGTAGTGCTGTAGCAAATGTAAGCATTTCTCAGAGAATTATTTTAATAGAGTTTCTTTTTATAAAAACTCAAATGGCGTTGTCATGTTCACTGGTTTGGGATAGACTTAATCTATCTTTGCTGGCAAAGTAATGGTTCTTTAGAAAAATATAATCAATTTGATTGTCGCCAGTGTTACACGCTAGTTATTCTAACTATAATAATATTATAAACATGAAAGTGACTTTGTAAAGCTGCCGGTCGAGGGAATGGGCCGAAGTCTAAGAAATTGTATCAATAGGCAATGCGGCTAGCAACCCTTCACTATTTTGATTTCGTTTTCCACCTTTCGCCCATCAATATGTCAAATGAGGCCTTTGGACATTATGACCTTAGGCTCGGTCTACCCCGTAAGGGATAAAGACGTAATATTATGTATATATAACTTATATTATTACAATAGGTACAAGCTATCTTTAAATTATTGAAGTGACTGCATAACAAAAAATATATCTTAACTTAAAACTGCTTTAGTGGACGGCACAGATAATATAGGTGTACCTATATTATTTGCACTTCCGTCAACCTTCTAGTAAATTTCAAACATTTTCGTTATGATAACAAATATTTTAAAAATACGACAGTTTAAATATTGTAATTTTTAAAATTAAATTATTACACAAAAACTTTGTAGACGTACCTTTTTTGACGGTAGGAATTTGATTTTTTATTTCTAATGGAATTCTGACTTCAAATTAACACTGGCCTTTTTTCCAGAAAATTCGTCGTAAACCCAGCGTTTGCGAAGCGAAGCGTTGACTCCGCGGACCAATTCGAAACAGGAATAGAGAAATTTAAAATAGACAGAAAGCAGATGCACGCTTCGAAAAACAAACGGGAGTTTTTGAAAAGCGAACACATGGACGAGCGCAGCGTGGAATTTCACAGGAGTAGTCGCGGCGTCCTGTTCCAGAAAATAGAGACAATGCTGCAAGGGTACGTATTCGTGGCCGTTCACACAAAGCGGCTTCGGCCCATACGGTAAAACATGAGAGTTGCTGCTCTCCAAAGGCTTTGCCATTGTTTCACAGTTCGACCCTTCAGGCTATGCATGCTAATCACGGTCCATCAGGCATTTGGGAGTTTGCTGTCTCTCCAAGCCTTGCGCACACAGGCAACGCCCAAAGCCGAGGTCCGTATCTACTGGTCCGTCTTTTGGTGATGTTACAGGTTGAGGGTACTCTGCCCTCACATCACTACATAACCTTTAGAAATCAGCGGCTGCCAAAATTTCAAATGATTTCTCCGTTTTCTTTCATTTTTTTTTCAAATGAGGGCAGCACTAGACTTACGTAAAGGAAAAAGGATTCTAAAAGGATCGTCCTTCAGAAAAAAATTATCTACGCTTAACGTCAAACAGATTTTTTCCAAACAGTGGTTGATGCATAAACCAATCAATTACAGTTAAGAATTCAGTTTTTTTTTACAATAAATAAAATGCTTCAATCTTCATAAAATTTCATGGTTCTAATATTACTATAATAAAAAAGGTTTTAAATAGTTCTCAGTTAGCGAGCTCTTAATTTTTTTTACATTGTTTGACAGTTTTTTTTAATATTGATAAAAAGGCTTATTAGTGTTTATGGTATTATTTATAATACCGTTTTTAATTCCTATCATAGCCTTAATTATCTTGTGCTCTTCTCCGGTCTGTGTGTACTGTCCCTTAAGTGTGCGTTTCGCTTACGAAATAAAGATTCCCTGTGTAAACTGTTGCAATGGAGTTTTGGCGGAAATTCAAGCAAAGGATTCCGTTTATACATAAATTGTTTTGTTTCTGCTGTAAGATTGTGCTGTTGGGGCCCCTATTACAATGACAAAACAGTTCTACAATAGAACAATCCAGAATTATTTAGAACTAGCAATTATTCCGCGACTTCAACCACTTAATACTTCACCCCTATCTCATCCCATTGTTATGCACATGCCATGCATATGTTACAATGTGTTTATCCCTTGCGGGGTAGACAGAGTCAAATGTCATAAAACCTAAAGGCCACGATTAGTGTGTTGGTGGACGCTGAGATTGAAACCGGAATCGAAATAGTTATGGGTTATCGTCTATTAATGTGATTCAGAGGGATAAAATATAGGGGTTTATGATAGGGGTTTCTCTACAACCAATTTGTGTGACTGCGGTGCCGATCAGACCATGTCTCACCTTCTGTCGTGCCCAAACTGCCCCATTACTTGCACCGTACAGGACCTTAATGAGGCCAACGACAGGGCTATCAGCGTGGCCAAATACTGGTCGAAAGATATTTAATAGAATGAAACCATTTCGACTCGATAAGAAGAAGAAGAAGAGGGATGAAAATCGATTCCAAAAACTCTCATTGGTATATTTTTCTTACATACTTATTTTATTGCTTCCAAGCCAGCGTGGAAGATGAAACCTAGTAGTAACATGAAATTGTTCGCAAATTCTTGGAACCAAACACAACATTCGTTCATTCACAAACTTCGAAATATGTTCAGCATTTGATACTCCAAGTTTTTAGAAACGTATTGTTTCATAATATCTTTGCACAACACCTTTGAAATGTTTATAGCCGTTATTAGTTTTATACGATTGAATCGACTTCGAGATATTCCATGTGTCTAATTTTCTTTTTATTTGCGAAAACTTGTAATTAGCTTTCTTAATTTTCGTTGTTGTCATGCTACTGTACTTTGCTAGCTGTAAGTTTTCCGAAAATGATAAAATAAAATAAAATAAGTTTAAAAATATTTTCTCAGACAAGCTGTTTCAAATATCTCCTAACCTGAAGTTATAAATGCGATACTGAGTTTATTTGTTAGCTTTCACGTCTTTGTGGCGACCTCTACATTCGCCACATGAACTAACTCAACTATAAAATGGAATACGGTGACCCAACAAATAACTACAAGAGTTCTCACAAGATGGCGCTGCTCAATCCTGAAACGCGCAAATAAAGTTTCTGCGAATCTGAGATATAAATAACACCGCCGACAGAACTCTGTCGGAGACGTACGGTTCCTTTCATGCACACCTAGCTCAGTGGAGAGATCTTCCCTTTGTAGCGGTCGAGTATACCACCTCGCTCCCGCTACATTTTAACTACCATGACGAGCTCCGTGGTGCAGCGGTCAACACGCCGGCCTGTGACACGGATGGTCCCGGGTTCGATCCCCGGTCAGGTCAAGATGAAAAATGATCTTTTTCAGATTGACCTGGGTCTTGGATGTTTATCTATATATGTATTTGTTATAAAATATAGTATCGTTGAGTTAGTTTCCCATTACAAGTCTTATTTAAGAACTTACTCGTACTTTGGGGCTAGCTCAATCTGTGTGATTTTTCCGTATATATTTATATTTATTTATTTACTGAAATGCCTAGCATGAAATTTTACATAAACGTTCTCTGAAGAATAGAGAAGGAGATAGGCTACCTTTTATTTCGAACACAAGTTTGTTTCGAACAATGTTTATCAATATAAGTATCTATTATAAAATATAGTATCGTTTTGAGTTAGTATTGGTGCTCCCACACTGCTGTTAGAAAATGTTAACTAATGTTAGTAAACATTTGTTTACAAACATTTGATCACAAATGTTATAAAATGTTTTCATGTTAGACAATGTTAGTAAACATTTTTCAACAAAATTGTTAGCTAACATTTTATAACAAAATAAAACATTTCATGTAGACACCTCAGAACGCAAAACCAAACTGCGAGCCAAAAATGTTATAAAATGTTGATAAACATTTTCCGTCGGTGTAGGAGCACTTGTAACATCTAACATTTTCTAACAAAATGTAACAATTTATAACATTTGTAAGTAAATGTTATAGTGTTAGAAAATGTTTGTAAACATTTTCTAACAGCAGTGTGGGAGCACCATATCCCAAAACACAAGTCTCGAACTTACTTTGGGGCTAGCTCAATCTGTGTGATTTGTCCGTATATATTTATTTATTTATTCACGAGGAATCAACAGTTTAGCCGCAGGCAAAAATTAGTTTGTTCATCGGTATTACGGTACAGTAATTGCTCCGTGGCGCAGCGGTCAACACGCTAGCCCGCGACACGGGGGTCCCGGGTTCGATCCCCGGTCAGGTCAAGATGGAAAAAGATCTTTTTCATATTGACCTGGGTCTTGGATGTTTATCTATATAAGTATATATTATAAAATATAGTATCGTTGAGTTAGTATCCTGCGACACAAGTTCACAACTTACTGTGGGGCTAGCTCAATTTGTGTGATATGTCCCTATATATTTATTTATTTATTATTTATTTAATTGTTATGTATTAACGGGTAAAAAGTGGTTCGGATGCTGCCCGTCAGTTTTTGGCTTAAACTTGGCTTTTGACATGCTCCCGCGGGTTTAAATATGAGTAAGGAGGCGTAGTTATAGGTAACTAGCTGTTACCCGCGGTTTCGCCCGCGTAATATATAGCCTATGCCCTTTTCGGTACCCTAACCTATGTGTATGTAAAATTTCATATTGATCGGTTCAGTAGATACGGCGTGAAAGCGTAACAAACAAACAAACAACTTAATTTTTGTTTTGGTGACTAAAGATGATATATTGACTATAGTTTCAGTTTTCGTGAATTTATATGAGATACTTTTAGTTATAGTAAAATAAAATCCAGTGGGGAAGGAGAAAAAATCAAGTGAGACTGGACTCAAATTTTTATTTTTACTAAAACAAAGTCCCTGTTTAGTATTCTACTAAATTTAAAAACATATTGTTGTCTCGCTCTCTTCCAATCGTGCATTATCACGACGCCATTGTATCTTGTGTATGTATTTTAAAATATATTAACTGTGTTAACCATTGTAAAAGCGGTGAACAATTAAAGTGTCAAAGATTTTCCAGTGTTTCAATAATGCAGTCAAACCTCTACCACCTAAATACTTAACAATCCCGAAAGATTTTAATTTTAAATAATACAAAACTATCAAACAGAAATGTTTCATAAAAACATTACACAAAATCGTATGAAATGGCTAAAGATCATTGCTCTAAGACTCGGCTTATCTCCTTAATTTTTATTCCCAGACTCGGCGCGAACGGGCGGCAGTGCCTGCTGAAAACGCTGTGCCTCGTCGGTCAGTCTCACTCTGACCCCCAGGGAACCTTCCTGCAGGAGATATTAAGAGCTGTTTTCACGTAAGACGAACCATTTTTGTTACTGGACTAGGGTAAAAGTGAAGACGCGATGCGGCGACAGAAATCATGAGACCAAATTCTTTTTCTTACTTAAGAGCTTTGCAGCTCTTGTTTTTTTCATATGATGTACCTTTATTATTATTTAACAAGGCAAAATATTAAGATGCCTCGATGGGATGTTAAAAATTAAATCAGAAATATTGAATTATAACCACTAATTTTTAACTTGTTTTATTTAAGGACGTTAGATGTTAAAAACATTAAATTGATCACAAATTAACTTAAAAATAATGTGTACTGTAAATCGCTGCGCAACTTTTATTTTTGCCCTGGTCGGAGCGCCACAGACAGACACTTTTTCCGTAGGTTTTATGAGCTAAGTCGAAATAACAGCTTTAAATATTCCAACCCAGATTAAGATAAACCTAGATTTAATTTAGTTAAGCTAGGAAAAAGGCTTCTACATCATACGAGGACGAATTATTCGTATAATGTAATTTATGTGTTAAGTGCAGAATTTAGTATATTTTGTGCAAAATTTCTTCCGTTCAGAGCATTAAACAACCAACATCTATATAGTTTGCTGTACAACGCGGGCAATGCTGCATGTATTGCGGCCACTTTGCCTCAATGTGACAAGTTGGAAGATTTTTTCCACCTATAAGTAAAACATTTGAATATAAAAAATATTATCAATAAAGTGTCCTTTCTTCATAGTTAAATGTACTTTTATGTTACTCAATAAGGTATTGTAAGGCGATAGAGCAAATTGTAGCAATCAAATCTTTGGAAGTACGTAATAAATTAGAAAAATATATTATAAACAGGTTGACAAGCATTTAAAAGAAGTACTTAAACTTTTATTGACAATTATCAATTGTTCATAATATAATAAACCTGTCCGTGTTACGTACACATACATTTTTTTGCTACTTATGTCCCATTGCTGGGCAAAAACCTTCCCCTCAATTTTTCACCTTATCCTATGTAGAGGCGTATCTTACTATTCCTCATATATCATCATCATCATCATCAACAGGTCTTTTTTAGTCTCCAACATTCTTGCTGGAGCAAGACCCTCTCTGTACTAGCCTGAGTAGTCAAAGGATTTGGCCTACACTCTCCACGCTGGCCAGACGGGTTGGAGAGGTCTATTTGATGTTTATAAGCATTGTTTAGCTTGTATTTCCTGAGTCGCCTTTTACGACATCCACGGGAAGACTTGGAGTGGTTCTATTCTACTCTGTCGGGAACCACACGGCTTTCTGCCTCATATATGTTTATTAATATTTCGATTTTTTACAGGCTTCCAAATTCTGACGACAAGGACGAATATTTCTCAGACTATGACAAAGCCATGATGGCTAAGGAGCCATGTGACCAACTGTATCCAGAATGTGACCAGCCACTCTCTGAACCCGGGCTTTCATCATTAACTTATTAACTTGTAGCTAGAATACTATCAAATCTATCGTAACTTCATTATTTGTAATATTTTAAAAATGTTGTGATTTTTGAAGAATATTAGAACTAAGTACTGCTTATTTCACGATTGATTTCCACATTTCTTCCAAGCACCGTGTTTTTTTTTAATGAACGGTCAGGAAAAAGGTTTAGAGGTATATAGCGAGCAGGCTGGACTGTCCTTACATCAACCACTGCTGTGGCTTGCATGTAATGACTGCCAAATAGCTGTGTAGTGAGTGACTGTAGCTGCCTTACTAAATTTAAATTTAAAAGTTACTAACACTAGATTTTAAGTTTCTTTATGTCTACTAACAAAACGTGTATGAGTCTTGTTGCTCAAAATAAAGATATTGATTGATTGATAAGCTATAGTTACCTACATATTCTATTTTATAAATATAAAAAAAATGAATTTATACCTAATTCTTAAATGATAGAAGACATAAAGAGTTACCTTTGTTATGAGTTTTAAAGATAAAGTTCCTAGGTTTTTTTGTATAACAATAGTTAAAACTTACAAGGATGTATTTGTTGTAACAAACTTATTTTAAAAATAAATTATTATATATAAGTTAAAAAATAAAAGACAAAAGCTTTCTTTTTTACATGTATCAGAAAAATAGCATAATTGTTTTATTTACTGTATTGTAGTTATACTAGGTTTTCTTTTTAATTCCATAATTAAAATCCATCATTCATATTTGTAAATTAATTGATTATAGCGTACGAATGATCTAGTTACTACAAATTAGAAAATTAAAATGTAGGCAGTACTAATAAGTTTTTTGTAGAAATGTTAAAATAATAATAAAAAAAAACTTTTTGAAATTTTATTTTTTTGCAATGCTGCTTTTCCTAAAAAAGACAATTTAGCTAAATCAATAACTTAAGTTCACGACTGTCTAATTTACCAAAAATGTTTACACAAAAATTTGATACAGTCGTGATTGATCAAATGAATCACAAAACCATGTTTTTCCTTTTTTGTTTCGGGACCACTTAATATTTTGAGCACGAAATAACTGTAAATACGTTGACACGGACCATGTTAATTGATGTTTCATTTATACACATTTACGTGCACAGAATGGGAAACCATACAGTCTACTCCATGTTTTCCGGTTGACAACCATGCGTTTAAAATTCGAACACATTTTTTTTATAGGTATTATTTGCCAGTGCTAATAAAAATACTTTTAATAATTTTGATTGCTAACAAAAAGTGGCCAGTGTTAAATATTTAACAGATTTTAAAATCAAACTTTTTTGTTTTCTTTTTAATTAATAACCATGAAGTTCGGAAACGTTATTTTATTAATATTCTATCAAACATTTTTTATTGAAACTCATAGTGCAGAACATTGTACGGACGGTGCGGGAGCAGAAACTACTCACTTGTCAAGAAGAAAGAGGTACTTGATTTTTCCGGATGGCAGTTCGTTACAGTTAGGTAGGTAAACATTTTACCGTACTTTGTCACCAATACATTTGTTGATTTAGTTACTATAAAGTGATGCTCTTTGAAAGTTAACCTTAAAGCTAGGATTTAGTTGCGCTGCGAACTTCAAATGAGCTACGTCAAGTTTGCTGCGAATAAACTACGACCGTCCTGAATTTTAACTACTGAGCTTTTAGTGCAATTGAATTAGGTTGAACTCTAGTTGTAAATTCTTTTAAAATATATTCCTAGTTAAGATAATGTAATCATATTTGTAAATAAAGATTATTCTATTCTACAATTTTGCTTTGAGTTGATATAGTATTTTGCTTTTACGGCGGCCTTCGGCGCGGTGGTAAACACGCCTGCTGCTCCACGAAAGACACCGGGTTCGATTTCTAGTACTAGATACCTACTTACTATTGATAGGTAGATACTAGGACGCTATTTTACAGGTATTATATATTTGTACGCGTTTCTGGAGCGATTCAAGAAAGGTTGGCGTAAGGCAGGCAACCGGTCGCATAAACTTTGCCAAATCTTATAACATAGCAAGAATGCTATCATAATAGCATCAAAACTCAGGATGCAAATAGGAAACGCTGAGACCAAAAAGGGGATTGTATTTATAACTATAGTTTTTTGATACAAAGAAATTTGATGTCTGATTTACAGTGGTCAAACCATCCGAGCAAGTAGTATCCGTAATACCTTTGTCCTGGTTCCCCAGTATAACAAAACTCTTGCTCTTCCTTCGCTTTACAAATCATTTAGATGGTAACTACGTCGGAACTGATATAGCCAAACTGCGCTCACCTACCCACCACGTTTGGCAGACCCAAGCGTGTTGTGTATGGCAAAACTCCCTAAATGATAAAAACTCTTGGTGGGCCTATGAGCTGCAGTAGACTTCTTACGGCTATAATGATGGTAATGATGATGTAAAGTGGTCATTTGTATAGATGACACATTAAATTTATTTATCTATAATTCTTCTAATCTGTACAAATATATAATTCTAAGACTTGAATTTGCAATATGAGTCTAAATCGTACCCATGCAAAGAGTATTGGATCGTTTCGCCCCATGGTCCGGATCGGAACCCATTCAAAGAGGGTTCTTGGGCGATTCGCACCACGGCTCGAATCGTTTGTGGTGCGAAAAGACCCAAAACAAGGTTATAAATGGTGTTTAAGTAAGTATTTTTTTATCATACATTGCGATGAAATAAACTCAAAGTTCTTTATTAACGTCAAAACTAACTTGTAAGAGTGTCTCATGGTCTTTCAAACATTATGTATGCACTTAAAGCTCAGCACAGCTTTGAAGCGGCGACTTACGTCCGTAATCACATCGCAGTCTAAAGGCTTCGTTTGTAGCTTCAGTTTTAACTAGAATTTAATTTGATCAACAAATTTACATCAACTAGGTTTGCTTACCCCTTGATTAAGGTATCAAACATTTTAAGGGTTTTTAATAAGCACTCAAAGGTCTGGTTCAGACCTAGGTATGACCTAAGGTAGACCCTGCCTACGTGCAATGTTTTTATCATAAACTTCTTATTTTATGTATGTAATAAAAAAATATAAAAGATCTTTAATCTTTTAAAGGATGTGACTAAACAAAATAGTCAAAATAAATACAGAAAAAACAATACAATACAAAAAAACTTTATCGAACCATTTAAATTTATATTTGAGTATAAAAGCAGTTACCAAATTTTATTTATACTTGTAATATTGTTATTAATGTATAGAGTATGAAAATATAAACTGACATTACCTGATCTAGGATGAAAATCATTCTGTATTTCAAAATGGCCATATCATGACACGTATTATGTGCGTGGTAAGGTCCAGGGAGACCAAGGAAAAGTTTTGTTGACTAACTAAAGAAGGCTGGTGTCATGTCGTATCAAGAACTAAACCCTAAAGCAGAGTACAGATAAGTGTGGCGCATACTCCATCGACAAAAGCTCCAAAGCTCTTAAATAAGAAGAAAAATAAATTATGTACTTACATATAAATATCGAATTTTCAATACAATTGAGAAGCAATATCGTAGATATCTCGCGAATATATGCGCGAAAGTAATATATGTAAGTCTCATCAGTCACGTTGTCATAGGTTCGTGCCTTTAGATGATATTCAATAAAATGTACAAATACATCTACAGAAAAACATGATCAATAAGTCATCTCGCATGCTCAAAGAAGTTTGAATTCAACTTTAATTTCTTCCACATCGTAGATCGTAAAATTCAAGGGGAACGAGTTTAAACCTTCGAGCAGCACGGCTTCGGAAGGCGTGTTGCTCGAAGGTTTAAACCTAATAATTTTAAAATCTATTAATCAACTAACTTTAATTTATACCTCATCATCATTACAGCCGTAAAAAGTTGACATCTGGACATATGCCTCCCCCAAAGATTTCCCACAATCACCAACTCTTTGGTATTTCTTAATTTCTTTTCTTAAAACCACCTTTGGTTCCTGGAATCCAGAAAGCATTAAGTGACTTCTCATGGTTGCGATTATTGCTGCTTGCAAACAGCCCCTTGAAAAAAGGCCTGATATAAATCGGATATTAAAGAAACGGGCTTGTATTTCCAGACGATTAGTATACTCACTAATGGCTTCCGGCAGAGTAAAATAAGACCACTCCAAGTCTCCCCGTGGATATCGTAGAAAGTGACTTAGGAAACACAAGCTGAATAAACATCAAAGTGACCTCTCTAACCCATCTGGCCACCGTGGAGATTGTAGGCCAAATCCTTTGACTGCTCTGGCCAATATATGGCTCTAATAGTACAGAGAGGGTCATGCTCCTGCATTGTAAAGACCAGATGATGTTGATTTCTAGACAATAAGAATTCTCAATATCCAATCCAATAAATTCCAGTCTTCTGCGTGCAGACCGCAGCCCTTATCCCCATCGGCGACGTCTTCTTATACGGCAGCACGGCAGCCCTAGCCTGGAACCTGCCAACGGATCCGAAGCTTTTCTACTTGCTCAAGCAGTTTGGGAAGGAAGCCACAAGCAGAGGGGATATAGTGAACACCATCAATTATGTTGACGAAAGCGGGAACGTCATAGGGAGAGTTCCTTACAAAAGGTATGTAGAACCAGATGTAGTACCACTTTCACGCCCAATAGTACGCTAATCATGGCCCTTGGGTTTTATGACTTTGGGCTCTGTCTAAGACCCCGCGAGGGTAAAAGAAGTAATTGTATGTATGTAAATGGACAAATCACATAGATTTTGCCCGCCCCACGCTCATATTTGAACTTGTCTCAACGATAATTTATTTTATAACAGATACACATATAAGTGCTCTTAGATAAACACCCGAAGACCCAAACTAACCAGAAAGAAATCGCTTTCCTTCATGACCTGACTCGAAATCGATCCCTTTTTCCATCTTGACCTGACCGGAGATCGAACCCGGGACCTCCGTGTCGCAGGCAGGCGTGTTGACCGCTGCGCCACGGAGCTCGTCATTTGTAGATATGTGACAGGATGGAAGTTTTAAGTACATACATCGTAAATAAAAAAATAAGACACAGTGAAAATTTTTAAAATTTCTTATATTTGACCTAAGATCACTCTGGTTTAAGCCCTACCCGCGAGGAGTTTTTCCACCATTAATAAACTTAAAAACATTTACAATTATAATATATGTAGGACCCTTACCATATTATTTCTTAATTGAATACGAACACATATCCCTTGCGTGTGTAAAATTTATAACGTACATTTCACCGAAATCTTGGTCCGAGTGAGGTAAATGTCTCGGTGTAGTCAACCATAGCGACAAGGGTTGACATGTTAGAATGTGTCCACCCGAGGAGGGTTAGTATGAAGACTGGCGAGGTAATGTCAGCTGACATAATGTTGTCCACTAAAATGAGCAATAGCGGCGGGCATATTGCTATAGGCATATATAAAACTAACAATTTTCTCTCGACTTCGTCTGCGTAAAATTTCACCCCTTTATTTATCCCTTTAGGGGTAGAATTTCTAAAAATGCTTTTTAGGTGCTCACTAACATCGTAAAAGGAATTCCTGTACCAAATTCCTTGTTTTGGATTCATAGTTTCCATTTAGGTGTGTGCCCGGCTGCATCCTTGGTTAATATGTTTCAAACACCGTACAGAGCTTCTAAGCTTTTCTTTTCCATTTCACAGCATTTTTCATGAAATGAAACAAGTTCTTCACTGCAAAGTCGTACTACCACCATCTTCCATGAATAATTTGAGGTAGCTACTTGTATTTAATAAATATATAGGGACAAATCACACAATATTGAGCTGGCTCTGCAATAAGTTGTGAACTTTTATCGTAGGATAGTAACTCAGCGACACTATATTATATACCTAATAGATAAACATCAAAGACCATGGCAATATGAAAAAAACCCTTTTCTATCATGACCTTATCGGGAATCGAAACCGGGATCACTCGTGTTGCTGACTGGATTGTTAACCCTTGCGCCACGGAGGTTTTTGCAATAAAAACATAACTACGAATACATACGCCATACAAAGTGGCAGTCCAAATTGGTTCAGTTCGCTAACAAGGCAACTGCTCTTGTTGATACAAAAAATACCTGACTACAGCATTGATCATCCAATGTACACGTTTATTTTCAGAAAGCCAATAATAAACCCGGCTTTCGCGAAGCGCAGCGTAGACAACGGCCCAATTACATACAAAGAAAAACTGAAAATCAAAAAAGACAGAGAGCGGATGCACCAGAAACAAATGAACAGGGATTATTTGAAAAAGGAACACATGGAACCGAGCAGCGTTGAGTTCCATAGGAGCAGCCGAGTGGGATTGTTCGAGAAATTAGAAAAGCTATTTACGACGTAAGGACTAATTTTTTTCTCTGTCGCGGATTTTCTATGTTGCCAGCTCTTTTCCATTTTTATATTGGCTGTTTTATTTTTTGTTTTTTTATTGTATAGTCCTTTTTATTGGTCCATTGTTTTAAATTCGAAGTGTTGTAAACTGGTAATTGTTTCAGTTTTTTTATCGCAGATATTGAGTTTTTATTGTGTTCAATTTGCACGTTTTTCAGAGTGCATTGAATATTTCGTATTAAATGCTTCTTTGCGGGAAAAAATACTTTGTCTTTTTCTGGGGTAAAATTGTATTTGAATGAACCAACTACGTGGAAACACTAAAAAGGACTTCATGACTTTGAGAGGCTTTGAAATAAATAATTACTTAGATGCTTTGCTACAAATTTATTGTAGAATTGAAAACCAGCAAACACTAAATAATTTATAGTTGAATTTTCTCAGTTATGCTAATTTATTTTATTGCAATATCTCATTTTCATGTTTATGTAGAGCAGTGTTATATTCCATATTCTATTATTCTAGTTGTGGTAGAGCCTCGCTACTGGCAAAAATCATTTTTGCTTGTAGCATGAATGAGCCGGCTCGTCCGGGGAAGTACCTCACTCTTACAGAAAATTGACGTTTGAGTAGTAGCTTTACCGCTGCTTTGCTTCGTTCGGTGAGTGAGAGCGTCGGAGGCCCATCTCCTTCTCTCCTCTGGGGAAAAATAAAAGGCCGCCAACGCTCCTGTGACACCCTTGGTGTTGCAGTTGTCCATGGGTAGCGGTAATCACCTACCCTCAGGTGACCCGCTTGCTTGCTTGCCGTCCTATGACATAAAAATATAATATCTTATTATTTCAAAACAAACAAAATTTAATTACTTCGAACAGATTTTTAAGCAACAGGCGTTTGCGTAGAGAGTTTTTGCTGACGTCTAGACAAGCTACGGAAAAGAAATCCCCCGCTGTTTATGAATAAATTTTTTACGAGAAGAAGAGTAAATATTTATAAGAGAAGAGTAATAAATATCGAATATTTTGTCTGTACATTTTGTATTTTTGACTGAAATGGATAGAGGGACACTTAAAAAGAATGATAGAAAGCAAAAAAAAAATTGGAATTTCTTTTCTGTCTGTCTGTCTGTCTGTATGTATGATCACGTTTATCTCCGGAAATATTGGACGGATTCGAATGAAACTTTTTTTATATATAGCTATTAAACCGGGGCAATTTATAGGGTAGAAATAATTCTGGAAAATGGAACACCTGATGCAGCATCGTAATGGTCCAGCTGAACTATAAGATATATAAAAGTAGAGCCTTAGCAAAAGTTCTTAAGCCTGATGAGCACTTTTGTTGAGGTAAAAAAAATCTGAGATTCGGAACACCTCATTGAGAACCATAATGGTCCAGGTAAACTATAAGAAATATTTAAATGACGCCTTGGCAAAAGTGATTCAACCTGATGAGCATTTGTTGTTGAGGTATTTAATTTGAAGATTTGGAACACCTGACGCAGAACCATAATGGTCCAGGTAAACTATAGGAAATATAAAAATGACGCTGTAGCAAAAGTTTTTCAGCCTGATTAGTATTTTTTGTTGAGGTGAAAAAATCGAAGATTTAGAACAATTACTGTAGTACCATGTTAAATTTTATATCGACAATTTTACAGAGTCACACTCTCCTCTGGAATAGAGTGGGTAGAGTACGATTAGCTCATATTACTGGTGACCGCCCAGCGGTCCGCCTTTTGGCAACGTAGTTTTCAGTCCATACGGCAAAATATGATATTTTGCTTTCTCTCCAAGCCTTGAACACCTAAAGCCGTGGTCCGTCCCTTCCGATGGCCCTTTGGAGATGTGTGATAGGTTGAAGACGCTCTGCCCATACCTCAAAGTTTGGTGAAGTAGCGCAAGCTCACTTGGAGCTAGCTATATAGTCTTCTTCTTATCGTGTCGGTGGCTCAAAAAGTCTAAAATAATCATATATATTATCCCTCCAGCAGTTGCCAATGCATACAATTTTATAACACTGCTACAAGTATTTTCTTATGTATGTTTAGTTCGTATAAAGGTATATTAATACGCCGGAGTCATATAGTCCACGCAAACGAAGTTCCGGGCATCAGCTAGTACATGATAAAATAGTTGGCTCGCAACCAATACTTGCTTAGCCCATTGAAGTGCAATACTTTAATTTAGTCGGCACTTAAAAAATAACATCTACTTATTGAAACAAATTAAAAAAGAAATACAAAGTATAAAATCACAAAAGACCCCAAGACAACAAAATTATTTCTTATTGCACAAGATAAAACACCGGCAACATAGAATTTTAATTCTCGTTTAAAATCTTCCGCTTCGAAATTCAAAACATTTTTAATCTCTGCAGGCTGGGGCAAGATGGCCGACAATGCGTGCTCTACAAGCTGTGCGAGGCGGCGCAAACCGCCCCCGAGCAAGGCACATTCCTGCAGGAATTCCTCAGGGTCGTCTTTACGTGAGTACCTAATGTACCTGTGAGAGGAAAATAAATGATATTTACTTGGAGCCGCTGGAATCTCGTGTTCTTTAGTGTCTAGGCTGAAATAAATTGGTTGATATGAAATTACGTGATTATGCCGTCGTTAATGACAACATTGCATAATACCAATTTTTAAAATTTTTCGCATTCGCATTTGGCATATATGATTGCAAATAGTATAGGAAGTCCTAAAAAACTTCTTTGGCATGATTAATATACATCATCATCATCATCAGGTCTTTCAAGTCTCCACTGCAGGAGCACGACCCTCTCTATACTACCAGAGCCATATACTAGCCTGAGTAGTCAGAGGATTTGGCCTACACTCTCCACGCTGGCCAGATGGGTTGGAGAGGTCTCTTTGATGTTAATAAGCTTTGTTTAGCTTGTGTTTTCTTAGTCGCCTTTTACGACATCCACGGAATGACTTGGAGTGGTCCTATTCTACTCTGCCGGGAACCACACGGCGTAATATACATACCCATACCAAATTACAGCTTTCTAGTACTTATAGTCTCTGCGTAAAATCGCGGACGGACAGACAGACAGACAGATATGGCGAAACTATAAGGGATCCTTGATTACTACGAAACCCTAAAAATAGGGAAATATTGTATCACATACTTTTAAGCAGCTCAAAAACTCTAAGCCCTTATTTAAGGCTCGTTTTGTTCAGCGGCTGTTAATGTATCCAACATATAATTAAATATAAATATATACGAACAAATCACACAGATTGAGCTGGCGCTAAAGTAAGTAAGAGTCTTGTATTTTAGGATACTAACTCAACGATACTATATTTTAGTACAAATACATTTATAGATAAACATCCAAGACCCAGGTAAATCTGAAAAAGAGCATTTTTCATCTTAACCTGACTAGAGATCAAACCCGGGACCATCCGTGTCACAGGCCGCGGTGTTAACCGCTGCACCATGGAGCTCGCCATATGGCGAAGTCTGAGGTGGTTTGCGGAGCAGTCGCATATCCATTACGTAAATACATGCCTATTACATACGGACATCGCAGTCTTAGTAATAAAGTCTCGTTTTTATCCTTCGGGTACGAAACCTTTGAAAGCAGCATGAAATAAATTTCTTTAGCGAATTATTGTTTATTTCAATACACTTATTTTTAAAAGAGTGTGATCGTTGATACAACTGACGAATTATATAATAAACCACAGATTTATTTAGCGGTAACGAATTTAAAGCCGCAAATTGATAGAGTAAATCGTGTGCATGCGCTGTGAGGGCCCGCACTTAATTATCGTTGCAAATGATACTTAATATTTAGTAAATGTTCTAAAAGAATTGTACAACTTGGAATTAGAATTTGTAACAGCCTATTATGGGAGTTATCAGGTAAAATGTTGGGCCCTCAGACCTAACCTATAAATTTTTCAGCCTTTAATATTTAAATAACTGAGCATGTTTCAGAAAATATCTTTGTTTTACGATTTAAGTCTAGTCAAAGCAAGTTTTATGACACTAAGATATTTTACCAATACGCTTTCTTATTTCCTAAATCTGAGTTCAAAATGGGCCCTCATACGGCATACTTCCAAATTTTATTTCATCAATAAAAAAATATCTAGAACATATTGTTGTTCTGAGCTTATGTAATCTTATTTAGTTGAATTTGTGAAAATTTGTAAAAACAAAACATCCTACACATTCGTTGTTGTTTAAAAGTTATAGCGTTATCAAAATTCGGGCTCTCAGACGGCCACTTTTTTAACGTTTTTTGACTATTACATAAAAACTACGCAATATGTAACGTGTCTGATATGTTCAGTAATTGTGAAAAAATGTTGTCATAAACTAACACTATGTATAAAATAAAAGGCTCCTTAATTTTTGATAAAAATCATTTATATTTATTTCTCACCAAATTATTATGACTAGGGTAACCACGCCTTCTCATCTTATTTAGGAATTAAATAGGAAAATTGGTACATTACAAGCGAAACAGTACTACATATTTATAAGTGTCACATGCATAAAATACCCATTATTTAAACCAAAAATCATAAGGTATTAAATCCGTGAAAGTTACAGTTTTATCACAGTCTATCCTGGCCCCCGGCCTGCCAATTCCAGGTTCCGAATCGCCTTAGATGAGGATGTAACCAAGAACGCACTTAGGTGACAATTAGGTAGGTCAAATAATGCAATTTTAAAGAGTTCCCTTTTTTTAAAAAAACCGGCCAAGTGTGAGTCAAACTCGTGCAATGAGGGTTCCGTACAATATGCTTCGTAAACACACACACTATGTGCAAAAAATGTTTTATTCAATTGACTAGCGCCATCTAGTGGTGTTTTAGTGAACTATTTCCCTAGATGAACTTATTATTGTGAGTTTACCACTTAATTTTCAAGTGATAGAATTCTTATTATTTTTCCTGTAATCTTCAAGGAATGAACCATATTTTGTAATTTTTTCAAAATTTTCGGCCCAGTAGTTTCGGAGATCAGGGGGGGGGGGGAATGGTCAATTTTTGCCTTCTTTCGTGAATAAAATCAAAGTATTGATTTTACCCGAACAAAAAAAAATATTTTTGAGATCCTCATAATGAACCCTTTCATTTGATATATGACTGTAAGGTTTGCAAAACTTTCTTTTAAAATTTTGTAATTGGGCCCCTCAAAATGACCCTTATTTCAAAAAAATCTTCATTACTTTGCACATCCGTGTTTGGGTCATAGGATTACACTATCTTACCAAATTTCATCTAATTTGGTTCAGTAGATTCGGAGAAAATCGGCTGTGACAGACGGACGGACGGACAGACAGACGCTCGAGTGATCCTATAAGGGTTCCGTATTTCAACTTTTGTACGGAACCCTAAAAATAGAATATAGCCTATGATCTTACTGATAACTCAGTTTAGCAATACCAACATTTAATGATATTTTACCCGACTGTGATTTTTGGGTGGGCACCCAGAAGGATTGTTTTTCGCACGTATGTTATATATTATACGTTCGCATATATATATAAGTATATGTATGTTAGTATGTCTGTTCCATTGTTACTCTCTGTAGCTTAAACGGCTGAATTTGAAGTGTGAGGTGTCATTAGATTCGTATGTTTCCTCGGAGTTTCATATGGTATGTAACCATAGCAAAAAATCAATACAGTGGATGTTAACTGCAGTAGGGGGTTACTTATTTTTTAAAATATTCCAGTTATTTTTTGTCCATTCAGCTGGGATGATCCGTTTGTAAGATCATCGTGACTATGCCGTACTGACCAGGGGTCGCTCCAGATGAGGGAACTCCTCACTGGTTAACAGCACCCAAACAAAATTTTATATATGCATTCAGCTGGGATAGTCCATTTGTATGGTCATCGTGACTATGCCGCTGCGACCAAGGTTCGCTCTAAATGACGGAAGACCTCTGCGCTTAACAGCACCAACATGTACATTTCTATGCCTTTAGGTTTGTGACTGTAACTATCATAATAGCAGTATTCACAGAGACGGTTCTATCGTCAACATTGAACAATTCTACATTTAGCGTAAAAGGAAAAAATTGGCCACGTGCGTTTCGGGCTCGCCCATGAAGAGTAGATTAGCCAAAAACATTATAAATTTTTTTTCAACAAAAATAACATTGTTTTTCATAATGTTTGTATTCATGACTAAGTTAAAGGCGAAACTATAAGGGTTCCTTGTTTACTACGGAACCATAACCTTGTACAAAGGGTTCCTTGTTTACTACGGAACCGTAACAGCGTGGCTAACCAAATTTTATATGGCCTACCATTTTTTTCTCAAATTTATTTTGTTTTGTACCATTATTTTCTTTCATTTAAGTATTGGGCTTTATAACATATGTGTTAACAAAAAAATATATATAGCTACGTTCTACTAGGGAAAGTCCAAAGACAGAAAAAAATTTGGTCACCCTACCCACAAAAAATTATGTAGACTTAAATATTTTTGTTATTTTTTAAATTTCTATTGATTTATCTAATTAGAAGATAATACAATACAAACACTTCATCAAAATCATTTTTTCACAATTACTGAACATATCAGACACGTTACATATTGCGTAGTTTTTGTGTAATAGTCAAAAAACGTTAAAAAAGTGGCCGTCTGAGAGCCCGAATTTTGATAACGCTATAACTTTTAAACAACAACGAATGTGTAGGATGTTTTGTTTTTACAAATTTTCACAAATTCAACTAAGCAAGATTACATAAGCTCAGAACAACAATATGTTCTAGATATTTTTTTATTGATGAAATAAAATTTGGAAGTATGCCATATGAGGGCCCATTTTGAACTCAAATTTAGGAAATAAGAAAGCGTATTAGTAAAATATCTTAGTGTCATAAAACTTGCTTTGACTAGACTTAAATCGTAAAATAAAGATATTTTCTGAAACATGCTCAGTTATTTAAATATTAAAGGCTGAAAAATTTATAGGTTAGGTCTGAGGGCCCAACATTTTACCTGATAACTCCCACAATAGGCTGTTACAAATTCTAATTCCAAGTTGTACAATTCTTTTAGAACATTTACTAAATATTAAGTATCATTTGCAACGATAATTAAGTGCGGGCCCTCACAGCGCATGCACACGAGTAAATCGTCATTTAAATAAAATGAGATGAAATAAATTGAGTAACGTCACAAATATTTTAATAAAGTATTTATTTGTTTTAAATTTAAATATGTGCAAAAGTATTTTCAATAGCTTCAAAACTGAATAATATAGATAAGATTTTCATCGTTCTTCAATTATAACTGCAATAATCAGGTGATTTGTGTGAAATTTTTAGTGTTTATATTCACATTTGCTATTTTTTATTTTCTATGTAAATAATTTTATCCTTTGAAATATATGTACTGTGTATGAATATACGAAAACGGCAATATTTTGGATACTTTTTAAAACTAGGTAAACGGATTTCCATCAAATTTAAACCATCAACTATTTGCCTGACTTAACAAAATACTTTTTATTTTGCTGAGGATTTTTCACAAAGAAGGCACGTTAAGAGTCCCACGTAAAGCCGCAATCCCATACAAACGTAGTTTCGTTTTAGTTACCAACCAAATTTCGTATATACGACTGGATAAGGCATATTGATGTTTATAATCAGATTTCAGTTTTAAAAACAATACCTATACAAAATTACGTGTTCAAGTTTTCGATACGAAACTTCAACTCGCTGTAATTTTGTATAGGTATTGTTTTTAAAATTGAAATCCGATTATAAACATCAATATGCCTTATCCGGTCGTATGTACGAAATTGGGTTGAGATTGGCTTAACTGTTGTAAAACTAAAACCAAACTACGTTTGTATGGGATTGCGGCTTTACGTGGGACTCTTAAGTGGAGTTGTGTGCAAATGCTAGCACCAAAATAAATGTGACAACTTACAGATCTGGTATGCTTCAACGAACTGGGTCAGTGAGAACATTGTTTTTGGCTATGAGACATAGAGAAAAGTGGTAAAAAGTACCTTGCCACTAATAACTTTAGACGTTTTGAAATCCACATTTTTTTAATTTATTTCCGAAAGACACTTTAAAGGAAAGCTTAAAGAAGGTTTACTTTATCTTTACAACCTGGCCTATAATTTTTTTTTTAAAATAAGTACTTAAGGAATTTAATATATAAAAATCTATAAATGCAATTTTTTTTCTAACGTCCGTGTCTTTGTTCCTATTGACCACTTTTCTTTATCTTTTATAGTTTCAACTAGCTCAGTTACCCGCAGCTTCGCTCGCGTGTAATATAGCCTATGTCCTTTTCAGTACTCTAACCTATGTGTATGCAAAATTTCTTGATGATCGGTTCAGTAGATAGCGCGTGAAAGCGTAACAAACAAACAAATTAACAAACTCACTTTCGCATTTTTAATATAAAAAGTTAGGAAGTTAGGATAATCTTTCAAATGATCTAGTTTGATTAGACACCCTGTATAATGCTCTTATACGTAGGAAAAAAATCAGATAACGCAAATCCATCCAAATTTTTCTGCCGTTACCTTATCCTACTTTTAATGTGGGGCAAACGTACTTTTGGGTTTTTTTACCTTGGGCTCTGTCTACCCTGCAAAGGGTTAAGATGTGATAATATGTATGTTTGTAAAGTATTACTTATTTTAACTACTTTTTCCTATTTACATTATATAATACCAAAATTAACCATCCGGGAATAAGCAAGACAATTAGTGTTGTTGGTTTTACTACTCTGTGTATTCCTAAAAATATAACGCTGTTAGTTGCAGCGTAATGGGCCCAGGAGAGGGATACTGCAGGAAATGTAAAATCTGGGAACTTTTGTATGCTCGTAAAAACTTGGCACAATAATACATATTTAAAGTGAAGTTCACAATGGTCGAGTCTACATTCTTTTAGAACGTGACTATTGACGTGTAACTAGCCTAGAAAAAACGATAGATACCTACTGCAGAAAATGAAATATGTGGTAACTTATGTATCCTCGTAAAAATTGGCACAATGACAGGTAAATATTTAAAGTAAAGTTCACAATGGTCGAGACGGGATTCTCCAACAAGACGACTATTTAGGTGTGAGTGGTCTATAAAAAATAAAATTAAAGATTTGGTAACTTTTATATGCTGATACACAACTAGGCACTATACTAATATACATGTGAGATTTTTATTGAAAAATTGATTGTGGTCGAGTCAATGGTCTCTAAAATGATAGCTTTTATATGGGCTTAAAAATAAGGAAACTGAAGGAAACGCAAGATGTCTGGAAGCAAGGGTTAAAAAAAACATATTTATCTGCTTGATCAAATTTTATTCCACAGATTACCTCACTACTCAGCTCGCTGTTGACTCAACTTAGTTATTTAAAATGAAAAACCTTGCCACTTCCAAAGTTAATCACTATGCCAAATTTAAAGGCAGCTTAAAAAATCTAACATTAGTGTTGGTCACTTACATATTTCACAAAAATAACAACAACATTGCTCTGCTAACCATCTCCAAAACTTTCACTCTCCACTCGGCTTGTCCTTCACTTGACTAATGAAAATTTAAAATCTTTGGTTTTATATACGTGATCAAAGTTGCTCGTAGCTAGGTTGTTACCTACGTTATTCACTATGCAAAAATCATTGCGATGAGCGATTAACTCACCAATCGGCTTGCCTTTCACTCGACTAATGTGAAATATAAAACGATGCCAAGTTTCAAAGTTAATCACTGTGCCAAATTCATTGCGATGCTGACCGTATCTCAGCGATTGCAATCTAGTTTTGTAGGTTTGGAACGATATGACCTTTTATTACTTTGCAATATACCGTCCAAAAACACTACTGCGGGCTTGTAGGCGAGCGAGGGCGAGTTGAGGGCGAGCTCAATTTATGTGATAAAAAGACAGTTTAATTTTAAGAAAAATATTCGTATGCTTAATGCACAAAAATCTAATATCTATTTATATAATAGTACATTTCTTAAAGTAAAAGTTTTCAAGTACAGTGTATTTGGGGTGAAAAGTTAAGAAAAAAAATATAATTATGCCGGGAAAATGTAACGCCGCATAAGAAATGAATATATAATTGTATCACTCCATTTTCAACCGATCTATTTTCAAATGAAAATGCTATTCATGAATATGCTGGCCATTGTTCCAGTGATCAACTCACCACTCGGCTTGCTTTTCACTCGACTAATGTAAAATATAAAACGATGCCAAGTTTCAAAGTTAATCACTGTGCCAAATTCATTGCGATGCTGACCGTATCTCAGCGATTGCAATCTAGTTTTGTAGGTTTGGAACGAGATGACCCTTGAATACTTTGCACTATACTGTCCAAAAATGCTACTGCGGGGTTCGTAAACGAATGTGTGACCT
Organism: Rhodophaea formosa; assembly: GCA_963082605.1. Classification (NCBI taxonomy): domain Eukaryota; kingdom Metazoa; phylum Arthropoda; class Insecta; order Lepidoptera; family Pyralidae; genus Rhodophaea; species Rhodophaea formosa. The sequence goes on from OY720219.1 coordinate 3,684,282, forward strand.
CTTTTTATATTTTACTAGATTTTCTCTGTAGCTTCTTCTGCCTTTTACCCTTGCAACCTCGTTTATTGCTAAAAATACTGTATTCACTATACTAAGTCTACCTATACATATGAAATGTTTCATTCAGATCCGATCTTAATGTGTGTTGTGTGTTGTTTTGTAATGCATAACCTCAAAAACTACTTAATAGATTTTTAATATTCTTAATCTATGTAAAATTTATTGACAATTGAAAAGTGTAAATTATTTACTACATAACTATTCTTTAACATAGTCGATCATTTATGTGTCATGGGAAAATAACCCGTAATACAATAATACAAATAAAAAAAACTATTATCTAAACAGGCTGAACAGACAAAACACAAAATTATTTCTAACTTCTTACTACCATTACGATTATTATGGTTATTTAGTTGCAAGAATAAAAAATAAACCTAACATGAAAATATATATTGATTTTCTTTCTTCCAGTTTACCCAAAGGCAACGAATTTGACATGGAAGAACACAGAGAGTATGACAAGGCTCACACTCCGACCGACGACTGCTCGGTGGCTTACCCAGGATGTGCCGACTTTGAAATCACCCTTTGATATAAATAAAGGCAAAATTATAAGCGTGTTTTAATACTGAACTAACATTTACTTTGAAATACAAATACATAAAATATCAATTTTTAATTTTATGCGTTAATTTGGCTTCTTTTCACACAAGTTTTATTTGGCTGATCAAATTATCATCTTTTCTTAAACATACGTAATTGTTACTATATTATAAGGTTTTTATCTTTCTCACTAAAAGAAACTTGTAGTTACCGTTCGTCAAAATCGTTGAAACTAATCCAAGAATTTTACTCGTAGGTCGAACAAATGAAAGTAAATATTTTATTTATTTATAATTCAAATATTAATCTCTCTCTCTCTTTAGCCTTTTTCAACCGCACGGGTGTAGGCCTCCTCCAGTTTATGCCATTTTTTTCGGTCTTGGGCAATCTCAATCCACTTCACTCCTGCTGTTTTCTTAACATCGTCTGACCAGCGCATTTGAGGTCTTCCCTGTGGACGTTTTTCACCCCACGGTCTCCATTCCACCAGAGCCTTACACCACGAACCTTGTTTTCTGGCGACATGGCCAGCCCATTGCCACTTCAGCTTCGCGATACGCTTGATGACATCAGTGACTTTGCTTTGCCTTCTGAGCCACTCATTAGTTTTTCTGTCTCTGAGCGTAACACCTACCAGTTTTCTCTCAATAGCTCTCTGAGCAACTCTGAGATTTTCCAGGACCTCCTTCGTAAAAACCCAGGTTTCGGCCCCGTAAGTCAGAACTGGCAGAATGCATTGATCGTGTATGCGAGCTTTCTGTTCTGGAGTTAACTTCATTCCAAATATGTAGTCAATTTTAGAATAGGCTGCCCAAGCTAATCTTATTCGCCTATTGATTTCATTGGTCTGGTTTTCTTTCCCCAACACCATTTCTTGACCCAGGTATATGTATTTTTGCACTTTTTCTATTGCAGTGTCTTCTACCTTGATGTTGTGTGTGGAATTAAAGCAGTTGGTCATGATTTTTGTCTTACTTAGGTTCATCTCTAGCCCGCACAGTCGAGAGGCATGATTTAGTTGTTGTAACATGGTTTCTAGTTCTTGGGGGTTTCCAGAAAATAAAACGATATCATCTGCGAATCGTAGGTTAGTAAGTCTCTTTCCCTCGATACGCAACCCATAACTTTCCCAGTTTAGTTTCTTCATGATGTCTTCTAATACTAGGGTGAACAATTTAGGAGAGATTGTATCTCCTTGTCTAACACCTCTCTCTATTTTTACTGTCCCTGTTTCCGGTGGCAGGTTGACCTTCATGCTTGCGTTTTCATAGATATTTTTAATAAGGTTCGTATATCTGTGATCAATGCGAGCATTCTGCAGAGAGTCCACTACTGCCCAAGATTCTATGCTATCAAATGCCTTCTTATAGTCTATGAAGCCTATCCATAACGGCATCTGATATTCGGTGACCTTTTCTATAACTATTCGCAATGATAGGATATGATCCATTGTACTCATCCCACTTCTAAAACCAGCCTGCTCTATTGGTTGGTAAAAATCCAGCTTTTTGGTCAGTCGAATAGTTATGATTTTAGTGAATAGTTTGTATAGCTGTGATAACAAACTTATAGGTCGATAGTTATTTAAGTCACACTTGTTGCCCTTTTTGAATAGAAGGATTACTGTCGCGCATTCCCATTTTTCTGGTACTCTACCCTCTTCAAGACATTTGTTGTAAAGGTCTTTTATATAGTGGATAACTGCATCTCCGCCTTCCTTGATCATTTCCACAATAATGTTATCCTCACCCGGTGCTTTCCCATTAGACATTCTTCTTAGAGCATCTGTTATCTCAGCTTTAGTAATGTCCGGTATATCCTCTGAACCAACATTTAGTATTTTTCTATCTGTTGTGGTGCTAGGCTTGGAATTACTAGAACGATAGAGATCTTCGTAGTATTCTTGAACGACATTTAACAGTTTGTTTTGTTCTGTTATCAAGATGTTATTTTTGTCCAAGAGCTTTGTAAGTCGTTGTGTGCCAGATGACAGTGCTTTACCGAATATTTTTGGGCCTTTGTATTTCTCGATGGTTTCTGTAACTATTCTTTCTCGGTATGCTTTTATATCTTCCTCCAATTGTTGACGTGCAATTTTACAGATTTGCTTAAAATAGTCTGTGGAAGTCTGACCCTGATTTATTAAACATCTTCTCTCCTCCAATAACTGTTTCGTCTTGGTCTGAATTTTCTGAGCTCGGACTTTGCTGTTTGATGCCATTTGCGTAGCTACATCAACAAGTGTTTTGCTAAGATGTTCAAGTGATTCGTCTATATCAGATGTGGTAGGATTGAAGGTTTTGAGTTTGTTTTCCACTTTTTGTTGGTATTGGTTTTTGTTCGCTCTAAGATATTCTGGGTTTATTTTTGGTCTTTTCTTATTGATTTTAGCATACCGTTCAAGTTTAGTGTTAATTTTGATTTGTGCACGAATAAGACGATGGTCGCTTCCTGTGTAGAATTTGTTTAAAACGGAGACATCTTGTACTATACATTAATGACTGCAGAATACATAGTCTATCTCATTCCTATACTTAGACCCTGGTGATAGCCATGTCCATTTCCGCTGTTTGCGTTTCTGAAAGAATGAACTCATATGGTATAGCTTTTCTTGCTCTAAGAAATTTGCCAGTATGTGTCCCCGTTTATTTCTTTTACCATATCCGAAGTTCCCCATCATCTCTTCTGAATCGTCTAATCTTTGCCCAAGCTTAGAATTAAAATCACCGGTAAGTATGGTGAAAGTGGTTTTATTTTTTCGCAGACATGAACTGACATCCTCATGTAGTTGGTCAACCTTTGCTAGTATGGCTGGTTTTTTGCCGGTGGGTGCATATACGTGGACTATTTTTAAGGATACTTTCCTTGATAATTGCAGTATGAGGTATAACACTCGGTCAGAAACTGAATCGATGACTTTAATACAGTTCTTAAGGCGTCTGTGTACTAGCAGTGCTACGCCGTGTTCGCGTTTTCCTGAGTCAGAACCACGATAGTAAAATATGTGTCCATCCTGTAGTGTGAGGCATTCTTCACCTGGTCTTCTCACCTCCGATAATCCAACCACGTCCCAATTTATTTTACTTAGTTCATAGTACAGCTCTTCCATCCTATCTTCTGAACTTAACGTGTTGGCATTGTACGATGCTATCATTAATTTTGTACATTTTTGGCAGTCTTTATTTTTGTTCTCCCAGAGATTCTTAGCACCCCTGGTTTCGCTCTCCATACTGCTGCCTATGTTGGGAATTGCGAACCCGCTGGGAACTCGGGGCCTCTCTTTTCTTTTTGTTTCCATATCTAGAGGGTTTTTTTTTTTTTTTTTTTTTTTTATGTCAGAGGACGGCAAACGAGCAAGCGGGTCACCTGATGGTAAGTGATCACCGCTGCCCATGGACTAATGTAACACCAGGGGTATGACAAGAGCGTTGCCGGCCTTTTGTTTTCCCTCCCCAGAGGGGAGGGGGGATGGGCCTCCGGCTCTCTCACTCACCGAACGAAGCATAGAAGCTGTAAAACTACTACTCAAACGTCGATTTTCTGTGAGAGTGTGGTACTTCCCCGGACGAGCCGGCCCATTCATGCTACCAGCTGAAGTGATTTTTGCCGGTAGCGTGGCTCTACCACAACTAATAGGCAATTTAACCCCCCGCTTGCCTAAGGCGTCTGGGGGTGAGAAGTAATCCTAACTACTAGGACTTTGGGCGCTACCGTTGATCTAATAATTTAGACTCCTCCGCTACCGACCCTAGAGAACCATCCTTCTCTGATGTTTCTCAAGCCAAAAAGCCGTTTCACGCCTTAGTGGCTCCTCCTGTACTCTCGTCGGTTTGTTGACCTCATTTCCCACTGGGATTTTCACCACAGTCTTTCATGAGGTTACTCAACGTAACAGGGCTCACCGCGGGAAGGTGAGAGTGGAGTTGGGGTGCAGAGGCTTAGAGAACTTTTCTTGAAAAAGTTCTTATATTGCGCATGACACCCTTGAGCCCCAAATATTAATATTAATATTATATAGCAAATATTAATATTATGGCATAAATTTTTACCGTTGCATATTTATATCTTATATTATTTATGCATGTATTAATAGATATGTATATTCTAGTTTGCTTGTGCATCTTGCGCCTTGGAACGAGTTGGTCTCGCTGTGCGCGTACTTGCGCCCTGCCTCAGGTGGAAACTGAAAATCAGTGTTTTGCTCCTCGAGTAATTCATGCACTGAGTTACTGCTTATTTGTATCACTGCGTCACACACTTACAGTCTAAACTGCTTTCATGTCATATCATTCATTATATGTACCATTTGTGATTTGTTTATATTGTATGTGTGTGACTTATTTTGGTAAAAATAAATCTATTTCTATTCTATTCTTCTATTCTAGTTAAGGTCAAAAATTGAGTTGGTCAAAGAACTTGGCACTCATTAATAGAACTCGTTTCTTTGGTGAAGTCAAAAACCAAACCATAACATATTGAATTACTTTGACTTTAGATTCTAAGGCTGCGAGGTGGGGCAGAGGTCTTCAACAGTCTTTCTCCATCGCGAACTGTGCAAAGCATATAGTAGTTTCTGCTTTCCAAGTTTATTATCACATTAATATTGAGCTCCATTTTTATTCTGATATTTTTCGGGTATGGATATTTTCTTAGGCTTCTAATATCAAAACATTGTGAGAATATCTAAAACTATAGTCAACAGTGATTAATATAGGCTATGGTAATTTACATTTGAGGCAGAAATATTTGAAACTAGATACTCTACACACATACGAGTATGTCACAAATGTAAATTTAGTGCAATTATTCCACACAAAACAAGAACTCAGTGCCTTTAGTAGATTGAAATACACTTTATCTAAGCTTTACTTTAAAGTCATCGTTCAACCGACATTCTGAAAGCAGTCATACCCATATGTGTCGCAGGCACTTTCAAAAGTAACGTTCCATCGGATCGACCTTAGACAGTTGGAATTCAAATTATCGTGTCAGTTAGCAAGTTTGGAGACAAACGCTTCGGAGGAAGACCTTAATTGTGTGCAAACAGGGTGCGAGGCAATTTGTTGTTATGAGCTAAATGTATTACTCTAGTTCGCTATTGTCAGAGCTACTGTGTTGATGTAAGCATTTTAGTGGTAACTATTTGGGCAGTCTAGTACTGGTAGTTGTGTCTGCTATTTTTAGTTACTATTTAGAGGTAAGTAAACAATCCTACTCTTCTTAGTCCTAGGTCTTTATTTTACTTCTAGGTATAATCATCAATTTTTCGATGGTTTTTGGACATACGAAAATATCACGTTTTAGATCATGAACGGGTTGGAGACGTTTTTTTGATGTTTATAAGCTTTGTTTAGCTTGTGTTTCCTTAGTCGCCTTTTACGACATCCACGGGATGACTTGGAGTGGTCCTATTCTACTCTGCCGGGAACCACACGGATTTGGTGATGAAATGATTATGATTATTTTAATGAATATCTAGTTACCGTTAATTTCTTATTAACTAAAGTTACTAAAAATAACAATTATCCTTCGATCAACAATTTATTTTTCTTCCAACAACGCTGCAATTCTATCATAACTGCACTATATATCCAGCACAAAGCGGAACTTTGCTGCACTAGAAGTAAAAAAAAAAACAAAACAGTGCAGTAAAGGATTTCTATACATTTTTGCTGCTCTAGTGCAGCAAAAATGTATGGAAATCCTTTACTGCACTGTTTGTTTTTTTTTTTAATCGCGGGATAATAGTTGTCACATGTCATAAAGAAGGTTGGCCAACCTAACGGCCGAATGGAGTTTACAAAGGGACGTGTGAAAAAAAGGCGGGAATATAAACAACAAATTTTTAACTTAATTTGTCTTCAGTTTTATTTTTCTCCTACTTTTATTGCAGTAGTTGAAAGAAAAGCAGATTATGCACCTCGCATTAAGTAAGTTATATTGCACTCGTGCTTTTTAGAGCCCTCGCTTACGCTCGGGCTCCAAATAAACACTCGTGCAGCAATAACTTACTTTCTGCTCAGTGCAACAATCTACTATTACTAAACCAGTTTTCTTTTTCAGTTTCAAATTATGAAATACTATCTTCACTTGATAGCATACATTTCAATTGTGATAAATATCTCTGCAGAACATACACAAAAATGTACAAACTCTACATTGGAAGATAAAGGAGAAACACAAAGCTCTTCGAAGGTACTTTCACGAAGAAAAAGGTACCTAACGTTTCCTGATGGTAGTTCGTTTCAATTAGGTAAATATTTAATTTAGTTTTTCCTTATAAAACGACTTGTTGTAATCCTTTACTTTTTAGAAATCATAATTACGCATAAATATTAAGGCCAAATGTCTTATCGCAAGATAATTCACCGAAGGTTTAAAAAATATATCGACTTTTAATTTTTTCATGATGTTGGTAAATACCTAACTCTTTATCTTAAAAATTATGGAACCAATTTTTGATATAATTGGTACTGTTGCACAGTTGTATTATACCTACTTAATCTCATAAAAACAATGCAATCGGACTAATACTTTCTGAGACATGCAAAGTAAAACATATAAATATACAACAACAAACTACATATTTATATATACTCTGAAATACTGAAGTACATGTTATGAAAATTTGCTAACATGTTTGGAAGCTGTTATTATACACTAACAATCGGTATGTTAATTCTGCAATTACACATAAGTACATACAGGTTGAATTGATGACGTCTTTATTTGAAGTAGGTCAAAAAAGAAAATTAAATAAACAATACTCTATTTCTATACATTTGTAAATGCAGTTATAGGAAAAAACTTTTTATTTTCTTACAAATCATTTTTAACAGTTAAAGTAATTACCACATGAAGCTTCTTACTTATTATATGTACGGGTTAAATTGAATTCCATTTAACAACATGCTATGAAGTAAGGTAATTTTTTGGGCATCTGGGTAAATTCATAAATAAAGTTTATACGATGTTTTTACCAAATTTTATTTTATTATCTAGTATTTTGCGCCCAAAACCATGGGTATCTTCAAGTGGGCGATGTAGTATGGTTTGGAAATACGGCTGCTTTGGCTTGGGAGCTACCTTCGGACCCAAAGTATTTCGCTAAATTTAAGGAACATGAGAAAATACTTGGCGATACTGCAAACAGGAGGCAGGATGCGGAGAAACACATTTACTTTTTAGACGAAGATGGAAAAGTTATTGGGAAGAAGCCATATAAGAGGTAAGAGAGTCATGAGTTAGTATGGATAATGGTAACGGAAAATAATGAATTGATCTAATTACAAATATAAATGAAATAAGAAACCCACATAAAATTTTTACATGACGCCTTTAATAAAAAATAAATGAATTTAATTTAACGCTTTACTTCTTGCTCATACACGGTATTTAAGGGGTGAGCCTGGCCCGACAATCCCTTGTACACAAATATACTGAATCATTGTGTCTGAATCAGACACATACAAACTGAAAATTACGAAATTTGTGTAACATTAACACTATACACCCTTACTTTAAATTCAAAACACAAACTTCAAGAGGTGACGCCGCCCATCAACGTGAACAACTTTTGATATGGGACCAATGCTCCCAGCATTGGTCTAAAAAATAATTGACATACACATACAAAAATTTCCAGCTGATCAGGCCAAAAGTATGGAAAAGGTAAAAATAATATTGAATTTTTAGCATTGGTCCCATAGCAAAAGTTGTTCATGTTGATGGGCTGAGTCATCTTTTAAAGTTTGTGTATTGAGTTTGAAATAAGGGTGTTATAAAGTGTTAAAATTACACAAACATATAATTTTTAGTTAGTATGTGCCTGCTCTTTTTACGTAAAGCGACTGTTATTAGGGTTGAACTGTTAGGCATCGCCTCCACGAACGAGAGAATCGAGGCGATTTTATCGTCGTGCCATCTATTTCCATACATTTCCTTAGTGTCTACGCACGGCGATGTTATCGCCGCGATGCTTCGAGCAACACGGAAGGGAGTAGCCATACGCTGCATTCCCTTCTGTCAAGGTACAAGCAAAATTAGGCATATGCATGTCTATGTGTTAGTTGTGTGTGACTCATCTGTACACAAATTATTTTTTCTTTTTTATGTTTTTTTTGTGACAATGTCATAATTACTATCAAGTGACAGTTTAAGTTTTGTATGTAGGTGTGCGGAACTAAACTTGTGTGCACATTTCCCCCCGCAAAAAACGCCAGAAAAATTGTCATAGTAAATTGTCGCTTTGCCCACTCCCTCCGTCCGGTACGGAGGCCGTGTTGCTCGAAGCCGCGATGCGACGAGTGGCAATGTGCAAGTAAATGTCAACCGTTTTGCCGTCTGAATAAAATATATTAATAATACTTGCTGTTACCCGCGGCATCGACCTCGTGATATGTAGCCTATGTCCTTCTCGGTACCCTAATCTATGTGTATGCAAAATTTCATGATCATCGGTTCAGTAGATACGGCGTGAAAGCGTTAAAAAGAAACAAACAAACAAACTCACTTTCGCATTTATAATATTAGTTAGGATTAGGATATAATATATTATATATATATATATATTTATTTTTTATTAAGTAATATATATATATATATTTAGTTTTGTGTTAGTTTTTATACCTGGGTTGAAAATATCTGGAACCCTTTAGGCACTTTATCGCACCACCCGTTTTAAACTCTCTGTTTGGTCTAAAGGTTTGACTGGGAGAGAATGCCTTATGGCATTAAGTCCGCCTTTTGCACTTTGTATTTTTATGTATGTGCAATAAAGTTTAAATAAATAAATAAAGTCGCCTTTTGTATATCTGTTTTGTTTTTTGTTTTTTATGAATGTCCTTTATTTTTAAAATAAAGTGTTTCATAAAATAATAATAATCAATAAATAAACAAACTCATTTTCGTATTTATAATATTAGTTGGGAAGTTAGAATAAGATAGGAGCACGGACTCGTCGCGATTATCTCGCTCGTGGAGTTGGTCCCTTACAACGGTGTGTACGCAGCTATACAAACAGACAAAATGGCTACTTTATCTTCCACGATCTCTTTGCAACTCATTACACATGTAGCACAGCGCAGAGTAAATTCTTACAAAATGTAGAACAATGCTATAAGCAGAACTAGCGTTCGCAAATGAACTGCGGAATTTGGACAATTCTAGCTCGCTACTCTAAAATCTCATTAGGTATAACTCAAAGTAGACCTTTAAACAATATGGATGATTCATAAAAGTAAAGAGCCAGATGGCTCAGTGGGCGTGAGCATTATTAACGGTTACGCATGTTAAGCAACCCCGGGCGCAGTCCCTCTTTGGATGGGTGACCGCAAGTGACATAAAAATATCTCAATATCCAAGCGTAAGCTATGTGACATGTCTCTAGGCAGCTTGAAAAATATGACACCTGTGTTGGTCACTTACACTTACAAAAAACAAAGTAAAATCTTTCGTAGCGCAGTGATTGCGTCAATATGCGACATGAGGCGCTGAATTTAGTTTAGGCAAATACTAGTACGTTCCTTATTATCACAGGCATTTTTCTTAGTTTCCGGAAATAACCCAGAATTCCTTGAAAGCAAAAAAACAGCAATTATGATTCTTTTTTTATCAAAGATAGCTAATAAGAAAACCCATAAGTTTATGGCTGATTTCAGCCTCACGCGTTTAAGCGTCGTTCAGATGCACGCGCTTGCGATTACACTAGATGATGGTAGTCAGTCAAGTTTCATAATCACGCTGTTGAAATGCGCCGCTAGTGAAACGCGCACCGCCGGCCAGCGCTGCCAATCCAACACAAAAGCGCACCGCGCCGCCGGCCAGAGAGCGATAGGTACAAAGAGTCTTTTCACAACGGTCAACCGTACAAGCGCGCGGTTGAAACGCTTGCGGTTCAACGGCGCGTCTAGCGGCATCACTTAGAAATTAACCTAAAATATGAAACTTTACATTTATAGGAAGAGAGAAAAATGTTGTATTTTTAATGTTTATTCGTTTGTGTAGGCCTTATGATGTGGCCTCCTGTTTAGTAAATTAACTTATTTTATGTGACTAGTCTAGTTTACTAAGTCTATGTTATAACCGAATTTATTGTAGGAGGCCCATTGTGAACCCAGCTTTTGCTAAGCGAAGTGTGGATATGAAAATAAATCGGATTACCGCCAAGGAAATGCACGATATGCAGAGGAAAAACAACGTTTTGGCGAATATCTCTCCCGAGGCGATCGAGTTCCATAGAAAAGGCAGGAAGGATCTATATGACAAACTTGAGACGTTCTTTAACGCGTAAGTATTATGTTTCGAATAATAATAACCGAAAGAAACCGCTTTTCCTTTTGAAGTGAGACGATGGCTCTGTTTTTTCATAAAACAAGTCTTACGTTAAAGAAGATTCATGAAAAATTCAGGTCTTTATTAGTCTCCACAGCAGGAGCACGACCCTCTCTGTACTGCCAGAGCAGTCGAGAAGATTTGGCCTACACTCTCCACGCTGGCCAGACGGGTTGGAGAGGTCTCTTTTATGTTTATAAGCTTTGTTTAGTTTGAGTTTCCTAAGTCGCCTTTTACGACATCCACGGGAAGATTTGGAGTGGTCCTATTCTTCTCTGCCGGGAACCACACGGCATTTATATTTTACTTTTTTGAAAGCTTAACTTTTTCAAATTAATAATTTAAATGTGGCAGATGTTAGTGCTAATTACACTCAAATACAGAGCAAGGAATGTGACTGTTGCTCGTGCGCTACGTGTGCGAGCGAATTTATTGCTCTGTGCACTGAACCAAAAATGAACATTCTTATAAATAAAAATAATGTGACACAACATGTTTCACTAAATCTGTTAAATAATAGGTATATATATTTATTCATAGTTATATTCGCTGTGTGGTTCCCATTAGAGTAGAATAGGCCTACTCCAAGTTTCTGCGTGAATATCGGAGAAGGCGATTTAGGAAACACAAGCTAAACAAAGCTTCATCATCATCGTGACGAGCTCCGTGGCGCAGCGGTCATCACGCCTGCCTGCGACACGGATGGTCCCGGGTTCGATCCCCGGTCAAGTCAAGATGGAAAACGATCTTTTTCAGATTGACCTGGGTCTTGGATGTTTATCTATATATCTATTTGTTATAAAATATTGTATCGTTGAGTTTGTATCCCATAACACAAGTCTTTCATAAGAACTTACTTTGGGGCTAGCTCAATCTGTGTGATTCATCCATATATATATATTTATTTATTTATTTATTTACATCGTCATCATCAAATCCCTTTATGTCTCCACTGCAGGAGCACGATCCTCTCTGTACTACCAAAGCCAGAGCAGTTAGAAGATTTGGCCTACACTCTCCACGCTGGCCAGACGGGTTGGAGAGGTATCTTGATGTTTATAAGCTTTGTTTAGGTTTTTTTCCTAAGTCGCCTTTTACGACATCCACGGGAAGACTTGGACTCCAAATAAAGCTTATAAACATCAAAGATCTCTCCAACCCGTCTGGCCAGTGTGAAGAGAGAAGGCCAAATCCTCTGACTGCTTTGGCAAATATATGGCTCTGGTAGTATAAAGAGGCTCGTGCTCCTGCAGTGGAGACTAAAAAAAGGGACTCGATGATGATGATGATGATGATTCATTTATACGTATTCTGTTTGAATAAACAGGAAATAGAACCCAAACCCTTCAACGTAAACCGGAATAATATATAAATAAATAATAAATAAATATATAGGGACATATCACACAAATTGAGCTAGCCCCACAGTAAGTTGTGAACTTGTGTCGTGGGATACTAACTCAACGATACTATATTTTATGACATATACTTATATAGATAAACACCCAAGACCCAGGCCAATCTGAAAAAGATCGTTTTCCATCTTAACCTGGCCGGGGATCGAACCCGGGACCTCCGTGTCGCGTGGCGACTGGCGTGTTGATCACTGCGCCACAGAGCTCGACAATCAACATTATTTTGCTTTATAAGTCAAAAAGCTATTCGTAGATAAACTTGAAAAATAATTAGATTATTTTAAATTGTTTTAGACTCGGCTGGAACGGCGAAGAGTGTATCTTAAGGTTTTTATGCGAAGCTAACAATGGAGAACCAAAACAGGGAACTTTTCTTGAAGAAATATTCAGAGCTACGTTTACGTAAGTATATTTGACATCAGCAATTATACAAAATATCTATATGACTCTATCAAATCCTTAAAGGGGCAACTGAGCCCGTCAATATGAACAGCTTATCCTATGGGATAGTGATAGAAACTTGAAAAAAAAAAACAGTATTAAAAAAAAATTGTTTGATTTTACGGCTAGCTGCTAATCTGACGCCAGCCCTACTAGGGTTTATTCAGAACCGCAGACAAATACCTATAAATATAAAGTATGAATATTGGTCCATGCCGGGAATCAAACCCGGTACGCCTCGTGTCGCACACAATGTGTCAGTTGTTGCTGCTTTTCAAATATCCACACTACGACGAGCTTCGTGGCGCAGCGGTCAACACGCCTGCCTACGACACGGATAGTCCCGGGTTTGATCCCCGGTCAGGTCAAGATGGAAAATGATCTTTTTCAGATTGACCTGGGTCTTGGATGTTTATTTATATAAGTATCTATTGTAAAATATAGTATCGTTGAGTTAGTATCCCATAACACAAGTCTCGAACTTACTTTGAGGCTAGCTCAATCTGTGTGATTTGTCCGTATATATTTATTTATCCAACGACCTTATCTAACTCAACGCTTCAGTGCTAATAGTAAACATTTCAGATAATCTTCATTACAGCTACCATAGGCTTTAAAGCATCAAGCTGACTTATATCAACAATAGAATATAGTTAAATAAAAAAAATATATCATAAGCTCAACATTTATCTTTAAAGTAGTCATTAAATATTAAACAGTTTACCAAGCGTTTCAGATCTCCAAAGTTTTTAATTATTCATAACGCAAATTCCATTTCGCGTATAGGATCATCCCATGATTCCAATAATTCCGCGTTTAGCAAATATCGAGCGTAGTTTGGGCAATTTGAATAGATAAGGTAATCTATGGAGCATGTACAAGAGCATTGTGAAATTAGTTTCTGTGGTATCTCTATTTTATTTTGAATAAGATCTAAAACCAACGAGATTTTTTATACCGCAATGAATACTCTTTCCGCATCGACCATTCTCTTCTGCGCAGTCTACTAAAATAGAAAAAGAAACTTTATGAGCTCAGTATCCATCGACGAAGTAAGTAATCATATTCCATTAAAGTTTTACCAAACGTTTTGGGTCTCCACAAGTTATTAATTATTCATAACGCAAATTCCACTTTGCGTATAGGATCATCCTATGATTCCAATAATTCCACGTTTAGCGAATATCAAGTGTAGTTTCGGCTTATTTGAATAGATTAGTTTATCCTAATGGAGGATGCATAAGAGAATTTTGAAATTAATTTCTGTGGAATCTGTATCTATAGTATTTTGACTAAGAATTTAAATCAAAAAGATTTTTTGTGTGTTTTTCTTGCTTTGCGTGCTAGTTTTCTAAGTTATTTCCATCAAATCATAAATCTATCAAAAATCTTCATCAGCTCAATATCCATCAACAAAGTAATTATATTTAATTGAAAGTTTACCAAGTATTTCGGATCTCTACAAGTTATTAATTATTCATAAAGCAAATTCCACTTTGCGTATAGGATCATCCCATGATTCCAATAATTCCGCGTTTGGCGAATATCAAGCGTAGTTTGGGCTAATTTAAATAGATTACGTTGTCTCAAATGGAGAATGTACAAGAGAATTTTGAAATTAGTATGTAGCACTTAGATTGTATTTTGATTAAGATCTAAAACCAACAAGACTTTTAATATGCGGAAGGAAAACCCCTTCCATATCGACCATTTTCACTCTGCGCAGTCTATTAGAATTGAAAAAACTTTATCACTCCAGTATCCATCAACATAGTGATCATATTTTGGTAAAAGTTTGCCCAGATTTCCACTAGTTATTGATTATTCATGCGCAAATTCCGCTTTGCATATAGGGCCAAACCATGATTCCAATAATTTCGTGTGTATCGAATACCAAGCTTATTCGAACAGATTTTTACAAATTCACAACTTACCGTGGGGCTAGCTTAAGTTTTGTGATTTTTTATTTGATGTGTGATGATTTAAAACAAACAATCATATGTAACAATCAATAAAATAATCATATTTCATTGAAAGTTTAGCAAGTATTTCGGATCTACACGAGTTATTAATTATTCATAACGCAAATTCCACTTTGCGTATAGGATCATCCCATGATTCCAATAATTCCGCGTTTAGCGAATATCGAGCGTAGTTTGTGCTTATTTGAATAGATTACGTAATCCTAAATCGTGGATATGAGAGTATTCTGAAATTAGTTTGTGCGGTATTAGTTATTTTGATTGGTCATCTAAGATCTATAATCAAAATAGCTGTGCGGTAAGAGAATGTTTATTTGATTTGAGAGCATTCTGAAATTAGTTGGCGTTTTATTAAGTAGTTATTTTAATTGGTCAAGATCTAAAATCAAAATAGCTGTGCAATAAGAGAATGTTCGTAAGATTTTAGGGCGTTGTTGTTTCTCCTATGAGTTTTTAGCTTTTTTAAATTGAATTTGAACAAAACATGCTGTGGAACAACACTACACTTAGATTTAAAACATCTTTGTATATTTAATTAAAAAAAGTCTAAATCGGATTGATATGTATACGTAATGATAACTTAGGAACAAAGAGTTATATACGATTTTTTTACAGGCATGCCTTTCGGATTACACTTATTTCCATTTTTTTCTTATGATTATTAAAAAGTATTGATAGGGTTGAAGTCAATTTTTGTTTTTCGTTAAAAATATCTTAAATTATAATCATGCACGCTCTCACGAGCGTGGCATGATTGTGCGGTATGATTGAAATAAAATTGACGTCATATATTCAGTAGTGGGTGGATATTGGTAACGAGGCAAGGAAACTGGCCTTGTTTATAAGTGGAATTTTAAAACTTGATCCTGTCCATAAGGCAGTGTTCTTACACAGGCTGACATCACACACCAAATCGGTGATCCAGAATTAATAATTTCCTGCAAATACTATCAATAGAAGTAACCGAAAACTCGATGTGGGATACTTTTGATCATGTATATCGTCACGTGTATGCCTTTAGCGGGATTTCAAACATTTTGTCAAAATCAGTCAATAAGATTAAAAGGAACACGTGGGCCATAAAAACCATAGCAATCAACAAAGAAATAACATTTCCGACGTCATGAAGAAATTCACCGTGTAACGGTATTCCAGCCATTGTCTTCCACATAACCAAATAAAAACAGCAATATTAATATTTCCAGATTGCCGCGCGAATCGGAGCACCAACTTGAGCACAAGTATGATGTGGCCCACGGGAGCCGTGGCGACTGTAGCCGCATCTACCCTAAATGCGAAGACATCCATGGACTCCAACTCTATGAACAATAAAAAATAATAACGATTCCGGATTTTTATTTTCTCTTTGCGATTATTTTTTGTGGTGATGATACATATCTCTTTTTTTTTTTTACCTAAACTAGAAAGAAAAAAAATGGATGTTTGTTTGCATTGAATATGGTCCAAAAATACTGTGGGTAAACATATGCTATAATTTACGCGGAAGAAGTCGGAGAGAAATCACATCCAACCGGTCATTTTGGAAATCTTTGTAGCCTATGTCCAGCAGTGGACTTCTTGCGGCTGAAATAATGATGATAATGAAGACATTTTAAAATATTCTTAAATGATTCTTATTCAGAAAGTAGATCAAGCAATCAATTTATAGAATAAATAAATACGGAGAAATCACACAGTTCAAGCTAGCCCCAAAGTAAGTTCGAGACTTGTTTTATGGGATACTAACTCAACGATACTATATTATGAAAATGTTTACCGTTTAAATATTATATTTTTGTGTAAATGTATGTTTTTTTTCGAAAACAATAAAGCTTTTATCTATCTATCTATCTAAAAAGATTTTATGTTGAAGACATTATCACCTATTCTCGGACAATAATTCCCAAATTGTTACCTAACTCAAATATTATCCAATGACAATAGCCCACGCCCCAACGGCGTTTGAGAAAAATCCCATTCAACTGTTGTAAACAGGAAAAGTTGACGAAAATACATAAAGGGATTTTCCTCGAGCCTGTATAAGTAGATCTCCTCTAACAGGATCAGGAAATAATATACGAGTATCCTGATCTGATTTAGGAAACGCAAGCTAAACAAAGCTTATAAACGTCAGAGAGACCTCTCTAACCCGGCTGGACAGCGTGGAGAGTTTAAGCCAAATCTTTTGAGTGATCTGGCTAATACTTGGCTCTAGTAGTACAGATAAGGCCGTGTTTCTACAGTGGAGAACCTGATGATGATGATCCTGATCTGATTTAGCTTAGTTATACGCCTCGCTAAAATTATACCCTCTGAGGCGCAGTGGTTAATATGCAAACCTGAAACACGAGGGGTCCTGGGTTCGATCACCGGCCAGGTCATGATAGAAAGAACTTTTTAGATCGGCCTGGGTCTTGGATGTCTATCTATTAAGGCAAGTGTCTATTATAAAATTTTGTAAGTATATTTGAGTTAGTATCCCACGACTTAACTTACTGTGGGGCTAGCTCATTTTGTGTGATGTGACCCTATATATTTATTTATTAGTTAAATAAATGGCATATTCTACCTCTCGATCATATTTTGATCACGAAATGTTAAAGAAAAGCTTAAAATCAGAAAGAGATTATAGTTCCCATAGAAATTATGCCAATTGATCTGTGACTTTGTATGAGAGGTCTTAAATTTTTTGATTGCTTTTTTTAAACATTTTTATCTTGCAATTTTTTATTCCATTAGGGGTTTATTTTGAGATTAAAAGCCAAAATAAAACTTTTACTGGGTAGTAAACTGCCCTGGACAATATGGAAGTCACTCCATACACTTCACACAGCCGTGACAAATCAAGCTTCTCAACATATTGTGCAGGGTTGTCTAGACTATGCCTCACTTCTTGTACTATGGAGGACGTCATCTTCATCATCTCAGCTGCAAGAAGTCCACTGGGGCCTGAACAGGATTTATATAATGGTAGGGTTTTGCTATACTCACCATCATCTAATATTCTGATATCTATGCTGCCATAAACCAATGCTTGGTAAACTGGTGAGTGGGCGCAGTTTGTGTGGCTTATATGGGTTCCAACGCTGTTGCCATCGAACCCGTTGTTTAAGCGGCGGATGGGTGGAGTTTGAAAGTGTGGTGGAAAAGAGAAACGGTATAAAGGTAATTCAGATGCGACGTTTCTTGCTCAAATTAACTGGGAATAAGAAAGTGGCTCGTGAAGCCGGTTGTGCGCAGGCAGATGACGATGCACCCCTGACCTGGATGGAGGACTTAATTAATATTAATGATTGTATCGTAGAGGTTGGCAAAAGTTGTTCAACAAAAATATGCAATATACCCGTTTGGACCAGATTCCGTTCAGTTGTTTATATTGTCTTCTGTTCTAATATCTTCATTAGCATAACATCTAAAGGCTGCTAATACAAACGCCATTTGGGTATTTATAATTTTTAACGTTTTGCTACGGACTCAGTTAGAAAAAGTACCTCTTTAAATAAACAATCCTTACCTTTTTATAATACTGCAAATTACAGATCTGTGGATAGAGGCATAGATAAATACAATATTGTGAATGCCCAAATCACCTACATTTCCTCCCGAACCGTGTCAATAGTTGAGGAAAAATATTGCATCCGAAATCATCGCCTTCACAGACGAAGCGTTATATAAAAACAAAATAAGGAAAGGGCAAATATTTTTTCCATACACAAATCACGAGCTGAGTTAGCTTAGTTCTTATTTCTTGAAGATTAAGGTTGATTTTGGGGGTGTTTGTAGAGAAATTCCTTGGAGGTGTTAAACGCGAGTAAGCTAATGAGTGGAGGCGGCAGTGGGTCTAATTCTTTGATCAAACATCCCGGGTCACTGAACAGAGCAAGATTCTTATGATTCCTCGACTGCTATGGATAAACCTTGAGTTAACTTGGTGATTTAAATTAATGTTTAAACATGGATTAGATATTTTGCGACATGAATATTGTTGTTGGAAATTGACAAAGTTATGAAAAAGTTTTTAAATAAAAGATGAGAGCTATAACTTTGATGTACAATAAAAAAAAATACAGATTTTCTAAGTGTTAAGTGATAACTCTAGATAGCAAAGGAATCACGACCACCTTTACATTTTTATTAACAGAAAAATAAAAATCAATATAAATATAATTTCTCATTCTATTTCCTCTGCGTCGTGATCTTTATTTATGTAAATTGCCTAAAATTTACGAAAACATGATATTTATTAATTACTTTTTAATATTTAACTGGCTGCTTTTTCACTCAACGGATTGGCATAGCTATCCAACGGGGGAACGCAGCCAGCGTTCTTGCCACCATGCCACATGGGCAGGAACAATTCTAAATTTAGTGTTTTTGGCTCTTCCTTTTTATGTAGATATTTAAATACATAATTATATAGTTTAATAATTTTAATTAACTGTAATTTAAATAAATAAACATATATTTAAGAAATTGCGCAAATAAAAAAGTAAAGCTTTACGATATTTAAATATAATTAAATTTAAGTAAAGTATAAAAGAAAACCTATTTTACCTCCACGTAAATCCGTCGTTCGTCATCAACTCCTGCAAAAAGCAGTTACACTAGCATCTGTAATAATTAACAGCCAAAAACAGTCAAAGTCAAGTAGCAGCCCAGCCATTTTAAGAGCATTCCACATTAAGACTACCACTCTAAACAATATCAAACAAAGCATGCACCGCACGTGACACTGAGTGCGCAAAACGACACTTTAACCACAAATATAGTTAAGGTGTCGTTTTCAATAGTTGTCTGAAGTGTCAGTGAACGTGCTTCGGTAAAAACAATTTGGAATTTATACGAAAGAAAAGTTTAATATTATCAATTTCTGTCAAGAAAGTGTTTCAGAATCTTTCGAGCAAAGTGATAGGTAAAAACCTGTGACATTAAGTGCAAATGACGTCATATTAGCACCGGCTTTTGCAAACTCTTGGTTTAAGCTGAGATTTATGTTTCTTTATGCGTGAGGTTACATTTTTGAATCTACAAAAAAGCATCTGAAGCAGCTCAACGATTACCAGATATTGTCGGTAAATTTAAAAGCATTTGTTTGTAGTTATTTCTGTGTTATTATACGTGGGTCTAATCTTTGAAGCATAATTACAATATCTTATTTTTGTTTTTGATCTTGAATTGAAATGAAATATGGAATACTCATGTAATAAGGTGACAATGTAATGTCAAAAAACTAAGGGGCAGATGAAATCTCTTAGTTACAAAATAATAAAAAGTCAATTTCAAACTGAAACTTCAACCCCTAGTTGTATCCGGTTGATTCTCCAATCTGATGCTTTCTTTGATCGAAGGCAGTAATTGGTCGATGATAATGACGGTACATGACTCAAAGCTTTAGATTTACCCATGCCTCTCTCGTGAACATATGTAAAAATCTACAAATAAGACTTATTCGTTGGTAAAAATAAATAGAGCGATGGTATTGACGACGGCATCCTCTTTAATATGTGGTTTACTTAAAATGAATAAACATAGACAGCCATGTATATGCCCTGTCCTATCCTCTGTTTGAAAGTGATTGCAATTACGATGTTAAATTATTTGTTTGCTCTATAGATCTGAGTAACATCTCAAATTTCTGAACTAGTAACAGCCATAACGAATAAAGGAGTTCCAAAGGTCCTCGAAATATCGCAAGAGCTCAAAAAAGCAAACGTTTCTCGACAAGACATCTTCGGAATAACTGGTGCTAGGCAAGATGTTGGGAAAGTGCTTTATCATAATAATATTAATGGTGATAATTGAATGTCAATCCATTATGACCTCTGACTGCCCGAATGTGAGAAACTCCGTGCTGATGAGAAAGCGAAGACATCTGGTGTTTCCTAAAGGAAGTAATATGATTGTGAGTATACTATAAAGTCTATTTGATAACTTTAGACAACTGTGGTGTACATCATTTTGATAGTGACTTCAATATTCAGTGTGAGCAGAAGGTATAGGATAGGATAGTTTAGGAGATCCGTTTATGATATATTTCTATCTTTGGCAAAAAAACAAATATAGTGTACAACTACAAACTATTTGCAATACCAAATACTTAGTAAGTACATATTGCTAGTGTTATTGTAAGTAAGCCAGCTCCTTAATTATGTGAATGCATCCAATCATTTGGTAATAATATATTACAACAGTTGGAAACAGAAATAAAAGAAAAGCAATTGAGTACAAAGAATATTTATAAACTTTATATGGGATTTATTTTGCATTTACAATGCTATTTTACTTTATTTATTAAATAAAGAAAATAAGAAATGGTAAATTATGCTGACTGAATAATAATGGTGACGCAAGCCTTGATGCGTGTAAGAGGACTGTGGTCCCTGAATCAATACTCTTTTTTGTTTGTGCAAGCTCTCATTAAAATGGAATATTTAATTTATTGGCAGTTAATTATTCCTTTACAGCTGACGGCATCGCTGGTCAAAGCGTTCATGACTCACGCGCCCTCAGGGTGGAACCTCGCATTGGAAATTGACGTCATGTTTCCGCTCCCTGACGCTTACTTCACCCTCGCCCATAGTCGGAGGAAACTTCACCACAGCCAGAAGAGAGAACTGTGGGATCGTTTGCAGCAATCTATGAATCTGTAAGTAATCCTTTTCAACGAACACTAGATATTTTTTGATTAAGCGATAACTGTTCCACCCCCCTAAACCTTTACGAAATGACGAAATTTTGGTGTCATTCGATTTAGCACACCTTAATCTAGGGCTAACCTTTTTTTTATTGATTCGGTTTAGATTAATTTAAATAAATTAAAATGCACCGTGTATTTTTTTTTGTAAAAAATATGCATATTTACTTTGATGCTCATAACTTTTGTTGTAAGCAATATATCTTAAATATCAAACCGTACAGTCCTACGTCTCCAATTTATCAATAATGTGTAAAAAAAATATTGTAATTGGACTATGTTTAAGGGTTGGGAAGCGTTATCGCTTTTTGTATGAAAATTTACAAGTAATCTATCTTCTTAATACTAACGTGAGAGTAAAGAATTATTTAAATACACAATAACGGGTAACTCGTGTGGTTTCCGGCAGAGTAGAATTGGACCACTCCAAGACTTTTCGTGGATGTCGTAGATGCCGACTTAGAAAACACGAGCTTAAAAAGCTTAAAAACATCAAAGACATCTCTCCAACCGGTCTGGCTAGCGTCTAGGCTAAATCTAAGTAAGAGTAGATATTTTTTGATTAAAATTCACGTGAGATTTACACCCAGCTGACTCAGCTCAGCCCATCCACATGAACAACTTTTGATATAGCACCAATGCTGGGAACTCAAAAAAAATTGACACACCCATTCAAAAGTGTCCAGCTGATCGGACCAAATGTATGGAAAAGGTAAAAATAATATGTAATTTTTAGCATAGGTCCCATAACAAAAGTTGTTCATATTCGCCCTGAGGAAGACCTCCAGATGAGATCGAAACATGTCGGCCAATAGCTGACTATTTACATAAGTTACCCGTTGTTAAGAGGGTATACTAGCAGTGCGTTTTCCATACAAATGTATTTTTCTATTTTCTCGCTGAAAACTGCTTCTAGAGGCACAATTCTTTTTACATACAATCTATTACTAAAATAGGTATGTCGCTATGTTTTATTTTTTTCTAAAAACCTGTTTAAAAGAATAAAAATTGTACAAAAACAGTTTTTTTGGAAAAAATATAAAACATTCCTAGTCATTCCTATTTTAGTACTAGATTTTATGAAAAAAGAATTGTGGCTCTAGAATCAGTTTTCAGCGAGATAATAGAGAAATACATTTGTATGAAAACCATATTAAAAATACTGCTAGTATACGCTCTTAAGTATTTTAATAAGAGTGTTACATCTAACCATGGCGTATTCTTTGCCCAATTTAATATCTGTTCGTTTGAAAACGAGTAGGTATTTGATAAGTACATGCATTAAATAAATTCTTACTCTTAAGTACATCATTATTCTATGGCTAAGAAGAAAAAACTCCTAAAAAGGCTCCTACTTATACCCAATAATGTATTCCTTATATTTTAGCTACAACCTGAACGGGCAGGCGTGTATCCTGAAAAGTGTATGCGAGGCGAAGTTCTACCTCGCGCCTCCCGGGAAATCATTAGTCCATGACGTATTAAGAGCTATATTTACGTAAGTATTTCTTGTTTTAAGGTTCTGATGTTTTTTACACACCTTTAGATGAAATAAAACCTAATTTTCTCATTTGAATTGTTTTTACAAAGCTTTGTTAACTTTGTTCCATAATAAATCCAATCTTACTTTCCTTGATCCTAACTAATATTATAAATGCGAAAGTGAGTTTGTTCGTTTGTTTATTTGTTTGTTACGCTTTCACGCCGTATCTACTGAACCGATCATCATGAAATTTTGCATACACATAGGTTAGGGTACTAAGAAGGTCATAAGCTATAAATCACGCGGGTGAAGCCGCGAGTAAAAGCTAGTTATATTATAAATGGGAAAGAGGGTCTGATTGTTATGCTTCCAAGCATATACTACTACACTGGTCATCAAGAATATTTGCATATCAATTTTCTGAGGTACAGAGAAGGACATAGGCTACCTAGCAATAAAAAAAATAAATCGGTTAATAATTGTATAAATGAAAAATAATAATTTGTGTCTAATATTTCAAATAATAAATATTTAATTATTTAATATAATATTAAATGTATTGTGAAGTATTGATACCAAAAAAATTTGCATGCTATAAATGTAGCTGAATAAGTAGAGCAATTATATGTAACACCTGTACTATTTACCTTATTCATGAGCAAATAAACATTCATTCATTCATTCAAAGCTATTTTTGAGGGAATAGCGATCGACAAATTACGTATGTTTGGCCGCGGGTGTGAAAGATAGAGAACTGTATTAATTTTATATCAGTATTTTAAGAAGGTACCTACTTACTTACTATTTCTTAGCTAGTTTTTGTTGTAATATCTTACTTAAACTTGGTTATTTGCCGAAGCATGTAACTTAAGCTCGCTTAATCTATTTTCTAAAAGCTTATATTGGAAAAACCCAACATATCTGAAAAAACTGGCCAAGCGTGAGCGAGTTAGACTCGTTTAACAAAAAAGCTTTTTTAAAAAACATTTTTTTTTTTCTGTGCCATATGACTCGATATACATTTTGATATCTGCTGAAAGTTACTTGACTTCACTACGAGTCAATAATGGATTTCAGCTGATTGCGAGAAACTCAAATATTCGCACATACCAATATTACAATAACACAGACGTAATTAAGATCCACAAAAAGCAATTAAATCTCTAACTAAACATTCTTAACGCTCGTTCTTTGTGCTCAGCACTAAACTAACCAGAAATCCCACAGCGCAGTACTCTCTCCAAACGACTGACGATTTCAGATAATGGCCACTTTATACGCAAAGCGGTCCCTGCGGTTACAAAAACTATTACTTCTCAAGATTCTATACCACCATCCTTACTGAAATGCCACTACGACATACTGCAAACATACATAGTATCACGTCTTTATCCCTTACGGGATATACAGAGCCTAAGATCTAATGGCCTTATGACCGAAGGGCTACTTTTAGCATGTTGTTGAGCCTAAAAATGGAATGTTTTTGCAATTCTTCTTTTCGTAACATTGCGTTTCTTCTTTTCGTATCAACTGAGACGCACGACTTCGTACCATCGAGGGACCCGTCTTTTATATATCATAATGTTGTGTCTCTCTTTACTTTTAATCAAAACGAAGTATTAAGAACTTCTAAATACTCACTATTTCCCGACTTTGCCGACTATTTACAGAGTTACCCGTATTTTACATATTAATACTGTTAGTGTCTCACTTTACTTTTAATCGAAACGAAATACTAAAAACTTCTAAACACCATTATTTCCAAATATTTGCAGTTCTTAGCCCTAAATCATCAAAAATCCCACAGCGCAGTACTCTTTCCAAACGACTGACGATTTCAGATAATGGCCACTTTAAACGCAAAGCGGTCTTTGCGGTTGCAAAAATTAATACTACTTAATATTTTATACCACCACTCTTATTGTGAATGTCAGTACGACATATTGCGTTTCTTTTTTTCGTTATAATTTTGATATTAGTTCTCCATTTACTTAAATTAACCTTATAATAAAAACGATCCATACGATTTGCTAAAACCGAACGACCGTAAAACGCGAACGAAACGTGTAGATAATACCGTTCATTCATCTGTGAAATTACCGTGTGGTTTTCGGCAGAGTAAAATAGGACCACTCCAAGTCTTCCGTGGATGTCGGATAGGGCGACATAGCTTATAAACATCAAAGAGAGCTCTCCAACCTGTCTGACCAGCGTGGAGAGTGATAGCGAAATCCTCTGACTGCTCTATTTATTAAAAATCCTGTCAATATATATAGTCAATAGTCAAAAGTTTTATTCATCCTAAGATATTTTAAATATCATCTGGTGAACGTCAATTTACATTTACAATTGGTTTACAATGTTATGTTATTGTTGACGTCAATAATTTACTTAAAGCTAAGTAAATATATGTTTAAAAAATTCTAAATACTCACTATTTCCGAATATTTGCAGTTCTCGGCTACCCAAACGACTTTGGATTTCAGATAATGGCCACTTAATACGGAGAGCGGTTCAATGGGTGCAAAAACTACTATTTCTCAAGACGTTTTTCGTTCACTATAAGCTGCAATGAGTAGGTACCTCCCCTGCCGTGCAATGCATTACAGCAACACCTACCGCTATGAACGATTATTTATTTTGGGAAATGTTTCATGGCTTTACTCTTTAGCGCACCTGGAGGGATAAAAATTGCGCCTCTTGCTCCTTCATCAGATTAGTTTAAAAATGATAATATACTTAATGATCAAAGTATATCGTCATTTTAGCAATAGGTTATATAGAGACAGTCCGCCGAATATTATCATTAACCAAATTTTTATCTTTATACTTCATCATCAGGACTTTTTTTTGTCTCCACTGCAGGAGCATGAACCTCTCTTTACTACCAGAACCATTATTAAATACAATATCGGGAATTAACGCGAATCATACCGTTTTTCTCCAGACGTTTTTCGGCCGGGTTACACCGACCGTGGTCACTGGATGACTGTTGCAGCGGTGTTAGTGCACAACTTATGTTTTGTGAACGGTCGGTTAAGGCATCGATTGCCATTAACATACGTAACAAGGACACTGTTAGTGTGGTGTGTGACGGTAGTTGGAAAACTAGGAATATGCCGGTGGATGAAGATGTCATCGCGCCGACGGGGCACTAACACCGCTGCAACAGTCATCCAGTGACCACGGTCGGTATAACCCGGCCGAAACGTCTGGAGAAAAATGGTATGTTTCGCGTTAATTCCCGATATTGCATTTAATAATCATGCAACGCGAAAGTTTAAAAGTAGTTATACCAGAACCATTTATTAGCCTGAGCAGTCAGAGGTTTTGGCCTACACTCTTCACGCTGGCCAGACGGGTTAGAGAGGTTTCTTTGATGTTTTTGAGCTTTGTTTAGCTTGTGCCTTCTACGACATCGACATCTCTGCCGGGAACCAAGCGGCGGTTTCAGTCTACTAATATAGTATCTTTATACTTACTCAAAATATACTCTGTGTAAATCTGAACTCTTCTTCAACGTACCTAATACTGGTCATGCTGAAAAACTTTTCCTAAGGAACGTAGGACAAAATATAAAAAAAGAAACTTAATTAAAAAGAACCCATCACAATATTTTTCAAAATTAAAATAGATGCATACATTATTTTAAAAATAACAGCGAAATAATTTCCCTAATATCCGAGCCTTCCCCAGCAATCATGTTAATTTTCCGTAACCTCCCCGATTTTTTAATAAATGTATTCACATAGCTTTATTTCAATTACTTAGTAGATTTCGCCCCGGAGACGAGTTCCTGGTTTCAAAGTAACGAAACGAGGTCATTGTGCTGGTGTAACTTCCCATAATTTCGGGAAAATTAATATTTTCCCTGACAAATTGGATCAAATGTAATTTTGATGGTATGATATTTATATTTCCGGCAATTTTGTTTGGACTTTTAAACTTCTGTACGGTGACAATAAATTGCAGGGTGTGATAATAATAATCTTTATGTTGTTTGTTTTGTTTTTCATGTGTGCCAGTGGCCAACACAGGTGTCAGATTTTTCTCTCTGATCTGACATAGCTTGACGATGACCATCAATACTGACAGTCGATACCATCGGCTTTACCTGCCTTCCGAAGCACGGTGGAGCTCGAGATATTTTTATGCCACTTGCGGTCACCCATCCAAATGGGGACTGTATCCGGGGTTGCTTAACATGCGGAAGCGCTAATAACGCTTACACCCACTAGGCCATCGGTTTACTCAATCTGTGAATGTACAAAAGCGACGGAGACAGAAAGGCCTTTTCGCCTTTGTCATAATTTTCGGCTAGTGTAAATCTTGTAGTTTTCAAAATAAATTTAAAATTATATCTTCGTTAGCTTTTAACTAATTTATTAATGGGGGCAGCATTGGGCTCCAAAAATTCCAGCTTCCCTTGAAGCCAGCCTTGAAAGAAGCTGTTACAAATGTCTAAATCTCTTTCAATATTTTTATTAAAAAAATTAAATAACAATTTCAAAGTCAGGTTTTGACAAGTAAGTATGTATTATAAAAATATTCATTGTTTAAAAGGATACTTTTGGTTTGTATACCTTTTCAAAATTGATGCTCTATTTTGCTAGTTTTTATTTGTTATAAATTAAATCATAAGCTTAGTTTCCGGAAATGGACGCAAACAACTGCAACACAGTTTAATACTATCGCGGTTGTTTACGATCCAAATAGTTGATGTATAACATGTTATTTTGTTGCAAAATAAACTCTTTAAACTCTTTAAATAAACTCTTTAATACTTCGATGCGATATCGACAGAAAGATATGAAATATATTTTCTCTATCAAATCATAAGAACTTTCGTATACGGAGCTCGCTCGGTAACCATTATGTGCAGAAGGGATATAATGCACATAAATATCATCCCTGGTTTACGGTCAGACAATACCTCCGATTTGGTCGTAATAAAATGTGACAGCTGAGGTTTTGGCGTCTTCTTCTTCTTTTTTTTCGTGTCGATGGCTTAAGGCAATTAGATTTTGTCCCTCCAGTATGTAGCAACTCTAATTCCACTTTCTGAGGCGGTAAAAAGATCTTCCTTCGTGCAGCTAGTCTGACTAGAGGGGCACGAAAGGAGGTGTGACATTGTCTGGTCGTCATGACCACACTGGCATCGCACCTCCGCCTGGTCAATATAGCCCCACCGGGCCAAATTATGCCTGCATCGGCCCACCTCAGTCCGGAGGCGATTAAGGCTCCTCCATATGGACCACGGGAGGTACTTTATTTTAGTGGGTCATGACCACATATTCATCATGTATCGACCAGGTGAACGGAAGACATGACCGAGGTCGCAGGGAGGCGCTGGATGAAGACCATTTTCAACCGATCGTATTGAAAATCCATGGGAGTCTATGTCCAGCCGTAGACTTCTTGTGGCTGAGATAATGATATCAGATGTGCTTCATCATCAGTCTCTGTTAGTCTCAACTGCAGGAATATTACCCTCTCTGTACTACCGGAGCCATATTTTAGATAGAGCAGTCAGAGCTTCACGCTGGGCAGACTGGTTGGAGAGCTCTTTGTTACGCTTGTGTTTCCAAAGTTACTTTCTAAGACATCCACAGAGGGACTTGAACTGGTCCTATACTACTCTGCCGGGAACCACACGGTTGACAACTACTTTAAGGTGTCAATTATTACCCGTTAGTCTGTGGTATCGTTGCCACTAATTAGGTGTACGGATTTTCCGACTAAAAAGTCAAATTCTCCGACTTGTTTCTGATAAAATAACATACCTAAATAATTTTACTGTGTCCTTTTAGTTTACATAATATAATCAATTGATATAATTCGGTAGTTGCCTAATGTTAAGATTAAATAAAATTCGTTTCTAATTATACTAATTTCTATCTAAAAACACCATTTAGAACACTTTTTATTTGATATCGATTCGTTAAGTGATGTTAAAGCTTCTTTAAATTTGGGTGAATAGGACCATTTTTAAAAGTATGAAAATCTTTCGTTACAATTATGCTGTATTGTAGTCCGCTAGATTTATAGCAACTTTTATTATAAAACCATTACCACAAACGAAAAATTTCGTATAGCTACCAAACAAAGTTCTCACACTACCCATACAAAATACAAAGTTGTGACGTCACAAATATGTAGGCAAATCTGCAGCTCGTTTTCACGTCTAAAAACATGAGTCTTTAAAACTTTTATATCTGAAAGAGTTTTTTGCTTAGAAATGTATTACTGTCACTATTGTGTTTATTTTTGGCAGTTCTTTTCATAGCAACACGAAAAAAATTTTAGGCAACATGCCAATTGAACAGTTAGTTATGCAAACATTATTTATTAATTATACAATATTATTGACACCTAATCGGAATTAATATGGAACAATCCATTTAATATTTGCTCGCTATTCAGGCCAATAAATGGAAATCAATAATAATTAAATCTTTGACTATGATTAAACCAACTTCATTGCCATAATTATACATATCAAATTCTAATCCAGACTTTGAATACGATATTTCTTAATTGAAATTAGCTTTCGTCTGCGGCTCTGCTCGCGTTAAGGTTGACTTAAAAGTGGGTACTTTTTGATGGTCTGATGGGATAGGGTTATCCCATCTATCTTCGTAGCCTCGACAACGTTTATGCACAATTTCAACGTGATCGATTCTGTGAACTCACTTTTGTATTATTACTCAATGTGATATGTGGGAATAATTACTTCAACTTCTACTTCGTTAGGAGGCCATACACTTAAATTGGATGGTCATAAAAAAAAACTTTTTCGATAAAATGTCCTTTCGATAATAGACAACTTCTGAACATTAGGTATAAAAGCCAGAAAAGACGGCATATAGTATAGCTCAGTTCGGCCCTTCAGGCTATGCATGCAAATCGCGACCTATCAGACATATGACAGTTTGCTGACTTTCCAAGACTTGCGCACACAGGCAACGTCCAAAGCCGAAGTCTATCTCTTCTGGGGGCCCTTTGGTGAAGTTCGCCTAACAGGTTGAAGGCACTCTGTTCTCACCTGAAAAGTCCGGTGAAGTAGCGAAAGCCCACTTGGAGCTATGTAGCTACATAGTCCTTTTTAAAAAAATCTAGTAAACTAGCATATGGCCTCGGTTTCGTCCGTAGCCGTGAATGTAAATCCGCAGTACTAACATTTTCCACGATCAAAATTTCATATAAATCGGTTCAGTGGTTCAAGCGTGAAGAGATAACAAACAGATGATTTAATATGGGTAATGTGGATAGAACTTTTTTTGTTGATAAAATTATGTTCTCAAATATGACAATCAATAAGTTTTCAAATAAACCTATATTGGATAAACCATAGATTAAAAAAAATCTGATAAACGGTTGAAATCTTGAATGGTTTTTAAGGTAACTAAATGGGACTACTATTCACGAGATTTCACTATCCGTCCATTCATCTGTTTATCAATAGGCTGCCTCTCATGAACCGTCATAGCTAAACAGTTAAAATTTTCACAGATGATGTATTTCTGTTGCCGCTATAATAACAAATACTAAAAACAGAATAAAATTAATATTTCAGGGTGACTGCGCTACAACAAACGTATTTTTTTTGCACGATAGTTCATTTATTCTTCGTGTGTGTAAGTGGCCAACACTGGTGTCAGATTTTTTAAGCTGCCTGAAGGCATCTGACAGAGCTTAACGACTGCCATCAATGATGACAGCCGGGACCAACAGCTTAACATGCCTGCCAAAGCACGGAGGAGCTCAAGATATTTTTTATGCCACTTGCGGTCACCCATACAAGTGGGGACTGCGCCTGCGGTTGCTTAACATACGAAAGCGCTAATAATGCTCATGCGCACTAAGCCATCGGGCTCCTCGATAGTCCAATATTGTATAGATAATGGTACGGAACCCTTCGTGCGTGATTCAGTCTCGCACTTGGCCGATGTTTTTTTGTCTTGTATTAATCTTATTATTTCTTTCCAGGGCTCCAGTAATGGAAGAGGCATTCAGAGAAGAAATTCGGGGATCCTACGATGAGTTGCTAGACCCGGAGGTTTGCGAGAAGTTTGCGGATTGCCCTTTGTCACTTGTCAACTTTATTTTGATGTATAATATAAAAAGTGTGTAAGAGCACTATGAATAAAGTGAATGAATAATTGAATAAAGTGTGCGCGTTTAAATTGTTGTTAATCACAAAAAGACACATTTTTTTCAAGATGTGGGGGCTTGATCATCATAAAATATACCTAGTTACATTAATATTAAACAAATAATTTAAACAGGAAAGATAATAAAGACATACTATGTTCATAAGAATATTTTTTTAGTTACTAAAGTAAACCACACTTACTCGTAAAAACTTTGAATTTTATGTTAGCAATGAAAGGGGCCCAACTTTGTTACCACACACATTGAACCACACGGCTAACATTATGTTAGTCGTGTGGTTCCCGGCAGAGTAGAATAGGCCCACTCCCAGACTTCCCACGGATGTCGTAGAAGGCGACTAAGAAAACAAGCTAAACAAAGCTTATGAATATCAAAGAGACCTCTCCAACCCGTCTGGCCAACGTGGAGAGTGTAGGCCAAATAAGGCTCTGCCTGCTCTGGTAGTATAGAGAGGGTCGTGCTTCTGCAGTGGAGACGGAAAGGACCTGATGATGATGATGATAAATGTAAAGGACCAAGATTAATAAAAGTACTAACCAGAGAGCATATATCACTACGTAACGTACTATTAATATATAAGTTCCCGGCAGAGTAGAATTAGACCTCTCCAAGTCTAGGGAAAGTCTAGGGAGGGGGGGAGGGGAGGGTAAGACTAGGGAAACACAGGCTAAACAAAGCTTATCAACACAAGAGAGACCTCTCCAACTCGTCTTGCCAGCGTGGAGAGTGTAGGTGAAATCCTCTGGCTGCTCTGGCTAATCTGTGCCTCTGGTACAGAAAGGATCGTGCTCCTGCAGTGGAGACTAAAAAAGACCTGATGATGATGACGTATTAATAACGTACAGAACGAAACAAACCTGCAAACGGCGTCTCTGCCCCTATCACCTTTCTCCGCGGAGTTTTCAAGGTTTTGAAAAAGAGGGTAAGCTTAACATGCGTGAGTGCTTAAAATTCTCCCACCCACCATCAAAATTAAAAGCAATTAATTTTTTGTTTCCTGTGCCTTTCAGTTAAAATAAATCTAATCCAAGGACAAGGATTTGATATTTTGTAACAGAACGAGGTTGATTAGTTTCAAAGTCGATTTGGATAAAGCTTACCAAAATCCTCGATTTACAAAAGTCAAATTCACGATGATGACTGACTTTCTTCGAGACACACGGATTCTGTAACAGAAGCCGTGTTGCTCGAAGCTAATAGATCGATAGGCTTGTACGACTATATAATGTAATAATTTGCAAGCAATGCTCTAATTCCAATTTCAAATATTCATTGTGATATCACATTTATACATGGTGATGTGTAGTTATTTCGTTTATTCAGTACTAGCTGTTACCCGCGGCTTCGCCTATGTCTTTTTCAGTACAGTAAGTTTGTTTGTAACGTGTGAAAGCGTTACAAACAAACAAACTCACTTTCGTATATATAATATTAGTTGGAATTAAAGTGACTAGCCAACTAAGATATTCGTTCGTGAATATTGTTCTAAGATTATCCGTTCCCAAACTCTATAAAATCTAATTTTGATGACACGCCAGCCTGTAACACAAGAGTGCCCGGATTCGATTCTCGGCCAGGTCATGATGGAAAACGATGTCTTTCAGATTAGCCTGGGTCTTGGATGTTTATCTATATAAATATCGAATGTGAAATATAGTATCAAGTAGTCTTACGACAAGCCTACGACTCAAGCTCACAACTTACTGTAGGGCTAGCTCAATTTGTGTTATTTGTCCCTATACATTTATTTATTTATCGGGAACGTATGATACATTTTACTTCATGATTGCTTAGCACTGCTATAAGTATTGTAAAGAGTATGAATTTTCAAAGAATATTGAGCAGATTGCAATGCTATTTTCATAATTGAAAACTTTATTAAAGTTCACGTGAGCGTCAGATTTCTTAAGGCCGCACACTAGGCACAGTAGTGACGCCAATCATTTTATTCCTAATACTTTACAAATAGAAAGAAATTCAAGAATGTAAATCATATAAGCACTAGTAAATAACCTGAAGTATTTTTGGAATCATGTTTAATATTATCAGAATCAGTGAGAATTATGATAGAATCAGATTACCGCCAAAAACGGCCGTTTTTGGCGGTAATCACGTTTTCTCTCACTCAATGACTGATTCTCATGATATTAAAACATGTTTCCAAAAATACTTCAAGTTATTTACTAGTGCTTATATGATTTACATTCTTGAATTTCCTTCTATTTGTAAAGTATTAAGAATAAAATGATTGGCGTCGCTACTGTGCCTAGGGTGCCTCCTTAACACTATACCAATAAAAAACCTGGATGTATTATGGTCGTGTTTTTGGCTTCTGCCATTCTGCTGCGGCCTGGCGGAGGAGGCTGCCGCGAATTTCGGCGTTCTTTACGCAGTCTTTTCGCAAAACTGCGCAAATCCAGCGCAGCATATTCATCCCCGTGCCTGACAAGTCCCACTAGTACACAAGTATAGGCCACGCTTTACTCCCATATAAAAAGAAATCATTACTTTCCTTACGAATCCTTGCTTATTGATGTTCGTCACGCAATAAATGGATTGTAATGAAACTTTACAATAATATGTGTTATTCAATAACAACAAGTTAATAATTTAAAAAACAAAAAACCCGCCTGCATGGATAACTACAATTATTTTATATTTCACCTACCTAAGAACACTCGGGCTATTAAGACAAATCTAACGATACCTCAAATGTGAAAATCCATTCAACGGTTCTAGAGATACAAGGTAATAAAGAATATTACATACATACAAGATACGCGCTAAACACATAACCCTCCTGGCAGTCGGGTAAAAAGCATATTTATCGAATAACACATATGTTACTTTTTATCAGATAAAATAACGATCGACATAATGCGAGAGGAAAGCTAGTAAGATTCCATTTAAAGAGTCCAGAGAGTCCATTTAAAGAGAATGTCTTGTTTCTATCTATCTATTCCTATGTGCTTCCGAAAGCAGTAAAGTCATTACGGTGGCTTTGCTCATCATCACATGTTAGATCTCAGTTACACTTTTCAAAATATTTTTCTTTCTTTTACAGTCTCTTGTATGTATGGTGGTCTATGTATGTGGCAATTCTGACATAACTCTCGGATTCGAAGTATACGTATGTCTTTCTGAGTACAACTAGTAGGCATGAAGGGCGTGCAAAATGCAGCCGTTGTGTCCACATTGATACTGTTTTCCGTCTCTTGAGCATAAATACCTACTGGTAACCAGTTTTATACAGAGACACTGCTAAGAAGTTGTTTTGTAACTGGGATTTCTAAGTATTCTGTCCATAAAAATATAAAAAATTTAAAGTGCTCGTTTCGTGTGTCACTACTTAGTACTTTGCTGCAGATAAGCTTGGAACCACAATTCATTCATATAACAATACAACTAAGTACTCGAAATGGTTGCATCCTGTCGTGCCGTCCAATTTCGTGTCCGTTTAATCTCTATCCAATTCATTACAATAATAAAAATATATCTTTCTACTTATTACCATTTAGATAAGTTCATCACCCTACAGGCGTAAATGACGTACAAGATGCGTGCCAGGTACCAACAATCACTGTCAGTACTCGTGATAAATTGGATTATCCGACAAGTATGAAGCTGGGTAGTGCGTGGTTTTTGCTGTTCTTCGTAGCTTCTGAAATAAATACTGGAGAAAATATGAATAGCAGTTTCTGCCCTAACAGTAAAACATCCCTGAGTAATATAAGAAAAAGAAGGCATTTAGCATTTCCTGATGGAAGCTTCGCATCGGTGAGTGCATTTTCTATTTAATATTTAGGTTTATTAGTACTGCATAGGCTAGACATAAAATATACGGATGAGTAAAACTTAATAATCCCATCCTAACTAATATTATAAATGCGAAAATAAGTTTTTTTGTTTGTTACACTTTCACGCCGTATCTACTGAAGCAATCATCGTGAAATTTTGCATACCCATAGGTTAGGGTACTGATAATGACATATTTGATACTGATCTTCTAATTAAATTAAAGTAACGTAAGCAGTTTCGTTAGCAAAAGATGAAAGATGATGAATAAGAAATTGATATTTTCAATGATTTTAGATAACGATATCAGGCGCCAAGGCGTTCTTGACACATGTTCCTTCTGGATGGCAAATGACGACCGATCTAGACGTCCTGTACCCTCTCCCCGACCACAAGTTTGTTACAGCCCACTCCAGGAGAAAACTACACCATCGCCAAAAGAGGCATCTTTGGGAGACGCTGCAAACTGCGATAGATTTGTAAGTTTTTACTTTTAGAGAAGATATGAATGCCTTAACGTCAACTAAGTTGAGAGTTCTTAGCACAAGTTCTGTACCCTCGAGTTCTTAGCACAAGTTCTCCGGTCGGTGGGTGTCCTTCTCTCAGATCTCAAGTTTTTTACAGCCTATTTCAGGAAGAAACTAAACCATCGGCAAAAGAGGTATCTCTTGGAGACGCTGCAAACTGCGATAGATTTGTAAGTTTTTAGTTTTAGAGAAGATATGAATACCTCAACGTCAACCAAGTTGAGAGTTTTTGGCACAAGTTCTGTACCCTCTCTCAGATCTCAAGTTTTTTACAGCTTATTTCAGGAAGAAACTAAACCATCGGCAAAAGAGGTATCTCTTGGAGACGCTGCAAACTGCGATAGATTTGTAAGATTTTACTTTTAGAGAAGATATGAATACCTCAACGTCAACCAAGTTGAGAGTTCTTGGCACAAGTTCTGTACCCTCTTTTAGATCTCAAGTTTTTTACAGCCTATTTCAGGAAAAAACTAAACCATCGGCAAAAGAGGTATCTCTTGGAGACGCTGCAAACTGCGATAGATTTGTAAGTTTTTACTTTTAAAGAAGATATGAATACCTCAACGTCAACCAAGTTGAGAGTTCTTGGCACAAGTTCTGTACCGCCTCCCAAATCACAAGTTTGTAACAACCCATTTTAAAAGGTCACTGCATCATCGAAAAAAAAATCGGAAAAGCCATGACCCTAAAATTACTAGTTAACTTTTATTTCAGACATGTAATTAGCGGAATTAAAGCCGGGAGCTTATCACTAAACCAACAGGCAATACTCAAAGTGACACTAATTTATAATTTACAATAGTTTTTGAGAATAATAATAGCGTAAAGTCAAATGAATGTCTGAACTAAAATGTCGGAAAGGCCATTGACCCAAAAATAGTTAGAGTAAAATAAATGAAACGTAATTAAATCTTGCTAATTAAATGTTTTTGCGACAAAGGTTTGTTTCTTTTAATCTTAAGTTTGGTGTTTAGATTGTACTGGTCCATTTCCTGGGTTGGAAAATTAAATGAAATAAAATTTTATTAAAATTTTGATATCATGTGTCGCTTTAACGTAATTTCTTTAAACATTTGCATATTGTAATAGCGTTTAGGAAAGACGACTGCTGAGAAGAATAATCTGAAAAAAACTCAGTCCAATTTTGGTTGCCGGAATCTGGTTATGCTTTTATATATTTACAACAATTCGTACAATTTATATATATATATATATATATATATATATATATATATATATATAATGAACTTTTTGCGGTAAATGTTGATCCAGTGAGAAGTTAGAACAATTGTTGATCCACCTATTTTACGTGTTTACTCAGATCCGCGTCGCGCAAACTGATATACTCTGATCCGTTCTAGATGCGCGTGTGACGTCGGTGGATCTGCACTTGCAGGTTTTCAACATACTCGTCGGTGATTTCACCAGTATATGTTGATCCATTAACGGTTTAAAAAATCATACTGGATATGACTTTTTAGATCCAGAGTATATTCAAATTATATGCGACATTTACTTAGACAATGTGGATCCGGAGCCAAAATTGACCAATAGGTACTCGAGCACAAAACGGCAACGTCGCGTTCTGCGTGCGATAGTTCACTTGTTCACATTCGCATCGCATCTAAAAATCTACTATAGTACATCGGAAGTAAATAACTTTTAGTATTTTTGGAATTACTTTTCATTATTTTGTATTTGATAATTTAAGAGAACTACACATTACCAGCAGGTCTCTTAATTTGAATTGATGAAAAGTTATATTAAAAATACTACAAGTAATGTACTACTGAAGTACTCTCGTAGACTTCTTTCAATTTGATCAAATGACGGAGATGAAGAATTTAAGAGTGTAAAGAAAGAGATAGGCAACTGTGAAGACATCATTAGAGCCTTTGCGCAAGAGGCAAGCTGACAAGTAAAACTGTCAGCAAGAGACGCTGCAGTAAGTAAGTAATGGAAATGAGTACTTATATTTATTACAAACTAGACGATGGGGAACACCAGACGTTCACCATACAAACAAAAAGCTTTGATGTCTAACAATCAAATAATTTAAGATATTTTTAACAAAAAAACAAAAACCGACTTCAACCCTATAAATTTTTTTAATAGGCATAAGAAAAAAATAGAAATAAGTGTAATCCGCACGGCATACCTGTAAATTTTTTTTTATTTACGTTTATGTAATTTTATTTTCTACATTTTAGTCATTTGTATAGGCACTGTATTGCTCTGGTCAAAACAAATTCAATAAGCCCAAACACGATAGGGTTATGTTGTGTAGTTCAGGAGATGTTATGGCCACCTTCAAGAAGCATCATCAGACCCTCGACACTAATAGTTAGGGAGGCGAATAGGGGAATGTGTGTAAATAGTGGCAGTTTAAGATATGAGAGATACCTTAGACCTAATAGAACAGCCTTGTAAAGTATTTAGCTCTATATGTAGTGACGCGCGCCTAGGATAGATGATCAGATTAGTAAAAAAAAAAATGGATAGTCTGAAATACTCGAGCGCGTCAGATTAAGATATCGGGGGTTGATTTTAGTGTTTAAAGACTAAATTTAACTAATCTGACGATAAGTCCTTGACGCCGCCGAGTTATAGGGTCGCGAACTTGTAAAAAAAAACGTTAATCCGGCATTCTCGAGCGCGATTTTTTATTTTTTATTTTGAAGAATATAATCTAAAACTTACTAAAAATACAAAATCTGCCGGTTTCCGCATGACCGGAAGTGTGGAGGAGCCATTTCGTCTTCCTAAGAACGCGTTGCGGCATATAAGTCGCGAACGATAGATTTTACAAAAAAAAGTTTAAATAAACAAAAAAGGTAATTTTATTTTACACAAAAAAGGTCTCTTTACATTTTTGTAAGAAAAAAGAAATGAAAGTTCCAGTGAAGAAGAAGAAGAAGATGAATTGTATTGAGCAAAAATGTAAAGATCATACATAACAATACAATTATCATCCAATTTTTATATCATTTCATTTTTTTATACAATAAATAATACACTTCGTACTACATTTCATCTACATTTACGTTGGTTGTATGTATCGTTTTATTGTCTTTCTTAAATTCCCCGTTTTATCAAGGAGAAAGATAGGAAAAAAAAAGAAACCAAAAAACCTTTTTCGGTCAGATTAAGAGAACCCACCAACATTTTTGTCAGATTAAAAAAATATGCTTTCAGGATACCGAGATAAACCTCCCCTATGAAAATCTGACACGCTCGAGTATTTAAAAAAAACTTTCTTTTTTGCATTTTCAAAAATTCATCGTAACTTATCGTCACGCCGAAATCGTCAGTTTTTTTAAAGGGAGCTTTCTTGGGGCCTACTTAACGCCCCTTCCGAAAATCTGACGCGCTCGAGTAATTTTTTTTTTTTGCATTTTTGACTACTTTATATGCCTACCCCCACCACGCAAACCGGCAGATTAGTATACCGTTGTTATCAGAGGCACTTGGGGCATACGTAGTATGAATATCTGACGCGCTCGAGAATGCCCAAGTAACTGTTTTTTTTAACATTTTTGAAAAACCGTAACCGCCAAACCCACCGCTAAAATGGTTTTTGCCATACGAGCTTTTCTTTTCGAAATTATTTTATCTTTCGATTTTGATAGGTCTCGACAGCGCCGTTGAATTACGCCATTTAGCTACCTCGCCTCCCTAACTATAATAAAAATTAATGCTCTTGTCAAGACAAATCCAACGAGCCCAAACTCGTCTAACGAGCCTAAAGACGATGGATTAAATGTTGTGTAGTTTGGGATAGTTTAAGATACAAAACGGCAACGTCGCGGCTGCTTTCAACCAATCAGATCGCTTCCTGTGCTCTGATTGGTTCATTTAAATCGGATCAACATTATCCGTAACTATCGCAAGGTGGATTTGTATATCGGATCAACTTCAGCGAACGCTAGGTAAGAAGTCCGATAGTGCAGATGTTGATCCGGTCGGAGCCACATTTGTTACCAGAGATGCATATTGGATCAACAAAAGGCGCCGGATCAACATGCGTTTTCGGATCAACAAAGTGCTCGCGTGAAGTCGCATCTGATCAACATTTACCGTAAAGGGATATCTATATATATATATATATATATATATATATATATATATATATGTAACTATATATATATATATAAAGATATATATATAAATATATATCTTTATGTATATTCATTAAGAATAATATTATTACTCTGTAGCGGGAGCGAGATGGTATGCTCGACCGCCACAAAGGGAAGATCTTCCCGCAGGTGTGCGTTGATGGGCATATACGGCTCCGACTTAGTTCTGTCGGAGGGATAATTTATGTGCTAGATTTAAAAAAAAAAACATTGTTTGCGCGTTTCAGGATCATTCAGCGCCATCTTGATAGAATTCTTGTAGTTATTTGTCGTGTCGCCATATTCACCTCAATTCATTAATACAATAGTATGCCTTTAAGTTTAGCTTTTAAGTAATTGATACTTTATAGCAGTTTCAAACTTAACTAATGATAGAGCTAATGAATGATGTTTTTTTAAAGTAATGTAAACCTACTTGATATTATAATATATATATACCTAATATCGTGCTCCTGCAGTGGAGTAACAAGGACATGACAAACCTTCTTGCTGTTTCAGACACAATTTCAACGGGCGCGCTTGCATTCTGAAAAGCATCTGTGAAGCGAAGCTGCTTCTCGCTCCAGCGGGGAAGTCGTTGGTGCATGATATGCTACGAGCCGTGTTTACGTAAGTAAATACCTTTAGACGAAGGTAAATACCAAGCGAGATATTTTTATAATATCTATTTTTACAGCAGATTCAGTAACTGAAACTGAACTACTTTCCATAAAAACATTTTGGGAAAAAAATACGCCTTTACGTACAAATTAGCTGGTCGGATCGGACTTAGTAGGGCGAATTTTTTGGTCAACTTCACTAAAGGTTTTTGTGGGAGTAATTTCAGTATCAGGTACGAAAATTCTGTAAAATTTTGAATACTGTTTACAAAATAATTTAGTAAACAATCTTTTAACTAATGCTTATTGACAGCTTGATGATCATTGATCTTCTTATAAGCAGCTGTACTTTCTGATCATTTTTTCACTTGATTTACAATGATTTTTCAAATGTCTTAATCCTAGATCAATGGGAAGTATTATAATTTTTTTAATAAAGTTAAATATAAATGTAAAATTAGAACGCATTATGCTTTAGGTTTCCGTAAGGATCATAAAAGCATTTCAAAATAAAGGGTGCGAATCTGAAAAATCTATCGATAGGCAATGTTGCTTGCAACTCATCACAATTATTTGCAATCATCGAAGGCACACGTTTATAATTTACTATGCTAGTAGTAGGCTAGTTAATTTTTTTTGATTTGTCTTTACATAATATATTTACATAACTTAATTATGTATTTTACTTTCTTTTTCAGGTCACCGTCATTCGAGGAAGAATTCAGAAGAGAAATGAAGGATTTCTATTCCGAATTACTCGATCCAGACGTGTGTAAAACTTTTTATGAATGTCCTATATCTTTTGTGCAAATGATGTTAGCATTCAATAAGCCGATCAAATCTCCTAATGAGTTCAAAACAAGTAGCTTTAAGTACAATAATTTCTGATATAACATTTCTATAATTTACTGTGAATTTATTTCAAACATGCAATTCTCTCAAGGCATTTATGCAAGTGATTAATCCACAAGAATGGTGATAAAATATTTACATTTTCGTTAAAAAATGTTTAAAAACTCATATTTGTTCTATAAAAGAATTTTTAAATATTTTTCTAACTTAACCTATGAAAATACTTTTAGTTTTTGTTTTTACTTCATTTCATTTTTATAAGTTTTTTGTACAAAAAGTACTTGCAGTATTTTAAGAATCCCAGTAATCAGCCATAAGTATCTAGAAACCGAGTTTATCTAGGATTTGTCGGTGTCAGCTAAAAGCTGGTGTTTTTTAGACACATAGAGCAGGGATTGTGACTGTCGCTCGCACGTTACTAGAGACGCCTTTTTCTTTACAGATCAGAAGGTTCTGGAAGCTAAATATCCTTGGGTGCACATAAATATAAATATATACGGACAAATCACACAGATTGAGCTGGCCCCAAAGTAAGTTCTTATGTAAGACTTGTGATATGGGATATTTTATAACTATAGATAAACATCCAAGACCCAGGTCAATCTGAAAAAGATCATTTTTCATCTTGACCTGACCGGGGACCGAATCCGGGACCATCCGTGTCACAGCGCAGGCCGGTTGTCAGGCGTGTTGTCCGCTGCGCCACGGAGCTCGTCAAATGGCTTGACATGGACTGCAAGATAAAACACATTTCATACGAAATAAGCGTACCAGGGTACCGGTACCGATTATTAAGGTTTCGGGTTTCAAGGTTAAAATGAAGCAATGCAAAAATCAGCTTTTTTTTATTTACTTGTGATGTAGGTTACATCAGAATTTTATAATTTACCTTTTTAATATTATGTTTTGTTTGGGTTACAGGCGCGTTGACACTCGGTATTATTAATAATTTAGTCTCTAGCAGTTTGCTAGCACATTCTTTGCTCTGTGGCTATACGCCTAACGAATTGTCTAGCGAGCTCTAGCTCTGCTACAAAAGATTTTAAATAAATCCGTGTGATTTATCTCAATCTTACTGTGTGAGCGTTATATTAATTGTATATTTATTTAAAAAAATATATAGTATTCACTTTCATATTTCAAATGAGAGTATAAGTTTTTGTAATTGAACAAAAGCTTAGAGAAGTAATTACTATAAGAGTAACAAAAATAGGTCTTCTTGACCGATGGATAAAAAAGAGCATGTTTATAAAATTTACATTATTTTATAAGCACGCACCGTAAAAACTATTGTCGTGGTATGTACTAAAAAATAACAAATTTAACAAAAACATAATCGAAAACAATTTTTTTATATAGTATTAAAATACGTAACAGTCGGCCAGTAGCTGAGTATTGACGTGAGTAACCCGTCTCACGTCAATACTCAGCTACTGGCCGACATATTTCGACCTCTTCCGGAGGTCTTCTTCGTCGTCTCAATCCGCACTGGATTATTAAGTATGTACCTACTAAACCTACTTCAATTAATCAATTTATTTTTTGTATGCTTATTATGTTGGGCACTCTAACTTATAAAGACAAACAAGGATTTGTTTTCGTTTTCTTCACGCTATAATAGGTCTAAGTATAGAGATAGAATAAAAACAAATCTCCTGCGAAGCCTTGTCATGCGGCATATCCATTATTGACGAGCTCTGTGGCCTAGTGGTCACCGAAGGTAGGCGGGTTTGATCCCCGGTCAAGATGGAAAATGAGCTTCTTCAAATTGACCTGAATCTTGGATGTTTAACTACGTATTTTTAGGGTTATTTGTTTAC
Source organism: Rhodophaea formosa (assembly GCA_963082605.1). Classification (NCBI taxonomy): domain Eukaryota; kingdom Metazoa; phylum Arthropoda; class Insecta; order Lepidoptera; family Pyralidae; genus Rhodophaea; species Rhodophaea formosa. Next base: position 3,727,142 of record OY720219.1, read on the forward strand.
AATAATATACTTTCGTTGAGTTAGTATCCCATACCACTTTGAAAGTTTACAACTCACTTTAAAACTAGCTCCATGCGAACAACTCACACAGAGTTGTTCGCATTAAATACATACGTATATTCATCGTCATCACCAGGTCTTCTTTTTAGTCTCCATTGCAAGAGCACGATCCTCTCTGTACTACCAGAGCCAATCATTAACAAACATAGTCAAAGACTTCAGTATACACTCTCTACGCTGGCCAAACGGGCAGGAGAGGTATTTTGATGTTTAAACGCTTGTGTCTCTAAGTCACCTTTCCATTTTTACTTTACCAGAAGATTGGAGTAGCCCTATTTTATTCTACCGGGAACCATACGGTATAACATAAATTACTTACTAGTTATGCCCGCGACTTCTCCCGCGTGGAAAAAAAGCCTATGTCCTTTCTTTGGGTCTAGACTATCTGTGTACCAAATTTTATTTAAATCGTTTAAGTAAATTTAGTGTGCAAGCGAAACAGACAGACAGAGTTACTTTCGCATTTATAATACAAGTAACTCTGTCTGTATAGTATAGAACTATTTAGAATTATTAATCTACGTATATTACATATTTATTAATCTCCTTTAAGCTTTGTCATGCGGTAAATCCATTACTTAAGTAAATCAATCATAGGACAACACGCCTCGCTCGAATATATGCCGAATAAATTCCTCCTTGCGACTGACAGCTCCAAATAACCTACCATTTTACATGAGGCTGCTATTACCATACGTCAGTTTTGTGTAGTTTATAGATTATCTTACCTCTATGGTTTGATAGATAGGCCAATTTGACAGCTGCTCTTCGTCGCCCGTGACTTTGTCTATGATAAGAAAATTCATAGAAGTAGTAATTTTTTTGATCTGCGTCAATATTTATCATAATCCTTACATGAACGTGCACAACTTGCAAAGATACTATTACTCATAGATTTAAAAAAAAATCGTCTATTACTAGTACCAGATGACGAACGTAAAAAATAATACCAGATGACGAACGTAATACGTAACCGTAAAAAATTTAGTGAATGGGCAACTACTGGCATTTACATTAGTAGAAACAGATTATACGAATTATTAGCAATGAAAGTTTATAATCGGAATACTGAATTCATAAAATATGTTAAAAATTATTCAAAAGTTTTTAAAAAGGTATGTTTGTGTGCAAAATCTTTACACACTAGGAAAACTATTGAAGATTCTCATGATAGGATAAAAGCAACTTGGAAAATTATTAACAAGGAAACCGGTAAAAGTAAACAACGTAATAACAAAATCGAATTAAAAGTCAATAACAAGCTCCTTAATAGTAATGAAGATATCGCGCAATATTTTGAAGATTTCTTTACAAATATTCCCGTCAACATTACTGCCTCCTTACGTTCATCACCCGCTGAATCTAAAAAACTTTTAGCAAGTTGTATACCAGAATGTAATAACCATTTAATATTTCAATATGTAACACCTGAAATAGTAATTGATACATTTAAGAGTTTAAACAATAAAAAGACTGGAGATTTGTGGGATATCTCAGTACCTGTCATTAGTAGTATTATTGAAGTAATTGCGCCATATTTAGCTTCTATATTTAATAAGTGTGTAGATACAGGAACTTTTCCTGACTTGATGAAGTTAAGCAAAGTCATTCCGTTATACAAATCTGGCGATAAGAATGATCCCACTAATTACCGTCCTATTTCTATTCTGCCAGCGCTCAGTAAAATATTTGAAAAGATAATGTTTAATCAGTTATTAGCTTTTTTTAAAAGTAATGGTCTCTTCCATGGTGAACAGTATGGATTCACGAAGAATCGGTCTACTACAGATGCGGGTGTAGCTCTGTTAAAATACATATATGATGCTTGGGAGGGAAAACAAAATGCCATTGGTGTGTTTTGTGATCTTACCAAAGCTTTTGATTGCGTAGACCACAATACCCTTCTATCCAAGCTGGAGCACTATGGAATCAAAGGTAAATCTCTTAATTTAGTTGCATCATATTTAAGTAGCCGAACTCAAACCGTTAGTTTAAACAGGGTTCAATCCTCCGGATCATCTGTAAAAATGGGCGTACCCCAGGGATCTATCCTAGGGCCTTTGTTGTTCCTTATTTACATCAATGATCTGCCTTACTGTGTCACTACATGTAAGGCTGTACTATTTGCCGATGATACTTCTCTTGTGTTCAAAATAGATAGACAAACTGAATTTTTTGACGAGGTTAATAGTACATTAGCTCAAGTGTTAGATTGGTTCACAGCGAACAATCTTTTGTTGAATACTAAGAAAACTAAGTGTATTAAATTTTGCTTACCAAATGTTGCCAAAATACCAACTCGCATAGTAATGGATAATGAACCACTAGATATGATAGATAAAACAACTTTTCTTGGAATAACTCTTGATGCCGGGCTTCAATGGGGTGCCCATATTACAAACTTGGCAGGTAAACTTAGCTCTGCGGCTTATGCTGTCAGGAAAATTAGACAACTGACCGATGTTGAAACCGCGCGTTTGGTATATTTTAGTTACTTTCATAGTGTTATGTCTTATGGAATTTTACTATGGGGTAACGCTGCAGAAGTAAACACAATATTTATCCTGCAGAAACGAGCTATTAGATCTATATATAAACTTGGTGCTAGAGAATCTCTTAGAGAATTGTTTAAAGATTTCAATATTTTAACCTTACATTCTCAGTACATATTTGCGAATATTATGTTTGTACACCATAATTTACATTTATATGAGAAAAATAGTGACATTCATGACCGAAACACAAGAAATAAAAATAAGTTGGCTACACCAGCTTTGCGATTGCAGAAAACTAAGCGTTCATTTATGGGTCTCGGAGCACGCTTCTATAATAAAATTCCCGCAGAAATTTCGGGTCTACCTTTACATAAGTTTAAAACTGCTGTTAAAAACCAGTTAGTAAAAAAGGCATATTATTGTATTAATGATTATTTAAATGATAAAAATGCGTGGCAGTAATTTAATTGATTGTAATTTATTGTAATTAATATAAATAACATTAGTAATAAATAAATACTTGTAAAATATTGTAATCGAAGCCCTTCAGGCACGTAGGGACCAAGTCTGGATTGAGTTTCTTTCGGCGTATTCTTCTCACCAGTGGTCATTACGAAACGCTAGTAGTTTTTCGATTTTGCATATTAAAAATTAAAAATAATAAGAAAGTAAAAAATATGACGTTCAAAAAGAGATACAATTATCCAATTTTGAATAAAAATCTTTGACTTTGACTTTGACTTCGAACTACCTTATTGTTTTCCCTAGGCAATAGATACTTAAGACAAGACAAACATGGGATTGACGTTAAGATGATGAAAAACAATATGTACGTATATTTATTAAATTAAAGTCAAAACTGCCTCCGTGGTCTAGTGGTTAAGGCGTTTGCCTTGTTGATCTGGGGGTCGTGGTTGGATTCCCACGAAAAGCATACTTTGTTAAGTTGTTTCCAGTGTGGTTAGGACATTGCAGGCATGAATCACCTGATTGTCTGATAAGAAAGATGATTCAGTGCTTTGGAAGGCACGTTAAGCCGTTGGTCCCGCCTGCCATCTGGTAGTCGTTAAAGGAACTACGTCAGAGGCCGAGAGGCGGTTCCGAAGAACTCTGATGCCAGGGTGTGCATGGTCGACTGACCGTGTCACCTACACGAAATGATGATGATTCAATTCTTCAAAACTCAAATGCAATGGGGCACTTGCATGAAGAGTACATTTTGAAAACTATTTCTGATTTTATAAGCATCTAGCTGGAAAAATCTGTTAAGGACACTTTCAGTCCGATATCGCTACATTAACTTTGGTTAAGATTGGTTAGAAAAGTCCGATTCAAAAATATGAAAATTTCAAAAATCTTATATTATTATGAAATAGCTTTTTAAATTTATAGCAATTTTTGTTATGAAGCCATTTCCCTTAACGCAATATTTAACATAGCTGACAAACAAAGTCCTCACAACACGCATACAAATTACTAAAGGAGTGACGTCACTAGTCAGTTGTTTTTTCTTAGGGACGTTTAGGCCGAGACAAAAAATTGGAATTTTCAAACCCTCATATCTCAAAGAGTTTTTGAGTTATCAAGATGATTTTTTCACTGTTATTTCTATTTTTGAGAGCTCCTTTCATAGGGCACTGAAAAAAATTGTGTGCAAGTTCCGCATTGAGTTTGAATTCGTATCACCCGTGACGTGTTTTTTATTCTAATATATACAAAGCCTACTAGTATCAGATGACTGATTGCACTATGGTTTCTCTAGGCAATAGAGACCATAGACAAATATTGGAGAAGGGGTAACGGGGTCTCTATTTACCCTCACCCCAATATTTGTCTACTACTACTACTTGTTTATACTAGAACTTGATTGGTTTTCTTTTTTAAGTTTACTTATCTAAGAAAGACACACATTTTTTAAAAAGCTTAAGTTCTGTTTATTTTGGCCTATAACCATACTGCCTTTGAGTTTAAAACATATTTTACAGGACTTAATTCAAATTTTAACACAAACTCACAAATGCTTTCGATTTATTGGGTCAGACGTGGCAGCCATGCGACAAAAACATTGAAAATAACGCAGCATAAGTGCTGCCTACACCGAAATTGGGTTACAAAGCCTGTACGGGGTTCGATGCAGGAGAGCGGGTGAGGACGACGCTACATTTCAGTAATCAAATTGATATTGATGAAATGTGACGGAAGCGAGCACCCTTTTTATGGAAATGCAATTTGGAACGATTTTGTTCTTTATTTTTTGTTCTGGCGACAAATTACGAATAGGTTCTGTCAGTTTTGAGAAGTTGTATTATACGTGTCTACAGAATATCGTATGGTAAATATAGTTTTTCGTTAGCGATGTTTACAGAAATATTAATTAAACTCCTTTCTGTAGTGATTGGTTTCAAATTTTACTTTTTCAATAATTATTAATAACTAACTGCCCCGGTCAACTTCTTATTTTTTTCAATATTTCTTGTTTTTATGGTTATTCTATGATATCAAAAATAACGGTAATAAAAAAAAACATGTAAACCCAACTTTCTTTAAAACATTTTTACAGATTTCAGAAACCCGGCTTTACACACGTTTTATTTCGTCGGATTTGCCGACTAGTTGCTAGACAGTAAGTACTTTAAGGGAAGTGTAATCGTCGTGTCGTGTTTCTTCTTATTCATAAACTTTTTGAAAAAACACTATTCGTATCGTCTGTGTAGTCTATAGTAATCAAATAATATCCACTTAGAACAATATGTAAAGTAAATATCTACGGCCTACATTTTTGACCCTCACTGTCATGGACCACTAATTTGTGTCTATTAGCGGACACACTGAAACTATTTCACTCAAGTGTCAAGTGAGGGAAATTATTCACAGTTACCTTTCTTCATGGGTACTTATTTCTCAGTACGTTACTAGTTTCTTGGAAGAAAGTATCATTTTTGTAAAGAAATTTCAGATTTTGTTCGAAGAAGCAATTTTTTTGGTATATAAGGGACTCTTTAAGAATATAAATGCGAAAATGTCTACATAAAATATTTTTTTAATAAAAAAATTGAATAGCTTTTACGTTATGTAAAAAATAAAAGTAATAAAGCAATGAAGATGAATAAATTATGGATATTGTTAATAACATTATGTTACATAGGGTCTTGTTCAGGTGGTGATGGTGAAACTAGGGTGTTGTCGAGAAAGCGACGATATGTCACGTTCCCTGAAGGTTCAAGTTTCTCGGTAAGTAATGACAATTTCTGATATTATTTCTCTTAACGGTATTGGTAAATTTTTCCTTTTTTTACTTTTAGACAAATCCCAACTAATATTATAAAAGTGAGTTTGTTTATTTGTTTGTTTGTTACGCTTTCACGCCGTATCTTCTGAATCGATCAACATAAAACTTTGCATACACATAGGTTAGGGTACTACGAAGGACATAGGCTATATATCACGCGGGCAAAGCCGCGGGTAAAAGCTAGTATTCCATAATTTTAGCAATCATGCATAATTTTTTTCATTCCTAACATTTTAGAAAACAAAACTACTCTTTGGCCGAAATTAGCCGTCTAAACCTACAATTATACAATCAAGAAACAATAAATACAATGATATTTTTTGGTGTAATTTTTTTTCATATTCATCAGGCCTTTATTAGTCTCCACTGCAGGAGCATGACCCTCTCTGTATTACCAAAGCCAATTATAGCTAAAGCAGTCGGAGGATTTGGCCTACACTCTCCACGCTGGCCAGACGGGTTGGAGAGGTCTCTTTGATGTTTAAAGCTTTGTTTAGCTTGTGTTTCCTAAGTCGCCTCCTACGACATCCACGGGAAGACTTGGAGTTGTCCTATTCTACTCTGCCGGGAACTACACGGCATTCTGCCGGGAATCACGCCGTGTAATCCTTACATCTTATTTCAATTATTACTTGAACTAATTCTTTCAACTCATTTCAAGTAGTTTTTCAAACGAATACATAAGTTTGCAATTCAGTTTTGATACGGTATCTAAAAGTCAAACGCAAAGTTTTGTTTGCGTTGTTTATATTTTTAAATTAATTGATAACTAACGTATTCATTTCAAAAACTATTTCAGAGTCGTATTAAAAAAAATATATTTTTTATAATAAGCATTTCATACTGTATATTGCTTGTGAATACAAATTAGTGATCAATAACTCTGGGCCTATCTTCTTTAGTGTAGAAGATCATGTAGCCACCTTCCAACTCCATCCTCAGATCCGGTCTAGGGTACATAACATTGGATTGACATCCGACTACATAAGCACACAATAGGCATGATGACTGGGTCTTCAGATTCTTAAAAAGGTTTCATAATACATTAAAATGTGTCTAAAAAGACTATAAAAGTACACTTTCAATTTTATAACGATTCGTTTACCATGCTAAATAACCTTTTAAAGTTGTTTGGGCAAGTCCATTTTAAAAGTTTGAAAAAAGTAAAAATAAATATTACCATTATATATGCCTCCAAATATAAAGCAACTTTTATTATAAGACCATTACAATAAACGCAATATTTAATATAGCTGTCGAACAAGTTACTCATACGTCCCATACATTTTACTCAACCGTGACATCACAATAGAGGAGCACGCCCAAAAAATGTGCTATTAAAACTGTAATATCTAAGAGAGTTTTTGGTTTAGCCAGGCGTTTTTTTCGCGGATGTGTCTTTTGTGGGAGGACTTTCCATATATATAATAATGCTAATGCTAGATAAGTGCTTCAAAATTGAGTTGACTACAGTAGAGCTCACAGACTAATAGGGAAAGTTAAATAAAAGATAGTAAAAAAAAAACAGAAAGCCTTACAACAAGAAATTTCAACATGCTAATATGAACAACATTTCTTATACATAAATACAGGGACTTCATTTTTTTTCCACATTTTTACACAAAAACGTTCCACCGCCGTATGGGAAAGTTAATTTTTTTATCGAGTTTTCAGCTGTACAAGTAATATTCTTCATATTGATGTTCTGATTCACCCATTTAACGGAATGTCAAGATTCAATTTACACGCTGCATGCTCAGTTTTTGACCATAGCCCATTTTATCTCAAACCTTGACCAAACTTTTACTTCCAGTGCGCTGGCTGTATGACAGTGGGTGTCATCGGCCAGCCGGCCCCAGCTACTGCCCCAGGCACCTTCACCTTCGGCCTGAACTGGGGTATAGCTTATGAACTCCCCAACGCCACGGAGACCTTGATGTACTACCACAAGAAGTACCGGCTGAAGAAACCGATGGCTCAGAGACGGAACCGAAGAGATTTGTACCAGAAAATAGAAGTTATTTTGGATAAGTGAGTTGTTTTATTTTGTGTGTAATGACTTACGTCCCGGTATTATTAAGTTTTCTAGTTGAGAGAACTGTATAGATTTATTATAATTTTTTTTATTAAATCATTCTATCTATTAAAGAAAAAACTGCATCAAAATCTGTTGCATAGTTTCAAAGATCTAAGCATACATAGGACCACACAAACAGATAGCGGGAAGCTTGTTTGATTTATATTATGTACTGATATAGAAAGTGATGAACGTCTTTTGTAATTTCCAGTATGGGCTACAGTGGAAGGGAATGTATCTTGAAGACGCTGTGTGAAACCACGCAGCGCCTCGTTCCACATGGCGACAATATGATCGAGGAGATGTTCCGGACTTTATTCACGTAAGTCTATTAAATTACTTATATAAGGTATACTCACCACACATTATCCAAACAGTATCAACTTCTTTAAATAGTTTTGGATTATTATACTACAAAAAGATATTTAAAAAATTATCAAGGGATAATAATATTGGGACAATGTATATGAAGGATAAATAAAAATAATTATATATCTTGTATCTTAACATTAAAAAATAATGAATTTTTAGATAGAGTAATCCTCAAATTCATAGAGTCCAACCATTATGTTTAGGAACAAGAATCAGATTCCAAAATCTTATTTACATTAAGGACGTGTAAATTTTTATCACAACTTGACGATATCAAAAATTAGGGATACTTTTTTGCTCAGAACATTTTTCTTTCTAATTACAGGTTACCCATGACCAAAGTGTTGCCGGAAGAGCCAGCAGAGCACACAATATACGACGCCGCCCATCGTTTAGGCGTCATGATGGAGAGTTGCGATACCTTCAAATGTCCCCTCTCTCTGGTCGACTGGGCACAAGGGTATTACAATGCGCCGGCCCCAAAACTGGACCCTGCGAGACACCCGTGGTCTTTGTTCAGCAGTAATTTCGGTTAGATGCGTATCTTTACCTTATTGTGGCTTTGCAATAAACTAGGTTTGATAAATTGTTGTTGTTTGTGTTGAATAATTTTTGAAGTAGATTTTAATGTAAATGTTATTGTTTACCTTCTCAAATGCTTCATTGAAAACTTTAGTATGTATCAATGCTAAAATGAAAATAAAATGCAGATTAAACTATGCATAGTTGTTATTATGTATATAATATCAAAATTAATCCGTTTTAATTTTTTATGATAGACGACGCTTATAAATACTTAGATTTTAATAGACTTAATATTGAAATCTATGTATAAGCGTGTAGAAAGTTTTGTTTTTTTCTCGCCTTGAATCACAAAAGTCGGTCTTATTCTCAGATCATTGAAAATAAAAATTCCCATACTTAGTAATTAGATTTCTCTGGTCTCCTTCGAATTCTTTGTGAATAAAGCTAAACATTTAATGAACGAGAACCTGTGATTTATTTTGAATTGTCAAACATGAACACAATTCATTCAAAATTTGTCACAAGTAGTTTATAATATAAAAATGCATTTTGGAATGAAACTCACTATTATTATTAACGCATAACATTTAATATTTATAGTTCATATTTATAATACATTTCAATATTAGCGTAAGAAGTCATGAGTGTTATCATAATACTGGTAGTGCGATTGTTTTGATTTTAATTAATTTAACATTACAAAATGGGACTTATCATATAACATATCCACTATAATTATCCATTAGGTATATTATTTCGCATTCCTTACACATACCATTTACCTATTTATATATAATAATTGCTTATGCCTAGGTATTTATTATACAATTTCATATTTCCATATATTATTGAGCTATTACGACTTAGAACTTATCGTACATAAATTATTTATATATGTATATAAGTAGCATAGTGCATTAAACCTTAATAATATATCCAGTGGCAATGATTTATTTTGTGATATAAATCATGTCAAACGAATTTATTGTTGTCTATTTATCCACTAACACTATAAATGACTATGGAAAATGTTTTTTTTTTAATAGAAGTCTATTATTGTATTATGTTATATTAAGTACCTTATATTAAAATAAATTAGGTATTCACTCTCGTTACTATCTAAACTATCTTTTGTTATAATAGTGTGGTGTTCGTTTGCAAATGTCATTTTCACCAGTTAGTTTGGATGTGTAAAAATTGTAGGGTGGTAATGGACAATTAAATTTAATAAAATCTAGGATTCTAAGAAAATATTTACAAATTTTTCAAATAATGATAATTTATTTTTAAATAATTCTAACGTCATGCTTGCGTTAACATATATTTTAATTATTTATCTACAAAGTAAAACGCATTTTCAACACAACTTTAAAAACCAACCGACATACATACAATTTGAAATTAACAAATTTAAATATAGGTAAGGACCTGCAAGAAATATTATGTTCCATGCAATCTTCAATCGTTACACACCAAACACCGTTACTCGTGACTAGAAAGGTGAAAAATAACATCATAATTAACTAAAATTCGTATAACTAGTAAAAGACATTTATATTAACATTAAGAGACAAAAATTTGAAACATACATCCCTAACCTATGCCGCAGCGACAGTAATCAAAATTATTTATAACAATTAACTCCATAATCATAAAATTTAAACTTACACTTGAATACAACGATTGCTTTTATCATTTAACCAAATGAATTATCAAATCATTCGAATAAACACAACATTCAAAGTCACACAAATTCATCCAATCAGCGATTTCAATGACAACTTAGATTTAAAGACTAATAAAATAAGGCACACAGAAAGTCTAGAACAAATTATCTGTAAGAGCAAAACTTACATTGACGAAGAGAAATCACGTGAATTTTCAAGCAAATTAATTCTATTTGAAAGTCTACAAATGATTTGTACAAAAAGATTTTGTCTAAATCTCTGAAAGGAATCGACAAAGCGATTAAGGCGAGTACACATTGTAAAATCAGGGAACACGAAACGTGTCAGGGTTTTGTATTTCAGTTTCTATCTTGCATTTAGCTGGAATTAGCGAAACCATTTGCCAATAGGTTGCTAGCTGGAAAGCGGGAATTAACGGCCAATAAAAGCTTTTATACGGCCATTTGCATCAAAATTTCCCTTATCACCCAGGGATTATGCGCCGATAGTAAAACAGATAAGTAGGTCTATGAATTTACTTGTCACATCGTAATGAATGTGATAAAAATGTACAATGGGGACTTGCAAATTACCTTATGTATTATTTTATTTAAACTCATATTTTTTAGCTTTATATTAATATTTAGTTTTTAGTATATTGCTGAGATAAGGCAAAAAAAATGGAATGCCTGTCTTTAAGTTAAGAAAAAAAGCTTTAACATCATTGTAAACTTTTTTTAATACGTAATATTGCATCTTTTTATTCTATTGAACAAAAGCTTACAAAATGTTCTATGTTGCCTAGATTATGAAAAAAACATATTAAAAATATGATTTTGGCTAATATTTTATGATTGATAGGTAAATCATTACGGCAGTAAAACTGCTCTTGACGTTATTGTCATAAATACCATAGATTACATGTACACTCGCCTTAAAAACAAAATAAAAACACACACAACACACGTACACTGACAAAATATTGTGAAAAAAGAGTTTTATCATAGTGCGAAGTGGTTTATTATCTCAGTATTTACATCTAATCGTGTTGGAAGCTCAACGCAAATTTCGTGTGGTTTCGACTACCTAAGTACACATTTATTCTATTATTTTATATTATTATGAGTAACTATTTAAAGACGAATCACTTTAAAAAAGAATTCACAGCATTAAATCATCAATAAGCTAACTCAGACTTTTAAAACAACGTCGACGGTAAATCGAGATACAATAAAATTAATGATAGAAGTTGAGAATAGCTGAAAAAAAAGAAAAATAAAAACTTACGTCACTTTGGAAGACGTTCGATTAAACATGCAAGTACGCCTAACTTACAGATATTTATAAGATAAAGAGTATTACAATTATGTAGATATCAATGAGAGAATAATCATAATAAATAAAACCGTGCGGAAAAGCAAGTTAATAAGGTGTATTGAAGAAATTACTATGACGAAATTCTAGATTTCGAACAACCTAATTATAAAGCGTTGTGGATTTATCTGTTAATACCGACTTCTTTTCAAAAGTAAATATTAAATTTACAAGTATAATAATTATATTTACGAAAAGAACATATTTGAACGAAAAGAAGAATCAAATCTCCGAATACAATTATTGCTGAATGATATTATGTAAATAATGAGATCTTTACGGAAAATAGGTCGTGGATTTAAAATGGCGGAGCATACATACACTTTTTCATTTGAATATTAAATTTCAGAGCTGTATGTACAATAATTCGATACTGAATTATCAAATGTAATAAATAAATTGGGCGGAAGTATGATACAAAAAGACGCAGAGAATAATATCTAATATAATACAAGCGAATAAAATTTTTCTTTCTTTCTAATATGTGATTCCATCTATATTATTATGTGGTTGATATTCTTGCTCTTATCACCTCTAGATTCGCCTCGTCTTTCATTATGCGAATCACTAATGAATGGCATTCCCTTCCCGCAGCGCTGTTTACCGACTTGTATAATTTAGGCATTTTCAAAGCCAATGTAGATATGCATTAGTTGAGTTTGCGTACCACCCTAGGTCTCATCGTTGCTTCTTATCATCATCAGGTCTTCTAGTCTCCACTGCAGGAGCACGACCCTCCCTGTACTACCAGAGCCATATACTTTAGCCTGAGTATTCAGAGGATTTGGCCTACACTCTCCACGCTAGCCAGACGGGTTCTTTGATGGGGACGAGAGGTCTCTTTGATGTTAATAAGCTTTGTTTAGCTTGTGTTTCCTTAGTCGCCTTTTACGACATCCACGGGATGACTTGGAGTGATCTTATTCTGCTCTGCCGGGAACCACACGGCGATGCCGGAACCACACGGCGGGTTCTTATCAGGCAAGAAATAACTCATATTAAAAAAAAGTTTTGTTGTGATTAATTTTGTCAAAATTGTGTCAATTAAACTGATTGAGTTTCTTTATCCATGGATCATGCATAATCCTTCAGGGTTTTTCAAAGGCTTTTATTTGCCTAAATTTTAAACTGTAAGAAGCTTACATTGGAAATTAAAGCTGAAATATATCCTGTATGAGTGAATGGATGATAAGCACTTCATCTAAGCTGTTTTCGAACTACTGATTAAGTCAGCCTATTCTCCTTAGTTAAATCCAGAGTTATTATTTTGTGTAGTGCCAAAAATGATATTTTATAATTTTTGGCTTCTAAAATTTTCATTCACTATTTGTGAAGTATAGTGTAATTTTTCTAGCTTGTTTTCTGAAATCACGTCAATTTTATGGTTGTGCGTGGCTATCGTGAAAATATTATTCTAGAAAAATCATTATTGCCTACTACAATTAATACCTATTTGCTGTAGATAAATCTCAATCGTCAACAAATGTAAAGTGCGAATATGTAAATGAATCAAGATTACCTATCAATTAATCAGCGTTTGAGTTACAATAAATCATAGGTCACCCTTAAAATATAAAGATAACGAGACAGAACGGTATGCAAGCCCCTCAATTTCAAACCACGACCAAACTACAACGTCCATTCACTACGACTCTACGTTAGCACTAAAGACACGGTGAAAGGAACGTAGAAAAATAACTTGTCAATTATAATTATTTAAATTTCTATGTTGATCCTCTATATTTACACGTCAACATTTGGTTAAGTTGATTCCTTAAAATTATTGACAGCCATGTGATAGCTGACTATGAGTTTGCAACTCCACCACTCGATGCAGACAAACTTGCTGGCACACACAAAACCAAAAGAACAACTATTAAAAGAACAACTACCAGAAGTAACAATTTCAAAACAAGTTTTAATTTTAGTTTTACCACACTTTCGATTTGTATGTTCATCACAAGTTGTGTATGACACTAAATTTTCATTTTTCATGGGACTAATTTATAACGCTGAACAACTTTTAGAACAAATACGGGAATGCAAACAAGTTACTCATTGAAAGTCCCTTCATCATTATGTTCATACATTACGGAACCAAATGCATATGAACATCTTTTTTGCGCTAGCGGTTCGTTCATGTCATCAAAGTTGTTTGAGTTGACAAATACTGTGACCTCCATTTATGTTTGATTATCATCAATGCACACTACATGGCTTCAGGTTCAGTAAACATTGTCATAGAGTAAAATATATTAAAAAGTTTTGGTTTCATAATAATGCGTTGTACCAATTAAAATCTACTTTGGAGAACTACGTTTGAAACACTAACAAATTTAAATTGGATAACTAAACATTATTAATTTAGTAGCTCACCATTTCAAATAAATATAGTGAAACATAAAACCTCCTCTTTTTTAAATCGGTTTAAAAATGTCCTCGAGTCTCCAATGCATTCGGAGATCAAACTTCTCGAAACTCATTTTGTGGCTCGTCAAAGTAACTTTACGGAATCAAATATATCTAAATTCCGTTCTATGTCAATGTAAATTGAACCTTAGCCGCTGTTGTTAATTTCAAACCCATCCGTTCAGGAACTTGATATCATCGAACTAATTTTGAGGTATTCGACAAATTTAGCACAATTGAACCTGTAGGCGTTTAAGTCACAATTTGTAGGTTTTCCACAACCAACACGATCTATAACATTAAAAGATAAGTAATTATATCTATTAACAAAATACTGAATCAAAACAAAATTATCTAATATCTACATTTCTGTCTTTAATTTTGGCACAAATATGCTCTAATTGAGCATTAACAACCACTGTGACTAGGGCCCTATCTAATTATGCGGGGTTAAGAGGGGAACTGTTTAATACAAGGATTACTCTGTACTCGAGTGAAAGTTTCCCTTTCAATCGTATGTTCCCTGAATAAGACTCTCCCCACTTCTCCTCGCATTCCTCAGGCAGGTCCGAGTCAAACGGTCATATACAAGGAATTTCAATAAAAAATATAATACAGTATGGTAACAAATTTATCTGACACCGCGTTTCTGAGCTGACCCATTCGTCGACTAACTCTAAAAACACTGAGAAGCTAAATACCACTTAAATATTACCCATTTTAATTTACTTATTGACAAGTGTTGAATCTAGCTTGTTGAGATTATTGTTAAATTTATTACCTATCTACCGCCAGATATACGACACAACTACTTTTTCTTACCCGTTATCACCCGAAACATTACGATTATTCAGACAGAGTCTGACTAACATTTTCCAAGAATTTACAAAATCTTAAAGAGCAACACAGGACAGAAAAGACAAGAAATTTTAATCAGTTTTACTATTAAATGATGTCTAAAAATGTAGTACACATTAAACATAGGTTGATTCACAATCGTCTTAAAAAGTTCCTAGCCGTCTTTTTGTTGAGACAACATTGTCATTTAGCTTGTATTCGACTTTAGAAGTTCGTGGAAACACTGACTGAGTCTTATATTTGCCGAGTCTCACTAAGAAAACCTATATTCAACAATTCTGATTATTTTACATAACGTGTAGTATTGATATTTGCGGACACCTTTTTTTTATTAGGTGTTTGACTTTCCGATTTTCCTATCACCATATATAAAAAGCCTACGACAGTCAATCACTGTAAGATTGTGTGATTCCTGTGTTTTTTTATTTTATACTGCGGTTTAAGATCCAGTAACTCATCCAAATACAAAGCCCAAAACTCTTCTGTTATCTTTTATTCAAATGCTATAACCATGGTAATCGTAAACAATGTCTTTGAGACAGATAACAACGGAACAATAGAGTTTAAAATCACAAAAAGACTCAACGTTTGGTTTAACCTAAACAATGACAAATCAACCGCCGAGCAATAGTCCAAGAAGGGAGATTGACAGGGTTTGGAATAAGTGCCGCCCAGAGTTGATTTAACTGCATTTTGTTCTGAGAAAAAAATAGTTTTGATTTATGTATAAAAAAATAAACTATAAAAAAAGTTGTTTTCTTCGTTTTACATACTACATAGATTCAAAAATGACGCTACAAAAAGGTGATTACAATCATTTTGATGTTAGGCAAAGTTAATAGAAAATTTAAATTTCTGTTTTTATTTTTTACTATAATAACTTTATTTGGGCTGTGTTTTTTATAATCATGTTTCCTTAAAAAATGAAGCATAATAAACCAACTCTGAGTAGAACTTAAATATCATGTAAGGAACTTATTGTATTGAACCAAACATTCACACTTCTTAGTCAGGGTTCAAATCGTTGTATTGGCTTAGCTCATCTTGTTTCCGAACCTAAGATACTCAGTAGCGATAAAGACTTACCGATCTTAAAAATTAACTTCAGCAAAATTATCCCATCTCCGTATAAAATCCGCAGTACCACCATCGTTAACAAACTAGTATTAGCTCCAACCTTCAGGCTCGCCGTTTTACAGAAAATATTTACAATAAATATTTCATTTTCACCTTAAACTAGCATTCCATTCATTCTTTCAATAATTATGTCAACCATAACATTCAACCTTAAACGATTACCCTAGTGTGTTATAGAAAATCTATTTTATTTGCAGTCATATAAAAATAACAACAGACCGTTTATTTTCTAGCAAATATCTACAATAAAAGTTCGGATAACCACGGAACTGTGTGAAAAGCCAGTGGACTTAACTAGCCTTTAATGATATCTTTATTAATATTAAATTGGTGTGTTTCGGTGCGTGCAATAGCACTTTCCTAATTCCGATTAATCGACTAGAATGTGTCTTATTAGAAAATTAATTTTAGTAGTCAGTTATACAAACAATTCCATCCAAAAATTCCTTCAAAGATACATGTCGTAATTAGAGCCTTACTAAACGAAACCTGAATGGTGTTTCGTTCATAGACGGAGCTACCGTTATTCAACCTTCAGCGAGCTTCCTTTTCTTACGAATTAGACCGCAATCCTCGTATGTTACGCTACCTTTATTACGTATCAACTAATCTACACTAGCCAGTGTATGCATTTGACACAAACAGCTATACACACTCAATAACACTTATATTATACGAAGACGAATCACACAAAACAATTTGAATTATTTTACTATAACCATCCCTGTTTCCCTAACTCCTCGATGCAGATTCATTAATTTACTGAGTTATCTAAGTAATTTTTATCTAATTATCATGATTTACTTTGACATATCGATAACGCGGCTCGAAATATTTTTTTTTATTACGTTAGTTTGCTACAATACCTACAAAATGGGTCGAAGTGAGGTTAAACGCTTATGATGCGCAAAGATGTTTGAAACAATGTCAAACGACTACTAACAAACAAACTATATTAGAACGTGAGTCATGAGAGGTAACACTTAAGTTTAATAGAAATGAAATATCTAATATTGAATCTAATCTAGGTACAAATAAAGATAAGGTTGCCTACATCGTTACAGACTAGGTCACAATCCTCAACAATGATTTATTACCTAAAAGTGTTTTTGGTAAAGTGCCGTTAAGTGAGTAAAAGACTTTACAATCAGTGAAAATTGTGAGAATACAAACCAGGAGAAGAAACTTGTGTACTAAATTTACCCTGTACTCTAGGATTATTAGTGAAATTACAGTTACCATTACACGTACGGAAAGAGCTGGCGATCGCAGTGCCACAAGGCATGTACAAAATTAAGCGTCAGTGTGTCAATCAGTCGTTACGTTTTGGGCAAGCATTCGTTTATTTCTTACAATTATTAAAATCAGTGTTCTCAAGCAAAATCCGAAACGAGTCATATTAATGAATAGCACTAAAGTAATATCAGTATCGCTATTTTGCTGGCAAATTTGGCACTCCGTTTAAAAAATCTAATAAAACAAGTTATCGAACTATCTAAGAATATCGACTTTATAAAAAACGTACCTTACAATTGGCAGTCAATTGTGATTTTCAAATATATCTATTCAAATAATATCACGCGATGTGAATATTCTATACTGGCATTATGATTATTTTTTTTCATGACTAGGCTTATAACCTAATAGTATCTACAATCCCTTACAATTTCATTACGGCTACAGGGAATTTATTACCATTCGTCAAATTATCGATATTGTCCTTATGGTTTTTACGCGAGTACGTAGTTTATCAAATACTAAATGTATAATTTTTATTACATCACCATTATTAAATACATCATCTAGAGTGTCCGGCTCATTGAGGACGTTTGAACAAAACTATTATATATGTTGACGTTAATCGACGTTTCCATTGAATAGTACTTTTTTACAATACTTAATTATTATGAAATTGAGCTCGATTTTATTCGAATTAAATCTTACATGTAACTGTTACATTATAATGCTTGTAACATTCCGTTAAATAAATACATTCTATCGCAAGAAATAAATACTCCTAAAGATAAACTGTACAATGTTTGTGCGTATTAAATAATTCCTGAAAAAGAAATAGACGAAAACATACAAAATTCCGCTTAAAGTATAAACATTACAGCGATTCTAATTATAAAAATAGTTGCAATAGATCCGGTGTCAACACAAAACGGCTATGTTGAAGTTCCGTTCTTGATTCCACTACCGACGGATAAAGTCTCGAACGAGTTTCTATTATAAAAAGACGGTTTTGGATACGCATGCGGCGTACACACGTCCTGCGCACCAGGCGCTTGGCACCTCACTGATCACAACAAATTGTCCCCGCCTACCAGTTTCCACTGGGAGTCTTAAATGGATCATCCGTTCCACCACATGACAATCAGCTCCCAGAACGTCTTCGGCGGCGGATGACCGAAGACGTTAGACGAATTTCAGAGACCTGGGTCAGCTATAGAGCCCATTTTTAGCAACTCTAGTTTCTTTTTCGCAATCTTCGAGTAGAGGATGTCGATTGGCTTGCTGTTGTCGTAGAAGGTGGGCGCCCGGAATATGATAAGCGCCGTCCCTAACACGCAAGCTATCGTGAAAAGGAACAGGAAGATTCTGTCCAATACCATAGCTACGTATTTCCAATCGTCCTCCACCTGCAAAACAAGGACAGTATTAATATATTGTGCTAACTCACTCGTTGCATATAAGGCGTAAAAAGAACAGATAAAGCGCGACGCGCAGATACGGTGCAGAAATGGAACTTTGGATTTTTAAGCATTAAGGGCCCACACTAGGCACACTATCGACGCCAATAATTTTATTTTATTTCTAATACTTTACAAATAGAAAGAAATTCATGAATGTAACTCATATAAGCCTTAGTAAATAACCTGAAGTATTTTTGGAATCATGTTTTTATATTATGAGAATCAGTCATTAAGAGACATAGTGATTACCGCCAAAAAGGCCGTTTTTGGCGGTAATCTGATTCTCATAATTCTCACTAACTCTGATTATATTAAACATGATTCCAAAAATACTTCAAGTTATTTACTAGTGCTTATATAATTTACATTCTTGAATTTCTTTCTATTTGTAAAGTATTAGGAATAAAATTATTGGCGTCGCTAGTGTGCCTAATGTGGGGCCTTAATAGCATAATCAAAACGACCAATAGGACGAAAAATAAACGGTACCGCAAGATGCCACGTGCGGGTAGAGGAGGCGCCAATTTTTTTTTGTGATATTGTTCGTTTCATTAATAACAACAAAGCTTAAAACCGTATCATAGTGCCCCACGCCTGCACCGTATCTGCGTCGTGCCTTAGCCGTACGCCTTTTGTGTGTGTTTCATGCCTAAGGGTTTTTTTACAAATATTTAGTAACGTATAACAGTTGCAAGATTGTTCATACCTACATGGTGCTAAAGCAACGTGATAGTCTATATATGTATACCCGACCTTTAAATTTACATCATCATTTCAGCCGCAAGAAGTCCACTGCTGGACATAGGCCTCCCCCATGGATTTCCAATATGATCGGTTGGAAGCGGCTTGCATCCAGCGCCTTCCTGCGACCCTTATCAGGTCGTCCGACCACCACCACCGAATTTACATGGGCATTTACTTAAAGAGAGTGATGAAACAGCGGTGGCACTGCCATAACAGCAGCAGTAATGTTATATGTATGGATCCCAAAAATGTCAAATGTGACGAACGGCCGAACTATTATACTATTTTTAGTTTAACTTAGATAGTTGTCACTAAAAAAAACCTTTCATAATAACAATAATGGGTACGGATTGTGTAAGGCAAACAGTTATTTTTAAGGACAAGTAAGTATTCTAATAAAACTCTACTAATTCTTTTTCCACGGTGAGGAAAATGTTAAGTGATCCTCAACAAAGTGGAGTGACAATTTCATAAATATTAAGACGATGGGTAAGAGAGCTTGTCGTTTCTAAAGGTCATTTACATGATTGGTCTTACAATGCTGTATAAAACAGGAGGCCTTTAAATACGAGTAATTAGTTCGACGAACTAGGATTTCAAATTTGGTCATTGGTAGGTCTACATCAAAAAGATTTTAAATTGTGATGCAAGGGTAAGCTAAATATCAGGAAATTTATAAAAATTGACGACTATAATAGGGAGCTAACTAAGTACGAGCATCATAAGTAGTTTTTGAATACATTTGCCATTACCACAAAATGAATTGAAATTATGACAATTGTGAAAGGTGTAAAGAAAGAGAGATATATATTGCTATAAACAAAAAGTACAGTTACTTCATTTTTTGTTCAATTAACAAAGCAAGAATAGGTTTGCTACATTCTTTGATTATCTATCTAGCGGAATAATTATATTCTTTAAGTTTTTTATATATATTTGTAGAAGATAATACGAATACTTACACTTTCAAACTTATCCTTATTCTTGACATGCTGGGCTATAAACCTGGATCCTTCTATAGTCTTTTCCATCTCTCTCACGTAGGGCTTTTCTAGAGATGGGCTGCCATCGTCTAAGTCCAAGCGACAAGGGGATCCAGGGGGAGGGGAGAAAAGCTCATCATCACCTCCAGGCGGCGGGGGCGGGGAGGGGGGCATGCCTGGCAGTTCGTACTCCTCGCAACCCCACTCCTTAAACTTCCCATCCATATCATCTCCGCCAAACACATCAGTGATTACCTGAAATATTAATGAAATTAAAAAAAAAATACAAGTATGTATTTAAAATTCCTATTATATGATTCAAGTCACAAAAATCCGGTGTATACAGCGTGTAAATAAACCTCAACATAGTAGTAAAGAGGTCACCCCTTTACTACTATGTTGAGGTCCCGTCAATATGAACAACTTTTTCGGAGAAAAATTCTACATTTTCATAGAAAAGTGTTCAGCTGTCCGGACAATTAGTATGGGGAAGTAAAAATAGTTTTTGAGATCCCAGCATTGATCCTAGAGGAAAAGTTGTATCATATTGACGGTTTGAGTCACCCCTTCAACGGTTTGTTGAGAGTCAAGTTAAACGCTGTATGTATATTACACCCATTTTGTATGGTTATATTTTCTTTTATATATCCGTAGACTATGTTAAATATTGTCTATATTTTTTGAATCAACATCGCTAACCGTTCTTTACGCTTCTGGCATAATTTTCTGATAATATAGCCGTTATTTGCAAGTACAAAAACATCTCCTTATATTACTATGGCTACAAAATTACATAAAAGGTTTGGCAAGGCTTTTTTTACCTTTAGACTTTTCTTTTGATTTCTATTTACTAAATAAATTCGTTGCAAATACACCATGTGTGCGTATAAAATTCATCTAGTGACCGTTTCTACAAGCGAAGTAGTGACGTAAAGAGGAATGCGAATGCGGAAGACGAATGCGTTAAATAATGCCCTAAGAAGTTTGCAGTAATTTTTTACTGACCTTGACTCCAAAACATCAAAATCATCGCAACTAAAAAGGCTACATTCATTTGTGTTTTCTTATTACTATATATATAATAATAAGAAAACACAAATGAGGAAGAAAACAACATAAACAAAAAACGGTAATAGAAGCAATAAATACAGGGATGAGAAAAACGCGCGAAGAAGAATCGAATACGAAATACGAGAACTAGATACAGTTGTGCAATAACAGTCAGTGGTTGGGCGAAATGGCGAAAGATTAAAACGTCAGTTGGCGTTCCGCGGGGGCAGTGTATCGATGCGGCTTAAGCCGGCACACAATTAGGCCGGAGTGGGTTTCGGTTTCGGGCCGTCTACTGGCTCGTATATCGCGGATCCATCCACAGCCACCAGGGGAACATAAATAACGGGAGCCGCTCGCGCTCGTTAAGCCCGTCGGCGTTGAGTAATAAAGGAAAATCGAAATGGAATGAAATTGGGCTGGAAGCGATATTTTCGCGATACACACAGAGCACAATGGATTTAGAATATCGCTGAAAGGAAGGAACGCTTCCCAGAAGAGTCTCGGCTGAGGACAATTAAAATGGTTATTGTTGAGGGCTTCGGAGTAATAGCGTTCTGTTTGTATTGAATCCGTTCCGATGGAAACCGTTTGAATGAAGGAAACTCGATGAGAAAAGGCGCCTTGTTTTTTCACTTTGGAAGGGATTCCCTCTGAACAACTTCATTTGTGAGAGCTTTTATTTTACAAATTTAATTAAACGCTACCAGACGGGAGGTTTATTTGGAGAGGTGGAATGAACGTCGATTTTGCTCGTGATTAATGATATTTGGCGGCAACAGTTTTGGTAATTTTGTTTATGTAACGTTTATTGCTAATATAATGGTATTTTCTCACATTGTATTTTGACTGCATATTTTATGAGTATAGTGGGTGGAAATATGCGAACGAAGTATGTATGTTTGTATAATTGGTGGGTTGACTTAGCTTATACTACTTTTCTTATACAACGCTGGGCTATTAGAAAAATAATCTACATAAAAGGTGCTTGTTAAATTCATCTCGCACTGACTACTTATACAGTGAATAATAATAATAAATAAACAAATATATAGGGACTGATCACACAAATTGAGCTAGCCCCACAGTAAGTTGTGGACTTGTGTCGTGGGATACTAACTCAACGATACTATAATTTATAATATATACTTATATAGATAAACATCCAAGACCCAGGCCAATCTGAAAAAGATCGTTTTCCATCTTGACTTGGCCGGGGATCGAACCCGGGACCTCCATGTCGCAGGCTGGCGTGTTGACCACTGCGCCACGGAGCTCGTATTCAAATTATATATCGCATAAAAACATTAATAATTAAGAATGTTTTTATGCGATAACGTTTTATACTAAAAATCAAAATACAGCTGAAATTTATGCCAAATTTAAATTACATGGTTCAGCATTTTTACAATCGAAATTTATGAAGAGCATAAGAGATAATATTAGAAAACTTGCAATTTTTGACTAATACGGTGACTATGATCATTCACTATTTATGAATTACTAGCAGCCCTGCCCGGTTGCACCCGAGCATGTATCAAACTTAGGTACAATCCTTTCCCATGAATCACTACTATTTGTGAAAACTGTATACATCCATGCAGTATTTTTTGAGTTTGTCGCGAATAGACGCGACGAAGGACTTGATTTTATAATTTGTAGTGATAGTGATTTTAACAAAAACCTAAGTCTAACAATGTGAACTCTTTTGAAAATTTCTTACCTCTGTCGGCTTATCGTTATCGTCATCATCGGGCGGCTTCTCCGGCCTCTGTATACACAATATTCTGGGTAAAAAATCTATAAAGACTTTGCGCACCCACGGGGCCATGTGGTGGGTAACGGGCGACCTAAAATTTACATTTAGCACCACGATTGTGACAACTACTGATAAAGTGACTAACATCATAGTGAACAACAAATATTTTCCTAACAGTGGCACCGTGAGTGATGTCGGTGGGATAATTTCTGCTAACAGTAAGAAGAACACAGTCAGAGACAGAAGGATGGAGATACAGAGAGAGATCTTCTCTCCGGAATCCGACGGGAGGTAGAAAACAAGGACTGAGAGGAAAGAGATCCCGACACAGGGGATGATGAGGTTGACCGTGTAGAAAAGCGTTTTTCTCCTAAGAGTGAGGTTGAAGATGATGTCAGGGTATGGCTCTTCGCAACAAGAGTAGAACTTTTCGTTTCGAGTCGCCGGCACGCGCATGATGTCCCACTCGACTGAGATGTAGTACTCGGAGAGGTCGATGCCCATGCCTATGTGGTCGGAGTCTGGCGTCTGTTTCAAGTGCCTTAAATCCACCTGCAAGAAAAAGCCTATGTTAATCGAAGTCGACAAATTTAATATAAAGTTTATGTGGAAGGAGCGCTTTGCGATTAATTATTTGTGTTATAGCAAAATATTATCATCAACCACGGATAGGTCGTGACAAAAACGTGCAGTTTTACATTAAAGATAAGTAGTTTTTTAAAATCGAATTCAAAATTTAACTTTACAAATGTGCTAGACATTTTCAAACATATCACTTTAAAATAGAAACATGATATCATCTTTGAAATCATTAGGGGTAGTCAGTTTGACTTAACACGCAGAAGCAAGCAATCTTGCTTAGAATATTTTAGAAACTTAAATTATATTTTCCTTTGCAAAATCTGCTTACTTCAACTTTTCCTTTATTCTTCTTTGTATAACAACAATAAAATCGACTGAGCTTAAAATGAGTTTCCTAAAAACCTATTCAGATTAAACTGGTACAAAGGGCCTAGTGCTTGAGGTAAGAGAGATTAGATAAAAAATAATACAATAAAGAAAGCCTAACAATAACTCCGCAAAATTATGATCTTTCGGATTGAGATATCCAAAACAACTACTTAGATATAAAAGGCGTAGTTTAGGGAAAAAAGTAGCAAAACATCCCGCCAGCGGCCATTCGTTATTACAGAATCAAACCCGACGTTTATCGCTATCTCATACGCACATCTGAGGTGTGAATGAGACAGATAAGTATGGGAACCCCTTGAACCTTAACCCAGCGATATAAGGAGGCGTGAGCATGGCTTTATTTATGTTGAAGGAAACAGCAACACATTGATTTATTAGCTTCCTCCTATCTTACGTTCGGAAGGCTGGAAACTCTCAAAGTTTTATCACTCCGTCTTTCATTGAATATCTTATTGTCCATATTATTTATTGGAACCCAACATATTTCAAGCGGTAGATATTGCAAAGGGCTTTTGTACAGCGGAATTTCGATTACATTCTGTTAAAGCGTTGCTAGAGAATTCTTTACTTTAGATGTAGTTGGCTATAGTATGTATTATCGAATTTCAAAGCATTTTTCTCATATCAAAGCTTGTATACAAACAACAGGGACGTTTAGAATTCCTTGACATTGGAGTGATGCGTAGCGTGTTTACGTTTGTTTTACTAAGGAATACTTTTGAATAAGTCATGTAATTGATACGTTAACACTCTCTACGAACGAAAAATAACTAGAACGACCTACTACAAAAAAATACAACGTATGTATGAGTTCCTTAAGCTAATGTGATATTACTCTTTTGGAAGAAGACGAAGTCATGATGTCCTACAAAGTCCTTTAAACTACTTTACGAACTACTGTTGATAGTAAGTGTGAACGTGAAGCTTTACAGAACATTTTTGCCAAAAATTGAAGTTCTAGACAAATCTGTTAATAAAAACTTTAATGTCTTACTTTTAATTGTAAGAAGTAGTTTATAGAATTATTTGAAAGTTTATCAAGAGCTAAGCAGATTCATTTATTTTTTCAGTTTTCTTTCAAATAATTTATTTTAAATAGAGGCAGCACTGGAACGCAAAAAATTCATACTTCCTCTATAATCAAATACTTAAGAGTGAAAAATGGCAAGCACGTGACTCTGAAAAGTATCAAATTCTCGTAAGAAGACATGAAGGAAGTGTCAAACAATTAACTCAGAGAAACGTCAAACGTATCTCTTTTCATATTGGTGGATACATACCGTGTAGCCATCGTAACTCCAGGAGCCGAACTTCATGAAGCAGGTCTGCTCGTCGAAGGGGAAGTACTCGACGTCAATCTCGCAGAACGACTTGTAGATCGCTGGGGGCTTCCAGACTACCTTGCCATCGTGGTGGAGTATGGCCTTCGTCATGATCGTCACCTCGTAGTTGCCGTCCGCGCTGGTGACAAAAAGAAGTTTTAAGGTTAATATCAATCAGTATATCTATTTTATTTGCAATAAACATGGTAGATACATGGTGTATAATAACGAGTGGGACTGTGAACTGCAAATCTCGCAATTGCAAGTGTGTCATTAGATATATTTAAACTGAATACATGTTCTCCACGCACCCTAAAAAAAGCTAAAGACGCTGTCAGTAAAATTATCCGTCTTGTATATGACTGAATAAAACAATATTTCCCGTTTTGTTTTATAATCACCTAAACTCACGATGATCATAAGCGCCATAAACCTCAGTGGCGCTTAAGTAATTTGTGCCAACTTCGGCATTTTGAAAAAATTCCTCAAACAGAATCATCAAAAAAATTATGAAATAATTGAACTGCCTCAGTGGTCCAGTGATTAAGGCGTTTGCCTTGTTGACCCGGGGGTCTAGGTTCGATTCCCACGGGAAGCATACTTTGTTAAGTTGTTTCCAGTTTGGTTAGGACTTTGCAGGCATAAAGCACCTGAATGTCTGATAAGTCGTTAAAGGAACCAAGTCAGAGGCCGAGAGGCGGTTCCGAAGAACTCTGACACCAGGGTGTGCCTGGTCGACTGACCGTGTCACCTACACGAAATGATGATGATTGAACCTGTTTACAAAAAAATGCAAATGGTTTGATGTTCAAGTATTTACACTTTTCTTAAGATAACTAAAAGTTGTGTTTACCTTTGGCTAACGAACTTAGCTCTTTGAAGCTGCCTGAAGGGATCATTTACAGGCTCCTCTATTTCAACAATATTTTCGAAGCAAATAAACATGTTAAATGTTGTTGTATTTATTCCTTACATTTATTTGGTCCAGGCTCAGGTCAATCTGAAAAAGATCATTTTTCATCTTGACCTGACCGGGGATCGAACCCGGGACCATCCGTGTCGCAGGCCGGTGTTTTTGACCGCTGCGCCACGGAGTTAGTCAAGTTGTGGGTCCTGGATCATGTCATCCTGTTAACCTACATATGTCTTTATAATAAAATATAGTATCGTTGAGTAAATATCCCTGAACAAAAGTCTCGAACTTACTTTGGGGCTAGCTCAATCTATGTGATTTGTCCGTATATATTTATTTATATTATTTATTATATAATCAAACCGATAATACGAAATATAAGATTATTCGTCTGTCTCCGACCATCCATCTATCAAGGCACATTATCCTCGATGTATTGGTTTAGTAATTGAAGAAATAAGTACAAATGGTGTAGCTAAGCTGGTTACATCACTGGTACAAATAAACGAATACATATATCTCAAAATTATTGCTAATATTCTTTTCTGTGAAAGATAATATATTATACGATTACGACCAGCAATGATTAATTATTTATTTGCAGTATTATAGATGTACGAGTATCCTTGTATTTTAAGTTAAAATGTTCTTTTAAGAGTTTAAACGTTTAGGTTAAATAAGATTAAATTCTCTGCCTGTTATGGTCTGTGTTATCTTTACAATTTGCTTAAAATTGGCTACTCGACTAAAAAAAATTTCGTGTCGCTATGTAAAGACCTGCCAAAAATAAACACAATAGTGACCGAAATACATTTCTAAACAAAAAACTCTTTCAGATATAGAATTTTTAAAGACACATATTTTTAGATGTTAATTTTTAGACGTGAAAACGCACTGCTGAAATGCCTACATATTTGTGAGGTCACAACTTTGTATTTTGTATGGGCGGCGTGAGAAATTTGTTTGGTAGCTATACGAAATATTACGTTTGTGGCAAAGGTTTCATAATAAAAGTTGCTATAAATTTAGCGGACTACAATACAGTATAATTGTAATTTAAGATTTTCATACTTTTAAAAATGGTCAAGCGTTTCGGATCGACCACTGCTGAGAAGAAAACGCTGACAGTCAGGAAGGTTTGTACTTTTTTAGGTTTTTGATGGATTTATTCTATTATTTATTCGTAAATTACGACTCGGGTACGTATTTTAAACGTTTTTGTTTAAAGGGAATATTTCCGGAGTGGCATTTTCAACAAGTTAGAGATTTTCAAGGTAACCATGTTATTATTGCATACCATCAAAATGCGGAAGGTTGAATATTTGGGACATGTCTCACATCATGATAGATATCAGCTGCTTCGACTTATTATGATGGGCAAAACTGAAGGCAAGAAACACGTTGGAGGACGTAAAAATTCATGGCTGAGGAACATAAGGGAGTGGATTGAAAACACCAGATCTGAGCAACTGTTTTGCCTGGCTTTGGATAGAAAGGAGTTCGGAAAGCTGACGGCCAACCTCCAGTTATGAAGTGGCACTCAAAGAAGAAGAAGGTGACCATGAAAACTTTTGAAATTCTACCTTATATTACTTAACCGTTTAAAACTAGGTTATTTTTTCACAGAAAAGCTTGTGTATTTTCTCAAACACAAAAGACAAAAGCTTTATGTTGTAAAGCGTAAATTTAAGAGCAGAGCGCCAGTTTGTACACTAATGAAAATTGGTTACCGCAATGCGGCTCCAAAGGCCATGAATCTAGAAATAAACTATTCCAAAGACAATGCATCATTAGAACATTCGGGTGCACCAAATTGTTGTAGAAAATTATGGAGAATACAGAAAAGCACATAATTTTTAAATTTACGATAAAAAAACAAATCTTATCGAGGTTTTTTTTAAACAAAACTATATGATATCATTAGCAACATATTGCCGAAGAGAGCCCACTACATCGTTTCCCCGGAGGACTGAGTGAACTTCACTCTTTGACGCCGAAAGCTGTAGAATGGCTGAAGAATTTAAAACTAGACGTATAGGATTCTTGCAGTAGGTAACCTGCCATACGAAATGATGATTAGCTAAATCATATTCTTAATTCGGTGGTGGGTCGGCGAGTGATTAAACTTTTAATATGTGAATTAATAACATGTTTTTATCAATGCTGGAATGCAAAAATAGCTGAGTTTAGGGTAATGGGTTTCAGAATCTTATTTTTTGACAAATTCAGTTATTTCTTTAGAAGAGATAAAATGTAGGTACGACAAGCTTATTGAGTAATATTGACATTTAAGTACTATACTACTACGCGATCGAATTAATTTGCTGATGGACAAAACGATAACGAATTTTAGGCTTAATAAATTTTGTAAATGTAAATACACTTTATTGCACCATGACATACAAAAATGAAAAATAAAATACACAAAGATACAAGTTTGTACAATTGGCGGCCTTATCGCCTAGGCGATCTTTTACAGGCTACCATTGGGAGACAGAAAAACAAGACAACTGTATACATGGGCGACGCATAAATTATTTCCTAGTTCCAAGAATGTACATTGTTGGAACTAGGAATGTTTTGATTGTTTTATGACAACCGGTGGTCCAGTGGGTGTGAGCTCTGTGAGCGCTTACGTATGTTAAGCAACGCCTGGTGCAGTCTCTACTTGGATGGGTGACCGCAAATGGCATAAAAATATCTCGAGCTCCTCCGTGCTTCGGAAGGCACGTTAAGCCGTTGGTCCCGGCTGTCATCGTTGATGGCAGTCGTTAAGCTATGTCAGATGCCTTAAGGCAGCTTGAAAAATCTGACACCAGTGCTGGCCACTTACACATACGAAAAACAAAACAAACATTACAATTTATTAGTGTTTCTCATCTTACTTTAGTTTGCATTGTATGTAGTGTAACGACTCGAGACTCGCACAAAATATTATCTAGTTCTACATAAATTATTGTCTAGTTCCAAAAATAACATTGTTAATCCCAATCCCATCCCATCCCAACTGATATTGTAAATGCGAAAGTGAGTTTGTTTGTTTGTTTATTTGTTTGTTAAGCTTTCACGCCGTATCCACTGAACCGATTATCATGAAATTTTGCATACGCATAGGTTAGGGTACCGAGAAGGACATAGGCTATATATTTTGCGGGCGAAGCCGCGGGTAACAGCTAGTTTTATATATTCTTCTTTTCTTACTTTAGTTTGCATTGTATGTAGTGTAACGACTGGAGGGAGACTCGCACAATTATACAGACTTCAGTCACTAATGAAAATGCATTGTAGTTGCTGTTCTAGTATAATTAGAAAGACCGTTTTTACCTGAACACGCTAGAACACAGCTTTTTGTCATCTAGTGAGTTTAGTATGTATCAACCCAACTCACCCATCAAGAAGGAGGGTAATGGTTTTCGCAAATATGTATAAGTATTTATGTTTGTCTTATCCATTGTGGCTTCCTGCAACCTAAAGGGTTTGGCCGATTTTAGAGTGTGAGGTGTCATTAGATTTGTATTCTTTCTCAGAGTATCATGGGCTGTGTAACATCAGCAAAAAATAATATGTTAGACGGGAACTGTGAAAAAATTATTGAATATGTATTTTCACCGTTAAAAATTACAATTTACATCTCATCTTCAGGTCTTTGTTAGTCTCCACTGCAGAAGCACGACCCTCTCTGTACTGCCAGAGCAGTCAGAGGATTTGGCCTACACTCTCCACGCTGGCCAAACGGGTTGGAGAGGAGGTTTACATACGAAGAAAAAATAAATAAATGTCATTTATATTATTAAAATAGGATAATCATAAAGACACATTGAAAGATTACATGATAATTGAAAAAAATTTAGAATCTATAATTGAAATGTAATAAATAAAAAAAAGATAAACTAAAAAGTCAACCTTATATGTAACTTAATGCAACTTGTTTATGGTAGACCTGACAGATAAAGGCAAGGCTTTGTTCTGGAGAAATTCTTATAAAACACCATGGCCAAACACACACAATATGAAATACGATCTTTATAAGATTGGCCAGGGTTTTGGAAATTTATCTATATAAGTACCTATCTACTTAGTAAAAAATGTAGTATCGTTGAGTTAGTATCTTACAACACAAGTTCACAACTTACTTTATGGCTAGCTCAATTAGTTATATTTGCCCAATATTTATTTATCCTATAAAGCTAAATATGCCATAGATCATCAATGAAAGTTTAGTTGCACGTAAAGCACACGAGCAGTCTCATAAACGTAAATCACACGACCTCAGTCCGCTCGGATTAGTGTGATGAAGTGCCGTTAGGAGTCGCTGTGACAGATTTGAGTACGTGACGCTATTTCTAATTTATCCATACATCAGGCATTGCGGGAAGGATTTGTTTACTTGAGTATGTTAATAATAACACAAGGTAGCGGTGCCTACCTACCTAGCGTCTGTTAAATCGTACCAAGTTTTCAATGCATTTGAAGTTTATGCATTAAAAATCACCTATCCGTAGCCATACTCGTAGCTAGCATCAGCTACGGCTGATGCCAGCTACGAGTATGGCATACATGGTGTTAAGGATCCTCCGATGGTGTTAAAAATAAGAACAATGGACTGTAGATTTAAATTATTATATTGGAAAACTAGGAAGAACTAGACATGTGCAAAAAGTGGCGTCGTCGTCAGTCCAAGAGTAAGTGGCTAAGACACGCCACAGTCGCCCAACCATTCTACTCGCCGCCGGTATGTCGTTATATTGGACCAATCAGCACGCCGCTGCTTCCCGTGCGTCTGCTTCGTCCCTCCGTCGCCCGGCTGCCTGGAGCGCCCGCTACGGGCTCGAACATATGACTTACTTGATTTTTAGTTTAATTGTAAAATGAATTGTCAAATACTACACTTGTGATGGTAAGGTTATTATGTTAGGTAACGCGGCTTGAGTTGCCTTATAAATTCTAATGCGTATAAGAGGAATGGGATATGGTGAATAAATTCGACGTTTAGATTTGAACTGCGGTTGCCTATTTGGTTAGTTGTTAGAATTGGCCATAGTAAAAAGACTATGTATGCTGAGATGAGCTCCGTGGCGCAGCGGTTAACATGCCTGCGACACGGATGGTCCCGGGTTTGATCCCCAGTCAGGTCAAGATGGAAAAATGATCTTTTTCAGATTGACCTGGGTCTTGGATGTTTATCTATATAAGTATCTATTATAACATATACTATCGTTGAGTTAGTATCCCATAACACAAGTCTCGAACTTACTTTGGGGCTAGCTCAATCTGTGTGATTTGTCCGTATATATTTATTTACTTATTTAACCTGCCCGCGTGGATTTTTCTCATATTTTATTACTTAATTTAATAAGAATATTATCATTTATTTTCCTCTCTTTGACTTCTACATAATTGTATTTTCTTTTCCTTATATTATATTATAATTATTAATTATTTATTTACTATATTATAATATGTCTCCTTTAGGTAAATGTATGTTTGTATATATGTATTTATTATTGTCATGTGTATTTTTTTTCAATAATTACTGCGCCAACCCTGCCTCTATTTGGATTATCTTCTACCCAAAGGTTGGCTGGAAGAGATGGCGTCATGCGATAAGCCCGGTTTTGTACCGATAATTTCCTTATCTGTCTGTATCTAATTCATGTATTGTTTACTTTTAAGTGTTGGTGCAATAAAGCATTCATTCATTCACTGACGAGCTCCGTGGCGCAGCGGTCAACACGCCAGCCTGCGACACGGGGGTCCCGGGTTCGATCCCCGGTCAGGCATGATGACCTGGGTCTTGGATGTTTATCTATATAAGTATATGTTATAAAATATAGTATCGTTGAGTTAGTATCCTGCGACACAAGTTCACAACTTACTGTGGCGCTAGCTCAATTTGTGTGATATGTCCCTATATATTTATTTATTCATTTATCAGAAAAGCATTGTGAATACATAAAAACACCTATAGAAATTACAACAAATGTTCTTAGCCGTGTATGATTGCTGCCAAAGCACATGCATCATACGACGTCTATTGAAATTCTATCAAAATTTCCGTACCCAGTTTGAAGGCACGTGATAGTCGACTTTCAAAATTGTGACGTCTCCGAGGCCTCTAAAAGCTTGTCATAACCAACTTCGGAGCTTTTGAAAATTGTCTCATAAAATAGGTCACGCTCACTTCCATTAGGCTAACGCTGTGCCATTAAAAATAAAGTTAACACGGAATATACTCCGGAGAGCTTTTAGGATCAGGTGCATTAAAGTGTATCTATGTTTAAATTTGAAAATATTACCGCCGTCTACGAATTACCTGTTTGCGAGGAGAACGGAGTTACGTTATGAACTTATGACGGCTTCTAGATTCTTATTTATTTATCAAAGATTTTCCTTCCATATTGAACAATGTTAAGACAATTGTTTTATTCCGAATACTTTACAAATAGAAAGAAATTCAAGAGTGTAAAATCATAGAAGCCTTAGTAAATAATCTGAAGTTTTTTTTTGGAATCATGTTAAATATTATCAGAATCAGTGAGAATTATAAGAATCAGTGATAACCGCCAAAAGCGGCCGTTTTTGGCGGTAATCTGATTCTCATTATTATAATGTATTCGGAATAAAACAATTGGCGTCGCTAGTATGCCTAGTGTGGGGCCTTAAGACTTTATACAATACGGTCGGTATCACTAACATAAAAAACATTACGACCGGAGTTATGTTTCATCATCATCATCAGGTGTTGTTTAGTCTCCATGCAGGAGCATGATCCTCCCTGTACTACCGGAGCCATATATTAGCCAGAGCAGTTCGAAGATTTGGCCTACACTTTCAACGCTGGCCAGATGGGTTGGAGAGGTCTCTTTAATGTGTATTAAGTTTTGTTTAGCTTGTGTTTCCTAAGGCACCTTCTACGACATCCACGGAAAGACTTGGAATGGTCCTATTCTACTCTGCCGGGAACCACACGGTGGATATTACAATTTATGTTTATGTATTTTGATTGGTTCCTGGCACCTGAGGTTTTTACTGACAAAGTAAAAACCTTCAAAAAGGTGTTTCCCCTACTTCTGACCATACTATATGCTTTTTAAGGATTTCCACTTTATTGATTAGTTTTTAAATAATGTGCCATATTTTTAATATATTTTTTTTTCTCTAGCTATTTATGTACCACTGCTGGGCAAAAGCTTCCCCCTCCGTTTTCCACCTTGTCCTTTCCAGCGCCGTAACTTGACACTCCTTGTCGAACGCACATAAGTCATCCTACCATCTAATCCTCGGCTTCCCTCTGGGACGCCTTCCATCAGTGGGAACACATTATAATAATTTTGAAATAACTAAAAAAAAAGTAAAGTTTATACAAGTAAATTCTTGCTTCGTAATTTACATCATTTGCTTTTTCACAATCTGATCCCAAAAATATGTTAACCGTATGTAGCCGTTACATACACTGAATTAAACTAAACTAAAATTAAAAACTAAATTCTTTGGAACCAATCCCCAATTTTCTGAGAAAAGTTACGAGAACAAAAGAACATTCAATTACCATAATTAATTATAATGTATGAAAACAAGATATTATGAGAAAAAAAGGTTATTTTAACATTTGGAGTTTTAGTAGATCATACTAATAATATCGCAAGTATAATTTCCTCATAATTGATCTAACAATACCTTTTAATCGGTTCTCCAACCAATCAGCTGTTAAACTGATTTATTAATCACAAAAGACCCTAAGCAAATTAAATCAAATCCTCAATTATGATAACGATTTGTTAAAACCCATTGAATTATTAACGATAGTTTTGAAACTAAACCCTCCCAGGTGACTAAAATTTTCAGACCTAATTTTGTAAAGCTTTGTCATACCTGGAGTTTATATCTACCTTGATGCTCTTAAGATTAAAGAGACCACTTATCTTCTCTTCCACTTCAGCGACTGAGCGCATACATCTCACCTACATTAAACTCTGTTGAAATATAAACCTTATCTTTTAGTACACAAGATTGACATTTATCTGAAAAACAACCAATGTTAATGCATATAAATTCGGTGAACTGCTACTTGTAATGGGTGGCGTTGCGGATACGCGGCTTTTAAAAATAATCGTGTTATACTCCTGTCTGAAGTAAATACTGAATGAGTTTCCACGTATTGTATGTAGCTTCTGGGAATATTTTAAATGGATTTCATTATATTTTGTAATTGAATGAGATGAGAATTATTAGCGCTTTCGCATATTAAGCATCCCCAGGCTCAGTCCTCACTTGTATATGAGTGCAAGTGGCATCAAAATATTTCGAATTCCTCCGTGCTTCGGAAGGCACGTTAGTCATTGGTCCCAGCTGTCATCTTTGATGGCAGTCGTTAGTGTATGTCAGATGCCCAAAAAAATCTGATACCAGTGTTGGCCACTTACACACACGAAAAACGAAACAAACTAGATTGGATCGTGGCGCGTTACGCGTCGCCATTACTTTCTGGCAAGAGTTCAACTCATAAATCGATGGCTGCTGCCGACACACGCCACATACTTTCTGGAGACAAAGCTTTGTGGGGGGAAAGAGTTAGGCGATAAAGGAGGAATTTATTTCGTTTTTGGAGTCTATTGCTTTTATTACACTGGCCTGTGCTTTGGAAAATTAGATACTTGGAAAACGTAACATGTGAGTCTATATTTACACTTCCATCTGTTGTAAGCAGGAAGAAAAATCGGCCTAGTGCGAGTCGGATAGATACAAGCGTAACAAACAAGAACTCACTTTCGCATTTGTAATATAATTTAAGACGCCAACTTATGGCCCTAGGTTCTGTCTATCCCAAATAGAAAAAAAAACTTTATAATTGCGTTTGTAGTTATACATATAGTTAGACCAAAAACTAGTTTTTCGTTTTCTACGAAGATTATATAATATGTACAATATTATACAATAAACTTTGCTTATTATGACAGTTGGGTACAAGGGACGGCCTAATTGCAATCTCTTACAGGCAATCAAAATGAAAAATAACAAAGTAACTGTAACAGGTGACGTAGTTAATAGAAAAAATATATCTACTTATTAGTTATTTAATACTTACGTAACATATAAAATCACAACTAATATTATAAATGCGAAAGTGCGTTTGTTTGTTTGTTTCTTACGCTTTCACGCCGTATCTACTGAACCGATCACCATGAAATTTTGCATACACATAGGTTAGGGTACCGAGAAGGACATAGGCTATAAATTACGCAGGCGTAGCCGCGGGTAACAGCTAGTACCTAAAAAACCTCAAATCTAAAACCCTGAATTTCGAACAAACTAAAATCTCGACAATTATCTCGTAAGTGATCTATATAAGACCCGTATCCCGGAAGAAAAATCACCGCAAAGACAAGTCAGAACAAGTTGGACAGTTTCTATCGGCGGTTGAACTCCCGAACCTGCGTGTCGAGCTGATAATGCTGAATAACGACATTAGTCCGAAAATAAGGAGAAACGTCCAACACAATCGCAGTTTATGGGTGTTCGTAAAGAAAAGTTAACTTCTATTAGAATGAATGGTGTGAAAGTTTCGTTAAATTGATTTTAGTTTAAATATTAGGGATGTGGAAGGTTTTAGATGCTATTCCATGTTCATGGTAACGATACTATCTCTATAGCCCAATAATAACCAAATTCAGTGTTACAAACTAGGTTGGGAATTTTTGTGTCTACAAATATACATAATTTTTTATGTTCCTCTTCATGATATCCTTAAACCACTTCTAAATACAGGTTTATTCCTAGTTCATTGGTGCGGTTAAGTAAAAATGGCGAATTTTATAAAAACATATATCTAATAATTATTTAATACATATATAACAAATAAAATATCTCGTAAATCTCTTATCTATAGTAATCAAAAACTTGAATTTCGAACAATATAAATCTCGAAATTGTCTTGTTAGTGCTCTATATAAGTCCCAAATTCCGGAAGAAAAATCACTGCAAAGACAAGTCAGAACCAGTTGGACAGTTTCTATCGGCGGTTTAACTCCCGAACCCGCGTGTTACGCTGATAATGCTGAATAACGACATTAGTCCGAAAATAAGGAGAAACGTCCAACACAATCGCAGTTTATGGTTGCTCGTAAAGAAAAGTAAACTTTCATTGGAATGGATGCTGTGAAAGGTACCTTAAATTGATTTTAGGTTAAATATCGAGGTAAAAACTACTAAATTAGTTTATCATATACTTGTATGACTTGAATGGCATGCTAAGGCAGTAAGTAGTTGCTAATAGTCATCATTATAATGCTGAATAACGACATTAGTCCGAAAATAAGGAGAAACGTCTAAAACAATCACAGTTTATAGGTGTTGTAAAGAAAAGTTAACTTCTATTGGAATGGACGGTGTGGAAGCTTCGTTGAATTGATTTTAGTTTAAATATCGTGAGAATAGAAGATATGAGATGTTTTTCAATGTTCATGGTGATGATACAGAATAATATGCTCCAAAAAACTAGGTATTTAAGTCGTTTTGATCAAGAATATATTGGTTTGACTACAATTATCATCATACTAAAGTTCTTATATGATTTTAATGGCATGCTCAGGCGGTAGTTGCTAGTAGTCATTATAAAAATGCTGAATAGCAACATTAGTCCGAAATAAGGAGAAACGTCCAACACAATCGCAGTTTATATGTGTTAGTAAAGAAAAGTTAACTTCTATTGGAATGTATGGTTTGGAAGCTTCGTTAAATTGATTTTAGTTAAAATATCGTGAAAATGGAAAATATGATATGTTTTTCAATGTTCATGGTAACATATTAGTCGAAAAATAAGCAGAAACGTCCAACAAAATTGCAGTTCATAGGTGTTCGTAAAAAAAGTTAACTTCTATTGGAATAAATGGTGTGGAAGTTACTTGAAATTAATTTTAGTAAAGTTTCAATATTTATTATTTTATATTTTTGATGGCATGCTAAGGCAGTAGTATAACACAGAATAATAACATTACATCATTGAAATGCAGAATAATAATATTAATCCATAAATAAGGATAAATATCCAACAAGATCGCAGTTTATAGATGTTCGTAAACAAAAGTCAACATTTATAAGAACGGACGGCGTGTGAAAGTTTTCTGAAATTGATTTCAGTTTAAAAATCTGGGAAATGGAATTAATGGACTGAAGTTTTTAGATTTTGAATGATCACGGTGATGACTCAGAACAAAAGTAACCTGGAGGAACTTCAACCTCATAATGGTTAATAAATTAGTATATAGTTATTATATAACAATTATAATCCAAAAATGTGACATATGTTCAAAACGATAGAAGACGATCATTATTAACACACTTATTAAATTTTTTGTTTTGTTTTAAATCTCTTTTTGTTTTTGTTTATTTTGGGTGTTAATTGAAATATTAATTTAAATGTATTTGTGCGAGCAAAAAATTATGTGCATGCTGTGTTCGCTCATAGTAGGTTGTTGCAATTGTATATAAATGTCTATGTTAATTTTGATTATACTTTGTAACAACTAGTTTCTGAACATAACAATAAAAAAAAAGTGGTAGTGTTCAAAATAATAGTAAATAGAAGTTTTCCGGTGTTCTTGAAGTTTATCAGGATGATACAGAATTTTATCAAAAATCATGTAGTAAATACGGCAGTTTTTAGCATGTTAAGAAACTTGCAGATGCGAGACGCTATATTACTGCAGAATTACGATAGAAAATATAGACAAACGTCCAACACGTTCGCAGTTTATCAAGTTCGTAAAGAACTTTTACTGTGGCAGCCGGTTTGCGTAAGTTTTAGTGATCGGGGAATGGAATTAATGGAGTGAAGTTTTTAGTCTTTGAATGGTCATGGTGATGATGCAATACAACAGTTTAATAGTATAAATTTCCTTACTTCTGCAGGCTTGCGCACTGATAACGTTCATACTTTTTAAACAACCCGGATATCGTCAACTTTATATTGCTTTGACTAAAACTAGTGAAGTAGACAGACATACAGTCACACATAGAGTAGTTAAACTTACAACACCCATCTTTTTGCGATAACAGAGTAACAAAACAGACAAATTTAAACCTTATCTTATTTTAGGCTCCTTTTTGTACGATATGTTATGTTCATGTCATTTTTTCTGTAAATTCACAAGGAATAAAATAATAATAATAATAAATGTGTTTATTTTCTTCAAAAAAAGGTGATATAAAAGTTAATAGCAAATAGATAACATGTCATTAAATAAATCCGTTTTTATGAGAGACTAGTGCATATGGGAAGTTTTAAAACTTGTATTACAGGTACTAAAAATACTTTTTCTTCTTCTGTTTTATATTATGACTTCCACCGAAATTTCAGTGATTCTGCCAATGTCCAGTATAATGAGATACTAAGTATCGGTGTTGTTCGGTAAAGTTTTTCCAAGTAGCATCAAAGATGGCGTATGTTCTTTGACGCCTCGTGGCAGCTTGGGGCGGCAAATCTATACGAGTCCATTTATCAGTTCACTTTAACTATTTCACAAATTGTTCATGAGCACGAGCATTTATAACACCAAACTACACCAATTTCATATTATAAAGTCCACTAAAATCAATTTGCAAAATTGTCTAAGGCAAACTTCAACTGTGCCCCTTGACTACCCACCACAAACTCCCTAAAAATACTTATGTATTTATTTCTAGTGACGGAAGCCACTATATGAGCCATATTATTTGGTAGCTATAGGATATAGCTCTAGAAAGACACAAAAAATCACAAGTAATGCTTTAAATATTTGGTTGAAAGTAATATAGATAATACAAAAATAAAAACTTATCGTGACCAAATTGTAAACGTTCTCGCAAACGGAGAAGTAAGAAGTACCTGAACCCGACGAGCATGCAAGAAAATAGTCATGAATATAAAAAAATAATAAATAAATATATACGGACAAATCACACAGATTGAGCTAGCCCCAAAGTAAGTTCTTATGAAAGACTTGTGTTATGGGATACTAACTCAACGATACTATATTTTATAACAAATACATATATAGATAAACATCCAAGACCCAGGTCAATCTGAAAAAGATCGTTTTCCATCTTGACCTGACCGGGGATCGAACCCGGGACCATCCGTTTCGCAGGCAGGCGTGATGACCGCTGCGCCACGGAGCTCGTCGGATATGGATGAAGCGAAAGAGGTTTGTAAGGATCGTAGCAAGGGGAGATCCATATTCTTTGCCTACCTCTATGGAAAAGAGGCGTGATAATATGTATGAACAAATAAAAAAAATTTTTTGAATAAAAACGGGTCACTCACGTGCTTTATTGTCAGGATTGCCGTTTTGAACTCGTCAGAAGCCTATTTTCAAGGCGAGTGCGGGACGCGCGGCGGTGGGTCCTGAACTAAATAGCACGTGAGTGACCCGTTGTTATATACTTATATAATGTCTTCATCTAACGTTAGGAAATAATATAAAAGTACTCACTTGTTGTAGAGCACGATGTCCGGCAGCCATATGTGTTCAGAAGGCACGTGCAGCGTCTCCACGCCCCCATAGTCGTCTGGGTTCCATTTCAGTTTGTAGTCGTTCCATTCCTGAGGACAAAATATTGCATTATTTAAAGTGCTTGTCGAAATGATTGCTACAAATTCAAAGTATATGGTCAAAAGTTGGTAACAATATAATTTACTGGCTGGTACCCGCGGCTTCGCCCGCGTTATATATAGCCTATGTCTTTCTCAGTAACCTAACCTATATGCATGCAAAATTTCACGTTGATCGGTTTAGTAGATAAGGCGTGAAAGCGTAACAAACAAACAAACAAATAAACAAACAAACTCACTTTCACATTTATAATATTAGTTGGATTGGATTGGATTTTTCTTTATCTTTCTACAACTTAAAAACTGGTGACATTTATTGCAAATAATAAAATAATAACATTAAACAATGAAACTTACTTAAATGAACTAAAACTAACAATTAAAACTACCTAAGAAATAAAATGACTTATAAATAAAACCTAGCTATAAATAAAAAATGTCCCGCAGGTCATTACCCTGCGGTAATGTGCCCAGAAGACTGGCAGCATTGCCACGTTGAATGGCAATGCTTATTCTTTGGGCAAGATACTGACCAGCCCTCTGGTCATTCGACACCTCGACCAGCCTTTTGCTCACAAATTTGAATAGTTTGTGAGCTGAGGGTCCCCACGGACCCAGTGTCTCGACTCCAAACGGCTCAAAAATATATGCGTCACCCAGGCATATATATTTGCGCCGTTTGAAGGACTCTGCGGTAGCTGCAACCATGCCAGCCTTACAACTTGTGCCGCTGGAGCCTTACAACAAAACTGGTTAGATTGAAATTTATAAACGACATTTAGTGTAGCAAATTGTTGATTGTTACAGTCTGAAACAAACTTTATGGCAACTCGGATAGCTGCGAGCTGCACAGTACGTGCCCCGCCTCCCCGCGCGCGCCCCGCTGAACCTAATATTGGGTACCGCGCGTCGACTTGCGCGATGTTCCAAGCCGCCTTATAGTTTGATTCAGACTGTACGTTCCCAAATATATATATAATGTAGCTATGTTTTATACCGAGAATACTAATAATATATGTCGGAATTAGCAAAGCGTGGCGCCACTGAGCACGGATGTTTTATTTTAAATTAGCAATTTAAAGGCTACTAGGTATCTCATATGATTTGTTAATTTTAATTAATTGTAATTTTCTGTTTAAAATTAATAACAGCGCCATCTTGTGATTAGTTTTGTAAACTTGTTATTCGATTATAGCGCCACCTGATATTTTGTTTTGGTACTAATTAAATGTCGTGTAAAGGAAACGCAGGCGCCACCTATCGGTGTTCCTGGACAAAGCCCTTGGTCGTAGTTGGCATAGTGGGGACGTTTGAATGCGTAACGGTCGTTTTTAGAGATCAGTCAGTTGAGCGATAGCATTAGCCGAGCAAACACGATTTAAGGGACTTGTCTGTTTCCAATACGTGAGAACAATTAATCTTTTGTTTCCTTATGCTTGATGGACCCATATTCGCCCAAAATTATGGAAGCTGGTGGAGGACAGGAGGAAATTCACCCAATGATGTTGCCGTCGACCACCCCTGCCGCGACATCAGAAGTGAGATTAAATCAAGCATCACCTGGCGAGAAGATGAAACATGGGATTGATGAAAACTTTCTTCGAGTCCTGCTGGAGTCACAAAATCTCAATCTGACTTCACTCATCGAGGCTATCAAAAACCAACCAGGTACGTCTAAAATATCATTGCCAGAGTTTGACCCAGATAAGTCCGACGCTGATCCACGTGCATGGTGTGATACGATTGACCTTTGCTTGGCCGAGCGAAACTTGCAAGGAAGCGCATTAATTATGGCAATTAGTAGGGCTCTCAAAGGAAGCGCTTCGCGGTGGTTATCTCAAATCTCATATGCCGGCATCACGTGGTCCGAACTCAAGGGTCTGTTCAAAGCGAGATACGTTTTAACTGAGACGCCTGCTGCTACGCTAATTAACCTGCAAAATTGCCGACCTAAGGACGACGAATGTCTGGCGGCGTATGCATCACGCATAATGACCACGTTATCGACTAGATGGCATGGTATGACCACTGAACAAATCATCGTGGCGACTACTCTTGCGCATGTCTCCAAATTTGACGAGAAACTTCAACGTCTGACTTTTACGACAGAAATAACAACACGTGACAAATTACAACAAGAACTGCAGGTGTTTTCCTTCCTCAAACGGAAAAACCAAGATACGAAGGGAAAGACAAATGATGGTTCACCGGATAGTAAAAGACTCAAGACTCTTGCGTCTACTATTGGACCGAAATGTTATCACTGTGGACGATTAGGACATCGTGCTCTAGAATGCCGTCAACACAGGGACGCAAATGCGAAACGCAATTTCATCAATTCAACACCGCAGCTTGCAACCACCAAAACTGGACTAGCCAAGGATGTGACCTGCTTCAGATGCGGAATAAAAGGTCACTTTGCATCCAGCTGTCAACGAGGTGTATCCACGAGCTCCAGCCAAGGACCGGCCAGCGACGTAGGAGGAGCAGCCAGCAGTTTCAGCAGCCAACAACGAGTTGACGTCTGCAACGTGACCAACCCGCATGGACAGTTGGAAAATAATGGTGAGTCGTTTCTTTTTCATTACGATTCTGGAGCCGAATGTTCCCTTATTAAAGATAGCGTGGCCTCAAAGTTGTCGGGCAATCTGGTCAGCAACACTGTCACCCTTACGGGAATTGGGCAAACATCCATTCACAGTACTAAGCAGATATTATGTCAAGTTAAAATCAATGATATTGACCTCAACATATTGTTTCACATTGTGCCGGATCGTCTTCTCAGGAGTGATATTATGATAGGTCGGGAGATTTTAGGTAACGATCTCATGGTAAACATGACTTCGAGCGTAGTTATTTTCTCGCTTAAAAAAGAGATTAATTCGTGTCAATTGGATTTTGAAATAAGGTCACCCGACTTTTCAAATATCAGCACTCATATACCCGCTGGAAATAAACAACAATTACTTGACATATTGTTAGAATATTCCGATTCTTTTGCTAGTGGTGTAGCTAAGTCACGAGTCTACACTGGCCAACTGCAAATACGGTTAGTAGATCCGAACCGCATGGTGCAGCGACGCCCTTATAGAATGAGCATTGAGGAGAAGGAGGTCGTTCGCCAAAAGGTAAGGGAACTCGAGGTTGCAGGTGTTATCAGGCCAAGCTGCTCACCATATTCAAGTCCCGTACTTCTGGTCAAGAAGAAAGACGGGACTCACCGCATGTGTGTGGACTACAGGGAACTGAACGAGAACACTGTGGCGGACAGGTACCCACTTCCTTTGATATCTGATCAAATTTCACGCTTTAGTGGTGCAAAATGGTTTACCAGTCTAGACATGCTGAGCGGCTACCATCAGATCCCAGTTGCAGAAGACTCCATAGAGCTGACCTCGTTTGTTACTTCGGATGGGCAATGGGAATATCTTTCCATGCCTTTTGGACTCAAGAACGCTAGTTCCGTTTACCAACGAGCAATGGCAAGAGCATTAGGTGAGTTGGCACATGATTATGTGGTATTTTACATTGATGATATTTTGATTTTAGCTTCTACATTGGAGGAGGGTTTGGAGCGGCTTCGTCACGTGCTGGACGTGTCACACAAGGCTGGATTTTCTCTCAATCTTTCAAAGTGTTCATTTCTTGTAAAGCGAGTTGAGTTCTTGGGCTTTGATGTCGAAGACGGTCAAATCCGGCCAAATCCTGGTAAGATAAAAGCACTAATTAATCTACCACATCCTAAAACAATCACTGAACTTAGACAGTTCATTGGGCTAGCGTCATACTTCAGACAATTTGTGCCTCAATTTTCAAAGACAATGGCGCCGCTATTCAGGCTCACTAGCAGTAAAAACAAACGCTTGGATTGGCAACCTAATCACGAGGTTATACGCCAACGGATCATTACCCAACTCACCAGTGAGCCAGTTCTGATGGTTTTCAATGCGGCACTACCGGTCGAGTTGCACACGGACGCGAGCTCGGAAGGTTATGGCGCCATGCTCATCCAAAAGTTAGACGGTAAGCAGCATGTTATAGCATATTACAGCCGGCGTACATCTCCTGCAGAATCTAAATATCATTCCTTCGAATTAGAAACCATGGCGATCGTCAATGCAATTAAGTATTTCCGACAATATCTGCACGGCAGGAAATTTACGGTGGTCACCGATTGCAGCTCTGTTAAGGCATCCAAAACAAAATCTGACCTAGCTCCGCGCGTCCATCGATGGTGGGCTTACCTACAGTCATTCGATTTTGACGTGGTGCACCGCGAAGGTAGTCGAATGAATCATGTCGATTTCTTATCTAGGAACCCCCTGACCGGTGAGGCGAAGCCAAGTCCTACGCGTGTTGAGCAAAAACGAGTGGATCTGGCAGAGCTGTCGAATAACTGGTTAAAAGCCGAACAAGAGAAAGACGAAGAGATCTCCAAGATAGTATCCGATCTACAGAACGAGGGAATGCCCGAGGATCTCAGAAACACTTACGAAATACGTCACCATATTTTACATCGCAAGATCCAACGCAATGGCCGTACCAAATGTCTTCCAATCGTTCCTCGTGCTCTGAGGTGGTCGGTCATAAACAACGTACATGAGTCTATAATGCATCTAGGGTGGGAGAAGACTTTGGAGAAGGTATACGACTATTACTG
This sequence comes from Rhodophaea formosa, assembly GCA_963082605.1. Lineage (NCBI taxonomy): Eukaryota > Metazoa > Arthropoda > Insecta > Lepidoptera > Pyralidae > Rhodophaea > Rhodophaea formosa. The sequence continues at coordinate 3,772,092 of OY720219.1, forward strand.
GTTTCAGGGAATGGTAAAATATGTTCGGAAGTTCACGGAAAATTGCATCACATGCAAGGTCTCAAAAACGCGTTCGGGTAAGATCCAGGCAGAACTTCATCCCATACCAAAAGGAAACACTCCTTGGGATACGGTACACATAGACGCTTCAGGTAAATTAAGCGGTAAAAACTCCGCCAAGGAGTATGTGTTCGTGCTGATTGACGCCTTTACCAAGTATGTATTGCTGGTACATTCCAGAAATATTGACAGCGAAAGCAGTATACGTTCACTTCAGCAAGGTATTTCATTATTCGGAGCTCCAAGGCGAGTTATAGCTGACCAAGGACGATGCTTTACAGGTAAGAAATTTGCTGATTTTTGTAATGGTCATAATATTGAACTTCACCTGATCGCGACGGGCGGTAGCAGGGCAAATGGTCAGGTGGAGCGAGTGATGAGTGTCTTAAAGGGTATGCTGACTGCAATTGAAACAAGTGAGAATCGCTCCTGGCTGAGGTGAGGGAGAAGAATGTCTGGGTGATGTGCAAATTGCTCTTAATTCCACTGTGAACCGTGTGACGAAGGCTAGCCCTTTGGAACTCTTAATAGGCAGGGTTGCGAGGCCATTGAGTTTGATGACAGCTGTTGAGGAAGTTGAAGTTGACGTGGATAGAGTGAGGGAGCAGGCGGTCCAGAACATGGCAGCCAGTGCTGCATATGAAAAGAAGCGATTCGATTCTAATAAAGCTAGTTTACTGAAATTCTCAGTTGGTGATTATGTTCTTATCGAGAACGAGGAGCGTAATCAAGTCAAATTAGACCCAAAATTCAAAGGTCCATTTAAGATCATTGAAGTATTAGAGGGTGATAGGTATAGGTTAAAATCTTTAAGCTGTAATCGCACGTACAAGTACCCACATGACCGTATACGTAGGGCTCCAGATCATCAAGTTCCTCTTGAGTGTGATTTTGAAGTTGAATCGGATGAAAGTGCTGATTCTGAATCCTGATGAGCTTTAGTCACCACGACACACATAGGCAACAGCAGCCGAAGGACCGAGCTGTGAATTTTGGAGTAAAGGGAGACCGACTGTACTGTGTCTCGAGACCAAAGGACTGTGTCTCCCCATGTTACTGGAAACCGAAGGACCGCGTTTCCCAATTGATAGTTGACAGGTTGTTAACCTGAGTTTGCCAGAAACCGATGGACGGGTTTCATGGTGAAAGTTTTGTTTGGTATGTGTGTCGTGTGTGGTGGTAATCTTTTGTTTTCGTTATTTTGATTGGGGATATACTTGATGATTTAAGCTTCTATACTTTGTGAAGAAATGAGTTAAATCTTAAGACAACAACTTATAGCGAGAATTGTGACTAGAAGTCTTTAAATTCTATTTTTAGTCAGTATGGCCGAGTGGAAAGCTTTTTGTATTATTTTGTCCGCAGATTCTTCCTAACTTCCATCACCCGCGGACGGGTGATTTGTCAAGATGGCCGTGTCGGAATTAGCAAAGCGTGGCGCCACTGAGCACGGATGTTTTATTTTAAATTAGCAATTTAAAGGCTACTAGGTATCTCATATGATTTGTTAATTTTAATTAATTGTAATTTTCTGTTTAAAATTAATAACAGCGCCATCTTGTGATTAGTTTTGTAAACTTGTTATTCGATTATAGCGCCACCTGATATTTTGTTTTGGTACTAATTAAATGTCGTGTAAAGGAAACGCAGGCGCCACCTATCGGTGTTCCTGGACAAAGCCCTTGGTCGTAGTTGGCATAGTGGGGACGTTTGAATGCGTAACGGTCGTTTTTAGAGATCAGTCAGTTGAGCGATAGCATTAGCCGAGCAAACACGATTTAAGGGACTTGTCTGTTTCCAATACGTGAGAACAATTAATCTTTTGTTTCCTTATGCTTGATGGACCCATATTCGCCCAAAATTATGGAAGCTGGTGGAGGACAGGAGGAAATTCACCCAATGATGTTGCCGTCGACCACCCCTGCCGCGACATATATATATATATATATATATATATTTTTTTTTTAATTCCATGGCTTCAAGAAATTGAAAAAAACCAATTTTGACGTGCAAAGAGTTAATTTATTTTAAATTCAGGACAGTGTTTGTTCTTTTAAAAATATATAGAATAATTCAGAATGTCGTTCAACGTTATATAGAATCTTAACTTTAAACATACTTTATTGTCTAGTTTTTACTTTTTAAATCAAAGCGCTAAAGTTAATAGCGCCCGGCACTGACCTTCAAAGAGCGTTCAGCTTTAGATTCCAATCGTGGCCCGGAACCCAATAAGGCCCGCAATTTCCTCCAGTCCGAGTCAACAGCACTCTTTAGTACCAAGACACGAGGGTCGGATATGAAACAGTTTTATGAACCCACTGTAAACTATGAACTCCAAATCAAGGGAACTACTCGTAAAATTTTAGTGCCATTTTTATTGTTGCGAAGAGAACTACTTTTTAACTGATTTTCTTAAAAAGGAGGATACGTTGCTCAAATATAACTTACTAACTGTTAACCACGGCTTTGCCCGCGTGATATATAGCCTATATCCTTCTCAGTATCTTAACCTATGTGTATGCAAATTTCATGGTGATCTGTTTAGTAAATAGATCGTATAAGCGTTATAAATAAAAAAGACTCACTTTCACGTTTATAATATTAGTTAGAATAACGATTGGGATTTAAAATAGTTAGTTTCCAAATAATCCAGAGCTTTCGAAGAATTTTAGTATAGGCTTCCGACATACATTCAAAGATGACTATGATGTACTATTTAGTTTACCAAGATTGACAATTATAAATTTTCAACAAGCTCTACCTAGTTTAACAAGTCACGCAAAATATATTCATTGTTTGATGGATATATTTGGTACATATTACTAATAATATCATACGTAGTTCATCAAAAGAATAAGAAAATGAACAACACAACTCAACTGAACATTTAAATTTGTTATAAGGTACTATTTTTGATAAATTTTTTCACATGGCTGATCAAAAGAATGTCGTGGCAAGACAATATTTCAACAGAACTCAATTATAATTTTAGCAGCCGCGCCCCCAAATTACAGTTCCAAACTCAATTTAAATTTTGTCTACGCTGGATAACTCAAAAGCGTCTTGCTCATGTCTTTATTGCTAGTCGTTTAATTGAATTACGTAAATGGAATGTGCTCCCGCAAACACTGAGTACGGAATATGTACGTGTAGGTATATTCACTCTCACAGTATTAGGTATAACTCAAATTAAATATTCTTTGACCGTCATTGTGAGCGATACTCATACAGACAAAGCGTCTGCAAGTCTTCTAATATACTCGTACCTTTATCTAAAATCGCGTTTATTAGTGTTTAGCCAATCGACAAAAGAAATAGATATTACAACAACAATGAGGAAATTGTGACTAAACGAAGAAGGTATGGAATGAAGTCAGTGTTCGGGCTCTCCCAAAACTTAGACGTCAGATGATAACATTTCATATCTAGTTAAAAACTGTATTAGAGAGTCAATATTTCGTCCACGTCCAATTTCATCCCCTTATTTCACTCACATAGGAGTTGAATTTTAAAAATCATTTCTTAGTGTTCATTAACGTTAAGAACTCCTGTACGAAAGTTAAGTTTGTAGTAACATTTGTTTTGGCTGTGCGTTGATATAAGCGCCGCGCGTACTCATCATACATACATGTATCTACATATATAAAAGGCAAACATAAGTGACTCATATATCACATATGTTTGTGAGTCACTCATGTTTTATGTAAAATATAACATGACTGGCATTTAAGAAATTTTTTATTATTTAATTATTTTGAGAAACTCGCTCAGGGGCTCGGATAGACTATGTTATAAAAACGAATACCACGAGGTTGAAGTTACAAAATATAGATTTGATAAACCATCTTTCTGGGGGATAGTATATATTTTAACATTTGTGTGAAGAAATTAAAATTTGGATAAGTTGTGTTGTGAGAAACAATAACGACAGTTAAGTAAATAAGTATGATATTATTTTTTATTAAATAACTACCAAATAAATTATGAAAGTTGAGAAATAATGTATATGTTGTTACTTTTTAATTAATTGCTGCAAACAGAACCTACTTTGCGCCAACTCTTAAAATTTTTCCCAAGAGCACATCACAACTAAAATTTAATTAAGCCACTAAGAGCAAATGAGAAACTACATTTGCGGGACAATAGACATTAAGTCTTGTGTGTATTTGTATAGAGCTCATTTCGGCTTTCTTAGAGATTTGCAAACAAAAGTGTGTGGGTACAAGAAAACGCCTTTTGTTACGCTTACAGGGTTGGTTTATGAATCATTACGTTGTAATTAATGTAGCGTAATGTACGTTTATTGCGGACATGAGTTGGAATTAACACTTTGGCGATGGGCCTATTATAACTTATTGTTATCATAAAATTGAGAGACTCTTAGTATTCATGCGTGCGTTATATTGCGATTGCGATTTGAGTTACATTACAGTTGAAATTGTTTATGGTGTTTGTTTATTCTTTAACTCGAGAACGTTTACTCGAAAAGATCTTTGCAAGGACTAATTCAAATCAATCTTGAAATTCAGTATACCAAAACTCTTCACATTTAGCAAAGTTTATTATAAATGTTATTGTATAATAAATCTGAGTAACATGTAAAAATATCATCTCAAAAATTTTACATCTTCTTCTTCTTTCAAGAATCGCGACGAGTCCGGGCTTCTATCTTATATTGCGATATATTTTCTTCTTATAGGCAATAAGTACGACATTCACTCGCACTCTGTCAAAAGTCGGATCGCCGTAAAAACATCGCCGTGTGAGACACGTTTTACAAAGTGTATAGAAATACGTGGAACAGCGTTAAAATCGCCGAGATTCTCTCGCTCTAATAGACGGCCTCTAAGAAAGAGACGATAACCAGTTTTACTGAAGGATCACTTCTGAGAAGTAACGACATAGAAAAAAAGAAACATTTTACTGTATAATATTCACTTTATTACAAAAAATTAAGTAATATTTCGAAAAATATTTTCCGTAAAATTACGTTAACGCAAGTGGCAATATGGATTCCACGAAAACGTCAAAACAAATTTTCTTGTGAAGTAAATATTATTAAGAACGTTATTCCTTCAAAATTATGAAGATTCAAAACATCAGCTCTTATGATTTGATATCAAAATGGAACATGGATGCAAAAAAAGTCGTATCACTTTCACGCGCCTAAAAGATAAAGAGAGAAAAGAAAAAACCCGTCGACTGTCAGGAAACGACGACTAGGGGTGGGTGCGGTCAATTGAAAAACGCTTGACGATTGCCCCACCCTCGGCTGTGTTAAAAGCACTGAATTTTAATATTAGACTGCGCCGTTTTTTGTTGGAAAATTACAAAGCGTTTTATTCCGAACGTTTCAGTCCTCGATTATGCGGCCGTCGTGAAATGTGTGATTCGAATTTCGACGGTTCGATGCGCGCACCACTGCCTTTTTCCTTTTTATTCGATTTTCGATTCAACTTAATTAATTGTTTGTTTTATGCCAGTGTTTGAAGTCATGTTCGCACTTTTATTTTTAAAGCAACGAAGTAAAACTTCATTATTCAAAAATGTTCGCAAGTTTCGAAAAAAGAATTTGATACAGACGAATCAAAAGAGTTTTGCTAGAAATATCGAATTCTAAGACAATTTCAAAACGAAATTAATTGGAATGGAAACAAGAATTTTAGTTTGAGCTATTGTTAAAATAAAACTCGACGTAGATCAAACGCTGAAAAGTTTTTACAAGTGTTGTTGTGCTGTTTACAAAAACAATTCAGACAATGAGTAACGAAATAACTTCGAGACTCAACAACGCCAAAATATCATCAACAAAGAGAAAAACAAACTGACGGTAATACAGGAGATTGTTCCGAACAAAAATGTAGGAAAGTTGGTAGCCCTGGCGGAACTCAACAAGAATTTAAACGAAGGAATGCATTCTCAGTAATGCCTTTTTAAGCGAAATTAACGTTTTTCTCGAATATGATCTCTTCATATTTACATGTGGTTCGCGGCAGTGTAAAATAGGAGCACTCGAAGTCCTCCCGTGAATGTCGTGGAAGGCGACTTAGGAAACACGAGCTCATTATACAGTCCTCTCCAAACCGTCTGGCCAGCGTGGAGAGTGTAGGCCAAGTCCTCTGACTGCTTTGGCTAATATATGGCTCTGGTAATACTCCTGCAGTGAAGACTAAATATAACACTGCAATTAGTTAACAATAAGTCAGTCCAGTTAACAAAGCTACATGCTTGGTTAAATAGTATTTAGCTGCTCATCTGACCCGACAATTTTGCAAGTGTGACTATCCAAGTGTGTCATCGTGATATTTTAGAGTTCGGACTGCCTCCGTGGTCCAGTGGTCAAGGCGTTTGCCTTGTTGACCCGGGGTTCATGGGTTCCATTCCCATGGGAAGCATACTTTGTTAAGTTGTTTCCAGTTTGGTTAGGACATTGCAGGCATGAATCACCTGATTGTCTGAGTGTTGCGGCCCCTGGTATGGGACGCTACTTGCGTCTATACTCTGGCGACGTCTCACCTCTCGGTCACAGGATCAAAAGCCGGCACAGCAGCGGCGGCGGCGGAAAACCTCAAACGGCGCAAATATGAATGTATTGGCAACAATTATATATTTGGGGTTGAAACTCTAGGGCCGTGGGGACCCTCGGCACATAAATTATTCAATGCCATCGCCAAAAAATTAATAGAGGTGTCTCATGGGAGGGCACCAGAGGGCTGGCTTACATTTTGGCCAAAAGATTAGCATTGCCATACAACGTGGCAATGCTGTCAGCCTTCTGGGTACGCTACCACGGGGCAACGAGCTGCCAGGCCTATTTTATTTGTAAATAGTAGTTTTAGTTTAACTTTTATTTTTTCTGTAAAAATAATGTGTATTTAATTAAATAAAATATAATTTGCCCACAAAGAAAGATGATTCCGTGCTTCGGAAGGCACGTTAAGCCGGTGGTCCCGGCTGCCATCTGGTAGTCGTTAAAGGAGCGTCAGAGGCCGAAAGGAGGTTCCGAAGAATTCTGACACCGGGGTGTGCAAGGTCGACTGACCGTGTCACCTACACGAAATGATGATGATGAGCCACAATCTGTTAGTTTTAAAATATATTTATCAGCATGACACCCATAAATTAAAAAAAAAATTCTCTCCTGACACCCAACCTTCTTGGGTTGCTTCCGTCACAAACATACGTATGACAACAAAAGTACTTGAACCTCTTTCACACATATTAAAATTTGTCTGCTATAAAACGACCTTGGCTAGCAAAGAGGTTATGTAGATTTATGCTCAGACACTTTTTCCATATAGAAGATGAGTTTTATAATACACTAGCTTTTGCCCGCGGCTTCGCTCGCGTTAAGAAGTATAGTTTTGGGGGTAGAATTGATCAAAATCTTGTCTTAGCGGATGCCTACGTCATAAAATCTACCTGTATGCCAAATTTAAGCCCGATCCGTCCCGTTTGGGCTGTGCGTTGATAGATCACTATGTCAGTCAGTCAGTCACCTTTGAGTTATATATATTTAGATAATATATAAAATGACCTTTACCGGTTGTCCATTGATTTGTACACTGGTTGATGTGGCAAAATATAGTGTAAAGGTTTTCGACAATCGAGTAAAGGTTTTCGAGCATATCATGTTCGATCAAACGGCATTAGATTTCAAATAGGAAAAGCCTTTATAACGATGCATTTCTGTACAAGACTATTCTGTCCGTAGCGGATTACAATTAATAATAGCGATTCCTCTGTATTGGATCAAATTCGAGAAAATTCTATGTTAAAGTACGTTTTGTTACTGTTATAGTTCTGTTTCTACTACGGTTGTTCTCTGATGATCTCTGTGGCTCAGTGATACTGCCAGTGGCTTTTAATCTCAGGGTCTTTGATTCTATCCCCGGTCAAGTCAAGGCAAAAACCAAACGATCTTTGAAAATGATAGTCTTGGACGTTTATATAAAAAATTTGTGTCATAAATATAGAATTGTATATACTTTCATATTATAATTAAACAAGCTTTAGATTTAATTATCCTTAAAACCTTTGCTTTAAGCTCTGCCTTTCTCATTCCCTATCAAACTTGATAAGTATGTACGTGTGTATTATTTGACGACATTTAATGAAAAAAGTTATTTTACATAACTTTTAAAAACATCATTTCTTTTAGGAAGCCAAAGAGTATAAATAAACCACGTCTGGCAAACGATATCATGATAAAAGCTGAAGCCAAATATCTCCCAGTTCATCCTATAATATCAACTGACCCAAACTCAAAAGATATTTTTATTACATCAGCGCGAACGCCAACTTTTCTGGCTGTATCGAAGTTGGCACGCCGGACTAAAATACAGAGAATACAGAATAGACAGTTTCCATGAAAAAATATGTTATTTAAACAGTTTATCCATAAATTTTCAAAAGTTAAACACTAGCAATGAAAATAGAATGAAAATTTGTTGAAAAGCGAACGAGGTATAAAAATATGACAAAAATATGTCTATCTCACTCGCACAAACGCTATTTTTATGGCATTTATAATGTGCAGATGATATAGACTTTGACGTCACCAGTAATCAAACTTCTCTTCCTAATTGAAACGTTAAAGAATCACATCTTCGTCGCTGAAGAAGACAATTTAAAAATTGTTTCATATTTGTTTCATGTAGTTTAATGTGCATATTCTCTATTGTCACTATTTGATTTGCAGAATTATGCCCCATTTTCCCAAAAGCTTGCCTTAAAAAAGCCTAAAAGCTTGACTCTACTGTTAATTTATATAAAGAAACGATGGTGCTTTTTAGCATTCAATGCAACCTGTAAGCACGTATATGGATTATTTTTATTGGTCGTTTCTCATATAAGACACTATTTTAGTGTATTTCTCGTATTGAAAAAATATATATATTCCTACTAACGCGGTAGATTGAAGGTTTTGAAAAAAGTAATTGTAATTGTTATTTGAGCCTATGGCTCGGCAGTTCATGGTGCTTAGTCATGGCCTGGTCGATAGCTCTGTACGTTTACTATTTTGACGTAGGGTTTTTGCCTGTCCCTGGCAGAGGTCATAAATCATCCCAACTCAGAGTTAACACGTTTTTCAACATCCCCTCATATGGACAGGCATGTTTTATATTTCAACCCCCAACACTGAAAGTCGATTAAGGTAGATTAAAAGTTTTTGCGCAGCTTTTTGGTTCGTGTCAGAATAGGTGGTACTGATTGATTTTTGAATAAATAAATATATAGGGACAAAAAACAAAAACTGAGCTAGCCCCACAGTCAGTTGTGAGTTTGTGGCGTGGATAACTTACTCAATGATACTATATTTTAGAATAGGCATTATACATTATATCGTTAAACATCCTAGACCCAGGCCAATCTGAAAAATATAGTTTTTCGTCATGCCCGGGAATCAAACCCGGGCCTCCCGTGTGGCAGGCTGGCATGTTGTGCTGCGCCACAGAAGCTGTCCCTCTGAGAAGAACTTGACAATATTTTTTTAACTTATATGCATCATTTTTACTGGGTAAAAATAATAAAATTGGTCATTTTTACCCAGCTAATGCGAAAACAAAAGGGTTTGATTTTAGCAGCTATTTATCTACGTTTATTCTCTCCTATCTCTCGAAATATCATTGTAAAAGTCCTATTGAACTATGTCTCGTATTTACTCGTATGTCGGTCTGTTCGAGTTGTCAGAATAAAATAACGAGACATTCCATTGGTCGAAAAGCAAATATGGTACATTTAGATGCGTGTATTTTTAAGAATGTTTGATGTATATTTTTTTGCCCATTTTTCATATACGGTAGTCTGCCATTTTGTAAACTCGGTTTGGATTTAGATTTTAGATTAGACTCAGACTAACATACAACAGATGTTGTACAACATTTATTATTGTTATATTCTTTTATATTTCTCATTTAAGATGTTTGAATAGATTCATTGCAAAATAGTTATCTTTAGTTTTATTTTATAAATAGGGTTGTGTAAGGTTCACACACACACAAAAAACAATCGTACAGAGAGGTCAAAGAGATAGCAAAGGATAGAGAAAAATGCTCTGCTAAGCCCTAAATAACCTTTGAATAAATTTTATTAACTACTATTTACAGTATGTATGGAACGTGAAGATTTTTTTAGTTTCTGTCAAAAGCGGCCACTATTGGCGAAAACGCTAAGCAAAGCTCCATTTTCACACTTTAAACTGTAAATTAAAGTTTACGAATAGAATGCAGGATTACCTACGGCTTCCCTGAACAAAATTTTAAATGATGTCTCTGTTAATGTTTTGTAATGTTTTCGCGATTGATATCTCTGTTTTTGTCCAACGATTTGTTTCAAATGGTGGCAGCACAGGTCTTCCTAAATTCCACGTATCTACTTAAGTATCCTACAAAATATGTCAAGTGATGAACTAGTTAGCCTATATTCTCCAACAACTGACCGACAAAATTATTACCAGCCATACAACACGCAATAACAACATATTCATTGGACGCAAACTTTCAACAATAGTTATCTCTTTTTATCACTCGTAAATATGTTATTTGTGTCTCCCTCTTCTAGTTTCCCTTTCAAGGAACTTCTGATAATAAAAATGTTATGATCGTCGAGGAGACGCGATTTATTTATTTCTGGTGATATTTGGTGAATCAAGAATGTATGACGTAATAAACTTGTGTTTATACATCTTTGCCATGACATACTTAAGTTTTATCTGGCAAGTTAGCCTTCGTCATGTGGGGGAAATATCTTTTTCATAAGTTGTTATATCTTGGACCTAACTTTTATAGTTGCAAATTACTATCTTAAATAAAAGTACGGAGTATTATATTTTTGTTTTATAAGCATATATCGAAGACGCTATTTTTTTTTAATCTATCGGCGGCGGATATATCATATCTACATATATCTGCCGGGAACCACACGGCGGATATATGCACCTAGAGTACAATAGGAACACTCCAAGTCTTCCCGTGGATGTCGTAGAAGTAGTGGAGACTATCAAAGACCTGATAATGATGATGAAGCATATCTATCATCATCATCTCAGCCACAAGTTGTCCACAGCTAGACATAGGCCTCCTCCAAGGATTTCCAATACGACCGGTTAAAATGCCTGGTCATGTCATCCGTCCACTTGGTCGGTACGTGGTCTCCATTCGAGAGCCTCTCTGCCTTATCAGCCATCGGTTCTAAACGTGCCCCATAAAGCATACATACCCATACAACCGTGGCATACAGCCACTTAAAAGAGGTAATTTGCTGAGCTATATCGGTGACTTTTGTTTTCCTACGGATCTTCTCGTTTCTGATCCGAAGAGAAACACCAAGCGAAGTCCTCTCCCTACCTTTTTGAGTGACCTTTACCTTTTTTATGAGGCCTTTAGTAAGGGACACCGTAAGTCATAATATCACAGTAACACACATTAAATAATCTATCGCTTACAAATAAATACGACACTGTATCACTGGTCGCCGAAGGGTAAGTTAAACATACAATGGATGATGATGGATTGGGCTCTTGAACTAAATAAAAATTGGTAACAGGTGAGACCACAGGTGAGACTATAATTATTTTAACTTGAAACAAAGTAAAATGACTTTCGATCACACAGGTGCCATTTATAGGTACTCATAAGAAACCATCTCAGCAACGCTCAACACATCGTACCAACGATCTATAGTCTTTGTACGCCTATGAGGAAGCACGTTTTAAACAGCTTAATATTCAAGCGATAATTATAATCTACAATACGCCGGATTTTAATTAAATAATTAATCAAAACAAGGCACCACTTCAAACACTACGTACACACAACTAGCTATAGCTACCATCCTAATAAGAGGTTTTTCGTCATACTTCTCATCCACAACATCCTGTTTCCTTATACTATAAAATAAGGAGAGTACAGATACAAAACATTTTCCTAAATGTGCACTTAGCTTTGCTGCGAGTCTCGCTTCAACCATATATATGATGAAGCGAGACATGAGATGGGTGTAACCCTATTGAAACGTCAGCGTAAATCACTACATCACTACATATTATAAAACAAAGTCCTCCGCCGCGTCTGTCTGTCTGTCTGTCTGTTCGCGATAAACTCAAAAACTACTCCACGGATTTTCATACGGTTTTCACCAATAGATAGAGTAATTTACGAGGAAGGTTTTAAGGTATAATACATGCCCGGGCGCAGCCGGGTAGGGCTGCTAGTAAATAAATATAAAGTTCGTGTTAAGACCTGTTTAAATATAAATAATCATGTGTTCAAAGCACAAAAGTTTATAAAATTACGTGCGCTTAGCTTTTTATAATTTTGATATGCCAGTTTTTACTGTCAGTGCTCTGCGGAGTTTTAAAACTTTTGACGCTACGAGTAAAAACTCATTCTTATATATTTCTCACTTGACACTGTTACTTTAATAATTAAACGATGTTCGTGTGAACGAAGCTCAAGCAGCCTTTCGCTTAACTGGACATGGAGTAATATTTCATCCAGAATGTCGGCCCCAGCGGAGCCAGTAATTAATAAAGACGTCAATCTCCTGAGAATTGAGGTGGTCTAAAGCCAGCTAAACTAATTTAAATCTAGCTGTTACATGGACTGACTAAGTTTATGTTCAATTTGTGTTTACCACTAACGCTTGAGTACTCAAAAGCATCTTAGATGCATTTTAAGTAATATTGTTTTCAGGTCTAGTTCTGACACTCTAGTTAACATAACAAGACAAGCCTGATATTTAAGATTGTCATTTGTTAATTTTCTTACGTCCTGATTATTGTGACTTAAATCTTCCGTGCTGGTCTGTAAGAAAAGGAAAAAACGTAGAATGTTCTGTTCCCGCGCAGATCGTGAAACCCGATCGAGGGAATGGGCGCCAGGAATCATGTCAATAGGCGATGCGGCTAGCAACCCATCACTATTTTGATTCCGCTCTCACTTACAGGCCCACCAACATGCTTAACGTGGTCTTAAGGATTTACAGACCTGGGCTCTGTCTACCCTGCAAGGGAGAAAGACGTCATAGTATGTATGTAAATCTTAGAAAAGAGACATCATGTAAGAACTGTTATGCTCGAGTTGACTCACCAAAAAAAAAATATATAAAAGGAATGCACGAGACTTAGGTCTGTTCTTTAGACACGACTCCTGATGGATCTTCTAATTTTCTTCTGGATGTACGTTTCAGTCCATCACAGTGATGACACACGCCTACTACTCGTAACACGCTAAAAGTGGTATTTAGGTTTTATGACCTTGGGCTCTGTCTACCCCGCAAGGGATGGAGACGTGATGGTATGTATATGTAAGTTATTTTTCCGTACCTTCTTGATTTTATTACTACTCATACGCTCTTTGTATTCCGCCCACGGTTAATATTAATTTTATTATTTTCCTCCCCGGCCCTCCTAAATTAATGACAATAAGAACTTTCCATTTAGTTCGCTGCTCGTGTTTTGATTTAATTTTGTACAAAAGAAAAGTTGAAAGAGGTTTTCGGTTGTTATTGTTGGAATTTTAATTCATTTTGGTGTTCCATAACCAAATTGTCTTAACGGGAAACTTGAAGCATCAGTTCAATTTGTATCTTTCTTTATTTAGATTCTAGCTGACCTGGCAAACTTCGTACCGCCTAACAGTCAATGATTAAGTATTCATTACACATATCGAGTTTTTATTGTTTTTAAGATGTATTCTGCTATTCGGGGCGGAGACAAATCCAACGAATTAATAACCATGAAAATTGGTTCAGCAGATCTCGAGTTATAAGTGTTGTAACAAACCCGTCTTTGTTTTTCATGGATCGTGTATTTTTTTAATCTGACAATTATTTTGAGAATCCGTAGTGGACAAAAGAAGTCTAATATGTTAGTAGAACATAATTCACTTTACCACACATTCACATTTTTTTTTTTTAAATAACCCACTTACTTGTAACTTTTCTGAAATTTCAATAAATGTTTAAGCTAAATAATGCCAATGTTATAGACATTTAAAAAAAAAATGTGTTTTAACCTAGTATTTATTTCAATGTTTTAAAACCACTAACGTACGGTCACAGCGTCACGTGACGGAATTGGGACAAACAGGACACGTCCTATATCCCGATACCCCTGACAAATAGTCCCATCCGGAGGGGTTGCTGACGTGAGCCCTTTCTTTCAGCCGGTGACTGTCAAGGTGAATAATAGAATGCCGGCGATCCCGAACTGTTAGGGATGATGCTGAATCGCCCCATTGATGTTAGTATATCTATCTATAAATAGAGTTGTACCAAATTTAATTGCAGTTTTGGTGTAAATGGACGCATTCAAAGGGGCATTAAAAAAAATCTTATTAAAAAAAATCACTTATAAGAAATGAAAAAATCAAGTTATCTATAGAGTAATTCCCGTATTTTTTTTAAGACTAGCTAGAATTAAGCAGGTCTTAGTACTGCAAATGAAATAAAATAAGTAAATATATAAAGATAAATTCCATCAATAGCCCCACAGGTAGTTGTGAACTTGTGTCCAGGATACTACCTCAGTCAACGATTCTTTATATTATAATAGATACATATATACTAATAAACATCCAAGAATATGTTAGCTAATCTGAAAAATATTGTTTTCCACCACATGACCTGGCCAGGGGTTGAAGCCGGGAACACTCATTCGTAAACAACCATGTTAATTACTGAGCCATGGAGGTCGTAAATAATACTAGGCCGAAAGCAATAATCCAAAATCCGTAAATTAGTAGTCGAACCTAAAAAAATCTGTTTCGTTGGAATCCTTAGTCCAAGAATTCAAATTACACTTATCCAATTTTAAAAATACTTTTTTCTGTTACTATAGAGTTCCAGTTTATAATTTCTTTTTTATAACAGATTCAAAATAACATATCACTGTTTGAAATTATTTTAATACGCCGTACTACGCATTTTAATACGTTCGTTGTCGCGACGACCTGCGACCACGAACACTGTAAAGTGCTCGAAACGTTAGGTGTATAAATAATGTACTACACGTGATAAAAACCGGATTAAAATAATTTTATTTAAATGTGTAACAATCGCGAAAACATAAGAAAACATTACATCACTGTTTGGTTTACAAGACCATTCTCAAATGAAAATTTTGTTGTCAGAAGTTTTAAACATACGAATTAAAAAGACACTCACCTGTTCTACCCACACGTTCGTTGTCATGATTTGATTCTTAAGATTCTGAAAAGAAGAGAAACAGATGGTTAGCAAATTTTAACTTCTATTATGTAATTATATACCTATTAATTTTTTATATCTGGTGAATATATTCGACAAAGTTAGCTTCGGTCGCACAAACTAGCAGTTTAAAGATGACGCAAGGAATGTTTTTACATGTAAATACTTTTTGCTGCATGCCAATGAATTATAATTTGCACTATATATCTGGCGCAGCGGTCAACACGCTTGCCTGCGACACGGTTGGTCCCGGGTTCGATCCCCGGTCAGGTCAAGATGGAAAATGACCCTTTTCAGATTGACCTGGGTCTTGGATGTTTATATATATATAAGTATCTATTATAAAATATAGTATCGTTAAGTTAGTATCGCATAACACAAGTCTCGAACGTACTTTGGGGCTAGCTCAATCTGTGTGATTTGTCCGTATATATTTATTTATTATTTATTAATTTATATTCTGTCTTGATCTAGCCCGGGATTGAACCTGGGATCTGTGGTGTGACAAACTAGCATGATGATCACTAGGGCACAGTGACTGGTCGTTCTGAATCAAGACTATTGATAACTAAATAGGTTATTTAGGAATAAGAAGCATTATTTCATAAATAAAAACCCGTCTGCTCTATGACAGTATTCGTATTTTTTTGCTGACGTCACTTAGCCTTTGAAATTTTGGGCAAGAATCTAATGACATCTCACACTTTCATATCGGTCATGTCATTTCGGCTACAGAAGAGAATGGAACAGGCTTACTTACATACATATATAGATACATACATACTCGTGAAAAACCTTACCCTCCTTCTGGGTCAGTCGGGTAAAACCCTACTCAAATCAACTACAAAAGCCCAATACCTACGTTTCATAAAAGTTCTCCGTCCATTATGCAAAGTTTTTAAGCACCTCAAAATAACCATAGTAAAACTTTAATTTTGGTAATTTGTAGGACCCAGTTCAACCTTTTCGGTAAGTTTGACCCACTTGCTGTTCAGTCACTTAAAATTTGCTGGTTTTATTTGCCATATGGCTCCCGGCAGAGTAAATAGGAAAGTCTTCCTCTTTGATGTTTAAAAGCTTCGTATAGCTTAAAAGCTTATAAACATCAAAGAGACATCTCTAACTCATCTGGCCAGCGTGGAGAGTGAAGTCTAAATTGTCTGACTGCTCTGGCTAATATTAACTCTAGAAGTACAGAGAGGGTCGTGCTCCTGCAGTGGAGACTGTTAAAGACCTGATGATGATGATTTGCTACTTTATACCTGCTCAACGCTTTTGTATGTATAAAATTACTTTAATTGACTACTAATATAAATATTATATTA
Organism: Rhodophaea formosa; assembly: GCA_963082605.1. NCBI lineage: Eukaryota > Metazoa > Arthropoda > Insecta > Lepidoptera > Pyralidae > Rhodophaea > Rhodophaea formosa. Next base: position 3,788,687 of record OY720219.1, read on the forward strand.
ATTAAATGCCGTGTGGTTCCCGGCAGAGTAGAATAGGACCACTCCAAGTCATCTCGTGGATGTCGTAAAAGGCGACTAAGGAACCACAAGCTAAACAAAGCTTATTAACATCAAAGAGACCTCTCCAACCCGTCTGGCCAGCGTGGAGAGTGTAGGCCAAATCCTCTGACTACTCAGGCTAGTATATGGCTCTGGTAGTACAGAGAGGGTCGTGCTCCTGCAGTGGAGACTAGAAAGTCCTGATGATGATGATGATGATGATTAATTAAATGTAGCGTAAAAGAGATTTTCTTGGCGAAAATGTCGCCATTATTTCCTCGATAGATCTTCTACTACGGAGCGGTCTCTTGTGCTATATATAATATTTATTTTTCATTATTTTTGTCCAAATGTCAATGATGCAGATAGCGGAGGCTAAGTACTAGGTATTTTTATTTTTTGAGTACGGAGCCCTTACAAGACACTTGACAGTCTTCAAACATCTAAGGGTCAACACAAATTGTTAATTAATCTAGTCACTCCATGTAACAGCTAGATTTAAATTAGTTTAGCTGGCTTTAGACCACCTCAATTCTCAGGAGATTGACGTCTTTATTAATTACTGGCTCCGCTGGGGCCGACATGCAATATTCTGGATGAAATATTACTCCATGTCCAGTTAAGCGAAAGGCTGTTTAAGCTCCGTTCACACGAGCTTCGTTTAATTATTGATGTAACTGAGTGTCAAGTGAGAAATAATAAAGGAGTTTCTTCTATGCCATCTATCTATCTATGGAGAAATGAAAAAAAAAACGTAGAATGTACCAGCTGCTTCTTTTACCGCGTAGAACGTAAAAGCCGATCGAGGAAGGGGAGAAAATCTGAGGAATGTAGTTTCGTTTGCCACCTACACGCCCACAAACATGCTAAACGTAGCTTAAGGTTTTCAAGGTCTAGGCTCTGTCTACCCCGCAAGGGAAAAGACATGACAACATATATTTAAAAAAGGGGTTTTACTCGTAACTTTAAATTTAGCGTAGCACAGATAGCAAAAATTGACATTAATCAAGATTATAACAAGTTAAGCGTAGAGCATTATAGAATTTGTAGACCGCTTCGTAGCAAATCGTAGATTTCGTAGAAGCCGTAGAAAGTTGCGTAGCAAGTTGTATTAGTCCGAATTTATAAATACAATCTGTTTATTTTTATAATTATATACTCATTTTTAACCCCCAACGCAAAAAGAGGTATGTGAATGCACAGGCTGATCACCAAGGTGATGACACAACATATTTATTTATAATGTCATTATAATTCTAAAGACATGTGACATGTACTTTCGGTCTAGTTACTAAACGTCGAGTAATAACTTCAAGTAAATTTACAGCTACAATTGGAAATAGTAAGACGACACTTGTACCTACGATGAGAGCTGAGTGCAGTTTTGTCGCCGGACAGTTTAACAAATGACTGCAGAGTGTTGTGGGAAAAAGTTAAGATTGATCGAGGAGCGCGGTTAAAATGCGGTAGTAAGTTTTAATGAAATAGTTTTGCTGTATTTACAAATTATTTTTTACAACTTTTTTTTTATATTTGTAGTTATTTAGTAATGATGTAATTAGAAATAAAAATTCGTGAACATGATTTATATGTGTGAACTTAAATAAGATCTCCATCATAATACTAGTAAGTGTGACATCATCATTTCGTGTAGGTGACACGGTCAGTCGACCATGCACACCCTGGTGTCAGAGTTCTTCGAAACCGCCTCTCGGCCTCTGACGTAGTTCCTTTAACTACTACCAGATGGCAGCCGGGACTAACGGCTTCGGCGTGCCTTCCGAAGCACGGAATCATCTTTCTTATCAGACAATCAGGTGATTCATGCCTGTAATGCCCTAACCAAACTGGAAACAACTTAACAATTACTGCTGGGTATAGACCTCTACCTATACTCAGCAGTCGGATACAGAAGGCTGTCAATGATGATGATGATGAAAGTTTAGCTAATATTTGTGGCTGCCGCACGGGCAAACCTGCTGGCTACAGCTAGTCTATGTGTATCATAACAGCAAGCCAAAACGCAACACAAACGTGACGTATGTGCATGAATTTAGAGAAGGGCCCGTTGATTAAACTTTATAATTGGCTGCCGGGCGGTGCATAAGCCACAAAATACAGAATGTATGGAAATAAGGCTTTTGTGTTTGCATCATCATTATCAGCCAATTATACCACCAATATTTATTATCACCAGTGTTAAATTTATAACCACTTATACTCACGAAAAATCACAACAATAGCTAATTATAGCCCATTTTTGGACAAACGGCTCTCCCAGTTACTTTTATTAAACAAACCAAAAACGATTTTTTGTAAAAATCCAATGCATGGTAAATTATTATTTTTTTCTTCTTGCAAGTACTTATAGTTATGTTTGCAGGCTGAGGATAGGCAAAGAATCTATGTTATATAAGTGAGATATGATCTAACATTAGGATATAGACAGAGTTTAGGATATTGTTAATATCTCTAGGCTTGATGATCTTTACCAAAGTTACTTTCTTGGTTATCGGCTCGTGTAATACAATAAAATCAGTCAAAATCAAAGTTTATTTTTATAACACCGCAATTAAGTAATAAAGTAAGCAAACCATAGTCAAAAGAGACAGTTTTTGCAAAGTAGAATATTGTTTATAATAAATAATACGTTTTCATTTTTATGAAATATTGTACTCCACTCAAAATTTCATAGATAATAATGTATTATTCATTATTCTGGGAAAGTCCTTCCATGATATGGTTATGTAATAAATGCATAAATACTTATACATACCTACACTTGCGAGTTCTTTTTCTGTTCTCACCTTGTTTTGTGATAAAGGTTTGTTTATTCAATATTAACGTGCTACTAACCAAACCAAAATGATTTGATTTCCCTCGCAGGGTCGGATAAAACGTTGTTTATAGTAAGGTTTGTTTAAGGTTGTTTCCTTTTATGTTGTACGTGTATTATTCTTTCACGCTGGTCTGGGAGAAAAGAATAACGTTGAATTAACGAGCACCTTGGCGTAGCGGTCAACACGCCGGCCTGCGACACTGATGGTCCCGGGTTTGATAACCGGTCAGGTCAAGATGAAAATGATCTTTTTCAGATTGACTTGGATGGATGGTTTATTTTTATATGTATTTGTAGTAAAATACAGTTTCGTTAAGTTAGTCTCCCATAACACAAGTCTCGAACTTACTTTGAAGCTAGCTCAATATGTGTGATTTGTCCGCATAAGACCGTAAAAGCCGATCGAGGGAATAGGCGTAAAGAATTATGTTAATAGGCGATGTGGCTAGCAACTCATCACTATTTTGTTTCCGTTCTCCACCAACATGCTGAACGTGGTCTTTAGGTTTTATACAGCTTGTCTGTCTACCCCGCAAGGGGAAAGACATGATAATATGTATGTAACTTTTGCTCCTTTTGTTATGGGATTATCAAATTTACATCTTACTACAAAACTCTGCCTAGCTGACCATATGGTAGCCGCAATGATCGTTATTACAGGACGATTAAAAAAAAAAAACATAAAAATATATAATACGTAAGGCACTAATTCAACAATACTTTATTTTATAATAGATATTAATATAGTTAAAGTTCCAAGACCCAGGCCAATTTGAATAAGATCGTGTTCCATTATCAGCTGGCCGGCGATCGACCCTAGAACTCTTCGCGTCGCAAGCTAGCATGTTAACGAATGCGCAACGGAGCTCGTCCTCTTGTACTCTTGAAAATATTTGTCAATGTGTTTATCGTTCTCTGAAAATCGACTATTCCCCATTCCAATCACGACTATAAAAACCTAATTTGGAATTTCCTTAACAGTGATTTCATCGTAAAATACGAATCGAATAAAAACAGCGACAAAATTATTCAACCGATTCATAATCGATAAGCTTTGTAAACAACAATCGCTCGATTGCTAATCGAGACACTTCGCTATCAAAACAAATCGAGATAATATTTTTGGGATTCCGTACGTCAATAGGTAAAAACAATACCTTTTAAGGTCATTTTGTTGACCATTCGTCAACCGTTTGGTTTGCTGAGGTAGTCTAGCCTTATTAAATCACCTAGGCTAGGATAGGTAGTGGACCCCGGATTCTGAAGCGTTACCACTGAGAATACAACCGATAACTCGGCTAACAATCACGTTCACAATTCGTCTGTCTGTGAAGACCATTTTCTTAGGCATTGTGAATGCTTGTCGCTTGTGTAAGGTCAGGCAGGAGCTCTTCAATAATGAATTATATTTGATATGGATGAATCGTTTATTATTATTATTGACATTACAAAATTAGGCAAATAGAAAAAAAAATATTAGAAAAGAAAAAAGTAAGGAAAGCCGTTCGTCGGTTCGCTAGCAGAGCAGTAGTGTCCTGGGCCCCGCAGCCCGCGCATGCCCCTTCGCCGCCCGTGCTTCTTGCCGTCGATTGTTGCTAGTGAATCTTATCTTGAAGTTCCATAGATAGCTCCACAGATGGCGTTACTGTGCTTTGACAGGCATGTAACGAAGATGTCGTAATTCCGTGGATTTCTTAGAAGACAACTCAGGCAACACAAGCTAAACGAAAAGCTTATAAACATCGAAGAGACCTCTCCAACCCCTCTGGCCAGCGTGGAGAGCGCAGGCCAAATCCTGTGACGGCTCTGGCTAGTTATATGGCTCTAGCAGAACAGAGAGTCGTGTTCTTGCGGTCGGTGGAGACTAAAATAGACCTGATGATGATGAAAGGAAGAAGCATAATGACGAGCTCCGTGGCGCAGCGGTCAACACGCCTGCCTGCGACACGGAGGTCCCGGGTTCGATCCCCGGTCAGGTCAAGATGGAAAATGATCTTTTTCAAATTGACCTGGGTCTTGGATGTTTATCTATATATGTATCTATTATAAAATATAGTATCGTTGAGTTAGTATCCCATAACACAAGTCTCGAACTTACTTTGGGACTAGCTCAATCTGTGTGATATGTCGGTAAAAAAAATTGAAGTTGTATAGTATACACAAATATTTAGTCCAGATCTATAAAAAGATCAAACTTATATATATATCGACGTTCTATGTCAAAAAAAGCGCAAAACCATCGGTACGCAAGACCGACTCGCACTTGGCCGTTTTTTATGAGTCGTTTAGTATTGATGGCGTCGTTGGGACACCCCTGTAATCGTTCGCAAATTCTCAACCTAAGGGCTACAATTGTTACGTGGTAATAAAATTATGTTACATAGATTGGTCAACTTTCTATGTCTATCTTGATTAGTGACTATGTAACTTATTCAATATTAACGTAATATAAGCTTCTAGACGCTAATAAAATACAACGTATTGTCTTCGATTTTAATATACAAAGAGTGGTCAGATATAGCGCAAAATAGAGAGGTAAAAGAAGAAATAAGGGAGACTTTTGCCCACTTTCCTACGTAGTCTGTATGACTACATAGAAAAGTAAAATATGTTTTATACTTTTCTATGTAGTCATACATTAGAAAATCATATAATAATGAGAAAAAAAATACCGCGAAAAGGCTGGTAGAAAATCCGTAGCAAATTACGATAATTAATCTACTTTTTTGTTATTCGTGGATTTGTTATTTGTTTTTTTCATGAAATCTACTTAAAATCTTCATAAAGTTTTTTTTGCCCTATAGTTATTTGAATGTTAGAAACAAGAATACGTAAAATGAAGATTAAGTGCCGTGATTTTTAGATGTTTTCAAAAGAATATTATAGTAAAAAGAACCTTAAAACTTAATAAAACTAATTTTATACATTCAGCATTTTATTTCGAAACTTAGATTATAAAATTTCTCAACGTGAGTTGTTAAGTGCGGACGTGAAATATGGAAATTCACAGTTATTTCATCATCGTCAGGTCTCTTTTAGTCTTCACTGCAGGAGCACGACTCTCTTGGTACTACCTGTCATATGATTAGCCAAAGCAGTAGGATTTGGCCTCTATTTTTTTTAAATATTTGTTTTACGGCCCTGGATACGAGTCCTTTAGAGCCTTTCTTCATTTATTATGGCGAGTTATTCTTGTGTATCAAACGAAATGATGGTGTGATTCATTTCGTTTGTTTGGTGGAGCCCATGGCGACAATTCGTTGCGAATCCACTGGTTTTATCATAGACGACGCAGCAAGGCGGACAACCACCAGCCCGCTAAGTAAATCTCACTATAACCGCACCATGACAGTTTATTTTAGTTATTTATTCCACACATTGTTCATAATTGTGAGCATTTATAACACTAAATTACACCAATTTCACATTATAAAGTCTACTAGAATCAGTTTGTAAAACAATCTAAAACAAACACCGTGTCGTCCGCTAAAATTCCCACCAAGAACTCCGATTTGGCCTCTTATATTTTACGTCTGTCATAAAACGTAAACATTAAATAAAATAAAATAAAAAGATTTATAAAAACGTCAAGTGTATTTAATTGACTCAGAAATTTTATGACATGGATTTTGAGTTCGAAGACAAACTTTCTTATTTAACTCAAAGTGCATGTAAAGTCAAATGGGCTTACTTTTATAGTCTATATATAGGTACTTATTTATATTACAAATAATAATAAAACCATTGTAAGGTATTTCAATAGAATTTTTCTATTTTCACAAACTGTTCAAACCTCAAACACAAACCTAATATGGAAACTAATTTAAAGTGAACTTTAAATCCGTTAAAAAATTAAAGCGTGAACTTTTAATTGTTTTACGGATTTAAACTCTTTTTGAATTGGTTTAGAGAGAGCTCACCCATTCTTTTATTATATTCGAGTGCTCCCGAAGACGTTTGCAGGCGCTGCTTAATCTAATTTTAATTACAGTCAACAATAAAAAGGCACATTCAATATAAAATTAATTGAATCAGTCTTCCATCTTTTTTGGATAAGAATAAATACGCATCAAGCTGTAAAATTCACATCAACAACATTTAATAAACCCATTGGTATACATTTTAAAGTATTATTTGTTATTATTATATCTTACAAATCTAGACAATAAAGTACCTATTTCTGATTCTTCCTTACTGGTCTGGGGACAAAATGGAGAACACTTTAGTAAAATAAATAAATGAGAGTATTGTTAAATATACAAATATACGACTGAGCTACATTGCGTAGTAGTTACTTAATAAACAACTATAGAGCGAACAATTTATTGATATAAAACCACGGCAATGCAATGAAAGTGAAGAATTTCATTTATTTGGCAATAGTATGAAAGTCAATGGATGACAATGCAAGTATTATTACAATATCTCATATATAAATAAATGTTTAGGCATTTACAAGTTGTGATGAATTCAAGAAACTCATGTTTTGACATCTTTTTGTATAAGCCTGACTTTAATATTCTATAAGCGCTTATTATTTCCAACGCTTACTGGTTACGTTCAGTGATAAAGCGAAACAAAAATGCCTTTTTTCAATTGTTAATAAATTCAAATTGTGTAAGTGCTTTTATTTCCAACGCTTACTGTCTACAAACAGTGACAAAGCAGAAAAAGGCACTTTTTGTGAGCAATCGATTAAAAACTCAACCATTATATTGTGTAAGTGCTTTTATTTCCAACGCTTACTGTTTACAAACAGTGACAAAGCAGAAAAGAGGCGCTTTTTTTGAGCAATCGATTAAAACTCCACCTTAGTATTGTTTAGGTGCATATCATTTCCAACGCTTACTGTCAACAAACAGTGACAAAGCAAAATAAAAGCGCCTTTTTTGGCAATCATTAAAAATCTCAACCTAAGTAACTTAACCTTAGTATAGTGTAAGCGCTATTTTTTCCAACGTTTACCATCTACAAACAGTGACAAAGCGTAAAGAAGCACCTTTTTAAGATTTTGTAAGTGCTTATTATTTTCAACACTTACCGTTTACAAAGAGTATCAAAGAAAAACGGAGGCGCATTTTCAGGCAATCGTTTAAAAAATCAACCTTAGTATCGTCTAAGTGCTTAAAATTTCCAACGCTTACCGTCTACAAACAGAAAGAAAGCAAAACAGAGTAGCCTTTTTTTGGGTAACCGTTTAAATACTCACCCTTAGTTTTGTGTAAGCGCTATTATTTTCAACGCTTACCGTCTACAAAGAGTGACAAAGCAAAACAGAGGCGTAACAATCGAAAATTTCTCAAGTTTGTAACTCCGAAGCAGCCGAAAACCTTCATTGTGAGAGTTTGGACTCCTTAATTACCAGGGATCAGATAAAATTGCATTCCAAGTCTCCAGGACTTGTATTCAATTCGGATTCGGGGCGTCTCGAGAATTCTTGGGATAGTTTGGAGTGCGAAAGTTTAATTTTTGAAGGCTAGACTAATTTGAAAAGGGAACTTGACGTTATGAACAGACGATTTGGAATTTCCAGTAATAATTTTAAACTTATTTGTTTTATTGAATCTCTTGAAATTTACATTGATTAATCTTGTATATTCAAATATATATAAGTAGTTTTATATTATATACTAACATTCACCCGCGTAGATAAGCAACCTATGCAAACGGTCGTAAGACCGGTTGTTTTGTATAGTTCGGAGTGTTGGGCCACCAAAGTAACGGATGAAAGACGATTGCATGCAGCGGAGATGAGAATGTTAAGGTGGATGAGTGGGGTGACTAGAAGGGATAGGATAAGGAATGAGTATGTGAGAGGTAGCACAAAAGTAGCCCCAATAATAAAAAAGCTTAAAAGTAATAGATTGGGATGGTACGGCCATGTTATGCGGAGGGAAGAGAACCATATTACTAGAAAAGTACTGAATATGAAAGTTACTGGAAACCAGAATAGAGGCAGGCCTAAGAAAAGATGGATGGAGTGTGTGAAGGAGGATATGGGAAAAAAGAAGGTAACGAAGAAGATGGCTCAAGATAGAGCAAAATGGAAGAAACTTACATGCTGTCCCGACCCCACATAAAGTGGAATAAGGTGAGGAAAAAGAAGAAGATAAGCAACCTATGTCCTTCTCCGTACTCCAGACAATGTGTATGCAAATTTTCATGATGATCGGTTCAGTACATAGAGCGTGAAAGCATAAAAAACACATAAACAAACTCACTTTTGCATTTATAATATAAGTTGGGATTGTTGTTTATTTTTCGTATGTGTGAGTAGCCAACATTGGTTTCAGATTTTTTCAAGCTGCCCAAAAGCATCTGACATAGCTTAACAACTGCCATCAATGTTGATTATGTATTACACATTAAGTATACATCACAATCTGTCACCAATCGCACTCGTCTCACAGATCTATCGCACTCAAATAAAAAGCATCCTAAAAACCCGAATCAACCTACAGCTTCATCATAAAACACGAGCGCGTATTATGAATTCCTATCACACGACAGTGTTGACTATAGACCTGTTCGTAATCGAAACTGTCACATAAACCCTACTCAGTTTTTGTGTTAAGATCAAGTAGGATTTGTAAGAGAAATATATGAGATTCATGTAATCTTTTACGTCAACGCGTTACGAGCAGTTTTGGGTATTCGTTACGAGGTCAGTGCAGCGTATTGATAAAGTCTGAGGAGAATATATTCTATGGAAAATATTTGAAGAAAATGGAAGACGTTGCGCCAGTTTACTTGAACTCTGCATAACCTTGTGATGTCAAGATGTTTTATCTTACAAAATACCTATACTATCCCAAAGTATTTTTCTATACTAATAATTTAAATACAAAAGACTTCATTGTTTCTTTGTTTGTTTGCATTGAATAGGCTCTGAAACAACGGTCGGACCGGTTTTTAAAAAAAAAATATTGATAGCAAATTTATCTGAGGGTGACATTGGCTATAATTTACGCGATGATTGCTTGTATTTTTATAAATTAAAATAAAGTACTCTGTTTTGTGTATATTTGAATTAAATTATTGATTTTTAATTTTAATATCCTTTAGCGCAGACACACATGAGCATACAATAAAGTGAAATAAATAAAATCCCAAATTCGAAAAATATTTAGGCACCATATAAATTCAACCCAATTTACAAATTACTAACTTATACTACGTATCATGTTACAAAGAATGTCAGCGGCGAGCGGGCGGTAAAATGACTTCCATTTGGAAAGTTCGCGGTGACCTCCCAGATCCAATTATAAAGTTTAATTACTCATCAGGCACTACTCGGGGAACAGATGTCGCTAGTCATGCTGAATAGTTAGCTGATGAACGAGGTTTTGCTGCTATTCAATTTGCTCGCGCGGGCAGTTAAAAATTGAATTAACATATTAAAGAGGTCACGCGAAATATGTATAAAAACTTTTTAATTTAGTTTTTTTTTGTGTTCTAAATTGAAAACATGCCAGGTGATCGCGATGTTTTATAAGAACCATATTTTTTTAAATAAATCTATCCATTTAAATAAAATTATTTTAATACGGTTTTTATCGCGTTTATTACATTATTTATACACCTAACGTTTCGAGCACTTTACAGTAATTAAAATAATTTTATTTAAATGTGTAACAATCGCGAAAACATAAGAAAACATTAAATCTATACACGTAAGAAGCCATACAATACTGGGTGTTAGAGTAAACACAAGTTGTCCCTCAAACCATCAAAATGAACAACTTTTTTAATGGTACCAATGCAGGGAACTTAAGAGCAAAACGATATTTTTATACTTAATTGTTTGGTCCACCCGGCAATTTGTATTAAAAGTGCCGATTTTTTTTTGGAAATATCGGAAAAGTTGTTATTTTGACAGGCTGATTTCATGTTTGATGATAACGGTGTTTACCATAACAGCGTGTTTATTTTTTGAAAATTAAGATTTCGTCCTTTTGCCCTCAAGCAAATAATGTTTGTCATTTTGCAAAGTCAAAACAAGTACGACTTTCTTTAGTTGCGAAAGCCAAGTCATAACGTTGATTGATTACGTAAGTCGTTGTATAATTAATGTAATGTAGGTAATCCATTTGGAAGCTGACATCTTAGTTGTAACTGCCATTAATCTGAAAAAATATGGCGCATTACGTTGAAAATGTTACCTGCCTTAGTCTGCGTTTTAAATGGTAATATTAAATCAAAAGAAGAAAAAATTGTTCGATAATTTTGCTTTGTTTTAAGTATATACATGAAAACTTACTATATTTGATTACAATTCATGTAATTATCTATATATATGAGTTCTTATAACAGTATATATTTATGCAATCACACACGCAGTTCAAACCACTAACGGACTGCGTTGAAATTTGGCACGAAGAAATTTTTTAAGACGTGATCAATTGCTAAGGAAGTGTCTTCCAAAATTAACCCTTAAAGGGATGAAACGGGGATATAAATTTTGTACTGAAAGCTAGCAATGCCACAGGCAAAAGGTAGTTCTACCAAAATTTCTATAATGCCTTATCAGATTTGGATATCGTAAAAACTCATTACTCCGAGTAACACCGGCTATAGCTTTGTTTTGCAGAGTAGTCGTGATTAATTTATTTTGGTAATAAGCGTATAAGTTACAAGAAGTTATTTTTAAAAGCTTTTATTTAACTTGCAATTAACGTTCGCCTTTTTTGTGAGCGTCAATTATAACAACTTAATGAAAGCAATTGTGGTACTACGAGTATAAACCTAATCTTTGTTTGGAGTTGGATTCTGACGAAGAAGTAACAGCATCTGTGGGATCTGGTAATATAATTTTTTTGTTGCAGTTCAAGCAGATTCATTCTTTCAGCATAGTAAAAACACGTCAGTCTTGAATTTACGAACAGTTGCCCAATCAGTTGAATGTTGATCTTGTGAAGCAGGCACTGACTTTTTCAAACTTTCGAGATAAGTAAAACAAAAGAAACTCTTTGGTTATGGGGTTACTAATATTTAAAAGTATACAGCTAAGCAATTATCAAGAAGAGTTAAAACTGGATCGTTCTCTTAGTCCTAGTAATCAACGGATGACTTACACAAAATTCAGTGTAAGTACTTATACTTATATATGTGTTGTGAGTCCGTGGTGTTTTGGGTTCAGTATTGGGCATATTGGATGCGTAATACTGGGCCCAAAACACTAATTTAGGTGAACGTCAGGACTAAGAAGAAGAACACAGAATTTTTGTCTTGTTACGTCGCTGCTACTTTTTGTCTTATTTAAAAAGATTATATCTAAATTTGGCCTGGATACAAAAAGTAACAGTAAATTAAAATTATTGGTTTTGAATCTAACCCCCGAATATTCAAAGTAATCTTAACTAAAGGCAATCTTAAATCTAGGGTTGTCTATTGTTTATTTTGATAACATTTTGTTACAGGATTCATAAATTACCTATAAACATACATAGGTCAGCGTTAATGTTTTCAATTTTAATCAATTTATAAATTGTTTATATTATGATTAATTAACTTTGGCAAAATTCATCAAATGAGTAAGGCGCTAAATCAATCAGCCAATTTTTTAACTTAAATTTAAATTTATTGACACTTTCAGCTGATCTCATGAGGCAGTTGATTATACACTGTCGGCCCTATGACGTCTTTGTCTTACTAAGTTTTGTAGACAGTGACAGAACGATACTTGAAAACGGATGCATCTAAGGTGCTTTTGGGTATTTGGGCATAAGTTTCACAAAAACTTTTCAGAATTTTATATGGGGCTTGTCCAAAGCATGTTTGTGTGTTTACAGTCAACACTGGATATATTGACAAGCTGCTTTAATTAATTTATCTAACATCAATTGAAAATTGAAAAATTATTCAAAAATTGAAAATAAAAAAAATCGGTTTCCATATAGTGCGGGGGTCAGGCTTCTGCCAAATAAACTGATACAATCCTTACTTACTACTACGTCACACAAAAACTTTCCAGAAATTTATATGGAGCTTGTCCAAAGCATGTATTTTGAGATACTGCCACTCGTGGTCTTCTCATAATGGACCTCTTTGCTCCATTCGAGATAAACCACACAAAAGAGGACATGACACGCCATTGTTATTAAAAACAGATGTCAACTTTGTCTATGCCTGTAGATTTACGAGCTTCCATTGTGGGGTCATAATGGAAGCATGATTTTTTTGTTATTTTGAAGTTTGTGTGTGGACAATACTGGATATATTGACAAGCTGCCTTTCAGTAAACAACATCAATATACTAATAATCTGAAAATAACAGTCGCTATCAATACTAATAATGTGCTTACTAAAGCATAAAACCATAAATTAATAGGGTAGTAGAGCCACGCAACCGGCGAAATTCACTTATGCTAGTAGCATGAATGAGCTGGCTTGTCCGGGGAACTACCACAAACTCACAAAAATCGACATTTGGCAAAGGGAGTGAGCCGGAGCCCCATTTTCCTCTCCCCTCGAAGAAGGTTTTGGAAGGTGTTGCAGTTGTCCATGGGCAACGGTGATTACTTACCACGAAGCGAATCGCTTTTTCGTTAGCCGTCCTATTTAAAAAAAAAAACCGGCCAAGTGCGTGTCGGGCCACGCGCAGTTTAGGGTTCCGTAGTTGCGAATGATAACTTTGAGTTCACACTGTTTACACTCGCACCTCACAGTTTAACGACCAAAAAGATCTAACAATGAAAATTGTATGACATTTTTCATTTTCCAGTACATTTTATAAGTTGGTTGCCTATAACTTTTTTAAGTTTGCACTAAAACCGTTTAGCGGATAGAGGGGGGGGGGGACACTTACCATTAACAAAAATTCGCACTTTAAAACCAAATATTTCGGAAACGGATCCCTAAATCGAAAAATGGTGTTCTCAACCTCACAATATTTTTTAAAGACCTATTTAACGATACCCCACACGATGGGTAAGTAGAGAAAACATCATTACTCCCCCACTTTACTTGTATGGGAGCTACCCTAAAAAAAATTTTTTTAATTTTTTTTACTACCACTTTTTTGCCATGATTAATATTCATACCCATACCAAATTACAGCTTTCTAGTACTTATAGTCTCTGAGTAAAACCGCGGACGGACAGACAGACAGACAGACAGACAGACAGACAGACAGACATGGCGAAACTATAAGGGTTCCTAGTTTACTAAGGAACCCTAAAAAAAACAAGATTTATGGTCTTCTATATAGACCTCTTTACTACATCCACAGATATATGAAAAGTAAGCAGATGCAACATGTAACACGTGGTGATCTAAAATTTCCAAGTCCCAAATGTTTAACTTGTAAACATTATCAAATCCCGATTCGTGTTACTGAGTATTGGTGGATTTCATTTCATTTCATTTATTTATTTAAAAACAATGTACTTACATTGTTTCAGAAATATTACTTAGGGCTACATTTTTAAAATAAAAAATAAGGTGATAGACATAAAAGTACTAGGCTCCAAAATCATCCATATTTAGTGAACAATTTCAGTAAAATAGTTGTTAAGAATCGAATCTGGCAACAAAAAAAAAAAAGAACTGTCAGTTGTCAGTCACGTAAAAAAGTGAGGTTATGACCGCGTTACGTTGTAGTCGCCGCGCCGTTCGGGTCGGTCAATGTTTTTTTTGGAAAAACCACAGTGATCTTGGGCTGTGTGTGTTGTTTTTTCTGGATTTGGCTGCCGTCCGCGGGGACGTAGAGTGTATCAGTCAATTGTAGTTGAAATCGTGTTGTTTTGTTGTCGCTTGTATGAAGTGATGACATGTGCTGAATTCGGTGTGCAAGGTGGACGCGCGTTCAAGGAAGAACTCACAACAGGAGGTACCTCCCGGATCGGATCTCGCGCGCATGAACCACCGGCACCAGCAAGCGTTTCTACGAAACTTGTAAGTGATCTCAAATTATTCTAGTCTAGGTGTATCGGCCTACGTGTTCTGCTGCATCCTTCGTCGACATCCCCGTTCCGCTTGAAGCTCATGGGCCCCTTCAAGGCGAGGCGTTGTTTGATGGATGTCGAGGAGGGAGAAAGCGAACAATAGTTATTCCTACTACATCAGGTCTATTTTTAGTCTCAACTGCTGGAGCACGACACTCTCTGTACTGCCAGAGCCATATTATTTATAGCTAGAGCAGTCAGAGGATTTGGCCTACACTCTCCACGCTGGCCAGACGGGTTAGAGAGGTTAAAAATAAATTAAATAGTTATTTGTTTTTACTGAATGCAAGTCACCGTAAATTGCAACAATAAGAAACAACGGCATTTTCAATAATAACACAGACATTTTTCAGTTTCTATGAAAATAAATATTTAAGTTGAGAATGATGGAAGCAAAAAATTTTTTTCTTTCTTTTTTTTTACTCCATCTGATATAAGCAACACAAAAGAGGACATCATACGCCATTGTTATTAAAAAAAGATGTCAACTTTAGCTTTGCCTGTTGATTTACGAGCCTCTATTGTGGGTCATAATGAAATTGTGTTATGTAATGCTAACCAAGCTTGTAAGCCTTTGTTATAACTAGCGCAAAAGTGACCGGTCAGTTCATTTTTGCATGATAATAACTAAATTTCTATTTTTTTCTCCGATAAAAAAATATTAAGTGACATATCATACAAACTGTGCACACAGTGAGTTGTGAACTTGTCTTGTGGGGACCTAACCCAACAACTTGACTTAATGATACTCTAGTTTATAATAGATACATATGTAGATAAACATCCAAGACCCAAGATAATCTGAAAAAGATCGGTTTCTATCATGACCTGACCGAGGATCGACCCGGCACCACTCACATGTGCCTCAAACCCCAGATCAACCGGCAATATGAGGAGCCCGATGGTCCAGTGGGTGTGAGCTCTATGAGCGCTTACGTATGTTAAGCAACCCCTGGCGCAGTCCCTACTTGGATGGGTGACCGCAAGTGGCATGAAATATCTCGAGCTCCTTCGTGCTTCGGAAGGCACGTTAAGCCGTTGGTCCCGGTTGTCATCATTGATGGCAGTCGTTAAGCTATGTCAGATGCCTTTAGGCAGCTTGAAAAATCTGACACCAGTGTTGGCCACTTACACATTCGAAAAACAAAACAAAACAAAACAAACCGGCAATATGCTAAGATTACAGATATCATTAATTTTAATTCTAATTTTAAGCAAATTTCAAATCAACTTGTAAACTCTCATTTTAACTTCTTAGAGGACGAATTCGATTGCAGTTGTTTGTGCTTTAAGCCTAGTGTGGTGGTGTGCGTAGATCGATCAGTCAGTCAGACAGTCATTTTCTTTTAATTATGTTTTTGATACATTTGCTATTAATACCGTCTTTATGACATCGAAATTTTGATCGTAATCTTGGATTTTACGGAGTAGGCCCTTTTCCTTTGCACCAAACACAATTGCTTATTTTATTAAATGGTAATCGCAAATGTGTTAAAAAACGTCGTATGACACTCGTACTCAGTAAGCTGGCTATATTAGTCATAAATTTATTATAAGCTACTAAATTTATTAGAATACTAAATTGGCGAATTTTTTTGTGTTTCATCTATTGCACGACACTTATGCAAAATAAAAACCATTTCATTATTAAAATGTACTATTATAATCTTAAAGTTCTTGTAATTTTAATAAAACTTCTTACTAAAATTATAGCCATATAAGTGGCTGTTCCATCTCCAAATACGTAATACCAATAACCGTTATATTTCGATGCAGTAACCTACATCGCAGGCTGTCCCCAATTCAGGCATTTAGGAACGTAATCTTGCCATTATCTCACCCACAATAGAACTTAATAGAACCTATTTCGCTATCTATGGCCGGCGGAGGCCAGTCTATATTGTGTAAGTCTATGGCAACGTTATATTGTATGGCTGACTAGGTGTCGTGTCTATGTCGCTTATAGGTCTATGTGATTGTGATCTGTTTTGTAATTGTAACTTGGAAATGAAATACCATAACAGGTTTTGTTTTTGTGCATTAGCAATGCTTTTAAACAATATTACTTTTATAACGGTTTTATCGTCTAGCATTTCAAATTTTTAGTTTAGTTATAGTGTTCATGTTCGGAGGTAGACTAGGTTGACATTTGTCTATTATATTATAAGCTTTGATTATTAACTATAAGAATTTTGCAAAACTACCGCCTACAATATTCCATATATTTATTATATTTATAATATAATGTAAGACTTCATTTTCTGTTTGCACTTTGTGCCTTTTATATCACAAGCACAATTGCGTAATCGAAGAGCCATTACAGCGCGAGGGCAATTAGATTTTTTATTGAGCTCAAAACGACACTGGCAGGAGGCCAGCCCGGTTTGTCATGGCGGCATTGGCGACGTAGCCCGATGCGGATGCAAAAATGGCGCTTAAATTTCAACCCGATGAATTTTAACTGCGGACCATTGAAAGTTTCAAAGTTATTGAGCTATCACTTGCGATTTTAAGATTCTTCCTCACTGGTCTAAGAGCTAAGAAAAAACGTAGAATGTACCGGCTGTTTTTCTTCCCGCGCAGATCGTAAAAGCCAATTGAGGGCATTGGCGTGAGAAATCATGACAATATGAAACGCGGCTAGTAACCTCTCACTTTTTTGATCCATTCTCCACCTACACTACAAGCCCGCCAACTTTTAAAATGTGACCTTTATAGATCCGGGCTCTATCTTCCCCACAAGGTAAAAAGACGTGAAAGTATTGATCTATATTTATAATGTAAAACTTTATTTCTTGTTTGGATTTTGTATAAACTTTTATATCACTAGCACAATTGCGTAATCGAGGAGCCATTACAGCGCGAGGGCAATTATATTTTTTATTGAGCTCAAAACGACACTGGCAGGAGGCCAGTCCGGTTTGTCATGGCGGCATTGGCGACGTAGCCCGATGCGGATGCAAGAATGGCTCTTAAATTTCAACCCGATGAATTTTAACTGCGGACCATTGAAAGTTTCAAAGTTATTGAGCTATCACTTGCGATTTTAAGATCCTTCCTCACTGGTCTAGGAGCTAAGAAAAAACGTAGAATGTACCGGCTGTTTTTCTTCCCGAGCAGATCGTAAAAGCCTATTGAGGGAATTGGCGTAAGGAATCATGACAAAAGAGATGCGGCTAGTAACCCATTACTATTTTGATCCATTCTCCACCTACACTACAAACCCGCCAACTTTTAAAACGTGGCCTTTATAGACCCGGGCTCTATCTTCTCCACAAGATAAAAAGACGTGAAAGTATTGATCTATATTTATAATGTAAAACTTTATTTCTTGTTTGCATTTTGTATAAACTTTTATATCACAAGCACAATTGCGTAATCGAGGAGCCATTACAGCGCGAGGGCAATTAGATTTTTTATTGAGCTCAAAACGACACTGGCAGGAGGCCAGCCCGGTTTGTCATGGCGGCGTTGGCGACGAAGCCCGATGCGGATGCAAAAATGGCGCTTAAATTTCAACCCGATGAATTTTAACTGCGGACCATTGAAAGTTTCAAAGTTATTAAGCTGTCTTGTGCGACTATGAGATAATCTTTAAAAATAAATATACATATTAATTTACATATATACTATCACGTTTTTTTCCCTTGCGGGGTAGATAGAGCCCGAGTCTTTAAAACCTAGAGGCCACGTTTAGCATGTTGGTGGGCTCGTAGGTGGAGGACGGAGTGAAAATAGTAATGGTTGCTAGCCGCATTGCCTAGTGACATAATTCATCGTACGTAATAATTTATACTAAAGAATATACTAGAAAGACTTACAAAGTTATATTGTTATTATTCTACTAAAACTTACACCTTCTTGTGCTATTAAAATCAATATCATTATTCTTAAAATAACATACGAGTAACCAAACTTCCCCATACGTCTGTTTGAGGTAAACTTGTAAACGTCTAAAGCAATTTTGATGTGGATTTTGGTAACGTATCGTAGCGTGTAAATTTTTTTTCTTAATATTGGAAAGGTTGTTAATATTTGTAAGTCATATCTGGGCACAAAAGTCAAAAACTAATATAAATGCTGATTTTGAACCTCTGAGCTGTATTGAAATCTTGGAATCAAAATCCCTATGGGAATACAAAATTGTAAGAATTTCTATAGGGAGTCAAAGTTTATTTTTAAGTTTTCACCACTTTTTCTTACAGTTTTGTATTCCAATGGGGATTCTAATTCTGATATTTTAATACAGCTTATAGGTTCAAAATCAGTCTGTATACATTTCTCTAAATGTAGGCAAGTACCTATACTCAATATAAACTCGCTTAAACGATATAACAAGAATATAATTTTTTTAATGAAAACCAATAAAACGGATAAATCTTATTAATATCCGATTTCGTAGGGAATGCGTTACGTTTCCATGTAAATCATTCATTGCATTCAGATCTGCGTATGGTTGAGCGAAAACTTATTGAATTTCCGACGAACGAAGCTGGCCGTTTTAATTTAAATGTTAAATATTGCATTATAATTTGTGGAAATAGATTAAACTTATATCCTTTTAAAATGATTTTTAAATGCTTATGGCGACAATCCATAGATTGAGGCCATATATGATACGATAAGTAAACAAGAAACGCCACCCGCATTTTGGTTTAAAGGTGATATATAGCGTATAAATATTCTAGTTAGATCTGTAAATGTGATGTGTGTGATGATTATGAGAACTTAGATTATATAAAGTCTAGACTAGATAGAATTTATAAGTCTAAAAGTGTAGAAAAAAATTGTGTCTATCTCACAGACTATGATGCACGCATTTGCTAACATAAAGCTACCAATCACGAAGCATTGAAATATTAGTCGGTTTTTAATCATTAAAATACACATTAGAAATGACGGAGTCTAGAGACTATAAAAACAATGTTTGAGAATTGCGATTTGTTTGTTATTTGCAGTGCTATGAAATGATTGACTACATATTGTAGCATTTGCCCATGAATTTTAATAAAAAATATTGATTTTGTTCTAAAAAAATATTATCATTTTAAACCACTGCCATATTTTAAAAAATACCTCGACTTATTTACGCATAACCAAAAAACTAAGCACAAAGACACATCAAGTGTCGACTCGTTTCGCAAAAAAGCTGACTATGGGGCAGACTTTTGTTACGGCCCTTCCAAACTAGCCACCTATCATTGACCCTACTGTCTCTTGTCGATATCCCTTATAACCCCCTCGCAGTATCAGCTCGAGGGGGGCGTGAGGTATCTTCCTAAAATGGTGTTTCTAACCTACGGCGTCACGTATGCAACAAAAGGAATTGTGATGAAGGTCTAGCCGTTATTAAAATGGCCAGATCTCTTGAGCCTTTTTATTTATACCCTTGCAAGGTCGGGGTGTACTTGATGGTAGTGTAATACCCTCAAGGTTTGAAAAAGAGGTTTGGGTTGCTTAAGGTTACGTATATTTTGGGAGAAAATGATGTATCTAAAAAAAGAAAGGGAAATGATCCAGAATAGAAATAAAAAGGTAAGATATAAAGTTCAAAATATTATTGTGTTTAAAAGACTTATCCCACAGATGGATCTAGCCCTACAGTGACTTGTGAACATTTGTCGTAGGATACTTAAACGATAATATATTTTACAGTTAGCTAGCTGTTACCCGCGGTTTTGCCCGCGTGATTATATAACCTATGTCCTTCTCAGTAGCCTAAACTATGTGTACCTATGCAAAATTTCACGATGATTGGTTCAGTAGATAGGGAAAGCATAACAAACGTAAGTGTGTGTAAGTGGCCAACGCTCAGATTTTAGTTAGGATACGATTATATATTCCGTTTTTCGGAAAGCATGTTAAGCCGTTGTTCTTGACTTTCATTATTAGTGGCAGTTAATTAAGGAAAGTCAATCCTTTAATCCAAAGCACGCTAAGGACCGGGTATTTTACAGTTTTTTGTGTGTGTGAGTTGTCAAAAATGGTTCGTAATAATATTTTTCAACCAAATAATAGTTCTTAAGCAGCCTTAGTGCGTCTGATATAGCTTTAGTCTGCCATCTATGATGTCAGCTGAGACATGTAAGAGTTTCTTTCTGCGTTTTTTCTTCTACAGTGTTTGGTTTTGTAACGCTTGTAGTCTGTAGCTTTCGGACAATGACTAATAATTAAACCATAAGTATTATGAGTTATTTAAAATGAAAATTTACTGGATATTGAGACAGCTGTTTTTCTGGATAAATCACACGAAAAACCGCGAGCACAGAACAAATGAGTGTGAGAAAGTTATTTCCTGACTTAGTTTATACTTTACTATTGATGCACGGGAAAAATCACACAAACACACTTAACAAGTACGATCACGTAATCAAAACACAGTTTGTTTACACACATTGTCGTGTGTTTGCAAAAATAACAAGAAAATCGGGGCCGTCTGAGGGCCCATTTACCCAAACATTATATAATATTTGTTCGGTAAATAGAGACATTTTCTTTGCGAAAAGCGTGAGCGATTTCTGGATATTCCAGCGACTTGGTATAGAGCTCTGTACAGTGTAGTTATATTTTTTGAAGTGAAAACTTCTTAAGGGTCGCACGTAAAGTCGCAATCCCATACAAACGTAGTTTCGTTTTAGTTTTACAACAGTTAAGCCAATCTCAACCAAATTCCGTACATACGACCGGATAAGGCATATTGATGTTTATAATCAGATTTCAATTTTAAAAAAATACCTATACAAAATTACAGCGCTTTGAAGTTTCGTACGAAAACTTGTACTCGCTGTAATTTTGTATAGGTATTGTTTTTAAAATTGAAATCTGATTTATTTCGCCAGCCTTTGTCCTTCTCAGAGCCCTAACCTATGTATATGCAAAATTTCATGATGATCGATTCAGAAGATAGGGCGTGAAAGCGTAACAAACAAACTCACTTTCGCATTTATAATATTAGTTAGGAAGTGAGGACTAGCTTTCGCCTGTGACTCCGCTCGCGTTAGTGTTGATTCCTCGGGAACAGTCCCTTTATCCGGGATGAATGGTAGCTATGTCCTTCTCCGTACTCCAGAAAACGTGTAAGCAAAATTTCATGATGATCGATTCAGTAGATAGGGCGTGAAAGCGTAACACTAGGTCGAGATTTCATCAATATTATTTATCCATCATCAATTTAATTGGAAACTAAAATCTCTAGATTCGGGGAGATCTGCGTTGACTCAAGATGAATAAAGTTGATTGAACGCTAACTGAACAGTTTATGTTTAAATATATTTTTATACTTTTGTAGGTTATTTATTTCTATAGAACTTCAATCCATTGTTAATTACTTAAAAAATACCAAATATTAAATTAGTTTTGAAACGAAATGAATTTTAATATTCCCACAGCGGAAGAAAGTCCATTTATCGACTACACGAGATAGCCAATGTCGCTTGTACTGCATCTTTATGCATGGTAAACAAAGTAATAATATATTTAGAAAAAGCGTGTTTTTTTAGCCGTCTGATTTCCGGCAGAGAAGAATAGGAACACTCCAAGTCTTCCAGTAGATGTCGTAAAAGGCGACTTAGAAAACATAAGCTAAACAAAGCTTTTTTAAACATCAAAGAGACGTCTCCAAACCGGCTGGCCAGCGTGCAGAGCGTGGGCCAAGTCTTCTGACTGCTCTCGCTATATATTGCTCTGGTAGTACATAAAGAATCGTGCTCCTGCATTGGAGACTAAAAAGACCTGATGATGGTTACGCAAAATAACTGATATTAACTAATTTTGTTTTGGAAAAACAATCTTCAAACAGGTACCCCTGAAATACAATCAAACATTTTTCCATAAGGAATTATGAACCTTACATCCTGATAAAATGTAAAACCTTAGCTAACAAGGAATTATATTCCCTTGCACAATTTCCCAGTCTTCGCAAATAATGAACTTGTTGGAGCAAGAAAGACTTATTTTCCCGGTAATGGTAATTAGGAAGAGAAAAATGCGGCAACTATAGGAAAAGAGATTTGAATTTTCCAGATAAGTTAGCAAATAGTTGCTTTGTTAAATAGACTTAAGATGTAAGGATTAAATAATGTAATTTTTTTTTCATTACTCAGTGTTTAATGTTTTAGTAACGGATTTTAATTTAGGTAAGTCTATTAATTTTGAGTTTATTGCAAAGATTTAAAAGTACTATGCAATATCGAATTAAAATAAAATCTCAAAAAGTATATTGGAATTAATGATGCTAGTAATCTCATATTTATAAACGGTGTTCATCTCGATACTGAAGAAAACGGTTTTTCTGAAAATATTACTAATTATCATGACGTGGTGTTTAACTAATTTGGTTCTTAGCTACCTGTGGCAATTTTTTTTATTGAGCATGATGTAGTGAAAGAAAGTAGAAATTAATTATACATGAAAAATTTTTGTTGCCTTTTAAAATAACCACTAAAAGAATCCTTAATACATTAATGAAAATTTGAAATAACTAATTAAATTATTTAGAAAACCGTCTTAATTCTAATTACAATTCCATACAAAGAATAGCACGAATATTTCGGTTCACTTTTTTTAAATTGTGATGCATACTTTAAAAAAGTTTGGAGGGTTATTTAGAGCTTCGTAGATGAAAATTTTAAATAAAATCTCAGTTAAAAAATAATATATTTCCATTGCTTAATCCTGTTAAAGTATATAGGTATATAATTATATACGGTCAATTATTATGTAGATATGGTTCTCTTAAATTTAAAGTAGTGTAAATTGTTGTTGTCTTAATCTGTTACTTATTCTATTTTTTTTTTGTTTCTCTTAGTTATCAACAGTTTTAAAGTATTTCCAGTAATTCTACCTCTGAGATACAGTTGCTTTCCGCACTTAATGAGAAAATGCGCTGGTAACTTCCTCTAGATTTATATAGTTTTTAATGGCTTTTATTCTGCATACAAGGTAAATGTGTGAGTATAAAGTTTTAGAAATATATTACTACACTACATTAGTCTTCCATGATGTTTTGAGAGTGAAACATTTTAAAAAATATACCAACTGTTTTCTTTCAGCGTAAACTGTAGAAATTATTCAAGGCAATAATGCCTTATGCTGAGTGGCACTATTTTGGTACTGAAATAATTTAGATTTAAATTTTGTACTTGAAATATTGTAATATTTGAAGTATTATTTTTCTTTGGTTCTTAATAGTTCAAAATCAGAAAATCATATTTGTCGCTAACAACCCTTCACCATTTTGATTCTGTTTTCCACAACCACCACAAGCTAAACGTGGCCTTTAAGTTTTACAGACCTCGGCGCTGCCTACCCCGCAAGAAAACAAGACGTGACTGTATGTATATATGTAATAAAGTTAGTATTGTGTATTTAACATGGTACTCCCGTCTAATACGAATACAGCAAACAACACTGGAAGCTGGAATTCAATAACACCTCGTGTGGGATGCATTTCGAGTGGCTACAGAAACATACGAGTCAGTTTTACGCCCCCACACGTGCTTCGAATGAGTAATGTAGAAATTAAAAGTATGTGGTGAAGAGCGGAAGACTTAGAAATTATCGATATTATCAAACTTAAATGGTTTTTAAATAGCATTACAATGCTCGGTATATTATTAAAATTGAAAATATGTGATGAAAAAGAATTCGCCACAGGTAGGATTCGAACCCACGAGTTTTAGGTCTGAGCCCTAAGTGTGTTACCAACTACTATTGATATTATCAAACTCTAAAAAAGAAAGGATTATTTTAAAATTAAGAAGTTAAGATATGGGTGAAATATCCATATGGGCAGGATTTTTTTCCATATCTTATTTCTTAATTCATTGTGAACGTATCAAAGACACCTTTAAAATAATGGATTATCAATTCAACCAGTATTTATGTAATATTGTCAAGATTATTCGGCTGTTATATATGTTTGTCTATACCAACTTCTAAACATATGTGCTGAATTTCACAAGTGCACGTAAGAAAATTTGTATGTTTGTCGGCGAATATCTCAAACGCTTTCTGTGAAATTGCAAAAAAATATATTTGGACTAAGTTTAGTCCCATATAGTAGTGAAGTGAGCTTAATTTTCTTAAGTCATTATTTTTAACTGTAATATTTTACTTTTTGTAAAATTTATTTAAGTTTTTTGTAACTAAGTGCCAAAACGTTTTTTTTACAAATTCAATGAATAAACATAATTTGTATTTACTATAAATAAATGTACTTATAAGCTAGCACAATTCAGGACTAAAATTTCAAGCATAAAAAAACTGTGAAACTGTGGTCGAAATAATGGCATTCCAAAATGATCTGGATATAGAAATAAAATGCCAGTAAGCACATAATCTGCCAAAAAGAATGCTACTAATGAGCATGATTGTTAATACTTCACATTTTCTAGGAATAATCATGCTGTTTTGCGTCTGACTTAGTGAATACGAGTATTCCTCCCTTTCCAATCGTTTATTTCTAGCCAAACTTATACTTAAAAGCAGCTATTACTGAAAATAAGCATGTACGCATGATACTAACTTGTACATATTTAGCTTTATATGCTAATATGGATCCTCAAAACACTTACTCGTACTAAATATAAATTACACGAACTATGAATGTCGTATTTAGAAATATATTGCTTGTGGTTGCGGTAGTAATATTTGCTCGTGTGTTATTCACCACCCGAGGGCAAATTCGCAACATTGTTGATGCATTCCTCATTTCACATTGCTTACTTGCATTGATGACATACGAAATGCAAAGCTAACATCTGTTAAACAGAAAACTGGTTACAATATGCAGTGATGAGAATCTTAAACCAACACAGGTCTGACAATCTTACAATTATGTGAAAATCTGAAAATAAATTTTTGCTGAACTGCGTTTACAATGTTTTTATAAATCTTGAAGTATTATTTTTTTATATTTTGTATAACGTATTTAGTCCTGACATTTAAATAAATGTCTTGTATTAAACGGGAAACGATGAAAACGCTTTCTTATTTGACAATAGGTAATCGTAATACTAGTTGTGATAAGAACTTTAAGTAACAATTTTTTAAAACATATTAAGTGTCTACCTGATATTTTTCTCTTAATACCTAAATGGGCCCAGGTATGTTTTTAGTCTTAATTATGAAACATAGAAACATATAGTCACACAGTAATGTTTACAAACATCAATGTGTTCATCAACTTGTTTAGTATCCATAATACGAGACTAAACAAACATTGGCACAATCAAATATTTACTACCAAACTTGAGGCTGCAACATTGCCACATCTAAAATGCAATTTCTGTCATACTTGCAGTCACGTGTCGAATATAGTCGCATCGGAGACGTCCGTAATATCTGCTCGTATGTTATTTACGCCCTAAAGCTCTATCTCGTACATTGTAGACTCCTCATTCCGCACTGTTGACACTATGGAAATTAGGAGCTCGGTCTGGTTTTAATAAAGAATATCTTGTGATGCGCCTGCTGGTTATTAATAGAAGCATGTTATGAACTTTGAGGTTTGGAGATTAAACTATAATTTGTATTCAGGGAATATATGTCAAAATTGTGATTTATTAATTGAATTGAATTTGTTTAATGTAAAAAAAAAATATATAATTATTAGTTGATATAGAATTTGTGATTTATTAATTGAATTGAATTTGTTTAATGTAAATTTATATAAGAATATAGTTAATTTTATAAATAGCATGCTCTATAATAATTGTAAACTGTTTTTTTATTAAGGAAAATAAAAGGCTTTATTATTATTATTATATCTTTATTCATTTTAACACATATTTTTTACATTTTTAAATATTTAAATATATAAAAAAAACATTTAAAAATATAAAATAGTAGCCCACCGGTATCGGGAACAGGGTCCAAGCTACCGGCGGTCAGGGCTCCAGGGAAAGGAACCTCCTTACAATACGGGCCGTGTCCAAAAGTACTGCCTTCTGAATCAAGCCCTTGATCCAGCTGCCTAACGAGAGCCTCTTTAGGTATTGATCGAGGCTCTTGGCAATTAAGCCATGGGCTGTTACTACTATCGGCACAATGATCGCTGAGTCAACATCCCACATGTCGACAACCTCGCGAGCCAAGTCAAGATATTTAATTTGCTTATCTTTTTCGGCTTTCACGAGGTTCTCATCATGCGGGACTGTTATATCAACAATCATTGCGCGCCGCTCTGATCGATCCACCACCACTATATCAGGTTTATTGGCTACAATAGTCCTGTCAGTGATGATGGATCGATCCCAGTACAATGTGATACAGCCATTTTCAAGAACTGGGTCGGGCACATACCTGTAGTATGGAACTTCCGATTCCACAAGGTTGTATTTTAGAGCAAGTTGCTGATGTATAATCCTGGCTACAAGGTTGTGTCTATGCAAGTATTCTCCGTTAGCTAGACGAGAACACCCAGAAATAATGTGTCGGATTGATTCGCCTGGACGGTGGCATGCCCGACATATGTCAACCGTGCCATCCTTCACAATATATCTCCGGTAGTTATTCGTCATGATAACTTCATCCATAATTGCAAAGACAAAACCTTCAGTTTCTCCGAAGAGGTCACCAGAACGTAGCCAGGCTACGGACGCTGTTAGATCTACATCGGGCCCATGCAAGGCCCGGAAAAAGCGTCCGTGAAGCTCCTTACTCTGCCATACCTCCCTGCGGTCGTTAGTGTCAAGCACTACAGGTTTGAGCCAGTTCTCTTTAGCCAAGGAGAGCGGGGTGAGGCCCTTGTCTACTGTGACTACATCTTTATGCATCCCCGCGTCAACTTTAAGGAAATATTCCCTGAGACTGCATATCTCGCGATTGTGAATGGTCTTAGCATTTAAAAAGCCTCGACCCCCACACCTTCGCGGGATATACAGTCTCATAACTGAAGACCGTGGGTGATGCATTCGATATTCTGTCAGCAGGGTACGGACCTTCCTATCCAAGGTGTCTAGTTCTGTTTGAGACCATTTTAGTATGCCGAAAGAGTACATCAAAACCGGCATGACCCAACCGTTGAAGGCACGCACTTTATTTCCGCCTGATATAAGACTATTAAATACTTTCCTCAGGCGGCCAAAGAATCGATCCTTCAACGATCGCTTCATGTCAGCAACATTGATGCCCAGCGCTTCCGACATACCCAAATACTTATAGGTTTCAGTTGCTGAGAGGGATTTAAAATTTATGGTATCCGTGAGCTGGGTTCCCACCGATTCCACAATCTCCCCTCGCTTTACATGCATGATCGCACATTTATCCACACCGAATTCCATCCTGATGGCACTACTAAAGGTTTCAGTTACCTTCAATAACTCCATCAGTTGCAAATCGTTGGGGGCAAAGAGTTTCAGGTCATCCATGTAAAGGAGGTGAGATATAACTTGACCACCTCTCCTCAACCGGTAGCCTAGACCTGAATCCTCTAGCAGCGTACTAAGAGGATTTAAGGCTAAGCAGAACCAAAGTGGACTCAAACTATCACCCTGGAATATACCTCGCTCTATCCTTATAGGTTCGCTATTCCTTTGAATTTGCCGACATCCTGGATAGCGAAGGACTGTCCTCCATTGTCTCATACATGACATCAGGAAGGTGCGCAGAGTTGCATCAACTTTATACAACTCTAGCACCCTCATGAGCCATGTATGTGGCACCGAGTCATAGGCCTTCTTATAATCTATCCAACATGTCGACAGATTCCTTCGAGAACGGCGGACCTGTTGGCTAATGGTCATATCAATGAGGAGTAGCTCCTTAGTACCACGAGACCCGTTCCTACATCCATTTTGAGAAGCAGACATGATAGAATTGTCTTCAATGTGTTTGTTTATTTTAGTTCTCAAAATAGATGTAAGAACTTTATAGACTGTCGGAAGACAGGTAATTGGTCTATAATTCTTGGGTTCCGCAGTACTATCCGATTTATGGAGCAGATGGGTTATACCTGTTGTTAAAAACTCGGGAAGCGACCCTGACTCTAAGGCTGACTGGAACAGAGTTGCCAGGCGAGCGTGCGAACTAGTGAACCATTTTATCCAAAAGTTGTGCAGCCCATCCGGCCCTGGAGATTTCCAGTTAGGTAACGGACGGACTGCACAAACTACATCTTGGGGACTGATAGTAATTGCCCCCATTTCTTGTACTAGATCGCACGACCGCTCGACCCCCTGAGTCCATTCATCCTCGGTATGGCTAACAGGCACCGACCAGATGCTGCGCCAGAATGAACACATGGCATCATCATCCGGCAGATGCGTGTCAACCACACCCTCGTCCGGTCGTTCCCAAGCTCTGTAAACCCACCTTTCATCTCTTTGGAATGTGCGATTCCGAACGTATCGGTCCATCCGCCGTTTATACCTACGGATACGGCTTGCCCATGCATACACTTTCTGCTTCAGGAAGTCGATGCGCTCTGTGACACGGGACCTGTAGTCTTGAGGACTGATATCAGTCCCAGAGAACGCCCGCCTCACAAAACGCATCACTCTAGGGCGATTATTGCCCTCCCTGAAGCTGATCAGTTTGCCAATGAGTGCTCTGGCCCCATCAATACGTCGTTCAATCCTGCACTGCCAGGCCGGTACGGCTGGTTTAGGTCGTGTCACTTTGTCATCAGAAAATTTGACATGAGCAACGCGACATGCCGCTACAGCCGCACAATACAGGACTGAGTGAGCATCAATGAGGTCTTCGCAGTTATCAAAATAGTTTGACAACTGCGAATCCAGAACAGCCATCAGCACCCTGTTTTTGTTATGCATGGGCAAACGAGGTATACGTGGTCTAAGGTCGGGTTGCATGAACCGATATTCTTGAATCGCACCCTCAAAAGCACTCCTCACTTCCTCATTGCACTGGGTACTTACATTAGTAACCATGTCATTACTCATGTCATTAGCACCGACTTGTATTGTGCTACGCTGAGATGAAACCTCAACATGTGCCGACGGGGCAATGGCATGGTTACTGTGCATTTCAGTTCGCAGGCGATCAAGCACATCGTCATCCAACATACGATTACGCTGGATGACTCGTACCTGATCCGACAGTCGTTGTGCCGACACGTTGACAGCTGGCTCAAGCACCTGAAACAGAGAGAGCATCCGAACACGGTACGCGGTCAGGTTGTTTCCTCTCTCTGTAGCCCCATAGTATGAGCGCATGACATTTTCATTGATGGATTGCGTCCATCGCATGCGCTGCACACTACCGCCGGGAGCTGGGACCCTATCAGAGGCCGGTGGGCCTCGAGGTCCTAAGCCGTCCGGCGGCCGGCGTCCTCTCCGCCGACGAACTGGTGGTGGCGTCGTAGGCGGAGAGAAAAACTCGTCGCTCGAGCTCGACGCAACTGCCACGGCCTGTGTCACAGCGCTTACGACGGGGCTGGACTCCGGCGGTGGCGAGGCGGAGCTGAGCGACGGGTCCGGAGATGGTATATGTGCGCGACGAGCCGCTGATCTTGTCAACATTTATAACTATTTCATTGTGTTATTCCCATTTTGTGTTTGACACTTATGACACATTTTTGTCAGATCAATTTTGCTTAATAAATTGTTTTTCTGCATATTTTTGTTCTTATAAATCTTTGGTTTTGTAATAAAACTGCTTTTTTTTAAACTGTAAAGTGCTTCAAAATGTCCGGAATAATTATTAACTGTTTAAATTGAATAAAAATTGGTAAATCTGAACTTGACGTGAGTTGACGTTGGTGTTGCCAGGGTTATTATTATTATTATGTTTTTATATATTTTTTCACACCCTTTTCAGGGGAGTTAAATATTTTCACGGGCTTTTGGCCAAGCAAAAATATTGAAGAAAAAGAAAGTTTATTCAAGGGATAAGAATTTTCTTACGATTCTACAGGTGTTCAGGATTGCTGCTTTTTGAAGAAGAAGGTATGTTAGTGGATGTATTTGTAGGGTCTGTAAGCTATTGTGTAGAGTTTTGGGGATAACGCCAGTTGCTGATAAGATAATGGGTACAGTTTTAACTGTTTCTACCCGCCATTGAGTTTTAAGTTCTATGGAAAGATCTGTATATTTACTAAGTTTCTCGGTATGGGTTGTTGCAAGATTGTGGGTGTTTGGTACAGCTATGTCGATAAGATATACTGTTCTATTGTTTTTGTCATGGAGAGTTATGTCAGGTCTGTTATGGTGAATAGTTTTATCAGTAATTATTGTTCTGTCCCAGTACATTTTAAACTGCGCATTATCTAGGATTGTCTGCGGTTGATATTTGTAATAAGCTGTTTTGTCCGATATTAGTTTGTGTTTGAGAGCGAGGTATTGGTGTATAATAGCTGCTATTTGGTCATGTCTATGTTTATAATCTGTTTGCGCGATCGATCTACAGGCTCCGGTTACATGCTGTATGGTCTCTGACGCACTATGACAGTGTCGACAGAGATCCGACTGTAAGTTATGATCTTGGATAATATGTTTCTGATAGTTTTTGGTGTTAATAATTTGGTCTTGAATGGCCAGCATAAATCCCTCGGTTTCGGGAAATAATTCGCCCCTCTTCAACCACGCGTTCGACGCTGTCTTGTCGACGATAGGGTTGTTGAGGTCGTGACGGTGTCTCCCGTGTAGGGATTTTTGCTGCCATGCTTCAATCTTTTCCTGAGGCGTGGTGGTATTTTCATTAGGTTGTTTTGAATAGTTTTTAAGGTTAAGTGGTGTGTATTTATCGTCAGTTTTTACAATGGCATTATGTAAGGGTGTGTTTTTAGTATGAAAAAAGGAACGTAGTGTGGTTATTTGTTTGTTGTGAAGATTTTGTATATCAACTATACCGCGGCCACCTTCATGTCTGGGGAGTGTTTGTCGCTGTATACAGGATTTCGGGTGGTGTTTTCTGTATTTCGTCATATGTGTGTTGATAGTACGCTGGTGTTTTTTTAGATCAGTTTGCGACCAGTGGATGATACCAAAGGAATAAGTTAATGTAGGAATGGCATAACTATTTATAGCTTTCGTGGTATTTTTGGAGTTTAGATGCGAGTTTAAAATTTTATGTAGTCTGGTTTTGAATTTATCTACTAAGTTTAGTTTTGCTGTTTTTTCAAGTATTTGTCTTGTTTGGTAAAATCCTAAATATTTGTATCCAACAGTGTCGTCAATTGGTTCTATTATTATTATTATGTCAAAATTAGTCGACTATATCTTTAACTTGTAGCTTGAAAATTGGTAAGCATAATTTAGGAATTTTTAAATTGATCGACGATAGGAAGGTGACTCAGTCATCTAAGCATTCAAATTTAATGTGGACCATCTGATAGGTGCAGGTTCCAATATCGCTCTGCATGAAATATATATCTCTCAATATGTAGACCAACTTGTGACTATGGTCTCCACGTGAAAAAACTTCCACCGAGAGGCAATCTTTCCGAGGCAGACCGTGCTGGTGCAGCAAAATGCTTGTAAAACAGGGTTAAATGGATTTTCTCTAGCACTAGCTTGGGTTTTTTTTTTTGGTGGGAAGTCAAGGGGTTCAGTTGTCGTTTGCCTTATATAATTTTGCAAATTGATTTAAGTGTACTTTATATTATGAAATTGGTGTAGTTTGGTGTTATAAATGCTCGTGCTCGAGAACAATTTGTGAAATAGTTAAAGTAGACTGTTAAATGGACTCGTATAGATTTGTCGCCAAAATCTCCCACGAGGCTGCCAAAGAACATACGCCATCTTTGATGCCACATACCGTACAACACCGATACTTAGTATCTCATTATACTGGACATTGGCAGAATCACTGAAATCTCGGTGGAAGCCATAATTGAAAAGAAGAAAAGAAAAAAGCATTAGCTCGACAGCTGTGAGCTGACTCATGGTATTAGTTAAAAACGTTTTGTTGTTGATATACTCTTTCATGCTAGTTAGGAAAGACAGAACATAGATTAGCTGCTTTTCTTACCGCACAGACCGTAAAAGCTGGTCAAGGGATTTGGCTAAAGATTCACCTTAATAGGCAATGCTGCTAGCAACCCATCACTATTTTGATTCCGCTTTCCATCTGAACTCTTACTACCACGTTAAACGTGGGCTTTAGGTTTTATGACCTTGGGTACTGTCTACCCCTCAAGGGATAAATACGTGATAATATGTAAGTATATAGGTTGTTGATATTTTGAGACGAACTTCTTTGTAGTATTGGTCGATTTAAAATATGTTTTCCATGGCCGCGTTAAATTTCGATTAAAAAAAATATATAAAAGTACTATTTTATTTTTACGTTTCACAAAGAAACGCCAACATAAAAACAAAGAGACCCGAGACTACGAGTATATACGAAACATTGGTCGCTCATTTAAGGCCGCCTTATCTGCGAGCAGATTTCCTTCATTGTTCTGTTTAATTCGCTTCTTTTTACAAAGGGCTTAATGTTAAATTCCATTAAATCGGCCACATAAATCCCGTTCGGGGCCGGGTAGTGATATCGGGCGGCCATTTTGTGTGGAGCCTCCAGCTTGTGAGCCTTTCCGTTATTTAGCCAGGGGTAATATGTTTTATTTCTATGTAATTAAATAGGATATTGCCTTGATCATTTACGTTTGAAGTTTTTAAGCTTTAATTTTGAGCGATCTGTGTCAAGACAAATCGAATGAGCACAAAAACCGATGTGTTAATGTTTCATAATTCAGAATTTTTTTATGTTTTATTGACCTTTGTTTATTTTAATTATTGACGTGTGACTTTGTTTTATAAAACTTGTATTTCATTATAATAATCAAAAAAAAAAAAAATTCAGAAGTTATTGTGAGCACCTTTCGACTCCACATTTCTCTCTACTTTCGACATCAGATAAAGTCCTTTTTCAACAATTGTCATCCAATTGACGTAAGTACACAAAATTATAGGTCTTTTTTTTAGTCTCCACTGCAGGAATACGTCCTTTTCTGTACTACCAGAGTTTAATTATATATAGTTTGAGCAGTCAGAGTATTTAGCCTCTCTACGCTGGCCAGACGGGTTGGGGAGGTTTATTTGATGTCAATAAGCTTTGTTTAGCTTATGTTAACGGGAAGAGTTAGATTGGTCCTATTCTACTCTGCTGGGAACCACACGGCCTCAAAAAAAGAGCTAATGACAAAATGTTAACAAGTCCTGCAAAATTGAGCTGCAGATTCGATCCAAACAAACATACATAAATTGCAAGTTAAAATAAAAGCTTGTAAAAAGTAACTATTATTTTAGTAGTTGTTGCCCTCGACTCTACCAATAACCGAATTTTGGGATGAAAGTAAAGTAGTACCACATTAATAAGTTGCATCGGCATTATGCGATGGCGAAGAATAGCGCAACCTACCGCCAACTTATACCGAATAAAAACATGAATGAAAAAAACCTAAGATTTGAAATCCAACAACTCGCTCGCAATACTAGTACAACTATCGAGAGTGGCCGAGTCACCGCATGGCGCGTACACATCAGCCAATAGCGGACGGGTATTTTCGCGCCATGCAAAAATTTGACTTCTGCGTAGGTACATCGGTGTAACTTATAAAAGTGGTAGTACATACTGTATAATAAATAAATAGGGACAAATCACATAATTATATTGAGTTAGCCCCACAGTAAGTTATGAACTTGTGTCGTATGATACTAACTCAACGATACTTTACTTTATAATAGAAACATACATATATAATGATAAACATTTGCCGTGTGGTTTCCGGCAGAGTAGAATAGGACCACTCCAAGTCTTCCCGTGGATGGCGACTTAGGAATCACAAGCTAAACAAAGCTTATAAACATAAAAGGCACATCTCCAATTCATCTGATCAGCGTGAAGAGTGTAGGCC
This sequence comes from Rhodophaea formosa, assembly GCA_963082605.1. Lineage (NCBI taxonomy): Eukaryota > Metazoa > Arthropoda > Insecta > Lepidoptera > Pyralidae > Rhodophaea > Rhodophaea formosa. The sequence goes on from OY720219.1 coordinate 3,823,329, forward strand.
AAATCTTCTGTCTGATCTAGCATATATATGGCTTTGGTAGTACAGAGAGGGTCGTGCTCCTGCAGTGGAGACTAAATACGATCCGATGAATATGATGATGAAACCGTTTGGTATTTCGATAAAATTTCACTTCAGAGCACGCACACATTCAAGTAAATGGTTAGCAAGGTCCTCACACACACATCTGATTTAATTAGGGTCGCGTCACATAGATCGACACAATAAAGCGGCCTGCGTTCGTCGAACCGCTGTCATCCCATTGATTTCCGTCCACTGATGGAGCCTAGGGGTTGCCAGTTTAATTATACATAAAAGCTTATTTTTAGGGCTCCCTATACAAAATGTATATGGAACCCTAATGATTATCTTTTTTAATTTGCTTATTTCATTATGTCGCACTTATTTCATTGTTACCATCTTGACTTTATGTTATATCACCATATTCTAAGGATTAAATGACTATTACTGTGTGGTTTCCGGCAGAGTAGAATAGGACCACTCCAAGTCTCCCCGTGGATGTCGTAAAAGGCGACTCAGGAAACACAAGCTAAACAAAGCTTATAAACATCAAAGAGATCTTCTAACCCTTCGAGCAACACGGCCTCCGTATTCTAACCCGACTGGCCAGCTTGGAGATTGTAGGCCAAATCCTCTGCTGCTCTGGCTAAGATATAGGTCTGGTAGTATAGAAAGGAGCACCTCCTGCAGTGGAGAATTAGAAAGACCTGATTATGATGATGACGATGATACATGTTTGTCTTTCAGTAGTTGGAGCGCGTTGAATACGTTGCGTTTGTCGACACAAGTTCACAACTTACCACAGGGCTTACGTACTGATTTGTCCTTTAATATTTATTTATTTACTAGCTGTTACCCGCGGCTTCGCCCGCGTGATTTATAGCCTATGTCCTTTTCAGTACCCTAACCTATGTGTATGCAAAATTTCATGATGATCAGTTCAGTAGATACGGCGTGAAAGCGTAACAAACAAACAAACAAACAAATAAACAAACAAACTCATTTTCATATTTATAATATTAGTTAGATTAGATTAGATAGATAGTTAGATGTCCTTCTCAGTACCCTAACCTATGTGTATGCAAAATTTCATGATGATCGGTTCAGTAGATACGGCGTGAAAGCGTAACAAACAAATAAACAAACAAACTCATTTTCACATTTATAATATTAGTTAGATTAGATAGATAGTTAGATGTCCTTCTCAGTACCCTAACCTATGTGTATGCAAAATTTCATGATGATCGGTTTAGTAGATACGGCGTGAAAGCGTAACAAACAAACAAACAAACTCACTTTCACATTTTATAATATTAGTTAGATTAAATGTCGTTGACATGGACCTCTCTTACTATACATTTATCTGCAGTAATAATATAATGTAAGAGAAATCACACTAATTTACTGCCTTTTAAATCAATTTCATCATCATCATCGACAAGTCTCTTTTAGCCTCCACTACAAGAGCTTGACCCTCTCTGTACTGACAAAGTCGGGGTCAGTCGCTCCAAGGTAAGCCAGTCTCGTTACGCTGGTCAGAGGTGACGGTTCATTCAGATGTACCTTCTCGGTAAAACACAAGTAAATCAAAGCCATCTATATATTAGCCAGAGCAGTCAAAGGATTAGGCGTACGCTCTCCACGCTGGCCAGACAGGTTGGAGAGGTATCTTTGATGTTTATAAGCTTTGGTTAGCTTGTGTTTCCTTCTACGACATCCACGGGAAGACTTGGAGTGATCCTACTCTTCTCTGCGGGAACCACAATACTTCAATTTACAACCCTTTAATCTATTATTGTAAGTGGAAATTAAACAGATTGTGTTTGAGGCAGCCGGCTGTGAAAAATAAATGGTATTGTAAGAAGATGCAAACAGAAAGAACAAAAATGAAGAGCAAGTCTACGAAATAGAAAAAAAATCTTCGCATACTACGTCTTGTACAAATCACAAAGATTGACCTATTATCAATGAAACCAGCTTTCGTCTGCTTGTAATTAAAGTATTTTCTCGTAGATTCTGTTTTTGCGGCGTCGAGGTTGAATAACAAACATGCAAAGAGGTAGCTGTACCTCAACGTAGCCTCAGGGCTACACGTCTCTCTCTGAGGGTTTCATATTACCACTAATAACGGGGAATTTCATGAAAGATCAATAGTATTTTTTTTCTTAGAAAAACGTCTCTGTGGCACATTGTTTAACTCGCCTGCGACTCGAGGATAACGGGTTCGAGTTTCAGAGTGGGCTAATAGATGTACTTCATTTTCATAGGTTTATGTTTCTGAGGCTACCCAAAGACAGTGTGAGCGACAGGCAGGCTGACGTCCGTGAAAACTTTCGCTTTCATAATAAAGCATAATTAATAATAGACCGTTGGCTCTAACACATCTTATCTGAGGATGCAAGCAGGACAAATACTCTCGGATGATGATGATTATTATATTTCTCCATGGATTTATCAGTACCAGTATTTCTTGAAAATACTTCTTGGTCTCAATATTAATGACAGTAATTCATGTGCTTTTATTTCTGTTTTTTGCGGCGTCGAGGATAAATAACAAACATGCAAAGAGGTAGCTGTACCTCAACGTAGCCTTAGGGCTACACGTCTCGCTCCGAGGGTTTTATATTACCAATAATAACGAGGAATTTCATGAAAGATCAATCGTATATTTTTGCTATATTAGACGGTCTTTTTTGCAGGGTGATTTTTTGTTTTTAAATTTTTTTTGGAAATAAATCATTTAAAAAAACAGAGGTGTCATCTTAGATTAATAATTGGTCGTAACGCGCGGAGACCAATTATTAATCTAAGGGTGTCATTTAAAACGTTGATAGTTTAAAGAACTTAAATAAAAAGAAACTTAATATTACATAAGTATTATATACTACAGAACATAATATATCTCAGAAAATCCACGAAGACTTGTGCTAAGATGTAATATGAGTAAACTTATTATATGATTTAGCTTTAATCACTTGACTAAATATAATAACTACTCGTAAATGCCAACGAAATATATATATTTGTTTAGATGTTAAGAGTCTGTATTGTCCAAAAAATTTTTTTACGTCAACGCTTGATGTTTTCAATAGTTTTTTTTTTGGGAACTTATTAATTACACGTCTTATCATTATCTGATACGACGCGTCACTCTTTCACCATACACATACACAAACACAAAAACAATACACTCCTTTTTTCGGCAATCATGATATAAGGAGGAGAAATTAGATTGTGTGTTTGTATTTAATGGATAAACTCAAAAAGTAATAAAAAGATTTTAAAAATTCATTCAACTATAGAAAGCTAGACGCTTGATTGAATCTGGTTATGCGTTTGACAATTTTCAAAAAAAAATATTTGAAACACTGAACCTCGTGTCAAAAGCTTTCAAAGTTTAGATCGCCACAGCCAATCTTTACTATTGGAATGTTTGTCAGTGGGTCATACATTGTAAACTGTTGAAGATATTGCTACTGAAAGAACCACTCTAGCTCGTATCTAGCACGGAAAGACCTTTTAAAACAGTATACTTAGTATCAATATAAATGCAGTTTAAATCGATTGTGCTTTCTGGTATATAGATGGGGACAAACACAGGTTGCTACTCCCTAGTGATATCTTAAAGAAGGAATTGGGATCAATTGGGATCCTTTATGTCCGTAAGATAAAAAGGTAAGAATGGGGAAAAGATACCCTCAAAAATTTTACCACCTTATAGGTGAATTTGAACGTTTACTGATTTTTTCTTCGTTTTTTAACTTTTTCCTTTGCGGTCTTTGTTTTATAAGGGACTAGCTGTTACCCGCAGCTCCGCCCGCGTGATTTATAGTCTATGTCCTTTTCAGTACCCTTACCTATGTGTTTGCTAAATTTCATGATGATCGGTTCATTAGATACGGTGTGAAAGCGTAACAAACAAAAAAACAAATAAACAAACTCACTTTCGCATTTATAATATTAGTTAGGATAGGATATTAGTTAGGATTAGGATTAGGATTCTGATTCCGTATCAAAATAATGTCAGGAAGTTTAGAGTCATCCTAAATATACCTAGTTAGTTTTATAATTCTTGTATTCTACCAAAATACCTAGTAAATTGCTCCCAATATTAATGTTTTACAAACCGTTAAATTATTTGCACGCCTTTCCCGGGAACAGCACATCAGTCTCCCGATGTGTTGGAATGGAGGAAAAGTTTAAAACAAAGATAAGTCTCCTATTTCAACCAAAATTTCTCAAAAATTTCATATTATTGCATTCTATTTCCAAAAACAAACAGCTCTTGTAATCTACTTTAAACACCTAGATAATTGCTTCTTCAAACCGTTAAAAACACAACATTAAGATAAGAACGAAGACAGTTGCAGAACACCAATATCAGCATCAGTTTACTACGTGTTTAAAGTATAATATAAGTATATAACAACAGTTGGATTTTGGAAATAGAATGCAATAAGATAAGATTTGAAGGATGATTTGAGGAATTTTTGGTTGAGAGGAGAGTCTTATCTTCTCTTTCAACTTGTCCTGAGTGATGTGACGTTGCCAATCCGGAAAAGTTGAAAAAGAAGATTAGACTCTCATCTCAACTAACATTTCTTACAATCTTATCTATTCCCAAAAACAAACAGTTCCTTTATTCTACTTTAAACACGTAGTAAACTTTTCCAAATATTGGTGTTCTGCAAACTGTCTTCGTTCGTATCTGAACGTCGTGTTTGGTGTCGCCTTCAATAAAATGTCTCAGTGTTTTCGCAAGACCTCGATTTTCGAAAATATTGGCTTCTAAAATGCATGAGGTGCATACTTAGCTTTTAGTGGATGACACTGTCAAATATATAAAACGGGAAAGTATTTGTTTCTAAAGAATTTTACACAATATTAAAGTTAAAGGCATTTAGCTTAAAACTTAAAACGTTATTTCCATACAATAATATTCACCAGCTCGGTCGGTTTTAATGGAAATGCCCATATATTTTTATAGGTGCCATTCACAATGCTTAGTACTATTATTAATTATGTGACAATGCTATACTGTTAATATCCTCTTATGAATTTAAGGAATAAGGTATGGAAGAAAATTCCGCGCGAGCGGGATTTGAACCTGCGGGTTAGTCTTTGAACGACTGATGCCTGACCAGTAAGAACTGCTGTGGCCTTAAGAACATTCATCCATGCAAATTAAAGGTACAACTTTTAAATAAAGTTATTTTAATACGGTGTTTATCGCGTTTATTACATTATTTATACACCTAACGTTTCGAGCACTTTACAGTGTTCGTGGTCGCAGGTAGACTAAGTTGACATTTGTCTAGTATTTTATAAGAACTGTAAAATCTACCGCCTAAGATATTTATTGATAACGTTCCGGATGTACGCAGTATTGGCTCACGGCGTCTGAAGGTCTTGCAGTCTTCTGCTTAGCTTGTGATTTGATTAAAATTGATGACTGGATCCCAAGCTGGTGGTAACTGCCAACCATCCTCTCTATTGAAATTAGGATGTTTTATTAATTTCAATAGCCTCACGAAGCATTCTTGGAATGTATCTGTTTTCTTTTGCAAGGACTTGAGGATTATCAAAACGCATATAATGGTTGGGTTTGTCTATGGCATGTTCACAGACTGCAGACTTCGTTGAGCGCCTATGCTTCATGTCAGCAATATGTAAGGTACAAGATAAAAAATCTAACAAAATATATAACACTTAGACTACAACGCCATTGCCTATAACGTTTTGTCGCGTAAAATATTTTACAGTGTCAGGATAAGCTTTTCTCAGAGTAGATAATATTTTATGATGCTTTCAAGTAAGTTATTGTTTAGTAGACTTGATGAAACATTTTGTGCTATCGAGATTACATATTGTTCGAGTGTTAAAGTGGAGAGCTTTTTACTCTTCTTCTTATTCCTCGCCTTATCGACGAGCTCCGTGGCGCAGCGGTCAACACGCCGGCCTGTGACACGGATGGTCCCGGGTTCGATCCCCGGTCAGGTCAAGATGGAAAATGATCTTATTCAGATTGACCTGGGTCTTGGATGTTTATCTATATATGTATTTATAATACAAGCTATATATCCCATAATACAAGTCTTTCTTAAGAACTTACTTTGGGGCTAGCTCAATCTGTGTGATTTGTCCGTATATATTTATTTATTTCTATTTGGGGTCGGCTCTGTATGTCGGCCCTCTCCATAATTTGCTGTCATTTACCATATTTATATTCACCTTACATTCCCTCATATCCGATCTGACACATTCATTCCACGTCTTTCTTGGCCTTTCGCGTCCTCTACTTCCCTCTACCTCCAAATGAGCCATTCTTTTTGCCAGATGTTCGGCATCTCTCCTCTGCACATAACCATACCATGTCAAGCGATGGCTTTTCAGTTTATCCACTATAGGTGCGACTTTAAGGCTCCCTCTTATGTATTAGCTTTTTACTCTTCATGGAACTGGATGCATTACGTAAAGCTTTTTACATTTTACCCAGAATCTATTCGAATTATTTTAAGCGTTTTTTACAGCCATTGTGGTTTCCTGGTGTCATTTCTATAACATAGCTAAATTTCATTATATGTTAATAAAGCCCTGTTCGATCATCAAAAGGGCAGTTCAGACGGGCTAGTGCTGGAAATTCGAAAAAATGCAACCATCATCATCATCATCAGGTCTTTTTTAGTCTCCACTGCAAGAGCACATTCCTCTCAGACTACCAGAGCCATATATTAGCCAGATCAGTCAGAAGATTTGGCCTACACTCTCCACGCTGGCCAAACGGGTCTGAATGGACTTATTCTACTCTGCCGGGAACCACACGGTTATAATAAAATGCAATATTTTCATATAAATTGCTGAGCCAGCTAAACACTTCTATATAGGAATAACTACTTTTAAACTTTCGCGTTGCATGATTATTAAATGCAATGTCGGAAATTAACGCGAAAACATACCGTTTTTCTCCAGACGTTTCGGCCAGGAATGTCAAAATTAGGTTTGGAATTTCCAGCATTAGTCCTATAGGAAAATTTGATCATATTGACGAGCTAACTCGACCTTATAAGGCCCCACACTAAGCACACAAGCGACGCCAATAATATTCAAACATAATTCCAAAAATACTGCAGGTTATTTACTAAGGCTTAAATGATAATACATTCTTGAATTTCTTTCTATTTGTAAAGTATTAGGCATAAAATTATTGGCGTCGCTAGTGTGCCTAGTGTGGGCACTTAAGGATCGGATTGGGTTTCATTAATAATAATGTGATAATTATACCATTTTTAGTACTAGCTTAGTAAACTCGCCCAGTGTAAAAGTGCAATTTTATGTTGCCGTTAATAAAATGCGCTTTATTGCATTTTGAATTGTGGTGTTATTATCCGACAAGAAATTGTAAGTAAACAGAAACATTGTTTAAAGAAAGGATTGTTATAACTATGAGACTCTGTTTTCATTTCATAGTCGTTGATATTATTTTATTCGAAAATAGGCACTAACGATATTACAATTAATTTATTGAATTTCAACACTGTAATCCACAACCAATAAGATTTAATTACAATTTCCAACTTAGGCAAATGTAGTAAATACTTTATTTTCATATGTATTGTCGGCTTTTTGAGAGCTTCATAAACTTATCAATGAACCGCACCCAGAAAGGTGCGATTTATGAAGCAAAGACATTATATTGATAGAATTTCTTATTTTAGAAATGCAAGCTCTTACATACGTTTTAGCAATGTTTTTTTTTATTTCTTCATGAGCTATGCATAAAATTCGTACACAAAATGCGTCTTTGTAGAATTTCTATATAATTTTTAATGTATTATTAACAAAATTATTGTAATTATTGTACAGTCCATGTTACACTGTCAACTATTAGTGCATCAACGTCTGTGCATAATATTAATACGATCTATTAATATGCCTTTACGATCGATGTAATGGTTATAGTACCAATTGTAACACATACCATTTGCATGCACCTAACATAAATGGTATATTGTCATATCACACGCGTGCGACATCCTCCGTAGTTTATCGTAAAATTAAAGATAGTATAATATTTATACTGTTTATAAACTAACAGCCTCGTACTGTCATAAAGTTAAGCCTGGGCTTTTAAATAACCCAGCGCAAGATGTAACCAAAAACATATTTGGGTAAGAAGGAATCCTGCCCCCGTAGCATGGCACGCGCGATAACGTTTATCGACTATCGCCATCTTGTTTTTCGCAATACTGAAGAGCGAGAAGTAGATAGTTAATCGCGCGATATAAACGGCGTCGCGGAAGCCATGCTACGGGGGCTGAAGTAGAACAAAAGTAACATTGGCAACTATTAGTGCATTAAACCAGTAGTAGCACGTACCATTTGTAAGCGAACATAAGAGGCACATGTCAAACATCGAGGCTGAGCTAGCTAACATGTCTTGTGGGTATTCATGCATAAACTAAGCGAACAGCCCAATGCTAATCGCTTACCTCATCATCATCATCATCAGGTCTTTCTAGTCTCCACTGCAGGAGCACGACCCTCTCTGTACTACCAGTGCCATATACTATATACTAGTCGCTTACCTCAAAATGTATTTTTTTTTTCACATTCCACGCTGGGACGCGCCGTAAGGATTTTGATTTTTAAAGAATTTGGAGTATTAACTACCATGGTGTCGTAATAGAGGGTAAGGCTCTAATGTAAGGTTAACCAAACTCCACACCAAACGCCTTTACGGAATATTGTTGTTTTACCTGCGCAAAAAAGGGGCGTTTATGAGAAAGTAATTTTGTACGCTAAATCTGGTGCTTTAAATATTTGTTTAGGAAATAAGTTATATTGAAATTAATCTAACGAGTTTAAATTGACAGCAAGCCAAATTTATTGGAATCTTCATGATTATAATGGTAATTATTAACCTTTAAATTTGGATTAAAAATGGCGCTAAAATATGGATGTTTAGAGGCTTAAGCCATTATTTTCACACTAAACTAAATTATAAGATACAGCTCTTAGGACATGGTAGAATAAATTAACATAAAGGTTAACTTTGTACCAATATTACCACAATTATATTTTTCTGTTTGTATGGAGACGATCGTCTACAGTCCATTCTTAATATTAAATTTCGGGCGTGAGAAGTATAAACTAATATGCCTCCATAATAATGGTCCCTGGGCTCAGCAGCACGCTTATAAGAGTTGATCTAAAACTCCAAAGCACCACAGCTAAATATGTAATAAGGAACACGTACGTGTACGTACGAGAATCAATGTCAACGTTGGCAACTATTAGTGCATAGCACTAGTAGTAGCACATACCATCTGTACGCGAACATAAACGGCACATGTCAGATATTGAGGCCGAGCTAGCGAACATGTCCTGTGGGAACATACGTCGCTAAGCATACAGCCTGGTGCCAGGCGTTTTCATCAAAATTCGCTTTGCGATGTTTGCCCATAGAGCAGGGAGTGTGAATGTCACTCGTGCGTTACTAGAGACGCTTTCTTAGAGTTCCGTAGTAAACAAGGAACCCTTATAGTTTCACCATTTCTGTCTGTCTGTCTATCTGTCTGTCTGTCCATCCGTGGTTTTACGCAGAGACTACAAGTACTAGAAAGCTGTAATTTGGTATGGGTATGTATAGTAATCATGGCAAAAAAGTAGTAGAATAAAATATTGAAAAAAAATTTTTTTTAGGGTAGCTCCCATACATGTAAAGTGGGGGAGTAATTTTTTTTCTCTATTTACCCATCGTGTGGGGTATCGTTAAATAGGTCTTTAAAAAATATTGTGAGGTTGAGAACAACATTTTTCGATTTAGGGATCCGTTTCCGAAATATTTGGTTTTAAAGTGCGAGTTTTTGTTAGAGGTAAGTGTCCCCCCCCCCCTCTATCTGCTAAACGGTTATATATAGATACGTTAAAAAAATTACAGCAGTAGTATATATACTGAAGTTGAAAGGAAAACTATCAGAGCTGAGTACTAAGTACAAACTAAAAAGTTATAGGCAACCAACTTATTAACTGTAAAATTTCATACAATTTCATCTTCAGATGTTTTTGGTCGTTAAACTGTAAAGTGCTAGTGTGAACTCAAAGTTGTAATTCGCAACTACGGAACCCTACACTGCGCGTGGCCCGACACGCACTTGGCCGGTTTTTAATATATTTCATACAAAAGTAGCATGTCACGGGGCGATACCGTTTTCCGTGTAGTTGTAGAAATGCAAAAATCTATCTTGTGATGTAGTTTACGCCAAAGTTTTTATTTATTTCCCTTTGTAATGTAGTTATGATACCATACATACATACATACTATCAAGTCTTTTTCCCCTGCGGGGTAGACAGAGCCTTTGTCTGTAAAACCTTATGATACCATATCTTAGCATAATGGGGCATTATTTTTTTCTGTAGCAAGAACTGAGGCCTAGTATGCCTAGTTTGCCTTTTAGCCAAGCGTGGGTTGACACATAGTATTATTATTACTATCGCTTTAATATCGGCACTAGTAAGGAGCGATCGCCATTTTTGTGCTCTGTGGCCGATACACTGAATGGGACATATCTCGGATACTAATCGCATCAGTGTGCTATGGCTGGGTTAGGAAAGCTGTTTGACTTTCCTTTTCATTCATATTGTGTGAGTAAAAAACTCTAGCGTGTCATAGTTATCTATAATCATCTCAACTAGAACTATTCTATATTTAAAATGTGAATAAAATTACAAAAAAAAACCTGATGTTGATGAATAAAATTATAATATACAAATATAATACATTATTGCAAATGGATACACTAAAAGGCACCAGCCCCCTATTTACTAACTCGGTGTACAATGATTTGATTGTCACTTTAGCATCCATTACGGTTTTCATATCTTAAATAAAAAAATCATTCATACCGTAATGAATATTGAAGTTACCATGAAAATGATGTACACCGTAGCTGTCAAAAGTTAGCAAATAGGCCTGCAGGTAGGCAGAGACGTAAAACCTTTTTGGAATGTTATTGTTTACACTTTCAAGCTCTCGCGATCACAGTCACTATTAATATCACTACGGGTCTTAACACAATTTTTTTTTTAATTTTGTCTGATATTTCAACAACATTGTAATTGCCATCTCCATAGACTAGGGTCAGCTACACGCGAGTGGCACCCTTGGTGTTGCAAGCGTTTATAGGCTAGGCAATGGTCTTAACAAACAGTGGTCAAACAAAACTATCGTCGATAACATCAAAAAGGCGGTAACCGCTTTCCATCAGTTGTGAGCCATAAGTGAAATAAAAATAAGATGAATAAAAAAAGAATTTTTACTTTTCAAGATATTGTTAATACGAGATGAGTTGGTTATGATGTGGGTGAATAATAAAAAAAGTTTTTCAGTGCGTTTTTTTTTTCGTAAATCAAAATTATGCCTCACGAGATAAGTAAGACGACACGAAGTGTTTGAACCTTTTTAAAAATAAAAGTGCTTCCATTAGAACACGTCGTATCGTAGGTAACAACGATCTTTACTCTTTCGAATTTCAGTATCCTACTAACGACAGTACGAGTACATGGTTTTCCAATACACTTGAGTAAAGCTCGCGGCTGGCTAGAAAAAACTTTGCTTAATAATATTATAAGACTTCCATAACAGTATCTCCCGGTTGAGCTCCGCTAGCTAACGATAGCTAGCATTGCTTTCCGATACACTTGCGTTGATTAAAGTATAAACCAGCTAGGACCCCACATCAATAAATGATATATTCAATGAAAATAAATATTATTCTATATAGCACTTAAGAGTAATAACAGCTCTCGATTCCCAGTAACCCGATAGCCAACAAAATAATTTAATCTTAAACCGCCCTAACGACAGCCTACATCGCTTTCCGATACACTTGCGTCGATTAGAGTACAAATTTATATAAGTAGGACCTGACAACAACAAATTTTATTTTCAACGAAAATAAAACTTATACAATACACAATATGCAACAACCTCTCTCAATTTCCAGTAACCCGATATCCAACAAAATAATTAAATCTTAAACCGCCTTAACGACAGATATAAGATACACTTGCGTTGATTAAAGTATAAACCAGGTAGGACCCCACGTCAAAAAATGTTATATTCAATGAAATTAAAAATTATTCTATATAGCACTTCAAGAGTAACAACAGCTCTCGATTCCCAGTAACCCGATAGCCAACAAAATAATTAAATCTTAAACCGCCCTAACGACAGCCTACATCGCTTTCCGATACACTTGCATCGATTAGAGTACAAATGTATATAAGTAGAACTTAACAACAACAAATTTTATTTTCAAAGAAAATAAAACTTATACAATACAAATATGCAACAACCTCTCTCGATTTCCAGTAATCCGATAGCCAACAAAATAATTAAATCTTAAACCGCCCTAACGACATCGTACATTGATTCCGATACACTTGTGTTGGGCAAAGTACAAACCAGGTAAACCCCACATCAAAAAATGTTATATTCAATGAAATTAAAAATTATTCTATATAGCACTTCAATAGTAACAACAGCTCTCGATTCCCAGTAACCCGATAGCCAACAAAATAATTCAATCTTAAACCACCCTAACGACAGCTTACATCACTTTCCGATACACTTGCGTCGATTATAGTACAAATTTATATAAGTAGGACCTGACAACAACAAATGTTATTTTTAAAAAAATAAAACTTATACTATACACAATATGCAACAACCTTTTTCGATTTCCAGTAACCCAATAGCCAACAAAATAATTAAATCTTAAACCGCCTTAACGACAGCGTACATTGCTTTCCGATACACTTGCGTTGATTAAAGTATAAACCAGCTAGGACCCCACATCAATAAATGATATATTCAATGAAAATAAATATTATTCTATATAGCACTTAAGAGTAATAACAGCTCTCGATTCCCAGTAACCCGATAGCCAACAAAATAATTAAATCTTAAACCGCCCTAACGACAGCCTACATATCTTACTGATACACTTACGTCGATTACAGTACAAATGTATATAAGTAGGATCTGACAATAACAAATTTTATTTTCAAAGAAAATAAAACTTATAAGATACACAATATGCAACAACCTCTCTCGATTTCCAGTAACCCGATATCCAACAAAATAATTAAATCTTAAACCGCCTTAACGACAGATATAAGATACACTTGCGTTGATTAAAGTATAAACCAGCTAGGACCCCACATCAAAAAATGTTATATTCAATGAAATTAAAAATTATTCTATATAGCACTTCAAGAGTAACAACAGCTCTCGATTCCCAGTAACCCGATAGCCAACAAAATAATTAAATCTTAAACCGCCCTAACGCCAGCCTACATCGCTTTCCGATACACTTGCGTCGATTAGAGTACAAATGTATATAAGTAGGAGCTGACAACAACAAATTTTATTTTCAAAGAAATTAATCTTATACGATACACAATATGCAACAACCTCTCTCGATTTCCAGTAACCCAATAGCCAACAAAATAATTAAATCTTAAACCGCCCTAACGACAGCCTACATCGCTTTCCGATACACTTGCGTCGATTAGAGTTCAAATGTATATAAGTAGAACTTAACAACAACAAATTTTAATTTCAAAGAAAATAAAACTTATACAATACAAATATGCAACAACCTCTCTCGATTTCCAGTAATCCGATAGCCAACAAAATAATTAAATCTTAAACCGCCCTAACGACATCGTACATTGATTCCGATACACTTGTATTGGTCAAAGTACAAACCAGGGTAGTACCCCACATCAAAAAATGTTATATTCAATGAAATTAAAAATTATTCTATATAGCACTTCAATAGTAACAACAGCTCTCGATTCCCAGTAACCCGATAGCCAACAAAATAATTAAATCTTAAACCGCCCTAACGACAGCCTACATCGCTTTCCGATACACTTGCGTTGATTAAAGTATAAACCAGGTAGGACCCCACATCAATCGCCGAACCCTTTCAGGCTAAATTGAGTGTGACAAATGTAAGGCTGCTGCTTAATGGCTAAAGTTAATTTTGGTGAGCCCGCGATTTCCTATTGACGTTTCCAGTTCATGTGGCACGGTGGCCAGTTTTTATGCCTTTTGAATGTTGATGTAGCTTTATCGATTGAAAAATTATATTTGAATGGGCCTTTTTAGGGTTCCGTAGTAAACTAGGTATCGTTAAATAGGTCTTAAAACAATATAGTGAGGTTGAGAACACCATTTTTCAATTTAGGGATCCGTTTCTGAAATATTTGGGTGCAAATTTTTGTTAGAGGTAAGTGTCCCCCCCCCCCCCTCTATCTGCTAAACGGTTATATATGGATACGTGAACAAAATTACAGCAGTAGTATATATACTGAAATTGAAAGGAAAACTATCAGAGCTGAGTATTTAGTACGAACTAAAAATTTATAGACAACCAACTTATAAAATGTACTCAAAAATGTAAAATTTCATACAATTTTCATTGTTAGATGTTTTTGGTCGTTAAACTATGAGGTGCGAGTGTGAACAGTGTGAACTGAAAGTTGTCATTTGCAACTACGGAACCCTACACTGCGCGTGGCCCGACACGCACTTGACACACACTGACATCATGAAATTTTGCATACCCATAGATTAGGGTACTGAGAAGGACATAGGCTATATATCACGCGGGCGAAGCCGCGGGTAACAGCTAGTAATAATATAAATGTGATAGTCAGTTTGTACAATTTTTTGTTTGTTATCTCTTCAAGCTTTATCTCCTGAACCAATGTTCTTGAAATTGGGCATACACATAGATTAGGGTACTAAAAGGACATAGGGTACCCTTAATGTAATTAAGGGTACCCTATGTCTATGTGTGTATGTGTATTAAAATGGCAAACCATGTACCCTCCAAAAACAAACACTGTTCCACTTGCTGAGAAACTTCCACCGGGTGGCGAACTTCCCTGGGCAGTCTGGAAGTCTTTAAATAGACTTCGGGCTGGTGTTGGAAGATGCCAAGACAGCCGTGTCAGGTGGGGTTTCTCGAACAATAATTTGTGCGGATGTGGCGCTGTCCAAACGATGGCCCATCTGATGAGTTGCCCCAATTGCCCCACTTCTTGTACTGTGGAGGATCTGTCTGAGGCAAACGATCGTGCCATTGAGGTGGCCAAATTTTGGTCAAGACTAGTTTAAATTTTAGCCATTTTGACTCGAAAAGAAGAAGAAGAAGAAAGTACTGTTCCCGTGGTTTTAGAGATATACGACACGGCAAATTTATACGGCAAAATTGAAGGCGAGAGAAGCCGCGGATAAAAGCTAGTTTTGTATAAACAGAAGTTAGAACATTAAGGTGGATGAAAATTCTACTACTATCATCATCATCATCAGGACTTTATTAGTCTCCACTGCAGGAGTACGACCCTTTCTATACTGCCAGAGCAGTCAGAGGATTTGGCCTACACTCTCCACGCTGGCCAGACGGGTTGTAGAGGTCTCTTAGATGTTTATAAGCTTTGTTTAGCTTGAGTTTCCTAAGTCACCTTTTACGACATCCACGGGAAGATTTGGAGTGGTCCTATTCTTCTCTGCCGGGAACCACACGGCATACTACTAAAATGAACATAAATTCAAAACACTCATTCTGATAAAATAATTTAAATTAAAAACTTTATTAAAACCGCACTCCGCTCTTGTTAAAATTAAATGTTACGCAGTTGTGTTGAAACCAAAGTAATTTTAACACAACTTTGCTTTCAGAATTTATTCAGAGGTCCCCGAAATATAGAGTTGGAAACATCAATCATAAACACTGAAAATTTTATTTAAGCTTTGGGTTTAGTTTGAATAATGTTTTCAAACGGTTATACAATGTTTCGGATAAAACTCCTTAAGCAAAATATGATAAAAAAATACAAATACTGCTCGAATAATTTTGGATTAACCCATATCATTACTTTTAACATAACCTCTCCAACCCGTTTAGCTAGCGTGGAGAGTGTAGGCCAAATGCTCTAATTGCTTTAGCTAATATATAGCCCTAGTAGTACAGAGAGGGTCCTGCAGTGGAGACTAAAAAAGACCTGGTGATGATGATGATTATTTTTTAAAGTCACCCTTAGGAAGTTCCAGATTTAGTGGTTATAGTCATATATTACAAACCGCTAAAAGTTATCTTTGTAAGTACTGCCAACTTGCATGTCTGTGTTTAACTAAGATGATAAGCCTGATATTAAAACGATCATCATCATCTGGCTTTTTTAGTCTCCACTGTAGGAGCATGACCCTCTCTGTAATACCAGAGCCTTAAACTAGCTAGAGCAGTCAGAAGATTTGGCCTAGATTGGAGAGGTATCTTTGATGTTAATAAGCTTTGTTTCGTGTTTCCTAAGTCCTTTTCTACGACATCCACGGTAAGAGTCGAAGTAGTCCTATTCTAATCTGCCGGGAACGGCATGGCTCTAGACTATAGTTAGAACCTTAACCGTAGACGTAAATACAACAGAGAATCATTTTGTGATATACATTGAGTATTGTTTGGAAAAAAATACTGCAGAATAACCTAAACGGTTATTATTTCAGGAATGAAAATTTAAATATTGTTTTTCAGTGATGAAATGAAAACGTTTCCAATACACGTTATATAACAGTAAGTAATCCAATGTATTGAATAAAAGTGTTAGTTAAAATATGTTTCACTTTTCACAATAAAAAATAAAATCAACAAGTATAAAAAAGGCCCCTAGCCAGGTTCGCATTACTATAAAAAAGTGACCTCACCCAATTGTAACTTGTGTAGCACTGAAGAATATAATAAATAAATATTTATGGAAAAATGACATTTATATATATCAAGAATATGTACGTGACATGCTGGTGAAGTATATACGAAATGAAAGGGTAGACAGTTATTGGTGAGGAGTCTGCATTGAAAAAAATGGGTTGTTGAAATAATAAAATATGTATTAACAGAGCCGTCATACATCTATAAAAACCTATAAAATTTTATCAATAACTTAATAGAGGACCCTTTTAAGATATAGTTTAAGTAACGCTAAGGGTGGCATGATTTAAAAATAAAAAATAAATCTTTTAGTAAATAGATAACATTAAGTTGCGACCTTTTAAGACAAAGACCAGAAAATACCAGTTAACAAGTTTACCTCGAACTTCTTATAAAAAGCGTAGAGAGCTTTGGCAAAGGCAGAGACGGCGAGGAAAAAATTCACTAATGGACTGATGTCGAACTACAGCCTTTGATCTTTGACAAAATGGTCTAATAGAGAGGACATTTAGAACATTCGGGATTTTATTATCTTATTTCGTATTCTTGTACGGTTTCTTTGTGTTGTATATTATTAAATTTTTATATGCTAAAAACATTTAAAATTAATCATATTTTTATTCAGCAAGCACACAGAAAAGCTATGAAAGTGTGTTCAAGTAATAATTTAAATGATTAAAAGAAAAAACATTTGTGTGATTATTGAAATTCGCAACATTTTTACTTATATTTTGGAAAGTGTATTTTGATTATTATCGTCTCTTAATAATTAAAAAAATATCCATCATTTAAATAAAAAATAAAAAGAGAGATCCCAAAATTTACCAGAAAATAATATGAAGAATGTATCTCGTTTTCTAATTTTCTTTTAAATATGTATTTTATACTGTAATTATACTCGTAGCTTCATTCAAAACGGAATCTTACAAAATAATGAAAGTAAACGGTACCTTCAAGTAAACACTGACAGGAAACCACCAAGTACATCTAGTAAGTAAACAACGAGTAAAAAACTGGATCGTCAACAATTTGCCATACTTGTCAATTATGTAGTTCAACAAATCGTTTTCAGCGGCCATTGGTATTTTATAACATCGTTCACAAGTGAACCCCGAGCGAGTTGAAACGCTCAAAAACGCATAGAAATAAACAAGTCGTCAAAATTTTGACATAAATTTTATTTTCCGTAAAAAGAAGTGATAGTATGTATGTATGTTCATACTTGCTACTTACAGTACTTATATGAGTTCACCAAATAGTTTTCAACGGCCATTCGTGTTTTCGCAACCTCATTCACAGTCCGCATGCAAATACCCAAACTTCATCAAACATTCGACAACTTAATATTGTAGCCACGTCTTGCCCCCGCTCTCGAATTCTTGCAATAGTGCATAGCTGATGCTGGGATCGCACCTATACTACTCATATGTTTCATTTTATTATAATGTTAAATATTAGGTCGTTACCTACGAAATTGGCGTTTTTTATAGAGAATTTCAAGCAACGTGAATTTTTCATACTAACGTTTTAAGTATTTTTCCGGGCTTAATAAATTCATCGTAAGTGAAATTTTGCATGTATGTACAGACAGCGTTAAGCCTAATTAAGACATTATAAAATTTACAAAATGTCAGAAAAATATTAGAAAAACGGCTATAGTTTTGATTAAAACTGATAAATCTGAAACGAGTCCTTTTCATGAGCATTTTCCAATAATTAAATACACATAAACAAAAATTTTAAAGAATACAGAATGTTCATAATATAGGCCACTTTCATTTTTTAAATAAAAAAAATTGTTTACTTGAAAATTATTGTTACTAAGAACAACAAGACAAGCAATAAATAATAATAAATATTATATTTTCACTACTGAGAAAAAATATTCTTAGACCATATAAAGTAAGTAGTGTAAATAAAGTGAGCAGTATGTGTAAGTAATTCTTCTAAGTAAATGCAACGCTATCACAGGGCAACGAGCTGCCAGGCCTGCTTTATTTTTAATGTTTTAGTTTACAAGGAAGTAAACAAGGAACCCTTATAGTTTCGCCATGTCTGTCTGTCTGTCTGTCCGTCCGCGGTTTTACGCAGAGACTATAAGTACTAGAAAGCTGTAATTTGGTATGGGTACGTATTTTAATCATGGCAAAAAAGTGGTAGAATAAAATCTTGAAAAATATTTTTTTTAGTGTAGCTCCCATACAAGTAAAGTGGGGGAGTAATTTTTTTTCTCTATTTACCCATCGTGTGGGGTATCGTTAAATAGGTCTTTCAAAAATATTGTGAGGTTGAGAACACCATTTTTCGATTTAGGGATCTGTTTCCGAAATATTTGGTTTTAAAGTGCGAATTTTTGTTAGAGGTAAGTGTCCCCCCCCTCTATCTGCTAAACGGTTATATATGTATACGTGAAAAAAATTACAGCAGTAGTATATATACTGAAGTTTAAAGGAAAACTTTCAGAGCTGGGTACTAATTACAAACTAAAAAGTTATAGGCAACCAACTTATAAACTGTAAAATTTCATGCTATTTTCATTGTTAGATGTTTTGGGTCGTTAAACTGTAAGGTGCGAGTGTGAATAGTGTGAACTCAAAGTTGTCATTCACAACTACGGAACCCTACACTGCGCGTGGCCCGACACGCACTTGGCCGGTTTTTTACCACAAGATAGAGTTATATATAGTAGACACAAAAGAATGTGTAATAATGATATTATAACATACATTATTATATATTAATAAAATTTGCGCTATTTAAGTCAAAATTTCACGAAACTATAAAGTTGTAATTTAATTCATTAATAATTTATATGAGATTTTATATTGCATTCACAATGCTATTTTACCTTATTTATTAAAAAAAGAAAATAAGAAATGGTGGTTCTGCCCGCGTGGAATTTTTTCACCATTTCTTATTTTCTTTATTTAATAAATTAATTCATTAACTGATTTTACGGACAGAATGCGTTCGAAGTGTCTTGCTTGAGTAAACATTCTTTCAGATCTATCCGGCTATTTTCTTCTACAGGACACATTTCCAAAATACCTATCATAGAATTCTCTTGAAGATTACGTTTTTTGAAAATTTCCAAAATACCTGTCATATGTTATGTCATCCATAGAGGTACAAAGTTAACTACTCAAGAACCATATTTAATAACGTTGTAAAAGCGTTTAGAACGCTACTAACTGTATAGAAACGCTATTTATAACAGAAATAATAATCCAAACTGGAGCTGTTTTTCTTTAGAAGTCTGTTTATTGTGTGTTAGCTTAGCATCTGTGTCATTTCATCAAATCGGTAGCGTGTGTTTTTATCATAGACTATAAGTTGAAAAATATAAAGATTAGTGAGTTGGACAGACTTTTTAAAGGCTTAAAGCTAAAAGAGTCTATCCAGACTTTATTTTATAATCTATAATCTAAGAGTGTTATTGAACATATCTGATGTCAGAAAATAGAAAGTGACATGTACAGGAGACGAGTGGGACCGAGAGCATGCAATGCGATTGTATGGGGCACCGTTATTAGAATTTCAAATCGCAACAATTCGTGACGTTGTCGTGTTTACGCATTCTATTGCTAGCAAGCAAATTCTATTTACTTAGAGAAATTGTTACATTTTGTTTTTAACTTACTACGCAAAAGTAGGGTTGTTGTAAGTTTGACCGCTACCTATGTGTCTGTAAAATTGTAGCTCTTGAACAAAAGAACCAACTTGAATGCATTTTATTTTAATTTGAAAAGTAAGATTTCGAGAGATAGTCTTAAACATATATTGTATTAAAATTGACTTAGATTTTTACAAGGTAGAGAGATTTCGATGACGGATTTGCTTCAAATTTTAGAGACTTTATGTAAAGTTTGTTTAAAGCGAGTTCTCCATAAAAAATATCGCCAGCTTCAAGTGTTTTGTTTTTCGTATGTGTAAGTGGCCAACACTGGTGTCAGATTTTTCAAGCTGCCTTAAGGCATCTGACATAGCTTAACGACTGCCATCAACGATGACAGCCGGGACCAACGGCTTAACGTGCCTTCCGAAGCACGGAGGAGCTCGAGATATTTTTATGCCACTTGCGGTCACCCATCCAAGTAGGGACTGCACCAGGAGTTGCTTAACATACGTAAGCGCTCATAGAGCTCACAGCCACTGGACCATCAAGTATTGCAAGCCAATCTTTGGTAAAAAATCTCTAAAATGTTAACCATACATCATGGAGGCTAAACTACAAGAATAAAATATTTTGGAAACTCTAAAGGCAGTGTTACATGGACCACTGGAACATAACAGTCAAAATGGCGAAAAATAATGGAAGCTTATGCTGCAGATGACAAAGAAAATACATAACACCACTCAATACAATAACAAGTACCACGCTTTCCCATCTGATTTCCCAGTATTCCATCGATCTCCAAGAACGTTTAACAGAAACAATATTGTAAGTCAGCGAACTACTCAGAAGTGCTCTGTAAATTTCTAGGAAACGGCATAAACCTTAGAGGTGCATTTGAAATAAGATAGCGCTCACGAGAGCCCGTGCTGCAATCTTGACACGTTTGCTAGATATTTCACCTTTTCCTGACCTCTCAGGTGGAAATGGACCGTTTTACATAAAGCGTTTTATTAGACGCTAGATTTTATTAACAGTTAAGTAGAAATATGCCCTGAAAGTGTAATATGATATTTAATTTTCACTCTACACTTAACTTTTAATTCTTATATAAAACGTTTAAAAGGTAAGTCATATTTGCTATAAATATGATGGTAATTCATTATGAAAACACAGCTTTACTCACGTTTTATTACGTCGGATCCGCAGACTAGTTTCGGTCTGTTACGAAGACCATCATCGGGGCGAGTGAAAGGAGTGGCGACACGACGATTACGCTTCCCTTAATGATAATGATAATGATAATTTATTCACATAAAATAGAGTACATACGATCTTAAATAATAAACATGTCCTTATTCTATTTTGCTTATACCTAACAAGCATATGAAATTAAAAAATAAGTCAGTAATTATAATAATAAATTAAATTAACATGACAAAAAGACTTTAAAGCACGCACGATGTCAACATTAAGATAAATTTATAATTTAATTCAATTCATTAATAATTTACAAAAATGTCATCAATTTTATAATAAGTTTTTTCAATGAACCACGACTTTATTTTTTTCTTAAAAACTTAAAAACGGCACCAGTGACTGAATTTACTCACGTTTTATTACGCCGTGTTTTCCTAATGAATTTATCTCGCGTAAGTTTTATTATTATTATGATGGTAATTATGGGAAAGAACTTTATATTATATGTAAAGAGCTTCATGAAGGTTTGGAAGTGATGTTATTTTTCTAATTTACTTTTTATTTATTTATTCATATTGGCAGCATTCCATAATTTGAGCTTTTATTGTTTAAGTGATTGATTGATTGAACAGTGCAAGTTTTACTAAAATCGTATTAGTACTTTTTGAGATTGAAAGTTAAGTATGTGTCAAACACTAGGAGAAATTAAAGTCGGTTTACTTTTTACAAATACTGCTTGTTTTAATAATGCAACTTGTTCCATTGTTTACCGATGCATATTTTGAACCTGTATGTTTAATAAATAAGTGCTATTTCATCTGTTAAATGTTATTGGAGGCAAATAAATGACCAAAGCACAAATTGTGATTGAAGTTAAACTCATAAAAGGTAACTTTAATGGTGGCAGTCATAAACCAAGTTTATCAAATAGTTTTAAAGCTAGCATAACGGATATAGTTAAGCATGCAACCGGCAAAACGCTAAGACGATAGAGTAAACCTAGTACAGTTTAATATTTTCGTATTGAACATCGCCTCTAAATACAAAGTACCCAATAACTAGAGTACTATACGACTATATCTACAAGTACTTCCAGTAATGCATGCACTTTCGTTACGATATCTTATTCAGAGTTGTTTATCGATGCACCTCTGGGATGCACCTTGGAATACAAATGCATTGCTACTCTCGATACATGAATGTTTTTAAATTGGAAAGTGGGGTTACGGGTAGAAATGTAAAGTTCAGGGCATAGACATAAAAGTATCTTACCTTTATGGTTTAGAATTTTTTTTGACACAGTTGATGCGTTACGTTTGAGAGGTAAAAATCTGATGTGTTATTAATAATTTTATCCATATATTTTTTTTAATTATCAATTTATTCCTCATAATTGAGTTTAGAAAGTTTTTCATGCCAATGTCGTATTTTTTTTTTTTTACAAATGCCAAATGATATCAGAATTAACTCATAAGTTTTAAACGACTAGTCATCCACAGTCTATACTCATATGATAAACAGGAAAGATTTAATTGTTTGTTTATTTGCATTAAATATGCTCCAAAACCGGACCGATTTTCAAAATTCTTTCACTTATAGAAAGATTATTTATCTGCGTGTGACATAGGCTATAATTGACGCTGACAAAACGAGTAAATATTACCTAAGTCGTTTGTTACATAAGACTTTTACAAGCAATATCAAAACAAAGTATTCTTTAAATAAGTAATTTTAATTGACAATAAGAAGAAGAAGAACTGAACAGCCAGTATTCTAAATCTAGACGAAATAGTTATTAAGATTTTCCCAAAAAGACAGTAAAGAATGTTCCATTCGTTTTTGAGAACTCAAACAATACACGTCGCTTGCAACCAACTGAACTAAAATTGTTAGCTCTCAGCGGTTGCTTGTAATTCTGGAAACTTCTCACAATTACACCATCTGCGGAGTAAAACGGAAGAACGCTGAAGCACAATGTTTTCTTAACAAAGCGCACAATAATTCAGATTAAGTTCAACTTTAATTTCCGAGCACGAATATTTTCAATTACACAAAAAAAAACCAAAAAGTTTTGAGGAAATTAAATCTAAGCATTAGATAAATATTTTGATAGGACAAACACTACGTAATTCTCCGTTCTTTTTTTTTGCCACTACAACACTATTATAAACGGCATGAAATAAAAATTAAAGGAGCTCCGTTAATATACATGCTTTTGGCGTTTATCACTGCTCTGTATTTTGGACCGTAGTAGGCAGAGACTTCATTGTTAAATTATTATAGGTACATAGGTATCGGTTTTTACATTTTTCAAAGAGAGCAGAATATGTTACAATACACATCGCTTGCAACCAACTGAACTAAAATTGTTACCTCTCAGCGGTTGCTTGTTATTCTGGAAACTTTTCACAATTACACCATCTGCGAAGTAAAATGGAGGAACGCCGAAATGCAAGTACAAAATTCAATTTTATTTTAATTATATTTCTGCGATATGCACGAAGCGTAATAATATTTTTAATTTAACTTTCAGTGGATAAACTAAAATCAATATAAAAATAAATAGAATGAAGCAAATATTTTAATTTAAAAAACAATATGTTTTTCCGTATTTCTTTTGCCACTATACCACCAAATTATAAAAATTACATAAATATAAAAAAAAAGAGCGCCGTTTAGATATATGCTTTTTGGCGTCTATCACAGATTTGTATTTTTGAACCGTAATAGGCAAAGATTTCAATTTCTTTCCATAATTTGTTTAGTTTTTATTTAGTTTATGTACCATGTAATCGATCTTCTTTTTCAGAGCAAGGAAAGGACATTTCTTATTTCTTTATAAAACCTATATAATGCACTGAAATTGTTAACTCTCAGCGGTTGCTTGTAATTCTGTAAATTTCTCACAATAACACCATCTGTGGTAACTGCGGTATAAAACGGAGGAACGCCGACACGCGACGTTTTCTTAACAAAGCGCACAATTCAGTTTTAGTTCCACTTTAATTATATTTCTGTGACTGCGCCACGGAGCAGGAATATTTTCAATTAAACTTAAAGAAATAAAAGATAATTAAGTATTAATTATTGTTAACGATAAACGAGTATTTTAGTAATGAAGCAAAACAAACTTCTTCTACCTATAATTAGTCTTACCACAAAAAAATATAAAAAAGACATAAAACAAAAAATTAAACGTGCTCTGTTAAAATAAATGCTTTTTGACGTCTACAAAAGATTTGTATTTTTGAACCGTAATAGGCAAAGACTTGAAACTTTGCCATGATTTGTTTTTAGTTTTTAATTAGTTTATATATTTATTAGAAATCAATCGAGAGAAACAAGGACATTTCTTTTTTTTTTAAACTTATACAGTGGACTGAAATTATTTGCTCTTAGCGGTTGTTTGTTATTCTGGAAACTTCTCACAATAACACCATCTGTAACTGCGGTATGAAACGGAGGAATGCCGAAACGCGACGTTTTCTTAACAAAGCGCACAATTCAGTTTTAGTTCCACTTTAATTATATTTCTGTGACTGCGACACGGAGCAGGAATATTTTCAATTAAACTTAAAGAAATAAAAGATAATTAAGAATTAATTATTGTTAACGATAAACGAGTATTTTAGTAATGAAGCAAAACAAACTTCTTCTACCTATAATTAGTCTTACCACAAAAAAATATAAAAAAGACATAAAACAAAAAATTAAACGTGCTCTGTTAAAATAAATGCTTTTTGACGTCTACAAAAGATTTGTATTTTTGAACCGTAATAGGCAAAGACTTGAAACTTTGCCATGATTTGTTTTTAGTTTTTAATTAGTTTATATATTTATTAGAAATCAATCTTATTTTTTAGAGAGAAGCAAGGACATTTTTTTTTTTTAACTTATATAGTGGACTGAAATTATTTGCTCTTAGCGGTTGCTTGTTATTCTAGAAATTTCTCACAATAACACCATCTGTAACTGCGGTATGAAACAAAGGAAACGCGACGTTTTCTTAACAAAGCGCACAATTCAGTTTTAGTTCAACTTTAATTATATTTCTGTGACTGCGCCACGGAGCAGGAATATTTTCAATTAAACTTAAAGAAATAAAAGACAATTAAGAATTAATTATTGTTAACAATAAACGAGTATTTTAGTAAGGAAGCAAAACAAACTTCTTCTACGTATAATTTGTCTTACCACAAAAAAAATATAAAAATGACTTAAACCAAAAAATTAAACGTGCTCTGTTAAAATAAATGCTTTTTGACGTCTGCAAAAGATTTGTATTCTTGAACCGTAATAGGCAAAGACTTGAAACTTTGCCATGATTTGTTTTTGGTTTTTAATTAGTTTATTTTTATTAGAAATCAATCTTATTTTTTAGAGAGAAGCAAGGACATTTCTTTTTTTTTTAACTTATACTGTGGACTGAAATTATTTGCTCTTAGCGGTTGCTTGTTATTCTGGAAACTTCTTAACAAAGCGCACAATTCAGTTTTAGTTCCACTTTAATTATATTTCTGTGACTGCGCCACGGACCAGGAATATTTTCAATTAAACTTAAAGAAATAAACGGCGATTAAGAACAGAAGTATATAGGCTTAATGATGATGAGGTCAAAATACCAAAACACTCTTTCGATTTGTTGCTATCACACCAAGTCACGCAATTGAAAATGGAAAGCCGTCTATCTAGGGTATGTGAGGAATCGGAGGAGATAATGAGACACATTTTATGTCTCTGTGACTCGTTGGCTGGTAAGCGTTTCCTCTTTGGATTGGCCTATCCTAATCTAAAGGACTACAGGCACTACGTCTGAAACTCAAACCGTCTTATTATAAAACGAGGACTAACTTTGGTACCTGGTTTAAACCAATATCCAACCAAAATAAATTGACAGTGACACTTACTTATTGTCAAATTACTAAATGTTGATTTGGGGAGTTTGTGGTGGGAAGTCAAGGGGTGCAGTTGGGGTCTACCTTGGACGATTTTGCAAATTGATTTTGGTGGACTTTATAATATGAAATTGGTGTAGTTTGGTGTTATAAATGCTCGTGCTCATGGAACAATTTGTGAAATAGTTAAAGTGGCCTGTATATGGACTCGTATAGACTTGTCACCATAACCTCCCGACCACAAGGCATCAAAGAACATACGCTATCTTTGATGCTACTTGTTACAACTTTACCGTACAACACCGATACTTAGTATCTCAATTTACTGGACATTGGCAGAATCACTGAAATCTCGGTGGAAGCCATTTTATAAAACAGAAGAAGAAGAAATGTTGATTTATTTTGGCCGGATAATGGTTTGAACCAGGTACTAAAGTTAGTCCTTGTTTTATAATAAGACAGATACAGTCTTTCTTCAGAAATAGCCATGTAGGTGTGAGAAAAAAAATACTTGAAGGCTATTGTTTTTTACTTACGTGTGTCTGATTTTCAATCGGCCCCTTTAAAGATAAGTCACGTAACTCCCTAAAAGCAGTGTAAAGCAAATTATAAATTTCAGACACATGACACCATCCCTCAGAATCCCAAATCGAGTCTGAAAGTGCCACCCTCACTGAAGTTAACACTATCATCATTGTTTACGCTCAGACCTCTTCTCCGGGGACGTAAATAATGATAGGGTCATATCATTGTAACTTTCTGAGTTTAACCCTCTTACACTTAGTTGATTTAATCCTATCACCCTAGGGTACGTTAATAAGGAAATTGGAATAGTTTAAGACACTTTTGCTCTATATTTTCTTGAAGCTAAGCTTCTAGTTTTTTTTTTTCTAAATTTGTTTTTGGTATACGTTTCTCGATTGGAATTTTTTTCATCTTATGTGCTCGTAAAACGGGTCATTATATTACACTGTGTAGTAACTTCCGATCAAGTTAGATGGAATTAAGAGACTTAATTTTGAAATACATATTTTATTTCTACCTTTTATATAATAACTTGATCGAAAATCATTACTCGTTATTTAATTCAGAAATTAGAGTATACTAATTAATAAAACCCAACGATTAAATCAATCGACAAAATTAACTTTTTATATATGGGAATTTTCTGATAATGGGATAAATGTAAAAAAAATTGCATTGCGGGGTTGCATCGATCGTCATTTCATTTAATCAGTATTTAATAATCTTACTGATGTACAAACTATTTTTGATAAAATTTAAGAAGAGGCAATTGTAAATAATTTTCCCAATCGATCCTGGCGCCTTCCAGTAAACGGGCATAAAAAAATATTTAGGTGAATTAAGAACCTTCTCCTTTTGATATTGGTTCAACATACTGATGCTATAGTTTCTCCAGCTTCTATCTCCTTTAGTTGTATCTTTTATCTTTCAACTGTGAGTTACACTGTAAAAACCTCCACCTGTATGAAGCATTATTATCTGCGTTTACACATTCCTTGTAATTACAGTTGAGCGAGCAAAGTTTACACCGGGAGCTTTGCAGCAGCTAAGACTATGAATAATTTGGAGTGGTTGGGATATAATTATATGAGTACAAAATCTCGTCTTTTTCCATACTCTTTCTGTCCCTCTCACTCTCTCTCTTTCTTTCTCTCATCTAAGCGTGTTTCTGTTTTTGTTGTCATCAGATACAAGATCCTCGGAGCAAGAGGATTACCATTATACTTACTATACATAACTAACCTCTCCAACCCGTCTGGCCAGCGTGGAGAGTGTAGGCCAAATCCTCTGACTGCCCTGGCTAATATATGGCTCTCGTAGTACAGAGAGGGTCATGCTCCTGCAGAGGAGTCTGAAAGGACCTGATGATGATGATGATGATGATAACTAAGTAAGATAGGTTATGGAATTGGACACAGAGACAGGATTTCCTTGGTATTCTACAAGATTAATGAGTTTTTTTTTTAATTTTCTAACCAGTAGCAAAACTTATTTGTAGTTTTGGTTTGTATATGATTTTCCATTTTGTACTCTATTATTACGTCACACTAGGTGTAAATTAAAATGTATAAGTCATCTTTTGCTATTGGCAACAAATTTTAGCGCCTGTAAGTACAAAAAAGGCGCCGTCATTCCGTCTAAAGAAAGTTTAAACTGAATCTATCGCACTTTTTACATTAATATTTTACATAAAATGTCTGCAAATAAAAAACCCTACGCTCTAAAACGTAAAACAAAGATTTCAAACGTTGCCAAGAAAGGGGAACGTGATGAATTTTAAAATTCGAATAAGGGAGCGACGTTTTTATCGATATTCAAATTGATGAATCGGTGACGAGATCTATCCATAATATAAGCGACGCGTATAATATTATGGAATTTGAAATTTGAGCCATAACGTGTTACATTGTAGTAGTGTTCTTGAGAGTTTAAATAAGACGCTACGAATAAGTAGGTGTAAGTCTTCTCATAACGTTTATTTATATCTCTACTATTTTAAGTTGTTACCTCATAATAAGGTTATGATTATTATTTAAATTATAAATTTAAGTTCATGAAATATAATCAAAGAATTTACATTAATTTGAGCACTGATTGATATACAGGATTACTTGTCAAACACTAGTAGATAGCTAATATTATAAACAACAATGTTTGTTCTACAAATTTTGACATACATAACTCGAAACATAAAATATAAAATGATTTTTGATTTTTTGATTTTCTGTCATGGTATTTGCACGTCTATTTTATGCATACAAAAGGACGATACGTGCAAACGTGACGTACTCTGCGCGCAGAGTTAATAACATTCAACCGGAAAATTACTAGGTAGTAGTTACCTATTTATAATTGTACGAAAGCAAAATCTAACAAACTGTCAAATAAAAGTCGTAGAAAAACGTTGTTGTTTATGATGTAACTCTTGCGAGGTACAATACAAGAACACTTTATTGCACCAAAAGAAAAAACATAACTGATGTTTAACAAAGTAACCCTGTATATCCTACATAAGCTAAACAAAGCTTGTTAACGCTTTATATGTATTTATTTATTATTTGCTAAAATTTTATTTGCAATGGGTGAAGCATATTTTTAATTTGCTTTCACTCAAATCTAGCATATATAAGTAAGAACTAGGCTGAGGATTCAAATAAAACCTCATTATTTCCAGTGTCCATGAAAACCAAAACACTTTATCGTTCAATACATACTTGAAAAAACATAAGCTCCGTTTTTTGAAGTTAAAAATTAAACGCTATTAAAAGGTTATTCGTAATCAGAAAACCATATGCCAGAGCTCAATGTAAATTCCAAAAAAGAATAAAACTTGAAAAATTCGCTCGCGTAAATGGAAGTGCAAACTTTCAATCAATTCGGCTTACAGCCCGAAAAAATTACGTGAACCGGGACGTGTGAATGTAACTACGTCCTATCAGCATACATGGCTCGACGACATCCATTTATCACCCAGAAAAAAGTTATTTTACACCTTCATACCTCATCATAAAGTTTACATTCGTTTACAGGAGATACGAGCTCCAGGCGACAGTTTTTATACCGCTTGAAATTGAATTTTAAATACTAGTAGTAAGGTTTACATTCGAGTGTGTAAAGTGTAAGGGCATCATTTGTCATAGGTTCAAAGTCGGCTTTGTTTGAGTTAAATCGACAGTAAACAAGAGTCGTATTGGACCGGACCGCGGCTCCAATTTGCCAGAAATGATCGCTCGTCCGCGTATGAGTAATTGTTGCAATTTACCGGAACAACAAATCGGATGGTAATTGTCGTCATGAATTTTGATGAGTTCGTGTTAGGAGATGACCTTGAGATTTTAAACGTTACGCAGTTACATCTGAAATATATATCTAATTTATTTGAATATTTCATGTTTTTCGTTCCATCCCGGTGTCCCTTGACACGTCTCAAGTTTTTTTTTCGAGTTTTTGTATCTGTCTATGTAAGTTTCTTTATTCCACTATAACTTTTAAATTATTGAACAAATTTCAACATAAATGGTATCGTTAAAACCTATAAATATGTCTAAAGTTAACATTCGTTTAAAGAATATAGACTCCACAAGACAGTTTTTGTACCGCTTGAAATTGAATTTTAAGTATTAGTAGTAAGGTTTATTTTCGAGTGTGTAAAGTGTAAGGGCATCATTTGTCATAGGTTCAAAGTCGGTTTTGTTTGAGTTAAATCGACAGTAAACAAGAGTCGTATTGGACCGGACCGCGGCTCCAATTTGCCAGAAATGATCGCTCGTCCGCGTATGAGTAATTGTTGCAATTTACCGGAACAACAAATCGGATGGTAATTGTCGTCATGAATTTTAATGAGTTCGTGTTAGGGATTGACCTTGGGATTTAAAATGTTACACAGTTACGTCTGAAATACATTTCAGACGTAACTCATTTTATGTTTTTATGTTTTTTACACTGCTAAGAGAGAATTGTTGGCTGAGAGTTTACTTTTGATTTTAAAAATTGCAATATCGCACAATTTTAGGCAAATATTTTGTACTTACTTAATCTTAAACCGTGCTCAATAAACCAATTTTCTTTCCATTATATCCCCAAGTTAGTTTATGATCTCCCCTCTATTACAGAAGCCTTACCTTGTATATCCAATTTCACATACGAATGATTTCAATAAAAAATCCATAAAGGTATAACGGAGCCATTATTTAGTTTTATGGCACAGACGAGCGGATTATGCTGCCATGTTGCGTAAAACAGACTGTTCTTGCCAAAACCATGTATTGTTGATTTTAACCAACGTAATAAAGGAGGAGGTTCTCAACTCAATTTTATTTTTTATTTTTTTTTTATTTTAGCCAAACCCAAAGGAAAATACAGTTCTATTTGCCATTGATCATTGTAACCTTAGGAGAGGCCTAGCAGCAGTGGACTTCCTGCGGCTGAAATGAGGATGATGATGTCATTGTAAGACGAACATCACTTTTGAACCGCACCGAAAATAAAATTCTTGTGTCATCGCTCAATAGAATACTTTCTGAATAAAATTGTTAGTATACATGCCTCAACCACCAAAAGACTTGAATGAAACCAAGCGCATAAGTTTTGACACTTATAAAGTAGGATATTATGTATAAAAAAGGCTCCCGAAGGATTTACACGGACGATCACGGGGAAAATCTCGTCTATAAGAGTGTCAAATAATTGAAAAAGTATCGTAACACGAAGACACAATGTTTTGTTTTTAAATTCAAATATTAAAGTTCGAACCATTCATTGGACGAGTCGCGTCGGTCTAAACTCATTTAGCTGTCGTGCGGCGGGAATTCAATTTGTACATTGGCTGTCGGGATAAATAAAACTACTGTTGCATACAGGCAGGACTCGGCATGCACAAGACCGCAATTTGAGGCGATCTATGGGGGAGGCCTATGTCCATCAGTGGACGTCCCTGGCTGATAGATAGGCTATATACAGGCACGCTGTTTCTTTGTATTTAGTTTGCTACTAACGGCTGCGCCCGGAAATGTTTTTTACATAGAAACCTTCACACCTGGAATCACTCCATTTATTCATTAAAGTTACATCAAAATTCGTTGCGTAGTATTAAAGATCGAAGCACACATAGGGACAGCCAGACATTGGGAAGTGACTTTGTTTTATACTATGTAGTTATGATTAATTGATTAATAAAATCATATGTTTTGATTTTTCAGCTTGGTCAGAGACAAAGATATTGCTCGAGAAGAACGAAAGTCGGAAGTCATCATGTCGGAAGCAAACAGTTTTAGCACTTCTCGGAATACTCTACGAAGGTGCCATACTCCTTGCTATTGTTAAACAATGATAAGTATGTAAAGTGTTAAGTATCCTAATCCTAACTACTAATATAAATGCAAAAGTGAGTTCGTTTCTTTGTTACGCTTTCACGGCGTAACTACTGAATCGATCATCATAAAATTTTGCACACACGTTTTCTGGACTATGAACAAGGACGTTGACTACCTCTCATCCTGGAAAAACGTACTGTTCTTGAGGAATCGAAACTAACGCGAGCCGATCCACGAGCAAAAGCTAGTTTTGTATATAAATGCACGGATTTTTTAAACTCGTTTGTAGTTCAACAAAAAGGTATTTTTCAGAAATCCGGTAAACTTATTTTTTAAATCTTAGAAAATTTTAATACTTTTTATTGCACAAGTAGAAGCTGTCCAATACAATACGATTCATTTTCAATTCATAACATTCTAACCATCGTTTGCTTCGGTCAAAACTCATTTAGCTGTCGTGCGGCGCCAATTCAATTTGTACATTGGCTGTTGGGATAAATATAAGTTAGTGTTCTAAATGCACACATATAATTTTATTCACTTTTACTCTAGAATTAGCTTGTTTATATTCTTTACAAAATATAGTTTGTTTTGTTGAAAAATGGATTTAAACAAGGTTTTAAGCTCAACCAAATTATTTATTCTAAACCATTTTATTGTCTAAATATTTTGATCTTTAGATTCAATATAAATTATCATGAAACACTTATCCAGTTGTAAATTTTAAAAGTGCTTCGCGTACATTATAATCGACAACAGCTGATGTTCTACGTCATCATTGGTAGATACTGCACCAATTATGAGCCTGTTCATAATGGAGTAAGCAATGAAATAAGTCGTTAGTTTTTATTATTTGACGAACTGTCATATTAAATAAACCAAAGTCGATGCAACTGCAGCTATCAGATAACAACTAACCAAAATAAATTAAATCGTTTTCAATTTATATTGAACTTCTAGCCATTGGTCGCGTTGGTCAAAATTTATTTAGCTGTTGTATGCGCGGCGAGAATCCAATTTGTACATTGACTATCGGAATAAAAAGAAGCTCCTGTTGCATACAGGCACGCTGTATCTTTATTTTTGACAGAGCGAGCGACGCGAGCAAAGTCTTAAAGTCAAGTTGGGACGAAAACATTTTTTTTTTGTAGGTACCTATGGCAAAAATAAGTTTCTTCCATGATAAATGTCGAACCGGTGCTCCAAATAAGATGAATTTTTAAATGTATGTAGGTGCTACTAGTTTATGAGACATTTAAATAAAATATGTTCGTAAAGTCCAAATTCTTCAATTATTAAAAAAAAGATCTCCATATGTTTAAATTCATTAAAGCGTTTAGAGTTTATGGTGTAGTAAAGAAAATCACGGACGTACATTACAATTTTGATTTAAAAAAATGATTTTAATAAACATATTATATTTTTGGACATTTGCGTTAGTAAAAACGTCAATGTCTTGTAGGTAGAGTATCACTGCACAAATAGAATTTTGAATACCGACCATAAATAATTTAATTGAATACGACATATTTCGTTTCCAACTCATACATAAACCTTCTAACCATCCGTTACATCTTTAAATAAAATTATTTTAATACGGTTTTTATCGCGTTTATTACATTATTTATACACCTAACGTTTCGAGCACTTTACAGTGTTCGTGCTCGTTCGTACCTGCGACCACGAACACTGTAAAGTGCTCGAAACGTTAGGTGTATAAATAATGTAATAAACGCGATAAAAACCGTATTAAAATAATTTTATTTAAATGTGTAACAATCGCGAAAACATAAGAAAACATCATCCGTTACATTGATCAAAACTGTCGTGCGGCGGGAATTCAATTTATACATTGGCTGTCGGGATAAATCCACTCCTGTTGCACATAGATAATTTATTCTTACATTTGATTGTTATGGTTTAATTATGTTCTAATTGTGGAAGCGGTTGTGGCTCAGCAGTAAAGTGCAACCTTGTTGTTATCTTGGGTTCAATCCCGCTGTCCTGTACCGCTGCGATTGTATTTACATCTATCTGATTCAAGTACGGCCATGTTACTTAAATTCAGACTTGTTGGTCACTAATTGCTTTCTGTAAAAGAAAACATCATAAAAAAACCCGAAAACTATACTTTAGAATACCAAATGTTTCGTTTCCAACTCATACATAAACCATCTAACCAGACGTCTCGTCGGTCAAAACTCATTTAGCTGTCGTGCGGCGGGAATTCAATTTATACATTGGCTGTTGGGATAAATCCTGTCCTGTTGCACACAGATATGTATTCTTTTATTTAATTAGTATGATATATATTGAAAACTATACCTTCAAATACGACATGTTTCGTTGTCAACTCATACATAAACCTTCTAACCATCCGTCACGTCGGTCAAAATTCGTTTAGCTGTCGTGCGGAGTCATGTAGAGTATCACTGCACAAATAGAATCTTTTGAATACCGACCAAAATAATTTAATTGAATACGACATGTTTCGTTTCCAACTCATACATAAACCTTCTAACCATCCGTCGCGTCGGTCAAAACTCATTTAGCTGTCGTGCGGCGGGAATTCAATTTATACATTGGCTGTCGGAATAAATCCACTCCTGTTGCACATAGATATGTATTCTTTTATTCTATTGTTATCTATACTTATATTGGAGGAAAGATTGATTGTTTGTTTGCTTTGAATAGGCTCTGAAACTATTGGGCTGATTTTCTAAGTTCTTGTATAGAAAGCACATTTATCTGCGGGTGACATAGACTAGAATTTACGCGGACGAAGTCGTGGGAAAGATGCTAGTCCCAACTAATATTGTAAATGCGAAAGTGAGTTTGTTTATTTGTTTGTTTGTTACGCTTTCACGCCATATCTACTGAACCGATCATTATAAAAATTTGATACACATAGGTTAGGGTACCGAGAAGGACATAGGCTATATATTACGCGGGCGAAGCCGCGGGTAACAGCTAGTTTCATATAAAATGCGCAACGTTTGTCACTATCGCCGAACGACAGAGTAAACCTTTAGAGGGTAGAGGCTAGAGCCATAAGACTCAAAGGCAACGTTTAGCGTTTTTATGAGCTTGTACGTGAAAAAAGGACTCAAAATATAAGGCTTGCTAACCGCAAACCCCATGAGTAAATTTATTAGTTATGAACCTAATTTCTTTGACCAGGTTTTTTCTTAGAAAATGTTCGGTTTACAAAAAGCTGGAATATTTTACGGTTTTCTTCTCTTCTAAATCATCATCATCATCATCATCAGGTCTTTCTAGTCTCCACTGCAGGATCACGACCCTCTCTGTACTACCAGAGCCATATACCATATACTTCTAGATCAGCGTGTAACAATTTGTCATGAATAAAATTTGCAATTTGAGGCTTTATTATGTACCTTTTTACACTTGAAATAGTTAAGCCTGGATATCTAATTAAACTTTTGGATCACACATTCATGTTTGCCAGTTTAATAAAACCTCGTTGGTTAATCTCGTTACGGAACTCCAAAACACGCTAGAGTTCCGTATGTAATGAGATTTGAGCCCTTTAATGAACGGATTAGTCTAAGCGCGACCCGCTGTTTCGATTTGTACACTATTTGGAGCCAAACGCCGGGTATAACATTAAATTAAAATAGGATTAGGTAACTTAATGGAATAAATCTCGAATATATTTCAGTCACGAGTTTTTCCTTTACAGGGTGCCTAGGTCCATGAGACCTAGTCACGTTTAGTGTTTTGTGGGTTGTAGGTAAAACAGGGACTCTGGAATCGGAATTCGTTTAATATTTCCTGGAATTTGAGGTTGAATGATTTGAGGAGTCAAAGTTTGGCTTGCCAACCACAACGCCTAACAAACACTGGTAATACATTAAATGAAAAGAGGTTAATATACTTTATGGAGAAAATTGGAATCAGAAAGTAATCAACTAGAAATCCTATAAACTCTTAGTAACTTTACATTTCATTTCAGTTTTTATGATTGAAGAAAAACAGTAACTAAGACCTTATTTTTTTTAATTTTTACCATGGGAAATAATACTCAAAACTAAAAATACTTACATTTCCATACAAAGGAGTTTAGCCAGCCTGGAAATTTGGTTGGGAAAGGCGAAGAAGAATTTCTAATTCCCAGCAGTGGTTTAGTACGGAAAATGAAGGTTATTTTGAATATAAATTTAAACGAAACAATAAACGCCTCGAGGACTTTACTAATGGAAAAAACTGAGTACAAATTTTGTCATACATAATTCTCGAGAATAACTAATCGGCACAGCACGGTACTCAAAGAGCATATACCGTACTGGCTGAAGGTGTGACGTGTCGTTCAACGGTATCGGCAAATTATTTAAATTATTTATAGTTGATTTTGATGACGTAAAGCAACTCTTTAAAAGTATACGGTATAGGCATATGGCCCACGTTTTGTTATTTTAATTGTTTAACAGCTATTTACCACGTCGATGAGTTGACTGAGACGCAGTCCCATTTCGACGGTGAGCCGATCTGAGTTGTTGCAGACAGGCTGGATCAGGCGGTTGTAGTTAGAGAGCAGGTCATCATACAACCGCTTCGCTTGAGGATTGGCGTCGCTCAAATCTTCTTTTTTACCGTTAATTATTTAATTACCTTTTTAGTTCACTTTTATAAGTATTAGCATTTTTTTTAAATATACTATATATCGTAATACAATGTGTATTATTATTTTAATTGTAAAACAGGTACTAGTCTATGAGTTGACTGAGACGCAGTCCCATTTTGACGGATAGCCAATCTGAGTTGTTGATTTGATGATTGTTATTTATTATAATAGTTGCTGGACAACTTTTTGAGTATATCAAATTGGAAGACCTTTTTCACGAAGAAATTAAATTAGTAAGAATAATGGGTATTTACAACGTTGATGAGTTGACTGAGACGCAGTCCCATTTTGACGGTGAGCCGATCTGAGTTGTTGCCAACGGGCCGGATCAGGCGATTGTAGTTGGAGAGCAGGTCGTTATACAACCGCTTCGCTTCAGGATTGGCGTCGCTCAAATCTTGTTTTTTTAACATTAATTATTTAATTACCATTTTAGTTCACTTTTATAAGTATACGCATTTTTTTTAAAATATTCCATATAACGTAATATAATGTGTATTATTATTTTAATTGTAAAACAGGTACTAGTCTATGAGTTGACTGAGACGCAGTCCCATTTTGACGGATAGCCAATCTGAGTTGTTGATTTGATGATTGTTATTTATTATAATAGTTGCTGGACAACTTTTTGAGTATATCAAATTGGAAGACCTTTTTCACGTAGAAATTAAATTAGTTAGAATAATGGGTACTTACAACGTCGATGAGTTGACTGAGACGCAGTCCCATTTTGACGGTGAGCCGATCTGAGTTGTTGCCGACGGGCCGGATCAGGCGATTGTAGTTGGAGAGCAGGTCGTCATACAACCGCTTCGCTTCAGGATTGGCGTCGCTCAAGCGGCCCCACACGCACAGGAGTCCGACCACCAGCGCCAACACCATCTTAGGCTAACACCACCCCTGTGGACAAGAGGAAATACTATTTGAGTTGATTTTAACACGGAAACGGTTCTAGATGTCAGGCGACAGGTCTGTTTGGCTCTCTGCAGTGGACAGTTCCGAAACGCTAGTAGTCTGTAGCTTTTGAACAACAATTGGTTAAATACATATCATTAAATAAGATAATTTTGAATTTGATTTGACGTGAAAAAGTGCTTGCCTGCGTTCTAAATAAATGTTTTTAATTTTTAATTTTGATAAACAAAAGTTATATTTTCCCTATATAGACACAGAATAGGCGTGGCACAAAAGGGAACTATTGTTTCCACAATGCGCCGTCCTCTCGTTTTAAAATTAAAATTCACATGAAAATATTGACTTTTTCATATCAATAAACATTGAAATAACAGCTACCACCTTCACTACAAAACAATACAAATACACTTTGTTTAGTTTGAATATTTGCATTGTTTTTCTTTATTACAAAACCAGTTTTAGTTGTTAAGTTGTTATCTAATACTTTCGCCCACAAAACAATCTTACAATCGAGTCCAGGTTGACCCTACTCAGCCGGATTATAGCTAAGTCGGACTTAATTACGAGATTAGGGTGGATAAGCCACAATAAAACGACCATATAAATCAATCTCAAAGATAAAACTGAGACTGGATGTCCTCGGAATATAAAGTAAGGTGACACGTACGAAAGTCGCAAACAAAGATTGTTGAAGAAGATTCTGTGAACTTATGTGTTTGAGATCTTTTCAGAATGTTGGTAGAGAAATAACAGTTAATTACTTACTTTTATTTTCTGGGAATAATACTTAAAATTACAGTCAGTCGTATACGTATGGTACCATTTATATAATAAAAAAGATATTGATAAAAAAACTAAGAACTTAAAAAAATATAACGTGGAATTTGAATGTCATGATTTATGATTTGTGGATCAATAAAAGCTATTTTATTATGTTGAAGTACTTCTAATACTTAGTGTTGTTTCTACCTCTGGCATTGAAATCAATTTATTTAAGCTTTATGTTATTAACTAACACTATGAATAGATTATTACAAAAATTTTACGGGTGTTAGTGACTTTCAAAGCATCGAGTTCAGGTTTACCTCACTTAGCCGAATTATAATTTTATTATATTTGAATTTGTCATTACTATATTGACATTATTATAAGACAAGAGCTAATAAACTACACTAAATGAACATTTAAATTAATCTCAAGAATAAACTGAACCTAGATATCCTCGGAATATTAACTACGAGTAAGGTTATACGTACGACAGTTTAGTAAAAAAGTTGAGAAGTATTTTAGTAGAAGTAAATAATCTGTAACCTATTTTCAAATGTTATTTGAGTAAAATAATTACTATTTTTTTAAGAATATGCTTTAGAACAATGAAATATACCTCTTAGATGAACTCAGTATAAATATCCTCGGAATAGTTAGCTAAACCGAAGATATTGATAGAAATGTTTTCTTATAAGTTTGTGATTGCTTGCTTTAATTTTCAAGATAAAGTAGCATAGGTACTTAAATACTTATTGTTGTTACTTTCGTTCTTTAAAGACTTGGAATGATATCAGTTTCTAAGATAAACTGAGAGTGGACGTCTTCAGAATCTTAAGTAGGGTGACGTGTATGAAAGTCGAGAGAAAGATTGTTGCAAAAGTTTTCACAACTCGCACACTCGTGAAACCTTTCCAACTTCTTTGATTACTTGAGAAGTTGTTACAAAAAGAAAAGTTAGCTAATTATTATTTTTCTCTGACAATAACACTAAATGATAGGCTAGATTCCTAAAAAATATAATCAACCCGTGTCAATGAGACATTAAAAAAATATCGGGCGCCCATTTATTTTTGTTTAATGAAAATAAAAATAAATAAGTACCTACACTTTTTAGAGAATCATAATGTCACGAGCCCTCAATCATAAAGCTTTGATGCGCTTTTTCTTAATCATTTTATAATTAACTAAGATAAGAAAAAAAATGTGTCCAATATTTTTAAATTAACTACATAACTTATGTTATCCTTTGAGATTTTTTTAAATATTGAGGGTACATCTTTAATAGCAGTAAGGACAAATACTACTATGAGTAAGCTCAAGAATAATGTAACTTATTATAAAAAAACATTCAAAATGGCGCTACTTTCATAAGTTGCGCCATTAACAGATAAGCTCCATATTCCTAGCCTGAGTTGGTATGTGATGAGGAGAGAAGAAAATCATATTACAAGAAAGGCACTGGATTTGAAAGTGGATGGAACGCAGAACAGAAGACGCCCTAAAAAAAGTTGGATAGATTGTGTCAAGAAGAGTATGAAGAAGAAAGGAGTAACAAAGGCTATATGGTAGACGATAGATCAAAATGGAGAGAACTGAAATACTGTGCCGACCCCACATAAAAAAGTGGGATGAGTATGGGAAGAAGAAGAAGATTAGTTGATTTTATATGATTTCAGAATTACTATTGCTTACCTATCAAATGTTTGGTATCTATATTTTTTAAATTTATTCTCCCTTAAAGTAATCTACGTACTTCTATTTACTAATATGCTAGATTGCCGCCAATATTATCACAATGCTTTTTGCACCGAAAATGCGAAGTAATAAAATATCAGAACAAAAAATTGTTGCAAGAAAAATAGCAAATATCCAACGGAAGATTGTTAAGGCGATCTTCTCAGTACGTGTATCTGATTACCTACTTCAGAAGTTTGAGGGCGGAAAGTTAATTAATGTCAAGGGTCATTATAACAGAGTTACTGAGTATATTTCTTCTTTATATGACCGTTAGAATGTTGCTATACGTCAAAGCAACATTTGAATTAGCTCATTGGTCTACAAGTTTTATTAGATCTTTAACACGTAAAGCAACCCAAGCCGCGGTCCTCACTGGGATGGGTGATCGCAAATATAAAAAAGAGTTTTCTTTTCAGCGTTTCTTGTCTGCCGTGGATGGTTCCGAAACGCGAGTAGTCTTTAGCTTTTGAACAATAATTAATAACATAAAAATAACTAAATTACATTTTTGTTTAATATGAATTGACGTGAAAAAATACTTTAAGACTATTTTGTACTTATTTTGTTTTAACAGTTAGTCCAGGCTTTCATCATCGATGTTTTTGATCCTCATGAAGAAATTTGATTCCAGAGATGGGCCACTTACGCACACGATAAAAATTAAAATACAATACTGGACTGAGTTTCTTTCGGCGTATTCTTCTCAGCAGTGGTCTTTCCGAAACGCTAGTAGTTTTTCGATCTTGAAAATTTAAAAAAAAAGACGTTCAAAAAGTGATACATGATATCCAAATTTGAATAAAATTTCATTTCAAAGCTAAGCCTAGTGGTACTGACAACTCTAAATAATCACGTCATCAGTCACATTGAGTTGTCTATACCACTTATCCTCGATCAAAAAAATTTAAGAAGCCAAACGACTTTTACTATATTTTTACAGTAGTATAGACATTAAAAAGTTGAAAGTTAAACAAATTAACTTACTTTTTGGAACCCTCCCGCGTGAAAGTAGTTATTTCTATAGTGTTTGGTTCAGTTTCATTCACTAATCCCTTTGATTTCCGTTCATGAAGGTTCTTTGTGAAGATTGTGTACTTTCAGAGGAAATATTTTATTTCTTCCTGTATAAATCAATTTGATACGACACCATGTTTCAATTCGTAAATGATGTAAAATATCCCGAAAATTTTCCTTAAACAACCTCATTTAATAAATGCCGTAAAACAAATGAATAAACTTTGTAATCCCACAAGAGTTATTTAAAATAAGGCCTTAAAAAGTTCTCTCAGAAAAAATACCTATCTATTACAGAGCCAGTCAAAATCACTGGGTTATAAAACGCATCCGTAACTCAAAATGAGATCGCGGATCATGCTAACTTGAACTCTAAAGTTAAAGTAATAAGGGCTCACGATTAATAAAAATATCTGCACTAGAATTAAATTGAAGAGGCGTCGTTTGCACGCCGTTTTGAACTTAAAGCCGTTAATTTTAAGGGCAGTTTTAGTTTGTAGAGTGTGTAATAGAAAGCAGGATTACTGCGGTTCAAATTTTAAAGTCCTGATTTATTTTTACGAGACGAACCAAACTGAATTCTATTTGGATCTGGGTTTGCGGGTAGCCTATCCTCTATTTGCCTTTTAGCTGAAAAAAAGCAAAATAGTGCAACTATTTTCAGCCGACAAATAACACTTTTCGTATACGGTTAGTTTTTTGTGGTTATTTTTTATCTAGGTATTTTTTCCTAAAATATATTTAGTTCGTCACGAAGCTGAATATATTTTTCATTGGAATGTTTGATCACAAAAACCTGTGAATAACTTTTGTTTTTTCTTTGTGATAATATATGTACAGTACAATACGCTAAAATGTAAGCAATAAATGTGTTTATATTTTTTGTAATAAAGAACCTAAAGCTTTATAATATGTGAAAGAAATTCTGTCTACACCATATGGTAAAGAAAAAAATTGTATGTACTATAACAAACGCTTGCTCTCACGAAATTTTTGGCGGAGAATGCCAACAGTTTTTCTTTTTTAGGACATCTACTCTTCAGTATGTATATTTCCTAGCTTTAATATCAGAAATAAGTTCTGTCTACGCTGTAAGGAATAAAGATGAAATTAGTATACTTGTATATTTTCTGGAATGGCTATCATCATAATCATCAACAGCCTTCTGTATTCCACTGCTGGGTATAGGCCTCTCTCAACGCATGCCATCCATTTTGGTCTTTTGCCTTTTGAAACCAGTTTCGACCTGCGATTTTCCCTTTAATACGCTAGTGAGATGCCACCTAGAGTACGCTAGTTCTGTCTGGAATCCAACATACGCGGTGCACTCACAGCGAATCGAACAAATACAAAAAGCTTTCACCAGACACCTGGCATTTAGCGCACCTGGTATTTCTTATCGTTGTCCTTATGATATGACTCCTAATGACCGCCTAAAACTCTTTGATATGATGTCTTTGTACGATCTTTGAAGAAGTCATGATATGATATTCCTGTGTAAATTACTAAACAACCTCGTAGACTCAAGTGAATTATTATCGTTGTTTAATTTGAGGGTTCCGCGTAGACTGCCGCGACATCCCATTTGTAAGGTTCTGAGTGGACGGCCATTTCGCACAAACTTAGGCTGCCATGCACCTATTAACCGAATGTGCAGCACGTACAATCTACTTACCCGCGATTTTGAGGAGTTAGATATATTTGGTGATAGTTTGAGGGTGTTTAAAGATAAAATGCGGAAGCTTATCAATAACCACAGTTAGTTTATAAGTACTTACGATTATATTGTTAGTCTAGTTGTTTTGTTGTTTTTAGTCAATGTCGTGTATACCTGTTATTGGTGTTTACATTAGAACTTAGCAATAAGTAAACATTGTACTTTTGAATGTAATATGTAAATACTGTTGGTGTACCTGAATAAATAAAATAAAAAAATAAAATAAAAAATATCATAGACCCACCTCGCTTTCGGACGACCTACGCTTCGCTTGCCATCAATTGGTCACCAATCTGTCAAAACTCTACTCCACCTATCATCACCTCGCCTTGCCAGGTGTCCTGCCCAACTCCACTTCAGTTCCATAACACGTTGACCAGCATCTTGAACTTTCGTTCTTTGTCGGATCACTATGTTAGGAACTCGATCTTGGAGTTTGATGCCGAGCATGGCTCGCTCCATAGCTCTTTGTGCAACTCTGATTCGGTACACCACCTCCTGGGTAAGCGTCCAAGTCTCGGCACCGTATGTCATGGTGGGCAGGACACCCTGGTTAAAGAGGCGGGTTTCAGACACTGTGTAGACACTTTCAGAATGGCTATACCTAAAACATTTTAAGTCGATGAAAAATTATGTAGTACGAAAAGTTACACCGATATTTCACTTTATAGCGTGCATTTTTAAGAACCCGCTCTGTCGTTTCACCCCTAGAGGGAGGGTGGGTCAATAACACTTTACAGGACAGTACGGTTATAGCAGTTATCTAAAAACGCAGTAATTTGACAGTACGGGCATCGCCGTCGCTAAAAAAGATAGTGTAAAGAGCGCTACGGTGATTGCCGTGCTGGGTTCATACTATCATTGTATAGAACAATATTTACTGTCTATCTACAAGTTAATCAAAGACTGGTTCTGTCAAATCTAAGAACTAAAATAAATACATATCTACATTGTATAGAAGTACGAATATGTAGGTAGTACCAGTGACACTACGGCT
The DNA here is from genome assembly GCA_963082605.1 of Rhodophaea formosa. Lineage (NCBI taxonomy): Eukaryota > Metazoa > Arthropoda > Insecta > Lepidoptera > Pyralidae > Rhodophaea > Rhodophaea formosa. The sequence goes on from OY720219.1 coordinate 3,867,466, forward strand.
ATAACCGCTTTGTTCGCCTAGACAATTTATAGGAACCGGTTATGCTATCCAGCGGTTATGCCCGTGGTTACTGACATACATCGGTATTCTAGTACTTATTTAAACAATTACGGCTATAGACGTGGTGATTATTTGTATGGAAAACCGGAGTGTCATCCTGTGTAATTAGAGTTCAGTTTTCTGTCCTGTAAAGTGATAAATACCACTTTGCAACTTCGCGTCGTAAAAATGTTGCATGTAGTGGCTTTGAAAATGTTTCCTAGGCTGTGGGGTTTATAACTTTTAATCCATATTCTGAAAACTGTTTTTTTGGGTTTCATACCTTACCCATGTGGTGTATTGTAAACGCACCCTAACTATGTGCATACTATACATCATATACTACAATCATAACAATAACGTCTCTAACAGACTCCGTGGTGTAGTGGTTAAGGCGTTTGCCTATTGACCCGGGGGTGGGGGATTCGATTCCCACGGGAAGCATACTTTGTTAAGTTGTTTCCGGTTTGGTTAGGACATTGCAGGCATGAATCACCTGATTGTCTGATATTAAGATGATTCTGCGCTTTGGAAGGCACGTTAAGCCGTTCCCGGCTGCCATCTGGTAGTCGTTAAAGGAACCACATCAGAGGCCGAGAGGCGGTTCCGAAGAACTCTGACACCAGGGCGTGCATGGTCGACTGACCGTGTCACGGTCAAATCATGACATCATATACTCGACGTATATCAGATCGATGTAACATCAATAAAATTTTAATGGATACTTAGAAGCTTCAGTTTTTCCTTTGTGTCTCCCGCTCCGCACCTTACTACCCAAAGGGTAAAAATGATACCATATTCACGAGACTTCACTGTCCGTCTATCTGTCACCAGGCTGTATCTCATGAACCGTGAAAGCTAGACTGTAATGCCCGGAGGCTCAGAGCCAAGGGTTCACCGGTATAAAAACATTCATTCATTATATTATTATATATATATATATATATTAGGCAAAAGTTTTTACAACCGGCTTCCTGACTAAGGCCAACCTTCCTTAAGTATTTTTGGTAATTATAGTCGTTACACACTTAATCTGTAGATTTTAAACGTTTATTTAATACTAGCTATTTTCCCAATACTTCGTCTGCTTAAATTATAGCCTTTGTCGCACGCAGATAAATAAGCTGTTTATAGCTGAAATAATTTCGAAAATAGGTCCTGTAGTTTTGGAGCCTATTTAATGCAAACAAACAACTAAATTATATTAGTATAGATAGGTTTTTTGAACACTTACTAATTGCAATATTGAGGAGCCCGATGGTCCAGTGGGTGTGAGCTCTATTAGCGCTTACGTATGTTAAGCAACCCCTAGTGCAGTCCCTACTTGGATGGGTGACCGCAAGTGGCATAAAAATATCTCGAGCTCCTCCGTGCTTCGGAAGGCACGTTAAGCCGTTGGTTCCGGCTGTCATCGTTGATGGCAGTCGTAAAGCTATGTCAGATGCCTTAAGGCAGTTTGAAAAATCTGACACCAGTGTTGGCCACTTACACATACGAAAAACAAACAAACAATTGCAATATTTTTTTTCACAACTGTTACAACACTGTTGTCGTCATAATTTACTTATGGCTAAGTTTAGGCCGCTTCCAAAGCAGAGTGCAGAAGAAGCGGCAGCAAACTGCACAGCGCATTTTCTCCAAATGACGTCAATTAAACATTTCAGTAAATCTTAGAAGAGAGTCATACATAATACATATACATATTGTAATATCTTTCTCCTTTGCTGGGTAGACAGAGCCCAGGTCTAAAAAGGCTAAAGGCGCCGTTTAGCTTGTTAGAGAGAAGTCAGATTGGAGTTTGTCGTCTTAATTATTGTTAATTATCCACGCTGTTTTGGGTCACAGAACAATCGTTGGAATTTCGGGGATTACTAAAATGAAAATCGGCTTAGTAAGATTAAATATGAATAAGCGCGCGCCGTCGGTTTAGAGTGTGTCGCAAGTTAGAGGAGACTGCGGAGCGATTACTGAAATTATAATAACTAGTGACACACCCTGTATGTTATCATCATCATCAGGTCTTTTTTTGTCACCACTGCAGGAGCACAACCCTCTCTGTACTTCCAGAGCACAGAGCAGGCCTACATTCTCCGCGCTGGCCAGATGGGCTGAAGAGGACCCTGTATGTGTGTCACCTGTCATTTATTTCATGCTGAACATACCAGGAAAAACTTAATGTCGGGATTAGAATCTCCACTATAATCTGTCTCTCTTAGACAAAAATAAAAACTTAAAAATATCAAAAAGAAATAAATATTGGAACTTGCATACAAATTAACTAACGTCTTGTCAATTTTTATAGGAAGTACAATATTATTTTATTTAACCTTTTTTTCTTCCGTGTGTTGTGTTTATTCTATTAAGGATTATAATGTCATTATTAAAATATTACCAGTTGTTCAGAATCACCTGTTTATCAGCATATTTTAAGGTCGCTCTTTTGATTACAGTTTCGCCAACAATGGCCTTTTTGGCAGAAATGCTAAGTAAATGTAACAGCTCATAGAATTTCTGTTATAAATAGGCGGCGGCAGCATTGAGGTTTTCGATCCGGTAAGCTGTGATTGGGCCACAATGTGTCAATTGTTGCTGCTTGTCAAATATTATCCAATGACAGCGGCTTACAGAAGTCAACACCTCAGTGCTGCCATCTAGTGGTGAGTTTTTCAGAAAAACCTCATAAAATATATTTGAACTAGCTTTTACCCGCAGCTTCACTCGCGATAAATTTGCCGTATTAATTTGTCAAAACGATTATGGCAAATGCCTCGGCAACAGTACTTTTTTACTGAAAAGGACAAAGTTACCTACTATTTGTGCTTTTCAGTACCTTAACCTATGTGCATACCAAATTTCAAGAAGATTGGTACTATAGGTAAAGCGTGAAGAGGAAACAAACATACATTCAAATATACAAACTCACTTCCGCATTCATAATATTAGGATTTCCTTTCTCTTACTGTTTGCACTCCAACTGCACAGCGTAGGTAATTGGAGCTTGAACCGCCTTGAGATCACATAACCCCTAGTTTCGGATTAAAATATTCGATACGAGGGTGGATCGGTACCGAATATAAATTCGGGTATTCTTCGCGTACATGTGTAAAGGATTACACATGTGTCAGACTTTTTAAGTTACCTAAAAGCATCTTATATAGCTTGACTTGGCTTGATAGCAGCTGCCATCAATCATGACAGCAGGGATCGATGGCTTAACATGCTTTTAAAGCATTGAGAAGGTTGAAATACTTTTTTAATAAGTTCGCTAACTGGTTGAACAACATACAGGTATAATACACATACAAATTAGATCATACAAGTTACCAGGCTCTTAGAGAACACTGCATGCACATTTAATATACAACTGGTACTGCTCTCAGTTGTTTTAAATTGATGATTACACTTACTTTAATACTATTTGTGGTCACTCATCCCTGTAAGGACCACGACCACCATTGCTTTACATGTGTTAGTTCTAACAATTCTTACACCCACAATAAAACTTCTCAAATACCTACATTGGGTTTGAGGTTGACAGCCTAAAACTAGTTATAGCTGTAAAATTTAAAACTTCTAAGGTCTTCTTATGTTTTCGCGATTGTTACACATTTAAATAAAATTATTTTAATACGGTTTTTTATCGCGTTTATTACATTATTTATACACCTAACGTTTCGAGCACTTTATAGTGTTCGTGGTCGCAGGTAGACTAAGTTGACATTATATATGATATGTAAAGGGAGTTACAGACAAAATTGGTAATATACTCAAGCGTGCTTCAATCAAGACCTATTACAAGCCGCACAAGAAAATAAACCAACTTTTAAGACCTGTCAAATCTAATATCCCATTACAAGATGCTGGAGTTTATAAAATTGACTGTGAGTGTGGTTTATCATACATTGGGCAAACAAAGAGAAGCATCGGTACCCGTATAAAAGAACATATTGCTGACATGAAGCATAGGCGCTCAACGAAGTCTGCAGTCTGTGAACATGCCCTAGACAAACCCAACCACTATATGCGTTTTGATAATCCTCAAGTCCTTGCAAAAGAAAACAGATACATTCCAAGAATGCTTCGTGAGGCTATTGAAATTAAAAAACATCCTAATTTCAATAGAGAGGATGGTTGGCAGTTACCACCAGCTTGGGATCCAGTCATCAATTTAATCAAGTCTCAAGCTAAGCAGAAGACTGCAAAACCTTCAGACACCGTGAGCCAATACTGCGTACATCCGGAACGTTATCAATAAATATTTTAGGCGGTAGATTTTGCAGTTCTTATAAAATACTAGACAAATGTCAACTTAGTCTACCTGCGACCACGAACACTGTAAAGTGCTCGAAACGTTAGGTGTATAAATAATGTAATAAACGCGATAAAAAACCGTATTAAAATAATTTTATTTAAACTTCTAAGGTCGTTTTGTTACTACGAGGAACTGTATAAAAACATAGAATAATTAAAATAATTAATATTATTTGTGAAACATGAACATATAATGGGAATCCTTGGGACATGGGCTTCCTGCCCATGTCCAACAGGAGACTTCTTGCAGCTGAGACGACGTCAAGTAATAATTTAACTAATCCACCCACTGACTCTCAAAAGGATTGCAACTATCCACTTAATATATCACTAAAACCAAAGCTTTGTTCAATTACTCGCCACTTACACTGAAATAGATTGAATTAAAAAAAAAGTGAGCGCAAGAAATCCAATTTCAGAGAAATAAATCACTTGAATGCAGCGGAGAGCCATTACAATGAAAAATCGGATACAACACGAATAGGAACTTTAGAGTAATGATAAAATTTGATTTGAGATTTAAGAATAGTCTATTGTAAAGGGGCTTTGTTTTAAAAAGAATAACACTGAATTTACACTAAATTATTTAGTTATACTCGTATTTATACCCTCATACGAGGTAAGTAGGACAACTGTGTCAAAACAACCATTTCTTTACAAAGAAGCACAAAAAATAGTGTCTCTTGGAACACATCAAAAACGTTTCAAATATCCTAACGAAAACTTCCTGCTGCGGTACTTAGCATTTGTCGGTTTATTACCCAACTGACCCACCCAAAAAGAGGGTAATGTTTTACGTATGTATGTAAGTATGTCTGTTATATGATTGTCTCCTGTAGCCTAAACGGCATGACTGATTATGAAATGTGAGATCTCATTAGATTTATATTTTTCCTCAATATGGTGGTGTCATCTTTGACGTGTCCATAAAATTTCATACAAGAACTGCCGTCCAGCATTACACAGATGGTGCTACGTGATTTAATCGGTGCTTAAGGCGCTTACACCAGCCAACTAGCGCCACCCTTGGTTTTATTTCTTTTATTACTAAATAAGATCAAATTGACAAAATCGACGTAAGTACTTCACTAGTAAATTACTTATAGTATTTTTTGTATTACTTTTCATTATTTTGCATTAGGTAATTTAAAAGAACTACGCATTACCGCCAAAAGCGGCCACTTTTGGCGGTAATGAATAGTTTTCTTAATCTGAAAGCTGATCTCGATGAAAAGTTCTACTAAAAATACTACAAGTAATTTACTAAGGAAGTACTTACGTAGCTTTTTTCAAATTGTTCTTATTTCGGAGAACAAGAATTAAATAACGTGTGTCGCTAGTTTCGGTGGTGTAAGCCTCCTTAATACAATTTACTATGTAATAAGTTTCACCAATAATGCATTTGTTAGATTAGACTTGTATCTTTCAAATAAATGCGTACTATCGTACGAGCTCCGTGGCGCAGCGGTCAACACGCCTGCCTGCGACACAGATGGTCCTGGGTTCGATCCCCGGTCAGGTCAAGATGGAAAATGATCTTTTTCAAATTGACCTGGATGTTTATCTATGTATGTATTTGTTATAAAATATGGTATCGTTGAGTTAGTATCCCATAACACAAGTCTTACTTAAGAACTTACTTTGGGTCTGGCTCAATCTGTGTGATTTGTCCGTATATTTATTTATTTATTTATCTTTTTACGCTTTAATACATTCTGAGTAGTCTTTTTAACTAGCAGTGAAACTACTGCTATCTAATGGTGACATTTTGAAACCAAGCTTGCCAGAGCGCGTGCTTCCGGACGAAACAGTTATTCTTGCAGAATTATAATATCTATCTCAATACTATGTATTATTAAATAAAAAAGTAAAGTATGGTGAAAAGATGCGAACAGGATTTGAACCAGCAGATGCGAATGTGAATACTTAAAAACCCTTATAAAAATACTATTTATATCTTTCACTAATTTGATTCCGTTCTCACCAACCCAGCATGCTTTACACGGTTTTACAAACCTGGGCTTTATCTGATCTGCAAGGGAAAAGATGTGGTAGTATGTATGTACATAATATATCTTTGATGATATTGTTTATCGAGCAATAACAATGACTTCATGTTTCTTGATAAAAATAATCGAAAATATGCAAGGCTATTCAAACCATAGAGAATAAAACACGACAAGAGCATGTCATAACTCCGGCAAAGGAAGAGCACGATAACAACTACATAAATAATGCATATTTTAACATCAATTCATTAAAATTTAAATTTGCGCCGCCACAAAATTAAGCTGGACTTTCCCTTTCGACGCACATTTTAAAGTTAACCAACTAATTTGCATGGACCTTTTATTTAATTAGTTTTCGTAAACAACAAGGCATCTCGGAAATCGTCCGGGCATAACTAACCGCCGCCCTATTCGGGTCCTTCCAAAAACAGGGAATTGAGTTCCACCAATCGTGAAATAGGTTCAGTTTTCGAAATGTCATTCGAATTTTAACGGTGATGAATGCTTCTCTTTGAAATTATAATTATTTGTGAAATGTTTACTTTAGGAGGCTTACTTCAGCCTATAAGCGCCACCCTTCATTTGATTTCTTTTACTCTTAAATCAGAAATTGGAAATTTAAAATTCTGTACTCCGGTAGTATTACTTCTAGTATTTTTGTAATAACTAACATTTCATAAATATCAACATTTCAAATTGTATAAAAACATTTCAATGATGTAAGTCCGTCACCGGCCCTGTTTTAAATTTAAAAACACAACTATCAGGAAAAAAAAAGACAATGATCTGTAGTTTGGTACTTTAAGGCGGGAAAATAAATTATTTTTATTACCTATTAATTTTTTGTCCAGTAATACTCGTATGGTATTATTTTATTTAACTCACATTAATCTTTTACTTTTAAACCCAGCAAGTAACTTCGTTCACAAAAATTAAGAGTACTACTTATTAACATAATGAAAATAATACTAAAAATACTCGTAAGTAACTACCTACTGAAGTAAAGAATTATTTTTCTGAATTTGCTCTGATTTAGAAATAAAATAATAAAATGACTGTTGGTGCTAGTTTTGCTGAACTAAGCCTCTTAATGCAAATATTATCATCTATATATTAAGGCAAACCTGTCTAACTGACTCATATATCAACGCACAGATGAAACTTGAATGAATGAATGAATGAATTATTTATTTGAAGACACACAGCACAGGACATAAAACATTATACATTAACTTCTACTCCTAGAAATTTGGTCTGGGGCCTTTCTGATGAATCGTAATGAAATTCAACCTCTAAGGGCCAATAGGGAGTGAAATTTTACGTAGATGAATCGCGGAAAAATTGCTAGATTTTTCATAATTAGCAAACACTTAGCTGAATATGCAAACAAACTCAGCGGTGGGATAAAATAAACAGACTGCAAATCTTTATTAAGTTGAATATAAACACTACTTTTGTAACTTTCCACTTTAAATAAATGAATAAATGGATCGTTTATTTGAAATCTTCCACGCCGGTCTAGAAGAAAAGAAAAAACGTAGAATGTCCCGGTGATACATTAAAAGTAAATAATCCGTCCCTTTGTTTCGTTTTTGGATTCACTTTAAACACTTCTCAAAAATCCCACTAGATTTTTTTTATATTTCTTTTCGTTTTCTACCCTTTTTTAAACGGTGGTTTGAAAAAGGGGCAGGGGTCCCTTAGAATAATTATTATTATTCCATATCTTATACAAAGTGCAAATATAGCATCAATGCCTTTGATCACATTAATAGAATTATATCTAATATTATATTATCTCAAATATACGAGCTCCGTGGCGAGCGGTTGACACGCCGGCCTGCGACACGGATGGATAGTCCCGGGTTCGATCCCCGGTCAGGTCAAGATGAAAACATCCAAGACCCAGGTCTTGTATGCTTATATATATATATATATATATATATTTGTAAAAAATATAGTATCGCTGACTTAGTATCCCATAACACAAGTCTTGATCTTACTTTGGGGCTAGCATAATTTGTGTGATTTGTCCGTATATATGTATAATTTTTTTTATCAGTTTAGCTGATATTGACAACTTTTCGATGTGATTTAAAAACATTTGCACTCTCATTTAAAAATATTTAGACCATCATCCATTTTTTTATGTCATAGGATGGCAAATCTAAATCATCACCTGATGGGAAGTGGTCACTGCTGCCAGGGGTGTCACAGGAGCGTTGCCGGCCTTTTATTTTTCCCTCTCCAGAGGGGAGAGGGAGATGGGCCTCCGGCTCTCTCACTCACCGAACGAAGCATAGCAGCGGTAAAGCTACTACTCAAACGTCGATTTTCTGTGAGAGTGTGGTACTTTCCCGGACGAGCCGGCCCATTCATGCGACTAGCAAAAGTGATTTTCGCCGGTAGCGAGGCTCTACCACAACTGAAAAACTTTGTTTGAAAAGTTGTTTGATCATGTCGAACATGAGTATTAACTTCAAATACATCTACAAATTTTCTTGCACATGCTATTAAAACATACTCTGTTAGTAAGATAAAATTCAAATAACTTACAATGCGTGCCAGTCTGCTGGCACGCGGCGACATTCGTCCTTTGAGCACGGAATGTAAATTGAATTACGTTTCCTCTCCGTGTTGTCGCAGTGCGCATGACTTGACTCGGTTCGGGGGCCTTTGTAACAGAATTGCTTCATAAAATACAGCTTACTTTGCTGTTACTATGGCTAGTTATATTTATGAAAGACTAGCTTATTTCAAAGATGATTCAACATTATTATCAATCTAGCTGAAATACCTCTCTCCCATAATCTCTCGTTACTTAAAGTAATGCCATTTTTCCAACAATAGAACAACGAAAGTAGCTGTGTCATATTACGACAAAGTCTATGTAATTATCTTTTAACTGTCTAAATTATTTGAGGGAATGTAAATGATAAAGGTTACGATAGAAAACCTAATAAGAAAAATCGTTCAGTGAATAAATGTTAAGCGATGAGAGTCCATTATTTTCCGATATCAATTTCATTGTAGAACTTAATTTCATTGTCATGTGTATCCTGACAGTACAAAAAATTATATGCATGAAGCTTCCACTGCGTGCACATCTCACGGCACGCAGCGACATTCGTCCTTTGAGCACGGAATGTAAATTGAATTACATTTCCTCTCTGTGTTGTCGCAGTGCGCATGACTTGACTCAGTTCGGGTGCCTTAGTGACCGAATTGCTTCATAAAATACAGCCCTACTTTGCTTTTACTGTGGATAGTTATATTTTATTAAGGACTAGCTTTTACTTAAGAATATTTAAAAGTATTATGAATGTTGCACAACTATCAATATTATTAGATGATCTCTCGCTAAAGTCGTCACACTCTGTTGTGACGATTTCATTTCAGTTCATGTAAATAATATAGTAATGGTTGATCCCCCAATAATACAAATCGTTCAGGGAATGAAAGTTTAGCTAATTCTTAGTTACAATTAAGGAATTACCCGAAGCGTCTTAATTATGTATGTATTCTTTTATTACGTTGGATGATACCGTGGAGCTTACAATGCACGCCTGTCTCACGCCACGCAACGACATTCGTCTTTTGAGCACGGAATGTAAATTGAATTACGTTTCCTTGCAATATTGTCGCAGTGCGCATGACTTGACTTGGTTTAGCTGCCTATGTAACAAAATTATTTACCGTAATAATTATTACGGTAAATAAATATGTACGGTATTTATTATTTCTTTTTTTTCTTTAATTTAAAGATGCTTTTGATGAGCATACCAGAGATTTTTTTAGAATATTTTTGTTTCACATCGTTTGAATTCAATGTATGTATTGGTGCAATTTTAAATTATGGAATAGTGTAATAACATAATAATATACATAAACAAATTACAAAACTAACCTTTTTAGCAGTGGTTTAAATAAACTTTGGGCCATAATACAGACTGCTATCTTCAAAGTTGCTATTTCAATATAATGACAAACTTTCCAATCCACTAAGATACAGAAGGTATCAATAGCCAGAAGATGAAGTTCGTCTTAAGATCTGTGTCGGAAATCAGACGCCGCGTCCGCGGGAAGTCTGCAGATGATGTCATTGAAGCACTTCCGGTAGGCGGGGCGGAACCGAGAGGGATAAAATGTTTAGATATGTACTCGTTTTTTATGATGAAGGTACCTATCCAAGATTCACTTTGTTGAGGACGTTGATTTTGTTTTTGTTTTTTTTTTTGTGTGTTAGCAGCCAGCACTTTTGTCACAATTTTCAAGCCGCCCAGACTGATCTGACCACATCTCACGGACTATTCGCGCGAAATTTTCAAAAGATATTGGTTACTAAAAATTCAAGATTCAATCGTTTCTTTAATATAGGTTTCTTTGAACACTTATTAATTGTCATAATTATTTGTGTTTATAATTTTTACAACAAAAATTATAATGGATATCTAAGACATTGCGTTACAGAATGCTGTTCGTTCATGATGTCATTGAGACACTTCCGGTAGGCGGGGTGGAATCGAGAGGGATAATTTGTTTAGATATACTCTTTTTGTAAGGCGAAGTTATGTTTATAGATTCTTGCTTGTCCATGCTTGGTTGAGGTAGTTGATTTTGTTGTTGTTGTTTTTCGTGTGAATGATCTGAAAAATCTGACACCAGTGTTGTGGCCACACTGGTGTCTTTATTCAAGTTGCCCAGAGGCATCTGACAAAGCTAAACGACTGCCATCAATGATGATAGTACCAACGGTTTAATGTGCCTTTCGAAGCATGGAGGAGCTCTAGATATTTTATGCGACTTACCAATCCAAGTGGGGTTGCGCCCGGGGTTGCTTATCTTGTGGAACCGCTAATAATGCTCACGCCTAACTAGGCTATCAGGTTCCTGTCAAAAGGCGGTGCTCCAAGCTAATAATCACTATTTTTATTTAGTTGATCGTTTTTTGTTTAAATTACATACGCTTCAAAACTACTACACTGATTTTAAAAATTCTTTAACATAGAAACCTAAGTTATCCGGATGACACAGGTTAGAATTAAAGTGGACGAAGTCGCGGGAAAATTGTTAGTAAGGTATAAATGTTGTGATAATATGTATGTGTGAGTAATATTCTCGTCGGAGAATAAACTTATAATAAACCTAGGGTGCCAATTAAGTCGTTGATAGGAAATAACTTCCCAAATTGATTGCGAAATTGATTTAAAATTTGCTTTGTGCCTCTGTTCAAGTCCCAATTTTCCTTAACATCGTACAGAATGACTTTTAAAACAGAAAATGCTTGTAACAAGTTTTGTCTCGCAATTTTCTTTCGCCGACAAAGGGTTTGGGAATGTGTTGCGCTTAAAATTCTTTCGGCCTTTGGAGCGTTAAAATTCAATATGATCGGTTGGACTGTAGGCATTGTTGATTCAATTTGTGTATTTATTTACATTTCAATATCCGTTAACTTGTATATCTTTCCCTTCATCTTGTGGTAACTAATTTTGTATTTGAGGTCTGCGGCCGTACCGCGAACTGTCATCAAAAACCCTATATTTAAATTAAAACCTTAAATAATGATTAACTTCAATATGAAATATAATGTAAGGGGGAGGTCTTTGCCCAGCAGTGGGACATTACATCGATCGGCTAAGTAAACAAAAATAAAATTTGGGTAGGATTCTACCCTACGTCTTAGTATACGACTTATATGATTTAATTTGACCGGTTCCCAATAGATACTGACAACTAACCAAACTAAATATAGTGTCATACTTCAAAATTATTTTTTGTTAATGATATACATAGGTATTATAGCGTTATCTCTTGGCAGTCGCTTAAAATAAACCGACCAGCATAGTAAAACACAAAGTTAGAAATGAGATACGCTATCCGACACAGACAGTATAAATCTTTGTGAAAACGCGACGGAGTTTGCAACTGCGCAGTTCTGCAGTTCCGCAGATCTGAATGTTCCGAGATCAAAGCTAAAGCTAACTCCACAAGCTAATTCCATAGAATTATCTGCCTGCAAAATTCTATTGTCTATGTTACGGTTAACGGATAAGTCTGGGAATCCTAATGTTGTATTTCTACTATAAAAAATCATCAAAACTATCATACCAAAAGAGGGTTGTCATCAACAGGCAATTTGCCATAAATAATATAACAGTTCATATCACATGGTAAATTCTGTAAAATAGCGGACGCGGGACACATCACAGTTGAGGACGTAACCGGGAAAAACGCTAGGATGAAGATGAAGAAGGTACTAACTGAAAACAGTTGTCATTTTGGAGCTATTAAAAACAATAACCACTTAAACTAACCTAATTCGCTTCATAGATTGGCCGATTGGCAATAGTCAAACTGGTCAATAACCAAACTGAAGATACCTACAGCATACTTCAATATAATTTTTGTTAACAAAAATAGATACTATAACGGCAATGCGTTGTCTCTTAGCAGTCAGTTAAAATAAACCGACCAGCAGAGTAAAACACAAAGTTAGAAATGAGATACGCTATCCGACACAGACAGTATAAGTCTTTGTGAAAACGCGACGGAGTTTGCAACTGCGCAGTTCTGCAGTTCTGCAGATCTGAATGTACAAAGATCAAAGCTAACACTAGCTCTATAGAATAATCTTCCTACGAAAATCTACTGTCTGCATTATGCTATAGTTATATTATTTTAAGTAACTGCCAAGAGAGAACGTATTACGGCTATTATACACAGTAGTTTTCGATTTTGCAAAAAAATAAAATAAAATATAACAAGAAAGATAAATGACGTTCAAAAAGCGATACATGAGATCTAAAATTTGAATAAAAACTATTCATTTCATTTCATTTTAAATAGCAAAATACTACAAATCCGTAGACATTAATTAGTTCAGCTGATTTCCCATAGCACTACAGGAGTTACACTGGTAACTGACCAAATTAAAGATACCTAAAGCAAACTTCAAAATAATTAATAATAGTAAAATTACATATTACAACCATAATACGTAATCTCTTGGCAGTCGGTTTAAATAAACCGACCAGCATAGTAGACCACGAAGTTAGAAATGAGACACGCTATCCGACACAGACAGTATAAGTATTTGTAAAAACGCGACGGAGTTTGCTACTGCTCATTTCTGCAGTTCTAAAGATCTAAATGTGAGGAGATCAAAGCTAAATATAGCTCCATGGAGTTATCTTCCTATGAAAATCTACTGTCTGTATTATGCTAACGGATATTTATGACCCGAGAATTCCTTATAAAGAAGTAATAATAATAAAAAAATAAGTTTATTAGGTAACAATCTTTTTCAGATTGACCTGGGTCTTGGATGTTTATCTATATATGTATTTGTTATAAAATATAGCATCGTTGAGTTAGTATCCCATAACACAAGTCTTTCATTAGAACTTACTTTGGGGCTAGCTCAATCTGTGTGATTTGGCCGTATATATTTATTATTTATTTATTTATTAATATTTAAAAAACATAGGCAGTTGCTGGGGTCTCCTTTTAAGCAAAAAATGCTTGTGCCAGGAAACCCCGCTCTTCTTATCGCTAATTACAATATCAAGTTACCAAATAAAATAAGATAACGTTTTTAATATACAACATAAAATTAAATCAAAGAAATGAAAGGTAGACAAAGCCTAAGGTCATTAAGCCCAAAGGCCACATTTAGCATGTTAGTGAGCGTTACGGTGAAAAGCGGAATCAAAAAGGTGATGGTTTGATAGAAGCATCACCTATAACGTGATCCCTTAGATTTTCGCCCAATCCCTTGACGGGCTTTAACGGTCTACGCGGAAAGAAAAGCAGCTGGTATATTCTATCTTTTTCCATTTCTTCCAAACCAGCATGGAGAAAAAAAACAGGAACACTAGTTGATTATCATCATCATCATCAGGTCTTTTTAGTCTCCACTGCAGGAGCACGACCCTCTCTCTCTGACTATTATAACCATTTATTAGCCAAAACAGTCAGAGGATTTGGCCTACACTCTCCACGCTGGCCAGAGGGGTTAGAGAGGTCTCTTTGATGTTAAAAAAAAAGCTTTGTTTAGCTTATTTTTACTAGTTGATTATATTCACTCGTAAATACAAATTGAGTCACAATGAGTGGCAGATCGATATTACCAGTTAAACAATTGAGCCAAGCAGGATACGAATCCTGCTCGACCAGGATCTCAATTTTATGTCACGTCAACGTTCGTACGTTGCCATTAGTTCTTTAAGCTTTTAATGTAACTAGAGTACCACCATTTCACGACGGCCATTGAAAACGTAACGTCCAACTGTCCGCCCCTAACTATCATACGGTAAAAAGTGAACCTAAATAAACCTTCCCATAGCTGTTAAACCAACTGCAGGCGACATCAAGCGTAATTTATCAGGCACTTAACCACTCCTGATTTTAATTAAATGTCATTTTGCCTGCGTTGATAATTAACCCGGCGATCAAATATAGCCTTTTGTTTGTGGCTATATTTAAAGGGACGATTTTTGAGCATTCAGCTATTCAGGATAATTAGTTATTTAAAGTCAAGCGAAGGAAATAGGCCTTTGTAGACTCTGCGTAGCTTTGTGTGTCAATATGCGATTTTTTTGTGGTTTGATGCCTCAAGCAGACTGAGTCATCTAGTCGAATCTCAATCTAAGGAAGACCACTGCTGAACATGGGACGCTCCCAGTTTCCATTTTGCCATACTCACCACTGACTGATATAGTATTAAATATTGCTTAGTTGGTTAATCGGATAAACTAATTAAATAAATAAATATATAGGGACATATCACACAAATTGAGCTAGCCCCACAGTAAGTTGTGAACTTGTGTCGCAGGATACTAACTCAACGATACAATATTTTATAATATATACTTATATAGATAAACATCCAAGACCCAGGTCAATATGAAAAAGACCTTTTTCCATCTTGACCTGACCGGGAATCGAACCCGGGACCATCCGTGTCGCAGGCAGGCGTGTTGCACGCTGCGCCACGGAGCTCGTCGTATCAAACATTGCTTAGTTGCTCAATCGGACAAACCAATTAAAGATATTAATGCTGTTTCTAAATGTACACGTCAGCCGGATTGCGCTACAGTGCGCTAAATTACAGCCACAACTCAACCGTCGGGATGAACTGCAAATCTTCTAGCACCATTTCAATTTCGTATCTAGCTTGAACATTTTTAGGTTCTGTTATTAACATCAACCCCTTTTAATCTTCATTGTTTTAAATATTGCTTAGTTGGTCTGATAGCAATATTTGGCTTGAGCTTGGCGCAGACGCCTCGTAATTCTGTATACACAGAAATATTACGTTTGGTACGTTCGGCACATAATATTTTATAATATGACATTTTTATTTAATTTCAATAATTTGACATTTTGCTATTTAAATTTTACCTATTTAACATTTCAATGATGACAACTTTTTTTTCCAATTCAATTTTTATCATGACACTAGCAGCCCTACCCGGCTGCGCCCGGGCATGTATGATACCTTAAAACCTTCCTCGTGAATCACTCTATCTATTGGTGAAAACCGTATGAAAATCCGTCGAGTAGTTTTTGAGTTTATCGCGAACAGACAGACAGACAGACAGACAGACGCGGCGGAAGACTTTGTTTTATAATATGTAGTAATTTAATTAAAACAATTCACACTCAGTCCACATATATATAAGTAGTTTATAAGGTCTAACTAGAATTGTGAGTTGACGTCGCTTGGAGAAAATGCGCTGTGCAGTTTGTTGCCGCTTCTTCTGCACTCCGCTTTGGAAGCGGCCTAAACTTAGCCATAAGTAATTATTTACGTCAACAAATTTTTTTTGTTGTAAAAATTGTAAACACATATATGACAATTAATAATAAGTGTTCAAAGAAACCTATATTAAATAAACGATTGAATCTTGAATCGGACAAACCAATTAAAGATATAAATGCTGTTTCCAAATGTATACGTCAGCAGGATTGCGCTACAGTGCGCTAAATTACAGCCACAACTCAACCGTCGGGATGAACTGTAAATCTTAAGCACCATTGTAGCTTTAGAGATTTCCAAGTATTTTCGTTTCAGTAGCTATGTTGAAATAGTTCCACATTTTTTTTACTGAGTAATTGTTACCGTCTACGTCTAATTATTGAGTTTCTTTCGTATAAAAAATTAATGTTCACCAAACTAATCATGTAATGTATATTATGAGATTTTATTGGAACTGATCTGGAAATATGCATTATCAGATCTAAAAATAATTTAGCAAATCGATTCATAAGTAACTAAGTTGAATAGGGTAAGAACTAAAAAAAAAACTAAAAACATGGGAACCTTAATTTTTTGTAAGAAATGTGGACAACACAAAAGCGTGTTACCAGAAAAAAATACTTAAAATTCTTACTAACCTAACATAATCAAGTCGCTTTTCATAAGAATTATCACTGAATGGCTGCTATCTGTTTTTCTCGTTCCAGCTCTAAAAATTGGCTACTAACACACCCAAAAAATTAAATTATAGAAAAGGTTTGTTTATTATTTCATAGAAAAAACACCCAATCGACATCTCCAAAAAGATGTAACCGGCCGTTAAAAAGGTTGCGCGAAAACATTTCGGGACCATTGTTTTCGAAACAACGAAACTGTTTAACGAGTTATGCAAATTTTCGGATGCGTAGAAAATTTAAAATTTAAAAAAGCATTCGGGGAATTCATTAACTCCAGTTCGAATTTCATTTATCGGATGTTCCATAACTGAATTCCGTGAGTTGAAATATTCGATTTGACGTTCTCGCACCAATTTATTCGAATTCTTTCGAGTTCCTGCGACTCGACGACAATTTTGAGAATTTTGTGTAAATGCGCTTGAATAACAGGTATATTTTATGCATTTTGCATACAGCTAGCATTGTAATGATGTATGATAAAGAAATTTACTTTTGGCAAAAATATTGATAATGCTGATACGACGAAAATGGCAGTCTGTGCCGATATCTAAATTTGTTTAGGGAAATATTCACACATACATTATAAAACCCGGTCCGATTCTTAAAGGGGCGACTCAGTCCGTCAATACGAACAACTTTTCGCAAGGGACTAATGCTGAAAATTCTGATTGGAATGTCAACTTTTGATATTGAATTACATGTATACATAGCAGGTATATAATCTGCATTCATTAAATGAAACCATTTTCTTTAAATATCAACCTGAATATTTTTCATACATATTTTGGATGGACAGCAATCGCATTCAATTTTGGAGTTTTATGAAATTAACAGTGTAACTACCGATAAATCAATGATATTTTATGTTTCAATTCATATTTTATTGAGATTAAATAAGATGTTGCTACTGAATATGTCAAATTAAAGTTTGATATATTTTTAGTGCAGGAATATTAGGTAGTAGACCTAAGATTAAAACCAAAAATTTGATTAATCTCGATAGCTTTGCAGAATTTTGCTATATGTTTTTAGTTACCAGTCTTTAATTAAAAGAATACAATTTAAATTTTCGGATTCCAAGTTTAAATTGCAAACGTCAAAACCATTAAAAATTAATCGCATTTCATTTTGGTATTCAGCGATGAAAACAAAAGTGTAATCAGCCAGTTTGCTATGGTTTGACCAGTTGCCTATCAATCAGGACAGGCCTGTTATCGACATTCATCCAGCTTCTATTTTGTGCTGGTTTTTGAGCGGAGACTTTGTCAGTTTCCTTTTTTTTTTGTTACTTTTGTTCTTTCTACTTTTTTTATAAAATGTCATTGGCAGGAAACATTTATGTTTTCAAAACGGTTTAGGAACTAAGTGTAAATTTTTTTTTAATTTTTAGGTGTTATCCAAATCGGAGCAGAATATTCCTGACTCCCTTGAGAGTCGTTGCTTCAAACTTAGTTCGGGTTGAATTGCTGTTTTGCAGAAATATAATAATTAGGCATTGGAAATTCAAGCTTGCTATTATCATGGCACTATTATTTGAATTACTATAAGTATAGTAACTAAGTTAAAATCGAAAATTAATTGTAATTCCAAACGCCAGTTTAAAATGTTGTCAATAAGATTTATTTACTTGTTGGCAACGTTACACAATGCTGGTATAGTTAATGGCTTTATATCAGAAGTAGATTCATTTCTTTTGTCGGTAATCTTACCCTCTATTAAATTTTTATAATTATTTGTTATTAAAATAAAGTTACTTGCCGCAAGCCAATATAACTGCACAATGCAGTACATTAGTTTGCAAGTTCCCGCTTGTAGTGAAATTCACCGTAAATCACAACTCCAATTTTAAATTTGGCAAAAAATTTACTTACTAAAAGTATTTTTGCTGCCACACAATTATGCTGATGTAGTTAACGGCTTTCAATTAAAAGTAGTTTAATAAAGTTTGCATTTTAACCTTCTCATCGGAAATCTATTATTCATAAATTTTGATATTTATAATTTATTTAAAATTAAGTTACTTGCCGCAACCCAATATAACTGCACAATGCAGAACATTAGTTTGCAAGTTCCCACAATCTATAAGCAGCTCCCTTGGGACAGGTGGTATCCAATTCAGAGCAGAATATTCCTGACTTCCTTGCGAGTTGTCACTTCAAAATTAGTTACCAGTAATCTTATCTTTTTAAAATTGCGATAATTATAAGATACTCAAATTAAGTTACTTGCCATAAGCCAATATACTCGTAACTGCACTAGAATATTTCTGACTCCCTTGCGAGTCATCGCTTCAAACTTATATTGGGAAGAACTGGTTTAGTAAATAATTATTGTAATTAATAAGTGAAATCGCAAATTGCGTGATTCACAAACTCAGCTTTAAATTTTGGCACAAAGATTGATTTTGCATCATAAAACGATTCTGGCAACGGCTTTCAATTAAAAGTAATTAATTGTAGCTTTGTTCCTTTTGTAAATTTTAGTTACTACAAACTAAATTACTTGCCGCAAGCCAATATAACTGCACAATGCAGTACATTAGTTTGCAAGTTCTCGCAATCTATAAGCAGCTCTCTCGAGACAGGTGTTATCCAATTCGGAGCAGAATATTTCAGACTCCCTTGCGAGTCGTCGCTTCAAACTTAGTGTGGGTTGAACTGGTTTTAACAGGGATATAATATAATTATCCATTCCAGTAAATTGGGCAGTAATGTTTCAGTTGTCACTGCTTGTCAAATAATATCCAATGATAGTGGATTATCAAACCCGATGCCTCAGTATTATAAAATTAGTGGTAAAAACTTAAGAAAACTCTCAAAGTAGTAAAGTAAGTACTCTAAAAAGTAAGTTCTCAGTGAACTAGTTATATCGATTACAATGTTAAATTCAGAATTGTATAGACTCCACCCTGATAGATACAGTCATAGTTAATGTTGTCAAAATCATATTGAAAACATTACACATGTCTATAATTTTACGGACAAATCAATGCGGACTAATCACCCAGATTGAGTTAGCCCCAAAGTAAGTTCAAGACTTGTGTTATATGGAATAGTAACTCAACAATACCATATTTTATAATAGATACTTATATAGATAAACAACAACTTAAAACGGATTATTTATTAACACACTTTTTCATCGTGTGATTAATGTTAAATAACCGAGAAACAATCTCAGTTATAATATTTCATTCCAAAGCTGCGTATTTCGTAACGTCACTCTCAAACTCTGTCGCTTTAGATTAAAACATCGCAACCATTCGAGAAGCGGCAACAAACTACAACAAAGTTGTTCGCTGTTAATCCGAGAGTAAAACAAATACCAAACGGCACACGTACGGCGCCAAACATTCGCCAAAACGACGTCTGGTTTTTACAACATGGTGGGAATAAAGTGACGGTTTAATCTATATTCCTACTTTTGTTTATTTTTACAATTGTATGCACTAGGACTATTATTTTTATTATTCAAAGTTTTTTCTTTTTCTTTCTTTCTTTTTCAATTATGGCTTCCACCGAGAGTTCAGTGATTTTGCCAATGTCCAGTATAATGAGATACTAAGTATCGGTGTTGTACGGTATGTGGCATCAAAGATGGCGTATGTTTTTTGGCAGCCTCGTGGGAGATTTTGGCGACAAATCTATACGAGTCCATTTAACAGTCTACTTTAACTATTTCACAAATTGTTCTCGAGCACGAGCATTTATAACACCAAACTACACCAATTTCATATTATAAAGTCCACTTAAATCAATTTGCAAAATTGTATACGGCAAACAACAACTTAACCCCTTGACTTCCCACCAAAAGCTCTATTCAAAGTTTGTCATTATCATATTTTTTACGATAGTTGATTCCTTTAAAACATTGTAAAAGTCTTCCCGTGAATGTCGTAGAAGGCGACTTAGGGAATACAAGCTAAACAAAGCTTATCAACATCGAAGAGATCTCTCCAACCCGCCTGGCCAGCGTGGAGAGTGTAGGCCAAATCCTCTGACTGTTCTGGCTTATATATGGCTCTGGTAGTACAGAGAGGGTCGTGCTCCTGCAGTGGAGACTTAAAAAGACCTCATGATGATGATGATGGTGATGATGATAATGATTGTATAAGAGTGTTACAGTTTACTAAGTCATTTTACTTAGGTACTTGTCGCGTAAGTATTCTAACAGTTATACGATAAAGAAAAAACCGGCCAAGTGCGTGTCGGGCCACGCGCAGTATAGGGTTCCGTAGTTGCGAATGACAACTTTGAGTTCACACTGTTTACACTCGCACCTCACAGTTTAACGACCAAAAACATCTAACAATAAAGATTGTATGAAATTTTACATTTTCCAGAACATTTTATAAGTTGGTTGCCTATAACTTTTTAGTTTGTACTTAGTACCCAGCTCTGATAGTTTTCCTTTCAATTTCAGTATATATGCTACTGCTGTAATTTTTTTCACGTATCTATATATAACCGTTTAGCAGTTAGAGGGGGGGACACGTACCTCTAACAAAAATTTGCACTTTAAAACCAAATATTTCGGAAACGGATCCCTAAATCGAAAATTGGTGTTCTCAACCTCACAATATTTTTCAAAGACCTTTTTAACGATACCCCACACGATGGGTAAGTAGAGAAAAAAAAAAATTACTTCCCCATTGTACTTGTATGGGAGCTACACAAAAAAATATTTTTTTTCAAGATTTTTTTCTACGACTTTTTTGCCATGATTAATATACATACTTATACCAAATTACAGCTTTCTAGTACTTATAGTCTCTGAGTAAAACTGCGGACGGACAGACAGACAGACAGACAGACAGACAGACATGGCGAAACTATAAGGGTTCCTAGTTTACTACGGAACCCTAAAAAGCGCAATTAGGTATTATAAGAAATTATAAGTCCATTTAAATAAAATTATTTTAACACGGTTTTTATCGCGTTTATTACATTATTTATACACCTAACGTTTCGAGCACTTCACAGTGTTCGTGGTCGCAGGTAGACTAAGTTGACATTTGTCTAGTATTTTATAAGAACTGCAAAATCTACCGCCTAAGATATTTATTGATAACGTTATCAATAAATAAATAAACGCAATAAAAACCGTATTAAAATAATTTTATTTAAATGTGTAACAATCGCGAAAACATAAGAAAAAATTATAAGTCCCTCTCGGATGCAGTCCGCTTCCAACAGGTCGTATTGTAATCCTAAAAGGACGCATATGTCCAGCAGTGGACTTCTTGCCGCAGAGATGATAGCCAAGCACCCAAGTATCATCATCAAAAACGAACATCATCTGTTACGGTTCAAAATTCGGGTCATTTTGACTCACCATACAGTGGTTGCGCTATTTTTTCTATGATACTGACGCCGGGTTAAATATTGAGCCATTTAAAATACAAAAGGTATTTGTATGCATTTATATAGATACAAATAGCAAATGCTACGTACGTTTTTCAAACACTCGCAAAAACAACGTGTGGTTTTCACAATCTGACAAAAATACAGAGGTGGTTTTATTTATGCAGGTTTACTTTTTATTTTATATTTTAAATGGACTATAAAGCAAGCCAAATTGACATTTCGCTACTTCAATAGGCGTTTCAAAGTTCTTGGCAAGAAATTTTGCGGACTCATCATCATCAGGTCTTTTAGTCTCCACTGCAGGAGCACGACTCTCTCTGCACTACCAGAGCCATATATTAGCCAGAGCAGTCAGAAGATTTGGCCTACACTCTCCACGCTGGCCAGACGGGTTGGAGAGGTCTCTTTGATGTTTAAAAGCTTTGTTCAGCTTGTGTATCCTAAGTCGCCTTCTACGACATCCACGGGAAGACTTGGAGTGGTCCTATTCTACTCTGCCGGGAACCACACGGTGATTCCAGTGGTCTTACGACGTGAAATCGTCATTTTATAAACAATTTGTAAAAAAAAAACAAAATTATACTGCCATGGTGCGGCTGTAGTGAGATTCACTTAGCGAGCTGGTATTTGTCCGCTTTGCTGTGTCGTCTATGATGAAACGTGGATTCACGGAGAATGGTCAGACCATCATTACGTTTGTAAACAAAAAAAAAAATCACCGACCGTGAAATAAATGGAAAACAAAAATCTATAAAGGACTCGTATCAACGGCTGAAAAATGGTTAAAAAAAAACAGGCGTTTGAAGCAAGGGCAGAGTGTCCTCAACCTGGTATCTCGGCAACATCACCAAAAGGCTTCCAAAGACACAGACAACAGCTTTGGACGTTTCTTTCACACTGAAAGCAGCACTGAATCCCAAAAAATTCAAGCTTCTCCTTAAAATGAAACAGAGTACCATAATCAAAAGTCGAGTAAATAAATAAAATGATAGAATTAATTTCGCCGCCGCCATCGGTCGGGTGACGCAGTGAGTTATGGCCGAGCCTTAATTAAAGTTTGTCTAATTAATCAGCGAAGAGGACTCTCAATTACCACTGGATACTACGTTGATATGACTGATGCGTGTTAAATTGGTGTATATGCATTAAACACATGAAATATTGATCGCTTTTCCTATGGGACCAATGCTGGGCATAAAATTTTTTCGACATCTTCATATTAAAATATTCAGTCATCCGCACAATTTGAATGGCAATTGTTGCAAACAAGGAGTTAGCAACAATATTATGTATGTATGTTTATTATACATACTTTTTTTATTGAGATTTGTATATATTTTTAAATTTTGATTCAATCAAATAGAAATAATAAAAAAAGATAAACGTGTGAGAGAACGCCCACATTTTACTATTAGTATTTTTATATTTTGCTACGTATTTTCATGCCATTTTCCATTATTCATGATACACAGCCCATTCACAACCGCAATGTCAAAAAAGTTTTTGACTTCCCAGCATTGGTCTCATGGAAAAAGTCAGATATTTCGCGGCCACCATTGGTCACATGATGCAGTTAGTTATGGCCGAGCATTAATTAAAGTTTGTCTAATTAATCAGCGAAGAGGACTCTCAATTACCACTGGATACTACGTTGATATGACTGATGCGTGTTAAATTGGTGTATATGTACGTAAAAAAATTATCGTTTTGAACCCCTTAAGAGTAATTTGACCTGTTGATTTGAACAACTTTTGCTGGCACAAAATATTTTGTAATATTTCTATGTAAATGTCAAAAAAAATTAAGTTCTCAGCTTTGGTCCCATAGGATAAGTTGGAAACAGACTTATATAGACATCCAAGACCGAGGCCAATCTGAAAAAGATAATTTTTATTTCACCCCTGTTGTAGACAGACGTGTCAATCACTGCTCCATTGAGATGTAATATTTCTCTTATTACATATGTATATGATTGTCTATTATTATTAAGATCAGTACAATTATATTTTCAATATCAATTCACAAGTATTATAACAGTCCTAACTTAACGGGTAAATAAAAGTCTAACATGCAAGTCTAGTTGCGTAAGATATAAACCAAAAAGAAAAATCCTTACGTACGTAACGCACGTATCACAGAACTGTTTTTCATAGAATTCGAAACGAACAACTTTCAGACAAAACTCACTACTTTTTCCAACTTTTGGGAATGTGTTCGTTTGATATAGCATGTAGTTTTATTAAAAGTTTGATTTATACGTCTGGCCCGATTTGAAATATTAGTTTCAATAAAGTTTTAATGTTTCGCGTATTTTATGAGTTTGCAACTGTTTTGATTAGAGACTTGCATATTTTAGTTCATTTATTTTTATGACTTGTAAGATTCGATGAAAAAGATATTTCTTAGTGCTGTCTATGTTACAAATTATTTTTTTTAATTATGAATTCGTAGTTATCGATTAATCTCTCTGTCTCTCATCTGCGCGGTATCCCAGTTGCATCATTAGCTGGAGTGGTTCAAAGCATGGGGTCCGCTTTCCAGCTTTTCATTCTCCACTTCGCACGGTCTTTAGCATCATTCTTGTAAGACCATTGGCACGCATATCATCCTTAACGACATCAAGCCAGCAAATCTTGAGTTTTAACCTTCTTCTGATGAGGTGGCATAGCCAGACATTTGTTCCCTTAGTAATTTTCCGGTTTTTGCAAAACGGCCAGCGTAGGTGGCTTTCCTGTAACTTGTCCGCTATGTCACGGACATGAAGACTGCCGCGGATGCGGGAGTTTCTCACGCGATCCTTTATCGAGACTCCACACATCCAGCACAATATATCCATCTTCATGACAAGCAGCGCGCTTTGACGCTTGAGCACAGACCACACTTCTCTAGTTATCGATTTATATTAAGTATTTTAACCCGGGGTTCGTCGCTAGACAAATGCGAACACAAACGGTCGCTACCGGGTAAAAAATACCACATTTTTCATAGCTCTCTATTTAAACACATTGATATTTATATAATTGTTTTTAAATTTATTATATTAAGTAATAGTATAAACTATAAAAAAAGTGTTATTTTATGTATAGGATGTTTTCATTTATATTTAAGGCAAATACATTAAAGACGAACAAAAACTTATTTTTTTATTAAAATCTGAATATTTTACATTATTTTATTTTTTTCTTTGGAAACATGTAAGAAAATTATCAGGTTATATATAAGGTTTCTATATTCTAACAAATTTTAAAAAAAGCGAGGACTTTTATACCAAATTTTTTTTTTTGATAAATTGAGTTGAAAAATCTCAAAGCATCAACTCTCAAAAAAAGAAAATATTTATGAGTAACAAAGTAATTAAATACCCAACAATGACATATTATAATAGTACTTTACATATCAAAATGGTTATAGCCCAGTTGCATAAGAAATTAAATTTTTCTCGTTTAAAACTGCTTATATCACAAGCAAAATACCAAAACACTCTTCCTGCTTAGTACGGTAACTGTACTCCTCATGATCCTTAGTTTCTGACATGATTTTAGCATCATTATCATTTCAAGCAATATTTTACTTATAATAATACTATAAATAATGGGAAATTCTATAATAACGTAATTATAAAACATATATAAAAGTAAAGTTTATCAAAAATAGTAGAAACATAAACGCTCGCTACCGGGTATTTTTCACCCATTCTTAATTAAGACCTTTGTTGTGACCAAGTTTGTGGACCGAATTGACAGCCAGGGGGGAATATTGTCGCTTGGTCTTTAGCAAAAAGGTACCAAAAGTGGCAAATTGTTTAATTATGTAGAAAAAAAGTAAAGCTAGTTTTTACTACCTCTGTGGTATTTTTTACCCGGTAGCGACGAACCCCGGGTTAAATATACTTTTAATTTTTATTCAACTGCCTATTTCCAAAACATTCAATAACAGCAAGTGAGCACGTTCTAGTGAAATATGGCGTCGGCTTAATTGAATTAATTTGGCTAATTAATCAAAGTGCTAATTTGTAAGCGGATATTTATTTATAGCCGAAATTGTTGCACGTCCCCGGGGTAATCTATAAGGGTGAAGAAAGTTGCCAGACCTGTTGAGTTGGAAGTTGTTTCTTGGTTTTAGTTACTTAGAGTTTTCACAATAGCTTTTTGTGTGTCAATGTTTTGTAAAGTAAAAAAAGTAAAAGTAAAATAAGTTTATTACCATATAAATTGCATGCGACATACTTACATAAAGTTTTATGTAAGTTGATTTAAATTCTATATATGGGTATTTATTGAAAAAATATGGATATTTACTACAATTACTCAATACATTAAACAATAAAACTAACTTATATGAACTAAAAACTAACAATTAAACCTAGCTAAGAAATAAAATGACTTATAAATAAAACCTAGCTATAAATAAAAAATGTCCCGCAGGTAATGTGCCCAGAATTATAATTCTATATATTATCGATGTACTCGTAGTTCCCAGCAGAGAAAAATAAGACCATTTAGTCTTCAAGTGGATGTCATACAAAGCGACTGTAAAAGTTTGTGCACCTTCGACAATGTACACTCTCTTCTGTTTTTTGCAGCCTATCTAAATTAGGATGTCGACTGTCTGACTGAACTTTGAAATCCAAAATACCAATATTTAATATCCACAAATTCATTTGTGTTCCTCTTTATTAAATCAAAGGTTGAACATTTTCATTAGATGCTATTACGTCCGTGCAAGTCAAAGTAATATTAAATTGTGCGTAAGTATTGATTGCCAAAATTTTAATCAAGTAATTAAGTCTGTCTTTGTCCGAGGCTCTTCCATCAGCGTTGTCAAAGTAAGGCTCTGTTTCCACGCGCCGTGTTCTTTTGATCTGTGATATTTCATTTGTTTATTTTCAGATGACTTTATTGTGGAACCTTAGATAAATGACACAAAGGATTTCTTTCTCAAAGAAGGAATCCTTAACCAATGAATGGAGAAAATGAGACCATATAGGACCATGTAATGTCGATGTCTACCCGTCTGTCTGTCACCGGGCTGTATATATTAATCCATCATAGACAGAACCTTGAAATTTTCAGAGAATGTGTACGCTTCTTGTCTATAATAATGTAAGAAAAAAATTACAAAAACAAAATATAAAATGACAAACTAAAAATATATAAATATATACGGACACGGATATATACAAACTAAAGAGTACAAAACACTTGTATTATTGTTGTGTTCCCTTGATTCATGTTAGAATCGAAAAAAAATGACGCGCTCAATGAGACCTTTGGGTGTTATGACCTTCGGCTTTGTTTACTCCGCAAAGGAAAAAGACGTGATACTTAAATGTATATGCAGCAGTAGTAGTAAGATGTGACTAAAATACTTAGACTTCCCATTGAAATTTTATCAGGTGATTGGTGAATTGTATGTTAGGTTCATTATATTTTTCAATTTCACCTTTTTTTTTCTTGCGGACCTTTCTTCTATTAGGGATTCTATTAATATTTCCAGGTAGTTCAGAATAATCCTGTATAAGCATGAAACCTTATTAAAAATTAATAAAACTTTACCCACCAATGGAACAACACCCTAACCTTCGTCTCTTCATTCATTCAAATCTCACAATACAGGGCTGTCGAGCGAGAAAATTCATTAAAAACTCGCCAGAACTTGCGTCACACGTCAATTATTGAATAGGAATGTTTGACAGAGCTCCTTATTAATTCAACACATAGCCTTGGCACATTCTCTGTGCAAAACTTTTTCAATTAAGTCCTCTTCGGTCGATATCATTAAAATTCCATCGTTATTCGGTGAGGTAGCCCTGAACACATTCTTAGTCGGGGCTTAAATTCCTCTATGTTGAGCATATTCAATTCACTTAACAATGTTCTTGTTGGAGACTTTTTAATTGTTTTTAGATACTGTACTCTTTGTTCGTAATGTTAGTGGAATAAATTTCCTGTTTTCTTTGTATTAACTTTCATAACGTCTGTATTTGACTACGAAATTAATTTTTTTAATTTATATACATGTTAAACAGTGATTAAAATTGCGTTGAAGTAGCCAGAGATGTTATCCTCAACTATCGGTCCGGTAGTTGCATGTATGGAATCGGGTACGTTCTCCTGGCCTCCTGAGCTGTTATTTTCTATCCTAAATCCATCCGAGCAAGAAGTATCCTAAATACCTTTATACCATTCCCTCGGACCAACAGACTCCAACCCTTTCCTCGCTTAAATGGTTTCGATAGATAGCAGCGTCAAAAACCGAGATAAGCCAAAGTAACTGTGCTTACCAACCCATCTGCCAAGCGTGATGAATATAGCAAAACCTTCAAATAATGGAAATTCTTAGAAGACGATTTTATGATAAGTCAGACTTACTCAAACGTTCGTAATTGTAAGGCAAGTACTGGGTATTGAATATCCGCTTATCCGGTTAGTTAAACCGATGTTAAATTTAAAATTTAATTTAGTTGTTAATGTACCCACGACCAAGTCTACATTCAAATCCCACATAAGGATTCACTCGCAGAGCAAACAAGAGAATTGCACGAAACGCTAGAGTTTGGCACATCGATTGCGCGCTGAAACTAATTGTGTTTGCCTGGATCGAGAATTGAGAAATTTTCGTTTCATCAAAGACCTAAACGAGTTTGATATTCGTAATATTTCAAACATATAAATCACTTGTGGCCTAGGTAGCGAGTGCTTTAGCTTAAAGCAACAGGACGCAAAGCCAAAAAGTACTTTCACTAAAGAGTAATTTTTTAAAATAAACATCTAGTGATCAGCAATGATAATAACAGTAAGATTGTAACGTTATGCAACAACTTAACATTTTGTTAATTCTCAGTTTTAGACCATTTTCACATTTCACTGATCCTGTTATAAAAAAAAATATCAGCCAGAACAAACAATTTTTTCAATGATAAAAGTCTTCAATCTTCCTTTGTGTTTAATTCGGCCATGTCTAGTTATATGAGACCAAAGACTATATCAATAGTTAGGCAAAACATTAAGGTTTAAATATATTCACTACCAAGTCCTACATTACATTCAAAGCCCTCATTAGGAGTCAGCACTCGCAAGGCAAAGACGCAAATTGCACCAAACGCCTGAGTTTGGCACTTCGATTCCGCGCCACGACTAATTGTGTTTGCCTGGGTCGAGGATTCGAGAAACTGTCTTATTAAAGATCTAGACTAGTTTGTTATTGGTAATTATTTCATACAGATAAGTCACTTCTGGAGTTGGTACAACTTTAGCTTCAACCAACACAATGTAAAATAAAAAGGTACTTTCAGCAACGTCATTTTTTAAAAAAATATTGGTCTAAAAATAAGAATGTAAGAAATATCAATGTGTTGTTTATAACGTTACAATCATACAATAATAAATGTATGATTGTAACGTTATAAACAACAACTTGATATTGTCTAAATTCTCATTTTAAGACCACGGTATCGAGAAAAAAACATTAGCCGGAACAATTTTTTTTTTTTTGATGAAATTAGCTGTAATCTTTCTTTTTGTTCAAGTTGGTTATGTTTTTTTATACATTAAAGATTAAGTGAATTGTTAGGCAAATCAAATGTACATACTACTACGTCAAAGACATTCAAAGCCCTCATTAGGAGTCAGCACTCGCAAGACAAACACGCAAATTGCACCAAACGCCTGAGTTTGGCACTTCGATTCCGCGGTGCGACTAATTGTGTTTGCCTGGATCGAGGATTCGAGAAACTGTGTTATTAAAGATCTAGACTAGTTGGCAATTGTTAAATATGTAGAGCTTGATTTCGCAGTAAGTAGCATTGGTTTCAAGCCACCGATTCTAAAGCCAAAAGGGCGCTTTACCATGCGTGAAGAATAGTAAGTTAAATGAAAAAATACGCTTTTGGCAATAAAAATATGTGTTTCTGACTAAGCTGTTCAGTTTTGATATGTTTTTCATCATAGGATAAGGTCCATTATATTATAAAATTTAATTGTCGCACTTAATTAAGTATGTATGAAATTTCTTTTCAATATAACCACAGAATGATATTCTACTTTAGCTTCTGAACGTTTATACTACACAATAACTTACTAACACGATAACTTTCGAATAATATGAAATGCTTTTAACTAAATGAATGGGGATATTAATGCCAATCGTTTCTACTGGCAACATTATTTCGGGTAATAAAGAGAAATAATATTTTTTTGCTTACGGGTAAAATGTTGGTTTATCCAGTTAGCATGACTAAACATTGCTAATTGGATAACGCTAACATTGTGTTTTTTCGCGAAACAAAAATATTATAAAATGATAATATATAATTCGATAAATATTGAATTGCGGTAACGTTACATGCATCATAAATAATGAAATGTTAGAGTCGTAAATAGTGAAGTAAGTACAACAAGATGGATCAATAATATCATCAAGATAGTTTGCCTGTGTTTTTATCCATCTCTCTCAGCATTGCCGAAGACCAGCATACAAGATTTTTTTTTTTTAGAGAGCGATAAGACATCACATTATTGCATAGTATTTATACCACACTATTAAATTGTTGGACAAAAGCCTTTCCCACTAGATGTAAATCTGTAACCTTAAAGCACGGATTTGCCTTAAACCCATATTCTAGAACGAACATTCAGCGCTTAGATTATATAAAACCTAGATAGACTCATTTAGCCTAAAAGCGTAGAAAAAACTAGTGTCCAACCCATAGTCGGTCACACACACACCTAGCAAATTGACAGATTTTGAGGGCATAAATTGACAGAATGCGTGTGGCAACACAAAGCTGTCACGCACAAAAGCATTGAAAAATTGGCCTGTTTTTAATCATTGAAGTAAAGGCGTGACGGTGTCTAAAGAGTAAGTCAAAGATTCAGCATTTAATATGACCCTCGACATTCTTTAAAGGGGTGACTCAGACCGTCAATATGAACAACTTATGGGGGCAATGCTAGGAAGGTTATGACGTTAAGAATTTTTTATTAAAATACATCGTTCAGCTGATTAGCAGTTATGTAAGGGGAACTCATGTTTTTTTTAAAATATTAGTATATTTGAGAATATTGCAAGTTTACAGATTTACACCTTATATAACGTTCTCAAATTTATATACCAACAATAGATGATCAATGTATTTTTGAACATAAATTTTCCTCTGAAAAACACGCCAGCCTGTAATACCGAGTTCGATTGATGGTGTCATTAAATTAAATACTAAAGCTTTCAAACGCGAAGATTCAATCAATATTTCAATTAATTATCAGCAATAAGGTCTTTTCACATTGAAATACTTTGAAGTACAACTGATTTTAAAATAAATACTAGCCAAAAAAAAATATCTAATGAAACATAAGATAAAAACCTGTCCAATGAAGACAAAGTTAGAAATAAGCAAGCTTATTCACATTGTTTGATACAAAAGCTCACATACGCGCCCCAAGTAGCACACTCAAGTTGTACAACAGCCGGCTTACGGTCATCATTTATTCTTTAAGCTTTACGAGCTAGTTTTATATTAGAATTGCAAACGTTTCTAATGGTACTTTAGTGCTAATTTGGGCACAAATTAAACAGCTTTGAGAATTGAAAAAGCAATACAAAAGCATTAATAGCATGTTAAGGGTTGTTACTTTGCTTTTTAAAAGTTCACAAGTTGATTTTGGGGCATTACAGTAGCACTAAATTAGCAAGTAAATATTCTGAAAGCATTATTTTTGTCAGTTTATTGTTTTATAAGGGTTAAAGATTTGATATTTGCTTTACTGAAGCATTTCACTAGCATTATAATCAGATGAAAGCATTGGTAGAGCTAGCTTATGGTTTTCTACTCATTCTCAGTCATAATTTGTGTCAGTCAAAAATCATACTTATTGTGTCGCACTAAAGTAATAAATATTATTTGTGTTAAAACTTATGGTGTAGTTCGTATAATAATATAACATCCATCAGAATCTGAGTGAATCGTCGTGAGTAAAAATATTGTTGTTAAATTATAAGGTAAGTTTCTTTGTCTTATTATCGTCGAATGTTATTGCGAAATGCAGTTTACTGTCAATATATGTAGTAGTTTCTTGTAAAATTTTCATGCGCCGGGATATTATCAAGGTTTTAAAGTAAAATAATATACACTTATGTAAGATGTGAAACAAATTCACAGCACATTCCTTGTTATTAGTCATCTGCTTCATAGATTCAGGATTTTGAAATTTAATAATTATGAAATTACCAATGTTAATTGGTTATTTCTTAATTAATAGGCCTAAATCATTGTTTACAAGATCAAAAAAAAAATTTTTATTAAAAAAATGGTGGACTTTTGAAAATGTTAAGTGAACTAATAACAAACTTTATTATTTCTGTTAGTTATACAAAGACTATTACTTGCCTTACTATAATGAGATAAGCCAGACACAAGACTTTTATTGAACAATTGTAGTGCTACCAGCTGGTAATTGGTTTTTGTAGAGTTCATACATTTTCCAAACGGCTAGATACGGACTAAAATAGTGCCGTTACATAAGTAGTACATCAAAGCAATTTTAGAGATCCCCAAACAAAACCTATATAGTTTAGTGAACCCAATTCATTCAAAATTTGTAATCTATTAAATAACCACAATTCTAAGAGATAGAGAGATATAGAGAGAAATATAACAAAGATTTAAGCTAAATATATATGTATATTGAGTATAATTTAAATCAAAGTAAAGTAACAAGTGTTTATTTTATATTATTTTATTATTATTTTATATACGAGCTCCGTGGCGCAGCGGTCAACACGCCTGTCTGCGACACGGATGGTCCCGGGTTCGATCCCCGGTCAGGTCAAGATGGAAAACGATCTTTTTCAGATTGACCTGGGTTTTGGATGTTTATCTATATATAAAATATAGTATCGTTGAGTTAGTATCCCATAACACAAGTCTCGAACTTACTTTGGGGCTAGCTCAATCTGTGTGATTTGTCCGTATATATATTTATTTATATATTTATTATTATATTTATTTTTCCCTCATTAATGTTGAAGGAAAGTTATTAACGCGCTTTGTTATTAATACTGTTTCTTTGTTTCAGCCATTTGAATAAAATAGTAAAATGCCGTACATAATAGTACAGTCTATCGAAAGACACCGCACAATGCTTATGTTGTGCCTTCATTATGGGAAAGGAATCTTGTGGTGGCCGCCTAAAAAAAATGGGATAAAATTATAAAAGATGGCGAATCCAAACCGAATAATGACTGGCAGAAGTTGAAATGCGTAGTAAAAAGGCACAATATTCCAACGTACCAGCAAGCTGATAACGAAATATATGCCATGGAACTAAATTCAGACACAGATCACGCAGACACTCAAGAAAACTGATTTTTAATTAAGTTACTTGAAGACAAAAAGTGTATAAGAAACTAGTTGCGTCTTATATTATGTATTGGCTGATTACATTTGGTTCTTAGTGAAAATCACTCTAATCAAGGAAAGATTATAATAAATAAAGACAAAAGAGTTACAAAAAAGAAATCTTTTTTATTTAAACGTATGCAACAATGGTATCAAATACAAATTATCATCCATATGATTCACTCATACTAATTTGCATTTGATATCTGAGGGTCTATAATAATGTCATACGAGTAAGTGTTAACATCCTGAATTTTGACTTCGTAAATATCGAAGATATAGAGTTATTATGTCTATAGAATCCATTTGATTTTGGGAAGTAGATTCAGTACCTACGGAACTCTCACCGGTATGAAAGAAACCTAACTTGGTCTGACAGGTTTACATATCGATTCAGTTTCTCGTCCGTCAAATTCATAATTCTAAGCAATATATGAATATTGCTTAGATATTTTTCGCCTAATTCCACCGGTTCTAGCTTTCATTTTCCATGTATTTTTTAACATTTTGAAGACAAACAATACTTCTGAGCTATTCTACTGAAATGACTAGAAAATGACACTGCTGAAGTCGATAAAAAGACATGTCAAAAGCTTTACGCTTTATGATGGTTAAAAAATATTATTAATAACACTGAAAGCATACCAATAATTCAAGCGAATATTATAATAAAACTGAAGACACTAGAGTAGCACGAAGGTGTTATCTTAAATTTTAAGCATTGTAATTGTAATACACAATTCTTTAAAATATCATAAAGCAGTACTCGGCTAGCTATACTTGCTAATATATGTCCAAACGGGCTGATGACAGCTAAAAGCTGTTCAGGAGCATTGAAATAGTAATGAAGAATGCTCATAAATGACACTTGGCAGTTTCCTATTAGCTAAACATGCAAGTATAGGTCCAAACGGACTAAGATCAACTAACAGCTGTTCAGCGGCATTGTGGATTGCTGCACTTTAACTAGAGGCCTTTTAAGAACCTCTTTTTCTAGTGTTAGCCAGCTGCAGTATAGCCTAAAGAATTTAAACGTTTTTAAAAAGCCTTTAAGTTGCTTCAGAATGTCAAGTGAACAATTGTAATGGCTTATAAGTACCAAAAGTTATACATGACATCGATATTGACTGCTTAAAGTGCTCCTTGTGCTGCTTGGGGCGTAATGGAGGACTCAATCAATGTTAAGTTCTATTATCGGCAATAACTCTAAGTCCTTTTGTTTCTCTATTACTTGTCTTCCATTGTCTGTTTTTCGTCTAATACTATTAGGGTGCTACCACATAAGCGTTTGCAATGTTTTTTTTAGTTATCCGTCGAAATTTTTGCATCAATATAAGAAAAAAGAAATATCATTTATTTGGGACCAAACATAAAATAATAATAATAAACAAAAAGAAAACAATTATAGATGCTAAATTCTTATTTTCATACCAAAATGGTCTGCGCTCTGTATTATGTTCCGGTATAAGCCACAATGGCTTCAGCGGACGCTATACAAAAAAAAACCTAATAAAAAACTTATTTTAGTAAATTCTAATAAATACTGACGTAAAAAGTGATTAAAATACGGTTGCACTATATAACACTGACCTGAAAAGGATATTTGAGATGTTTAGCGAATTGTATAATAATCAAAAAATAAGGTAAATTGGTCTCAAATCAATACACAGATTTGAGACCAATTTACCTTATTTTTTGCAAAGTATTTGGTCGGTCAAACAGTTGTTGGTTCCGTGACGTCTGTAGATTTTTAACAATAATAAATGAAATGTGTATTAATAACTACGATCATTTTAGAGATTTAGCAAGAAAAAGTTCCTGAAATAGACTAGTTCATTTAACGGACCCTAGGCTGCTACTAGAAACTATTTGTTGCCTCGACGTCAAGTCGCTCCAAGAAACACGATGAGATCTTTATTAGTATATAGTCTCTTACAAGTAAATAAATAAACGTAAAAATCTCTTGTATGTGTGACAGAGCCTTTACCTATTATACCGACGGGCAATTACGTAATACACTATTGTATGAGATAATCCGTTTAGTGTAATGCGGGTGTGTGCTCGATCAGCTGGTATATATAATCATCATTTCGTGTAGGTGACACGGTCAGTAGACCATGCACACTCTGGTGTCAGAGTTCTTCGGAACCGCCTCTCGGAATCTGACGTGGATCCTTTAACGACTACCAGATGGCAGCCGGGACCAACGGCTTAACGTGCCTTCCGAAGCACGGAATCATCTTTCTTATCAGACAATCAAGTGATTCATGCCTGCAATGTCCTAGCCAAACTGGAAACAACTTAACAAAGTATGCTTCTCATGGGAATCGAACCCACGACCCCCGGGTCGACAAAGCAAACGCCTTAACCACTGGACCACGGAGGCAGTTAAACGTATACCTATAATGATATAGCTGAGTTTTATATGCAACACAATATTCTTAGTTATTACTACAATATTTTGATTGGCTTCAATTTTTGGTTTTTAATTCCCGTATGACTATATTTTCTGTAGACTCATTCGTGCCTTTATTCATCATAACAATCGCAAGAAGTCCATTGCGGGCATAGGGCAGCATAGGGTTCTGTCATTCGCATCACCTTTATAATACAACTAGCTGTTACCCGCGGCTTTGCCCGCGTAATATATAGCCTATGTCCTTCTCGGTACCCTTACCTATGTGTATGCAAAATTTCATGATGATCGGTTCAGTAGATAGGGCGTGAAAGCGTAACAAACAAATAAAATCACTTTCGCATTTAAAATATTAGTTAGGAAGTTAGGATTAGGATGGATAGGATGATAAAAAACAGGCCAATTTTTCTACGCATATGCTAACAAAGCTGTCACGAGCTTTGTGTTAGCACATGCGTCATGTCAACTTATGCCATCAATTCGCAAGCTTCGTCTTAGCATCCTTAGTCAAAGTTTTTTTGCATCATAGTTTAAGACTTGAACACATTTTTTCAACGCTATTGAGGTTAGTAGTCTATCAAGTCTTAAAAAAAGCCATTTAGAGCCGTACTTTAGGTACACTTCCATGAAGGATATGTATGTCGACAAGCTCCGTGGCGCAGCGGTCATCACGCCTGCCTGCGACACGGATGGTCCCGGGTTCGATCCCCGGTCAGGTCAAGATGGAAAACGATCTTTTTCAGATTGACCTGGGTCTTGGATGTTTATCTATATATGTATTTGTTATAAAATATAGTATCGTTGAGTTAGTATCCCATAACACAAGTCTTTCTTAAGAACTTACTTGGGGCTAGCTCAATCTGTGTGATTTGTCCGTATATATTTATTTATTATTTATTTATTTATGTCAGCAAATGAATGCCTCACTTGTGCTGCCTTAGACAGGCGTCTTAGATAGCGCTGATTTTCAGTTATCCCTTCTCCCTGAGATGTCATGCGAGAGACATTGATATATTCTTATATATAAATAAATAAATAAATAAATAAATATATACGGACAAATCACACAGATTGAGCTAGCCCCAAATTAAGTTCGAGACTTGT
Source organism: Rhodophaea formosa (assembly GCA_963082605.1). Taxonomy (NCBI): domain Eukaryota; kingdom Metazoa; phylum Arthropoda; class Insecta; order Lepidoptera; family Pyralidae; genus Rhodophaea; species Rhodophaea formosa. The sequence goes on from OY720219.1 coordinate 3,904,543, forward strand.
GTTATGGGATACTAACTCAATGATACTAGGTATATTTTATAATAGATACTTATATAGATAAACATCCAAGACCCAGGTCAATCTGAAAAAGATCATTTTCCATCTTGACCTGACCGGGGATCGAACCCGACCTTCCGTGTCGCAGGCATGCGTGTTGACCGCTGCGCCACGGAGCTCATCATATTAGGTCGGGGAGAAAGTAATTACGTATTTTGTATGAAGATTTTATCCGTCCATACAAAAGAGGTGTTACTTTGACATCAATATTCTCAGACACAAAACGCTTGAACTAACTTTGTGCTATGCTTACTGGGACTGCGGTATGTTCATAAATACCAAAATTCACTTTCTGCGTATTTTTCATAATTTCTTTATTTTTTAATTAACTTTTTAAAATGTTAATTTTTTTTCGTCTATCTGATACATTATTAATAAACAAAGACACGGTTAAAAATTTAAGGGAAAATATTTTGTACATTTCTATATAATTCTTGAAAATTGTACATTTCAGATGGTATCTAATTCAGCCAGATACATCCAACATTACCAAATATATTTGATTACAACTTTACAAATAAAAATACGAAATTACTTTTTCCCCGACCTATCATTAGCAGTCAGATGATTACAAAAACTGTCAGTACAGATAGAATCATGCTCTAGCAGAGGAAACTATATAAGTATCTATTATTAAATATAGTATCGTTGAGTTAGTATCCCATAATACAAGTCTCGAACTTACTTTGGGGCTAGCTCAATCTGTGTGATTTGTCCGTATATATATTTATTATTTAAATATTTATTTATTATTTAAATATTTATTTATTATTTAAATATTTATTTATTATTTAAATATTTATTTATTATTTATTTATTTATGATAATATTATTATTTATTTAATCTCTTTGCTTGTACAGCAGTCAAGTATGTAATACAAAAAGGTAACAGCATTACGTATAAGTCAATTACTGACAAGAGCACGTCTCGTCGCGAATTCTGAATTAACGTTCCGTAATTTCGTGTAATTATGCACGTTTTGTTAATGAATCTCCCTAACTTTCACATGCACATATATTATTATTACTCTGTGTATGCATATGTAGGATGGAGTAAGTTTTGAGTGAAATATCTCACACGAATTCGTTCGATAACTTTAACTAAATTCGTTTCAGTGAGAAGATTCTTTTATTTTAAATTAGCTGTCTCTGCGACTTCATCCGTGTGGAAGAAATGTCCTTTCTCAAGCTTTAGTCTATCATCATCATCATCATCAGGTCTTTTTGAGTCTCCACTGCAGGAGCACGACCCTCTCTGTACTACTCGAGCCATATATTAGGCAGGGCAGTCAGAGGATTTGGCCTACACTCTCCACGCTGGCCAGACTGGTTGGAGAGGTATCTTGAGGTTTATAAGCTTTGTTTACCTTGTGTTCCTTAAGTCGCCTTCTACGACATCCACGGGAAGACTTGGAGTGGTCCTATTCTACTCTGCCGGGAACGAAACAGCTTTAGTCTATCTATGTACCAAATTTCATTCAGAAGTTTTTTATGTAGAACATACAGTTATTTTTGCATTTATAATAATCAAAAACAATGCGGCTCGAACTCATAACTATTACAGGTCTTTTTTTTATTTTCTTTTCTTCAGTTTGAAATGAGTTAAATCAAATATGTAACTGTTGGGTTTGTAAACGTAACCCATTATGTCAATTTCATCTGTCAAATAATGACAGTTAGTATAGTGCTGTCTCACTCACTCATATTCACACTCTCTGCTAGCTATGGTCGCGATTGTATCGTTTGATAAATTCCTAAATAAAGAAATCCAAGTTAATCTATTTAATTCGTTTAATTTGGCTAATAACCCAATAGAAACAACTTATAATGGTGGAGTATTTATGTTAGATTACGCAAATCTTAATGCTAATAAGAAGTATGGGATATGGTGGAGAAATTTAACGTGTACGATCGAAGGGCGAAGGCCTAACTTAAGGCGTTGGTCGAACAAATCTCTAATTCGATTCCTGCCTGCGTGGATTTTATGTACCATATCTTATTTCTTAACTCAATAAATCAAAATTTCATTGTAAATAAAGCACACATACAAATACTGCCTTAATGTATTTGAAATTTCTTAATTACTAACATCTAATAATGATAGCTGGGACCATCTGCTTAACCTGTTTTCTATAGCTCGCAGGAACTACATGACGCTTGTGATCAAAATCCTATGTATTATCTCACCTGGAAATGCTAAAAATGCGTTAGCATAGTATAATAATGTATGCGCGTACAAGGCCCTAAAGTTTTTAAAATGAAAACGTTAAGTCAAAAAATAAGATTTGAACTCAAATCCCCAAATGAAAGTTAACCCAACCCAATTTTCACGAAAACCAAAACGTAACGCTTATGTTCCGTAAGCCTAGCGTTTAACAACGCTATCGAATTTACCTGCAGCTTATAGTCTCAGACTTAAGCCCCGATTCTGCCAACTATATCCGTCAGCCTTTATATTTCAATGCGCGTTTGAGCTTAGAAATTTGAGTTTCAGTCACACACAAAAACGAACCTATCTTTAAGTAGATATTATTATTGACGTTTCTTTCTTTTGTTTATAAGCTATTGGCAGAAACATAACTTTTAAGTAATAACAGACATAAACTTAGTCTTACTATACTTTACTACTACTTGTATATAATTGAAGTTATTACTGGTTAAATAATTAATACTATAGATACTAGTTTAGTTTAATAGTATTTTTACAAAATAATATTCGAACAACATCCTCAAATCAACGTAAACGCTACGCAATTTCAACTGAAATCTAAAATGTTACGCTTAAGACCTATCTTTGAGTAGATATTATTATCGACGATTGTGTTTTTTTTTTCGTACGAACTGTTGGCGAAAACATAATTTTTATCAAACAGTAACCTTGTTTTACTGTCGTATACTTACTACTTGTAGATTATTGAAGTTATTAACGGTTTAATTATAGTATCTACAGAAACTAGTTTAGTTATTAGTATTTTCACAAAATAAGATTCGAAACAATCAAGGTAAACGCTACGCAATTTCTTTTGAAGCCTTAAATGTTGCGCTTATGTTCCGTAAGCCAACTATTTAATAACGCTGTCGAATTAAGTTGCAACGTACTTTGACTATATATTCTCGTATAGTCTCAAGACTAAATCCCCGATTTGCAGACTATCGCCGTCAACCAGCCTTCACATTATTTCAAGGTGCATTAGAGCTTATGAATCAGATTTCCAGACCCACACAAAAACAAACCCATCATTAAGTCGATTGCTGATTGAGGAACCCGATGGTCCAGTGGGCGTGAGCTCTATGAGCGCTTACGTATGTTAAGCAACCCCGTGCTTCGGAAGGAACTTTAAGCCATTGATCCCGGCTGTCATCGTTGATGTCAGTCGTTAAGCTATGTCAGATGCCTTAAGGCAGCTTGAAAAATCTGACACCAGTGTTGGCCACTTACTCATACGAAAAACAAACAAGTTGATTTTTATTAACAATTGTTTTCCTTTTGTACACTAACGCTAGACAATGGTATAAAGTTCTTACTGGTTAAACAATATCTAATTTAGTTATTAGTATTATCTTAAAATAAATTCCGAATTTTCATCCCCTAATCAACGTAAACGCTACGCAATTTCTATCGAAGCCTTAAATGTTACGCTTATGTCCGTAAGCCAACCGTTTCATAACGCTATCGAAATTTGCTGCAGCTTATATTCTCAAGACTAAATCCCTGATTCTGCCGACTATCATCGTCAGCCACCTTTCATAATATTTCAAAGTGTGTAAGTGTGTAGAAATTTCGAAGTGTCTTTTGAATTAGATTTTTAGTCTCACACAAAAATATACCTATCTTTTACTAGGTATTATTATTATAAATGATTGTTTTCTTTTTTCTACACGCCGTATGGCGGAAACACAACTTGTAATAGACAAACATAAAGTCTTAATTCTTTTAAATTACGATATAAAATGTATAAAAGTTATTACTGGTTGTTTAATAATATTTATATACGGTTACGAGTTTACTTAGAAGTATATTTACAAAATATGATTCGAACCCACAATACCAGAATCAACCAGCTTCGCATTTTTCACCGAAACCTAAAACGTAACCCGTTCCGTAAGCCAACCATTTAATAATGCTATTTAATTTAGCAGCTTATAGTCTTAAGCATAAGCCTCGATTTCGACGACTACTTCGATCTGCCAGCCTTCATGTCTTAAGTCGTGGGATTATGGTTTAGGTTAAGGCCTGAATGTAGATTTAAAAAATTACCGAGTTTTAATATGAATTTATTTACTAAAGTGTGAACCACATTGGATAAAAACTGTCTGGTTGGATAGGACAGGTTGATGTTGTTTGCTGACTTGTTTAAATTTTTCATGTACTTTGGTATTCGGCATTAATGTTGGCCAACTTGATGCCTATACAATATTAATGTATCTAACTCTACTCTACTTAATAATTGATATCTAACGACGTTCAGCTGAGACCTTCGATCACATTATATGTGATCGAAGGCTTGGACCAACAATTTTATATGCTTTTTCAAGCATGTACCAGCTCGTGTTATTTGTATGCCTCTTGCAGTCACTAACTCAAGAGGTAACCCGAGGTGGCTTAACGTACGTAAGCGTTTATAATGTTTATTAGGCCAAAAACTCATCTTAGAATTATAGTGAGATTTCAAACCAAATCCCTACATCAATATAAGCTATTTCTACTAACGCTTATATTCCGTAAGTCAAACGTTTAATAACGCCATCGAATTGCTGCAGCTTATAGTCTTAGGGCCAAGACTTGATTTTGATGACTATCTCCATCTACTTTCATATCTTAAGAACGTGTGAGTTAATGGCTTTATATAATTTAGGTTAATACATAATAGTGTATATAATTTAGGTTTTTAGATAACGTAGAATATGCTAAAATAAATATACCACACATGGTGAAACTATATATTTTTTATGTGTGTATATGGCAATTACTGGTATCACGTTTGAAAAACCTTAAAACATCTAATTATTACATTACAACTGCCATTAATGTATATCAGTCGAAACTTTCAGCTTTAAATCTTCATGCAGAACCTACAGGTATTTTATATAATATGTGGTAACGAATTCTTATATTTACTTATACCCTTTGGGTTGCAGAGGTCGAGCGGCAGTTGCTATGTCCTCGTAACCTCGTCAGCGGACTCCGTACACTGAACCATTACTGTTAACGATGTGACCAGGAGTACGCTGGGATAATGATCATGTGCTTGTGCATGTGCGATCTATGCTTGACATCGCTTGATATACGCATGCGCTAATAATGCATACGTTAACTTAACCATACAGGCCTAGGAAAGGAATTTCTGACTGTGTAAATAAGACTTCAACCCCAATCCCCTAATCAACGTAAACGCAAAGCAATATCCGTTGAAACCTAACATTTACGCTTATGCCGTAAGCCAGGCGTTTAATAACGCTATCGAATTTGGCTGCAGCTTATAGTCTCAGACTTAAGCCCCGATTCTAACGACTATCTCCATCTGCCAGTTTCATGTCTTAAGACGCGTGTAGGCTTATTACTGAGATTGCCCCACAGATAAAAAAAAATATTATGTACTTTATTACAAAAGTGTGGTTCCCGCAGAGTAGAATAGGACCACTCCAAGTCATCCCGTGGATGTCCTAAAAGGCGACTAAGGAAACACAAGCTAAATAAAGCTTATTAACATCAAAGAGACCGCCGTGTAGTGCCGGCTTAGAATTGCACTACCCCCTTTCATCCCGTGGGTGTCGTAAGAGGCGACTAAGGGAAACTTGATCTCAGGAGATGGGCAGCAGCGTTTCCTGGTGCGGGCCGCAGAACTGGCCCATGATACTGCGATCGCCAACCCGCCTGCCCAGCGTGGCGATTATGGGCATATCCCCCTTATGCAGAAGCACAGAAGGCCACGGCCCCCAGTTCCCGGCGGCCCCGCTATTCCTGGTCATGGTGGCGACCATGGTAACGGTGGGGCAGGGGGTGCGAAGAATCTCCGGGCTACGGGAGGCCACCAAAACCGACTGACCCTGGCGACGTACAACGGACGCACGCTACGGCTTGACTCGCATCTGGCGCAACTTGAAGTGGAACTTGGGAAGATTAGGTGGCACATATTAGGATTGTGTGAAGTCCGAAGAGAGGGGGAGGACACCATAACCCTCGAATCAGGCCACCTAATGTTCTTCCGCGAGGGAGACCAACAATCCCAAGGCGGCGTTGGGTTTCTGGTAAATAAGTCCCTATCTGACAACGTAGTGGAAATGTCCAGTGTGTCGAATAGGGTGGCGTACCTCATCGTAAAGCTCACCGAGAGGTATAGCCTCAAGGTGGTGCAAGTGTACGCACCGACCTCGACACACTCAGACGATGAAGTGGAGAATATGTTCGATGACATATCAAGGGCCCTCCACTTCACAACTAAGACCCACTACAACGTTGTTATGGGGGACTTCAACGCTAAAGTGGGAGTACAGAATTGCAACGAATCGGTAGTAGGATCCCATGGATTTGGAAGTAGAAATCATAGGGGGCGAATGCTTGTCAACTTCCTCGAACGCGAGGGGCTCTTCTTGATGAATTCCTTCTTTAAGAAAAAGCCCCAAAGGAAGTGGACGTGGCAAAGCCCCGACACTATGACAAAAAATGAGATCGACTTCATCATGACGGACAAAAAGCACATATTCAGAGACGTCTCCGTGATCAACAGGTTTAATACCGGTAGCGATCACCGACTTGTACGAGGCTCTCTGAATATCGAATTCAAAGCTGAACGTGTCCGCTTGATGAAGGCCAGGCTCCGACCTACTCCGCTCCAAACCATGACGGGATCTGAAACGTTCCAGTCAAACCTTGAGAACCGATTCGCTTCCGTGGAAACCACAATTGACGTTGACCAGAACTTTGAAAATGTGGTTCGAATTCTCAGGGAAGAAGGTACGCGATTTTGTAACATGCAGCGTAAGGGCAGGAAGTCTAAGCTCTCGGATAGGACTTTAGAGCTAATGAAGGAACGACGTGAGAATCCACCCGTCACTTCGTCAGGAAAACGGGCTCTAAACCAAGAGATCAGCAAGCACGTACGACACGACCTGCGGTGCTCCAATACCCTCGCTATTGAAAAAGCGATCGAGCAAAACCGGGGGTCAAAAGTGTTCGTAAAATCTCTTGGAAGAAGCCAATTGACGAAGTTGACCACAGCAAGTGGAGAAGTCGTTGCTTCGAAGCCGGCAGTTCTTTCAGAGGTGGAAAACTTCTATGGCCGGTTATACGCTTCGCATGCACCTCGACCTGATCCCGAAAATGAGGATTCTAGAGCCACATTAACACGCCATTACACTGAAGACCTGCCAGAAATCAGCATTGGCGAAATCGAGATCGCTCTTAAACAGCTTAAAAATGGAAAAGCCCCTGGAGAGGATGGCGTTACAACAGAATTGTTAAAGGCAGGAGGTAAACCCGTACTGAGGGAGCTCCAAAAACTTTTTAATGCTGTTCTCTTCGAAGGGAGAACTCCGCAGGCGTGGAGTAGGAGTGTAGTCGTCCTGTTCTTCAAAAAGGGAGACAAAACCCTGCTGAAGAACTATCGACCCATTTCCCTTCTAAGCCACGTCTATAAGCTGTTTTCAAAAGTGATCACGAACCGTCTTGCGCGAAGACTTGACGAATTCCAACCACCGGAGCAGGCTGGGTTTCGGAGCGGATACGGCACCATAGACCACATCCACACAGTGCGGCAGATTATACAGAAGACCGAAGAATATAATCAGCCCCTGTATCTAGCATTTGTGGACTATGAGAAGGCTTTTGACTCCATTGAAATCTGGTCCGTTCTGGAGTCCCTGCAGCGATGCCAAGTAGATTGGCGATACATCCAAGTGATGAGATGTATGTACGAGGCCGCCACCATGTCCGTCCAAGTACAGAATCAGCAGACAAGTCCCATACCGTTGCATCGAGGAGTGAGACAAGGAGACGTAATATCTCCTAAATTGTTCACTAATGCAATGGAGGATATGTTTAAGACGCTGAACTGGAAAGGACGTGGCATCAACATCAATGGCGAGTACATCTCTCACTTGCGATTTGCTGACGACATCGTTATCGTGGCAGAAACGCTGCAGGACCTACAACAGATGCTGAATGACCTGGCTGACTCTTCTATACGCATCGGCCTACGGATGAACTTGGATAAAACCAAGGTCATGTTCAACGAACATGTACTACCGGAACCGATTGCAGTTCACGGTGCCGTTCTCGAAGTTGTTCAAAAATATGTATACCTCGGGCAAACATTGCAGTTAGGTAGAAACAACTTCGAGAGCGAGGTGAATAGAAGAATTCAGCTAGGTTGGGCTGCGTTTGGGAAACTACGTCAGGTCTTCACATCGTCGATCCCACAGTGCCTAAAGACAAAGGTCTTCGATCAGTGCGTCCTACCCGTCATGACATACGGAGCCGAAACGTGGACACTTACGGCACGGCTGGTCCACAAGTTCAAGGTCGCTCAGCGGGCTATGGAAAGGGCTATGCTCGGCATTTCTCTGCGGGATCAAATCAGAAATGAGGTGATCCGGCAGAGAACTAAGATCATCGACATAGCCCACCGGATTAGCAAGCTGAAGTGGCAGTGGGCTGGCCATATTAGCCGAAGAACCGATAACCGTTGGGGCAAACGAGTTCTTGAGTGGAGACCGCGTCTCGGCAAACGTGGTGTAGGACGTCCTCAGGCGCGGTGGAGTGACGATTTGCGCAGGATGGCTGGTAGGAGCTGGATGCGAGCAGCCGAAGATAGATCTCGATGGCGTGCAATTGGGGAGGCCTATGTCCAGCAGTGGACGAGTATAGGCTGATGATGAACATCAAAGAGACCTCTCCAACCCGTCTGGCCAGCGTGGAGAGTGTAGGCCAAGTCCTCTGACTACTCAGGCTAGTAGTTTATATGGCTCTGGTAGTACTGAGAGGGTCGTGCTCCTGCAGTGGAGACAAGAAAGACCTGATGATGATGATGATTACTTAAGTGTACCTTTTTGTACCTTAATACTGAGAAAAATAAAAATTCCGTGTTTTTTTATCAAAACTAACGCGGGTCATTATGAAATGAAATTTTTATGTATCGTTTTTGAACGTCATATTTTTAATATTTGCAAAATTGACAAACTGCTAGCGTTTCGAAAAGACCACTGCTAAGAAGAATACGCTGAAAGCAACTCAGTCCAGTTTTGGCCCCTATTTGCCTGGAGCTATGATTACAATAGAGATTAAAACATATGTTTAACATATTATTAAACATCATTAAAATATATGACAACGGGTTACTCACGTAAACAGTCAGCTACATCCTGCGTGCGTCACGATTTACATTCTCTTTGAGGAAAACCTCCGGATGAGGTTAAAACACGTCGGCCAGAGTAGGTGAGTATTTGTGACTAGTCCGTTGATTCATATTGTAATAAATACTGTATTGTCTGATATTTTTTTTATCACTTCCGAGCTATAGTGATGCAGATTTAATAATTGAGAAACTTGATAAAAGTACAAAACTTTATTAAATAAATATGTAAAATAATTCAAGACCTCTATACAAAAACACTATTCCAATAAAGCACGAACAAATACCATTGAAATTAGATCCGGAGAGATTCAGTCACCTCGAGAGCCGAGCGAAATTTCGAAGTGGAAAAATTCAGCGTATTACAAAAGCAATAAAAGATGAACGTAGACGAAATCTGAACTCATGTACTACATCATGAATTTATATCAGCTCGATATTAAATTTTCTTAGATAACAACAACTTTCAAATCCAGAGGGAACTTCCAAAGCCAATTTTGATATAGCTCTTAAATTTTTATAAGGATTGCCATTTCATCTTTATTTTTTTTGTGACTGCTTTGTATATTGCAGTTTTGAAGTATTTGGCGAAATGTAAATTTAAATATGCTACTTATTTAAACTGTAACCTTAGGTCGTTGATCGTAAAACTTATCTTGTTTTTTACCCGACTGTTTCACCCAGACGAAGGGTGATGTCTTCCGCGCATATGTGTGTATTTTCTTTGTAAGTATGTCTGTTTCATTGTTGCATTCTATATTTAGGCATAGGGCTTTGCTAGGGGATGTTACAACAGCTTGACCGATTTTGAAATGTGAAGTATCATCAGAATCGTATACTACCCTGGAGTGGCATAAGATAATATGTGACGTCAGAAAAGAATTTAATAAAGCGGACGTAAACTGTCAAATAGTAAATTAATGTTTATCTTTAAAGGTATCTATAAAATATACTATAGTTGAGTTAGTATCCCATAACACAAGTCTCGAACTTACTTTGGGGCAAGCTCAATCTGTGTGATATGTCTGTATATATTAATTTATTTATTAATTCAATTAGTATGGTTGGTGATATATACCATTATATTGAATAATTGAGGTAGTGTAGTTAAAAATAAATATGGTTGTTATTGTCGTGCATTCCGTACAGTAGTTGATCCCTAGCGTACGAGTACGTGCAGCTATAGACTAGTTTTGGTGCATAAAATTTTGCATGAAAAATGCGTTCACATTTTTCGTAACTTTGTGAATTGCTTCGTTAATGGAGTGTGAATTTGTTTGTCGAATTTTTAATGTGTGCCAAAAATATAAATAGTTTTATTTTATGGCTTCCACCGACGTCTCAGCGATTCTGTCAACGTCCAGTTTAAAAATATACAAAGTATATATTAGGATTCTAACATTACACACTCATCTAAATCTGTTAGATCATTAAGGTTACATTGATTAATTATTTAATAACAAACACACTTACATGAACACTGTATATATAAGTAAGTCCATTTTGACCTGTCTTATACCATATGATTGGTTTTGAACTAGCGATTACTTATATTTACATTCTCAACATGAAAACGAATATTTCTTTTCGTGATCAAGTCAGAAATCGAGAAAATTAATAAGCTTTTCCATATTTTTTGATTAAAACTAACGTAAGATGTTAACATTATTAATATGTGAAATACGGGTCACTCACGTATGAAGTCAGCTATAGGGCCGACATGTTTTAACCTCGTCCGGAGGTCTTCCTCAGGGCGAATGTGAACCGAGACGCGCATGTCGGCCCTATAGCTGACTTCATACGTGAGTGACCCGTATTTCACATATTAGGTTTTCCATAGTACGTTGAATACCTCTTATGTAAAATGTATGACGCAGTTGATATTTTTTTCTCGATTTGAGGCTTGTTTATAGAACAGAAGATTTGTTTTCATGTCTAGAACGTGAATTTAAATAGTCGTTATCTCAATAAATAAAAAAATGATCTTATTTGTCCATAATTTGTTAGTGCTTTCAAAATGTATATACCTATGTTAGTTATATTATTTTATGAGATATTTTCCTGGGCAATTGTGTCAATGTTCCAAACATATTGGATAAAATAAACTGTGCTGAGGACATAAAAATAAATCTAGATCAATTCACTTTCCAAAGTAAAATATAGCGGCGCGGCCGACAGATCCAGGAATATTCAAATAGCCAGATTGAAAAATTCAGTTGTACTTCCAGCAAATAAAAACTTTGGAATTGAATCAGATATTGGACTTGTCATATTTCTGTTTTTAGGGTTCCGTACAAAAAATGAAAAACGGAACCCTTATAGGATCACTCGAGCGTCTGTCTGTCCGTCCGTCCGTCTGTCACAGTCGATTTTCTCCGAATCTACTGAACCAAATTAAATGAAATTTGGTAAAATGGTGTAATCCTATGACCCAAACACGGATGTGCAAAGTAAATAAAGATTTTTTTAAATCAGGGTCATTTTCAGGGGCCCAATTACAAAATTGAAAACAAAAAGTTTTGCAAACCTTACCGTGTTATATATCAAATGAAAGGCCTGGTTATGAGGATCTCTAAAAATATTTTATTTTTGTTCGGGAAAAATCAATACCTTTGATTTTATTCACGAAAGAAGGCAAAATTTGACCATTCCCCCCCCCCCCCCCCCCCTGATATCCGAAACTACTGGGCCTAAAATTTCGAAAAAATTACAATGTATAGTTTATTGCTTGAAGATTACAGGAAAAATAATAAGAATTCTATCAGTTGAAAATAAAGTGGTAAACTCACAATAATAATTTCACCTAGGGAAATAGTTCACACCACTAGATAGCGCTAGTCAATTGAATAAAACATTTTTGCACATTGTGTGTGTGTTCACGAAGCATATTGTACGGAACCCTCGTTGCGCGAGTTTGACTAACACTTGGCCGGTTTTTACATCTTATTTTTATCAAAAATTGAGTTACTTCTATACTGTGAACAAATCAAATTATGAAAAATGTTTATCCATATCGATAATAATATTGTAACGAGGAAAGATTTTATTGTTTGTTTGTTTGTATTGAATAGGCTCTGGAACTACAGGGCAGAATATCAAAATTATTTCACCTAATTTATTTGCGTGTAACAAAGGCTATAATTTACCTAGACGAAGTCACGAGAAAATTGCTGTGCATGTGTGCCGCGTAAATAGGTACGAATTTGACATTTGGAAGAGTTTGAATTTCGAACAGGAGAAATAGAAGAAAACTATCACAAACTACAAAGAAGATACTATTACTAGAATCAGACGACCCACTGCCTTATGTTTTCTCTAGGCAATAAAGATCATCTCTTCCACGCTGGACTGGGAGAAAAGAAAAAAAACGTAGAATATACCAGCTGCTTCTCTTCCCACACAGATTGTAAAAGCCGATCGAGGGAATGGGCATCAGGAATCATGTCAATAGGCGATGCGGCTCAACAGTCTCTGCTGCAGCTCGGCAGTGATTACTATAATATTGTGAGCTTGTGTCGTGACACGTTTGCATGTATAGATATATTTGCGTCAACGTTACGTTTCCGTAGATGGGCCAGTCCTGATATTCTTAATTCCATGTCAACAACTAATGTTTATCTAAATAATTTTTCTGTAACTAAACATATAGGCATACCTAACCTACAGCAAGTTTGAAAACTTCGTTTGACCAGCAACATAGCTGGTCCTACAAATTTATGCCCAGCCATTTTTTTTAAACAAATGGGCGATGGACCAATATTATCTGAACCTGACGAAAAACCAACATGCTTTGATATTCAGCGACGAGTGGAGGATAAAATTTAACTGATTCTGAATAGGATACGGCAGGCTCAACCATCACGTTCGTAAGTGAATTTTAGTAGTACGATTTAATTTGTAATGAACATCGATAATATCAGTCACTTAAAGACCCATCATTTTCTACTTCAACATAATGACGTTGAAAAAGATAAGGGTTTTAGAATCAATGGATTTAAAAATCAAGAAATAATAATAAAATACGATGATAAAATAAAGTTGTACCTTTAATGGAGAAGTATCCGAATGTAAAAACAAATTTGCATTGGTAACATGCCTACGGCAAGTTGTCGGACACGAGATGAATACGTTCCTTGGGAAACAAAATGGCCGCTTAAACTTGAAAAAGGAATTCTAATTTCAAATTCATCCTTAACTCCAGCCCGTACGTGGCAAAGGCCGACGCAAGCGAAACATCCTGAATTGGAATTCTGGACGTCGTGTGTTCGAATTTTAAACGTAATTCGTGTTCGAGTTTGCAAATAAAATTCTGAATGAATGTGGTCAAGATCGTAGTCAGGTGCGGTTGACCTTACGTAACGCTAGTTAAGGTACCAATAGCTGGTTATTGAACCAATAAGCAACTGGGCAGTGTAAAATGTTATTCCTAATTTCTGAAATCTATCTAAATTACTATCGAGATATATGTATGGGAATTACAAGTATATTTGCCTTGTAATATTCAGTCTTGTTAAATTTTGGGATTCACCAATATCGCATGTTATTTCGACGATATACGAGTCTCTAGTAGATTGAATACTGGTGGTCAAGGGTGGATTTAAGAGGGTAAACACGGGGGCTTGTGCCCTCCCATACGGTAGTTTTGTATACTATGAAGATTCCATCATAGCACATACTTAGAAGGAAATTAAATTATCAGAGTTTTTAAAATATATGAATAAAATAACAGAAAGAACATGAGTGAAACTCTTGTCTATTTCTGGCTGGAATTGCGAATTTTGAATTATGTCCGCACCTTGTGCCTAAATTCCAGAGAAAAATCCTGGATCCGCTGGTAGTGGATGTTATAAAAACCTGTTGTTAAGGCTGGTATCAGGGCTGTCTTATTTAAAAAAAAATAAGTCTTATTATTTCAATAGCGGCCAAGGTATCGTCAATAATTCTAGATCTATTGTTTGCTATCAGTCCTGTAATGGCATCATTTATGGTGTCTTAATACAGATACTTTAAACAACTTAAACTAAAATTTTGAGAACATAATAAGTAGTATTCGTACTAATGTGGATTAGGTTTAAATATCATACCAATGACACATTCCTAGTCAGTATTTTTGATGACGGCATTGTGATGGAAATGTATGCTTACCTGAAACAAAATAAAATAATTTTATTATTTACACAATTTCTTAATATAATCTAATGGTAAAAGTGAGGCTTCTAATATATTTGCAATGATGGATTTACTCCCGTTTTGTTTCCTTAGGGGGTGAATTTTTGCAAAATCTTTTCTTATCAGATGCCTTCGTTATAATAAATTCCGCCAGCCAATTTTCACCCGGAACCCTTATGTGGCTTTACCTGTGATTTGAAAGTCAGTCATGCACTTGGAGTAATTAATTTGTGTGCTTCCGCCATCAGTTTTTTCATGCGAACTATTGCTGGCCAGCACTCATCCTCTACTGTCATTCCCTGCATTCCCGAACGGGCGGAAATACACAAGTCAATTTAACTCAAAGTACATGTAACTTTGACTTTCGCAAAGTAACACCTAGATCAATTCAATATCAGTCATTCAGTAATGTTGAGTTTTATATACAGCGGAATTTGCCGTGTGGTTCCCGGCAGAGTAGAATAGGACCACTCCAAGTCTTCCCGTAGATGTCGGTCGACTTAGGAAACACAAGCTAAACAAAGCTTGCTAATATCAAAAAGACCAACCCATCTGGCCAGCGTGGAGTGTAAGCCAAATCTTCTGATTTCTCTGGCAAATATATTGCCGTGATAGTACAGAGAGGGTCGTGCTCCTGCAGTGGAGACTAAAAGTCCTGATGGATGGATGGATATACAGCGGATAAATTGACCCATTAAGACCCTTAAAGGGGGTAACTCAGACCGTCAATATGATCAACTCTTCCTATGAGACCAATGCTGAGAACTCAAAAAAAGAGCTCCTAGCATTAGTCCCTTAAGAAAAGTTGTTCACATTGACAATCTGAATCAAATGGGGTTTTGAGGGCTAATGTACATGCTCATCGTCATCATCATTTCGTGTAGGTGACACGGTCAGTCGACCATGCACACCCTGGTGTCAGAGTTCTACGGAACCGCCTCTCGGCCTCTGACGTGGTTACTTTAACGACTACCAGATGGCAGCCGGGACCACCGGTTTAACGTGCCTTCCGAAGCAGGGAATCATCTTTCTTATCAGACAATCAGGTGATTCATGCCTGCAATTTCCTAACCAAACTATAAACAACTTAACAAAGTACGAGTATGCTTCCCGTGGGAATCGAACCCACGACCCCCGGGTCAACAAGGCATTTACACGCTGTAAATATAGGATACGCTATACAAAAGTATACAAAAGAACTCTACAGGAGGGCGCGGTCAACGCAGGTGCCATTCCGAACCCATCTAACTGATTTCAGCCCTTTCCGCCCTTCCCGAA
Source organism: Rhodophaea formosa (assembly GCA_963082605.1). Classification (NCBI taxonomy): domain Eukaryota; kingdom Metazoa; phylum Arthropoda; class Insecta; order Lepidoptera; family Pyralidae; genus Rhodophaea; species Rhodophaea formosa. The sequence continues at coordinate 3,920,397 of OY720219.1, forward strand.
CCGCTAAGCCCAGTGAATTAGTGTAGACGTTCATCATCTGAAACGATTCCAAAAGGATTTTTAAGCCATTAATGCCATAATCTTGCCGTAAATATGACGGGCATTAGTTAATTCTAAATTGTGAAGTGGTAAAAGCGGTCGCCATGATCCGTTTGAGGAAATGGAAATAAGTAAGTACTTATTTTACTCAGAATCATAAAATGGAAACGAAGTGGGGAAAAAAAAGTCTTAGAATTTTAATTCATTTAATACTTATCGACTTATTCAAATCAAGGGTTTCTTGTATATTATTTGAAACGACCAACTTTAAATTAATATTAACATTTTTTCATGGTTTTGTTTTCATTAATAAACTGGTTACCTCCATATTTATTTTTTATTTATTATTTAGGTTAGTATATTTTTATTCTGAGAATTTTTGAGTAAAATAATAAATTTCCTTGGTGGCGCTATTTTGCATTACCTGCGCCTGAAGCCTGGTTCACACACAACTAATATTTTCGTTAGTCAGTTCAGTCGAACAGCTAGTATTTTAGGGACTCGCCATGTCCAAGCACCAAGATTTTATTCAAGTAGATTAGTAACGAATTTAGCAAGCCGATAGAATCTACCCAAAGGTTGGCTACAAGAACTTGTGTTATCCGATAAGACCGCCTTTGTTTTAATAAATTCCTGTATTTGTTTGTAATAAATTTCTATATTGTTTACATACTTTTAAATGATTTATTTTTATTTATATATTCAATCTTCTGTACTTTTTGTCGAGCACCACCCATCACTATCACTGCCTACTGGATCTCCGGTTAAACAAATCCGAACGGATCGTACTAGTACAATACTATAGAGGCTGCTAAATATTTACTTGTGAATTGTACTAACCTAGACCAGTGCAAACGAGTTTCAGCCAATGGCGAGTACTTTGACAACTTTGAACTGTCAGAAAAAAAAACTAAATTTTGGACGTAAACTGTCGAAAGGGTAGCCAGATTGAATTTACTCGCCGTATGTGAACTAGGTCTTAACATAACAAGCATAACAGCGCAGTCATGCAAACAATTCAGTGCACAATTAACATTCTTACTGAATGCACAGCTATTTGCATCCCGTCAGTATTCTCCATTGAAAGCTTACAAAAGCAAGGGAAATTGATACGAAGATTTTGTTTAGAAAAAATATTTTTCGCCTAAAATAAATATTATATTATAAATAAGTCTAAAACATGACAACCAGGATCAACGACTTAACGGTGCCTTCCTAAGCACGGAGGAACTCAAGATATTTTTTATGCCACTTTTGGTCACCCATCCAAGTGAGGATTGCGCCCGGGGTTGCTTACATGCGTAAGCGCTTACAGTGCTTACGCCCACTGGGCCATCGAGCTCTGTATGTATGTGAATATGTTTGTTCCATTGTCGCTTCCTGTAGGTTAAACGGTTTTAAGCGTGTCATTGGATTCATATTCTTCTCCAGAGTGTCATAGGCCTTTTTAACATTTATTTTTTTTAATGAAGTCAGCAAAAATTCAATATTTTAGACGTGAACTTTCGGGCAGTCGAGTTTTTTTTTATAATGGTTCTGGTTTACCCTTTGGTGATATTAAACACATAATAATCCCTGCATTGTGCTAATATTTTTAAAGCATTTTCTTTCAAATTAGACGATTACGACGAACTAGAAAAACAATTTATAAATACTATCTACCTATTAATATTCATTTGGCTTGTAAGTAAAATCCCCAAATGGGATATATTGGTACGTGAGCTAATCACACATAATTACATATGGATGCTTAGTTCCGATTGGATCCGATCCAATGTAATTAGCTACAATATCAATCAGCAGGCTTGCTTTATAAACAAATATCCTTTTATTTGATTTTCTATCTGTAGGGATTAATATTAGGGCGGCTTATCCCAACTTCTTCCTAGCATGTCGACTCGGGCGAATTATATTTGTGTTGACCAGAATTTTGCTACTGACACAGCGTTATCAGTAGCATTGTAAAGGTCCTCGCGTGTGCAGGTGGTAAGACACGCAGGGCAAGACAAAAGGTGTGCCATGGTCTGAGGAGTAGCACCACATGGACAGTAGATTTCCGAGCTGTAGCCCCACCTGTTCATATTCTCCTTACTTCGGCCGACTTGGGTCCGAAGTCTGTTTAAGGACTTCCATGTCAGCCAAGGTAAAGCATCAGCCAACTTATATTATAAATGCGAAAGTGAGTTTGTTTATTTGTTTGTCACGCTTTCACGCCCTATCTACTGAACCGATCATCATGAAATTTTGCATACACGTTGTCTGGAGTCCGGAGAAGGAGATAGGCTACCTTTCATTCCGGAGAAAGGCACGGTTTCCCAGTGATTGACACTAATGCAAGTGGACCCTTGGGTGAAAGCTAGCTGTATTATAAAGCCACCGCTAAATTAAGTCATACTTTTTTGCATTTGGCATAAAAGGTTCAGTAAATTTAACAGAAAACAGACAAGATTTCTAATGGGAGCCCTGACAGGACACTTCGAAAATAACAGTCATCTATTCAAATTGAAAATTGACGAAAGCCCTCTATGTAGGGCATGTGAGGAATCAGAGGAGACAATGAGACACATCTTGTGCTACTGCGACTCTTTGGCTGGTAAGCGTTTGGACCTTTTTGGATTGGCGTATCCTGATCTAGAGGACTACAGGCACTACGCACCAGGTGATATCCTGAAGATCATACAGTCCTTCTTCAGGAATCACCGTATGGGTGAGTAAGGCATGGGGTAAGTACAAAATAACACAAAGGTTAGACGTGCTTCCGATTTATAATCGGCCCCAATGAAGATAAGATAAGGTACGGTAAGTCATACTTTTTTAATCAAAGATATGTGATGAAAATCTTACCTGAGAGAAAACAAGTATACATACGTATTTATCCCTTACTAAGTGGACAGAGCTCAAGATTATAAGAGCTACAGGCTGTGCTTAGCGTGTTAGTGGGCATATAGCTAGAAAGCATTATCAAAATAGTGTTAGGTATGTTATTAACCGTTTAAACTAATGTCACGATTCTTTAGTTAATCACTAATTCCCTCGTCTGGCTTATACAGTTTACGTGGGAAAAGAAGCAGCTGTTACGTTCTTAGTTTTTAGGGTTCCGTAGTAAACTAGGAACCCTTATTTTATTATCTCCCAGTCCATCTTGGAAGAGCTAGAAAAAGACGATAAAAGTATACATGTACCTTAGTCTCAAATTCAGGTTTACGTCACAAACATATCATACCTACAATACATCCAGCTTCTGTATCCGATCCCGTGCTACCCCGCGGGAAATAATCTAAATAGTGCCCTGTTTAATTCACCAAAGGACGGTTGGCTGGGGAATACCCTGCCATTTCAACTGGCAAGGATACCTTCGCATTTTAGTAGAATATTCTGTGACGTAAATGTATGATATAAGAACTTTGGTGGATAAAGCTGGGTGAATGTTTTTTACTGTTCTTATTTTATGATATAAATCTTTGTCCGTTAGTCCGTACTTGTATTGTAAAAGGTCCATCTAATTTGTTTGTTTTTAAATTATAGGTAGTTCAGATGTTACACTTTCACGCCTTAACAATTTTTTTATATGTCATCTGACAGCAAACAGGTCACTTAATGGTAAGTGATCACAGCTGCCCATGGATGACTGCAACATCAGGAGTGTGACAAGAGCATTGCCGGCTTTATATTTTTCCCTCCCAAAGACCCTGACCCTAGGCTCTTAAGCGTTACACTGAAATGCAACTGAGAATATGCTTGGATGATGATGATCCAATTGCCATCTGAGTAAAAACTTTCCTTACACTTTAACAAGAAAATATAAACAGCCGTTTTATCATCGCGTAACAAATAAGTAGGGTGTTGTTTATAACTCATGCGGTTAACAGTATTTATAATGCTTTCCCCTTTTTACGGTCTCTCAAGTGATAGCCGGCCTCCCCTCTTTCCGGTCAATATAATGTCTGCTTAACCCTCTAACGGTCCTTGCAAAACATAACACAATTTACATCTCGCTTTTATGGCCGTCGTTCTCATATTTTAGTTGTAATGTTGAAATTGTTGGGTAACCAGCACTATTTGCTTTTTAGATCCCAAAAAAAAAAAAGGTTTTTTATATCTTTCCCTGGTTGTCTGGAGTATTTTGCTATAATTTTTTATTTAGTAAATTGTCATTTAAGGTATTTAGAAATCATCATCAAGAACCATAGCACAAAAAAAATCTGCAATCACGGTGTATGTAATTTTAAAAGTTTGCTTAAGGCGCTCCTATAGTAACACTAGCGCCACCCAGCAATTAATTGTTTTAATCCTAAATTATATCGAATTTAAAAATCCAACAAGTACATTGGTAACTATTGAATTACTTGTAGTATTTTTGTATTCATTTTCCCTAATATTCGTTTGATAAAATGAGAGAAAAACAGGTAATCGCCAAAAGTGGCCACATTTGGCGTTAACCGATTTTTCTCTTTAAATATGGCACTTGTAAATTATTTGTAGTATACAAAAAATACTATAAGCAATTTAGTAGTTTTGTACTTGTTAGATTTTTAAAATTCGATACAATTTATGATTTACTGAGTTTAATTGCTGGGTGGCGCTAGTGTTACTATAAGAGCGCCTTAACGATATACTTCAATCATAAAATATTTATAGTATCGTACATTGCGATTGTGAATATTTGCAAACCCATACATAGGGATGGTAAACTTTGAAGTTCCGTACATTATGATGTGTTCCGTTGCATAGTTTTTATGCCACGTAAACTGTATTTTACAAACATTTAAAATAAAAGATCATCATTTTACACTTCGAAGATTTTCTTTGTAAATACGAAATAACTGAGTCATCAATGGAGCGGTGATACAAAAATATACACTTATGCTTGTTTAGACATTCGCGTAATATCAAATAGACAGATTTCGAAATGTTTTTTCTAAATAAAAGTCTTCTCATTATTATTACTATGATGTGCGAAATAAATACATTATTCCTCCTCCTCATGTCGTATTCCTCATTGCTGAAGATCGTGACTCCCCCGCAGAATCACCTTCTCTCTAATCAATTCCCTCCACCTGTTACGGTCTTTTGCCACGTGGAGGGCCTTATGTAGGTTCGTGTTTAGAGATGGTCGTACTTGATCCGACCACTCGTAGGGCTGCGGGCTCTAGTTCGTTTTCCGTCAACCTTGCTTGTCACTATCAGTTGCTCTATGTTGTGACCGTCTTTCCTTGCAATGTGTCCAAAAAACTCCAATATTCTGCGTAGACAGGTGGTGGACAGTCTCGTTTTTATTTGGAGTTTACGCAGAATAGATACATTGGTGCGGAAGGCACTCCAAGGAATCTAGCATCTTCCTCCAGCACCACATTTCGAAGGTGAAATCAATCGAAATACAGTATTGCGATTGAACATATATTTGCCGTAATTATTATGGTTTCTTTCAGAGTTCGAAATTTCGATCCAGTTAAAAATATAAATAAAATATATAGGGACATATCACACAAATTGAGCTAGTCCCACAGTAAGTTGTGAACTTGTGTCATGGGATACTAACTCAACGATACTATATTTTATAATATATACTTATATAGATAAACATCCAAGACCCAGGTCAATCTGAAAAAGATCATTTTCCATCTTGACCTGACCGGGGATCGAACCCGGGACCTCCGTATCGCAGGCTGGCGTGTTGACCACTGCGCCACGGAGCTCGACAATGACCATGATCACGAAGGAACTTCATCATCGTATTCCATGGTCGATGTACCTGGATCGAAATATCGAACATTTAAAGAAACCACAATATTATAATCCTAATCGCATCCTAACTAATATTATAAATGCGATGTGAGTTAGTTTGTTACGCTTTCACGCCGAATCTACTGAACCGATCATTATGAAATTTTGCATACACGTAGGTGAGGGTACTGAGAAGGACGTAGGCTATATTTCACGCGGGCGAAGCCGCGAGTAACAGCTAGTATCCTAACTAATATTATAAATGCGAAAGTGAGTTTGTTTGTTTGTTAGCTTTTACGCCTAACCGACTGAACCGATCATCATGAAATTTTGTATACACATAGGTTAGGGAACTGAGAATTACATAGGCTATATTTTACGCAGGCAAAGCCGCGGGTAACAGCTAGTATTAGATATGAATGCGAAAGTGAGTTTGTTTGTTTGTTTGTAACGCTTTCACGGCGTAACTACTTAACCGATCATTTTAAAAATTTGCACGTTTTCTGGACTATGGAAATGGACATAGGCTACCCTTGATGCCGGAAAACGTACTGTTTTTGAAAGAACCATATTGACGCGAGCGGAGCCGTGGGCGGAAGCAAGTCACAGTATATATCCCGATATGTTCAATTCTAATGTTGATAACCTTAAAAGTTTAAAAAGCTAAATACATTATTATAATTAATAAGTCCATGCACAGGTGATACAAAAACGTATACATATGCTACGTATACATTTCGGGCCATTATCCTCGGCTGGCCACGCTGACGTAAGCACGAATTAACTGCCGGTGCTCAACAACCAAACGGACGCTAATATGCTGCTTCACGATTGTTTTTATAAAGTTTGGGTTGATGAGGGTTTTATAAAAATTGATTGAAATAGTGCAATGTCGGCCCAATGAGCTATTGTAATTATTAACAACACTATCATCATCATCATCAGGTTTTAGTCTCCCCTGCAGGAACACAACCCTCTTTGTACTACTAGAGCCATATATTAACCAGAACAGTCAGATGATTACACAAGTCCAACACTCTCCACGTTGGCCAGACGGATTAGAGAGGTCTCTTTGATGTTTGTAAGCTTCATTTAACTTGTCTTTCCTAAGTCACCTTTTACGACATCCACGGGAAGACTTGGAGGGGCCCTATTCTACTCTTTCGGGAACTACACGGCCGACTATACAACACTAGTTTATTAGATTATTTCATAATAATAGACAAATATGTCAACTTAGTCTTACTGCGAAAATGAAAACTGTACGTACAGTGCTCGAAAAATTAGGTGTATAGATATGTTACGCGATAAAACGATTTCCATTATGACCTAGCAGAAGATCAAGCGCTGCGATTTAAAAGCTTGTGATACCATTGAGTTAAAAAGATCATTAAGTAATCACGTATAAAACGAAAGAGCCCAATCGTTACTGTAGACGAACGTTTGGAAACTAAAATCAAAAGAATTTTTTAAAAATTTTGCTCATTCGCTGCCGTTTGACGCATATGTGCGTCGTAACAATTAAAACTCGATTATTATAATTTATCGGCAGCGAATTCAAAGTAAACGATATAGTGTACTAAGTATATTGTACTTTTTGCATTTTCAATAAAAAAAATGCGGACATTACAATTAAAATATGCCTTCAATCTTAAACCACGCAACATTTTAGCGGCCCGCCTCCCGAACACAATAAATACGGAATGAACCCGTAAATTATCTTGTTTAAACTCAAAAAAGGTGGAGTGAAATTAATTTGGAGCAACCATACGCGAGGTAGCCCAGGGGTAATTGGCTCATTCTTTACCGGATTTTATGTTAAGGGCTGATAAGCAAAGGGTTCGTATATTTTCAGTGAGACCCGAATACCGAATTCTTAATGTTTAAATTTCACTCGGAGTACTTAGTCATGTCATAATAATTTTAGGCTAGAAACAGTAATAAATGAAAGTATTCAAGTCGAGTATTTTCTTTCTTTTTACAACTAGTAGTTCGCAATGGACCTAATATGCCTAACAAACAAGACAATTGTTATATTTTATCAACAATTTATTATTGATAAAATCCCAATCCCATCCCAATCCCAATCCCAACTAATATTATAAATGCGAAAGTGAGTTTGTTTGTTTGTTTGTTACGCTTTCACGCCGTATAACCGATCATCATGAATTTTGCATACACATAGGTTAGCGTACCGAGAAGGCCATAGGCTATAAAAAACGCGGGCGAAGCCGCGGGTAACAGCTAGTATAACAATAATTTTACAACAAAATTGTTTAATTCAAGAATGGCCTCTCTCGGATGTTTATATTTATTTATGTATGTATCTATTAAAATAAAGTATCGCTACTCTACTCACTCTGTGTTACCTGTACCTTTATATTTTTATGTTAGAAATACCATCTAAATTGATTCCATAGTTATCTTGAAATATCGCAAAATACATACAAAAAATATGTTTTCGACATAACTTCATATTCGCACCTGACCAACGTAAAAGGAGTGTAGTGTTTTTTTACGCCTATGTGTGTATGTATGGAGGTATGTCTGTTCCATTGTTGCCTTTTGTAGAATTAACGGCTTTTCAAATTTTAAAATGTGAGGTGTTATTAGGTGATTTGTATTTTACCCTAAGTATCATATGCAAAAAACGTCAGCAAAAAAGGAAAAATAGAGGGCCTAAACTTCAAGTCAAGCGTTCAAGTCTGCGTAAATGGAAATTTTTCTTAATTTTTCTTCATTGATTTCATAAAATCATACAGAAATAAAAAAAAAGAAAAACTAAGTAAATATTGTAACGAATCCAGTTATTTTTATTCGGATTTCAATATCTGTGAAATCTCTGGACATGCATCAGCGTCCAATCCGCACAGCGGTTTCATATCGTCGGAAGCACGCGCGGCTTAGATTGGATGGGGACAGATTACATGGACTTTTTTTATTTAAAACCAATCTGTGACTGTTTGCTCTGATCCGACTGAAGTAAAAAATTCAGCGGGTTTTGTTGTTAGGCCGTGTTTTGTGTGTTGGTAGACGTATAAATGGAAACAGAATAAAAATAATAATCGGTTATTAGCTGCATGTATATTTAAATGGTTTGTGCAATTCCGTCTATTCACCTGACTATCTTCTGTAGTCTGTATAGAATTTCAGGTTCTATTAAATTCTTTGTTTTTTTTTTTTTCTCGGAAACTACAACGAACAAAGAAATAAACCTGAAATAATAATTGAAATAAATAATACAACGAACAACGCATTACTTCATTCCCCCAGGCAATATGTGTAAATCTCTGGACATGCATCAGCGACCAATCCGCACAGCGGTTTCATATCGTCGGAAGCACGCGCGGCTTAGATTGGATGGGGACAGATTACATGGACTTTTTTTATTTAAAACCAATCTGTGACTGTTTGCTCTGATCCGACTGAAGTAAAAAATTCAGCGGGTTTTGTTGTTAGGCCGTGTTATGTGTGTTGGTAGACGTATAAATGGAAACAGAATAAAAATAATAATCGGTTAATAGCTGCATGTATATTTTAATGGTTTGTGCAATTCCGTCTATTCGCTTGACTATCTTCTGTAGTCTGTATAGAATTTCAGGTTCTATTATATTCTTTGTTTTTTTTTTCTCGAAAACTACAACGAACAAAGAAATAAACCTGAAATAATAATTGAAATAAATAATACAACGAACAACGCATTATTTAATTTTCCCAGTCAATATGTGTAAATCTCTGGACATGCATCAGCGACCAATCCGCACAGCGGTTTCATATCGTCGGAAGCACGCGCGACTTAGAATGGACAATTGAAATTGAAATGACAGATTACATGGACTTTTTTTTATTTAAATCCAATCTGTGACTGTTTGCTGGGATTCGACGGAGGCAAAAATTTCAGCAAGCTTTTGTGTTTTAAATTCTGGACACATAATATTTTCTAAAGTTTCCATATTAAAATAAAATTCATGTTAAGACGATTTTATCGCATTCATTACATTGTGTGAAACATAATTAGCTAGCAATAATTTAAATTCACATTTTCAACATGAAACATGACAAAAATGAAAAACTTCTGAGATGAAGCCTGAAATGAAGAAAAAAATATTAGCTGCTCAACACATTTTAGATCAGTTTTTCTCGATTTTAGACTTGGTCACAGAACGTAAAACATCAATAATGTAATAAACTTGATAAAACCATTAAGTACTTTTTGCCAGATGTAGATTAGAATGTATGCTAGAATACGGTAATACCGGATGCAAATTTACTCTAGAGATACTCTTCAAGGAGTTTCTCACCCGTCAAGATGGGAAAGACCAAAAAGTTTGAATTTCCAGCATTGTTGTTGATGGGCAGTTTGCATGAAAATTTGCATTTTGCGGATTAAGGTGCCTTCTCCATAAAACCACAACATACATTTAATCCGCAATATTCAATTATTCCAATCATTGAAAACAAAATCAATAAAATACGTTGTATTGCGATCAATCGGATAAATATGAAAATACTCACTCTCAATTACTACACATTGTAAAAAGATCCGTAAAATACATTTTAATTAAAACATCGAAGTACAAAATATAGAGTAACGAGAATTTATACAACTGCCATTATACTAACAAAATAAAATGGTTTATTCGCGTATTTTTAGGCGTAAAACAAAAAAAAATAACAGTTAAAACCTATGGATCAGGGCTTCCTGGACCTGGATCCTGGATCAATATTACTTCGTTTTGCTAAATCAATCAAACGACTATTTAATAAAATTAAAAAAATTACATACTCGTAATTGTTACTGAATTTATCCTAATTTTTTAATACATTGGCAAAGCTTTATCGGCATTTATGGTTAAATAAATTTTCGTCTATTCTATCGAACCCGTTTACTTAATTTCAATATCTCTCTCTTTCTCCAGTCCCAAAAATGTATGACATAATTGATTATAAACTTTATAACTGGTTTTTAACTTTGCCACTTGGCAACGTGACTTGATATGTGAGTGATTACATTATATTATACGTATTTTACATACTAATCTTGGCAAGTTCGACTTGAAATGTCGAACTAGAAAAAAATGGAACCTTACAAATTAATTCATGTTCATAAATTGAATGGGATTTAATCCGTTTCCAGTAAAATCAAAAGTGTTCCAAGTATGAGAATTATAGTCAGAATATAGTCCTCAATTTTGTCTCTTACAAAGTTATCCCTTTCATCATCATCATGTTATCCCTTTGCTCTCTCATTATTCCCCGATCGAAGCATCCGAACTCGAATGAGTCTTTATTGCATTTAATTGCCATTTTGTAATGATGCAAACATTTCAACACGTACAAATGAACATTTTTCTGTTCCAGCAATCACAAAAATGTATTTCATCGAGGATTTGAAGACAGTCAGAAATCTCATTTTATACCCGGTCTAGTAACCATACAGATATGTTTTAAAATTTCTTTGGTAATTCTCTTTCTAGTAACTGATATTTGAAATTGAAAAAAAAAAATATTTCATTCATTAAAAATTGAATTATTTCTTAAAAGTAAAGTAATATCAGATTTTATTTAATTACTTAACTAAAGATTTGATTTCTTACCTGAAGCTATCAACAACCGTTTTTTTTTTTTCAATAATTACTCGGCGTTACCTCCCGTACCATTATCCGGTATAAAGGCACCCACAGACGTTGAGTATTAACCCAATTTTATGTCCGCTCAAATTGAATTTCACTGGAGAGTTTTATTGCCACGGAAGTCCGACCAATTTGGATAAGCACTTAGTGCGATTAAAATTTAGAAGGCGGTTTACAGTTCAGCTTATGAGGGGGATAATAGTAATAAAGAATGAATGATAATTGTAATCCATAGTCTTATTATAAATACTCAGGTATAGCTGAAACGTTAACATTGTTTGTGTACCATCTTAGAATTAATATGCTAAATGTGGCTTAGACCCAAAAAACAGTTTTACTAGTTTGGGAACTAAGCGTCTACTATTTGAACACACTAGATTTAAGGTACAAATTTTTGACGGCTAGGAAGTGGAGCGGGTCTGGCGGGCGGCAGCCCTCCAAAATACAGGCTCGACCTAGTTTGGTTCTGGCGCTGCTGACTCGCCCGGTTCTGCCCCGCTACTGATGCCGTGTTGTTATAACTTACTGTTTACCTTTCGTTGTGATCGTACCTTTGACAATATTTTTTTTTTCTTTTTTTTTGTTTTTGTTTTTATAATAAAAATAATTAAGCATCGTGTAATATCTGTATCACATTTCAGTATTTCCCCGGTTGCATCCTCGGCTAGAGAGATTCGGAGCCCATGGTCCACTGTTGATGGCTTACACTGACGCTTTATGGAAATAGCTATGGCTATAACGTAAATATAGCTTTAACTTACTTGCGATGGATTTATAGATAGAGAGGGTGACGCAGACAAAAAAAAACCGTCGTTCTAACATGATTTTCATGATTTTCACGGACACTTTATGAGTGACGATAAATATCTAATTTACAACCAAATAGGAGGTGTATAGAAGTTTTGGCCACTTAAAAATTTCAAAATTTGTTATAAGAAAATTTGATTGATTGTGTTTAAATTCGTTGTAAGCTCGATCAGAAGTGGTGTCCTTAGCTTAGACCCATTCCTGCCACGGTTTTAAGGACCATGGTTAGTATTTGTTTCTATTTTAATTTGTTCTAAGCCCTTTCTGTGTTTTGATTTAAGACGGCCGCGTTGATCGGGTTACTAAAAAGGGTAAATGAGTAATATTCATCACGTTAAGATTGCTACAATTAATAACACAAGATCTAACCAACAGGTTATGTCTATTTTAAAAGAATTGTATTCAAAAACTCGCTGGCTCGCTCCAAATTTTATATAACTTTACTGAACAAGTAACAACTCTCTCAAATCTAATCTCTAAAAGAACTGGCGCATACTAGCACAATCTAGAGAATCTTGGAGGAGTGAAAGAGAGGTCTTTGCCCAACATTGGGACAGTCATGGCTATTAAATAAATAAATAAATAAAAACAAGTAACAACTAAATAGAGTTGTCGATTGTGAAAATATTATTTCACAATAATATTCACAATCTCAAAACTTCATATTTATAATTTGTGATTTTGTATATGCTCCGAATATTACGTCTTATTACAATGATCAAAGCAAAATGAAATGTTCCTTGGAAGTCAAGACATTCGTTTAATAATCAAACCCAATGAACTGTAAAGTTAACACCGGTAGATATTATCGGCAATTTGATGCTTGGGCACGAAACCATATTAAATTTGACTGTTTGAGTAACGAATTCAAAATTATTATATTTCACAAAGATGAAAATATATTAGTACCTACTCTTATTAAATTAAGAAATATGAAATGTGAGAAAATTTCATGTGGGGAATTTTTTCTCATATCTAATTGCTTAATTTAATAAGATAACATTGTAAATGCATAAAAATTACCTACATAATATTGTCATTTTCATCGAATCAACGCGTAATTTTACTGCGGTTACAAATTATTACATACCAACTAATTTTCATATATCAACAAAACTCCAACATTGTATTAATAAAAGTCTTTGTCTGTAATAAAATAAAATATCCACTTAAACAAAAATCCGATGTGTACTTTTAGTATAATTAATTAATACACCAAAATAACAATAAAGCACGTTTATTTGGACAACCATAAAATACACAGGAAGCTTTTTCCTGCTTGAATGTCAAGTTATAAGCTGTCTCTACAGTTTTTCCAACGCTCATCAATACTGCCAATGATTTATCAGCTTGCTTCAATAACTCAAATCTCACAGAATCACGATAAGTACCATTTAACAATCTATATAATTTTCTAGATTTAAATTTCTAGATAACTTTTTTAGTTCAATTATATATTGTTCTATGGTTTCTTCTGGTTTTTGACATCTTTTGCGGAATTCTGCCTGGTGTAAAGCGTAGTTTTTTACTGGATGGTAATGATTGCTGAGTTTTTCGCACAAGTTTTCATAGGTTTCCTTTAGCGGCGATGTAGGGGTACATAAAGTTGTAAGTAGATCATACACATTTGTGCTGAGCTTCGTTATCAACAAAGGCACCTTTTTAGCGTCACTAACTTCGTTCACCAAGAAGAAACATTCCAGCTGCTGCTGGTAGGCGTTCCAGTTTTCACCTCCAAATACTTCCAAGCTGGTTATTGATGCCATAATAACGCCTGGACCCGGTGTGCCGTCTTTCGTTCTGATGGCGTCTATGTATTCTCTTAAGTAGCTCCTCAGTTCACTGATGGAATTCTCGTCCGAAAATAATATTTCTCCGGCAAGTTTATTCGCAATAACTATCAACTCTGCTTTATTTTTCTCTTGTATCCAAGCTTTTTTTCCTTGTTTAATCAATTCTTCAATTGTTTCATCCATCAAAATGGACGCCGGTAACCTTTTATTTTCGTGGTTACTTACAGTGATAATTTCGTTTCTCCAATAGTTCACACACGTGATTCGGGACGTCCTCGTCGCCAATTGTTGTATCCAGCCGTGACTTTTAGTATAATTAATTAATACACCAAAATAACAATAAAGCACGTTTATTTGGACAACCATAAAATACACAGGAAGTTATCATGACAGCCATAGAGAAAGGAAACATAGTGTTGCCCTACTAATATTAACCATCGATATAACAGTACTTGACAGAATTTTTAACAACAGAAGGTGAGCAAAGATGCTAGGTGTAGCTAAAATTATGTCTATGAAATCTTCTTTTATTTTTCCGAGATAAAAGATGATATTTTATATCCATTTCTGTATTATATTACGTCATTTTTATCTTATCAATGCCGTATTTCTACTGTCGTCACAAATTCTCATATACCAACAAAAGTACAATGAGCAAAGTGTACTTGATAGATTTTTTTACTGCAAAAGGTGAGCAAAGATGCTAGGTGTAGATAGAATTATGTCCATGAAATCTTCTTTTATTTTTTCCGAAATAAGACATGATATTTTACATCCATTTCTTTATTATATTACGTCATTTTAATCTAATCAATGCCATATTTCTTCTGTCGACACAAATTCTCATATACCAACAAAAGTACAATGTGCAAAGTGTACTTGATAGATTTTTCACTACAAAAGGTGAGCAAAGAGGGTACGTGTAGCTAAAATTATATCTATGAAATCTTCTTTTATTTTTTCCAACATAAGAGATGATATTTTACAACATTTTTTTTTATTAAGATAAAAATTATATTTTATATTCGTTTTTTGATTGTATTACGTCATTTTCATCTAATCAATGCCATTTCTACTGTCGTCACAAATTCAATCTCCATCCACTTGTTTTGCAGCGTCCAACTAAATTTGACGCCGCCGCCCGTCTTTTAATATTTCATTTCATTCCTCTTTTTCCTAGTAAGGGTAATATCGTCGGTGTAGTGACATCTGCAGTTTATGAAATGATACTATTTCCACCTCAATTTTCTAAATTTATCGCTACGTTTTTTGCGTTTCTTTTTCTTTTGATGAAAGAGTAACATTGAGATTTTAGAACTTTTACGTCAGAAAAGTTACTTCTTTCGAGTGTATTTATGTTTGTGTGACTTTTTTAATATAACATATGTAAAAACTCCAACCCGTCTGGCCAGCGTGGAGAGTGTAGGCCAAATCCTCTGACTGCTTTGGCCAATATATGGCTCTGATGGTCAGAGAGGGTCGTACTCCTGTAGTGGAGACAAAAAAATATGATGATGACACCTGATGATGATGATGATGATGATGATATGTAAAAAAACTCAATTATTAGCTTTTACCCGCAGCTTTGCTCGCGCATAACTATGAAGTATTAATTTGCCGTGTCGTTTATCGCAAATTCCTCGGGAACAGTACTTTTTCGAAGTGAAAGGTAACCTATGTCATTAATAGTACACTAACCTATGTATATGCCAAATTTTAATATATATGATAGGTTAAGTAAGTAAAGCGTGGAGAGGTAACAAATAAACAAACATACCAACTCACTTTCGCATTTACAATATTAGGTTAGAATTAGGATAGTGCATATACACGAGCTCCGTGGCGCAGCGGTCAACACGCCGGCCTGTGACACGGATGGTCCCGTGTTCGATCCCCGGTCAGGTCAAGATAAAAAATGATCTTTTTCAGATTGAACGCGGTCTTGTATGTTTATCTATATATGTATTTGTTATAAAATATAGTATCGTTGAGTTAGCATCCCATAACACAAGTCTTACTTAAGAACTTACTTTGGGGCTAGCTCAATCTGTGTGATTTGTCAATTTGTGATATATATTTATTTATTTATTTGTTTATTATTTATATAGGTATACTGCTTTACTTTTCTAAAGTATACTTTACAAAGTTTCTCATTTATTGAGCATTCTATTGCAATCAAAATCTTAATAATAAAACCATAATCACCAAAACCTCTGCAAAATATGCGTAAATTCAAGAACCGTCTAATGCCGGGACTTTAGAACGATACGTCCTACAAAAAAATACTGAAAAGAAATTTCCCTCTGAAGAAATATTGAAACCATACAAGGGGCACTTACGGAAAAAGAAAATTAAACGTTTAAGAATCAGACGAACCCGAGTAATAGAAAACAAAAACAATTTGTGATTCTTCAAATACACTCAAAAGTTCCCCGATTCCGTTTTGGCCCAAAAAGTTTTTCAATTAAGGATTGTGCGATGGTGCTAGGAAAACGTAAATTCAGAAAAATATATCGCGTTATTTTACGCCATTTCGTGACCAAGCAAGCAGGCTAGCTGCAGAGCTCGGAATCTTGCTCGCGCCCTACTAGAGAGAAGAGTATTAATAACACTGCGTGTCAGCCCTCGGCCGGGTAGTAGGTGAAAGTCGCAGAATTGGCCGGTCAATTTGTGCTCAAAAAAAATGTGCCCCAATGTGTAAATGGTATCATAAAAACTGTAAATAAGTTAATAAAAAAAATCGAATATTACCTATATCACAAGTAAGTAGGAAATAGTTGTTGCATTTCTACTATTAAATTGAAACCCGCTTGTTTTATGTGAAATGTGTAGAAGAGGTATCTCCAGTAATAATAATTACAATTTTAAATCCGCCTTCCACTAAACTACTTTAAAGAGCCTTAAGGCGTTACTTAGTCTGAGCGCTATCGGCCTTGTAAGGTATTAAGGTGTGATTACTATGTACTTTATTGATTCCAATGTCTTCAACTCCGTCAACATTTCCAAGGTTCATGACAATTTAAGTCACGTCAGCAAACCATAGGTGATTCGCGAAATTTAAATTCAACTCGACGCGAAACTCCGCGTTGCACCGAAATTGAATTCGCTAAGAGGCGACGTTGAGCGTTCGCTATTAAATATGTAACTCCGGCTCAGATGTTTCTTTTACGTTGATGATTATCTTGGAATGCGTAGCCCTAAAAATTGTGTCTCTCAAACATGCTCGAAAAAGTATATATGTAACTTGAATAATGTAAATTGTATTAAGATTTAATTTAGCGCTCAGTACAAATTCTATTGCAACCCGCACATAAACCAACTTTTGAGATGAGGGAAGCGTGCCATTAATCTGTAAACATCACCAAGGGGGCTCTTAGGAGAGATGGACCTCGGCTTTGGGTGTTGCCTGTGTGCGCAAGGCTTGGAGTGACAGCAAACTCTCATATACCTGATGGGCCGCAATTAGCATGCATAGCCTGAAGGGCCGAACTGAGTCTTTTCTCCCAGACTAGCATGGTTCACATAACTCCGCATCAGCAAAGCCTCAGCCTTACGTATATTTTGTACGTATATCCGTGAGTGTGAATTTCCATTAAAGCGTTATTTACACTGCTCTCGTGGTACGTGAGCCGTCCGCTGGGTTCCGGCAATTTTGAGGAAATAGTTTTTAGCCGAACCCCGGGTTCTGAGCTTCACAGCTGAGAAAAGAAACCAAAAATTGAGTAGGACTTAAATTTACCACAACTTGCACGAGCAATTATAAATTGATATATTATTTATAAGACGTTTTATATAAAAAAAAATCAATCACAATAACTCAATGTATTTAATGGTAGCTAATTGGCAAATATATTGAAAATGCTCTTACTCAGTCATCATGATCAGGTCCTTGTTAGTCTCCACTGCAGGAGCACGACCTTCTCTGTACCACCAGAGTCATATATTAGTCAGAGCAGTCAGAGGATTTGGCCTACACCCTCCACGCTGACCAGACATGTTGGAGAGCTTACTCAGAAAGGTGGCTATTATAGTCATCAATTTCTTTATAAATCCGATTTAAAATCAAATCTTTGTGTACCAAACCAAACGCGAAGAATAAAACAACACGTACTTAGCAATAGAAAACAAACACAGTTTTCCAATCTCCAGGTACGTCGAAACCTGCATTTTAAAATCACTCGCGAACAAATAAGAAACGCTGGAGATTCCAGAGTGGTCCGGATTGAACTGGTTTTAGCTGCTCCATCGGAATGCAACGCTAGTGCGAAATACCGATCGTATAGCTAATAACACTACTTAAACTTCTGTCGGTGTATGTAGACTGTGAGGTGAATGCAAGTACGACGAAGCGTCGAATATTTTGTGTTGACAATAAAATTGTTTAAATATATAAAAAATAACTACTGTTATTCTTATAGTGAATTCTTCAGATTTTAAAATAACTAGAGAACAAATAAGAAACGCTGAAGGATCTAAAGTGGACTGGATTGAACTGGTTGGAGCTGCTCCATCGGAATGCAACGCTAGTGCGAAATACCGATCGTACAGCTAATAACACTACTTAAACTTGTCGGTGTATGTTTAGACTGTGAGGAGAATCCAAGTTCAACAAGTCGTTGAATATTTTGTGTAGGTAATAAAATTGTTTAAATATATCAAAAATATCTACTGTTATTCTTATAGTAAATACTTTAAATTTAAAAATAACTCGAGAACAGATGAGAATCGCTGTAGATTCCAGAGTGGTCCGGATTGAACTGGTTGGAGCTGCTCCATCGGAATGCAACGCTAGTGCGAAATACCGGTCGTATAGCTAATAACACTACTTAAACTCTCTGTCAGTATATGTTTATACTATGAGGTGAATACAAGTACGAGGAAGCGTAGAATATATGTGTTGATGATAAAATTGTTTAAATGTACATAAAAATACTGTTATCTTGAAGTCTCTTACTTCATGATTTTGCTGATTCTTTGAGTTTACATTTCTTACCAATTATTTAATTTTTTTTCTTACATTTAGCAAAAAACTGTACAGTATTTTTATAAGTATTAACAGCAAAACAGGTTTAAAAGGTAATTATATAGCGTGTCAAGTGACTGTGGACTTTAACTTAAAGGGGTTGTCAGAGCATTCATCACCAGGTTTCTTTTTAGTCTTCATTGTAGGAGCACGATTCTCTCTGTTCTACCAAAGACATAAGCTAAAGCAGTCAGAGGATTTACGCTTTACTTTTCACGCTGGCCATGCGAGGTAGAGAGGTCTCTTTGATGTTTATAAGCATTGTTTAGCTTGTGTTTTCTATGTCGAGCTCCATGGCGCAGCGGTCAACACGCCTGCCTGCGACACGGAGGTCCCGGGTTCGATCCCCGGTCAGGTCAAGATGGAAAATGAACTTTTTCAGATTAACCTGGGTCTTGGATATTTATATAATAAGTATCTATTATAAAATATAGTATCTTTGAGGTAGTATCCCATAACACAAGTCTTACTTAAGAACTTACTTTGGGGCTGGCTCAATCTGTGTGATTTGTCCGCATATATTTATTTATTTATTATTTATTTAAGTCGCCGTCTAGAACATCCACGGGAAGACTTGGAGTTATCCTATTCTACGCTGCCGAGAACCTCACCGCTCAAGAGTATTATTGAAATTAGTTTTATAGAATATTATAAACATTCTGAGTATAGAGAAACTCGAAAACCTATAACTTACATTCAGTTAGCACTAACACTACGAACCGTCCCAATTAACACGGATCATCAAATTTTGCATTACAGATCTTCAAAGCAAACCGCAGTAGTTCATTAGTCGAACTCCAATCGGAATCCTATACCGACATTACCCGTCGAACTGGTTATCAGCGTTCGAATTCGGAACTCAATTAAAACTACCCTCATTTGAACGGACAAGGAGCGATTCAATTGACGTGAAATGTCTCGGTGTTGTAGGCCGAATATTCGGGAATAGGGGTACAGTGCACAGACCTCTTATTATGATAGATATGGTAGTGAAATATAACGACTGAGACAAAGGTTCTTTATTTCGGTTTTGGGCTTCGTGGCGCAGTGGTTAATACGCTTGGCTGCGACAGGAAGGGTTCAATTCCCGGTCATTACGGTAAACGAGCATTATGTTGTTGTTATATCTAAATAAGTATATTTTATCAAATATAGTATCGTTAAGTTAGTATCCTACGACACAAGTACACAACATACTGTAGGGCTAGCTCAATTATTTGTGTTATTTTTTCTATCTATATTGTCTTCAGTTGTGGTAGAGCCTCGCTACCGGCGAAAATCATTTTGCTAGTAGCATGAATGGGCCGGCTCGTCCGGGGAAGTACCACACTCTCACAGAAAATTGACGTTTGAGTAGTAGCTTTACCGCTACTATGCTTCGTTCGGTGAGTGAGAGAGCCGGAGGCCCATCTCCCTCTCCCCTCTGGGGAGAGAAAAATGAAAGGCCGGCAACGCTCCTGTGACACCTCTGGTGTTGCAGTTGTCCATGGGCAGCGGTGATCACTTCCCATCAGGTGACCCACTTGCTCGTTTGCCGTCCTATGACATAAAAAAAAAAAATATATCATTTATCTAAACTAAAATTGTAATGAGGAAAATTAATAATCCCAAAATTCACTAGATGATATTCAAAAATCTTTCAACTATAGAAAGCTTATTTATCTGCGGATGACAAAGTCTTACCTAGACAAAGTAATAATTATAGTATAAAATACTATACTTTTTTTTTATTTATTTATGTATTAAAAAATTAACTACAAGATTCCAATTTAATGACATCCAAAAACCACGACGGTTTGTCTGGATGCACTGTGATCTGCATACAATCCAAATACTTTCTTAACTAACAAAAAAAAATTAAATACATTCATACGAAAAGTTTTGAGTTGATGTTGACAGATAAGCATTAAAGGGATAGTATAATTTTGTTTCATTTGAAGGTCGGTTGAATCATCATCTGTGATAGGTCGGAGTCTGAGCATCATTTTTATGACAGCTACAGCTGTGCTATGATTTTGCGAAAGTTTTTACGACTAGATAGTTACCCTGCCTGATGCTAATTCTCATTTGGATATTTCCAGAATCATAGAAAAATACCTGTGCATGAAGTACTAGTATTTTCCCGCATCGAATATCGACTCCGGAATCCTCATGTTGTCAGGGGTGCCATGCTCAACTGCCTGTCCGGAGGTTGCACGCATGGCATCGGGTACGCGCGCCCGAGATGCTACTTTCTTATCCCTAATTCTTCCGAGCAAGTAGCATCCCATTTTCCTCTATCCCCTCCCCCCCAGCCCAATAAACTCCTACCCCTCCCTCGCTTAAAACGGTTTCGATGGGCAGCAGCATCGCAACCGAGATAAGCCAAATAAACTGCGCTCACCAACCCGTCTGCCAAGCGTGGTGAGTATGGCAAAACCCCCTCAATGGAAATAAAATCCTTGGGGGAGGCCTATGTCCAACAGTGGACTTCTTGCGGCTGAAATGATGATGATGATGAATCCTCATGTTGTAGGCTGGCAAGTTATTCGTTGTGCCTTAAACATTATGGGGAACAACTTCAACAAGAATTCTGAGAAGTAATAGCATTTTTACTAAACTGTTTTTTGTACTTCGATCCTTGACGAAATTAAGTGGTTTAAGTAAAAATTAAACATTAATATTTAAATGGTATATTTTAAGAAATAATAGCATTTTTATCAACTGTTTCTTTTTTTGTATTTCGATTCCGACAAAATTACTTTAAGTTCAAGTTAAACATTAATATCCGAATAACATTTAAAAAATTCTTACCATGCTTTGTCCATTTGTTTTAAGATCTGTGATGCAGTATTCAAAGCTCTGGTTATTGCAACGATAAATAGAGCTGTCATGAGCCGTCAGAGATATAAAGGTCTTGAAAATGGTTGTGACATCAGTGGATCAAAGGCAATTGAGGCTTCAATGGAAGGTGGCTTATTCTCTCTATGTAGTTGCTAAGGTTAACCAGAGAAACGCAGAAAATGTGCTGTGCAATTTGTTGTAGCTTCTTCTCTTTGTAAGTGGCATTAAACGTGGCCATAACTAAATTTCTGACGTCAAAAATCTTCAGGTATAAAATCAAATAGGAATATTGATAAATGGTAAAAGAAAAAAACAACTGTATTAACGTTTATTTACAAAATTAACCAAAGCAAACTCGAACTTAGTAAGTTGTAAATAATTGTATTCCATTTTAGGCCTTATCACATTGACTTAAAATTATCATGAAGTTAAAAATTATCCATTACATGCGTTGAATTTTGCTCTGAAAATCGAACAAGAAACTCAACAGTTTTCTCGTAGTATTTCCATTCGTGACATAGTAGAGAAACTGCACGAAAGGTATGGGTACCATGGTAGTCCCTGCCAACAACTTGTGAAAACTGGTGAGTTACGTAGAAAACAAATATCTGACCATATCACTTCTGCAGGGCTCTTGGATAAAACACAAAGCTTAGAAGAGCTGGGTTGGTGATATTAAGAATATGCATGCATGTTAAAAAAACAACAAACACTACGAAAAGATAGCCGTACACCTCAAACTTTGACACATGATTAAATGAGGAATTCTTCGAAGCGCAACCATTTTGAAGCGCACCTTCTTTATTCTTCGTAGCGCACCGTACAGGTGCGCTTACTATAGCAATCAAAAATATTAACATTTTATTCCTAAAAGAAGTGCGCTTTTAGGAATAAAATGTTAATATTTTTGAATTTTGATGTTTAACTTTTGAAAATAAATATCAAGTAATGCACGTATTTTTTACTTATATAATTTGCATTTGCAAATTATATAAATAACGTAGTAGAAGTACTAGAAGGGTATTTACTCTTATATTGATTTCACATGAGTTTTAGAAGATCATCGATATCATTTATTACGTTTACTTCATGCTCCTCCTTATTTTTAAACGTAGGCGAAAAATTACTTTCTTGAGCGCAACTTGAAGGTGCACTTCGAGGAATAATTAAGGTGCGCTCCATTAGGTGCGCTTTAAAATGGATGCTCTTTGAGGGATACCTCGATCAAATTTATCATATTAACACAGCAAGACAAAACCTATAAGGAGATATATTGACGGGCTCCGTGGCGCGGCGGTCAACACGCCGGCCTGTGGCACGGATGGTCCCGGGTTCGATCCCCGGTCAGTTCAAGATGAAAAATGATCTTTTTCAGATGGATCTGGGTCTTGGATGTTTATCTATATATGAATTTATTATAAAATATAGTATCGTTGAGTTAGTATCCCATAACACAAGTCTTACTTAAGAACTTACTTTGGGGCTAGCTCAATCTGTGTGATTTGTCCGTATATATTTATTTATTATTATTATTTATTATAATAAAATATATAAGGACAGGTTGTATGATTTGCTGGCTTTATCCTATGACCTCGCTCATTTGGTTTATGTATAGTTTTTTGAAGACATTCCCTCTGTTACTTGCGCTTGCCTTGCCCGTGGTTGGTCAATTAGTCAATCAGCAAAGTTGAGGAGATAGTGTAATACAACAACAATGAAACCAATCACGCACATACTAAACATGTATATACACATATTGTATGAGACCTAAGCAATATCTCAGATACACGATATCACACATGGCTAGGGACAGCCCCGTCACTTCCAGGTTTGCGTACAATCGCCAATTGGACCGTAACAATGTGTTCTATTATTCCATCGTGAGGAATCCACTCACTGCTCACACCCACTGCATCAGATGGTGCAGCGGATGTGAGCTCTATGAGCGCTTACGTATGGTAAGTAACCCCTGGTGCAGTCCCTACTCGGATGGGTGACCGCAAGTGGCATAACAATATCTCGAGCTCCTCCGTGCTTCGGAAGGCACGTTAAGCCGTTGATCCCGGCTGTCATCGTCGTGATGGCAGTCGTTAAGCTGTGTCAGATGCCTTAAGGCAGCTTGAAAAATCAGACACGAGTGTTGGCCACTTACGCATACGAAAAAAAAAATCGTGATGAATCCTAGATGAATCAGAATCATGTGCTTTTCTTGTGCATCAAAATATCAGATGTGAATTATTTTTTTGACATGCTGCTAAAAGGGACACTCTGCTCGTATTTTTGACTTTTTATATTTTACATGTTCAGCCGTCTGAGCAATTTACGCGTCCCATCAGGCGGAGAGCTTGCTGCCTCTCCAAGGCTCCCAAGCCGAGGTCCATCCCTCTTTTGGTGATGTTGTCTATATATATATATATATATACTTGACGAGCTCCGTGGCGCAGCGGTCAACACGCCTGCCTGTGACACGGAGGTCCCGGGTTCGATCCCCGGTCAGGTCAAGATGGAAAATGATCTTTTTCAGATTGACCTGGGTCTTGGATGTTTATGGTAATGTATATATTATAAAATATAGTATCGTTGAGTTAGTATCCCATAACACAAGTCTCGAACTTACTTTGGGGCTAACTCAAGCTGTGTGATTTGTCCGTATATAAAAAAAAAAAAGTATATATATATACTGTATTCCATTGGAGACTTTGTTTGATTCCGAAATATATTTTTTTTGTTATTGTAAGTGACCAACACTGGTGTCAAATTTTTCAATACATTTAGGACCAACGGTTTACCGTACCTTCCACAGAACGGTAGAGAGAGATTTTCTCATGTCACTCGTTGTCACCCATCCCAGTAGTGACCTCGACTGAAGTTGTTTAACTTTTGTAATCGCTTTTATTGCTTACACGCTCATTGGGTTAACTTGTCCATCAATATAACTCAGAGGTACAAAATCACGTAAAGTAATTAATTTAAAATTAATAAATTACCACTTAGCAAAAAAATCTATATCTACATGTTTCATTCTACTACTATTCTACCACTTATACTTGGTGTAAATAATACAGAATATACGAAAAAAAAACAAAATTTCTAACTTTATAATGTGTTTGTTTCTTCCCGACTTTTTTTAATTATAACTTCGCCATTCATTGGAGGTGTCAGTGAACCTATTCAACCCTCACACTGCTTACTACAAATTACTGACGTAATCAACAGCACAGCCCCTTTTGACAGCAAATGAGCGTACACCATTCATTAGATTTGCGTGAAATTACAAGATAACCGAAATAAACCTTGTAGAAATAAATTTAAGTTACATTTTAACGCTGTTATTAATACACCCTTATTTTTTAAACAGTACAAAAACTTTAAGAGGTGACTCACCCCATCAACATGAACAACTTTTGATATTGGACCAAAGCTGGGAACTACCTAGTTACCTAATTATAGACCAAAAATATGGAAAAGATAAAAATAAAATTGAATTTTCACCATTGGTCCCATACCAAAAGTTGTTCATGTTGATGGGCTGAGTCACCTGAGATAAGTATGTTATGGATTGAAAAATTGTCCATTTAAAGATTTGACAGGGTTTTAGTAAATAGGAAAATACAAAGAAATAGTATTAAAATCGTAATCCTAATCCTAACTAATATCCTAACTTCCTAACTATTATTATAAATGCGAATGTGAGTTTGTTTGTTTATTTGTTTGTTTGTTACGTTTTCCACCTACTACTGAACCGATCATCATGAAATTTTGCATACACGTAGGTTAAAGTACTTAAAAGGACATGGACTATATATCACGCGGGTGGAGCCGCGGGTAACAGCTCGTATAGATATACACATTCAAGACCCTGGTCAATCTGAAAAAGATCATTTTTCATCTTGACCTGACCGGGGATCATCCGTGTCGCAGGCAGGCTTGTTGACCGCTGCGCCACGGAGCTTGTCATATTGTATGTAAACAAATAGGATAGAAATAGTAATATATACTCGTACTTGTAAAATATACAAATGTTTTCATAGATAACTGTATACAGAGCAAGCAGTATTGATAACTGTTTCTGTGTAACCGCAGTGTATCGGGCAGATGTCAGCGTCGGTCGCCGTGTCCGGTTCGAGTACGGCCCGTCCGGCTACAGAATAATCTGCTGCGGTTAAATTGTTTCGGTCAGAGATATTGTCTGTTTCAATTCAATGCATACGAGTAAGTCAGTTTTATGGCTTCCATAGATACAATAGGAGATAATACTGCAATGTTATCCCGCCAGAGGGCAGCATTAGCATCTCTGCTAATGCAGAGATGCTAATGCTGCCAGTAAACAAATGTTAGACATTGACAGGTATGTCAAAGTCGCAATAAATTGCCTTCATTTTACATTCGAATACGCAGCATAAATGCATTTTTATATTTTAATACTCATAGGAGTATTTTAAAATCAAATTAATAGAGGATTAATGTATAATTTATATACAACTTTAGACTAGTGATTAACATAGTGTGTTGTATGGAAAAATATTTATTTAATTCTATTTTTACTATTTGTTGTTATAGCAAATAATTATCTATAAAAGTTTCAATCGTCTAGCTGTCACGGTTTATGAGACAGACAGACGGACTGATAAAATACACCCAGAAATATTAATCGGGTTTTAGTTTTAGGGCTCCTTACCCAAAGATAAAAATAGGACCCTATTCATGGGACTTCAATGTTAGTAAATTATGTATATAAATTATATATTTTTGTAATCTACATGAAAAATACCATTCATTTGAGACAAAGTTAAGTTAATTATTCGTGGACGAAGTCGCGGGCAAAAGATAGTTCTTGATACGAATTTGTTATTGATCTTTTATTCTTAAAAGTTTTGGAACAAGGTATTTGGGATAATATAAAGAAAAATATTAGAATAGGCAACCGGTGCTTGCTAATACGGCTGAATAACTTTTTCCAAGAATCATGGGTCGGATTAAAAAAAAAATCTTAAGTAGCCATACAAAACTAATCTGTCTTAATAATTTTTAATAAATAGTTTGGAAAAATATTTTTTAATTTTTCGACTTTTTTTCCTTGGATAAAGTTATTCAAAATTATCAGTATGGGTACGTTAGAGAAAAAACTAATGTCACACTGTGAATAAGTAATTGAAATAGAACTTAATTTAGTTCTGTTTCAATTACATAGTGAATTTAAATTCACTAGCTCATAGTGAGGTGGTGTAGTCAGTTCGATTAGGCTCTTGGCATTCCTTTGAGGTAATCACTGATCGATGGGTCCTGGCTCAAAGGGTGTGCACACGTGAGATCACAAATTGTCTGTCTGTATACGTACATGAGCATTGAGCAATGTACGGATGTGCTTTGATCAGATATAGTACACCCGTTACGAGATTACTTAGTATTATATGTCATATAGCATACTTAAGAATATGATTTATTTAAACTAAATAAGACTAAAATACAGTTATATATACATATATATTAATAATACCGAAAGAGCTCTTTTACCTTTTTTGTTTAAAAATTCATAGATGCGCACTCGCACTTGAAAGGCCGTAGCTGAAAATCAGTGAGCTAATCTCTGGGCAGCACCAGCACTGAGCTATGACCTTTTTGGATTGCTGTGGCACACAGGTACAAAGACCATGTGTTGCAATTGAGATGATGTTTTTATGTTTTGTTCTTAACTTTTTTGTATGTGTGTGACTTCAGCTACAAATAAACGTATCTATCTATCTATTAAATTAAAGCAAAAGGTTATAGAACGAACTAATGATATTTTTCTAATACAAATGGAGCCAACTCCCAACACTGTTTTAACATGCGTAAAGTTTAATACTGATCATGCTCACTGGGCCATCGGGCTGTTCAATCAGCAAAGTGAAAATGTATATAAGTACATTGCAATCGGCAGTCATTGTTGAATGAATAAAAAGTTTATTTAAAAACAAATGAAATCCTTAAGTTTTGCTTATATAATGTTCATTTTTGACATATCCACAAATTTCCATACACACGGGAGTTACCTCTCCATACAAATGTACTTTCATCATCATCATGATCATCATCATCATCATCAGGTCTTTCTAGTCTCCACTGCAGGAGCGCGACCCTCTCTGTACTACCAGAGCCATATACAAAATACCATTTATAGCCATATAAATGTACTTTATTTAATTGATATTCATTATTACAACTAAGTAAAAAAAGCATTTTCGATTATCGCATTAAATCAGAATTGAGTTTTTGTCTTCCAAATAAATTCATACTATCTTATTTCGTTTAAAAACATCCTAATTAGTCTAGTTGAGTAGAAGTGGACTTTCGGAACAGTGGCTTCTTAAAACTGAGCTTGCTAGAGTGTTTACCAGAGCACATGCCTTCGGCTAAGACATCTATTCCTATTGAATTATAATATCTATGCTTTTATCAAGACTACTGTGAATAACGTTACTTCCGTTTCGCCTTTTCCGTCATCTGATTCGTCACGTCAAACACATTTTCTTTGAGCGTCACTTTGATCATTGCAAATAGGGAAGTGTTCTCATAAATTACATAGTGTTCCTCTTGCTCCTGCTTGGAGTTGGCGTAAATTGCCTAAGGTTATACTCACACTGACAATTTTCTCGCAACTTCATCCCTTCTACCCCCTATTTCACGCACTTAGGTACTGAAATTTTGAGAATTCTTAGTGCTCACTTACATCATGAAATGAATCATTGTACTAAATTTCTAGTTTCTACATACAGTTGATTCGGCTGTGTATTGATATATAAGTCAGTGAGTCTATCAAGTTTGCCTTCTATCTATACTACTATTATAAAGAGGAAAGATACAATTGTTTATTTGTTTGTTTGTGTGCATTGAATAGGCTCCGGAACCGGAGCAGATTGAACAATTCTTTCACCGTTAGAAAGCTACATTATCCCCGAGTAACAAAAGCTAGAATTAACGCGGACGAAGTCGTAGGAACTTAGCTAGTATAAATAAACAGATTTCAAAAGCGTTCATTTTATCTGATTGTTTTTCAGTGTTAATATAAACCCTTGTCACATGAAGATTCATCTATAATTTTCACCCAACTTTAATAACGAAGAAGGTACCCAAATCTCATATTTTTTAATTTCATAACTCTGTCATTGATGAACCAATCTACATCATTTTCATTTTTTTCATCTGAAAGCATATACTTCTTAAATTTCACAAAAATCATTGGAGTTGTTTTGAGGAAGACTTTTTTCCTACTCGTATCGATTAAAAGTAATTTTGATGTCATTGTAAGTCCTCTTCTATGCTGGTTTGGGAGAAAAGAAAAAACATAGAATATACCAGCTGCTTTTCTTCTCGCACAGACCGTAAAAGCCGGTCAAGGGATTGGGCACAAATATAAGGAGTCACATTGATAGGCGATGCGGCTAGCAACCCATCACTATTTTGATTCCGCTTTCTACCTTTGTGGGCGTAAAGATGCTAAACGTGGCCTGTAGGTTTTATGACTTTTGGCTCTGTCTACCCCACTAGAGATAAAAACATGATAGTGTGTGTGTGTGTGTGTGTTGTAAATTTTGAAAAGTACCAATTTCTATGGATACGACATTCAATAATATATCGTATAGTATTAATTGTTGTAATGTCTATAGAGAAGGATTCTATTGATGAAACTGAATAGTTTATTAACTATATAAGGAAATACATTTATTCAATTCGTCTTTTGTATGGAAAGTCCTTTGCCAAAGAGAAAGTGTATGTGTAGAGCCCATTCTACAAATATTGCGACAACTATATTGTCTCTAAATACGTTTCAACTATGAAGGATGCTCCGTGGTGTCACACATGAAGACTTGCTGGTATGAGTGTAAATCAAGAAAAAAGAACAGTCTATGCAATGTATGAAGAGAAACTTAATATCTATTGGAGTAATTTTAGAGTTCCGAACCCAAAGTGTAAAAACGGGATCCTATTAATGAGACTGTGATGTCCGTCTGCCTGTCTATGACATAAATAATTGAGGTAAGGTGATTATTCCATATAACAATCCCATACAACTAAAAGTTGTATAAATAATGATACGGAACCCTTCGTGCACGAGTCCGACTTGCACTTAGCAGATTTTTTTATTAGTACAGCTAAGTTGGCAATGAGGCATACGGCCCACCTTTCATTAAATGTTCTTTGCTCTTGAAGTTTATCAAAAAAAACTCTTACTTCTTTTAATTTCATTCTCGACATCACCTGTTGGTTGACTGTTAAGATAAGGCCTTTGGCTTTAAGTCCGCCAATTACATGTACTTAAGAGTCCCACGTAAAGCCGCAATCCCATACAAACGTAGTTTCGTTTTAGTTTTACAACAGTTAAGCCAATCTCAACGACTCTTTCGTACTTACGACCGGATAAGGCATATTGATTTTTATAATCAGATTTTAATTTTAAAAACAATACCTATACAAAATTACAGCGAGTACCTACAAGTTTTCGATACGAAACTTCAACACGCTGTAATTTTGTATAGGTATTGTTTTTAAAATTGAAATCTGAAAGTAATGAAGTTTTAAAATAAATAAATATCCCATTTCGCTTGGGCTACGAAACCATGCCCAGCCCTCATCATTAGTAAGACTCTCTTCAAAGTAAGTATATTTGGTCGAAAGTCATAAATAAAAACGTAATTAAGGAAGTCAGGCAAAGGCAGCTTCAGTCAAAAGAATAATCAGCCAAGATATTGGGTCAGTGAATAATAAAATCAATATTATGCAAAGCAAAGAGTTAATTACTCTTTTTCCTCGCAAATCTCTTTCTTTGATCGAGAGAACGTCAACGAAAAGGCATAGTACACAGAATCGCCTCTAATTAAGGAAATAATTATTTTTAAAAAATTACCCGCCTTTTTCTTTGAACATCTTCTGTTTTCTTTGAAAATATTACAATGAAACCAACTGGGGATTAACGTAAATATGACATCGTATTTTATTGCAATCTGAGTAATGATAATTAAATGCGGATTTCAAATAATGAATCCAGAAAGACCATTTTTTTTAAATCCATGAATGAACCAGTTAAATGTAGCTAAATAATACAATTACATATATTTTTGTTGATCTATAGAAAGTCGATCCAAATGACATTTGAGATAATTCTCCAATATATACATACATGTACATGGAGATATATGTACTACGGTGGTTGGAGTGCATGTAACATAAAACAAAGGAAATAGGACTTAATAGAAATTTGATTTCAAATTAACTTCAGTGTTGATTAATAACACACAAAAAACAAACAAACCGGAAAGAAACTGAATATTAAAAGCTTTTAAGCCACTCAGCATATTCGATTCATAGCGTATCAAATATTCTATTATATGATGAGCTTCTACCAAGCTCTGTCAACAAATTGCTCATTTATATCTTGTTTGTACCGCGGCGTACAGAAGAGATCAATATAGAGCATAAAATTTATAATAATCCATCCTTTGGTAAATGAACTACTACAATTGTTTTTTGTCAAGACCATTCACCCGAGCCTTTGTACGTGTATGCTCCTCGATTACCTTATTTTCAAGGCTTATTCTACCTTAGTGCCAAGTTTTAATTAAGCACGTTTGGTTAAAGACGTAATTTAGTCGTGTAATTTGCTTTAAACTAGCGTGTCGAATTCTGATTAACAAACATGGCAAAATTACCAACTGTATGATTGATTTTAGAGAGTATGAAACCGATATTGGTATTTAAAGAGCAATAAAATGCACAAATCGTGATTTTACAATTGAATCTCTCTATCAAATACGTCTTCGAAAAAAAAGATAGGTTTTGGTAAAATGACTAAGAAGAAATTATATAGATTCTATAAAACTTAACTTATAGAACTTGGACTCTGTTGGATTACCTCTGTGTGTATAACAGTACCCATAACTGCTAATTAAACAACGTTCTAAATATAAGCCGAGATAATAATATCGGGAAGACAATTAATTTCAAAGTAGGGAAACAGATGTCGACGTTATTATTTTCATCATATTTGATATGACGGATGTGTTTATTCTCTCGTATGTGAATTATTATTTAGTTTCGTGAAATTTATAAATTTTCCTTATAGGACGCTTTGTTTTTTTATAATTAATTTATTTTGAGACTAGCAGCCCTACCCGGCTGCGCCCGGGCATGTATTATACCTTAAAACCTTCCTCGTGAATCACTCTATCTTTTGGTGAAAACCGTATGAAAATCCGTGGAGTAGTTTTTGAGTTTATCGCGAATAGACAGACAGACAGACAGACAGACGCGGCAGAGGACTTTGTTTTATAATATGTAGTGATTTATTTACCTTTTGTTGGCTTTTAATTCCGAAGCTCTTTCGAATTATTAACAATTTTAGTATTACAGAAGCATCAACTGTTTTTACAACAACGCTGAGAACTCAAACAATTTTGTCATTTTTATACAAATTGCCGGGCCGGCAGAACTCTTTTGTATGAAAAATAATTTATTTTTTCTAGCATTTGTCCTGTAAGTTTCTAAGCTATCGAGCTTTCTCTTCCATACTAAGTAATACAAGGTATGCGAAATGAAAATTAAATATAAAATACAAGCAAAATTCAAGACACGCCCAAAGATAATGCGTACTTCGTTCAACTCGCAGTTCGGCTAAAGGACATGTAAAATTCAACCATTACCTTAATTTTCTTACGCACTCATATCATGACCTTCTAAAGTTTTATGACAGTATTTCCCTAGCTGGCGAAATCACGTGCCATGTATAAAATTACTGCGCATTATCTAACCCACCGCGAAAAATAAAAATGGTGTAGAAATAACAACTTAGTAATTGTTTCTGTTTATTTGTTTTTGAATCAGAGATTTTTTTTAAAATTTTCCATTACATTTGTATTATTTATTAATTAATTAATTTAGAAAGATGTCTTATGAGTGCTAGTGATTTCTTTTGACTAAAAGTGTTTGTTAAAGATGAAGCATTACAATGATAAGTTATTGGATCGAGGTATAGGTAATCGACGTTTTCCTATTTCGACGACGATTCTATTAGTGGGCGACCCAGACAAGTTTTATGTTACTATTTAGGTAAAACTTCCCAACTTTTGATTTATATTAAAACAGTATTGTGATCACGTTTTTGCATCAACAACGGTGTTGCAGTTGTGCATCGGCAGCGGTGATAACTTACAATCAGGTGATCTGCTTGCTCGTTGGCCACCATAAAAAATATTATTATTTGCTATTTCTAAGAAGCCAAAGAACGCAGCATTTTGCGCTTGTTTTTTTTTTTTGCTGTATAATACGTACTTTTATGATGATTTCTACGGTCGAAACTTATACGTTTCACTTCTGCAACTTGCATATTTTGGGTCTACTGTCTAAAATTACTCAAATCCTCCCTCCGAGACAGGCTATAAATTTCTTAGAAATATGCGTGATACACATACATTGGCTTAGGAGATTTGCCGGATACAAATGGAAGTATTCGCAATCTCTTGTCGTGTAAACAACCGATGTGTGCGGAGCATTTGTAATGAGTTTAAATTTAATGTTTGTGTGTTGCTGCTCTGTATTGCATACTGGCTTTTATTTTGGTGCAGTTTTACCTGCGCGTAATTTTTGTTATCATATTTTCTTAAATATTATGAAACTACACATGGATAGTTCTATCGCTTCTATGTTTTTATCAATCCTTCTATTATAGTGTGAAGGCTACAATTTTTTAACGTTTTATTTTCTTAATTTTGTTACACAATCATGTTTCAACCGCTAATATAATATATTAACCATGTGCTTTTTACCCATTTAACCAACCCAGAAGGAGGATAATGTTTTTTGCACGGATGTATGTTGAATGTATGTATATATGAAAGTATCTGTTCCTGTCGTTTTGTGCACCCAAAACGGTTGTGCAT
Source organism: Rhodophaea formosa (assembly GCA_963082605.1). Lineage (NCBI taxonomy): Eukaryota > Metazoa > Arthropoda > Insecta > Lepidoptera > Pyralidae > Rhodophaea > Rhodophaea formosa. The sequence continues at coordinate 3,954,151 of OY720219.1, forward strand.
TTTGATTTGTGTTGTTGAAATGTAAGTAAAAAATCGATATGGCGGACATAAATGATCAAAAAAGGTTTTTTATTTTTATTTTGTAATACATTTTTGTCTAAAGATACAATCAATACTAATACAATCACAACAATTTCTTGACTTTCTGTCAATTTTTTCACGTAATGATTGCGTAAGAACTATACATATTGGATCGTAAAAATCTCAATCGATTCCAGATTGAATTTACCAATTACTCACGGCACGCTTCAACAACACTTTGTTGGGCAAACATCTTTTGGCAATTTCCCTAGAATCTTGTTTGCTGACGTAAACACATCCAGACTCTACCACTAGCTCACATAGATCCCTCCCCTCCCGCGGAAGGTAAGTGTAACAAGGAGTCAGCGGGGAAACGGGGAAAATTTTAGAGTTCAATTTAGACTGGTCGTGTCGTCATTCCTGGGTTTATGAGGGAATCTAATATTCCATTATAACCAAAACCCGGTAGTCAGGGCTGTAATGGAGTATGCTGAGGCTGTGCAGGATCTGTTTCAGTAGTTAATTACGATGATGTTCAGTAACGGTCTTAAGCTGTGAACGGACGGCTACTTATATGGTTTAGTGAGATCAAGTTCTCTTTGTTTTTAATATATTCAACATAAAGTAAACTCCAGTTACTAAGAATTTGATGTCGTGTGTATAAAAAACTTAATACAAGTTAATAAAAAAATAGATATATATACCGAGACAAATAATACAAATTGAGCTAGTCCCTCAGTAAGTAGTGAATTTGTGTCGTAGGATATTAAACTCAACGATATTAGGTATATTTTTTTAAATGATACTTATATAGATAAACATTCAAGACCCCAGCGAATCTGAAAAAAATCTTTTTCATTTCTTACGCCTGTTCCATATCGCATTTGCGGCTGTGTGCTACATCTGTAGAGATGTAAGAAGTAGGCGAAACAGAAAAGCATGCATAGGCAGAGTGATGAGTGTAGATGAAGCTAGAGGGATTTGTCAGGATTGTAGCAAGGGGAGATCCATAGTCTCTGCCTACCCCCATGGGAAATAGGCGTGATAATATCGCACCCTGAGATTGAAAGTGACGTAACTCAAAATTTATGTTTTTGGGAAATCGCAAAATTGTGTTCGCATTTTAGTAAGGTCGATGTAAAAGATGTTACAATTCACTTAAATGAAGACATATTTAAATGTCTGTGCCCCTTTCACGTGACCTGGCCTGGTCGGGGATAGAGCCAAGGACCCATCGTGTTGCGGCGTATTAACTACTGTCTCACGGAGTTTGTCTGTCATAATAATGTCACTTAACATATCAAAACATGAATATTTGTATATCACGCTCTCTTGGAAAGGCTAAATACCCTGACCTAAACTAAAATTATGCTGTTTTAAACATTAAATACGAGTGTTATCAACAGTAATCACACACATAAAGTTATTTACGCATAGCGCGGGACATTTAGCGAAATTATATGGTAATGAGTGAATTTAAGCCCTGCTGTAATGTGTAGGTGAGAGTTTTGTCGTACTTCACAGTATTAATATCATATCATCATCAATATCGGGTCTTTTTTAGTCTCCACTGCAGAAGCAAGACCCTCTCTGTACTACCAAAAAAATATATTAGCCAGAGCTGCAGTCAGAGGATTTGGCCTACAATCTCCAAGGCTGAGACGGTCCAGGACGGGTTGGAGATGTGCCTTTGATGTTTATAAGCTTTGTTTAGCTAGCTTTCCTAAGTTGCCTTCTTCGACATCCACAGTAAGACTTGGTGTGTCTTATTTTTCTCTGTTAAGAACCACATGGCTAATTAATGTTACAGTTAAGTATTATTTTTTAAATTTATTTTTTATTCAACCATCTTCCATGCTGGTTTGGGAGAAAAGAAAAAAAAACATAGAATATACTAGTTGCTTTTCTTCCCGCGCAAACCGTAAAAGCCGGTCAAGGGATTGGGCGAAAATCTAAGGAATCACATTGACAGGCGATGCGGTTAATAACCCATCACTATTTTGATTCCACCTTTAAGCCCACTACGATGCTAAACGTGGCCTGTAGGTTTTATAACGTTGGGCTCTGTCTACCCCGTAGGGGATAAAGACGTGATGTTATGTATGTATTCAACCATGAACGATAAAGTAGGTAGGTAAAGTCCGAATACTTCGCAGGTATCTTTGATGCATCATAACTAAAACTGTTCTTAAGATTCGTTCTGTTACTGTCTAGATAGTACCAAGACAAAGACAGTCTGAGATTTGAGATTGTCAGTAGTTAAGATTATTTTAAATATACGGGGGTAAATGCAGGTGTTTTTTTTTTAAATTTAACAATGATCATCAATTTTATTTGGTGAAAGATTTATTTTGAAATTGACTAAGACTTTACTATTTTTCTTATTACATTATTAACTAATCAAATAATAAGAAAAAATGTGATAAAACTAAAGTTAACACTCCTCATAGATTATGCACAGTTGTGTAGAAAGAAAACCACGACACGCCAACATGCTAAACGTGGCCTTAAGGTTTTACAGACCAAGGTCTGCAAGCTACAAGCAATCTACTCTGCAAGGGAAAAACTTGTGATAGTACTCGTATGTACGAGTATGTATTTTTCGTCTGGCCAGCGTGGAGAGTGTAGGCCAAATCCTCTGACTACTCGGGCTAGTATATGGCTCTGGTAGTACAGAGAGGGACGTGCTCCTGCAGTGGAGACTAGAAAGACCTGATGATGATGATGATTTTTAAAATATAATTTTTTTTTTCATTGGCCAATTCTTATGACTTTCGGCTCTGTCTACCCCCTTAGGGATAAAGACGTGATAATATGTATGTATGTATAATTTTTTTCTGAGTGACACTAACATAAAAAAAATTGTGGAAGGTTGACTGCACTAGAACTTAAACGACGGTTTCAAAAATTAGGCAAAATAGTATTTCGTGACTTGTAAGAAGAGTGCGACTTATAGACCTATACGTTTTGCGCTTGACTGACGCGACCACTCTAAAATCTGTGGACGGCGACGTTTTAAAAATAGCCCTTCAAATAGCAGGAAAGTCTCGCATATTATTCGCTCCACTACACCCCATAACCATAATAGGAACATTAATAACTTAAAGTTTATGTGAAGTTACTGCCGTCGGTACGTGGCGCCAATATCGCGAATTACGTCCGTATTTTATGACAAATATCAACTGGGTTTATGACGTCACTTGAAAATTTACTGCGGCACTCAGTCACAACAGTTTTAAATTGTATGTAGACTTTATTTTACTTATGAAATAGGGAATTACAACAAGGATCTGCATTTTTAAAAGTCTCTTTCGAGACTAAATGTAGTTCTGGGTATCTTTATTGACAATCAATCTACATGAAAACAGTATATAGAGAGCATATGTACGAAATTAAATAGATTTAGCTATGCATTATGGAGATTGGCCAGACAAATAAATCAAAAAGCGGCTCTAACAGCTTATCACGGGTACATCAACTCCAACATTAAATATGGTATTCCAATATGGGGCAATTCAGCTGATATTAATAGAGTGTTCATAGCGCAGAAACAGTGCGTGCGCGCAATATGCGGAGTCCCGCCATGGACTTCATGTGCACACTTGTTTAGGAAACTGAATATTATAATTGACAGTTCCTTGTACATACATATTTGAATGCTGCGTTTTTGTAAAGTAACATCAAAATTTATTCAAATTGACAGATGATTTTAGCAATCACTCTAAACAATCTAGATTTCCTAATAAATTATTGTTTCCCATTATACGGACAAAATACGCGCACAACAACCTGCTATTGCAGTTATTAAGAAACTAACTGAAATTGTTTAAGAAAATACTTTATACTTTACTATGTGATAAATGCTTCTACAGTGTTCAGGAATTTTTAAATAGCAAATTGACATGATACTTTAATTTGACATTAATATTATCCAATGAATTGAAATACTTGACTAGAATATTATTTTAAGATTTTCTTATCTTTTGTATGCCATCATAGGCTGAATGTTGGGAAACTAAATTAACAAAATTAATACCATTTGTACCCATTCAATGCAAATAAATACATTCTTTCTATATTTTATACAAATAATTCAAATACTTAACACGTTACACACGTCAATATAAATTATTTATATAAATGACCTGGCCGGCTAAACACTTTTTAAAAGATAGTTATTCATTCATGTGTCGAGCTGTCGTTCCTATAACGTTTTGTTACACCGCCAAAAGTGGCCACTTTAGGCAGTAATAACTAATTCTCCTTATTTAAACGATGATATTGGTGGAAAGTGTTAAACAAAATACTACAGGTATTTACGAGCAACGTATAAAAATTACATATTTAATTCTAATCCTTCCTTAATAATAATGACGAGCTCCGTGGCGCAGCGGTCAACACGCCTGCCTGCGACACGGATGGTCCCGGCTTCGATCCCCGGTCAGGTCAAGATGGAAAACGATCTTTTTCAGATTGACCTGGGTCTTGGATGTTTATCTATATATGTATTTGTTATAAAATATAGTATCGTTGAGTTAGTTTCCCATAACACAAGTCTTTCATAAGAACTTACTTTGGGGCTAGCTCAATCTGTGTGATTTGTCCGTATATATTTATTATTTATATTTATTATTAATATTATAAATGCGAAAGTGAGTTTGTTTATTTGTTTGTTACGCTTTCGCGCCGCATCTACTAAACCGTTCATCATGAAATTTTGCATACACATAGGTTAGGGTACTGAAAAGGACATAGGCTATATATCACGCGGGCAAAGCCGCGGCAACAGCTAGTTATATCTAAAAATAAAAGTATAACGCTAGTTTCTCTCATTAAACCTTGTAATGAGTTAAAAAAACAGAAACTGGTTTCTTCGTTTTAATATACCTTAATCTCCAACATCATTTACCATACAATCTTCTTTCCTTAAAACACTTACCTGAAACAAATAAACAAACATTAAAACCTTAATCATTTAATATTAACGTAAATTAATCGGCCAAGTCAACACCGTAAGAACAAGGGTTGGTCTATAAATCATGAGCCATTTATTTATTAACAAAAGGGAATTTGCCGATCATGCTGGCTCAGCACTTGAATTTTCAGCGCTTTAAATACTTATTAATTACATTTTTCAATCGTGGTTATTTCTTTATCACTTTTCAGAGTTACTTTTCTTCCTTGAAAGAGTTCTATTCACGTTGTGTATAAAGGAAAGAATACGTTGTTGGCATGTACAAGTACTACTACTTTTTTATGTAACACCGATGTACCTGCGCAGAAATAAAATTTTTGCATGGCGCTAAAATATCCGTTTGCTATTGGCTGATGAGTACGCGCCATGCGGCGTCTCGGCCACTCTCGGCAGGCGTACAAGTATTGTTAGCGAGATAGCAATAGTCCTTCTGCTTTTGTAATTAAAATCTTATGTTGTAGCAATAAGTTCGTTATTTCACTGATGTTTTCATTCAGCCCGTCAGCGGTCGGTAGCGCTTCTCTGCGCCAACGAAAAATACCGAGGTAACTTATAAACATGGTACTACTGTACCTGTGTCTTTCAGGACCCTATTTTTCGTGAAGCACCCTGACATGCTAAACGTGTCCTTCGGGTTTTATGGCCTTGGGCTTTGTTTACCTCGCAAGGTACAAAGACGTGATAATATGTATGCAGTAGAGGTATCAAGAAAATTTAATTAAATGTAAACATCTGCAATCTTCCCATCAGGTGACCCGCTTGCTCGTTTGCCGTCCGATGACATAAAAAAAATCCAAAATATGCTAAACAAATTAAATTTAAACAAAAATCTTCTTATTCAATGAAGTATGTTGTAATAACCGTTGGTTAATTTATTGCACTCAATCTTTTGTTGTTATTTTGTTTAGTGTTAAGGTTTTTGTACAATAAAGAAGTTACATACATACCTACATACATACATTTTTTTTTTTTTTTCATAGTTCTTTATTTAAGTTTTACAAAATGATTACTTAATTGTTTCACATATTTACCAACAAAAACCTATATAGGTTTATACGTGGTATAAACCTATATAGGTAGTGGTGGAGTGCATACATACATACATGCACTCATACAATTAAAAGCCATAGACCAGCAAAACGAGCGCCATCCGCCTTTTATTATTTTACTCCTAAACCAGATCCTTCGGTAGTAAATTGCTTGTAGTACTTTAGTATTACTTTTCATTAATCTGCATTTCGTAAATTAATTTGAAATGTTGATAGAAAAATAGTCTCAAAGACATTAAAATTAATTTACTACCAAAGTTCTGAATCAGAGTTTTTCAAAGTAATCTTGGAAGAGAAAATTATATCAAAAAAAGGCGGCAATAGCTTGCGTCAATGTTTTTGCTAAAAATAAAAATGTATTTAAAATAACTTTTTAATGCCAAAAGACGGCCGCTTTAAGACATTATGAAAAGGTCAGAACCCTTTAGAGACTGACAAAGACACGATGACGATCAAAAAGATTAATTAATACCTATTTAAGTACGACTTACTCAAGGGCTGATGCGGCATGATTCGCCAGTTCCATTTAGTTTAAAATTATGTCTAACATTATTAAATCATCCCTATAGTGGTGTATTTTTGACTAGTTTTCGATCGCGGCTCCGCTTGCGTCAATGTCTATGCCTCAGGAATAGAACGTTTTCCGGAATGAGAGATAGCCTATGTTCTTGTCCGTAGTCCAGAAAACGTGCAAATTTTCATGATGATTGATTCGTATGAAATGTGTTCAAAAGGCGTCCTAGGCTATAGTCGGCGCGTTAACAACTGAGTCGTCGGGCCATAAATCATTTCTTTATATCTATCTTGCTCGCACTGAGGGATCTTATGAAGCCGTTTTGTGATGAGCGTAAATAAAATAAAAGCGCATATCGATAAGGGAAATATTCATTATGAATATATAATATTTTACGTGTTCAAGATTCAAGATTCAAGATTCAATCGTTTATTTAATATAGGTTTCTTTGAACACTTATTAATTGTCACATTTGTGTTTACAATTTTTACAACAAAAAAAATTTTGTTGACGTCAATAATTACTTATGGCTAAGTTTAGGCCGCTTCCAAAGCGGAGTGCAGAAGAAGCGGCAACAAACTGCACAGCGCATTTTCTCCAAGCGACGTCAACTCACAATTCTAGTTAGACCTTATAAACTACTTATATATATGTGGACTGAGTGTGCATTGTTTTAATTAAATGTCATGATAAAAATTGAATTGGAAAAAAATTATGTCATCATATATGTGTATACATGTGTATGAATATAAAATATTATCCCTGCAATATGTATAACAGTGATATTATAATATCATGGCTTTTATTAGCGATTCATTGATGACATGTGAGCAGGTAGCTAAGTATCGACACAGGTGTATTGCCCATTCCTATCCCGATTGACGTTTATAGCCGTACGACTCAGTTGATAACGTGCTGACTATAGTAGTGCGCGAGCCACAGTCACATTCCCTGTTCTGTGCTGCTCTTCGAGCAACACGGAAGGGAGTAGCCATACGCTGCATTCCCCTCTGTCAAGGTACAAGCCAAAATTAGGCATATGCATGTCTATGTGTTAGTTGTGTGTGACTCATCTGTACACAAATTATTTTTTCTTTTTATGTCATTTTTTGTGACAATGTCATAATTACTATCAAGTGACAGTTTAAGTTTTGTATGTAGGTGTGCGGAACTAAACTTGTGTGCACATTTCCCCCCGCAAAAAACGCCAGAAAAATTGTCATAGTAAATTGTCGCTTTGCCCACTCCCTCCGTCCGGTACGGAGGCCGTGTTGCTCGAAGGTGCTGCTACACTACAGAGCACGCCTTAGATTATATAAAACCTAGATAGACTCTATCCGTCTTATTATAAAACAAGGACTAACTTTAGTACCTAGTTTAAATCATTATTCAACCAAAACGAATTGACAGTGACACTTACCAAATGTCAAAGTAATAAATGTTGACTTATTTTGGCCGGATAATGGTTTAAACCAGGTACTAAAGTTAGTCCCCGTTTTATAATAAGACTGTATAAGCCTAAGCGTAGAAAAACTAGTGTCCAACTCATAGTCGGTCCCGCACACACACAGCTACCAATTTGACGGATTTTGAAAGCATAAATTGACAGGACGCGTGTGATAACACGAAGCTGTCACATACTCAAGCATTGAAAAATTTGGCCAGTTTTTTAATCATTGAAAGAAGACTTGTTGGCGTCTAAAGAGTATACAGTGAAAGCCATAGAGCACGGAATGTTGTTCGTCAAGCGATAGTCACATTCCCTACTCTATGTGCCACAGGCTACGTAGCCATGACAATACCTACATCACTGTGGTTTGTCTCTGTGCTCGGTCTTGTAATCAGTACGCACAGGCTAGATAATTGTTCGTACGTTACACGTAGCGGTATTTAGCATCAAAACATTTCTACCTTTGTTGTGGTTGGTGGTATCGGGATATTTCACTAGTATTTATTTGACTTGCTTTGCTAAGTACTACCTATTTGTGTATTTTTAACTGACTTCAAACAAGGGTATTCTTAGTTTGATCCGTACGTTTGTATATTTGTCCGCGATTATCTCGCGTTTGGCTGAAAAGATTATGATGCGGTTTGAAGAAAAGTATTTTTTAAATATTCTGGAAATGGTTTTAAGCTCACAACGAGATGGTGTATTGTTTTAATTACACGCAAATACATTATTATTTCTTATTATTTTACGCAAAACTGCAGCTTTATTTTTCTGCTGTAACTATATTTTAGTCAGTTATCCTCCAATTGATTTAACTAAAATTTTGTGGAGTTTAATAAATTTGAAGAATTATGCAATAATGTAGGAGTCATTAAGCTGATCCGATGACCGTACCCATGACCGACTCATATAATACTGAAATTATTAACCAAAGAATATTGTTCGCGTTCGCGCTTACTGTGAGGTCCTCCCAAAATAAACAGATCTATCAAAATATCAAAGCTGAAAAATTATCATAACGCGATCTAAAGGTTGCTTACTGCTATCTTATTTTACAAAAAGAAATAATATGTATTTAACATAAATCATTTGTCTCTCAAACATTTACTAAAAAGCAACGAATTTGACTTCATATTATACCTAGTAATACTAGATGTATTACCAAAATCAATTAAGATTCTATGGAATGATCACTATAAAGTTTACTAAAGAAAGCAGTAAAATTGCGAATGAAACCAAACACAGCCGGAATAACCTAAAATATCAAACGCGATTAAGTACCGCGGGCTTTTGTCTCCTTTAATATCTTAAGTGGACGCGGGCAATTTTACAAAAAGCCAAAAAAAAGGGAAAATCCCCAGTAATTTGCGGCCTCCACTTGGCTATAAATGAAATGAAAATTTTTTGACGAGAACAAAAAGTGCGTTGGAATTGCCCCTACTTCGGAGCTTTTTAAAGATGAGCTTTGTAATTTATGGCACTAATTTGCGAGTGTCTTTAGGTTATTGCTTTTTTCTGTTTGGCTGGCTTTTAGGCTATACTAAGTGACCTTAAATTATTTACTTTAAAATGTATGACTACTATTTTGAAACTATTATCTATTATTAAGTCCGACCCCAACAAATTCCTTTCCTTCCCAAGCAAAAAAATGTTTCTATCATTCGAGGATGACTAAATTATTTTCCTCTGCTAAAAAACTGTCATCTAAATATATATAACTCAAAGGTGACTGACTGACTGACATAGTGATCTATCAACGCACAGCCCAAACCACTGGACGGATCGGGTTGAAATTTGGCATTCAGGTAGATGTTATGACGTAGGCATCCGCTAAGAAAGGATTTTGATCAATTCTACTTCTTAACGCGAGCGAAGCCGCGGGCAAAATCTAGTTATGGATATAAGGGCAAAGAACACACGTGAATTGAGTTTAAATTGGTGGCCCCCAATAGAAATTCAAAATTAATTGCATTTCATACAATCATCTTAACTCTCATACCAATCTTTGTCCATGGTTTATATAGCCTAGAGAGAACATAAGGCAGTCGGTCATCTGACACTAGTTATACTATCTTTTTCGTAGTTTACATTGTTGAGTTGACATTAAGTTCACGCACATGGGAGAAGACGCTGGTTTCCGAAACACAGTGCAAAGTAACTCGGAAACCAGAGGCTTCAATAAAAATTGTAAAAACAAAATGTCAATAAACGATTATTATTTATTATAGTTTGTGGTATTTACACTTGCTAACTCACTTGCCAGGACGTCACGCTTGATGTTGGTTAAGTAAGGCAGGCTAAGAAACAAGCTACATCAGTTAAAGAAGGTTTAAAATTTTGTTGAAAGATTTGACCCTCCCGTTCAAAGTAACAGGGCAGATTAAATAAAAACTTGAAAGATGCTTTCAATAATAATACGAAGTTCAGGAGGTACACATGTATGTACATAAATTATTTTACACGGCAAATTCGCCTGCTATCATAAAATTGATGTCTCCAATAAATTGGCGCGCTATAACCGACTTATTTAAAAGGTTATTGCCATTTGCCTCTCGACATAAAAGGCTTATTTCCTTAATACATTGCGCTAAAGCCTCTGATACACGAGAAGAGCAAATGGTAGAGTACTTACTTTGCTTTTAGTTAGCAGCAAAGCAATTACTCTTCCGTCTACTTTACCGTTTTTTTATGTCACAGGACGGCAAACGAGCAAGTAGGCCACCTGATGGTATGTGATCACCGCTGCCTCTGGACAACTGCAACACCAGGGATGTGAACACCAGCGTTGTTGGTCTTTTGTTTATTCTTCCCAGAGGTAAGAAAGGATGGGCCCCTGGCTCTCTCACTCACCAAACGAAGCATAGCAGCGGTAAAGCTACTACTCAAACGTCGGTTTTCTGTGAGTATGTGTTACTTCCCCGGACGAGCCGGCTCATTCATTTGCTGCTAGCAAAAGTTAATTTCACTTGTAGCTAGGCTCTACCACAATTAAAGTTTATTTTGGTGCCGTTTAGGCGGCAGAAAACTTACTATGCTACTAGTAAGTAGTAAAGTTAGTACTCTACCGTCTACTCTACCGTTATTCTGCGAGTGAACCGAAGGCTCACAAGATAGTCAGTTTTCAAATTTATGGCTACTGCAAGTGTGGCGTTATCTCTGAAGTGTCTTTTTGAATATCTTACGTAATATTTTTGTTTTAGTACTTCCGCATGGAAAATACTTTATGTGATGGCTTATTATGCAAGTATATTTTAAACATTTGATGTATTCAGTCGAGGCTGTTTATTTGTAATATCAATTGATTGAGCTAATTCAACCGAACTCTTAGTTTCACTTGAATTTTATTGCGTCCGTTGCCAAAATGAAGTTTTACTGAAAATATTTTATGTGGCAAATAAAATTGGGTAATAGCTATCTTAACCCAGTGATGATTTAACTAAAAGTAGTATTAAGTACGTGCCCGTAATAGACTGTTTATTTCTGTCTGTAGTATCATCCTACTAACTAATATTATAAATGCGAAAGTGAGTTTGTTTGTTTGTTTATTTGTTTGTTTGTTTGTTACGCTTTCACGCCCAACCTACCGAACCGATCATGATGAAATTTTGCATACACATAGGTTAGGGTACTGAGAAGGACATAGGTTATATATCACGCTGGTGAAGCCGCGGGTAACAGCTAGTAAGTTCATAATTACCAAAAAGTGGATTTATTGTAGCCAAAGACTACTACGAACATAAATATCAAGTTACTGTTAATTATAATCAGATGGGGCTATAATTCACATTTTCCAAATCATGGAACAAATTTAATTTTTTTCTATACTTATATATAACGTCTGAAACCTAACCGGGACCAATAACGACATATATTGACAGGAAGAGATAACCGAAATATAAATTTGCATTATAAATAGATCAATACTATCAGCAGAATAAAAACTCTTACAATATTTTTTTCCATCATAAAGAAAATAAGAATTCTAGTTGCATTTTTCAAGAATCCAGAGGTGAAGTTACGAGAGCTTTAAGCCTGACATAACAACCGAGTCAAGACGGTACAACTTAGGGCTTAACATGCCTTGAGACAAAGCTAATGGCTGTAGTTTCACGAGGGAAACCGCACGCAACAGCTAGTTTGGCTTTTGCTAAATTCAACCAATGGTATTGTCGTTAGAAACTGATGTAAGCTGAGTTACGAATTATTGCAATAGTTAAGTAACTTTGCAACGTTGATAAATAGGGCAAATATTAGAATTTCAATAACAAAATGTGGCATCTAGCCACGATAATCTTGGGTTTTGGGTTTCTTATTTCGATGAGTGGTATCCTATGTCTTTAGGTATTTTAACTCTGATATTATCATAGAATAATTTACCACGAGCGAGTTGGACGGTGCAAAAGAGGTTTAGCACGTCCACAATAATCGGTAGGGAAACACAATATATTATTTTTTGATATTTTTTATGATAATATACCAAATTATCTAGTTACATACACCAATAAATTTAAAAAATAACCTACAATTAAAACTTAAAAGATTGATTTATTAACGGCAGTTCAGTTGTAAAGAAACTTTAACTTTTGGCGGAATTTTTCTAAAATCCAGATCTAAAGTTACAAGAGCTCTAATCCCGACATAACAACCGAGTCAGACAGTCACAACTTAGGGCTTAACAGTTAACATGCCTTGAGACAAAGCTAATGGCTGTAGTTTCACGAGAAAAACCGCACGCAACAGCTATTCATTGAAACTTATTGGTTTGCAACGGTGAAAAATATTTTATGTAAATTTTACAATTTTATTAAAATTGTGGCACGATTATCACGAGTTTCGGCTCTGTGCTTTCGGTGAGTGGTATCCTATGTCTTTATGTATTTTATTAACTCTGACATCAGTTTAGAATAAGGTACAGAAAGGGGGTCTGACATGCCTTGAGACAAAGCTAATGGCTGTAATTTCGCGAGGGAAACCGCACGCAACGGCTACTTGGCTTTTGCTAAATTTGGCCAATTGTTCTGTCGTTAGAACTGACTGAAGGTGAGTTACGGTTTATTGCAATAGTTACCTAACTTTGCAACGGTGATAGATATTGTAAATTTTAGAATTTTAATAAAACAATGTGGTATAAAATAAAGAAAATGCTGCTTGCTAAGCCACGATAAACTTGGGTCTCGAGTTTCTACATTTAGTGAGTGGTATCCTATATATTTGGGGTTTTCATTAAGTCTGACAATCAATATAGAATAACTTACATAGAGCTAGTCGGACGGTATGAAACAAAAGAAATTTCTCTGATCTTTACATGAAAAGATACTGATACATCTAGTTGCAAACGTAAATAATTTAAAAATTTCAGGCTGGACTAAAATCATACAGTTGTATTGATTTTGACAGTTCAGTTGTTCAGATATAACTTCCAGCGGCATTTTTCTAAAATCCAGAGCTAAAGTTACGGAAGCTCTAATCGCATTCTAATAGTATGTTGAATACAATACACGTCTAGTCAATTAAACTTTATTGTTCTTTTACAACTTTCCTCTTTGTAAATAAAATGCAAATCCTTCCTTTGTACAAGTAGGGTAGTACCTTCCTAATAGACGAAAAAATCAAGCTACTATAACTATCAGCCCTATGGCGTTTTGCATCACAAACAGGCACATCCAATTTGTTTTAACTAAGGCCGGAATCGAAGGTAACTTTGCCCAGTTTTTAGGTCATTTGCATATCCCGGCACTATGGGGACGTAAACACATTAATATTTATAGATTTCGGCCCTGCATTGATGGTTTAAATGATTTTTGGGATTTAGGCAATTTGTTTTAACTGTTTGTACTGATCGCAGATATTGAAGTTTATTTTTGCCAGCGATTACGTAAATCTTTATTCCTAAAGTAAATGTCAAAATGGAATTAATTGGCTTTTTTAAGATACTTGAGGTCCTTGAGTAAAGATATCAAATAATCGTAAAGCGTGTTGTATGTATTTTTGTACACTTAAGACAACAAATCTTAAGTCTCAAACTGATTTAAGATGAGTTACAGTTAGTCTGACATAGTATTGATGACATTGGTGACGAACAAAACTAAATTAAGTACTCTTTAAAATACTCTTCATCAGTACGTAAAATACAATACACGTCTAGTAAATTAAATCGTATTATTCTTTACAGCTTTTCTTTTTGTAAATAAAATGCTAATCCTTCCTTTGTACAAGTAATAGACAAAAAAATCAAGCTTCTATAACTATCGGCCCTATGGCGTTTTGCATCACAAACGGGCACATCCAATCTGTTTTAACTAAGGCCGGAACCGAAGGTAACTAGGCCCAGTTTTTTGGTCATTTGCATATTTCGATTCTAGAGCAGTCACAGGACCTACACAAACCTTGACCTACACTCTCCACGCTAGCCAGACGGGTTGGAGAGATATCTTTGATGTTTGAGCTTTGTTTAGCTTGTGTTTCCTAAGTTGCCTTCTTCGACGTCCACGGGAAGACTATTCTACTCGGCCTGGAACCACACACGTAACCTAATGTATATTTCAAAATGGAAAAATGGCTTTTTTCACAAATACTGCAGTATACCTTGAGTAAAGATATCAAATAACCGTAAGGCGTGTTGGGCGTATTGTGAATACTTGGGACAACAAGTAATAGATAAAAAATCAAGCTTCTATAACTATCGCCCCTATGGCGTTTTGCATCACAAACGGCTACATCCAATTTGTTTTTTTTTCCGAATTGAAGGTAACTTTGCCCATTTTTTGGTCATTTACATATCCCGGCACTATGGGGACGTAAACACATTAATATTTATAGATTTCGGCCCGGCATTGATGGTTTAAATGATTTTTGGGATTAAGGCAGTTTGTTTTAACTGCTTGTACTGATCGCAGATATTGAAGTTTATTTTTGCCAGCGATTACGTAAATCTTTATTCCTAAAGTAAATGTCAAAATGGAATTAATTGGCTTTTTTAAGATACTTGAGGTCCTTGAGTAAAGATATCAAATAATCGTAAAGCGTGTAGTATGTATTTTTGTACACTTAAGACAACAAAACCTTAGTCTCAAACTGACTTAAAATGAGTTACAGTTAGTCTGACATCAGTATTGATGACATTGGTGACGAACAAAACTAAATTAAGTACTCTTTAAAATACTCTTCATCAGTACGTAAAATACAATACACGTCTAGTAAATTAAATTGTATTATTCTTTACAGCTTTTCTTTTTGTAAATAAAATGCTAACCCTTCCTTTGCACAAGTAATAGACGAAAAAAATCAAGCTACTATAACTATCAGCCCTATGGCGTTTTGCATCACAAACAGGCACATCCAATTTGTTTTAACTAAGGCCGGAATCGAAGGTAACTTTGCCCAGTTTTTTGGTCATTTGCATATCCCGGCACTATGGGGACGTAAACACATTAATATTTATAGATTTCGGCCCCGCACTGATGGTTTAAATGATTTTTGGGATTAAGGCAGTTTGTTTTAACTGCTTGTACTGATCACTGATATTGTGGGTTATTCTTGCCAGCGATTACGTCCACGTTTATTCCTAACATATATGTCATAATTTAAGATATTTTTAACAAAAAACAAAAATGCACTTCTTAATTTTTTTTTAATAAGCATAAGAAAAAATGGAAGTAAGTGTAATCCGAACGGCAAACCTGTAAACATTTTTTTGGATTTTGTATATTTTTTCAAAACGCGCTCGACTCATTTTGATAAAAATTTAATGGGACCATCTGTAAAGTATTACCTATAGAACAAAAAAAGATTTTTTTCAAATCGGGCCAGGCGTCTTCGAGAAATCGGGAAACATACATAGAAAAAAAAAAGGACGAATTGTAAACCTCCTCCTTTTTTTGAAGTCGGTTTAAATGGAATTAACTGGCTTTTTAACACATAATTAAGTTCTTTATGAGTTTGTATTATGAACACTAATTAGGTATGGTTGAAAATTAAATTTAAAATGATCTTGTAATATATGGGTATGTAATAAAAAATAATTATATTTCAATAAACCATTTCAACGAAATTGGTTTGAACGATAAATAATTATTAGTTTTTGAAATATAGCTCTTTTTCATAAATAGTAACTTTGACATTCATACAAGGGCACTGAAGTACTGTGACACAGGCTCTGCCTTCTTCAGGCTCCTTTAATCTTTAAAACATGGATACCTATGTATCTTTATTTTTAAGATTAATACAGAAAATAAATATACTTTTTACTTTTTTTATACTTTAACAAACAAAAAATATACAGATTTTTGACTTAAGCTTGTTTCTACTGAACCTTTCATAAACTAGCCAGACTGACATTTGGACTATTTTTTTACTACTGTGATAATTGCCTACCGCTATTTAAGACATCCGGAAGCAACAAACACTAACATGGGTGTGAAATTTGCTTTGCAAAAGGGATAATCTCTGAAACTACTAATCCAATTAAAAATTATTTTGCACATAGAAAGCTGTGCTATATAAAGCTATACTTACTCAAAAGGAGAAGGCTTGTCTTTGTAATGCAGACAAAGTATCGCCGATTTCATTAAGGATGTTCGTTGTATATAGAAAGGTTGTAGTTTAAATATATTTTATTAATTTTATTTCTAAAAAAAATCAAAAACCGACTTCGACCCTATCAATTTTTCTTAATAAGCATAAGAAAAAAATGGAAATAAGTGTAATCCAAACGGCATACCTGTAATTTTTTTTTGGTTTTTGTGTATTTTTTCAAAAAGCGCTCGACCCATATTGGTAAAAATTTAATGAGACCATCTGTAAAGTATTACCTATCGAACAAAAAAAGAATTTCTTAAATCGGTCCAGGCGTCTTCGAGAAATCGGGGAACATACATAAAGATTACGACGAATTGTAAATCTCCTCCTTTTTTTGAAGTCGGTTAAAAACAAAAACCACATTACTGCTCTTTTTAGCAGTTTACGTTACCTACGTAAACGTCAATTTTCGGTTGTTTCATAGCCTATAGCCACCGTTGAAAAACCTTTATGCTTTTATGAATATAATGGCATAAAAAAGCGTCAAATAAGTTTGAATTTGTGACCCCCAAACATGATTGCATTCATTTTAATCATTCCAATATTTGACTGTCCGTCTGGTAAAAAATAGGCATAACAAACATAAAATTATATGAATACGATTTTATAAAATTGGATTCCAAAAATGTAGAAATATATCGCTTACATAGCTTTGTCTCATTGGGCAACAGGCCTAAGGTGACCAACTTCGGGTCGAATTTGCATATTTTCATCATATTTACCGTGGTCACTACGCGAATTAACTTTACTTAATGATTTTATTATATTTGCAGAGGACGTCCCTCCATTTTTACATATTAATAGGATTTTTTGAGCGTCAAAAATAACAGCTTTTTGGGCTTTGGCTATAATTACATACATTATTTTTATAAAAGACTATGTGATAAAAGGCTTGCAAGTAACAAATGAATTACGAATATAAAATAGGATTTAATACAAAAATATTATAAAATTTTAATGAAAATTACTTGAATTTATATATACTCAATCATATCTCCTTAACATGCATATGGCATACTTTATTTTTTTTAAATGCGTCTGCTCTGTCTGTCGGTCTGTATGTGACTAGTTTACGCTTTCAGTATTGAAAAAAAAATTGGTTTATTGGTAATAGGTTAAGGTCAGGAAAAAAACATACATTTCATCCTAGATGGGTACTGTACCCCTAGGGAACAGTATATCTTTCAAGGACCACACCACGCCAGGGCTCTCACACTTGAAAGTGGGGCCGTGAGCGAAAATAAGTATGTAAGTAAATAAAAGATGACTTAACAAATGTACTGTAATCCCGAAATTAGGATCCCAACGGATATACGCTAATAGAGTCGCGGTGAAAACGAGTTTGTTTGTTTGTAACGCTTTCACGTTCTATATACTGAACCGATCATCATAAAATTTTGCATACACGTTGTCTGGAGTACGAAAACGAACATAGAATACCTTTCATCATCATCAGGTCTTTCTAGTCTCCACTGCAGGAGCCCAACCGTCTCCGCACTACGCCTGAGTAGTCAGAGGACTTGGCCTACACTCTCCACGCTGGCCAGATGGGTTCGAGAGGTCTCTTTGATGTGAATAAGCTTTGTTTAGCTTATGTTTCCTTAGTCGCCTTTTACGACATCCACGAAATGACTTGGAGTGGTTCTATTCTACTCTGCCGGGAACCACACGGCGTCAAGAATAACTTTAGTCCCTTACTATTTCTGAGGAAACGACACAAACGCGAGTGGAGCTGTGAGTAAAAGTCTAGTAGTTAGATAATTAAAACTGTTTCTAAGTACCACAAAATATACAAAATTTTACGACCTATTATTACAACATAAAAGTTGAAACTCATACAAACTGTGCAACAGACAGACACAATATACATGGTGTCGCAATGCGAAAACTCCCAGTAACTTATGCTCTCCCAGGAACGATACAGCATCAAGTTCGCAACAACTGTAGTTTTAAAACTAATTTACTTCAATAGACCTCTTGGAGACATTTGTTCTGGTTTCGTTTCCTGCTTTATTAAAAATGTAAGGATACTGGCAGAGCGTGCAGAGATTTCTTACGTATGCTTTTGTGATTTCATTTATAATATATGAATATCTTTTGAATGGGTCCCCTACGTGTCTGCGAATCACTTTTCTTCGTAAATTGATCGAATACGGTTAGGAAGTAAAGCGTTCGGAAAACTGGAATGTCTTTTTGAAGTTTTTAATGTTAACAGAACTTAGCACGAACCTTTTACTAATTTATTTCGTGTTAAGTCCTGTTAAAATTAATAATTATGTGTTTGAAGTGCGAAAGTATGTCATTTTGAAAGTTCAGTATTCAAAGGTTCATTCTACTGAACCGTAATAGTAAGAGACTTGAAATTTCACACATATATACGTATTTAACAAAAAATTAAAAAGTGGGTCCCGTGCAACAAATATGACTATGAGGGTTTTTTTGAATATTGTATAGTGGTACCTTTGAGTGTGATTGCAACTGATACTTGAACAATTTTTCAAGAGCCACACCCCTACTGAAAAAAATAACCCTTATTGTTTCCATGTTCTTTCAGCTCAGATTGTTTTGTTCTGATTTGATAGCCAACACAAACCATGTTTTAATACAGAATGGTATGAATGAATGGTCATGCTACACACGCCCACTCGTTTGTCGCCAAACGCTTAATTTAGATCGTTTTTTGTGAAACACGCTAAAAACGGCTGCAATTTAGAATGAAATATTTTATGGATTTTGAAATACTAAAATTCTTAATTTTATTTTTATCCATAGTAATTTATCCATATTAATGCAATCTACTTACAGGGTATTTGGCATAACACCCTTATCATTCATTATCATCAAAATTTAAGAGCTAAGCTCTTGTCGGTGGAGCTCCCTCCATCTGTCTCTATCCTCTGCCAATCTCTTAACACCCTGGTATGAAACACTGGTATGTATATACAAATATCAAAGCAGTCTGTTAAAATAGATAACTTTTCCTAGGGAACAAATGTTGGGCAAAAATCATTGGCGGCATTGGTCCCATAGGAATATTCACTTATTTTGACGGACTGGTTTAATGGTTTGAAGAATAAGGGTGATTTCCGGTTACAGGAATTGCATCAAATATACGCGCTTGCCTCCCAAGCTGCTACTTTCTCTTGACATTTTATAATAGATAAATAAAAAAATAAAATAAATGAATATATACGGACAAATCACATAGATGGGGCTAGCCCCAAAGTAGGTTCGAGACTTGTGATGCAATATAGGTGAACACTTAAAACTCAGGTCAATGAAAAATACTGTATTCCATGATTACTTGGCTAGGGATCAAACTCGAGACCTCTCGTGTTACTTTTGTGTATCTCAAATACCTTTATTCCGTTCCCGAAGTCCAGGAAACTTTCCCCCCTTCCCCCTTTAAAAAAAACGCTTTCAATGGGCAGCAACATCGGAACCGAGATAAGCCAAACAAATTGTGCTCACCAGCCCGTCTGTCAAATCAAATCAAAATCACTTTATTGTAGAACACAGGTAAGGAATAAGTTGTTACAATATACATATAGGCCGCCATGTTCTGCCCATATTGGACGTACAATAGTTTAGAAAATAAAATTATCAATACAAATCCTATAAATTATAATCATCTAACAGAATTTTTAAAAATCACATTAATTGGTCAAAATTAATCAACAAATTTATCATTTAAAAAATCGTCAATTGTACATTTTTCAATCAGAAATAATCTTAATTTATGTTTGAATGAATTCACATTTAGCTCTTTAAACGTATCAGGTAATTTATTGTATATAATTGGTGCCATGCCAAATATACTTTTCTTCATAAGAGCTGTCGAATGGCCACCAGTTACTAATTTGAACTTATATTGTGATCTAATATGTTCTAACCTTTGTCCTGTTTCATGTAATGTCGCAAATAGCTGAGGATTAGATTTGACAAAAACACTTATTTCCAATATATACATACACGCCAAGGTTAATAATTTGAGGGACTTGAACAATGGTACACAACTTTCTCTTGGTTTCAAATCCGCACATAGATCGCAAACATCGTTTTTGGTACTTGAATATTTTATTTTTTTCACTTGAATTGCCCCAAAATATGATACCGTATTGTGGTGTCAAGTGTGGTGAGTATGATCAATCCTCCATATGATGGAAATCTTTGGGGGAAGCCTGTGTCTTGCATTGGAATTCTTACGGCTGTTATGATGATGATGATTTATTTACAAATATTTCATTCAAACTAACATTTTTTCTACAACAAATAGGAGATTATACTGCAATGTTCTCCCGCTAGAGGGCAGCATTAGCGCAGACAGTAAACAAATGTTTGACATTGACAAGTATGTGAGAGTCGCAATTAATTGCCTTTATTTTACATCCAAATACGCAACACAAAAGCATTTTTATATTTAAATACTCATAGAAGTATTTACAATCAAATTAATAAAAGAATAATGTATAATTATACTAATTAATACTTTCTTTTTTTAATTATGGCTTCCACCGAGATTTCAGTGATTCTGCCAATGTCCAGTATAATGAGATACTAAGTATCGGTGTTGTACGGTATGTGGCATCAAAGATGGCGTTTGTTCTTTGGCAGCCTCGTGCTTCGAGCAACACGGCCTCCGTACCGGACGGCCTCGTGGGACTTTGACATTTTCAAGTATATACTTTTCAGTGTCAAACCTCTTTTACTGTATGTGCTAGTGGTGTACACTGGCGGCACAGCTTTCAGTAATACGTCCTATTTCCGAGAATGCAGATCCACAAATCCTTAACAAAGGAAGAAACAAAAGAAAGTCCTAATTGCTGCAGGGTCCTGTATTTTTAAGTATGCTTCCCGCTGTGAATGGAACGAATGCAGTCGAGTCTAAACAAAGTTAAACGAATTGCTTGGATTTAAATAGTTTGGTAGAACTTTTAGACGCCTTGATTTTATTATTTGAGTTAAGTGGCGCTTCTAATTGCAATTACTCATTATTATAATTCCATTATTATAAATAATTTGCCCAGCTTCGCACAAATATAGTTTATGCTTGTGATTGTGAGTCTTTCTAGCAAAAAGCTACTGTTTGTTTGTTTGTTTTCGTGTGTAGAAGTGGCCAACACTGGTGTCAGATTTTTCAAGCTGCCTAAAGGCATCTGACATGTTTAGCGACTTATAAAAGCTACTGATCGTGTTATGATAGGATAATAGGATATAACATTATCTAGCTAATATATGAAAAAAAAACCGGCCAAGTGCGTGTCGGGCCACGCGCAGTGTAGGGTTCCGTAGTTGCGAATGACAACTTTGAGTTCATACTATTCACACTCGCACCTTACAGTTTAACGACCAAAAACATCTTACAATGAAAATAGTATGAAATTTTACAGTTTATAAGTTGGTTGCCTATAACTTTTTAGTTTGTACTTAGTACTCAGCTCTGATAGTTTTCCTTTAAACTTCAGTATATATACTACTGCTGTAATTTTTTTCACGTATACATATATAACCGTTTAGCAAATAGAGGGGGGGGACACTTACGTCTAACAAAAATTCGCACTTTAAAACCAAATATTTCGGAAACGAATCCCTAAATCGAAAAATGGTGTTCTCAATTTCACAATATTTTTAAAAGACCTTTTTTGAATATTTTAAGCCTCACTTATTATGGTTCACTAGATATAAACACCTGTGACAGACGGACGGATGGACAACGGAGTTTTAATAATAGTGTTTATACCTTTAGATACGGAACTCTTTAGAAAAGAACTTAAATGCTAATGCAATCCTAATGGCCGAAAAGTCATGTATTTTTTACTTTGCTTCCCGCAGTGAATGGTAAATACAAATTCTCAACAAAGTTAAACAAAGAGCTATCTTTGATTTAAATTAGACTTAAGTAATTATAATAATAAATATATACCTACGGACAAATCACACAGATTGAGCTAGCCCCAAGTAAGTTCTTAAGAAAGACTTGTGTTATGGGATACTAACTCAACGATACTATATTTTATAACAAATACATATAGATAAACATCCAAGACCCAGGCCAATCTGAAAAAGATCGTTTTCCATTTTGACCTGACCGGGGATCGAACCTGGGACCATCCGTGTCGCAGGCAGGCGTGATGACCGCTGCGCCACGGAGCTCGTCAAGTCACTTAAGTAATTGATTCAAGTGGTGCAGCAAATTACAATAAATAAATTTTAATACAACATTCAAGTATATATACATATGGTACCTACTTATAGTGCACTCATGTATCGTAAAAAGGCGTCACTTGCGTCACTGTACCCGGTAATGTTATCCTAGGTCCATGGGTTTGCCATAACATATGTAATGGCCTAGGATTGAATATCAAACCACAAGTTAAAGTAAAAAAAAAACCTTAGATGCTCTAACTACCCACACACCCCATTTATGTAAAGAAAAGTCAGTGGTTTTGAAAATAGATACTCATAGAGCTTATACTCAACAGTCGACACCTACGCCTCTTAAAAATGTCATCACATTCTGAAAAAAGTACTTTTAATTTTATTTCGTCTGCTTAATTTTAAGAGAAGAGACTTTTTTGGCAACTAAGTAGTTAAAGGACATTATCATATCAGCTGTAAGAAGTTCACTGCTGGACGTAGGCGGAGGCCTACTCACCCAACGGCAAACTCACCCACGATTGGTGAGTTTGCCAGAGTCACCACGCTTGATAGACCAGTTGGAGAGCGTAGTTTGTTTGTCTTATCTTGGTTCCAACACTGCTGTCCGTCGAAACCATTTTTAAGCAAGGGAAGGGTATGACTTTTTCGGACTAGGGGAACGGTATAAATGTGATTGGGGTGCTGCTTACTCGCTTAAATTGAGAATGAGAAGTACCAGCGAAAGGGACCTAGTTTTCTATTAGAAAGACAGTTGAGAATGGCACTTCTAACCTGAACGCCATCACTGTCTTGACAACCTTTAAATAAATAAAAAATCCAACTTTCCAATTTATTATAAATGCAAAAGTAAGTTTATACTTATATAATTGTATGTTTGTTACCTCTCCAGGCCTTATCTTCTTAAGACGATTGATTCAGTAACCAATTTTTTTTTTAGTTTGGCATACAAATACTGAGAAGGACATAGAAGGGCGAAACCGCGAATAAAGGTAGTGGGTTCATAAATGCAATATACGTCGATTGAAGGCACAAATTTATAAGACTTATGTAACCATATTGTTCACCATAATATTTGATATGAAATGAAGTATCAAACCACAAGCTGAACGATAATAGACTGTTGAAAAGTAAACAAATATCAAACACATGAACTGCCCACACAAACTATTACCTACGTAGAGAGTTTGTGGTTTAGAAAATAAAGGGGAAACTGGCTTACTTACTACAATTAGACTGAATCTCCCACGCCTCTAAATTTGGGAATCAAAACGGTGTCACATTCTGAACAATATAGTTTTACATACAAAAATACTTTCACGCTATTAATACTATTTCTATTTTGGGTATTCAACAAAATTAGGAATCAACATGTTTAAAAACGGGTCGCTCACGTCCTACTTTGTCGGGATTGCCGACTATACTTTCGGACTAATTAGGAGTCCATTTTACAAGAAGCTACAGTCCGCAATCCTGACAAAGTAGAACGTGAGTGACCCGTTTTTAAACATGTTGATTCCTAATATATTGTATTTATTACACGTTAGTTTCAGTGATATACTTAATAAGAAAACGATTTTTAACCAATGTAACACAACTCTGCTGGTCTAAAATTCATTGGATAGCAACTATGCACTGATAATTTTTTTTATAGTTAAGTTACACCACGAGTTAAAATACATAAGCATCAAAAAGACAAACAAAACCTATTAGCGTAAAGTGTCTGTGGTTTAGAAAATTATGTAAATCCGGCTTTCTTACAATAATCAGCTTATACTGAAACGCCCACGCCTCTAAATCTAGGAATAAAAATGGCGGCACAATCTAAAGAATGTAGTTTTAATTTTTAAATTTCTTCTAGTATGTTTTAGAGGAAATGGAACTTTACTTAATATTACACTTTCTAAGACCTCCGTCCCGACCCTTACTAATATTATAAATGCTAATGTGATTTTGTCTTTTGCACACCTTAGTTACTGAATCTGAAGTTCCTCAGTGCCTCAGAAGGCACTTAACGCCGTTGGTTTTGGCTGACATCAGAAGTAGCAGTTGTTAAGCTTTATAAAAAGCTTTTATGCAGCCCGAAGAATCTAACACTAGTGTTGACCTACATTGGAATTTTGATCGTTCTGGACCCTTAAAGGGGTGATTCGGCCTGTCGATATGAACAACTTTCCTATTGGACCAATGCTGGAAACTCAAAAAAAACTTCGACATTTTCATACAAAAGTGTTCTGATCAGTCGAAATTTAGCAGACCAAATGGCAATGAGGAAACAGACAGGAATCAATGGAGCCCTGTAAAACATATTGGTGTTTCTATAGAATTGAAAATCTTGAGACAAAATCCTTGGCAGTGTTTCAAGTGGATCGCAAAAGCCATCATATAATACCAAGAGTTATAAAAGAGATAAATCAGAGTGCATTTACGACATTGGTGGATATTCTGTAAAAACCGCTCAATGCAGTCGACGCAGACTAAAAATAGTTACAAAAGGATATTAAGTATAAGGATATAAGGATATTGAAGTACATTATTTGTGATGTATAAAATGTTGGTTTATTCAGGAAAAACATTCCGAGGTATATGTGTGATAAAAGAAGAACTAAATTTAAAGTAATAAATAATGTACTAAAGACTATTAAATGAAAATAATTCAAGTTACTTTAATAAATAGAAAATAAAAGAAAAGCCACTAAGTTGAGCATGAGAAGATATTAATTATCTAATGGTGCTTCCACACTGTTAAAAATGTTAACAAACATTTTCTAACATGATAATACTGATAACATGAAAAACTAAAATCCCAACTAATATTATAAATGCGAAAGTGAGTTTGTTTGTTTGTTAGTTTGTTTCTTTGTTACGTTTTCACGCCATATCCACTGAACCAATCATCATGAAATGTTGCATACACATAGGTTAGGGTACCCAGAAGGACATAGGCTATATATTACGCGGGCGAAGCCGCGGGTAACAGCTAGTTGATTATAAACGACAAATACAAAACTACAACCGTAAGTTGCATGTCAGAAAATGTTAGTAAATATTTTTAACAGAAGTGTGGGAGCACCATACTAGATATCATCATCATCATCATCATCATCATCATCATCATCAGGTCTTTTTTAGTCTCCACTGCAGGAGCACGACCCTCCCTGTACCGCCAGAGCAGTCAGAGGATTTGGCCTACACTCTCCACGCTGGCCAGACGGGTTGGAGAGGTCTCTGTGATGTTTATAAGCTTTGTTTAGCTTGAGTTTCTTAAGTGACCTTTTACGACATCCACGGGAAGATTTGGAGTGGTCCTATTCTTCTCTGCCGGGAACCACACGGCAGTATTTTTATCACTTACCTTACGGGGTAGTTTTATGACCTTAAGCTCAAAGGCCATAAGACTTATAAGCCACAATTAGCGCATTACTGGTCACTTGGTGAAAAACGTAATCAAAGAGACCAAATAATGATAAGGTGCCAGTCACATTATTTAATGACGTGATTCCTTAATTTTTCACCCATTCTTAGCTCACTAATATAATATAGTGTTTTAGGCAAATCTCAAATACATTGAACAATGTCATGTACAAATTGTGCGTGGTAAAAGTGGTGTTGTATCTGTAACCGTCTGTATTTTGTGCTGTCGGCTTAGTGCCAACTTGCAATGGTGTATTTTATGGCACCGACAGATGGCGTCTGTCCTTAGATCGACATGGTTACGTATATAGACGTTATTGGAGCATTAAGGCCCAAATTCTGCACAAAATCGATGCATACGTGTAGCTGTAGTATCTTACGTTCTAAAACTGCAGTATTTCGGCCGCAGAGATAAATAATACGGTAACCTATCACAAACAAGAATATTTTCTCTTCGAATTTTAGTTGTTCGAAAACGGTACAACGACGTTTTAAATGCCAAATGGCTTCTTTGCCATATTTTCTCCTTCTATAACCTTGATAAACATATTTTTCGTCTTTTAGACAAACTGGCGACCGAAAATCGAATAGTGTAATTTTATTTCGATGAATGTTTTGGTATGAATAATTTCATTTTCTAGAAGTATTAAAGATGGAAGTAACTTTTTTCATATTATTATTTACACAGATTTTAAATAACTACTTACAGTCGACAAGTCGAGATTAGTAGTAAATTCGGTTGGAGTGTAGCAAAGGCAGCGCAAGTTTTGGGACTTCAATTTTTTTTAACTTGAAATTTTCAGGTCTACATAAGACGTAAAGAGGCTTATTTTTTACTGATGACTCATGGTTTTACGAAAACTCGTCTCTGAAGGTTAGGAATATATTGTTAGAAAGGAACTGGTTAACGAAAACTAGGGGTAGGTTGCGAGGAGCGAAGCGACGAGCGTTAGGTTCTACATGAACCAACCGCCAGAAACGAAATTGCCGCGTTATTCTGAAGTGTTTTGTAGCCAAACCCAGCACCGTAGAGAGAAATTGTAAAGAAAAAAAGATGTTTTTTATTTCTTTTAAATAGACTTTAAATATATATAACAGGTTAGTATATTATACTTACTCATATGGATTTCATTTATTTATCATTTGAAATGTTGTCTTTTAAGAATATGGTAATATTTTTTTGATAAATAAAACATAGAGCAATAGTGTCTGCGGATAAACGTTGGGTTGCAATACAAAGCATATAGTTTTCAAAAACATAACTATCAATAATCGGAATTTCAACAATATAGCAATTGTATTTTCGGTAAAATGAAACTATAGAAAATAAAAAAATGGCGAAACATTTTCGTTGTTTTAAAATTCGTACAAAACCTATTCTTGTTTATGATAGGTAACCAAATAATACACGACGAATATTTGGCACAATACGACAGCTAGCGAAGTCTATATATAGTGTAACATAATCTTCGACATACCCTGAAAGGGTTGACTTACACTATTAATATGAATAACTATTTCTAAGGGGTCAAAGCTGGGACCTCGAAAAAAATTTTGATATCCCCATAAATTTTGCCCAGGCGGCATAATACTTGTAATTCGAAATTTTTGCTTATAGCAAAAAGTGTTCATACTGAAGGTCATGTTACACTCTGTATACCGACAAGATCGTATGCGTGGCTCTAAATGCTAGACCACATTTCCCAATCTCTAGATTTTGAGATCTTTGTAACCTGCTTATAATTAAATTTATATTAAATTATTTATAAGATATAAATCAAAAAATGTTTCTCATTAAAATACAAAAGTATTTCAATTACTGAGAAAAAAAAATTACAATTAATATTTCCAATAGCAGCTATTAAAACAACTGACCCACAAGGTAAGTAACCCAAAAACAAAATAGGGATGGGTTGCTAGCGACTTGTCCTATCAACATTTCAAAATTTTCCCCTAATGAGATATTTTGATCAATCCGAATTATATGAGTGACAAGCCAGCGATTGAGTGCTAACACGGTATGCTACTCAGACAAGAATAACCCACAGTGGACTTGGCGACAGATTCTGTGATGTTTGATCCAGATCTAGTTTTAATCTTGGTTTAATTTGAAGTTTCCATTTGAAAATTGTTAGCAATGGCTTTGTTTTTAGTAGGTCTTAGTAAGATGTGTCACTATTGAGCATTATGGTCACTTATTTAATTTTATATTTATCTAATTTGCTATTTTATTATCAAAATTTTGGTTACGGTGAGGTTATATGGTCAATCCGTACTGCCAGGGATAATGATGAATATACGCATACAGGGTGTTTTTAATCCATTGGCATCCTTTTAAAGATTTAGATTAGTAGTCAAATCAAACAATGAAAAAAAATTGTATGTTAATATTAAACATAACAAATCCTATCCCAATCCCAACCCCAACTAATATTATAAATGTGAACGTGAGTTTGTTTGTTTGTCTATTTGTTACGCTTTCACGCCATATCTATTACATCGATCATCATGAAATTTTGCATACACATAGGTTAGGGTACTGACAAGGACATAGGCTATATATCACTCGGGTAGAGCCGCGGGTAACAGCTAGTACAGTATATTTTAAAAAAGAATCTAACCCTAGTAACACTATACAGATTTCATCTCCCCAACAAAAAAGACGCAATGTACTCTCACTAAAACAGCTGAAGTGTCATCTGAACTCTCGTCTCGTCTAGCTTTTACGTGTCCCGACAACGTCGTAAAGAGCGTATTCTGTTACTTATATTAAGGACGTGTTACTCGTGTCGTGTTTGCAGTAAAAACACACTTGCTCTATCTAAAAGTATGGTTTATCTTAAATTTAAAAGTATTTTAAACTGGAGGCAGCTCTTTGATTTCATAAAGTTTCATCATCCTGATGGCCTAGTGGACGTGAGCATAATAAGCGCTTCCGCATGTTAAGCAACCCTAGGCGCAGTCCCCACTTGGATGGGTGACCGCAAGTGGCATAAAAACATCTCAAGCTCCTCCGTGCTTCGGAAGGTCCGTAACGTCGTTGGTCCCGGCTGTCATCACTGATGGCAGTCGTTAAGCTATGTCAGATGCCTTTAGGCAGCTTGAAAAATCTGACCCCAGTGTTGGCCACTTACACACACGAAAAAAAATCATAGATATTATAATTCTACAGGAATATACTGGGTGTAACATGACCCTCGACATATCCTTAAAGGGGTGAGTGACACCGTCAATATGAACAACTTTTCCTATGGGGTCAACGCTCCCAAAAAAAATTTTGCAAAATTTTTTTGTATGAAATTGACCGTTTTATTTTTTGAGTTCCCAGCATTGGTCACATAGCAAAAGATGTTCATATTGAAGAGCTGGCTCACCCCTTTAAGGGTATGTCGACAGTCATGTTACACCCTGAATGACTTATTAAAGTCAGGGGTGTCCTCTTCAACTGTCTGTCTGGTGGTTGAAATATGGCATCGGGTACGTGGGCTCGGCCTTCTTAGTTGCTTCTTTCTTATACCTAAACCATCCGACCAAGTAGCATCCCAATATCTTTAACCCGTTTCTCTGGTCCTACAAACAGTACTTAAAGTAAAAAATAATAATTAATGCTAAAGTAAATTAAGCTTTTTATATTTAGTTGTAACACGAATGTCTATTAATACGACGTAGCGCCATCTTTTTATTGTATAATTAAAGTGCAACTCTAAAGTCCCTTTCATAAGAAGCTATAAATTATGTAAACAAATGTTCAGGGGTTCGCAACATTTGGATGAAATAAAATATAATATTGATGTTTTTTGTGTAAAAAAATAAACCAAAGAAGAGATGGTTAGAAATATTTTTCCATAAAGAATGGACGGAGTTTGCAGGTGAAGCAATTATTTGGCAACGTAAAAAATCTCTTGCCCTGCATTGAGACTCATCAGTAATAAAAAAAAAAAACAATTTATAGCGAAAACTGTTACAGAAACTTTATTATAAATCATTAAGACTTAATAACTAATAAAAAAAAACAACTTAAAGCAAAAACTGCTACAGAAACTTTATTATATCTCAGAAATGCGCCAAATGTTTACATTCACGGAGTCGGACTCGTTCCTGTACCAAAAATCTTGAGCGACAGCGTTTTGTATCGTTAAAATATAACCCGACTAATTAGAATTGGTCTTTAGTTTCGTGTTACCCGTATAGTAATTGAAGTCAATTGTATTTGGTTAACTCATAATATTGTCGCTAGGTAACTCCAGCACAGTAGAAGTTTATTGATGTACTTAATTTATAGCTTCTCGTGGCGGGGAATTTAGTTTGTATCAAAATTCGTGGACACGTCAAAGATGATACCACCAGACATATGTTCATCAAATAAGACTAAGGAATCGATAGTATATTATTATGGACTGCATAGCTTTTCTATCTGTGACTTTATCCGCGTGAGTTCTGCTTTTATAATATTGGAAAAAATGGGACTTCCCTACGATAGATGGGTCGGGAAGTAAATAAAACTGTATTTCTTATAGGTACTAATTACAGTAAGCCGAAAATTACAAAGGTCGGAGATTATATGTTTGAACCAAAGGCAACAATTGAAGTCGTCGAATGTCAGGAAATTTTTGAATATAGCTCCCCCGCAGTGTTGCCAGGGCGAGCGTTTGCGTTTTGTTATGTTTCTGAACAAATATTATTGTTGCAAGCCCTCATAAAGCACCGCGTCTTTGTAGTAAGTAATGTTAGTTTACGTATTATGGTTTAAACATATAACTACTTATAATTTTGATTTATGTCATGTTTGACGTCACAATTCTATATTTAGCTAACAAGAGCCTACTATAATATTAATGGGGATCCGGCAACGTCGCCTGTTTGCTTTGAGTTTTACTACT
The DNA here is from genome assembly GCA_963082605.1 of Rhodophaea formosa. Classification (NCBI taxonomy): domain Eukaryota; kingdom Metazoa; phylum Arthropoda; class Insecta; order Lepidoptera; family Pyralidae; genus Rhodophaea; species Rhodophaea formosa. The sequence goes on from OY720219.1 coordinate 3,985,187, forward strand.
GTTTTGCATTTGTGGATTGTTTTATTCTAATTACTAGTAAAAGCTTAGTTTATGTATGGCAATTAATGTTGTTTTCTTACGACAGAATTTAAAATTTGTATGTCCTTATAAAACCTTATAAAAGATTATTTTTACAGGCCGGCAATGCTTTTGTGACACCCCGGGTATTGCAGTTGTCCGTGGGCAGTGGAGATCACTTACCATCAGGTGACCCGCTTGCTCGTTTGCCGTCCTATTTCATAAAAAAATCAAATAGTTATAAGAACAGTAATATTTGAAGTTTATACGAGAATCGATATATAGTTGAATCGATATATAGTTATAGTTGTAGTGAAGGCCAAAACTTCTGACTGCTCTGGCTAAAATACGGCTCTGGTAGTACAGAGAGGGTGTTCCTGCAGTGGAGCCTAACAAACACCTAATGATGATGATGATATAATTACCAACACAAATGGTGCTCCCACTATTATAACTAACTTATAAAATAAAAGCATTCTCAAATTAAAATTAAATCGCAAGAGAGCTTCCTACTCGCTTTAACTGCGAAAGATAATTGAGGTAAAAAGAGAACAAAAAGTGAAATGAGTGTTAAAATATTCCATTAAAAGACTATATTTTAAAAACTTAAGACCTCGTCATAAGTCTTGTAAATTTCCGTGCCCCATGAAAATATGCAAATACTTTAGAAAATTCCAGCATACCGTTTTAGAGGAAAAGAGAAATTCACCAGACGTTCGTTTTTAATCTGTTTAATAATGTGGAAAAAGGCTAGAAACGACTTTAATTGTAAGCTGAGAAGTTTCGTTTTACTTTATTTCAGGTTGAACTGAACTTTTTTTGTAGGTTTTACATTGTAGGTTTGTTATCATTAAGCTAACAATTATTTTTCTTAAGTTTTTAATGGGGAGCCCAAAAGAACCAAGAAATCAAAGACCTAGTGTCAACAAACTTGGTGAAATAAAATCAGTTCGTCTACGGTGGTTCGGACACACTGGAAAGAGAATGGGACACGATCGAGCCTTTTTTTTAATGGACTACGTAGCCAGCTCCAAGTGACTTTTTGCTATTTCACCGAACTTTAGAGGTAAGAGCAGAGTGCCCTCAACCTCAAGGCGAACATCATTAAAGGGCCCCCAGGAGGGACGGACCTCGGCTTTGGGCTTTGCTGTGTGCGCAAGGCTTGGAGGGACAGCAAACTCTCATACACCTGATGGGGAGCGATTTGCGATGCATAATGGCTGAACTGAGAAACAATGGCAAAGCCTTTGAAGAGCAGCAACTCTCATTTTTTGCCGTCAGTATCGAGCTGTAAAGAGAGCAGACATTAGTAGACTGGATAGAATAGTCGCCGACTTGTTACCGTGCCGCTGGTGTGGTGAGATCATGTCCTATAAAGCCTCGGAGTTTCCTATTGGCAAAAGCTGGTACATGACTTCAAGAAATGGCGCCTTCTAGTGTCGAAAGCTTAGATCTACTTTGGGTCGCTTCGCCATTGCAGTAAAAGTTATAATAATATGGCACTAAGATTTACAATGGTTAATTGTATTTTTATTACTAACATCATTGTAGAAAATATATTTTTCTAGCTTTTGTTTGTCTCGGCCGTCATCATCATCATCATTTCGTGTAGGTGACACGGTCAGTCGACCATGCAGACCCTGGTGTCAGCGTTCTTCGGAACCGCCTCTCGGCCTCTGACGTGGTTCCTTTAATGACTACCAGATGGCAGTCGGGACCATCGGCTAAACCTTCCGAAGCACTCATCTTTCTTATCAGACAATCAGGTGATTCATGCATGCAATGCCCTAACCAAACTGGAAACAACTTAACAAAGTATGCTTCCCGTGGGAATCGAACCCATGACCCCCGGGTTAACAAGGCAAACGCCTTAACCACTGGACCACGGAGGCAGTTGAAGGCCGTCATTATTAGTAAGCATTCGTTATTTCCTGTCAGTTAGCTTTAGAAACTTTTAAAACCATTGTTGGGCACTTACACACTAGAGAAAGCAAGTGGCTTTCTCTAGTCATCATCATCATCATCATCATCAGGGCCCTCTAGTCTCCACTGCAGGAGCACGACCCTCTCTGTACTACCAGAGCCATATACTAGCCTGAGTGAGTAGTCAGAGGACTTGGCCTACACTCTCCACGCTGGCCAGACGGGTTGGAGAGGTCTCTTTGATGTTAATAAGCTTTATTTAGCTTGTGTATCCTTAGTCGCCTTTTACGACATCCACGGGATGACTTGGAGTGGTCCTATTCTACTCTGCCGGGAACCACACGGCATCACTTTCTCTAGTGTTTACAATAAATACATACACACTATCACGTCTTTCTCCCTTACGGGGTAGACAAAACTAAGGTTGATTAAGCCTAAAGGCCACGTTTAGCATGTTGGTGGGCTTGTAGGTGGAGAACGGAATTAAAATGGTGATGGGTTGCTAGCCGCATCGCCTATTGACATGATTCCTCAGATATTTGCCTATACAACAAATCCTTCTGTAATACTCTAGTTTGATTTCATTTCCTTACATAATGCGCTGGAAAACTTAGCCATTGATATAGTAGTTAATATTTATAACTCCATCCCACAGTCATAACTCCAGTTTCAATTAAACTCCGACAGTTCTACAAATCCGCGCCATTACACTCGCCGTCCAGTAATATGTCGGGAGTGGAGTTCCACAGAAATACGACAGTGTAGAAAAATGAATGCAGCTGACAGGCAAAGTGGACTCAGCGTTTTGTCTTACTTTGCGTCACGCGTTACTCTGTGGTTTGTTAAGAAATGTTATTGTTATTTTCTATGTGGATTGTATTTACAGAAGGTTTGATAACAGGCAATGTTGACGCATCTACGATATAGGGTGATAATGTTAGTACCTAGATGAAATTACAAAGGCAGTATAATATATCAAAGAAAAAGATGTAAGTGAGGAAGAAATAAAACCATTTCCAAGTTACTTAATAACTGAAATCTAAACAATAAAATCTTGTTTTGATTAAATTAATTCTTTTATTCTGACAAGGTTAAATTATCGCTTTACCATCGAACATAGCTTACGTTTAAATATCAAAATAAACTTTCGCAAATAAGAAGAAATGTTGTACGTACCTACGTTATTAAAAGCTTAAATGCCTCAAACATTTTCTTCGCAATAAATCATTGCCGATTTTTCTTCAAACTTTATTGTAATGGACATTTTATTTCAACCAAGAAAAAAGCAAATAAAACCGTATCTCGAAATTTCAATAAAAATACAATAAAAACATTTTCTTATCTTACAAGACGAATGACTCCGATCAAAGCTGAATAAAATTTAAGAGTAACATGGGAGGGTGACAATCGAAAGAATTGTGACCTCATTTTGGGTCATTACGCCCTTAATTTGCTCTACTTACAGGCGACATCGGAGGGACATTACTCTTTGTCCCTACTAAGACATCTGTACAATTTCGTGGGGACACTGAAGTTCAAGCGTAATAAGGTAATTACTCTATTAAATTGTAGAGTCACATTTAAAGAGTGAGTTTTTTAGTCTTTTTATTTATTGACTCCTCACCCTGTCCAATAAATCAACAGTGGCTCATTTGTGAACAGAGCAAGGGTTAATAAAATTACCTTGCTATTTTCTTAAGAATGAAATTTGGGAAGACATACGAATTATTTACGAATAGTTCAAAAATTGCTTTAAGCAACACAAAAAATGTACAAACAAAAGGTAGAAAACACTTTACTTTTTGACTACAAAACTTCTCAAAAAACACGTCTCTTAAGTGCACCCCTTTGGTTGTTAATACACATTTATTGGCAGTTTCAAGTCTACCTATTACGGAACCTAAAAGTACGGGCTGTATGAAAGCCGGACGGACAGACAACGCAGTCTTCGTAATAGGATCTCGTTTTATCTTTAGGTATGGAACTTTGGAAACATGTGTTCGTTTACACCTGTAAAGAAATAAATCGTGATGTAAATAAAAGTTTTCTTACTTTCAGAATGCATTCAGTAATTAATATTTACAGAAAAGCTAAAGGTATTTTAATTATTAAGTGATGTAATTAACTGTAAAAGTGATTCATAAATAAATTATACTAGCAAAAGTTATAAAATGAACAATTTAAAATCCCTTTCTCGGTTCCCGCAAGTCTGCGAGAAATAGCAACGATTTCCAAGATATTGCTCGAATTTCTCATGCTCACGGCGCGTCACAAACGCTGAAAAATCGCTGCACTGACGCATGCCCGCCCGCGTCTAACATTTTTGTTACTTAGAACTAACAGATAAATTTGTAAGGATTGACGGTTTGGCAATAAAAACTAAAAGATTGGGGAAGATAAAGACAAAAGACAAAGTAAGAAAATATTTCTGCCCTGCACTATTTTTAATACATAAATTTAAAAATACATATTGTGTCGATTGACGGTTTGGCAATAAAAATGTCAGTGCTATTTGCGATTAGGTGTTTAGTACAATACAAGAACTTTATAAAAGTTTGGGTTAAGACAAAGGAACAGTGATTAGAATAAAATCGCTGCACTGACGCATGCCTGCCCGCGTCTTACATTTTTATTACTTAGAAATAACAGATTAATTTGTGAGGATTGACGGTGTGGCAATAAAAATTTCAGAGCTATTTGTGTTTAAAAAAATCTATTAGTTATAGAACATTGAAGAGGAGAGCGTTAAGAACAGTCATTAGATTAAAATCGCTGCACCGACGCATGCGTGCCCGCGTCTATCATTTTTATTTCTTAGAACTAACAGACAAATTTGTAAGGATTGACGGTTTGGCAATGAAAGTGTCTGTGCTGTTTATGATTGGATCTTTGATGCGATTACAATTAAGTATAAAAGATTTGGCAAAACAAAGTTACAAGCAGTTATTAGGAAAATATAGATGCACTGCGTAGAACATTTTGGGCTGATCACTTTTATATGGAAATAATTTTTAATTTCCCTTTAAGCAAAAAATAAAATTTTTGACATTTGTTTTTGTACTAACATTAATATATTTAAAGGTTCTTTTTTTGTTTAAAAATATTTTTTTAATATTGTATTTATTTTGTTTGTATATAAATTGACAATCATAAAAAATAAAAAGAAAACTGAAATCAAAATATAGTGAAGCGATAGTTTTACTATATATAGGTTAACGGTATAACAAATTAATTGCATCGATTCCTTTTGCCCATTTCAAAGTTCTCAGAATGATATTAACATTTTTTACAGGGCTTCATTCAATGCATGTAACGATACCAGACACGCTATTGGAAAATTAGATCAGCTTCATGGAAAATCGCGGGAAATCCTGCAAAATTGCATAGACTTTGTAAGATGAATTGGAATCTATATCGGCTTGCAGAAAAATCACACTGAAAAATATATGGTCAGAATAGCTACTGCGTTACAAACGATGTAGTTTGCGAATCCAACATTTTTATTCTTCAGGTGACATTGTACTTTTGAATAATTTACATATATTCTTTTACTACCATATGAGTATTACCTGTGATAGATGTATGTATATACCTGATATATCGCCTTTGTATATAAAACAAAGTCATGTTAGATACACCATTAAGAACTTGAAATCAGATGGGCCGATTTAACATTGCAAGAAATAGAAATTAGCTCTTCACCACTTTTACCGTTATCCCTCGGAATCTTCGCAAGTATCTTACTCAAAAAATATTGTTGAATTGATAAGGTAGCTTTCATTTTACATGAAGACATAAAAACACTCGTTGATAACACTGTCTTTGTTTTACTCCCACGCATGGCTAGAAGAAAAGAAAAAAGCGAAAAATGTACCAGCTGCGTCTCTTAACAAGCAGATCGTCGAACTGATCGACGTAATAGGCAAAATTAAAAGAATCGTGTCAATAGACGATAGCAAACCATCACTATTTTGATTCCGGTTTCCACCTACACGCCCATCAAAAAGATCATATAAATAAAATATAATATAAATATATAGGCACATATCACACAAATTGAGCCAGCCCCACAGTAAGTTGTGAACTTGTGTCGCAGGATACTAACTCAACGATAATATATTTTATAATTTGAACTTATATAGATAAACATCCAAGACCCAGGTCATACTGAAAAATATTGAAAGAGTGGCCAGTTTTTGGTTTTTGAATCATTGAAATAAAGTCAAGTCAAAGTCAATAAATATCGTTTGCCATCATGACCTGATCGGGGATCGAACCCGGGACCCCCGTGTCGCAGGCTGGCGTGTTGACCGCTGCGCCATGGAAGATAAATATGCCCTATATGTCTTCTAGACTTAGGCTCTGTCTACCCCGTATTTACATTATCTACAATAAGTATGTATATATTACTACCCAAAATACTCCTACACATCCATAAAAAGCAAAAACTACCCCAATCCACACAAACCCATTTAAGTAACAAACGGCGCGACGCATTTTGTAATTGTTGTTTCATACGTCATTTTTTCTACTTACGACCCACGGATAGAGTTAATGGGGGCAAAATGGGACAATATATTAGTTTTATATGTGGTCCATTCCCCGTTGGGTCGTATTTACGCGATATCAAAGCAAAATGGGCTTCAACGAGATCGCATCCTACGCTTGGCGATATAGCGTTATTTATGGTGTATTTTTTATTTATAATAGTTTATGTGATATTTTTTATGTACCTAGTCTGAGCATTGTCTTTTTTTGTTGCAGAGAATCCAATTTGTTACAGCTTGCGTGGCGCATTGATTAACACGTCAGCCTGCGACGCGAGGACTTACAGGTTCGATCCTTGGTCAGGTCATGATGGAAAACGACCCTTACTCAGTGGCGGGTCTAAAATTTTTATGTAAATAAATATCTTTTATAAAATATATTATTGTTTAGTTTTTCCTACGACACAAGTTTTCAACTTACCGTAGTGCTCTATTCGTGTAATTTGTCCCGCATTTTTATTTATTTGTATATACATTATAGTTAACAGGTAATTGCCTACATTTAAACTATTTAAATTAGCAGTATTACCATTAAGCAATATGTGACTGAGGTGAATCGAATAGTGATCTCAGCGTTTAAGTGGAATCATTAAATTTAGTGTTAAGAAGTCACTCGACGAAGTCCAGCTCAATTCAGCTTCATACTAACTTAATTCTTCGGTTTTGTTTATTATTTGGTTATTACCATTGAACGAATACAAATAAATAAATCATCATTCATCATCAGGTCTTTATTAATCCCCACTGTAGGAGCACGACCCTTTCTGTACTACCAGAACCATATATAAGCCAGAGCAGTCAGAGGATTTGGCCTACACTCTCCACGCTAGCCTGACGGGTTGGAGAGGTCTCTTTGATGATTTTTAGCTTTGTTTAGCTTGAGTTCCCTAAGTCGCCTTCTACGACTTCCACGGGAAGCCTTGGAGTGGTCCTATTCTACTCTGCCGGGAACCAAACGGCAATAAATATATTATTGCAACAAAACACATCTAAACGTTTGTATAAATTAAGAAAGCACAAGTTTGCATAAGACTTTTTTTATTCGCTGTTGTTCAAATAACAACTATTCATGATTGATAATAGTGATTTTGCAAAACTGCGAATTCCAAATTTATTAATTTTGATTAGCTTTTATTTCCCAAAATATTTTTTTCTCTCTCAGTCAGTATGTTTTGAATAGACAGTGACATAAACCTAGTTTTTTATAGTCTAAATTTTAAAATGAAACTGATGAATTTTGGCCTGAGCTGAACTATCCTGTGTGACATATTACCTTCGCTAACGTCACACTCTATAGAATTCTGAATAAAAACCATATTTGTAAATTCAATCTATTTTCAATTTGTTGCAAAATATTCAAGATGTGTTGCCATTCAGAATTTGAATACATACAGCTTTTGTAAGAGCTGAGTGACAAGACAATTACAACTTGAACTTGTGCGGCGAGAATTTCAATTTCTCGTATCACCCCGCCACATCGGGTACTGTCACTATTGTGAAAGTTCAAACAGAGGAAATTGTGTTTCCATTTTAACCCTCTGACTCTAAAAAGGGGTGTGTATGTGATAATTTTTTTTAATATTAGAGTCTTCAATCACATATCAATGATATAGAATTGAGGGTAATGTTTAACGCACACATCTATGTGTGCGCATATCTATGCCTGTATTATATCTATGTGTGCATGTTTGTAAGTATGTCTGTTCCATTGTCGCATCCTGTATCCTCAGCGTCTTCACCGTTTTTAAAGTGTGAAGTATCCTATTTTTGCATTAAAATCAATAAAGGGGAAGTTTTTAATTATTTGAAATAACGCTACTAGTCTACCTTTACGCACACCACTACGCTAAACTTAGCTTTTAGATCTTTCGTTCCTTAGCTTTGTCTACCTCGCAATAGATAAAGACAGGACTAGTACTAAAGATATTAGTAGCGATGTACGAAGTGTATGCACGTCTTAACATAAAGAAGTCTGTTGTGTTTTGAAGCGTCTGTTGTAACTCCAAGTTCAACTTTGCCAAGAATTACCCGCCAAGAAGTTCTCATCACGAGTTGCCACGCTAATGTAAGTTCAAAGTGCTCTCAAAAGTTGCAAGGTGGCAAAATGCAATTCTTTTTGAGCATTTGTGCAACGGCTTAAGAGCACAACAGGGCTAGAAAAGCCGATCTTACATTAACAAGCATTGCATGGATTTATTCATTTGATATAAATGTTTCTGAAAGCCAAACGTGTGTGCCAAATATAGTTTTTGGTGGGAATTTAAGGGGTTCAGCTGGGTTCAGGTCATTAAAAATAGTTAAAGCAGACAACCATATATACTCGCATAGAGTCACTAGAAGGTACCATAAAGCCATCAAAGGACCTCCGTTATCTTTGACTGCTGCTGTATCTCTTTAAATTGGACATTGGCATTATCACTGCAATGTTTGAATATTTAATGAATAATTATCATCGTCTTTTTAGTCTACACTGCAGGAGGACGATACCCTCTCTGTATTACCAGAGTTGTCAAATGATTTGGCATAAACTCTCCACGCCTCTCTGCTCACGCTCTACTCTGCCGGGAACCATACGGTATTTAATGAATATACCTACGCACTTATCAAAGACTAGTTTTTACCCGCAGCTCCGCTCGTGTTGGTGTCGATCCTTCGGGAATAGTATTTTTTCGGGATAACAGTAGCCTAGTAGTACTCTAGGTAACGTGTATGCAAAATTTAATGATGATCGGTTCAGTAGAAACAGCGTGAATGCGTAACAAACAAACTCACCTTCGTATTTATAATATTAAGTTGGGATGGGATTAAGTTAAATTATTTCACAGCAATTAACTCGGCGTTCGTCGCATCCCTATAAGCTACATACATACTCGCTATGGGTAAAATATACCCAGATATAAAACTAGATACTTGTCAAAAGTAATTGCTAATTGGCTTGTTTCTTTATTTTATATTTATGAAATGATACCTAAAGATTTAATTAATACCAAAAAAACTTAATTATATGGTTTATTTTGAATTGGAAAAAAAATTCTACAAGAGATCAAAAATCTCAATTCATTCTAACAACTTACACACCATATTGTGAGTATGGGTGAAAATCACCCATACTCACTTTGCATGTCCACAACTCACCAATGAGTCGCGCCAACTCAACCTCCCGATGGGAGACGACGCTCAAGGACGTGACTCGAAGGTACTCAAAAGCGCGTCACACTGTGGTTAGTCAGTTAAAAAATATAGTCAACTGTTTGTAGCTCTGGGTAAAATTTACCCAAAGCGAGCAACGCCGAGTTAAGCATTAGCCGTGTGGTTCCCGGCAGAGAAGAATAGGACCACTCCAAATCTTCCCGTGGATGTCGTAAAAGGCGACTTAGGAAACTCAAGCTAAACAAAGCTTATAAACATCAAAGAGACCTCTCCAACCCGTTTGGCCAGCGTGGAGAGTGTAGACCAAATCCTCTGACTGCTCTGGCAGTACAGAGAGGGTTGTGCTCCTGCAGTGGAGACTAACAAAGACCTGAAGATTTCACAGCAAACATGCCAAACATGCATACCCCAGCGTTATTTCCCCAAAAGGTAATTAGTGGTAATAAGTAGTGGTAATAGACAATAACAATTACCATCGGACGGGCCGTAAACGAGCGATTCCGAATCGATTCGGTTTTATTACCGATGTTACTCTGTCATTGGACTCATTGGTGATAAAAACTGGGATAAAAATGAGTCGTATGGGCGTTGATCTTGCGTTGATAGATGTTATACGGTCATAGATCGGAAATGGTGAATAGTTGAGTATAATGTTTTCTTATGTTTTCGCAATACATACATACAATCTTGTCTTTTTCCCTTGCAGACTTAAGGTCTATAAAACTAAATAGCCATGTTTAGCATGATGGTGAGCTTGTAGGTGGAGAACGGAATTAAAATTTTGTTTTCACAATTATTGCACATTTAAATAAAATAACTTCAAAAACGATGGAAAGTATTTTTATATAGTTGAGTGTAACATTGGCCGTAGTGAGTTGTGGTTTCTTTAAAGATACATGACATATATTTTTAGGATTTCTTACCCAAAGAGTAAAAACCGTCCGTCTGTCTGTCCGTTTGTCACTAGACTTTATCTCGTGAACCGTGATAGCGTAGGCTTTTTATTTTTATATGTTTACTGAGCTAATTATTGGCTGGTGTAGTAATGGTGTAGTTTTTTTGGAATCATCTCAATTAGTTGTCTCTAAGAAAAAATAATGTCTCTAATAAGAAAAAGTAATGTCTCTAAGAAAAAATACTCAGAAAATTCTCAAAAGTTCATGATTACACACCTTAGTCTTAAACACAAAGTTTAAAAGTTTAAAAATCTTCTTTCGATAGAAGGTTTTTCCTGACGACAGTGCAATATCCCTTTTGTGGATATTGTATCACAGATCATAAAATTTAGTATTAACCTACTCACTTCCTAACCCTACCCAAACATCTTAACTAGTTGATGCCTCAGGTAATTTTTTTTAATATTAGAGTCTTCAATCACATATCAATGATATAGAATTGAGGGTAATGTTTAACGCACACATCTATGTGTGCGCATATCTATGCCTGTATTATATCTATGTGTGCATGTTTGTAAGTATGTCTGTTCCAATGTCGCATCCTGTATCCTCAGCGTCTTGACCGTTTTTAAAGTGTGAAGTATCCTATTTTTGCATTAAAATCAATAAAGGGGAAGTTTTTAATTATTTGAAATAACGCTACTAGTCTACCTTTACGCACACCACTATGCTAAACTTAGCTTTTAGATCTTTCGTTCCTTAGCTTTGTCTACCTCGCAATAGATAAAGACAGGACTAGTACTAAAGATATTAGTAGCGATGTACGAAGTGTATGCACGTCTTAACATAAAGAAGTCTGTTGTGTTTTGAAGCGTCTGTTGTAACTCCAAGTTCAACTTTGCCAAGAATTACCCGCCAAGAAGTTCTCATCACGAGTTGCCACGCTAATGTAAGTTCAAAGTGCTCTCAAAAGTTGCAAGGTGGCAAAATGCAATTCTTTTTGAGCATTTGTGCAACGGCTTAAGAGCACAACAGGGCTAGAAAAGCCGATCTTACATTAACAAGCATTGCATGGATTTATTCATTTGATATAAATGTTTCTGAAAGCCAAACGTGTGTGCCAAATATAGTTTTTGGTGGGAATTTAAGGGGTTCAGCTGGGTTCAGGTCATTAAAAATAGTTAAAGCAGACAACCATATATACTCGCATAGAGTCACTAGAAGGTACCATAAAGCCATCAAAGGACCTCCGTTATCTTTGACTGCTGCTGTATCTCTTTAAATTGGACATTGGCATTATCACTGCAATGTTTGAATATTTAATGAATAATTATCATCGTCTTTTTAGTCTACACTGCAGGAGGACGATACCCTCTCTGTATTACCAGAGTTGTCAAATGATTTGGCATAAACTCTCCACGCCTCTCTGCTCACGCTCTACTCTGCCGGGAACCATACGGTATTTAATGAATATACCTACGCACTTATCAAAGACTAGTTTTTACCCGCAGCTCCGCTCGTGTTGGTGTCGATCCTTCGGGAATAGTATTTTTTCGGGATAACAGTAGCCTAGTAGTACTCTAGGTAACGTGTATGCAAAATTTAATGATGATCGGTTCAGTAGAAACAGCGTGAATGCGTAACAAACAAACTCACCTTCGTATTTATAATATTAAGTTGGGATGGGATTAAGTTAAATTATTTCACAGCAATTAAGCATTAGCCGTGTGGTTCCCGGCAGAGAAGAATAGGACCACTCCAAATCTTCCCGTGGATGTCGTAAAAGGCGACTTAGGAAACTCAAGCTAAACAAAGCTTATAAACATCAAAGAGACCTCTCCAACCCGTTTGGCCAGCGTGGAGAGTGTAGACCAAATCCTCTGACTGCTCTGGCAGTACAGAGAGGGTTGTGCTCCTGCAGTGGAGACTAACAAAGACCTGAAGATTTCACAGCAAACATGCCAAACATGCATACCCCAGCGTTATTTCCCCAAAAGGTAATTAGTGGTAATAAGTAGTGGTAATAGACAATAACAATTACCATCGGACGGGCCGTAAACGAGCGATTCCGAATCGATTCGGTTTTATTACCGATGTTACTCTGTCATTGGACTCATTGGTGATAAAAACTGGGATAAAAATGAGTCGTATGGGCGTTGATCTTGCGTTGATAGATGTTATACGGTCATAGATCGGAAATGGTGAATAGTTGAGTATAATGTTTTCTTATGTTTTCGCAATACATACATACAATCTTGTCTTTTTCCCTTGCAGACTTAAGGTCTATAAAACTAAATAGCCATGTTTAGCATGATGGTGAGCTTGTAGGTGGAGAACGGAATTAAAATTTTGTTTTCACAATTATTGCACATTTAAATAAAATAACTTCAAAAACGATGGAAAGTATTTTTATATAGTTGAGTGTAACATTGGCCGTAGTGAGTTGTGGTTTCTTTAAAGATACATGACATATATTTTTAGGATTTCTTACCCAAAGAGTAAAAACCGTCCGTCTGTCTGTCCGTTTGTCACTAGACTTTATCTCGTGAACCGTGATAGCGTAGGCTTTTTATTTTTATATGTTTACTGAGCTAATTATTGGCTGGTGTAGTAATGGTGTAGTTTTTTTGGAATCATCTCAATTAGTTGTCTCTAAGAAAAAATAATGTCTCTAATAAGAAAAAGTAATGTCTCTAAGAAAAAATACTCAGAAAATTCTCAAAAGTTCATGATTACACACCTTAGTCTTAAACACAAAGTTTAAAAGTTTAAAAATCTTCTTTCGATAGAAGGTTTTTCCTGACGACAGTGCAATATCCCTTTTGTGGATATTGTATCACAGATCATAAAATTTAGTATTAACCTACTCACTTCCTAACCCTACCCAAACATCTTAACTAGTTGATGCCTCAGGTAATTTTTTTTAATATTAGAGTCTTCAATCACATATCAATGATATAGAATTGAGGGTAATGTTTAACGCACACATCTATGTGTGCGCATATCTATGCCTGTATTATATCTATGTGTGCATGTTTGTAAGTATGTCTGTTCCAATGTCGCATCCTGTATCCTCAGCGTCTTGACCGTTTTTAAAGTGTGAAGTATCCTATTTTTGCATTAAAATCAATAAAGGGGAAGTTTTTAATTATTTGAAATAACGCTACTAGTCTACCTTTACGCACACCACTACGCTAAACTTAGCTTTTAGATCTTTCGTTCCTTAGCTTTGTCTACCTCGCAATAGATAAAGACAGGACTAGTACTAAAGATATTAGTAGCGATGTACGAAGTGTATGCACGTCTTAACATAAAGAAGTCTGTTGTGTTTTGAAGCGTCTGTTGTAACTCCAAGTTCAACTTTGCCAAGAATTACCCGCCAAGAAGTTCTCATCACGAGTTGCCACGCTAATGTAAGTTCAAAGTGCTCTCAAAAGTTGCAAGGTGGCAAAATGCAATTCTTTTTGAGCATTTGTGCAACGGCTTAAGAGCACAACAGGGCTAGAAAAGCCGATCTTACATTAACAAGCATTGCATGGATTTATTCATTTGATATAAATGTTTCTGAAAGCCAAACGTGTGTGCCAAATATAGTTTTTGGTGGGAATTTAAGGGGTTCAGCTGGGTTCAGGTCATTAAAAATAGTTAAAGCAGACAACCATATATACTCGCATAGAGTCACTAGAAGGTACCATAAAGCCATCAAAGGACCTCCGTTATCTTTGACTGCTGCTGTATCTCTTTAAATTGGACATTGGCATTATCACTGCAATGTTTGAATATTTAATGAATAATTATCATCGTCTTTTTAGTCTACACTGCAGGAGGACGATACCCTCTCTGTATTACCAGAGTAGTCAAATGATTTGGCATAAACTCTCCACGCCTCTCTGCTCACGCTGTACTCTGCCGGGAACCATACGGTATTTAATGAATATACTTATGCACTTTACTTAAAGACTAGCTCGTCCGAGCCCGCGGCTCCGCTCGTGTTGGTGTCGATCCTTCGGGAATAGTATTTTTTCGGGATAACAGTAGCCTAGTAGTACTCTAGGTAACGTGTATGCAAAATTTAATGATGATCGGTTCAGTAGAAACAGCGTGAATGCGTAACAAACAAACTCACCTTCGTATTTATAATATTAATTTGGGATGGGATTTAGTTAAATTATTTCACAGCAATTAAGCATTAGCCGTGTGGTTCCCGGCAGAGAAGAATAGGACCACTCCAAATCTTCCCGTGGATGTCGTAAAAGGCGACTTAGGAAACTCAAGCTAAACAAAGCTTATAAACATCAAAGAGACCTCTCCAACCCGTTTGGCCAGCGTGGAGAGTGTAGACCAAATCCTCTGACTGCTCTGGCAGTACAGAGAGGGTTGTGCTCCTGCAGTGGAGACTAACAAAGACCTGAAGATTTCACAGCAAACATGCCAAACATGCATACCCCAGCGTTATTTCCCCAAAAGGTAATTAGTGGTAATAAGTAGTGGTAATAGACAATAACAATTACCATCGGACGGGCCGTAAACGAGCGATTCCGAATCGATTCGGTTTTATTACCGATGTTACTCTGTCATTGGACTCATTGGTGATAAAAACTGGGATAAAAATGAGTCGTATGGGCGTTGATCTTGCGTTGATAGATGTGATACGGTCAAAGATCAGAAATGGTGAATAGTTGAGTATAATTTTTTCTTATGTTTTCGCAATACATACATACAATCTTGTCTTTTTCCCTTGCAGACTTCAGGTCTATAAAACCAAAAGGCCATGTTTTGCATGATGGTGAGCTTGTAGGTGGAGAACGGAATTAAAATTTTGTTTTCACAATTGTTGCACATTTAAATAAAATGACTTTAAAAACGATGGTAAGTATTTTTATATAGTTGAGTGTAACATTGGCCGTAGTGAGTTGTGGTTTCTGTAAAGATACATATATGACATATATTTTTAGGATTTCTTACCCAAAGAGTAAAAACCGTCCGTTTGTCACTACACTTTATCTCGTGAACCATGATAGCGTAGGCTTTTTATTTTTATATATTTACTGAGCTAATTATTGGCTGGTGTAGTAATGGTGTAGTTTTTTTGGAATCATCTCAATGAGCTGTCTCTAAGAAAAAATAATGTCTCTAATAAGAAAAAGTAATGTCTCTAAAAAAATGCCTTTCAGAAAAAATACTCAGAAAATTCTCAAAAGTGCATGGTTACACACCTTAGTCTTAAACACTTCAAAAGTTTAAAAATCTTTTTTCGATAGAAGGTTTTTCCTGACGACAGTGCAATATCCCTTTTGTGGATATTGTATCACAGATCATAAAATTCACTATTAACCTATTCACTTCCTAACTCAAACATCTTAACTAGTTGATGCCTCAGGGATCCGACCCGCTGCATACTTTATGCCTTCTAGCCTCGAATCAAATTAGCCGTAATGCACCGCACGTCACCGGTGCAACAGAGCGATGCATTATTACGCGACTAGTTCAATCCACGTTTGACTCAACATTGATGGTTTGTGAAGAAGATTCAAGTCATTTTGAGCTTGTTGTGCGATCTTACCTATTTTGTGACCTAAGTAAAATAGTGTCGTCAGCATAGAGTGTGATTTTACCTTTTAGCCCAATTTCGTATAATAATAATTATATTATTAATATAGATCAAAAACAAAAGCGGGCCCAATATAGATCCCTGGGGCACGCCACAGGTTATTGTTATATTAAAGATGATGTTATGTCAATGTTTTTGAAGTCAAGGATTTCAAAGATATTGCGAAGAAAATGTCAAAAAACGTGTCTCGTAGGATCTTTACTGAGGATTAATTGCAGGGTTTCAAACTTAATTCAATCACTTTTAATTAACTCAGATTGATGAAAGTGCGCAGTGTGTTTTTATTATAATAATTTAACTTACCTTGTAATTCGCTTGTAATAGTGCTTTTTTGGAATCATCTCTTTTTACTCTTTCTCTTTTGATAGACTAAATGACATAAAAAAATGACAAAATTACTGGAAAATCCATGGTGGCAGATATGAAAACTTAGGAAAATGTTCTTTAAATAGAAAATTTTCCTATGAATAATAAAATTTCCCGGTCCAGGATATTGTATGTCATAAAATTCACTATTAACCTATTCACTTCCTAACTCAAACATCTTAAGTAGTTGATGCCTCAGGGAACCGACCCGCTGCATACTTTATGCCTTCTAGCTTCGAATCAAATTAGCCGTAATACACCGCACGTCACCGGTGCAACAGAGCGATGCATTATTACGTGACTAGTTCAATCCACGTTTGTCTTGAAATTGATAGCTTCATGATATTATGTCAAAGTTTTAAAATTAAGACTGCTGTTATTCATCATCATGATCATCAGGACTTTTTGAGTCTTTACTGCTCGAGCATGACCCTCTCTGTGCTACAAGAGCAGTCAGTGGATGTGACCTACCCCTTCAACGCTGGCCAGGTGGGTTGAAGATGTCTCTTTGATGTTTATAAGCTTTGTTCAGCTTGGTGTTCCCTAAGTCATTTTTTGTTTATTTTTCTTTCTACGGCATCCATGGAAAGACTTGGAGTATTCCTTTCAATTTGCTGGAAGGCACGTTAAGCCGTTGGTCCCGGCTGTCATCGTTAATGGCAGTCGTTAAGCTATGTCAGATGCCTTAAGGCAGCTTGAAAAATCTGACACCAGTGTTGGCCACTTACACATACGAAAAACAAACAAACAATTTGCTGGAACATAGTATTTAGCGCTTCTAGCCTCGAATCCAATTAGTCTTAATACATCGCACGTCACCGGTGCAACAGAGCGGTGCATTATTACGTAACTAGTTCAATTCACATTTGACTCAACTTTGATGTCTTATTGTTAGAGATAGTATTATGTCAAGGTCTGAAAATCAAGAAGGCTGAAGTTTTTAAATAAATAAATAAATCATCATGATCATCATCATTACCATTTCGTGTAGGTGACACGGTCGGTCGACCATGCACACCCTGGTGTCAAAGTTCTTCGGAACCGCTTCTCGGCCTCTGACGTGGTTCCTTTAACGACTACCAGATGGCAGCCGGGACCACCGGCTTTACGTGCCTTCCGAAGCACGGAATCATCTTTCTTATCAGACAATCAGGTGATTCATGCCTGCAATGTCCTAACTAAACTGGAAACAACTTAACAAAGCATGCTTCCCGCGGGAATCGAACCCACGACCCCCGGGTCAATAAGGCAAACGCCTTAACCACTGGACCACGGAGGCAGTTGTCATGATCATCAGGTCTTTTTAAGTCTCCACTGCAGAAGCATGACCTTCTCTTTTCTACAGGAGCAAGTCAGTGGATTTGACCTACCCCTTCCACGCTAGCCAGACGGATTGAAGATGTTGCTTTGATGTTTATAAGCTTTGTTTAGCTCGTGTTTCCTAAGTAGCCTTCTTCGACATCCACGGGGTGACTTGGAGTGGTCCTTTTATGCTTTGCCGGGAACCACATGGCATTTTTGATAATAAGATTGATATTATGTAAATGTCTTAAAATTAAGGATGTGAAGATATTGTGAAGAAAAGGCAGAAAACGTGTCTCAAAGCATGGATTCAACTATGAACATTTTAAGATAAGAGACAGCTCTACAAAGTAAAATATTGGTTAGTTGCAAATATAAAAGACGACGAAATAATCACTTATACTAAACTCAGGTACCTACACTTACCTAGATTAAAATTACCTGCAGCATGTTTATTTCTCCTTTAAAGGAATGTCCCTTTAATGATGATTTATCCCATCAAGATAAACAACTTTTCATACGGGACTAAGTATTGCTGGTAAATAATACGAATAAACGAAATATACGCGTTAACTTAGATTATATAAAACCTAGATAGACTCTATTAGCCTAAAGGCGTAGAAAAAACTAGTGTCCAACCCACAGGTTGTCGCGCACACACACAGCCACCAATTTGACGGATTTTGAGGGCATAAATTGACAGGACGCGTGTGATAACACATAACTGTCACGCACACAAGGATTGAAAAGTTGGCCTGTTTTTTAACCATTGAAATAAAGACATGACGGTGTCTACAGAGTATTATGGTAAGCGCGTTAAGTTGTTCGGTTGGCAATGTATGAATAAGTCAACATTTTTTATATCAGATGAATGTTGATGCTAAATTTACAGGCTGTAAGTGCAATGCGATTCACGATCAACAACTCAGGTCTGTAAATCAAAACGTTTTTTAACTTAACGACGTGGTTAAAGCTGTAGTCGTAAGCTACTTTCTATTTGATAGCGTCAAAAGCTGCAGTTTACTTTGTTTGATATTTTACGCTCGTGTTGCCACTTGAAACACCTCGTAAACTTGAACAACTTTTAGTTTATTCCTTTTTACAACAAAAGTGAAGCCAAGATATTATCACTTTTTACAACGAAAGTGAAGCCGCGATGAATATTGTCTCTTTAATATAATTGTACTTATATATTCTATCGTCTAGACGAAAGTACAAGCTGATTCTCTTCCTATGCAGATCGTAAAAGGTGATCAAAGAAAACAATTTACCACAGCATATATATATATGTGATATAATTTACCACAGTTTTGAAAAATATGTAAAGTTGTTCATAATACACTTTCCATGATATTATATAATTCTTTGTGAATTTGTTTCGTTTCCTTGCAAATCAGCATGTATGTATAGGAATAGGTCATAAGCTCCTAGGAAAAGTAACTTTCAATTAAATTGGTGTTAAACGACATATCAATAATGCTAACCCTACACATTTCTTACCATTCTGTATAGAATATTAAAAACTGTTTTTTTTTTTTCAAATAAAATAAAAGAAATCAAAATAAATCTTTACGACGTGGTTGAAGGTCGTGAGCACTTTTCTATTTAATAGCGTCAAAAGCTATAGTTTACTTTGTTAGGAAAATTTACACTCTTGTTGATACTCGGAACACCTCGTAAACTTGAACACTTAGTGTTATCACTTTTTATGACAGAACTGAAGCCGTGATGAATACAATTTATAAAACAACGATACCATTTCGTTATCTTGTATATAAACATTTAATAAGTTTCTTGTAAATAGCATTAATAATTTTAATAAAAAAATACAAGTGTATCAAATTGATCTATCTAGTTCTCTTTTCGCGAGAAATTGATTCAGAATAGGTAGATGTGCGGTTTTCTTCGTTATACTCTACCCATTCAACTTTTGTAGAACTTAAATTATACAAATGTTAATCTCAAGTGCTCTTTTTAGTTTTCTAGGGTATTAGTCTTTATTTTAGTAAAAACTTAATGATTATATCCTCAGAATTTTTCAAGTTAGGGAGAAAGATATCCGAGGAGGTAGGTTCAAATTATTTATTAAGTTTTCGCTCATGACTCTTGATTCTTTTCAATTCCTCGTGATCTTTTCCGGAATCAAAGGTCTGTCCATTTTTGTGCTAAAGAGAAAGTGTATATAAATTTCTGGATTACATAAAAAAAGAACTTCTTTCAAAATGAAATCGGTTATGAATATCAACTGCTTACAGCGTCCGTAACTCGCAACCAAAAGAGTAATATAATATATAGGTCAGACGTATTCCTGTTATAAGTCATGGCGGCGTTTTGCCACCGCAATGCTCCACTAAGCCCCGATCTGATGTATTCGGGCAAAGAGTGGGCAATATATATTTGTATTACCTGCATATAATATGTGCTCTAATATGTATTTAGATTGCCTTCATATTTCTACTAAGGCTTAATTTGATTTTTTTAAGAGATTGCATTTCTTTGAAAAAGCTTTAAATATGTCAAACAACAAGAATAATAAGCATGATATATACATCGAATGTTAGAGTATCTTACTAAATTTCAAAGTATAAAATTGCAATAACATTTACTTGCGCCCAGCTCTTTCGATTCTGGACACACTTTTCCATACCTGTTACATATTTTCCTGAAGAAATTCATTTTGAACATTTAATAAATTAGAATCGCAACAAAATAAAGCGCAACCAAAAGAGTAATATAATATTAAGGTCAGACATATTCTTGTTATAAGTCATGGCGGCGTTTTGCCACCGCAATGCTCCACTAAGCCCCGATCTGATTTATTCGGGCAAAGGGTGGGCAATATCCTAATATGTATTTGTATTGCCTTAATATTTCTACTAAGGCTTAGTTTGATTTTCTTCAGGGAGATTTATATCTTCCTGAAGAAATGCTCTCCAAATATTAAAAAAACTCATGATGATACATCGCAACAAAACGCAACCAAAAGAGTAATATAATATATAGGTCAGACATATTCCTGTTAAAAGTCATGGCGGCGTTTTGCTACCGCAATGCTCCACTAAGCTCCGATCTGATTTATTCGGGCAAAGGGCGGGCAATATCCTAATAAGTATTCGTGTTCCCCTCATATTTTTAAAAATGCTTAATTATTTGTGTAAGAAATTGTAATTCTTGGGAACAAAGCTTTAGATTATATGAAAGTTCAACATATATTAGCACGGTTTATAAATCAAGTGTAAGAATGTCTTACTAAATTTTAAAATATAAAACTGCCACTACACTTACTCGCGTATTAATCCTTCGACTATGCACACACTTTTATCATAGATACCTAATATTGTAAGCGATTGTTTTTTTTTTATTACAAAATTGCAATTACATATACTTGCGCCCAGCTCCTCTTGCTTTGCACGCAGTTTTATCATGTCTATAATAAGTTTTTTTAATAACATTTAATAAACTAGAATCGCAAAAACATAAAACGCAACCAACAGAGTAATATAATATATAGGTCAGACATATTCCTGTTATAAGTCATGGCGGCGTTTTGCCACCGCAATGCTCCACTAAGCCCCGATCTGATTTATTCGGGCAAAGGGCGGGCAATATCCTAATATGTATTCGTGTTCCCCTCATATTTTTTATTTACGCTTAATTGATTTTGTAAGAGAATAGCGTTGTGTTTCCTGGGAGGAAAAGCTTTGAATATTTTGAGGGCTGACTGATGAAGCTATGGGTTTATTGACAAAGGTGCGGTATTGATGTGGTTATGTCGATCGAAAACGATATTTTTCAGATAGGAATGGGCCTTGGATGATGTTTGTTTACATCTCGTCGTCGAGCTCCGTGGCGCAACGGTCAACACGCCTGCCTGCGACACAAAGGTCCCGGGTTCAATCCCCGGACAGGTCAAGATGGAAAATGATCTTTTTCAGATTGACCTGGGTCTTGGATGTTTATCAATATAAGTAATCACTACATATTATAAAACAAAGTCCCCCGCTGCGTCTGTCTGTCTGTCTGTCTGTCTGTCTGTCTGTCTGTACGCGATAAACTCCAAAACTACCGAACCGATTTTCATGCGGTTTCCTCCAATGGATAGCGTGGTTCTCGAGGAAAGTTTTAGTATATAGTTTGTTAAGTTTTTGTATATACAAACGATATTTGTTGGAGGTGTCGTAAAAAATGAGCCGTTTGGGAGCTTTCAACGAGAATGCTGTCTAAACCCTTTGAGATATAACAAAACAATGTATGGTGGAATTGTGTATCTTATTTAGGTCTACAGAAAAGTCCGCGATGGCATATGTCTATATTTTAAGGATAACAGACTATATTCATTTTAATACTTTAAAAAATGGGCAATAATCAAAGATCACGCGCAGGCCAAACCCAGAGCTAGAAAATTTGAAATTTTGCTCACGTATTCCTCTTTTGACGTAAGCATCCACTTAGGAAGGATTTTTCAAAAGTCATCACCTAAGGGGGGTGAAATAGAGGATTAAAGTTTATTGGACATATTTGTATGAAATTTCGTGTGAATTGAGAATGGCAAAAATAATGAGTAACATTTTTAATAGTTTCCCGAAATTAAACCTCTAAGGGGGTAAATCGGGGTATATGTTTAGTTTACCGCTTTGTAGCGTCATATTTTATAATCCCTGAAGTCACCGCGGACGAAGTCGCGGGTAACTGCTAGTCTATTATAAAATATAGTATCGTTGAGTTAGTATCCCATAACACAAGTCTCGAACTTACTTTGGGGCTAGCTCAATCTGTGTGATTTTTCCGTATATATTTATATTTATTTATTTTATCTATATAAATATAACTGTAGTAGTATAGTATTGTTGAGTTACATACTTGGGCTAGCTCTATCTGTGTGATTTGTCCCTATAAATTAAAATAAATTATCAATATACATTTAACTATGAATTTAATTTATTATTTGAATAAGTCACGTGTACGTTACACGCTATTTTAAATTCAATCTAGATATTGTAGTTGAAATAAATGAACTTCTTTAACTTAACATTAATATTTTGATGGTGTGTGTCGAAAATCTTTGTAAATAATTCAATTTCTTCAACGTTCTATATTATAACCTAGATTTTTCGTTTTTGATTTATGTCTACGAAAGAAAATATCAATGCATTATATATTATTGAGAACTGAGCAATAAAAATAACAGCACCCAGCATAACCGAAGATTTTCAGAAAACATGTCAGAAATAACTCCTTTAAAATATGCACAAAATTTTCGTCGCGCTCAACATGTCGTATATCACGACAAAAAGAAATAATTCATGAAATATAAGGGTGCTGCTATACATACAATATTGAGTTTGACATAAAAAATACTAAAGTTCTATGATTGAACAGATTGTTTACATAAAGCACAGAAAATGGAAGCAGAAATAGAGGTTTCAAATAGGTAATACGAAAAATACCCGAACATTTTTGTAGTATTGTATTTGAAATTAATTATTTCACTATAACAACGCTAATGTTTAGGTCTAGGAACTCTTCAACCAATTTTCGTAGCTACTTAATTTTTTGATTGCAAAAATGTTTTATTTAGAATGGGTCAATTAATTTGTTGTATTCTCTTTTAGCTTTATTTTATTCATCATTCTTTTTTTTACTCTTCCATGCTGGTTTGGGAGACAAGTAAAAACGTGGAACATGATGAATATTTTGACGAGCTCCGTGGCGCAGCGGTCAACACGCCGGCCTGTGACACGGATAGTCCCGGGTTCGATCCCCGGTCAGGTCAAGATGAAAAAACATGCTTAACATGGCCTTTGGGTTTACGACCTTGGGCTCTGTCTACCCCACAAGGGATAAAGACGTAATAATATGTACGTACAATGTACATATCTGAAAGCACCCTCATCTTTCTACTTTGGGAAACTTGGTAGCTGTTTACATGAAACGGTATTCTTACAGCTTATTACTTTTGAAGAATTATTTATGTTTCGCACTGAGCCTTGCTAAGAATAAAAATGTAACTTTAAGACTGATTTAATTTGATATCTTGGTATAAATGGTATTACTTAGTGAATTCAGAGAGAGAAGAATTACTATTATCTTAGTAACCAAAGTGGGGTTTCTAAGATACCTAACATCCGAATTTCTATCATTTTTCAAAATTTGAATGTCAATGAGTGGATATACACTCTATTGCACGATTATAACAATTCATAAATATATACAAAGAAACAAAAGGCTTCATCAGCATCATCATCATCAACAGCCTTCTGCATCCCACTGCTGGGTATAGGCCTCTCTCAATGCATGCCATCCATTGCGATGAAAAGAAAAGAAATAAAAGGCTTAAGATAAACAAATAATGAGTACAAAGGAGTACTTATCGCAATATGCAATTTCTTCCAGCCAACTTCATTCCTTAAGGTAAGAAAATATATAAAACCATAGAGTGTGGTGCAGCTTAATATACCTACGTGAACTTTACCTAGCATTTTCGGTAAAGAAAAGCTTTATGCACTCACTTTAAATTGAAAACAGTAGTTCAAAAATAGTTTAAAGGGATATCTAAGGCCTCGTAGAACAAAATTTTTAATAATATCTCCGTTTTCGTTCAAATGGTAGGTACTAGCACCCAAAAAAATCATTCTTCACATTAAATTTGGCATCATTTTTGACGTTCTTAGCGCCCGGTCCATATTATTATCCCCAGATCCATGCCTTTCACACAATAAAAGTGGGGCCGTGGTAAAAATCCAGTATTGAAATAAGAAAAGACACAGATTTTTACATCAGCTGGTTAAATGAGCACCTACTAATATAGCACACACGCAACGTTAAAAGTTGACGTCACTTTTGACGTCCTCATCGCCCGGTCCATATTATTCCTAAGTCCATGCCTTGCCTACCACACAATTAAAGTAGGGCCGTGAGCAAAAGCTAGTATTTAAATTAAAATAGATACATTTATTACATTAGCTGGTTAATTAAATGAGTACCTACTAATATGTCACACATGTTACGTAAAAGTTGACGTCACTTGTGACGTCCTTAGCGCCCTGTCCACATTATTCCTAGATTGCATAATGAAAGAATGAATTAGCTTTAGTAGTACAGAGAGCGTCGTGCTCCTACAGTGGAGAATAAAAGGACCTGATGATGATGATGATGATGAAAGCAGAGCTGTGGTGTGGGAAAAAGCTAGTATTAAAATAAAATTAGACACATATTACATCAGCTGTCTTTATGAGCACGTACCTTCATTACTTTTTGCAGCACTTTCTCGTTTCACTCAGGTCCGCGGAGTTTCATACATCAACTCATACGTGTCCCAGCGACGTCTCTAACGAGCTTTTTCTCAGTGTTTTATTTTACAATTTATTGCTGTTTTATGAACTACAATGAAGTCGCATTAAAAAAAATTGGGTGGCAGTCTTTGGGGACGGCTAATAGAAGTAAAAATTAAGTAATTTATAAAAAAGTAAATAGCGTTCGGTGATGATGTCGCGAGTAGTATGATTTTTGTTCACCCAAAAGTGCTAAAGGAGCCTTTAAAGGTTTTTACTACAAAAAAAACCACTGCCGTTATAAAAGAGTTTACGTCCGCCATATTGATTTTTGCTGATGTTACAAACCTATGACACTCTTGGGCAGAATACGAATCTAATGACATCTTACTCTATTTATTAAATAAAGAATGCAAAATAAATCCCATATAAACGTCTCACTCATCAAAATGGGTCCAGCCGTTAAAGATACAGGAGGCAACAATGGAACAGATATACTGATATACATTCGTATGCGTGAAAACATACCACTCCTTTTGGGTGGGTCAACCGGGTAAATACAAAAAAAAATGCGTGAAAAAAAAAGACAGTAAATGTTTATTGGAGCAAAAAGTTTCTCAAATGGCCTCAATACTTGCAAAAATTACTTAAGGGGTCAGGCAGTTGTTATTTAGGTTTTTTTTTATATATCACAAAATAAGGTCTTAAATGCTTGGTTTTATATTTATCCACCGATTTGCCGCATTTTGGAGGAGACGCAATTGCACCATGGCAAAGTAATGTATGCTAGGGTAAATACCAAGAAGTTTAAAGAATATCTATGATAATGATTGTAAATAAAAATACTATTATTCATTTTAATAACAGTATTATTGAGACTTACACAAAATATAAGTAAAGATATATTTGTCTAAGCTATATCCCTGTCGAGGTAGATACATACCTGAAACAAACGAAAAATATTATTAGAAAGGTGTTACTACTGAATCTAAATTGAAATTTGCCTACGTGGTAATAAAAAACACTTAAGATTTTTTTTCGTAGTACGCTATTAATTCAAATCTAGAACACTTTTTATACCCGTGTCATTAAAAAATCCTTGCTCTTAACTTTCTGCAAAATGAAAACATACAGATATCCATATCAATAAATACGTATGGCCACATGCAAACAGAACGTCATCAGTAAATCATTGAACAGATTTATAAAATAGAAAACGTCTATTTTCTTTGAAAATTAAAAACGTTCCATCACACGAAACGTTTTAAAAATAATTTCACTCGGATAAACTGTTTACCTTACCTCTTCAGGAGTTTTAATTTATGACCTCTAAGGGTCCTATTTACAATGGAGGTGACCCAGCTTAGCGGTAATCCTATTGTGTCCAACCCTAGGCGCTCGAGATCTGTGCTTGACATGTTTTATTTTAATTTCATTGTCCCGGCTCGTTTGAGATATTTTATTATCAGTTTCTGCCTCGGACTTTGGAGAGATATAATTAGAACATAAAGAGACGCTTTTAGCGCAAAAAAAGGTTAACTTGCTTCAAGCAAAAAGTCATATTTGAAAAAGGATCATTTACAATGCTTGATTTTAATGTAAGCCCGTAACTCGATAATGGTAATTCGCAAAAAGTACTTAACTTTGTATTGCTCTTAATTACAAATTAAATTTCGTTAATAATTAAATATAACAAATATTGGAAAAAAATAATTATTATGTTTATAAACAGGATTAAGCGCGAATCTTATATTTATTTGTTTCGCTGACGTTTCAATGGAGTTCATCTATTCATTCCTACATAATTAAGAGTTCAAAGCACGAAAGTTTAAAAAGAATAAAACTAATTATGTTTATTATTTATTAAGTGTATTAAATATATTATATATAGGGACATATCAACAAATTGAGCTAGCCCCACAGTAAGTTGTGAACTTGTGTCGCAGGATACTAACTCATCGATACTATATTTTATAATATATACTTATAAAGATATACATCCAAGACCCAGGTAAATATGAAAAAGATCTTTTTCCATAGTAACCTGACCGGGGATCGAACCCGGGACCTCCGTGTCGCAGGCTAGCGTGTTGACCGCTGCGCCACGGAGCTCGACAATTATTCTACGAAACGTATACATATAGAGTAAAAATAGGTAGAGTACATGGGAGACTGCAAGCAGTAGTGGGAAAAGGCAAGTGGTAGAGTAGCCTGCACACGTTGCTAGTCACTGTACTTTACCAATTCTAGTATTCTATGGATGCTCCAAAACCTGTAGCACACAGCCGCGAATGCGGAACGGAAGAGGTCCGGAACGAAACACTGGCGGAACCGCGAAACGCTGTCTAGTATGATTTTGTTTAGTGCGTTTCACACCGCAAGCGGAACGAAACCGAAGCGGAATCATACAACAGCGTTTCGCGGTTCTACCAGTGTTTCGGTCCGGACCGCTTCTGTTCCGCATTCGTGGCTGTGTGCTACAGGCGAACACCGGTATAGTTAGTATAGAATAATAAGTTCTCTACCGTCTACTCTACTGTTTACTTTACGTGTGTAACAGATGCTTTACCAAGGTGTTACTTATAAAATTTTACGAACCGTAAGTACTTCAGAGAAATTCTATCCAACTTAAGAGGTACTTAATTAAAAATTCATAGGACTTTATTATTAAATTTTTAATTTATTATGAAAACGGACTTAATATCGGTTTTACGGAGCAAGTTTCCTCATTCATAACATAAAAATTATGGCGGCAACTTGGTGTAAGTAGGAGCATTTAGTCATTTTTGTTTTCGCCCTAGGGAGCCACTTTTACGAAGTTTTAAGAGCGTTGCTCTGTTTGACAAAATTTTGTTGACGCAAATGTGTGAAAATATTGGATCGGGAATTGAAGTGGCTATCTCTTTTTAGCGAGTTTTTAGACTATTATGTTGTTCGTATGCTGGTTATATAAGTCTCAAAACATTTTGATCATACTAAAAAAAATTAAGAGGTAAATATGACTTTAAATGAACCTTTTCATCGTATTGGAGGCTCAATAATTATAATACTATTTGTAGTTTGGTGCATTACTGTACAAAAACTTGAGAAGTTTATTACAATCTATGGAATTACGTTGATTTCCAGCGTGATTATGTTACCTGTAAATTTCGTATTTATAATGAACTGATTAATAAACTTCATTAATTTAAGCCATTATCTCGGTCAAAGTGACCTTTCATCCTGAGATCTTCTATCCATTAATAAAATCCAAATAGAAGAAACACTATTTCATAGTATTGATATTCACATTATACTAAGTAATTGGTGCCAAAAACAAATATAATAACATTAATTGTAACGTTTCATTTTGATACAAGTAGAATTATTTCAAAATATAAAAACTCGACTGAATTTATGGCAGTTGACGTCCACCACATTGATTTTTGCTGACATTCCATACTTTATATCATTTCGGGAAAGAATGCGTAATGACGCTTCACCCTAAAAAAATGGTCGAGCCTTTTAGAGCACAGGAGGCGACAATGAAACAGACATAGTTACATACAAGTTACCCTCCTTTTGGGTGAATCTGTCTTTTACCCGATGATATCATTAAAAAAAGTATTCTTAAATATCTTATTAAAGTTAATATCTTTTCATCAAATGTGTGGGTGCTTTCCTTATTGTTATTTAATTCTATTCATACAAACTCATATACATACATCATCATATATACAACATCAATCATCATACATAATCATCACCCAACAATATTTTATTATTCATATATACTAGCATACAAATATACATACAATGCCATACATACATCTATCTTTCATTTATTATTCCCATTCATACATCTTACATACAGACAGATAAAATAATACACAAGCGTCACCGCGGGCAACTCGTTGTATGCGGTGAGGAATGCGGCCGCCACCACATTCGTATAGCTATAGGTAGGCTGCGCGTGCGCCAGCCGCCTGGCCGTTAACGCTCGGTCTCACAACCAGTCGGAATCTCGCAGTGCGACGCGAAGCCTGTGTCGCTCGTAGCCTTGCCGTGCGCTTAACCGCTAAGCTTGTGACGCCGCGTAAATACTTACCTGTTGTTTTCACTTTGTAATCCTTCTTAGAACTTTTTTCTTTCTATCTTGGACTGTGCTTTCTTCTATTGTACTTACCTGGACTTTGTGCTTCGCTGTAAATACCTTCTGTCTTTAAATACCTATATCGGCTTTTGTGGACTTATCGCAATATTATTACATCACATACCCCTCAAAATGATAACTTAAACTTCCAACAATATTAACTTAGTACACCTGAAAAGCGCTCGAGTACGTCGCATATCAAAGCAAGTTCTTAAATCACGCAAATATTGAATTGTAGTCTAGCCAAGCTATAAATCCATAATCCGAACAAGAGACTATGGCTCTTTTGATACAGCTGGAGCGTTCGAAAGTGTAGCCTATGAATAAACTAGTAGGTCATATTTTGCTTTGAATGCGCCGAAGCCGAAAGCTGACGTTTTAGTAACGGCCTAAATTATAAGCGACAGCGCCAATTAGCTTAAAAACGCAAAAGATACATTTTTCGGAAATAAACACTTGAAATAAAACAGAACTTCGAAATATTTCATACTATTTTGGAGATTATGTTTAGAGAAACTATATAATTAAAATCTATCAATAAATGTGTAGTGCACTAAAAATAATACTGGGGCTTACTTCATATATAGACATACATTTATTTTATAATGAATATAATGCAGTACAAAAAGCAAATAAGTTCTGAATACAAAACCAAAATTGCATTTAATTTGGCCATCCAAATGTATCCATATTTGTACAAACTGGCTATTTTATGACATAAGAAAATAACAATGTGTTTAAGTCTTTCTTTAATATCCGAAAACTTAAGGCGTAGATTGGTTGCTTAAGGCGTTTGGCTTCGATGTTATCAAATAAAAGGTTTGGGAACCAATTTTTCTCCAGGTAGCGCTACTCTGTCGTGAGCTTTTGTTGACAGCCTCTGTGGAAATCCACTAATCATGTTTAATTATCAATTTTATGATTTTGTGAATTTTGCCTTATAAGAAAGCTCAAGGTCGCTCAAAGAGCTATGGAGAGGGCTATGCTCCTCGGTGTTTCTCTGCGAGATCGAATCAGAAACGAGGAGATCCGTAGAAGAAAGAAGGTCACCGACATAGCTCAGCGGATTAGCTCTTTGAAGAGGCAGTGGGCGGGGCACATAGCATGAAGAACCGATGGCCGATGAGGCGGAAGGGTTCTCGATTGGCGACCACGTACCGGCAAGCGCAGCGTTGGACACCCACCGACCAGGTGGTCAGACGACCTGATAAAGATCGCAGGAAGGCGCTGGATGCAGGCCGCTTCTAACCGATCATATTGGAAATCCTTAGGGGAGGCCTATGTCCAGCAGTGGACTTCTTGTGGCTGAGATGATGATGATGATGATGAATTTTGACAGCTTCTGTCAAAAATAACTCTCGACACAGTGCCACCACCTGGAGAAAAAATCTATTATGAAAAGTGAAAACTCTCATTGCTGTCGCTTATGACTTATGACACACATTTTACAGACGGCATGCTGAGGCCGCATAAAATATTAACACTATTTTAGTACCGGCGTGAAATTAGGCAGGTTGTCCACTGGCGCAGACGGGATTTGACCATTATACACCGGGCTTTATGGCTGTCGTGATTTCGTTCTAGCTAATTACTTCGCTACAATTAGTGCAGAAGTAGGTCAGCTTTGTGTTAGCTATTTTTGATGTGATTTAAAATTAATGAGGCACATTTTCACATCCGAATTATTTGTAATAAGTCAAATTTCCTTCTATTTTGATTCATTTAACAAGAAGATACCAATTTTTTTTTTACGTTATATAAAATTTAAGATACTCATTTTTTGTCAGATAAGGAAGCCGGTGAAATTCAGTCATATTTGTAATAAGATAAATTTCCTTCTACTTTGTATTTTATTTAACAAGCAGGTACCTACGATTTTTAGCGCTATAAGAATTTTATGTTATTTTGGGTACTTAAAATTAATTGTCAGTGAAGATTGTTATTGAAATTAAGTCATCCTGTCACACAACTACCGCTTCCTACTTCGTACTACTTTGCAATAAAATCTGCAGTTGAATGCAGTGGCATGTCAAAAATGTTAGGCAACATAATTTTTTAGTGTCCAGAAAATGAAATCATTGTTTAAATCACCTGTTGGCCTTGACTATCTCGTATGTACCAAAATATCAAATTTTAATTTAGTTCAAAAATTATTTTTCATCATTTAAATATTCAATGTAATAAATAAAACATAATTATGCAACTTTATTCAATTTTTAACACCATAGTGGTGTATCAAAAAGCCAGTCCACAATAAGCCCTCATGCAGTTTCATTCTACACTACGTATTCTTACATAATTATTTATTCTCTTTTATGCTTTTTTGGGAGAAAGGAAAAACACATAGAATATACCAGCTGCTTTTCATCCCATCACAATTTTGATTCCGCTTTCCACCTTTATGCCTACTGGATGCTAAATGTGGGCGGGTCTTATCGACCTTCAGCTCTGTCTATCCCATATCTTCTACCCAATAATCATTAAACTATTTAGACTAGTCTTATCAACTATTGATAGTTATGATTACAAGAAAATTCCTTCTTTCAACAATTAATGGCTACATAGTAAAAAATTATAAGGAACAACGTTTAAATTTACGTGAAAATTAGCCACTTTTGAAATGAATAATTTCTATAAATTCTCAGTCCAATGTCCCTTTGATGTGTAATTTCTTTTGAAGTTGTACCCGCCCGAGGCGATTCTTTTATGAATATTTCATGCTAAGTTTTGTTTATTTCAGATTTGCTTCGTGTAGATCAATGAATTAATCTTTAGTGCACGTTATTTGTTTACTGTTACAGCAAAGCAAAGTGGCAGCAAAGCTTTTTGAATTATTGTAAAAATAGTTTGTAAATGGGTTTATTATTGTGTGTTACTTTAAGCCAATTCCCCCAAATATGCATTTTTTTTGCAAAAATTAGTTTTTCTCTAAATATTTTTACATCAAAAATTAATGATACAGAATGTTTTCTTATGTTTTCGCGATTGTTACACATTTAAATAAAATTATTTTAATACGGTTCTTATCGCGTTTATTACTTTATTATTAGGTGTATAAATAATGTAATAAACGCGATAAAAACCGTATTAAAATAATTTTATTCAAATTAATGATACAGACATCTTCGACTGTGACTCTTCTTAAAAACTACGAAACATAATCACATTTTTTTTGAAATCGTTGAAAAAGATTAAAGCACTTGCTACTGTGGGACATGAACAGCTAATTTTGAAAAAAGTTTATGAGTTCTTTTACAGCACACAATTAACTTCAAATACGGCACACACTTTGAGACGGGCGGCGGACAAAAGCTCGCGCTTCAAAGTGTTCTGTAAGTTGTGTGATGAGTCGCCTTGTTGATACTTCAAAGAGTTTTAAACTTTGCAGCGTGCGCTACTTTAACGACACGTTTAAAATGTTCAAGATTATTTAATTATAGACTCATCGGCAGGAGCATGACCCGCTCTGTACAACCAGAGCCATATATCAGCCAGAGCAGTCAGAGGAATTGGCCTACACTCTCCACGCTGGCTAGACGGGTTGGAGAGGTCCCTTTGATGTTTATAAGCTTTGTTTAGCTTGCGTTACCTAAGTCGCCTTCTATGACATCCACAAGAAGACTTGGAGTGGTCTTATTCTACTCTGCCAGAAATCACTCGGCATTATAGAATCAAGTATATTGGTCTACCCCGCAAGGGAAAAAGACATGATAGTATGTTTGTATCTATGTAGGTAAATTGCTGAAATCGCATATTCTGGCAATATAAAATAAATAAAGGTGGAATTTGTTTTCTAAATCAGTAAAAAAGAGCAAGGCTCTTGCCTTACAGCAAGACATGAACAGTTAATTGAAAAAAAAGTTTAAGAGTTCTTTTACAGCACACAATTAACTTCAAATACGGCACACACTTTGAGACGGCGGCGGACAAAAGCTCGCGTTTCAA
Organism: Rhodophaea formosa; assembly: GCA_963082605.1. Taxonomy (NCBI): domain Eukaryota; kingdom Metazoa; phylum Arthropoda; class Insecta; order Lepidoptera; family Pyralidae; genus Rhodophaea; species Rhodophaea formosa. Next base: position 4,018,348 of record OY720219.1, read on the forward strand.
AGTGTTCTGTAAGTTATATGATGAGTCGCCTGGTTGATACATTAAAGAACTTTGCTGCATGCGCTACTTAAACGACACATTTAAAATGTACGAGATGATAAGGATCTTGATTATTGTGATAAAAAAAGTTATCTCTGATATCCAAGCATTATCATCCGAGGGTGTTCCCAGATGCAAATCAGCGATAGAAGTGATTGGGCATTGATTGCCTAATCGCTTCTATGCGAATAACTTGCCATGGGTTTTTATTCATATCATCCGAAAATTAAAACTTTTGTTAAATGTTATCACAGCATAAATACTGTCATAATAGCTGCCTTCAGATTCTGGCGCATCACAGTGAGGTGGCATCTGGAAGAGCTTGTATCATTTCCTAAGAAGGCGTGGAAAGATCTAGTCTATAATGAAAGAAAAACTCTCATATCGATCAGTATTGATATCCATTACGATATTTCTTTCAGTAAGCATTCCTCACTTTTAGAAAAAAAAAAGAAAAGAATAATAAAAAATAAAAGAAAAGAAAAGAAAGGAAAAATTGTGTGATCGTCGATGGAGTAACAAAAATTTCCTACCCGCTGAGTCGTCGTAACCGTACTGATACCATAAAATTTCCCGGATCACACGTCGTGTAGATTTACGGCGTTGTGTTGACTGTTAGAGATGTTAACTATGACTTGTCCCTCCTCATCGCAGTGAAGAGGTAATTAGAAAACATGCTAGGAAGAGGTGGGAAGATCTAGTCTATGACAGAAGAAACACTCTAATATCGATCATATTGATATCCATTACGATTTGTTTTTCAGTCAGCATTCTTCACTTTTGGAAAAAAATAAAAGAATAACAAAAAAATAAATAAAAGAAAGGTTATATTGCCGGAAAATTTCCGACCTGCTGAGTCGTTGTTGCCGTACTGATACCATAAAACTTCCCGGATCACACGCAGTGTAAATTTACGGCCTCGTGTTGACCGTTAGCGATGTAAACTGCAGCTTGCTCTACTCTAGCATACGTGATGCTGCCTTCTCTACGTTGGTTTGTAACAATGAGATATTTCTCTTTTGTAGATTACATAAATTAAATAAAAATAGTAAGTTTAACATATGGAAAAATTGCACAAATAAGTACAATTTTAACTCAAGGAAACAGCATTCCTCACTTATTGAGAGAAAAAATAAAATATAAAGAAAAGAAAGGAAAAATGGCAAAATCATCTATAAAGTAACAAATTTCGTAGCTGTATTGATACCATAAAATTTCTCAGATCACACGCCGTGTACATTTACGGCCCTATGTTGACCGTTAGCGATGTAAACTGCAGCCTGCTCCACTCTAGCGTACGTGATTATGCTCTCTCCACATTGGTATGTAACGATAAGATATATTTCTAACTAGGTACGTGGTTACACAAGCTGAGACATTCCTTAGCTAATTTGTTTAGATATATGTTTGGTTTTTTTCTGGATTAAACTAATTTATAATACTACCAGCTTTGTAATAATCTTTGACGGTAAAGCGAGTTACAAAGATTAAAAAAATAAATAGTCTTTCTTTTAAAGAACCACTAGTAGTAGACTGCTAACACATGATCAAGTTTGTGCTAACTTATGATACTACTGACTTTGCTTTGGACAGTACGGCTAAGTAAATACTGTCTCAACTACTAAATGTCGCAAAATAAAACATTGCAAGGTCACCTTAGAAAGTAATCGCACACTCGCTGATATCACACGGAAAATACCCCGGATCACACGCCGTGCAGATAAGCGATAGATTTACGGCTTTTATTGACTGTTAGCGATGGTAACTGCGGCCTGCTCCTTTACAACGTTTAGCTGCTATTCAAAGTCTTATTCTTTAATCTTGATAACATACCTATGTTAATAGTATCCTAAGAGCATCTAATAAAAAAATGTGAGTTGCTATTTTTAAGATATTTGACAGTAACCACAGTCTTTCTTTTAATTAAAGAACCACTTCACAAATTCAGCTTTATACTTATATAGTGCCACAGAATTTATTTTTAGACGGTAAGGCTTTTTAAACACACAACTTATTTAGCATTGCCATCCAACGTGGCAATGCTGCCAGCCTTTTGGGCACGTTACCGCGAGGTGATGGTTTGCAGGGACTATATAATTTGTAAATAGTTTAATTAATTTTAAGTAGTTTTAATTATTATTATTCATTTAGATATACATACTAGTACTTATTTAATAAATATTGCAAACTAAAACGTAAAGTTGAGTGTGTTAGTGGGTAACAGAAAAACATAGCAAGATCATCGACAGTAAGTAATTGCACACTCGCTGATGCCACACGGGGCGCCACAAAAACCTCGAATCACACGCCGTGTATATAAGCGATAGATTTAAAGCCTTTATTGACCGTCCGTCAACGATAATAACTGTCTGCTTCCTCACAACGTTTAGCTGCTATTCAAAGTTTTATTCTTTAATCTAGATAATATACCTATTTCAAGAAAATGCTGAGAGCATCTAAGTAAGAGAAGTGTGAGGTGCTATATTAAGATATTGGTCTTATTAAAGTTACCATAGTCTTTATTTAAAGGACCACTAGACTTACTAACATACAATCCAGTTTGTACTAACTTATGATACTACCGACTTTATTTTGGACGGTAAGGCTAAGTAAATACTGTCTCAGCTACTAAATGTCATAAAATAAAACATAGCAAGGTCACCTTAGCAAGTAATCGCACACTCGCTGACGCCGCACGGGTCGCCATAAAATCCCCGGATCACACGCCGTGTAGATAGGCGATAGATTTACGGCCTTTATTGACCGTTAGCGATGTTAACTGTGGCCTGCTCCCTCACACTCAACGTTTAGCTACTAAAGGTTTTATTATTTAATTTTGATAATATATGTACCTATGTTAAGAGTATGCTTCTTCATCTTTTCGTATCGGTGGCAAACCAAGGTAAGAACTATATTTTCTGTTCCCAAAATTTGGCTATTTGTATAGCATCATTAGTAGGGATCATCATGTCGTCCAAAGTACACGAGGAGCAAGATAGTAAATGTGGCATTTTCTGCTGTGAGCATCTAAATAAAAAAAATGAGAGTTGCTATTTTTAAGATATTAATTTGACTGTAACCACAGTCTTTTTTTTAATTAAAGAGCCTCTTGACAACATCAGGTTTTTACTTATATGGTGCCACAGACTTCATCTTTAAGACGATCAAGCTTTTTAAATACTGCATACAATTTCAAAATGAAGAATAAAGTTGAGCGTGTTAGTGGGTAACAGGAAAACATTGCAACATCACTGATAATATGTGATCTCCCACTCGCTGATGTCGTACGGGACGCCATAAAATCCCCGGATCACACGCCGTGCAGATAGGCGATAGATTTACGGCCTTTATTGACCGTTAGCGATGTTAACTGCGGCCTGCTCCCTTACAACGTTTAGTTGCTATTTAAAGTTTTATTCTTTAATCTTGATAATATAACTATTTCAACTGAAAGCATTAAATTTTTAAAAATGTGAGTTGCTATTTTTAGATTTTATTTGACAGTTTTTTTTATTTTAATTAAAGAACCACTTGAAAAAATCAGGTTTATAAGTATTAACCAGACTGATAAGTTATATGGTGCCACAGACTTCACCTTTAGGTGGTACAGCTTTTTAAGTACAGTCTTACTTAATAAATAAAGCAAAATGAAACGTAAAGTTGAGCGTGTTAGTGAGTAACAGAAAAAAAATTCAACATCACCGGTAGCAAGTAATCTCACATTCGCTGACGCCGTACGGGACGCCATAAAATCCCCGGATCACACGCCGTGCAGATAGGCGATAGATTTACGGCCTTTATTGACCGTTAGCGATGTTAACTGTGGCCTGCTCCCTCACAACGTTAACCTACTATTCAACGTTTTATACTTTAATCTAGATAATATACTTATTTCAAGAGAAAGTTAAGAGCATCTTATTTGAAAAAAAAAATGTGTGTTGCTATTTTAAATATATTAGTTAGGCAGTAACCATAGTCAATTTAATTAAAGTAATTCTTTAATTAAAAGAAAGACTATCGTTACTATGGCGATAGATTTACGGCCTTATTGACCATCAGCGATGTTAAATGCCTGCTCTTTCACAACGTTTAGCTGCAACTTGGATATTTTATCGTGTTGCTTAATAGTCTTGAAAATTATTGGAAAGAATTTTTCTTAAGCTCTAGAAGAATTCTTATTATAGAAGACGAAAAGATAGTGAGTTAACCAAAACCACTATATAAGCTGAGTCGTCGCTATACAGGGCACGTCATAAAATCCTTGGGATAACACGCTGTGCAGTTTACGGCCTTTATTGACCGTTAGCAATGTTAACTGCAGCCCGCTCCCTCACAACGTTCAGCTGCCATTTGGAATTTCAATATTTTAACTTGATATCCAATAATTTTGAAAATATTGGTATAAATTAAGATTGAATACGTAATTCTACTAAAATATTGGCTTGATTGATACTTAAAGGTTGTTGATCATAGTGATTATTTATTAGTATTTAAAAGTAGGTAGGTCCTTTCAAGTGTAATGATTTAGTAGAATTTCTGTTATAAAAGAAGAAAAGATAGTAAGTTAACATAAGCTGAGTCACCGATACACAGGGTACAAAATAAAATCCTTCGGATCACACGCCGTGCAGTTTACGGCCTTTATTGACCGTTAGCGATGTTAACTGCTCCCACACAACGTTTAGCTCCGTGGCGCAGCGGTCATCACGCCGGCCTGCGGCACGGATGGTCCCGGGTTCGATCCCCGGTCAGGTCAAGATGGAAAATGATCTTTTTCACATTGGCCTGGGTCTTGGATGTTTATCTATATATGTATCTATTATAAAATATAGTATCGTTGACCTAGTATCCCATAACACAAGTTTTGAACTTACTTTGGGGCTAGCTCAATCTGTGTGATTTGTCCGCATATATTTATTTATTTGGAATTTCAACATTTGTCTTGATATCTTATAGTTGAAAATATATATATATATCTTGAAAATATTGGTATAAATTAAGATTGAATATTAAAATTATTGGCTTGATTGATTCTGTTTTGTTGTTGATGCAGAGTTATTATTTATGAACATAAAACGAATTCTGGTTTGTTCAAACACTTAACTGTTTTTATTTTATATCTTAGTTTAGCAATCATTCCGATTACAAGATTAACCATAAAAAAAACCAAAATAATATTTTAAGAAATAGCGAAACGAAGTTTGCTGGGACAGCTAGGATGTCATAAAATCCTTCTGATCACGCGTCGTGCAGTTTACGGCCCTTATTGACCGTTAGCGATGTTAACGGCGGCCTGCTCTCCCAACGTTTAGCTGCCATTTGAAGATTCATTCTTTAATCAATAGATTTGAAGATTGTGCCGAAGAGTTGATAATAATTTATATGGGATTTTATTTTGCATTCACAATGCTATTTTACCTTATTTACTAAAGCGCCGGGGCTTGAAGCGCGGTGGCGTAATTGGCAACGCATAGATCGTACTGAGATCTAGACGCAGGTTCAAGTCCTGCCCGCGTGGAATTTTTTCTCCATTTCTTATTTTCTTTATTTAGTAAATAAGGTAAAATAGCATTGTGAATGCAAAATAAAATCCCATATAAAGTATTGTATGGCTTCCTACACATTAGTTGATTTCCAAATTCATTGCAAAATGAGTTAAAATCAAATACCGCACTTGTAAAAGTGGGGTAGTTGTGTTGGGTGACGCAAGCCTAGATGCGTGTAAGAGGAATGGGATATGGTGGAGAAATTCGGCGCCGGGGCTTGAAGCACGGTGGCGTAATTGGCAACGCATAGATCGTACTGAGATCTAGACGCAGGTTCAAGTCCTGCCCGCGTGGAATTTTTTCTCCATTTCTTATTTTCTTTATTTAGTAAATAAGTTGATAATAAATTTGCCTCTTTGGTGACTATTACTTCTTATCGTGTTAAGTGGTATCTGCTGCTCCGTGCAGTTAAAAAGTAAAAGTAAAAACATATATCACGAGATATAAATAATTGTGGGATAAAATAAAAAGACAACACTTGTTCAGGAGGATATAAAGACGTCATAAATTTAAAAATGAAATGAATCTGTTAACGTTTTTTAAGTATCAATGTAGGATGAAAGGTTTTAATAAGTTGAACGGAACGTATTTTGCAAGACAGAGACGGAAGAGGTGATGTATGTAAGGGAGTGAAAGAGAAAGAAAGGGACGCGCGCCAGATTTGAATTAAGTATGGAGAGAAAAGGGATAGATTTCGGAAGACGCTAAGCTAAGACGTGTTAAAGAATTGTTAAGAGTGAATTTATTTAATATATTTTAAAGTATACTCAAAATCCATTGGTTTCTATAACACCTTCTCCCACATCAATATATGGTAATCAATATTATTGTTAACAACATTTTTGGTTTTAGGGGAAAACCAAAAATATGTAAACACATTTTCTCGCCTTTATCTCATAAAGTCACGAAGATCGTTCACAACTCCCGACACAACCCATTTTCAAACAAATCAAATGTTCGCACAGCAGGGGGTGTTTTCAAAAGGCCATACAAGATTGTTTATGTTGTACGGAGCATAATGTAGGTAATACCTACATGATGTTTATGTAAACAAACAATAAACCACATTTTCTACATCGCTTTTTCAACATAAAAGTATAAGGTTGCTTATCAATCCGCCTTGCATTTCCTAAATCATAATAGTACATTATGATACAATATGGTAAGCTGTATATTATAGCCGAGCTGTTTATAGGCACGAGGCGAAGCCGAGTGCTTATAATAAACTGACGACTATAACATACAGCTTACCGTGCGAGTATCATACGACGTTTTTCAATACATTTGCGTTTACCATAAACTAAAACAAGATTGCTATTAAGCAAATAAGGAATTTATAAAGGCTAGGAACTTAAGCAGTTTGTAAAAATACATTTATAATTATCAAGTACATTTACTCAGGTTTATTTTCTCCAAAAAGTACATTGATAACCTACTCCTTTTTGCAATCGGTTAAAAAATCACATCACACGAATCAGAAAAAAGTTTTCATGCTGAACTTGAAACTCTTTGCTCGGATTCTATGTAAAAGTTTAAATTTTGCATCTGTGGCATTGAGCTATTGAGCGGTTGTGATAGGTGAAAAGTAAAAAGCACTAGTGCCGTAAATACATCATTACGATACAGATTTCAATGTCATAAGGACCGTATTATTAGCAAATGTATTGAAAAATAAGTTTAATGCAGTTTTATTCACCCTCACATATAATTTCAGAAGATAATAGATATAAATAAATTTCCGAAAGCAACATTTAAATTTATCACCAGCACTGACACTAAACCTTACTAAACTATGCTATGTCTATGCTTTTTTGAAGGCATGGGTAAAGTAGTCCCACGGAAAACTAGTAAATTTAAATTAGACCCCGCACAGGGTTGCTTATTTATGCTTGCTGCCACTGTGCTATCGAGCTCCTCATCATTTTCAATTTGTCAATAAAAGGTGCCATCACTTTCCATAACAAAACTATACATTTCCGCATCCATTTTCTGCACTTGAAAATATAAATCATTTACTATTTCGAGAACCTCTACAACTAAAAGCCTTCTTAAGTAAGTGCATACAAAAAGTACTGGTAACTTATAAAATGTACTGGAAAATCTAAAATTTCACACAATTTTCAGTGTTAGATGTTTTTGGTCGTTAAACTGTGAGGCGCGAGTGTAAACAGTGTGAACTCAAAGTTGTCATTCGCAACTACGGAACCCTCTACTGCGCGTGGCCCAACACGCAATTGGCCGGTTTTTTATTGTATAAATTATATTTGTGTTCATCAGCATTTGTTACAATATGGATACAATCAAATGAATTGTGTATGCAATATGGCAGGACATAGAGAAACCTTACTGACTAATGTTTATAATCAATTCTGTCACACTTGTTTACGAAATAATTGCAAACGTTTGAGAAACACCGCCCCAAAATGTATTTTTGTCCAGTCGACGTGGGGTATCTATATTAACTAGTTATATTGATACACTTGGAGACTCGTTTCCTTAAAAAAAAAATAGGTCCGTTAGATAATAAACAAAAAAAAAACAAAAGCTTCAGCAGATTACATTACTATCAATCGGTATCAAAAACGGTCTAATAATTATTCTAAAAAAGACTAACTAGCCAGTCACTTTTGTGTGAGTATGCCTTATGGTAGGGACACAGAAATGTACTTTTGTTTATTTTTTATTATTTCACACTTGTCCACGAAATAAATGAACTGCAAACGTTTAAGAAACAGCTCTAAAAGGTATTTCTGTAAAGTCGACTTGGACTTTTCGATTCAGTGTCAACCCCGATGTCCTCGATGGCGGCTGAGTGTCCTTGTAATATGTGACATTAAATTTGAAATGTTCCGCTGTATAGAAAAGTTTCTTTAAAATTCCACGATTTGCGGAGTCGCCGCCGTGTGAAAGATTTTAAAATGCTTTAAGTATTGGGAATTTTAGAGTTACCGATGGAAAATTGAAGCAATAATAAGAGTAAACGTGATAAAATAGGTTTAGGTTTAATAAACGTTTGTTAATTTTTATAATTAATGAACTTTTGCATCTTTACATTACATTTTCATAATTTTGTTAATAAATAAAAAAGACATTATAATGATCCAACGACATAAAAAAATGTTTTTTGTAAAAAATGAATCCAAAAAACCACTATCCCTAGCCAGTTACTTGGTTACTTTTGGATACAGAGTAGGTTCACTCACTTTTAGTCGATGTTTCAGTAAATCCGGCTAAAAATCACTTTATTCGTCCCATGGGACGAAAAAAAGAAGTAAAATGTGTGTAGCTTTCGAGAATCAATAATTTTGTTTCAGCAGAGGCCACATACTAGCGTTTTCCGTGACCGAGTTTTCCTTATAGGTTTCGGGGAATTTATGTTATAGTGAGTATGTTTCGCTTGCCAAGCTATTTAGGGTTTTGGATCGTAAAAGATAACTATTATTTGGAAACTAGCTTTTATCCGTTTGAGTCGCAAATCCTTCGAGAACAGTAGTTTTTCCGGGACTAAATGTACCATATGTTCTTTTCAGTACCCTAACCTATGTGTATACCAAATTTCAAAAAGAATTTTGCATTTATAATAGTTGGGATGTCTTACTACTTCATAGTTTTTCTTATTCGCTTGTCTTTTCAACACTATTTGATACTAATATTATGAATAGCAAAGAGTTGTTTGTTTGCGTTTGATAGGCTCCAAAACTACCAACTGTTTTTAAAAAATTCTTTCATCTTTGAACTGCTTATTAATGTGGTGACATAGACTAAAATTTACGTAGACGAAGTCGCGGGAAAATTGTTATAAAACATAAGTAAAGTAGAATTGTTTAAAATATGCATTGACTTGAAAAAGTTCCTTAGAAGGCCTATCATCTGAGTAAAACTTTGACATTATAATTTTTGGATAATATTTTCCTCTGACAAACTGAATGTCTATAGGAATGTGCTATGTGCTTAGGATTTATGTTTAGTAAAAAAACCTGTGCTGTCGGATTTAATCATACAATAGCTTTTAAATAAAATAAATCATAATATACTTAGTTTGCCTTCTAGCAGTTTTACGTAAGAAAGTCATCGCTTAGCTCTCTCTATATATTTACATTTACAAATCAAAGTAATAAGTTAAAAATTTTAATTTTTGTTTTATCAAAATAATATTCAAATGATATTTTACAAAATATTTTAAACAGTTACGATATTTTTGATTGAAAATTATGTGTAACAAGAACTTGCATTAACAATCTAGCAATGTTTGGTCAATTAAATAAAGTTTAAAAAATCAGAAACCACAAACAAAAGTGCTTTAATGGCCCGGAATCATTAAGACACAAGTCAAAATAAATAAATTCAAGTCAAGACTTAACGGATGCTGTAATTATTTAACTTAAACGTAACAAAGTGTACATCTGAGTGAAACATTGCCACTTAGAGAGGGTAGAGAATTTCAATTTTAGGTCAGGCAGGCCTGAAAGAATTAGAGAGGACTCCAGTAACTATTAGGGATCTTTGCACAACCAAAGAACCAAACAAAATTAATATAAGAATAAAAAGATTTCTATATGTATCTGTTTCAACTAAATACATGAGTGGAAGATATGAAAATTTGACGAGCTCCGTGGCGCAGCGGTTACCACGCCAGCCTGCGATACGGGGGTCCCGGGTTCGATCCCCGGTCAGGTCATGATGGAAAACGATCTTTTTCAGATTGACTTGGGTCTTGGATGTTTATCTATATATGTATTTGTTATAAAATATAGTATCGTTGAGTTAGTATCCCATAACACAAGTCTTTCTTAAGAACTTACTTTGGGGCTAGCTCAATCTGTGTGATTTGTCCGTGTATATTTATTTATTATTATTTATTTATTTAAGATGATTGTCACAGTTTTGGATTTTTTGTTATATACATAAGTAGATCAAGCATAGTTTTGGAGGCAAATGTCGATAATAATGGTATAGGCACTTATCTTATTTAAATAACGCTAAAAAACATCCATTAGTTGAAAAAAAAAATAATAATATTAAATTTCATATATCTAAATACATGATGGTGTTGGATGATGAAAATGTCTTTCATAATCGTAAAACGGTGAAACTACGGATTCCCATTCATCATTCACATTCACTAAGATCCTAAAAAGATGGCCTTATTTTCTGGTTTTTGTTGGTGTTTTTGATCAAACTGTGACAAGACACATTACTAGTTAAAATAAATGACTCAGATACAATTTACATCTTAGGGAAACATTGCCATTTATGAATGAATGAAATTGTTTATTTCACACTGCATAGTTAAAAACAATACAAGTCCATATTTTGTTAGTAAAAAAACCTATAAAACTATATTAGTAAAATTTAAAATGTGGGTTCTGTTTCTGGACGTGCAAATTTGACCAATGTCTCAGAATTGGGCTGTCCACTCTTTCTGACACCACCTTCAAGAGTGTGTTGGTAAGTGATTTATAGAGGGTCGAGAAAATTTTAGGTCAGGCAGACCCAAAAGGATTACACAGGGCATCGAGAAACTATAGGGATCTTTTCTATTGCTGAGTGACAGTACTTCTCTAATTATTATTGTAAATACACATCAGAAACTTCTCTTTCCAAATAAAAAAGAAGTTTTTGACATGAACATTATAATAATTATAGAAAAAAAAATTAAAACGTAATTTTTACCGGTTTTTAAGTTTTAGGTTTAAATATTCACAGAATTTTAAGTTGTACGTACACTTTAAAAATAAAAAGATAAAGTAAAATTAAATAATATAAGGGAGCTCCCCTTAAATATTATTTAATTTTACTTTATCTTTTTATTTTTAAAGTGTTAAAAACATGTTTTTTTTGCCGTTTTTGTTCGATACACTAATGTTGTATAGATAATGGTTCGGAACCCTTGGTGCGCGTGTCCAACTCGCGCTTGGACGGTTTTTTTTTTTACTTTTTTGAGTTGAAAAGTAGCTGATATCTTTCTCAAAATTCCAACGAGCGTGTAAACAAAATATCATGATAATCAGCTTAGTAATTACGGCGTAAAAGCGTAACAAATATTACGTTATGATGCTAGTACGGTAAGCTGGATATTATACTCGAGGTGTTTATGGGCACGAGCTAAAGCCAAGTGCTTATGATAAACCGTTGACTATAATAAACAGCTTGATGTGACAGAGCATCATACGACTTTTTCAATACATTTGCCATTACCATAAACCAAGAATGTAGTTTCGGAAATTAGGAATCGAAAATTATGAAACTTAAGAATTAAAACGGTACGTAAAAGGATATACATAAAAATAGGAAAACCAACTGTCACATTTGTAATATATCAGTTAGGAGAAAATAGCAAATATCACTCGCCAACCATCCACAGTATAAAAGTACCCTTACCCACGAACGCAGGATTCTATAAAAGTAAAATATGGGACAACTGTGTACTCTACTCAACGTTCCTGATCTCCTGGTATCTCGCCATCGAGGCGTGAAGAGTTCTCTGTATAATTTATCGCGTCCCGGGAATTATTTGCTTTGTCTATTTTCTCTCTCGTTGTCACGTCGCGGCTGTGACTTGGGTTTTGTCAGCTTTGGTCTCGTCTTGTTATGTGACAGTTGCTACGTAATTCTGCGGTCCTCGTACTTTGACGTAATAATACTTTGGTAAAAGTTTAATATTTATTAGGTTTAACTATGTACCTATTCATTCCAAATCTTCTTCGAGCCATCACGTGTCCCACTGCTGGGCAAAGGCCTCCCTCCACTTCTTCCATTCAATCCGGTCTTGCGTTATCTCCTTCCACTCTCTGTTAAATTTGTCCAGCTCATCACGCCATCGCGTTCTCGGTCTACCGAGTCTTCTAGGATTGTTAGGGATCCAGCAGGAGGTGATCTTTGCCCAGAAATCATTAGGTCTACGGTATATGTGGCCAACCCAGTCCCACTTCAATTTTGCGGTTCAACTTCAACTTCAAATTTCAATCATTCCAAATACAAATACAAAATACAAATATCTTTATTGTTGGACATAGGTAGGTATAAATGTTAACACGGTAAGGGTAAACATTCATATTTCTTGTCATTTCCCCAAATTGTATGATAAACAAACTACTATTCTATGTTCCTATAGGTATATAAATTCTAGTATTATAATGAGGAAAAATTTGAACTGGTAATCTCAAAATCTTGTGAACAAATTATTTTTTTTTTCAACTATATAGAAGCTAGATAATCAAAAGTAACGTTAACTATAATTTAAGTAGACGACGACCCGGGAAATCAGCAGTAGAAAGGATAAAAAGCCACGTCAGTTAGAAAGTGTGTTAAGTAGTTACAATTTTTAATGTCTGTTACTCTTTAGACCAGTGATTTTGTACGGCTCGGAATGTTGGGCAACCAAAGTGCAGGACGAAAAGAGACTCCACTCTGCCGAAATGCGAATGTTAAGGTGGATGTGTGGCGTGACACGTCTCGATAGAATAAAAAATACATATGTGAGGGGAAGTACCAAAGTGGCGCCTATTACAAAGAAAGGAAGAAGTAACAGACTGGCATGGTTTGGTCACGTGATGAGAAGAAACGAAGAACACCTGACTAAAAAAGTTCTAACTATGAGGGTTGATGGGTATAGGGGAAGAGGTAGGCCAAAACAGAGATAGATGGATTGTATTAATAGGGATATGAAAGAGGTAGAGGTGGATGCCGAAATGGCAAGGGATAGAAAATTGTGGAGAGAAAAGACATATTGCGCCGACCCCAGATAATGGGATAAGGTAAGGCAGATGATGATGATGATGATGATGATGTTACTGATGTCTTTGCAAGTTGCTCCCAAGATCGACTTTGCAGAATATTTGTTGTGGAAGCGCTTCATTTTTATCTATTTTATTGCATAATTAACCACCTTGAAGGGAAAATAAGCAGTGAAACTTTCAGATATGACATAAGGGCTTCGTCACAAAATGTCCCTTAAGCAAAAAGTCCCCTAGTCGCAAAAAGATTCTATGTCACAAGACTGACAACACCGCCCACTGCTGAATTACTGAATTCAAATGGCAATGATGACACGAGGATAGGTCAGATCTTTAAACTAAATTGAGGATTTTTAAACTAAATTCTATAAGTGGGCCTTGTAGAGATAATTAATAAAAGCGACCTAACAAGGTAAAATTTACAACATTTAGAGATTTTATAAAATGACTATTATTTCACGGATGTATTATCAAAAGTCACCCGTTGACGGTATCCATAAACATATTCATAACAATTTCCTATTATGTTTTCTTCTCACAATCGTAATAGCGTGCAGTAAATCTAGTTAACATGCATCGCATATCTCAAACGGGCGGAACTCCATTCTTCAAAAGATTTATTGAACTAATGTTTTCCTCTGCAATGTGTGCTTATTTCTATAAAACTTGGTTTCTTCTTCATATTACAGTACAGCATTAATAATAGTACTAACGTACATAACGGACCCCGCACATTCTCTTCGTGCAAAGGAGTTCTTAACGATTCAAAAAATAGGGTTAGTCGCACGTTTTGCGCCTTCTCTTATACGTCGTTAGTACTTAAATTCATTCTATGGTGTTAACCCCCTGATACTAACGTACGTTACGAAAACTCGTAGCGTCCCTCATTATATGGCGACCCTTTTCCGTACTAAAGAGTTCTTAAGGTTTCTAAAAACAAGGTTAGCAGCTACTGTTTTCAGTCCATCTTACGCACTTTCTCTTAAATTTTGTCTACGGAGTCGACCTAGATGGTAAACTCATACACAGACGTGCACAGATGTAAAGTTCTGTTTGTAGTAGCTAAAAGCACAAATATCGTTTCGCTTGTATGAAACGCCATACCTGTTGTACCAGCGTAATAATTGATTAATCTCTTTTTGATAAAAAAATTACCAAAATATATTCTTTCGCTACTGAAATGAAAATTCTTGATAAATATCTAGCCCAATATGGTTTATACAGTTTTCCCATGCAAAATATTGTATAAAACTCTATTTTTATCACTAGACACATGCCAATAACAAAGGCATAGCTTCGCATAGCGGAATAAAAATTAATTCCTGTGGCTTTTTGTGCGTCGCACAAAAACGAGTTCAACATAACCAAAATAGAAGACTGTTTTGACCACAAAGATTCTTACGCTATAAAATTTCTAACTTCCATCGTTTAAATATTATTGTTGTTTGATTTTTGTTTATTTAATGTTTTCTTATGTTTTCGCGATTCTTACAACTTTAAATAAAATTATTTTAATACGGTTTTTATCGCGTTTATTACATGTAATAAACGCGATAAAAACCGTATTAAAATAATTTTATTTTGTTTATTTCTTATTAAGAAAAATGAATGCAGAGAAAAAATAAGATAGAAAGTAGTTGATTCCAAAGTGTAATCATCGATTTGGGACGCAAAGCTGCTAAGTTTTGACGGGGTCTTGTTTGCAGGTTGCATCAAGATCTTAAGGCACCTTTCGCTGCCAAAAACAAGGAGATCGGTAAAAAAACAAAGGTCACCGATATAGATCAGCGGATTTACTTTTTAAAGTGGCAGTGGGCCAAATATTGCCCCATATCGCAAATATTGCCCGAAGAACTTATGGCCGCTGGGGCAGAAAGGTTCTTGAATGGCCACCACGCACCGGCAAGCGCAGCGTTGGACACCCACCGACCAGGTGGTCGGAGGACCTGATAAAAGTCGCAGGAAGGCGCTGGATGCAGGCCGCTATAAACCGGTCGCATTGGATATCTTGGGGGAGGCCTACACTGAAAAAAATATCTCGTACAGATAACCAGAATCTGGTAATGCTTACAATACATTCTTGTTCTATATGTGACGACAGTACGCTTTGTGAACACTACCAAACAGTTCTAGTTAAATCAAATTTGTAACTGTAAAATTGCGTATTGTAACGGGTACGATACAGAAATGTTTTCATTACGATACGAATGCTTATGCTAATCGAATTGTATGTTAATCATGACTAAAGATTCTAGTTATAAGTACAGCTTACGTCTTAGTGGTAACGAGATATTTAGTGAGCTTTACTGTTTAATTCTGTTTCTGTAACTGACTAGTATTGTGCACAGAACAATAATTATTTGTAACAACTGCAGTACTTTTTGTACCGGGGATTAGTTGTACTGTAGGTAGATAGGTAGGTACTTTTAGTTATACAACTTGTAAAAAAAAGAGTAATAATATTTTAAGATGTGATTCTACTCAACAACACGAACAAAATTGACTATAAGATCAACATCGAAATCTTAAAAAAAAGATGACTCGTTTTACGCGATCAGTTGATCCATTTCGTATGAAGAGTTCAAAAGATTTTGAACGATTTTGAAGTTGTTCTCATAGTAAGTTGTTCATATTGATGAATAGAATCACGCCATAAAATATTATCACTTATTTTTTAACACGTTGTAAATATAAACTATAAATAATAAAAAGACTTGGACTATTCTGTATACGTTTATTATTATTTTAGGTATATAACTATGGTAATTGCACAGTAATTAACTACAGTCTAATTAAACTTATAAAGGAGATCTTACAGTGACATAAATTATAATATTACCATCACGGTTGTAAGAAAGATTATTTGGCACAAAGCTAAAAAGTTTATCGTACCAACATGTAGAGTTTTAAGACATTTTCTCTTTCGGTAACAATATTACAAAACATTCTTTACAAAATATACTTAATTCCAAAATTATGTCACCTTTCTTACTTAAAAAAATGTTTTCTATCATACCAAATACTGGAATTGCATTATTAAGTATATCTGCAGTTGATATTAAGCTATGATTACATCGCGTTCCATTAATTTCTTCTGTAATTCATCGCCAACATCATCTATCAGCCCCAAGGTCTGTAACAATAAAGCCAAATTTAGAGGATTTAAAAGAATTCGCTGCAAATGTGTGAAGGGGACTATGGTTCTAGTCTACCCTTGGGTTGCGGAGGTCAGACAGCAGTCTCTGTGTGTAAAAACCTGTTACCTCGTCAAATCACCTAGGATAGGTAAGCGGACCCCGGGCTCTGAAGCGTTACCGCTGAGGATGCAACCGGGAATACACTCAGATGATGATGATGATTTTAAAAGAGGACAATGTACTCATGGAAACAAACATATGTCACGCTTGATGTAGGTACATAAATTTACTTTATAAAATCCTAAATGCTATTATTTGTGCTCGTACTCACCTGTTAATTTTTATTAGTGATGGACTTGCAATTTTCGAGATTCTTCGTAAAAATCGCCGTTTCCTATAAGTGGAATCATTGCCTTGTCATGTGTTGATCTAGTACACCCAAGCCTTGTAAAGATATTTTGTTTCCTGAAAAGTTCAAAGGCAAACAATTAAAAACACGTCGAGCTAGTCAGTCAAGGCACGACTAATTTATACAGCAGTTTCAAAATATCTATGTGAGTACCTCACTGCTACTACGACTTGTTATGTGGGATTTAATCTATCTGCTGGAAAATGGCCTCTCCCAGATACTATAAAGCATTTGGAAGGCATGGTTGGATATACTTATTGTTTAATGAGAAATTAGATAGATATAAAAAATATAGTAGCGTAAAGGTTATGTTTTATAACTCTCAAGTAACTTACTTTCAAATACATCAATGTACTCTTGCAGATTCCACGCTGATAACAATTGACGTATGTCTTCATCCATATTTGTCAGTCACAGCCTGACGATGACTCTCTGATCCAATATCAAATTAAATCACAAACAACACTTTCAAATATACATATTAACCGGCCGGCCGACACGCGGGAATGAAAAATTAAGCAAACGGGAAGTACAAGTCGCCCCCTCCCCCTCTCCTCAACGCATTCCCTTTCGTCGCCCGCTATAACTAAACCGTTGTATATGTAGCACAACGAATTGTAAACATTACTATCACATCGTAATTAGCACAATCACATAGTAAATAAAACAATAAGATTGTAATCTGTAGAAAATCTTCTTTAACTAAAATCAGAAAGTTACAGTTACTGATCGATTTGTAAATGATACAATATTTTTTTTTCTTAGTACTATTTTTTGGTAGACAGAACAAGAAATTTCACAACTATACGTTCTGGTTGTATTGTAGAAGTGTATTTCTTTCAGTGTAGATAATCCAGCAATGGCCTTCTCGCGGCTGAGATGATCATGATGATGGTATAAAAAAGACAGACCAGAAAAAGTTACAGACCGAAGACACCGTGGACTGACAATATCTGAACTTGACTATTATTTTTCGTGTGGGTAAGTGGCCTACACTGTTGTCAGATTTCTCAAGCTGCCTAGAGGCATCTGATATAGCTTAACGACTGCCACCAGTAATGACAGCCGGGACCAATGGCTTAACGTGCCTTCCGAAACACAGAGCAGCTCGAGATATTTTTGTACCACTTGCTGTCACCCATCCAAATGGGGACTGCGCGTGGGGTTGCTTTACATGCGTAAGCGCTTACAATGCTTGCACCCACTGGATCATCGAGCTCCTAGCCTCGATCATGACCATAGCAATCATCTTACCACAAGGACAGGTAAAAGTAACAAAAAAACTCTGAACTAAAATATTAATAGCAAGATCAGTACTTATCACCATACTTTTAAGTGTCGGCCGTACTTAAAACTTTATCTACTAATAAAAGGAATCTCACCGCAAAATCACGTTTTACTATCGAATCGTACAAACAAAGTCAGTAATAAAAATGGAAAAACAGCGTTATTTCAATTTAAGTTATTTAAGTGCCTTCGAACTTCCCGATCAAGTCTTAAAAACGTGTTTTCACGACTTAAGTTCATCGGATTAACTGAATAGTAAAAAATAAAGATTATTCTGAGTTGTATACTGTAAGCTAAGTTCAATATTTATATTCTGAACAAACAATTTTCTTGCAATTTTGGTCCGCGTTAAATTAACTTTCTATAAATGAGAGAATTCTGATAATTGGTCCAGTTTCGGAGCCTTAAAACTGATTTTTTAATGAATAGTAAATACAGTTAATACAAACCATTATTTTTTTGTAAGATAATGAGAAAAAAAAGGGATAAAATAATAACATACAGGTGAAAAAACTCTATTAATAAACATCACCAACTTGTAGTCGTTAAAGGAACCACGTCAGAGGCCGAGAGGCGATTCCCAGGAACTGACACCAGCGTGTTGTGCATGGTCGACTGACTGTCACCTACACGAAATGATGATGATGAGTCTGCTACAACTTAAATATTGGTATCTTTACAAGATGTATGATGTACCAATGTTTTTCTCAAGAAAAATTAAATAAAAAATGTTTACAACATGTGCTGGCAAAGAAATTCGAAACGATTTTCTTACCGTCAGATCACAAAAGTAATGCAAGTAAATAACATTTTTTCTTTTATTTACTTTACTTTGAATGTACGTACTTATGTTTTCTTTGATCGTTTGTCGTGAGCAATAGAATGTGGTTTTATTCATACTTCTTTGAGGTAAAATGTGATGTTTTCCGTTATATTGTGTATTGAAAGGTATTTCGTTGGGTGTACTGTTGTTTATGTATTTAAAATTCAGCGACGTTGATTTTATTTTAATAGCTGTCAGAGTGACATATGCATAGTAACTAACTACACAAATTATTTTTTTGGTGAAAACATGTCTTCAGTATGTAGGTAATTTTTGTGTGATTATTAATACGAGTATATACTGTTGATTGGTTTTTCGCACATTTTTCTTTTAATCATTCATATTTGCAAATTAAATTGGTTTATAGCTTCTTTGATAAAATGAGCACGTCCACAAAAAATAACAAATAAAATGTTTTGACACATTTTATTTGCCAACTATTTATGATAAAAGATTTTTTTAATATATATAATATAATAAATAAATAAATATATACGGACAAATCACACAGATTGAGCTAGCCCCAAAGTAAGTTCTAATGAAAGACTTGTGTTATGGGATACTAACTCAACGATACTATATTTTATAACAAATACATAAATAGATAAACATCCAAGACCCAGGTCAATCTGAAAAAGATCGTTTTCCATCTTGACCTGACCGGGGACTGAACCCGGGACCATCCGTGTCGCAGGCAGGCGTGTTGACTGCTGCGCCACGGAGCTCGTCAAAATACTATTTATGATAAAAGATTTGGTAGGACGAATCATATTAGTCCAAAATATAAGACGGATTTATCTTCTTTAGTTAAGAAACGTCTATGATCACCTGTAGACTCTTTCATCAGTTAAAGTCCATGGTACAAAATTTTAGCACAATTTGATTAGGATAAGTGCTTCAAAATTAAGATGCAAGAGCTGACTAAAAGTTATGTAAAGTCAAGTCAAAGTCAAAGTCAAAGATTTTTATTCAAAATTGGATAATTGTATCTCTTTTTGAACGTCATATTTTTTACTTTCTTATTATTTTTAATTTTTAATATGCAAAATCAAAAAACTACTAGCGTTTCGTAATCACCACTGGTGAGAAGAAGGAAAGGCTTGTAATTAAAATCATTTAGAATATTTGTTCATCTTAGAATCAAAGTACGTCAAGAAATATTAAAGCAAATACCTAATCCCTTTTTTCACAAATCACTTGATAAGAACAGGGACCAAAGGGTTGAAAGAACGTGTTTATGTACAGAATTCCATGACGTGTCCCTTTGAACGCGATAAAAGGGATTTCTTGGGGATCAAACGGACCTAACTGGGTGATTACTTTCGGGAATGGTTTTAAATGTTTCTAGATCTCGTTTTGTGGTTATAGCTGAAGGTTTTGGCGTGAAAATTTTCATCGGTACCCAGAAGAATAGGCTTGGCTGTTTATTTTTTCGTTAAATAGATTTTTTATAAGTCTGAAAGAAAACATAATTTAATATCTATTTCTATCCTCGTACAGATTTATAAAGCTGACTTATGAATGAATTATTGTCCTTTTCAGTACCCTCAGCAAACTTATCTATATCTAGGTATATAGTACATATAATAAAATAGTAAAAATATTTTTTGTGTACATTTTGTATTTTTGACTGAAATGGATAAAGGGACACTTAAAAAGAATAATAGAAAGCAAAAAATAAAATCCAAACATTCAGCAAAAATTGTGTAAACAAACCTCATTTACTGTCTAAAATCTTATTTTAATTTTTCACAAATATTGTCAGCGTTCCTCTGTTTCTATCAAAAAAAAGAATGATGGTGACCTGATATGAATGATGGTGCAGCTTGAAATGTATTCAAAATTTGATAACCTACATTCGGAAAGACCTGATGATGATGATGTTCCTTAATCTATGACAGACTAAACTTAAGGCCCCACACTAGGCACACTAGCGACGCCAATAATTTTATTCCTAATACTTTACAAATAGAAAGAAATTTAAGAATGTAAATCATATAAGCCTTAGTAAAATAACCTGAAGTATTTTTGGAATCATGTTTAATATTATCAGAATCAGTGAGAATTATGAAAATCAGATTATTTGAAAACGCCGCCGCCGAAAACGGCCGTTTTTGTTGGTAATCACTATTTCTCTTAATGACTGATTCTCATCATCATCATCATCATCATCTCAGCCACAAGAAGTCCACTGCTGGACATAGGCCTCCCCTAAGGATTTCCAATATGACCGGTTAGAAGCGGTCTGCATCCAGCACCTTTCTGCGACCTTTATCAGGTCGTCCGACCACCTGGTCAGTGGGTGTCCAACGCTGCGCTTGCCGGTACGTGGTCGCCATTCGAGAACCCTTCTGCCCCATCGGCCATCGGTTCTTCGCGCTATGTGCCCCGCCCACTGCCACTTCAAAGAGCTAATCCGCTGAGCTATGTCGGTGACCTTTGTTCTTCTAGTCGAGCTCCGTGGCGCAGCGGTCAACACGCCAGCCTGCGACACGGGGGTCCCGGGTTCGATCCCCGGTCAGGTCATGATGGAAAACGATCTTTTTCAGTATGACCTGGGTCTTGGATGTTTATTTATATAAGTATTTATTATAAAATATAGTATCGTTGAGTTAGTATCCTGCGACACAAGTTCACAACTTACTGTGGGGCTAGCTCAATTTGTGTGATAAGTCCCTATATATTTATTTATTTATTTATTTATTCTACGGATCTTCTCGTTTCTGATTCGATCTCGCAGAGAAACACCGAGCATAGCCCTCTCCATAGCTCTGATTCCCTGACTGATTCTCATAATATTATAACATGATTTTAAAAAGACTTCAGGTTATTTACTAAGGCTAACGAGTATATGTTTTTCATTCTTGAATTTCTTTCTTTTTGTAATAAAATTATTGGCGTCACTAGTGTGGGCCCTTAATTTTCCAGTCAGTTGAAAAAAAAAATCGTGCTCTTTTATAAAACGAAACAGCTGAACATAAAAATGTATCAAAAAGTCCTTTGAGTAAACAAACCTCATTTTCTCGCTAAAATTTTATTTAAAATTTTCCACAAACATTCTCAGCATTCCTCTGTTTTTATCAAACAGTAATTGCCCGGCCAAAGGATAACATCAAAAATTAACAAAGTATGAAAGTAACTGAAACATGTTTCATTACTTCAAAAAAGCGGCCATTTTTCGATGCAGCATCAAAGGGCGATAAAAAAGGACTTTATTACTTTCGCACAGAGAAAAAATAACTTTTGATGCGTCCTTTAGTTTTTTAACT
Source organism: Rhodophaea formosa (assembly GCA_963082605.1). Classification (NCBI taxonomy): domain Eukaryota; kingdom Metazoa; phylum Arthropoda; class Insecta; order Lepidoptera; family Pyralidae; genus Rhodophaea; species Rhodophaea formosa. The sequence goes on from OY720219.1 coordinate 4,040,594, forward strand.
TTCTGAAATGCATATTATGTTGCCAAAGGGTAAAGTTAGATTAGTGTGGGAAAGTGGCATGAACTATCTTGATTTATCATTATTAGGAATGGCCTATGTATTTTTTACCCGACTAACCAACCCAAAAGAGGGGTAATGTTTTTTGCGTGTATATATGTATCTATGTACGAGTATGTTTGAAAGTATATCTGTTCCATTATCGCCTGGTGGCCTAAACGGTTTAACCCATTTTAAAATGTGAGGTGTCATTAGATTTGTATTATTGCTCGGAGTTTCATAGGCTATGTAATGTCATAATGAATTCTGAAATATTGTATCGCTTTTTGACTATATGATAAATGCATGATTCTTAAAAATTTCAAAATCGCATTCATCAATCGAACAGTGCTAAAAACTTTTTAATATTTCAATGGATGATAAAATTCACATTTCAAAGAATTTTCTCTGCAAATCATAAATCTCTCGATTCTCGATCTCTCGCCATTTTATTTGGCCAACATTTGCCAAATCCGCCAACCCGGGCGCCACAGCATTCTTATTCAGACGCGAGTTCAACGACCCTGTATATAAAAACTAGGGGTTGCTTGTTTGTTCGACGTGACTGTGCAAGGGTCTATTCGTATCTACTGGAACGCTATGTAAACAAGATCTGAGGATTTGAGAGTATTATTTAGAATTCTATGACTGTTATTTGTAGTGGACGCCGACTGGAGTGTTTGATAAACATAAATAAATATTTAAATTGACTATTTTATAGCCAGCCTAACGAAAGTATTCATACTGCTTTTTATGTAGTACAAAACTTTCATCTGATAAAAGCTAGTACACTAGTCACGCGTACTACAACAGAGTATATGTACAGAATTGATAAAAGTACTAACATAAGTAAGTACATACATAACGGAGACTCGCAGCGCTTCACGCAAGATGGCGTGCCCGCACCTCTTCTCATTTCAAAGAGATATTACGGATTTAAATAAAATTATTTTAATACGGTGTTTATCGCGTTTATTACATTATTTATACACCTAACGTTTCGAGCACTTTACAGTGTTCGTGGTCGCAGGTAGACTAAGTTGACATTTGTCTAGTATTTTATAAAAACTGCAAAATCTACTGCAGTTCTTATAAAATACTAGACAAATGTCAACTTAGTCGAATGCGAAAACATAAGAGATATTACGGTTTTGACAAAGAGGGTAAGCTCCTGCTGTTGTCACACGTTACGTGCCATCGCTCATACGATTTCATCCTTAAGGGACGAGTCTGATTGTTTACCCAAACATTGACGTGAGCATGGAGATGAAGTTTCGTTTGTAGTAGTGTTCGGCATAAATATTACTCTGCTTATATGAGGCGCCAATACCTGTACAGATTTTACAGGTCAATTTTTATCATTAGTTTAGTGGTAGCATTAATCATCTTAGTAATTAGTAGGACATAAGTTTTATTTTTCATACTAATGAACCATTAGTTCAAGAATAATCGCGGAAAAAAACATGTTTTGGTACATACAAGACAAAGGTCCTATAAACCTGAGGATTGTATACCCCGCAAGGAAAAAACCTTAAGAATATGTCTGTGTGAACACCAGACATCTTTTTTAGGATTCCGTAGTACACTAGAAACCCTTATAGTTTCACCATGTCTGTCTGTCTCTTGACTACTCAGGCTAGTATATGGCTCTGGTAGTACAGAGAGGGTCGTGCTCCTGCAGTGGAGACTAGAAAGACCTGATGATGATGATGATGATGAAACGCAAGCAATATTTGACTGCTTCGAAACTGTAGATATGAATAAACCATCCAGGTTTCCACTGCTACGCAAAATCCACTAGTTTCCGAGCTTATAACAACTTTCTGGAAACAATAGTTACGCGGGAAGCTACCCAAATTAACAACTTTTATACTACTTTTTGATGCTATGTCGTCATTTACTAGTACTTACAAAAATCTTGTTTAGTGAAGTTTTAGTTCTTTTATGCTAGGTTCTTGCGTTTGCAATAAATATCTTGTTAGGGATACCTTTTTTTAATTTTGTACCTGTCTCTACAAATATGACCGAGCGAGCGCGAAGTGCGGTAGAAGCGTCTGTATTTCAGATACTTACAAACGAAATAATAATATTATGCCAAATTGACGAGCTCCACAGAGCTCGTCAACACGTCTGCATGTGACACGGGTGGTCCCGGGTTCGATCCCCGGTCAGGTCAAGATGAAAAATTATTTTATTCAGATTGAACAGGGTCTTCGATGTTTAACTATCCCATAACACAAATCTCGAACTTATTGTGGAGCCATCAGTGTGATTTGTCCGTATTTATTTATATTAATGAATGAATAAACAACATTAGAATTAACAATAAAATTAAAATAATAATATTTTGTTATAATTATATTCCTGCAGACTATTAAGTTTTTATAAGTATGTTATTTTTATGTTTACTCTATGTACTTTTTATACTTTTATTTCATTAACCGTTCATTATAATGTGTGATAATAGCACAAAAGGGATATCATATGGACTACTGCATGCAATACAACTTGTACTTACGATCCAATGAAAAATCAAATTGTTTATTTTTAAGTAAGTGAAAATGTAGTAAATCTCATATTATCGAATATACCTTTAAAAAAAATGTGTTTGTACCGCAGGGCGGTCTCTTCAACCAAATTTAAAAATTCTTTATTTGTACTTCAAATAGAGCTAGCGTGTCTACAATCGAAAATTTAAAATACTTGCCTCATAAAATACTACCATAGGTACCGAATATTTTACGTCAAACGGCATTTTAGATACCCAGTAAAAACAGAGGTAGCTGTAACGCCGCACCGTTATTTGGCTTAGTTATTTATTTTACGTCGCCTATAAAAGTATATGACGTAGAGCTACATCGCTAAACTAAATAGGATAACAAAAGGATAGCTTGTGTACAAATACGCATGTACGATATTTTATGTGTTTTTTATGCATTCACAAAGTTATTTTGATTATACTCGTATTAAATTAAGAATAGGATATTGTTAAAATATATCCACGCTGGCTGGACTTGAACCAGCAGCAGTCTTTACTCTTTGTACGAGTAACGCCTTACCAATAGGCTACCGTGCTTTACGTCCTACACGTCGAATTTCTCAACCATATCCTATTTCCCTTAAACGCATTATTGCTTGCGTCACCTAACATAACTAACCCACTTTTACAAGTGTGGTATCTGATTTAGCCTATTTTACAATGAAGTTGAAAATCAGCTAATATATGTGTAGGAAGCCATACAATATTTTAGGTGTGTAACTCATACTAAATCGATCAGGTAATTATGTAAGAAATCCTATTTTTTTTTTTACTTTTTCGACCCATATTTCTCAGTAAAAGTTATTTAGTATGATCAGTAGAGGTGCGTTAGAAAATATGGCATGGCTACAGTTTTACACGATATGTAAAGGCAAGAATGTTACATCTGTGAATTTAATAATTTGGGCCTCTATCAAATAATTGCACTGAATGAGGCATAAGATATGCTGTATTATTTTGCGTCGTTTGTCTCGTAGTTTGTTTACGTCCAGGAAATGAGCCGTAAACTCATGTGGTAGGGGCTGGTCATAGCTATTTTATTATTCAATGGACGTATCTAAGTTATGTATAACTAATATGTAAGCTTAATGACCTTGTATGATATTTTTATAGACTTTTATTTATTACATACTATCTGTTACTCGTAGCTTCGCCCGCGTGATATATCCTTTGTCCTTTTCAGTACCCCAACCTATGTGTATGCAAAATTTCATGATAATCGGTTCAGTAAATAGGGCGTGAAAGCAAAACAAACAAACTCACTTTCACATGCATTATATTAGTTAGGATGGTTTTAAAATTAGTGTTGAAATGTAAAATGTAACGTCTGTAAACTTCTTCTTTTGAGCCTCTATCATTTGATTGCACCGAATGAGGCATACGATATGCTTTATTATTGTACGTCGTTTGTCTCGTAGTTTGTTTACGTCCGGGAAATGATCCGTAAACTCATGTGGTGGGGGCTGGTCATAGGCATTTTATTATTCTATGGACGTAATATCAGTTTCGATGCCATTGCCTATCGAAACCAATTTTTTAAGTGAGGCAATGGTAGGATTTTGGTGGACTTAAATATGCTATGTTATTTTTTATGAATAAGAGTGATGGACCCTAATGTTTTAAATTGAACAGAACAGTACTTTTTTATTTCTTTTCACCAGCTCTAGTTTACATCATATTCACAACCTACTTGATTCTTTCAATAAAGATGACTTGACAGATAATGTAAACCATCTTTAATCAATCTACTGTAAGGTTATTTGCGCAATGAAAAACTCATATATATTTTTAAACTAAACCCCTTTTCAGCTCAATATACCCTTTTAACCAACCTCGTATACCATAAGGCACCAAAACAGGATACTATTACTACAAAAAGCATCGCGTGACGCGAACGCGCCATCCGTCTCAATAAATTTGGCTGACACACCCAAATGCGAAACATTGAAAATGGTGCTTGCCCCGGGAAAAATGCGTAGACAGATGGCCGCCTTTATACTGACGAAAATTAATTTGTTCAATCGCTGGGGGAAGTTTGTGTGAGATACGAAAATTAAGTTTCTTTTTTGTATCAAAAAATATGGTACAATATGGTTAACATGCCGTAAAAATGTATGCGTCGAATCTTGGTAAGGGTTAACGCTAAAAATTACAGTCATCAATAAAAGTCAAAGTGTGGTAACAGTGCATTTGAGTAATACGGGAATTTAATTAAAAAAAAATCTGAATCAAAAAACGTTATATGATAATGGAACCTGCAAACAAATTTTCACAACAATCATTTGAGAAATCTGACACCATTGTTGGCCACTTACAATAAATTTGGCGTACACGCCCAAATGCGAAACATTGAAAATGGTGCTTACTCGGGGAAAAATGCGTAGACCGGTGGCCGCCTTTATACTGATGAAAATTAATTTGTTCAATAGCTGGGGAAAGTTTGTGTGGGATAAGAAAAGTCACTACGTCAGAGTAAAAAGCATCTCTCATCAATAATAGTCAAGTTGAAAGCTACTGGTCAAGGCAAATATAAATCTAACCATCTACGACTCGAAAGAAGAAGAATAATAATAGTCAAAGTGTATCAATAGCGCATGTGTAGACGACTGACTGACTCTCAACTAATGGTCGATAAATGTGAACTGCAGAGGAGAACAGCCGGATAGACGGCCGGACATATGAAAATATTTTTGCCTAAGCTTAAACGGAGACTCAACCCTCGGTATACACTCTCACTCGGTCAAAAAAAGAAGAAAAGGCTAGCTCCATACTCTTAGTAATTTGTGACATGACTCTCAACTTTTACAAAAGGGATCAAGTCACCTAAAATATCCCATTGTATTTCTTTAATATTCCACTGCTGGGTCTAACAGCTGATAGCATTTGATAAATGAGGTGTCAATACATTCATCATTGTCACTTTGCACGTGTGGGAAACAGGTGGGAGTTGATTATTTTTGCCTTGATAACTAAGTTAGAAAAAATACTTTTCAGAAGAGTTTGGATGATGAAAAATGTTTTAAGTGATAATGAAGGCTTTAAACTCTCTAGTCTCAATACTACGTTTAGTAAATTAATTTAATAAAGTAACTATAGCGCATCATATTTATTCAAAATAGTAATTTGAAGCACTCAAAGTTTTAATTAAAAAATATTACGTAACATTATTTTAGTATTTAATAATGTTTTCAAAAGTTTGGCTTTTAAAATTACCATTCATGGTTCATTAAATAAAACAATAAATTCATAAAAAGTATTTTTTTAGATCAACTTTGAAGTAAATATAACAAACGGAAAATATAACACATCAATTAAAAAATAAAATTCCATAAAAAATATTCGAAAGCGATCTTTATCTGCGAATCTAATTTTATCCCCTATTGTCTCCACAATCTAATTTAAAAGGCTTTGCAACCGCAAAATCGTTAAGAGACGTCTTCAAAATTCCGTATAATCTCCAAAATGGGCGCCTACAATTGATGAAACCTTATCTTTATTGGGACAGCCATGATCCCATTTTGTCGGTTAATCGTGAAGCATGGACCAATAAGAAAGTTAGCCTGGAGTTAAGTTCCATTAGTCCGTTCTCTAGTCTAATAAAAATGTCAATGTAAACTTAACAGGGTTTATGGGATGCGACTTGTGAGTAGAGACAATAGCTAGGGCTTAATAGAGGATTTTACGGTACGTTTTCGTGGGTGACCTTTTTGTTATACTTGTGAGTAAAAGGATCGATTCTATCTGTGACTTTATGTATCGCATATTTATCGGCGTACAAAAGCAAATTTAATAGAAGAAAAAATAAAAGTTATATAAATTTAATGATATTATTTGGAGAGTAAGTTGAATGAGTTTTAATATAGAACGTATTGCACCAAACCGAAATAAAACAAGAATCAATCTTTATGCATAATATCTGTTTTTATACACAGCATTAATTTAAATACGCAATTTTTTTCGTACTATGCTGTATGCTATGTAACGATTTTTTTAAACTAGAATATTATCTTGTTTACTACGTAGTATGTCTACGAATACTTTCAGGGAAATTCGTGTGACATCATAGGTCTAATAATTTGAACAAAACTTTATACTGTAGATAGATAGATAGATTTATTTAGATAGATGTATTTATGACGAACTCCCTGGCGCAGCGGTCAACACGCTAGGCTGCGACACGGATGGTCCCAGGTTCGATCCCCGGTCAGGTCAAAATGAAAAAGGATCTTTTTCAGATAGACCTTGGTCTTGGATGTTTATCTATAAATGTATTTGTTATAAAATATTCTATCGTTGAGTAGTATCCCATAAAACAAGTCTCGAACTTACTTTGGGGCTAACTCAATCTGTGTGATTTTTCCGTGTATATTTATACATTTATTTTTTTATTTATATTACTTATCATTTTGTTTCAAAACTGGTCAGTCACATGCTAGTACAGGAATTGCTGTTTTTAAACATAAAGTGGATACTACTTACTACTACTACCCTACTTGGATGGGTGACCGCAAGTGGCATAAAAATATCTCGAGCTCCTCCGTGCTTCGGAAGGCACGTCAAGCCGTTGGTCCCGGCTGTCATCGTTGATGTCAGTCGTTAAGCTATGTCAGATGCCTTAAGGCAGCTTGAAAAATCTGACATCAGTGTTGGCCACTTACACATACGAAAAACAAAAAACAATCATAGTATTTTTCCTTAAGCCGTGTTGCTCGAAGTATTTTTCCCACGTTAATTTCAAACATAGATATACATTAAAACAAAAGATGATTACAGATGTGTCACCCTCATGCAGAGCATTTTCCCGAGCGGTCAAGCGCGAGTTTCGCTGACAGCATATTTCGGCTACGAGTGAAGAGTCAGCGGCGCGTAAAGTGGGCCAGCAATTCTCCAAGATGAACCAATGCCCGGTTCCGAAATATATATAGGAGAGAAGGATATCTGAGGTTATTTGCTTTATATTTTAGGAGTATTTCAAAATATTTCTTTGTCACTAAGATATTCCCGGGATTTGTAGTGTTAAATATTACCGTTATCACTGTCACTAATCAACGTTAAAAAACAGTTGAATTACGATTAATTATTACAATATATCTAAATCATGATGTGTAATGCCGAACCCATTTATAAACATAGAAGTAGCTATTGTTTTTGAAAAGCTTTAAAAATATTTGAAACAATGTGAGTAAACACAATATTAGAAAGTTGTGTCATCAGGTACCTAAGCAGAAAATAGTGCATATATATGTACTAAAGTATATGAGGGAAGAACTTAGTATTGAAGAAAAGAAAATTTTGTGTCTATAACAATTGCAACTCGAACAAAATAAAAAAAAAAAATGTCTTACCATTTCGAGTGGGTGACACGGTCACGGTCAGTCGACCATCCACACCCTGGTGTCAGAGTTCTTCGGAACCGCCTCTCGGCCTTGACGTGGATTTAAGTGATTAGTTCTTGCCTTGGCGAGTGTACCTTCCGTAATATATATATTTCGTGCAATTGCCCAGTTTTATTTCTAAGACGTGTCGCGAATTATTTTTTCTTTGTCTCCCTGTCGGGTATTAGGCTTTTTATAGGAAAAGGTTATTGTTCGCCGGAAGTGGACTCGGGTATTTTAGGATCGCATTTGATGTGACCCGAGGGTTGATATTTTCTGAACAAAAAGGATTCAGATTCCCTTTTGTAAACGTAAAACGTCTGGCTCAAAAGGCATTACAACTTTTCGGGACTTACATATTTTGTACGGAAATAGTTAATGCAAACAAAGAGGAAACGCGGCTAGCGTAATGGGTACATTTGAGCCAGGTACGATTCGGGGTGGTATCTTTGACTAGGCTTTTTTTTTTTTTACTTATTTTTTTTAAATGTATTAAATTTAATTTAGTTAATGCATTCCACGAAGCCATTTAATCCTAATACAAAACTTAAATAGCGAATTTTCATATTCAAATATGCTAAAATTGTTTTAAATAAATAAATAATAATAAATACATATAAAGGGACATATCACACAAATTGAGCTAGCCCCACAGTAAGTTTTGAACTTGTGTCGTGGGATACTAACTCAACGATGCTATATTTTATAACATATACTTATATAGATAAACATCCAAGACCCAGGCCAATTTGAAAAATATCGTTTTCCATTATGACCTGGCCGGGGATCCAACCCGGGATCTCCGTGTCGCAGGCTGACGTATTGACCACTGCGCCACAGAGCTCGACAGTTTTATATTTTTGATTTCTAAACTAAGATCTACAGCCGAGCGTTTCTCCTGTTTGCGTCCACAGCTGTAATGAGTTAGAGTCCAGGGTTCGTTATTATGACTATATGCTATATATGACAGGGTACGCTATTATGTTTTCGCGATTGTTACACATTTAAATAAAATTATTTTAATACGGTTTTTATCGCGTTTATTACATTATTTATACACCTAACGTTTCGAGCACTTTACACTTTACAGTCTACCTGCGACCACGAACACTGTAAAGTGCTCGAAACGTTAGGTGTATAAATAATGTAATAAACGCGATAAAAACCGTATTAAAATAATTTTATTTAGCATTTATTATGCTGTGATATGATTTAGCGAAAGTTTTTTTTTTGTAATAAATGTAAGGTTTACTAAAATATAGAAACAACATTAGCGTCCAATCATATATAATTCAATAAATAACACAGTTAAGTTTCATACAGTTGTTTATATTCAAAGCACCGTTTCATTAACACAATTATATTTTAAATCCCTAATACAAAGTATATACTTATCCATCATTTCCTTATTTAATCAAGATAGACTTGTACGTGACAATTTGTATATAACAACTACTCAAGATCACCGACAAAACACGAATGAGTGACTTTTATCCGTTACTGTTTTAAAGTAGATTCAATAGAGGGGACACCCCTCCATAAGGTGGGGTGATATCACAATGGCGGTTATTCAATAAACAATGTTTCCAGTTTAATTAATTATGATAGACTAAATCAGAGTATGGAATTATTCCAAACTCATGCATGTTGAAAAGAAGGTAAATACAGGTTTATTATTTAAAATTCACGCGTTTCCACCGCGGCGACAACATCCGGCCGTCCTGCTTACGGATCCGTCCCGGATCACGTCATTGTCTGGTGCGTTGCTGAGAACAAAATACACACATTAAAATAAACACTAATATATACATTTTGCTTTTGCAACAAATGCCCTCCATTCTGCTATTCCATCAACGGCCAACAGAATGAGGATACACCAAAAGAACTAACTTTGAATATCAATGATACCCGGACCACTTTTAACTATTCCATCAACGGCCAGTTACTCACGTCAATCGAGACTTGCAGCTTCCCTTAGGCGATGCCTTTGGCCAACCCTAGTCACATATCACTACAAATCTCAACCGACTCCGGATATCATTGATTCCTGGCCCACTTGTAACTATTCCATCAACGGCCAGTTACCAATGCCAATTGAGACTTGTAGCTTCCCTTAGGCGATGCCTTTGGCCAACCCTAGTCACATATCACTACAAATCCCAACTTATCACAGATTTATTTTACAAGGATAAATACTGTGAACTTAAATACTTGTCCCTTCTGCTATTCCATCAACGGTCAGCAGAATGACGATACACCAAAAGCCAACTCTGGATATCCTCGATACTCGGACCCACTTATCACAGATTTATTTTACAAGGATAAATTCTGTGACTCTGAACATTTGTCCAAGCATCGCAGCATAACCAAGTTCGAAGCAACTGCATCAGACATTCAAAATAAAAACAAATAATTGACATTTAGTGTATACCTGACAACATCTTAGGCCATCAAGAATAAGAATTCTTACATATTCCGGTTATCCAGACCACGGTTCGATATTTTTTTGCCACCGTGGTCTTTTCGTACTGCTTCGGGTGAAGCAATCGCTTTGCAAGACCTCTGTAACTTGAAAGGGCTCATAACGCTACTGCCTACTAAAAACATGTTTATCAATTTCCTACTTAATTTGAAAACTTGCCACTGTGAAAAGAAACCTTTCTTTATCGAAACAAGAAATACGTGCACTCCTCGACTGCGATTTAGGCCACTGGCACTAATCGACGCGAGTATGGATGAAAAATACCAGGTATTGACTCATCATGTCACAACTCTTAATTACCATTGTTTGTTTATTTTAAAACAAAAATTACCAATGATTTTCTATAATTACTAATGGTACTTAATTGTTAATATTGAACGATGAGAAAAATGAACTTTTTTGAGTTATTATACTGTTTTACCTTTAAATAGAAACATGTTTTAACTAAATCAATTTCTTTTTTATATAGTTTTTAGTAAAAACAAACAAAAATATAATAGAAAAATTTAATTCGCATCCGGGTGTTTTCGTGGGTAGCTATGAGAAATGTATCTGGTTTTATAGTCTTTGAAACATTTTTTTTATCATTTTAGGAACCCATTATTTTGATATTATTTTAATACTATATCTACACCTAAAATCTTTAAATTGTCATGATTACGCCTAATGTGATATCGTGTTGACAAATGTAATGTTTTTTTTGGGACTACCCTTCGCCTGTCGTATTCAGTCTCACAAAAAATCATTAGTGGTATATTTTTCTCTCAGTTCGGCCTAACCTGACTTACACTTCTTTTATCCAACAAATACTAGGATTTTTCAATTCAGTCGCCTGTAAGTAACCAATCGGCTGTATCTGTTACAACTAATATAATTTCACTCATTGTAACCAACATAATTTTACTTATTTAAAAGGAATTATTATGAAAGGCTTTCTGCTAGGTGTATAACCGTATTGTACGTTTACTTAAAACGTAAATTATCTACTTTCCTTGAAAAAACCACTTTCTTATCAATTGTCAACCATTGTGTTGTAAAACCTGTAAAAGTTCGTCTAGAAACAATTTTTTTTTACTTCATTAATTTTATTAGTCTCATAAAAGCTATCCATATAGCAAACAACTTTATTTTGAACCTTAGTTAGCCAATACAGTCGTATTACTTTTGGGACTACATATACGGCAGCTTCCCATACATCATTTTAGTTAAGAACCAAAGTTAGCGTCTTTGAATGAAAAATACCTTGTTTTATAGAACATATACTGCAAATTCTAAAGGTAAAAAAAAAAAACATTTATAGGAAACCAGATTTTCTAGATATGATGCTTAGAAGTTTTATAGGTTATGTTATTATTAGGTATTTAGTATCTTTGCACCAAACAATACTTTATTACCAAAACTAAAAAGCTCGATGGAGTAATAATATATCAGGATAATTATAAATACGACTTAAATATCGAATAGCGTATTAAATGTTTATAAGATTTTTTTTTTGGTTGCAATGAGTTTTTAAGACACTTTTTGTGCCCCGAACTAAAAATCTGCCATAGCTCTTCGATATATAATACGAATAATGTTTATTATCCGGATCTCAATTTTTAAAACTTTATTTTTGAAACTAATGCGATCCATCAAATTTTCCCATGGCTCTGCGGCTTGATTGATAGATAAAATACTTGAACCATTATTATATTGGGTTTCCAAATAGTCGCGCCGTAGGTATAAAACCACTCAGACTCAAACACGCGTACAAAATATGAAATTTTACTGTGACATAATTCATTAAATTTAAGTTTTGTTGATAAACTGCTCACAGTTCATCTGTAGTCAGTTATTGTAGCACATTTTTTTTAACAATACTGGTATATGAAATCTCAGCGTAAGTCGTAAAAAAAACACTAAATAATAAAATAGGTACGACATCAATGCTAATCAAATCGAAACAATGGAACTGTACACAACGACAAACAACATGTCGACATTTTGTTTTTAATTTATTGTCCCTTGAAATTTATGCATAAATTTTTTTTTGTGTTTATCCAATTATTCTAGCAACCATAACCAAATTTTTTTTGTATTGACAAAAGATTTGAAAATACTGAACCCATGAGTGGTGAATCTCAATCTACCAGTTAAAAAAAAAATATTTCTATTTTGCTTGTTTAACTATAAAAATTGGACCGGCTGGCATAAGCGACATTCCTGAATTGGTTTTTTTTTTGGGAGTCCGAAACAGTTCTCCGACGGTCGTTTGAACTACGAACGAATCATAAACATTTTTAAAAATCTTAACACCATTCTTTATCCCAATTTTTCAGAAACTCCAGTCTACTTATAACCTAATATGTTCCACTCATTTTCAGATTAAAGTATTTAATGTGAACAAAGACAAATAGTTTTATTAGTAGCTGCGGTATATGTCCAATTTTAAACCAGAAGTTATACGTAAAAATTGCAAATCCTGTGATATGCATGACTATTCATCAAATATTTCCAATACAGGAGTTTATCATGTTCTTGTCTTCGGTAAAGTTTCTATAAGGTAACCAGATATTTCCTAGGAAGTAAACAAATAAATAAGTTCTGCCCCGTTAATAAGACTAAAGAATTTAATAAAAAAAATGGAACTTAAGCCCTAATTCGTTCGCCAAATGGCTTGTCATCAACGAACAACCACTAATATCAACAAATGTATCATCATCATCAGGTCCCTGTCAGTCTCTATTATATGAGCATGACCCTCGCTGCACCACCAGAGCCATACATTAGCTAGAGCAGTCCGAGTACTCGGCCCATACTCTCCACGCCAGCCAGATGGGCGGGAGAGGTATCTTTGATGCTTCTATTCTTCTGCTATGCGTCCACGACATTCACGGGAAGACCCAAAGCTGTCCCACTCCACTCTGCCAGGAACCACACGGCATTAACAGTTTTATACTCATTTAACTCAATTTAACTCAATATGTATAAAATATATTATTAGAAGTAATGTCTACAATAAATTAAACCTCAAAATCCTTTTTTTTTAACTTTAGCTTAAATCTTGAATCACTAAACTGTTTCTTGACGGCCATATCTGTTATACGAATTGCAAGCCACATATTCCTGATTAAATGTAAGCTTTTGTTTTGCTAGGTTTGCCACAACAAAACTCTTAATATTTGAACTACTTAGCACTTGTATTTATGGGACCCGTAGATACAGTTTGACTCATTTTATCAGTATTGTTGAAGATTGATAGGTTAGAGTAAATGAGAATCAATAAATCGCAGCCTACTAATTGAAGTAAATATAAGATTGGCCACCCAAAATTTTCTTGATAGTCCACCAGCTTTAATTTTAAGCGAATTGTACCAACATTTATCTGTATTTAACATTTTTGTTTTTATTGCGAACTCTATCGGCTCACTTAAAGGTACGAGCATTTATTCCCACCATATAAATCCACATTTCAATATCGTTCACCAGGCATTTAAAAAACATGTTTGCTTACTACTGGAGACGCGCGCTGGGCGCACCTCGACTTCTATATACTTTTACCATCCAAACTACGCTGCTCATTAACGAAGGACCGAAGTTATTGGTTGAGACCCTTCGCTTGCTCCACTTTTCTCACATTCTCGTTCGGCTTTGCGGCATTGGGCTAGGTATTACGGCACACTTCTGATGTAAGGTTTACTAAAATATAGAAACAACATTAGCGTCCAATCATATATAATTCAATAAATAACACAGTTAAGTTTCATACAGTTGTTTATATTCAAAGCACCGTTTCATTAACACAATTATATTTTAAATCCCTAATACAAAGTATATACTTATCCATCATTTCCTTATTTAATCAAGATTTTTTTTTCTTTTTTTTTTTTTATGTCATAGGACGGCAAACGAGCAAGTGGGTCACCTGATGGGAAGTGATCACCGCTGCCCATGGACAACTGCAACACCAGAGGTGTCACAGGAGCGTTGCCGGCCTTTTATTTTTCCCTCCCCAGAGGGGAGAGGGAGCTGGGCCTCCGGCTCTCTCACTCACCGAACGAAGCATAGTAGCGGTAAAGCTACTACTCAAACGTCGATTTTCTGTGAGAGTGTGGTACTTCCCCGGACGAGCCGGCCCATTCATGCTACTAGCAAAAGTGATTTTCGCCGGTAGCGAGGCTCTACCACAACTAAGATAGACTTGTACGTGACAATTTGTATATAACAACTACTCAAGATCACCGACAAAACACGAATGAGTGACTTTTATCCGTTACTGTTTTAAAGTAGATTCAATAGAGGGGACACCCCTCCATAAGGTGGGGTGATATCACAATGGCGGTTATTCAATAAACAATGTTTCCAGTTTAATTAATTATGATAGACTAAATCAGAGTATGGAATTATTCCAAACTCATGCATGTTGAAAAGAAGGTAAATACAGGTTTATTATTTAAAATTCACGCGTTTCCACCGCGGCGACAACATAAATTATTAAACAAAAATAATAATTTTACTTAAAAAAATTATTTAATTTTATTTTGTATTTTTGAGATTAATGTAATATTAAACGGATTATTGTCCTTATTAAAACTTTCGAAACTAAATTAAAATTCAAGCAAAATTGTCACAGGCAGCCAATTATTTGAACGTGATATTGATTAAGAATTTTAAATTGCCCAGGAATGTAATGAGTAGAAGTCTAATAATTGCAGTAAGACTTAATAAGCACGACGATTAAAATGTACTTTGTTTCAAAAAAATATTATGGAGTATTTGTTTTACACCCTGTAGGGTGTTAAACAAATACTCCATATATTTACGCTTGCCAGACGGCCTGGAGTGGTCTCTTTGATGTGTATAAGCTTTGTTTAGCTTGTGTTTCCTTCTGCGACATCCACGGAAAAACAAGGAGTCGTCCTATTCTACTCTGCGGGGCCCACACGGCAGAGCTCTGTCAATAACGATTCGAATTTGACGAGCTCCGTGGCGCAGCGGTCAACATGGGGGTCCCGGGTTCGATCCCCGGTTAGGTCAAGCTGGAAAATGATCTTTTTCAGATTGGCCTGAGTCTTGGATGTTTATCTTTATAAGTATTTGTTATGAAATATTGTATCGTTGAGTTAGTATCCCATAAAACGAGTCTTACTTAAGAACTTACTTTGGGGCTAGCTCAATCTGTGTGATTTATCCGTATATATTTATTTATTTATAACAAGAAATATTTGTGTCTGAAGCAAGATAGTTGATAAAATAGGGAAAACTTATAATTCAATGGACAAAACTAAAACAACTCAATACCTTATACTCCTAAAAACAAAAACGTACAAAAGCTAAATTGAAACCAAAACCATTATACAGTTTTCAAATATTATTGTCCGCAGTGCATATCCGAACGTAACAATAAATAGAACTAGCTGAAACCGGATTTAACTAGATTCGAAAACTTGGCACCATTTCAAAAATCAACGGATCTCGTTTACCAAGTTGCTGGGGTGGGTAAATAAAAAAGAACTTTTACTAAACTTTTGATGTAATTTAACGTTCACTGAGCCAATGGTATGGTAATTCCAGTATCAACTTCGGTAGTTATTGTTAAATTTTAATTATAATTTAGTATTTCTTGAAACTCAGAAGCCTTTAATTCTTTTTACAATTTTTCCCATAATTTTAGTCATTAATATTTGAATGATTAATTTTTACTTCTGCCTTAAAACAAATGCTCCATCAGTTTGTTTTTGTGCGTGTAAGATATATATTTAAGGACACAAGGTTGACACACTTGTGTCATATTTTTCCAGCTGCTTTCAATCATCTGACATAGCGGGACTAACGGCTTAGAGTGCCTTTCGAAGCGTGAAGTAGCTCGACATATATTTATGCCACTTGTGGCTAGCCATCCAAGAGGTTGCTTTACATGCGTAACCGAGCCAACGAGCTACACAACAGTAGTGAATATATGTATTTTTCAATATAAAATCTTTATGGGGTCAAATTTAGCCACTATTTTATAGATTAATATTCATCATCATTTCGTGTAAGTGACACGGACAGTCGACCATGCACACCCTGGTGTCAGAGTTCTTCGGAACCACCTCTCGGTCTGTGACGTGGATCCTTTAACGACTACCAGATGGCAGCCTGGACCACCGGCTTAACGTGCCTTCCGAAGCACGGAATTAATAGTTATATTCAACCTCTTAGTCACAAAACATTGACAGGTACTGATTCTCTTTTTACCTTGTTTACTGCATACGATTTAACATTATTTACTAAAGAATCTTAAGGGAATGTCATCTGGCAACTAGCTAGTAGGTAGTTTAGAAGCTATTTGACCGCACTTTTACAATTTTGTTCGTTGAAAGCAATCCAATTTCAACAAACATGTCCAGACCGCCTTTAAATTTCCTACACTCGTTTAGCTCCCACTGCGACTGCAAGTACAATTTTCATATTTTTATATTAAAAATTGTATACTTACTTGTTACATATGTACATACATACTATCACGTCTTTCTCCCTTGTAGGGTAGACAGAGCCCAGGCTTGTAAAACCTTAAAGCCACGTTTAGCGTGTTGGTGGGCTTGTAAGTGATAACGGGATCGAAATAGTGATGGGTTGCTAGCCGCATCGCCTTTTGACATGATTCCTGACGCCCATTCCCTCGATCGGCTTTTACGATTTGCGCGGGAAGATAAGCAGCTGGTACATTCTACGATTTTTCTGGCGTATGGTTTTGGCGGGATTTAAATATACTATACATATAATAATGTTAATTTGCCGTAGACAGGAATTAAAGGTTGACTCAGCCCCTCAAAATGAACAACTTTTCTTATGAGATTCCAATCTTCTAGAAAACTACAGAAAAATTTAATTAAACAAGATTTTTATACAAATTACCTGTTATCCGCCCACATGATATATATAGCCTATGTCCGTTTCAGTACCCTTACCTATGTGTATGCAAAATTTTATGATGACCGGTTCAGTACATAAGGCGCGAAAGCGTTACAGACAAACAAACAAAAAAAAACAGACTTATATTCGCATTTATAATATTAGTTAGGATAGGATAGTTAGGATTACGAAAAATAACATAAAAATGATCGTAATGATTTTTCTAATCATTTGACTGTTAGTTCATAATAATTACCAATATGTATGCTCTTTAATTATTTGCCTATAACATGTTTATGTATTCACTAACAAATTTTCAAACTCCGTGGTCATCCGCAAATTGTTGTAGAAGGTACGCTTCTAGCCCCCATACATCTTCATACAGACTAACAGCCGAACTAAGTGGCTGGTAGCTCAGTCTGTAATCTGCAACTAGGCTAGCTTAGGGAGACTAGATATCTAAGTGCCAGTCACAAGCAATTGTGTACAGTCACAAGCTTTAGTGTATATCCAATTGTATTCCAATATTTGTCTTAATACGACAAATCATCACTACATATTATTTAAAGTCTTCCGCCGCGTCTGTCTGTTCGTGATTAACTCAAAAAATACTGCATGGATTATCATGCGATTTTCACTAATAGATAGAGTGATTCACGAAGAAGGTTTTTAACTATAATATATACCCGGGCGCAGCCGGGTAGGACTGATAGTGTCGTATAAAGACAAAGACACTGGTTCAAATCCTCCCGCGTGGAATTTTTTTCGATATCTTATTTCTACATTTATTAAAAATATATAAGAACAGCACTGTCAATGCATAAAAATACCTACAATTTTTTTTCTTAATCACTTTGTAAAAAACAAACTCGGTTAAAAGTTGAAACCAGCCAAAATGTGTGTTATAGGCCTACAAACATATTGACTTACAAGAAATATTTGAACTGAGTTCTAATTTATAGTTATAATATTAAAGAACTAAGTAAGAAACTTTATATCATAGTCTTCTCTTCTTGCATAATTAAAACCTAAAACTCATTTTATAATATATTATCTAGTTTTTGTAAGCCTTTATTCCTCTTACAACATCTAAAACTAATGACTCTCATCCAGCTTATACCATCCCCAGCGCGAAAGAAACCTTATACAAAATCCAACGTACAACAGCAGCAAACTTATAAATAAAACGTCAAAGACACATGTATTATATTGAGTGGAATTGGTTGCGTCATTGATTTACGATCAGACAAACAAAAGAATATCATTTATATAACATAGTTTGTAAGTGACGTAGTGACAGCTCTAACTTCGAGTCCTCAGGGTGCCGTTCTAGTGGCAGCGACTAGCGGACTGGTTATAAGTTCGATTAAATTGCTTTATCTTACACCTGTACCATACTGCTGTATGTTTACTGAAAGCCTATCATCATCATCATCAGGTATTTTTATATCTCCACAGTAGGAGCACGACCCTCTCCGTTCTACTATTAGCCAGAGCAGTCAGAGGATTTGGCCTACGAAAGCCTATAGCGGTATTATATGAATGGAATCTTAAAAACAATACAGATATTAGTTTGATGAATTACGCATTTTTGAAGTGAAAACTTCTTTAGCGGCGCTGTGCACTTTTTGTGATGGGGAAAAAATGTTAAAGTCGCGACAGGTCACGTGACTGATAAATTCGTCAGATTGAAAATTCCTAAGACGGACACGTGACATGATCGAAAAACAACGTTAATATTCAAGTTCACTTCTGCCGGCACTCCTGGAGTGCAACCCGTCGTTTTTTTTACTCGACTAACCAACCCCAAAGGAGTGTGATGTTTTTCGTGCGTAAGTGTATGGTTTGTGTAAATGTAAAGTATGTAAGTATGTCTGTTCTTGTCGCTCCTCAAGTCTAAATGGCTTCACTGATTCTAAAATGTAAGTGTAAGATATCATTCGATTTGAGTTCTCGTTCAAAGTGTCAGTCATGGGTATGTGAATCAGCAATATAAATGGCACTCATAGAAAAGCACACCATGTCTCAAAAATACGTCTTTATACATACATGCTATCACGTCTTTATCCCTTGCGGGGTAGACAGAGCCCAAGGTATTTTCTCCCAAACGTTCTAACGAAACGCCAACACTAAGACCTGACCCCTTTCCAAGAGTCCCTACAAGAGGGCAGCTGACATTTTTATGGCCAAGTTGGAATGCTGCCGACGTCTATTATATAAGATTTACATTGTTTTGTTCTGTGAGTTTTCGATTCGTATTCTCTGTTTTTTTTTATACATGGTGAAATACTTATCATTTTGTACGCTTTAATGAGCCGATTTGAACAACTCATCAGAAGGAACCAGTGCTGGGACCTCGATTTTTTTTTCTTTTCTCATATTAAGAGTCCCACGTAAAGGCGCAATCCCATACAAACGTAGTTTCGTTTTAGTTTTACAACAGTTAAGCCAATCTCAACCAAATTTCGTACATACGACCGGATAAGGCATATTGATGTTTATAATCAGATTTCAATTTTGATAACAATACCTATACAAAATTACAGCGAGTTGAAGTTTCGTATCGAAAACTTGTATTTGGTTGAGATTGGCTTAACTGTTGTAAAACTAAAACGAAACTACGTTTGTATGGGATTGCGCCTTTACGTGGGACTCTTAATTGAACACTTTTATAAGAAAGGTAGAATTTTTTTTTTGTTTCCAGCATTAATTCTATTAGCATTCATAATGATGTTCTGTTTACGAATTATTGTAGTTGTGTTAACTTAGGAATTTGTTATAGCTTAGGCAAAGCCCACTAAAATGCTAAACGAGGCCTTTATGTGTTATAGACCTGGGCTCTGTCTACCCCGCAAGGAAAAAAAGAGGTGATAGTATTTATATGTATTAGGCAAAGCTCAGCTCCGAAACAACACGAACCGCGAAGTAAGTAGTGGAATTTCCTCCCAGCGTCACTGTTTGTTTTGTTTGTTTGTTTGTTTTGTTTTTCGTATGTGTAAGTGGCCAACA
The DNA here is from genome assembly GCA_963082605.1 of Rhodophaea formosa. Lineage (NCBI taxonomy): Eukaryota > Metazoa > Arthropoda > Insecta > Lepidoptera > Pyralidae > Rhodophaea > Rhodophaea formosa. Next base: position 4,060,911 of record OY720219.1, read on the forward strand.
CTGGTGTCAGATTTTTTAAGCTGCCTTAAGGCATCTGACATAGCTTAACGACTGCCATCAACGATGACAGCCGGGACCAACGGCTTAACGTGCCTTCCGAAGCACGGAGGAGCTCAAGATATTTTTAGGCCACTTTCGGTCACCCATCCAAGTAGGGACTGCACCAGGGGTTGCTTAACTAACGTAAGCGCTCATAGAGCTCACACCCACTGGACCATCGGCCTCCTCCCGCGTCACTGTTCCCCCTCTTACAATTTAGGCTGAGTTAAAAGGCATTATTTCTGTTTCCGTGTACCAACCTAGACATCATTGTTGCAAACGCAAATTATTCGTCAAAAAAGTATTTTGAATGGTAATATGGAACTGCTGCATGATGAAAAACTACTCAAAGCTGAGTATGTAAAAAAATGTGACAAAAGTAGAATGTTCCATCATTTTTTGTGTACTTATGTATAGTACACAAAAAATGATGGAACATTCTAAAAGTATAATTCAAAATCGATATAATAAACCAATTTGATATCAAAAATTTCATTCTATTAACCAAATAACATAAAACATAATCTGCACGTAAAATTCATGATTAAATTCGGAGCTTTTTATTTAACAAGTGAGGGGTGCGTGGGCGGGGTCCGTGACGTCACGCATAACCTTCGGGCGGTTCATACCGAATTCTCTGTGTTGTTATTATATTAACTGGCTGACGTAGAAAGCTGTCTTGTTGTGAATTTTCTTTGGATTTTTGACTACAGTTTTTATTTACTTGTCTTTAAAAAAATCACTTGAGTGATATACGATGTAAATATTTTTTTGTAGATAATTTATTTATTAAATAGCCAAAATAAAACATTTAAAACGATGTTACAATTTTTATGTTCCTTATTATATTGTCTGTCTGATGTAGATACCCACATTGTTTTAATTATTCTTTGGATTTCTGACTAGTTTTGCATAATTAATAATTTTATTTAAAAAAAAAGATGTTATTAGTTTATGATTTGTTTAAATCTGAAGTCCTTTCTTCAAAATATAATTGAGTTTTTCAATGACAAACATAATATAGGTAGACCGTTGTATAAAAAAAATTGGCTTATTCTTGCGCCGTGTAGTTTCCGACAGAGTAGAATAGGACCACGCCAAATTCCAAGGGTAGCGTGGATGTCGTAGAAGGCGACTTAGGAAACAAAGCATCATTGATATGCCCACCCCGCAAACAAAGATTTAAAACTGTATAATCAGTTATGCAGTGATCCAACTATTTTGTTAATCTCTATTATTTCAGAAAACAGATGTAGTCATGAGCAAAACCAGTCAGATTTATGTTACCTATAATCCTATCTTATCTTATCCTATATATACCTATCTGCAAATTTCCAAGTCCTTTTAACCCCGGCTCACCCAATCGAAAAACCTCAATATAAACCTATCCCGACTCTGACATAAAGATTAGACAAAGATATTTCGTTTAAAACGGAAAATTTTTGAACACCTTGCAAACAAAGTTTATGAGGTTTATCTTTTATAATGTCTACTTCGTAAACAAAGACGTAAAACTGAGCCAAAGAGAAAATCTTTTTACGAACTATTTTATAAATTTTTATTATTTCAGTAAACAGATGTAGTTATGAGCAAAACCAGTCAGATTTATATTACTTCCGCTATCTGGAAAGTTCCCAGTCCTTTTAACCCCAGCTCACCCAATCGGAAAACCCCGATACAGACGTATGATTAGATTTCTGGTAGACTTGCTTCGCCATAGAGTTCAACTATCTTTATGCATTGACTTTGTGTAATGGACTCGAGTGACCTTTTTAGCCTTTAATACATAAAAATTGTCTTTATTTTCTTACATTAAGAGACTAAAGGTACTCCCACACAGCAGTTATATAACGTTATATAACAATGTGTAACACACATTCTTTAAATTGTATGGTGTTATGGAATGTTATCGTTGTTACACATTGTTATATAACGTTAGGTATATAACAATGTATGGAAGCACCCTTATATACTTAAGGGAAAGTGCCATCTTTCTATTTTTTTACTCTTTTACGAGGAATAAAAGAGAGAATAAAATCAAATCTAATTGAAGAAATCTTAATCTGCACTTTACTAGTAAATGGTTCGGTAGTTTTATATTCGCTGTATGGTTCCCGGTAGAGTAAAATAGGACCAATTAAAGTCTTCCCGTGGATGCCGTAGTAGGTGACTTAGGAAACACAGGCTAAACAAAGCTTATAAACATCAAAGAGACCTTTCCAACCCGCCTGGCCAGCGAGCGGAGTGTAAGTCAAATCCTCCGATTGCTCTGGCTAATATATGGCTCTGGTAGTACAGAGAGGGTCGTGCTCCTGTACTGAAAACCAGAACAAGACTTGATGATAGATACTTTTTATATTTGTGTTGGCACGGACGGTCGGACGTGGTTGACTCAAACTGAGAGGTAAACAAAAAAATCTTTAAAAATACATTTAATGAAGTAATGGTTTTCCTTATTTAATTTAACTTTAAAACTTTACTTTATACGATATTCTTAAAAATAAGTTCCATCAAAAGTAAAGAAAATAAAAATGTTTTTTTTTTCTATTTGGAGTGAAGGTTTCCCGATCGGACATTGATTCGTATGTCCGATCGGGAAACCTTCACTCCAAATAGAAAAAAAAAACATTATGGAATTCAAAATTGTTGATATTAAATCGACAATTACGGATGTGGCTTTATAGAAACGGCAACGGCAAATTATAAAGAATACATACGTGCTAAGTCCCGTTTATATTGATAATTGTTTTTAAAAAACAAAGTTTTGAGCTTGGTTTTATTTAAAAAAAAAACTCTAATGATATCAAAAACGGGTTTTATTTTATTTTTAATTTAAATAAGTCGTTATTGAACAATTTTATGTTCACGTAAAATCAACAATTTACGTGTGGTGGAAATCAACAGGGTGAAATCTCGAAGGTAACCGCTCTTAAGGGGGAACAGTAGGCACAGTAGCGACGCAAATCATTTTATTCCTAATACTTTACAAATAGAAAGAAATTCAAGAATATAAACAATACAAGCCTTAGTAAATAACTTGAAGTATTTTTGGAATCATGTTTTGATATTATGAGAATCAGTCATTGAGAGAAAAAGTGATAACCGCCAAAAACGGCCGTTTTTGGCAGTAATCAGATTCTCATCATTCTCACTGATTCCGATAGTAATAAACATGATTCAAAAAATACTTCAGGTTATTTACTAAGGCTTGTATTGTTTATATTCTTGAATTCCTTTCTATTTGTAAAGTATTAGGAATAAAATGATTGGCGTCGCTACTGTGCCTACTGTTCCCCCTTAAGGCGTATCGTATTTCTAATAGAGTAGGTAACAGGGTAAATTTATTTAGGAGCTGTTTATTCTACCCTTATCTATACAATCCTTTGGCCCAGCAACCTGCTAGATTCCAGAACAGTTTTCTAAAAGGTATTTTATTGTAATGATAAATTAAATTGTTTTTTTGGTTAGTAAATATTTGCTGGTACAACATAGTTTTGTTTGACAAGTAAAAATAAAATGGCTAAAAGGTGTTCCACGCAATGTGGAATTATGTTCCATGGAGATGCATAAAGATTTTGAAAAATGTATCTGAATATATAAAGATCTACCTAAAGTGACTGTTAAACAAACTTTCTACTTGATACTTGTGCGTTTAGTATGTTCAAAATTTACCAAATTTTGAAAGACCATTCCAAAAGTATGAAAAATTAAAAAGAAAGCTATCAAGATATCCTTTAAAATTTGCAGCGTCTTTTATAATTAATATTAGTAAGTATAGATGAGAAAATATCATGTTTGCAAAGAGATATGAATACAATTTTGAATAAAAATCTTTGACTTTATTTCACCTAAATGTAATTAAAATAAAATAAAAAGACACAAGAGGACAATACTTTATGAGACAAATTGAACAACAAACTTAAAAATATCGATTATTTTAGTATTTGTCTGAACCTGAAGCTTCCACGCTGGACTGGGAGAAAAGAAAAAAGTAGAATGTACCAGCTGCTTCTCTTCCCGCGCAAATCGTAAAAGCCGATCGAGGGAATGGGCGTCAGGAATCATGTCAATAGGCGATGCGGTTAGCAACCCATCACTATTTTGATTCCGTTCTCACCTACAAGCCCACCAACATGCTAAACGTGGCCCTAAGGTTTTACAGACCTGGGCTCTGTCTACCCCGCAAGGAAAAAAGACGTGATAGTATATATGTATGTATTGTCTGAACCAGTGACAATCGCTCAGGTTGTTTCGATCAACACAATACAAAATACAATTTTCTTTTCATTTCAAACTCCTAAAGAACACAGCCTTTCAATTCTGCAGTATTCTACAAGAACTTTCTACGGACTGTATTTTCTTATGGTGGCTCCACACATGGCTATTTGTATTTGTGATTAGATGTTCGCGTATTTGCCACAATTTTTTACCTATGGACAAATAGGCGATATCACCGGCTACACTTGGAGCCAAATACAAAAAAAAAAAATATTTGCCACCAGAAAGCAAATTAGCCGTACAAAATGGACGTTGCACTGGCAGCTGGATTTTATTATATAAATGCATGTTACTATATACATTATAGGTTATAAAGGCGGTCCGCCCGTACTGGTCGACAATTCGCGCGCTTATGAAGCCGACCACATGTGGCCAGTATATTTGCTTGTTTGCCTATTTGTCTCCTTTGATGAGTCTCAAAAAACCGACAGACGTTCGGTAAACCGTATTTGTTATTGGCTGTATTTGTCAAATAGGCAAATATGGCAATAATTTTGGCAAATATACTCTCCACACATGAAAGTTATTTGACAAATATAACAAATATGCAAATACAAATAGCCATGTGTAGAGCCACCATTACATTTATATTAAAATATTCAGACCTTGCGAGAAGATCGGAGCCGAATCGCTATATGTATCGACTGTACCTATTTTGTTTGAGTTGTATCCATTTTTAAAACAATCTACTTGATTTATATACATATATATTATCAAAGACTGGCCAAACAAAGCCCAAAGCAGAGAAGAATGGAAAGCAGCGAAGGAGGCCTGTGCCCAGCAGTGGGATTTAACAGGCTAGCAAATAAATAAATATAAATATACTATCACGTCTTTATCCCTTGCTGGGAGTACAGAGCCCAACGTCAGAAGACCCTAAGGCCACATTCAGCAATTTAGTGGGCGTAAAGGTGGAAAGGAGACACAAGCTGGACAAAGCTTACAGACATCAAAAAGACCTCTCCAACCCGTGGCCGTGGCCAGCGTGGAGAGTGTAGGCCAAATCCTCTGACTACTCTGACTAATATATTGCTGTAGTAGTACAGAGAGGGTCGTGCTCCTACAGTGGAGACTAAAAAGGACCTGATGGATAGATAGATAGATGGAAAGGTGGAAAGCGGAATCAGACAGAGGCCAAACGCCACATTTAGCAATTTAGTGGGCGTAAAGGTGGAAAGCGGAATCATAATAGTAATGGGTTGCTAGCCGCATCGCCTATTGATACAATACCTTAGATTTTCACCTAATCCTTTGACCAGCTGATCTGCTTTGTTTGCTTGTGTTTATTAAACTTGGTGTTAGGGTAAGCACCTTTGTCCTTCAAACCATCAAATTAGCCCTTCAAAATGAACAACTTTTCCTATGTAACTAATGATGGGAACTCGAAATTCAAGCCCCCTTAAATATTTATTTTATTCTATTTTAGTATTTGTTATTATAGAGACAACGGAAATATATTTTGCTTTACCCTTTGGGTACGGAACTCTAAAACTGCCCCATCGCTCATCGGTTCTACACGCTATCTTTGTCTGTCTGCAATTACATTTTTCTCAGGAACGCTTAAACATTTACTCTTTAACCAAAATTTTAAGAGTTCCATACTATGTCACTTATAATAATAATAACAGCAGCAGCCTTAACCGCCGGTAGCTTGAGCCTAGCCCCGCTGCTGGCATCGAACTAGGTTTAGGTTTTTATAAAGTTTTTATGTTTTGTATTATATTTTTATATTTTACTTTTTATATCAATTTTATAAAATCCTAATACCTAAGCTTGTAAATAAATAAAGTGGATAATAATAAAACATATATCCCTACGTATGTATTTAACAGTTGAAACATTTATTTTGCTTAACTAGCCACAGCAGCAGGTCTGGCCGAGTCGTAAAAATGCCAAGCCGCGTGACACATCGCCTCTGTAAGCGGCCCTACGTCGTATTTTGACTGATAAGAGCCGTAATGTAAACGACACAGATATTTTAACATGTTACACGGGGATCGTAGTAAAAATGGTTTTTCGCTAGGAAAAGTTTTAGTAAAGTTCTAAATTAGTCGTAGCATATTTTTAGGGTAACAGAAGACGTCATAATCCTAACTAATATTATAAATATGAAATTGACTTTGTTGCACTTTCAGGCCGTATCTACTGAACCGATCATCATGAAATTTTGTAAACACATAGGTTACGGTACTGAGCAGAACATCCTAATCCTAATCCCAACTAATATTATAAATGCGAAAGCGAGTTTGTTTGTTTGTTTATTTGTTTGTTTGTTACGCTTTCACGCCGTACCTACTGAACCGATCATCGTGAAATTATGCATACACATAGGTTAGGGTACCGAGAAGGACATAGTCTATATATTACGCGGGCGAAGCCGCGGGTAACAGCTAGTTTGAAATAACCGATTTTTTTATTCGTTTTTTAGAATATTCCTTGAAGTACGAGGATGGTTCTTACTGAGAGTTTATATGTACCACAGGTACTAGTAGTAAATAAAATAGTTTGAATGGTTATCTAGGGCGTTGTAAAGCGAAATTTTAAACAATACGTCAGTTTTCATAAATTCATGTATAACCACGCGTTAAAATAAAAAGTTTTGAAACTTCTACTATTCAAATCTTTATTTATTTTTTTGGTTTAGTGTCATCACATTTTTCCACACATTTTCACAAACTGCTCGCCCTTTAGTCACAAAAAAATACCCAACTATCACCTAATACACGAGCGCATAACAAAAAACTTTTCCTATAAAAAGCCGTGAACATAAACACTCAGAAAAACAATAGAAACTTGCAATCATTTTTACGCCACTCTACGTTTACAACATAATAATGAAAGGAGGTGGAACTTCTATATACATAGACATCGGGACGGTATCATTTAGCGAAGTTTTCCCAACAACGCTCCTCAGTTTCTCGAACTTTCTCGAAGTTATATTTCGGTCCGTGCGATCATTACGGCCGATCGTGACTGTGTTGATTAATTCATCGGAATAGAATGGAGGGTATTGTTTTTTTCTTGTTAGGCCGTTTCGCAGTGATGAATTGTGGGGAATTTTCCTTTTGTTTAGATATGAGTGCGATTTGAAACAAAAGTTAATGTTGATAGTTTCTTATTACTTGAGGTTTTCCAATGCTGGTTTAAAAGAAAACAAAACAAAGAATATACCAGATGATTTTCTTCCCACGCAGACTGTTAAGCTGGTCAAGGGATTGGGCAAAACTCTAAGGAATCACATCAATAATCGATGTGGCGAAAGCGAATACAGAAGTTTTTCAACAAAGTTCCTCAGTTTCTCGAAGTTATATTTCGGTCCGTGCGATCATTACGGCCGATCGTGACTGTGTTGATTAATTCATCGGAATAGAATGGAGGGGTTTTGTTTTTTTCTTGTTAGGCCGTTTCGCAGTGATGAATTGTGGGGAATTTTTCTTTTGTTTAGATATGAGTGCTTGAGTGCGGTTTGAAATGAAAAGTTAATGTTGATAGTTTCTTATTACTTGAGTTTTTCCATGCTGGTCTGGGAGAAAACGAAAACATAGAATATATCAGCTGCTTTTCTTCTTATGCAGATTGTAGAAGCTGGTCAAGGGATTGGCCTAAAATCGTAGTAATCACATCAATAAGCGATGCGGCTTAAGCAACAAGAAAAATTTTTACAGCAACATTCCTCAGCTTCGCGAACTTTCTCGAAGTTATATTTCGGTCCGTGCGATCATTACGGCTGATCGTGACTGTGTTGATTAATTCATCGGAATAGAATGGAGGGTATTGTTTTTTTCTTGTTAGGCCGTTTCGCAGTGATGAATTGTGGGGAATTTTCTTTTGTTGAGTTATGAGTGCTTGAGTGCGGTTTGAAACAAAAAGTAAATGTTGATAGTTTCTTATTATTTAACCATTGCGCAACGGAAGCCGAACCATTATGTATGTAGTGATAAGTTAAGGTTTATTTTATTTTCCTGGCTGCTCTAAAACTATATCTAACTAACTAATGTTTATGTTAGTCGCACCCATTTTAGTTGCAATTGATCATTCGTACGAGTAAAGTAAGGTATTAGCTTAAAAATACTTATGGATTCGTTTTAAAATATGTATTACAGAAAACTGTATTAAAACGGTTTAGTTTTTGAATATGAAACCTTAATTGCCGTATACTTTTATTATTTTTTATTTTTTTAATCGTTATTAAGATTCTAACCAATTACTTTCCTGAAAATAATCCGAAATACTTTAAAAAACGGCTCAATTTACAGCATATTGACCTTTTTGGTCGACTCTAAGCTCATCTCATTTATTACCAAACAATCTTCATAACCCTCAGTGCCTGCATTATTTATCCGACAGGCATCACTTTAAACCCATGGCCTCCGGCGGAATGGTCTCGTCTTACAAGTTACCAGTTAATTACAATCTAGCTTTGCAGTGGCCTTTAATAAGTAATACCAGGCGTCACGCCTACGCTCATTGGATGGAACATACACCGTACTGGAACGGAAAAAAAATCTCCAGTCTTTTTTATGGTATAAAATTTGAAATGAACTTCTTGCATTAATATAAGCTGGCCAACTTTTGAAAACGACTTATGAACAGTAAATTGGCCTTTTCAGACGGCCCTTAGCTCATCTCATTTGTTACCAACTAATTTTCATAACCCTCAGCGCCTGCATTATTTATCCGACAGGCATCACTTTAAAGCCATGGCCCCCGGCGGAATGGTCTCGTCTTACAAGTTACGAGCTAATTACAAGCTAGCTTTCCAGTGGCCTTTAATAAGTAATATCAGGCGTCACGCCTACGCTCATTGGATGAAACATACATAGTATTGGGACGGAAAAAAAACCAAAGATATCTCCAGTCCTTTTTTAAAACTGTATAAAGGTTAAAACGAATTACTTCCATTATAAAGCTGACACGCTTGTAAAAACGACTCAATAAACAGCATATTGTCCTTTTGAGTCGACCCTTAGCTCGTCTTCCTTATTACCAACCAATTTTCATAACCCTCAGTGCCTGCATTATTTATCCGTCAGGCATCACTTTAAAACCCATGGCCCCCGGCGGAATGGTCTCGTCTTACAAGTTACCAGTTAATTACAATCTAGCTTTGCAGTGGCCTTTAATAAGTAATACCAGGCGTCACGCCTACGCTCATTGGATGGAACATACACCGTACTGGAACGGAAAAAAAATCTCCAGTCTTTTTTTATGGTATAAAATTTCAAATGAACTTCTTGCATTAATATAAGCTGGCCAACTTTTGAAAACGACTTATGAACAGTAAATTGGCCTTTTCAGACGGCCCTTAGCTCATCTCATTTGTTACCAACTAATTTTCATAACCCTCAGCGCCTGCATTATTTATCCACCAGGCATCACTTTAAAACCCATGGCCCCTGGCGGAATGGTCTCATCTTACAAGTTAGGAGCTAATTACAAGCTACCTTTCCAGTGGCCTTTAATAAGTAATACTATAGGCGTCAAGTCCACGTCCCCTGAATGTAACCCACTTACAAGTACTGCAACGAAATCAAAACCCAAAAATAACTCCAGTGTTTATACAATTGAGTATTTCGTTTAGCAAATAATTCTTTTTGAGAGGTTTTTTATCATTTTCACAAGTTTTTTAATTAATTTATTTATTAAAAATAATTTATTCAAATATAAATACTAATACTTTTAAATAAAATTATTTTAATACGGTTTTTTATCGCGTTTATTACGCGATAAAAAACCGTATTAAAATAATTTAATTTAAATGTGTAACAATCGCGAAAACATAAGAAAACATTACTAATACTTTATTAAAATAAAAAATACTTTATTATTAGCGTATCGACTCGGGCAAATTATATTTGTGTTGACCAAAACTAAGCTACTGATATAGCGATATCAGTAGCATTGTATTAGGTCCTCGCGTGTACAGGTGTTAGGACATACTTAAAAGCTACAACTTATTTGACTAAATGCTAATAGAACTCTCTCTCAGCCAACATTTAGGAACTGACAAACAGATAAAGTAAATCATTTAACTTGCTCTGCAAATAGTGTTACTTTATTACATTTCAGAGCGATAAAAAGGTTATTAAAATATGGTAAGAAATATAAAGTGTATTATATTTTTAATATGATAAGACACCCTCATTCGCTAACACCTAATTTAAAACAAATGCCAAAATAAACAAGTCCACCAAACTTCGTGTGCTATTATGGTTAAATTTTCAAGTGCACTTTATCATGATTTCATCATGTTTAATTATTATACATTTTTATTGTCATTTACGATGCATTTAGTGGCACAAGAAACTTGGTGGGTGAGATCAAAGATACGAAAAGAGAGGCCTACCAGTAAGACATGGGTCCTCCTTGGTTGTGTCATCGACAAATCGAGACTTACCTGAAAAAAAGAGAGAAAAATAATTACTTCCATCGTCTTATTTTACAATTTGATCTATAACATTCTGAGTCTAAGATATTTTTGTAAGTAGAAATTCTTATTATTAACAATTGGATTATTTCAAAAAATAAAAAAACCGACTGCCTTTATGCCCGCCACTCCAGGAAAGAATACGAATCTAATGACACCTCACACTTCAAAATCAGTCAAGCCGTTAAGGCTGCAGGATGCAACAATGGAACAGACATTCTTACATACATACATAGACAGATACATACATACATATATACATACTCACAAAAACATTACTCTCCTTCTGGGTAGGTCAGTCGGGTAAAAATTACGTGTACTGTATTTTTTAACTACTAAATAGCGGACTAATTTTATCTTTTAGGAATCTAGCCTAATAATCTCTAATCACCAGCACGACACTCTCCTCTCAATCAACACTAAAATAAGATGTTTTAATATAATCAAATCAGTAGAAAATAAGGTAATGGACGGCGACCTGCGAAATGCAGCAAGAATTCTTTTTTCGGATGATACCCTAGCTCCTAACAACTCTGATACGCTGGAAAGCTTGCGTGATAAACACCCCACGGCCGTCACAACCTTCTCGCCTCCAATTCCTTCTTCTCATCATTTGGCCCTCGAAATTAAAGTTGATGACACCAGGGACGCCATTATGTCGTTCCCTAATGGATCCGCCGGTGGCATTGACGGACTCACGCCTCAGCATCTTAAAGATTTAACTAGCGCGTCCGCCGGTGACGCTGGTGGAGCATTATTGAACGACATAACAAAATTTTGTAACTTTCTTTTTTCAGGAACCATAACCGAAAATTTTAGGAAATTATTTTTTGGGGCGCGCCTTTGCGCTTTTAACAAAAAGGATGGAGGCATTCGCCCCATTGCAGTTGGAAGCGCTCTCCGCAGGCTGGCGTCAAAGATAGCCTGCAGAAAGAATTCCACTGCACTACGGACTTTGTTTGAACCAACGCAATTAGGATTTGGCAGTCGTGGAGGTTGTGAAGCAGTAGTACATTCGGTTCGTACTTTTTTAACACATAACAACGAAGCGGATGTATTGCTCAAAATTGATGTTAAAAATGCCTTTAACAGCATCGATAGGTCAACCCTGTTGAATGAGGCCTCTATCCACACTCCCAATATCTACAACTACATTTGGCAATCGTACAGTTCTCCTACAGAATTATTTTTCAACGATAAAATTATCTCATCAGAAGTAGGCGTTCAACAGGGTGACCCTCTAGGACCAGCACTTTTTAGTTTAGGAATACACCCCATAGTTGCCAACTTAAATTCAAAATTAAATGCATGGTTCCTAGATGACGCTTGTTTAGGAGGAAAAGTGGATACGGTCAAAAATGACCTTATCAGAGTCCTAAATAATTTCAGGAAAATAAATTTAGATCTAAATTTGAACAAATGTGAGCTCTACGTTTCGACCAAATTTGATGAAAATGATCGGAATTCTATTATACAAAATTTCCAAAAAATTGCACCCGGTATTAAAATTTTAGAAAAAGAAACACTTTTCCTCTTAGGGGCGCCTTTACTCGAGGAAAGCGTTAGGCCTCTTTTAGATGTTAAAACTGCAACACTTTCGAAAAATATTAACAGACTGGGCCTTCTAAATTCCCATATCGCATATACCATATTAAAGTATTGCCTTTTCGTCCCTAAATTTACTTATATCTTAAGAGCATGCCCAGTCTGGAAACACATATATCTTTTGGAAAACTTAGATGCCACCCTAAAGAACGCATTAGAAAAAATTCTAAATTTAAACCTCGAGGGAAATTCTTGGATTCAAGCTTCTTTACCGATTAAATTTGGTGGCATCGGAATAAGGAAAATTACTAGTGTAGCTCTTCCGGCGTTTCTTTCTTCGGTGCACAGTGTGTCTAATTTGTGTGCTAGAATATTGAAAATGCCTTCCCCCAAGATACACTGTGCAAAGGACGCAATCGAAGCCTGGAAGTCTCTTTGTCCCAATGAAAACATCCCGGAGGCACCAACTCGTCAAAAACTTTGGGATGATTCACTGGTACAAAGAGATCGTGATATTTTGGTTCAAAATTCTATCAGTGATTCTGACCGCGCAAGGCTTTTAGCAGTATCAGAACGCGAATCTGGTCTTTGGCTACACGCTCTTCCATCAGTCAATCTAGGAACACTTTTCGACAATGGCAGTTTCCGGATCGCTATCGGTCTGAGGTTAGAAGCTGCCATTGTCGAACATCATCAGTGTCCATGTGGCAGCGACGTTGACAGGCGAGGGCTCCATGGACTGCACTGCCAACGCAGTGCAGGCAGGCTCTCTCGCCACGGCTCCCTCAATGATATTATCAAGAGGGCGCTTGCCACCATCGATATCCCTAGTGTGTTAGAACCTCCGGGGATAGCACGCGATGATGGAAAGCGTCCCGACGGCCTAACACTAGTCCCCTGGAGGCGGGGGAGGGCCCTCGTGTGGGATGCTACTTGTGTCGACACGATGGCCCCTTCTCGCCTGGGGGGGACTGTCCTAAGGGCCGGGGCCGCGGCGGAGGCTGCAGAAGACGCCAAGCGGCGCAAGTATGCCTCACTTTCGAGTGACTACATATTTGTTCCGCTTGGCGTTGAAACGTTTGGTCCATGGGGCCCTGGTACAAAAAAGTTATTCAAAGTTTTAGCGCCTAAGCTTGTCGACGCTGCAGGTGACGGAAAGGCTGGCTCTTACCTCGGACAAAGGATTGCGATCGCCATCCAACGAGGTAATGCAGCCAGCGTTCTAGGCACTTTGCCACATGGCCAAAATTTAATATTAGATTTTTAATTTTATTTTGTATAATTAAGTAGGTATAGTTATAATATTTTTCTCAAACATGCTCGGAAATGTAGGCATTACTGTAGTAAAAAGAAGACCGGAAGTTTGTAATTCTTGGCTCATTCATCGCATTGCCGGCCTAGGCCAGGAAATAAGTATGAAAATTACTTCCCGGCCGCTGCTCAAAACTTTTTAATTAATCTATGTAACGTAAATTATGTCACTTGTCATACAGCCAGTTTACTACCACTGCATTTTTAAAAAATGCATATAATACGTGAATATAACTACAATTTCATTAAAATATCGATATGTGATCATACGAAAATATGCTTAATTTTCGTTGCGAGAGAAGAAAACAATAATCTATGATCTATTAAATTTTTTGTGAAAAATATGACTGGGCTCTATGGGCATTGTTTCCTTTGCTGGAATTGACAACTGAAAATAAAAAAATTAAAAACTCGGGAGATCTGTTATTTTCACTATACCCGTAGTGATTAACGCCACTGCCGAAAAACTGCCTTTACGGATTTTAGGGCATAGAACACACGTCAATTGACTTTGCATTTATGGCCCCCCATAGAAACTCAAAAGGAATTGTATGGCATTTTTTTCATTTTCACCCTCACTCCATTATTTGTCTATGATCCTTATTGCCTAGAGAAAACATATGGCAGTCGGTCGTCTGATACTAGTAATAGTATCTTCTTCGTAGTTTGTGATTAACGCTTTGCAGTAATTGATTGACATTGATTGTTTTCGGTAAATATGTGCAAAGTTGGTTATTTATTCGAAATGAAACGGTTCAAAATGAGTTTTAGTGATGAAAGCAACACTGCAATGGATTTTAAGTACCTACTTCGCCTAATTTGAAACTTGAAAGTGGAAAAATTACTACCGGCAAATACCTAGTAAGGGGAAATATTTAAGGCATGTAAGTTTATGTGTAACTTTAAGTTAAATTTCCTCACATTTATTGAGAAAATCTCTATACTTTCCTCGGCGGGAAAGGGATTGCCGGACTCGTAACTATTGTCAAGGCCTCGCTGACGCTCGGCCTTGAAAACCATACTCGTCCGGCAATCCCTTACTTCCCGGCCTCTGCAGTAATGTACTATTATTGTATTTTTTTTTTAAATTTTTAGTTTAGTTAGTAATTTATGTTATAAAAATAATTATTTGATAGTTAGAATAATATTTATCATATGTATTTTCATATTATACCTATGTAAATTTAGTATTTTAGAGTGCAAATAAAATAGTAAAATATATAAGCCTAATAAGTATCGATATGTACACATAATATTTATGCTCACTTTTGCATATACAAATTGCAATCATGAATTAGACGATGAAAGTTCATCATCTTCCAAGAAGAACTATCTGAAATGTGCCTATTCGTTCGATTGAATTTAACAAGGACTTACCAAATTTCGACGTTCTTATTTTCAAAGTTACAGACTTAGTAACTATCGCTGAAGCGTCTCTACCTTTGAGATCATCATCATGAACAGGTTTTTTAAGTCTTCACTGCAGGCGCACGCACGAACCCTCTCTATACATGTGCCAGAGCTGACAGATAATTTGGCCTGAAGTCTCTACGCTGGCCTGACGGGTTGGAGAGGTCTCTTTGATGTGAAGCTTTGTTTAGCTTGTGCTTTTTAAGTAGTCTTCTACATCATATCCACGAGAAGAACCTTAGAGATATTAAGCTCTTTTTAATATTACTGATAAACAAAATATTCACGAGCACTATTCAAAGCGTTTGAATGGAAAATATTCTAAAATTTCCCAATCCATCACAGTAAAAAAAAACTTTCATAAAAGAAGCGGTCAGAGTAAAACAGGAAGTGATTTATTAAAAGCTTGAAAAGATCTCCTGCGGGTAAAAGCCCGCAACTTTTTGTTACAAAACTTCCTGTCTTGTTCTCTTGTCAGTCGATGAGGCATCAATCCCCTCAAAAGAAAAAAGTACAGACGCCATGCAGCGAAAATTTGCACAAGTGTTAAAATGACGTGTGCTTCATAAGTTTCAGCATCTTTGACATTAAGAGTTATCATCAGCTGAGGGTATTACTGGTTGTATCATCAGAAATAACGCTTCAGAGCTTGAGATCCGCTTCTTATCATAGGTAATTTGTTAAGGTTACTATGTAATTTTCATGCCTTCCACCTTCCACCCCTTGTAAATATACAACCTCAATAAATAATATATATTGTGATTGTATTTACGTCTGAGATGCAACATAAAAACATGAAATTAATATTTATGCAAATATTACTTGGGATGTGGTTCAAATCATTATAAATGACTTTTTAGTAAGTCTTAATATAATTAAAACAACAAGTACGTATACCATGTACGAACAATTATCTAGTTAACAATTGAATAGAATCGATTGCCGATGAATTCGGAAAGATAAACAGAGTTATAATTCTTTACTTCACTCAATACATTGCATTACACTTGTATTGAGTGAAATAAAGAATTACATCTCTGTTTATCTTTAATATAATTCTTTTTCCTGATAGCGACCAGTAATATATACCCTACCCCAATTTGGAACTAATAGCTCATTTCTTGCCAATATGTTGCTGAGGTGACGAATTTACATTGATATTGACAGTTTTACAATGATTCTCCTGTCCAATTTATTCCAAGTAGATTATTATTGAACTGTTTTATAGAAGTCTTGAGCGTCCACCAGCGAGATGGGTTGACGATATAGCCAATGCATGCAGTAAAAATTGAATGCAAAGAGCCCAAGACATGGAGGTGGACAGGAGTGAGTGAAGGGGCCTATACCCAACAGTGGGTTGATAAGGGCAGAAAAAAAGATTATCATTATACTAGAGACCCTGGTTTCCGTAGCACTGTAGCAAAGATAGAATTTCAATAATCAAGAGGTGCTCCGTCGCGCTCTGTCTTAATTTTGTAACTTTTTCCGAGTCTATCCCTCGTTGACGTGACAAATATTAAACGGCTAAGTCTCGTGAAGTTTCGCTAACTTCAAACATGATTTTAATAGGAAAAAATTAATGGTTAGGAAGCCCGTCTTAAGGATTTTTTCGCTGATTTACACCTAATCTCCATAATTGGGAGACTGAAAAATATCAGATATTAAATTTACAAGTTACTTTGTCGCTGTGTAGTTTGGCAGGTAGAATTATACCACTCCAAGTCTTCCCGTGGATGTTGTGTGACGACATAGGAAACACAAGCTAAACAAAGCTTATAAACATCAAAGAGCTTTACTCTAACTCTTCAACACGTGTTACCAACGTGGAGAGTGTAGGCCAAATCCTCTGATTGCTTTGGTTTATATATGGCTCTAGTGGTACAGACAGGGTCGTGCTCTTGCCAGTGGAATCTAAAAAAGACCTGATGATGATGGTGATGATGAAGGTTACTTCATTATATTTTCTTTGCTCATTCTTTTTTAGGGTTCCGTAGTAAACTAGGAACCCTTATAATTTCGCTATGTCTGTCTGTCTGTCCGTCCGCGGTTTTTCTCAGAGACTATAAGTACTAGAAAGCTGTTATTTGGTATAGGCATGTATATTAATCATGGCAAAATAGTAGTAGAAAAAAATCTTGAAAAAAATCTTATTTAGGGTAGCTCCCATACAAGTAAAGTGGGGGAGTATTTTTTTTCTCTACTTACCCATCGTGTGTGGTATCGTTAAATAAGTCTTTAGAAAAATATTGTAAGGTTGAGAACACCATTTTTCGATTTAGGGATCCGTTTCCGAAATATTTGGTTTTAAAGTGTAAATTTTTATTGGAGATGAGTGTCCCCCCCCCCTCTATCTGCAAAACGGTTATATACTGATACGTAAAAAAAATCACAGCAGTAGCATATATACTGAAGTTATATATATATTTCATACAATTTTCATTGTAAGATATTTTTGGTCCTTAAACTGTGAGGTGCGAGTGTGAACAGTTGTCATTCGCAACTACGGAACCCTACACTGCGCGTGGTCCGACACGCATTTGGCCGGTTTTTTATAAATAAAGAGAAAGAGAAGATAAGGTTTGAGTGAAGAATACACATATGCTTTTTTAGTTAATTTCGTTATAGACATCGTGCATTTTTAAAGATCCTATCTACTACCATAGATCAAATTTCAATACTTTTGTATGTTTAATGTTATCAAAATCAGGGACCGTCCAGCCAATATTTTGAAATTAATGAGCAACAACCACAGATTAATTCAGCAATAGATCCGGTATTTTAATTTCATGTCCTAACAGACTGGTTAGGCTTTACCGCATTCCATTAGTTTCCATTTAGACAAACTATATTTTACATGCGGCCATTATCACAAAATTACTAGTTTAACAGGTCGATAGTTCAACTTTTCTAAATTGTTCAAAGACATTGCTTTGCTTAATACCCAATACATCTAAAGTAGTTGAGGCAATAATACCAATAATTCACATACAATTTCATTAAGAGCATGCCGTGTGGTTCCCGGCAGAGTAGAATAGGACCTCTCCAAGTCTTGCCGTGGATGTCGTAGAAGGCGACTTAGGAAACATAAGCTAAACAAAGCTTATAAACATGAAAGAGACCTCTCCGATCCGTCTGGCCAGCATGGAGAGTGTAGGCCAAATCCTCTAACTGCTCTGGCTAATATATGGCTCTAGTAGTACAGATATGGTCGTGCTCCTGAAGTGGACACTTTAGACCTGATGATGAATTTCATTAAGAAATGTGTATATTCTGGAATATACACATTTTTTTTCGAAAAACATGGCTGTATGCATTATTGTCAAATATTGCATGAAAAAACATATTTTTATATAATTTTTACAGAATTCAAATAAAAAAAAAATGTTTTGATAAACTTTTGATTTATTAATCTAAGGGTTAATTTCGTGATTAATGTTAACTAAAGCTTGAAATTATAGCATGTCTGAGAAAAGAAAATTCGTTGTTACATCTGTAAGTTTTTATTTTGAGTCACAACTGCATTTGAAATATCAACTACACAGAGTATTCAGTTTAAATAAAATTTGACCGCAATTTCAATAGCACAATAATTGAACAATACTGTAAACTAGCTACTTTTCATATTTCAACCTATATTTACCTTGTGGAAAGATATTCATTAGGATCAGTATAGAGAGTTTCGAAACCATGGCATGGTTACAGAATCACATTTGGAGCCGTGTGGTTCCCGGCAGAGTAGAATGAAACCACTCCAAGTCTTCCCATGTATGTCGTAGAAGGCGACTTGGAAACAAGCTAAACCAAGCTTAAATCATTAAAGAGATAGCTCCAACCCATCCAGCCAGGGTACACAGTGTAGGTCAAATTTATTTTCTGATTTGACTAATGTATGGTTCTGTTAGTACAAAGATGGTCGTGCTCCTGCAGTGGAGACTAAAAAAGACCTGATAATAACAGAATTACACAGTGTAGAGTTATATATTTAAATAATACTTATTGGCATCCCCCCCACCGGACAGCGTTTCGAGCCGCGCAGCGCGGGCAGCGGCGCGGGCGGCGACGCGCGAGGCGGTCCTCAGTGCTTTGAGGGAAGCGTAACCGTCGTGTCGCCACCCCTATCACTCGCCCCAATGATGGTCTTCGTAACAGACCGAAACTAGTCGGCGGATCCGACGTAATAAAACGTGAGTAAAGCCGTGTTTTCATAATAAACAATACTTATTGGACACTCTTTCTCGAAACTTCAAGACAAAGACTGTTACTTGATTCTGACTAACATATACTACGTCACATAATCAAGCTATTTCGTTACGTAACTCACAACTTCTGTTGTCAATTTGTGTTTAAGCGAAATTTTATAGATTAAAAATTCCGAATGGCCCCTCGAGACTTCTCGAGACATATTGAATTACGAATTGATGGCAATTGGATTTGTAAGTAGTTCTCCGATCTTTTGTTCGGAAAGATAAAAGAAAAAGATTACAATAAAATGTTCAACAATAGAGAACGATAGATATTAGAAGAAAAATTAACGATAGGTCCTCGGTCAAAGTGAGTACCTTGATAATGGACCCTTGAAGGCTTTTTGTTAAGAATTTGATCTTGAATTTTTGAAGTATAAGTGCTAAATGCCAGACATCTTTTATTAATCATTTTTTTTGACAAGGTGTTAGAGGAACGATAGGTATATTTATGCAGACAAAAACAAAGTGAACATTAACTGCCGATATAACATTAACTGCCGATATAAAGACTTATAAAAAAATTGTGACAGTTAGTGGCCAACACTAGTTTCAGATTTTTCAAGCTGCCTAGAGGTATCTGACACAGCCTGCCATCAATGATAAAAGCTGGTACTCGGCCTTCCGAAGCACGGAGGAGCTCGTGATATTTCTATGCCACAACATTTCAGGCGTTAAGATTTCACCTTTATTTACGATGATCAGAAAAACTTAATCTATTTTGTTAATTACTGACACAAATATTCGGTTTTTTAAAAGAATCCAGGCAAATAAAGTCACATATAAGTTAGAGGCCCAATTGTGACAAATTTATTTGACCTAGAAATACTTTGACCTAAACCATAAGAGAATGGACGAAAGTGCTAGTCAAAAACATTATAGAGTTTTTTCACAAAATTTACCTACACTAATCAAAATATAAATATCAATAACGGATAGATGGTGCTTTTATACTTACAAAGTGGACTTTTATATTTTACATGCGGCCATTATCACAAAATTACTAGTTTAACAGGTCGATAGTTCAACTTTTCTAAATTGTTCAAAGACATTGCTTTGCTTAATACCCAATACATCTAAAGTAGTTGAGGCAATAATACCAATAATTCATATACAATTTCATTAAGAGCATGCCGTGTGGTTCCCGGCGGATAGATGGTGCTTTTATACTTACAAAGTGGACTACTCAGGATGATTACAGGAAGCATGGCAGGACTAAGAAGCGTTAGTGTGACGATATTCATCAATTCGAATGTTGTTGTTTTTCGTATGTGTAAGTGGCCAACACTGGAGTCAGATTTTTCAAGCTGCCTAAAGGCATCTGACATAGCTTAATGACTGCCATCAACGATGACAGCCAGGACCAACGGCTTAACGTGCCTTCCGAAGCACGGAGGAGCTCGAGATATTTTTATGCCACTTGCGGTCACCCATCCTAGTAGGGACTGCACCAGGGGTTGCTTAACATACGTAAGCGCTCATAGAGCTCACACCCACTGGACCATCAATTTGAATAAAATGGTCGGATATAACACAGAAATGAGAATTGTGGAAGGAAATGGGGGAGACCTTTGCTGAGCAGTGGTACAGCATAGGTTACTAAAAAAAAAACATAATATAGAGGTAATTTCCCGCTCACGTCAGAGTGGCGGTGCGAGTAATCGTACATATTCACCGCCACTTGAATCACAATATAAAACGGTTGGCTTTCATAGAAAGGGAGCTTTGGACCGTGTTATTTGATTGCGGTTGAGCTTTTACTATTTCCTTGTTTTTTTTTTAAAATAATACCTAATGGGAACTCGCTTGAAGAGTAGACTTCGAAATATGTTTCTGATTATGTGTGGATTTACCTGAAACAGACTGTTAAGGCACTCTCCAATTGATCATCATGATCTGAGTGTGGTTCCCGGCGGAGTAGAATAAGACTACTCCAAGTTTTCCCGTGGAAGTCGTTGAAGGTGACTTAGGAAACACAAGCTAAACAAAGCTTATAAACTTCAAACAGACCTCTTTGACCCGTCTGGCCATCGTGAAGAGTGTAGGCCAAATCCTCTGACTACTCTGGCTAATATTTGGCTCTAGTGTAGTACACAGAGGGTCGTGCTCCTGCAGTGAAGACTCAAAAAGATCTGATGATGATGATGACGAACTGGCTTGAAGAGTAGACTTCGCAATATGTTTCTGATTATGTAAGCATCTACTAGAAATAGTCTGTTAAAGGCGAGGCTCTCAAATTGACCATCATGATCCGTGTGTATCCCTGGTTGCATTCTGGGCAGTTTTTTTTCATCAATTCTTAACTCGATATCGATAAAGAGGGCTTTAATATGACATTAAGATTCCTAAACCATTTTTTCTCAAAGTCAATCGAAAATATGGAACCTTCTAAATTGGTAAACCTTTATCTATATTTATCTTAACAGAGTCTGCATGCAAGCAGCGTTTCCTCATGTTTAAATTCTTAGAGAACCCCGACCTAACTAAGACCGACCCCAAAATAATTGGGCGAAGGAAAAAGGGCTAGAAATAGACATAGAATTCCCAAAAAGGCAATTTACTAGCAATCATGAGAAAGTACGACAGTGCCTCATAAAGCTTCAACGCGAGGCCTAAATATCCACCTATTTAGGGGCTCGAATTTGGGAAGAAAATCCATGGAAATATTTTTTTCTATAGTCACGTGCATTTTTGTAAGTATTTGGTATTGCATTAAAAACAAAATGTTAGTTACTAACATGCCTCAAATTGTATTTTTGATAGAAAAATAAGTCAAAGAATTTTAAAATATTAAATTTTACTTTTTTATAAGACACGTACATTTTTATTAAAAAATTTTGCAAGATCGAGTTTTCACACAATCCTTTTAATGGCTTTAACAATCTCGTGTCTATTTATTTTACTTGCATCTCGGCCATCATGGTTAATACTTTTTTTTCTGAACTCAAATTAAAATTACTACTAAATGTGACTTGAGTGTAACGAGATATTTTGTTAAAATATACACAGTGTAACATGACTCTCAACACACTCTTAAATGGGTGACAGCCCGTCAATATGTACAACTTTCACTACGAAATCATTGCAAGAAACCTTCGAGCAACACGGCTTCTGTACCAGAACGGAAGGCATGTAGCTCGAAGCAAGAAACTGAAAAAAAAAATTCGAAATTGTCATAGAAAAGTGTTGAGCCGCCCGGGCAAAATGTACGGGAAAGTAAAAAGAATCGAGTTCCCAGCGTTAATCCCATAGCAAAAGTTATTTATATTGACAAGCTATGTCACCTCTTTGGGGGTGAGTCGAGGTTCATGTTTCACTACGTAGTACATAATATCTCCATGTGTTACACTTTGTATAAAAAAAAATAAACGTATACGGAACTCAAAGGTATTTTAAAGACTATCACTACCCTTTTATTATAGACACTGTTTATTTTACACACGTGAGTCCATTTGGACCATTTATGATATTTTTATTGCTGGGCACGTAAACCTCGGACTTTGTTTATCTTACTTCAAATACATTTAGAAGGTTATTAAAGTGTATGTTATTTTATTCAAATTTTATTGTATTACCTTAATTTATCTTACATCCGTAACCAAGCCCTAAGGACATATTTTTTTTATTAATTTTGAACCTTAAGTGAAGATTGGAAGGGCAATTTATATTCAACATTGTTATATGTTAGAATGTGGCTCACGTACCTGTTGGGTCCTTCACTATAGAGTAAACAGTTTAACTGTCGAAATGCATCTGGAGTGACTCAGGAAGCGTTCCGTAAATGATTACTTTCCACGTATGCTTAAGTCATAAATATGCTTCTCATCATAGTTCTTTCGATGAAACATGATTTGGAATACTAGTAGGTACCATAAAGGGCGAACAAACAATATAGTGTGACGTGCCTGACACACTTGACCATTGGAGCAAGCGGGTTACTTGATGGTAAATGATCACCGCTGCCCATGGACAACTGTGACACCAGAACCAGCCTTTTATTTTTTCCTCCAAGAGATTTTTTAATAAGAAAAACTTAAAAGGAAATAAAGATAACAACGGCTGTTTAGAGTAAGGAGGATCATTCAAATGTCTGAGTCTGACCGAGTATAAAATACAAATTCACCCCAATGTACAACATGCTCTACATCTTTCTGTGTTCTGTGCTCCACATGGTTGTATATTTGAATGTCACTTTCATTCGTTCGGCCTTCGACTGATTCAAAACGAAACGTGTTGTAGTGGACGTACTTATGATCTCGAGTTGCGGCGACTTCTTTGACGAACCGCTCAAGTTGATTCTGAATCACAAATCTTCGTAACTACAAGAGCTTTTTGTAGATACCTAACACTCTCGCTATATTTATGATCATCATCATCATTTCGTGTAGGTGACACGGTCAGTCGACCATGCACACCCTGGTGTCAGAGTTCTGCGGATCCACCTGTCGGCCTCTGACGTGATTCCTTTAACGACTACCAGATGGCAGCCGGGACCACCGGCTTAACGTGCCTTCCGAAGCACGGAATCATCTTTCTTATCAGACAATCAAGTGATTCATGCCTGCAATGTCCTGACCAAACTGGAAACAACTTAACAAAGTATGCTTCCCGTGGGAATCGAACCCACGACCCCCGGGTCAACAAGGCGAACGCCTTAACCACTGGACCACGGAGGCAGTTAATGATAATATAAACGAATATAGAGTAATGGTTAAAAGAACACTTTTAAGAATTGAAGTACAAAGTAGGCAGATCAGAAAACCTTTTTCACGCATGAACGATCGTTATTTAAGCTTTAGAAAAAACTAATTTGACAATATCGGTCGCAGTAATAAGCTAGACGTTAATAATTTACTTAAAAACTGTAATAATACTTTAATGATGCTGTTTCTTATATCTAGACAAATATTCTTCTTTATCATAGATTCAACAGACAGCCGACAGACGGACCGTTGTAAAAGTTTTACATATTAACAGCCTCTGTGGTCCAGTGGTTAAAGCGTTTGCCTATTGACCCGGGGATGGTGGTTCGATTCCCACTGGAAGCATACTTTGTTAAGTTGTTTCCAGTTTGGTTAGGACATCGCAGGCATGAATCACCTGATTGTCTGATAATCAAGATGATTCCGTGCTTCGGAAGGCACGTTAGGCAGTTGGTACCGGCTGCCATCTGGTAGTCGTTAAAGGAACCACGTCAGAGGCCGAGAGGTGGTTCCAAAGAACTCTGACACCAGGGTGTGCATGGTCGACTGACCGTGTCACCTACACGAAATGATGAAGATGATGAACAAACAGCAGCAAAATTTAAGAATCAGTAACTCCACGGAAATTATGTAAAGAGTAGTTAGATATTTAGACAAATATTATTTTTCACAAAAAGATAGCTCTTTATCATAGATATAACAGGCAGCAGCCAAAACTAAGAATCAATATCCTTTGCAAAACATAACTATAACTTTGAATAACTCGGTGGAGATAATGCATGTTTTTAGCACATTAGCCAGTATTTAGTCATACAAGTTCAGTTCTACATTTAACAGACCAATAATGTTCTTCATAAAAGATAGCTTCTTCATCAAAGATTCAATGAGAAACAGCAAAAACAGCATGAATTTCGGCTACACTACATAAAAATATCTTTGAATAACTCTGCGGAAATAATGAATATTTTCAACACATTAGCAAGTGATGTAGGTTGAGTTTCACGTCTAACAGAGAATACAGATAAAAAATTATAGGTCATCATTAGGTGTAAAGCTAAACACAAATAATAAGCAGTAAAATAATGACACTGCGTAAGAAGAAGTTAAAAAATAACACTATTAATCGCATGAAGCCAGACACAATTTTATAATATACCAAGCTATTGTAATTACAATAGATAATACTGCTTTTTATAGCTAGAATAACTATATCTTCATCATAGATTCAACAGGCAGCAGCAAAAACGGAGAATCAATATCGTCTGCACTACATAACAATAACTTTGAATAACTCGGTGGAGATAATGCGTGTTTTTAGCACGTCGGCGAGTTCCCCCGAGTTTGTAGGCGTCTACTTGTTCGGCTTCGAAACTTTGCGGTGCAAGTTATAAGCTGATTGCTTAGTTCAATAACTGTTTGGTGTTTGAAGTGCAGGCTAGTGTTTTAGAAAATTAAAACACTTTCTCATTATAGTAATGTTTTTACTGTTTTGATAGAAGAATATGTCTTTAATGGTAGTCTGGAATAAAAATAAAATGTATAATTTTTTTTAAACAACTTAGTGTAAGCAAGCAGTACACTTAACTGCTGATAAATGCTCGTCCAAACGCAAATATTAAAAGTCTATCGGAGTAATTCGTTTCATTATTTGTATGACTATGTTTTGAAGAGAGAAATCGAAATTACTTTTACTTAATTTCTTTTTCTCTTAATATTTTCTTATGTTTTCGCGATTTTTACACATTTAAATAAAATTATTTTAATACGGTTTTTAATGATGTTACTATCAGAATATTATTGTTTAAACCGTTTATGTAGATCAAGTTAGTATTCAATCAATTTTAGATTTTACCGTTGAAGAAGGAGGAGGCCACCAAGTCGACGCGTATGTTTCTTTTTTTGTAAGATCACGTATTATGTATTAAACCACGCATAACGTTTCTACAAAGTAATCCGATTTTGATATTTTTTTATTATTTTTATTAAATATTTTTTTTTACCCCGAAATGGGACCAATATGAATTTGAAAAATAAGTCCTACCCATAAGGTAGAAAATCAGGGGATGATTGATTTGTTGCTTTTTAGTTTCTTGTTTTATTTAATAGTTTTATTAGTTCTTTTTTCCCTTTGATTTTGGTAAATGAAATTCATAAAAATATATTTCTTTCTCTTATAACTTTAACCACAACTCGATCCTTCCGCTCCCGATAAGTTCTTTGTGGAATCGTGATGAATTCGAAATTCTCGATATCTATGCTAAAGCAGATTAAGCCTTAGTAATTTTGCTGTGGAAATGACTTCGAGGCCGCGTGAGGCCTCTAAGTCAACTTAATTTTGAGGTTGGAATATTTGAGGCATGTTTTCTTGTGAAATATTTATTCGTATTTTTTTAAAGGCGCTCTTATAGTAACACTAGCGCCACCCAGCAATTAAATTCTTTAAATCCTAAATTATATCACATTTTAAAAATCTAACAAGCACAAAACTAGTAAATTACTTATAGTATTTTTTATAAGTAATTTCTTCTTCTTATTTAAGAGCTTTATAGCTCTTGTCGATGGAGTATGCGCCAAACTTCTCTATCTTCTGCTTTAGACTTTAGTTCTTGATACGACATGACACCAGCCTTCTTCTTTAGTTGGTCAACAAAACTTTTCCTTGGTCTCCCTGGACCTTTCTTTCCTTTTACCTTACCCTCCAGTATGTTTTTAAAGAAGGCGATGTCGTATCAAGTGACCAATCATCCTACCCCTCCTATTCTCTATTTCGTTTATCTTCTTTTCTCTCCTACAATTTCTAACACCTCTTCATTACTTTTTCGTTCTGTCCAACTGATTTTTTCCATCCTTCTCCAGCACCACATTTCAAAGGCAGCAAGCCTTTCACTATACTTCTGTGTGAGCGTCCACGTTTCACATCCGTATAAAGCTATGCTCGAGATATAGATATTTATTAGACGTTTTCTTAATTTTCTGGATATTTTTGATGTAAATAGTTGCTTTTTATTATTGTAAGCCTTTTTTGCTATTGCGATTCTAGTTTTAATCTCAGTTGAATTTCTGGAGTCTGCTGTAAGTGTACTTCCTAAATATTTAAACTTATCTACCTGCTCAATAGGTGTTCCATTAAGGTATACGGGATCTCTGACTTCTAATGTTTTGTATGTAATCATAGTTTTTGTATTAGATTTATTGATTTTTAGGCCAAATTCTTGAAATGTTTTGTCCATAAGTTGCAGTAATTGTTCTATATCTTGCTTTGTATTACCCAGAGCTGCAATATCGTCTGCAAAACGAATAAAAAATATTTTTTCTCCGTTGACTTTAATTCCTCCTATATCGGACTCCTGTATTTTCCTTATTACGTTTTCTATGTATATATTAAATATTAATGGTGATAGTGGGCATCCTTGTCTTACGCCTTGTTTAATGCTTGCATGCTGTGTTTCGTCTCCTACCTCTATCACGGTTTCTTGTTCCTTGTAGAGTTCGTAAATAATTCTCCTATCTTTAAAATCTAATCCAGCTTCCTTTAGTACATCCATCATGATCTTCCAATCTACCTTATCAAAAGCTTTTTCTAAATCTATATATCCTATGTGTGTATTAATACCTAAATCTAAGCGTCTATCAATAATTAGTTTCAGTGCCAAAATTGCTTCTCTAGTTCCTCTATTTTGTCTGAACCCGTACTGATCCTGACCAATGTATTTTTCTGATAGCGGTCTGATACGATTTTGCATTATTTTTATTAGTATTTTAGATGCGTGGGATATAAGACTCAGAGTCCTGTACTCCTCACACTTAAGTGTATTTACTTTTTTTGGGATTATAACAGTCTTGCTTATTTTTAAATCTTTGGGTAGCTTTCCTGTGTTGTACATAATTCTTACCAACTGATATATTTCTACAATTAAAGGGTCGCAAACTGCATATTTTAATAATTCTATATTTATACGATCATGCCCATAAGTAATTTATTAGTGCCATATTTAAAGAGAAAAATCGATAAACGCCAAAAGTGGCCACTTTTGGCATTAACCTGTTTTTCTCTTCAAACGAATATTAGTGAAAATGAAAACCAAAATACTACAAGAAATTTATTAGTTATGTACTTGTTAGATTTTTGAAATTCGATATAAGGAATCAAAGAATTATAATTGCTGAGTGGCGCTAGTGTTACTATAATAGCGCCTTAAGATCTTAGCATACTGGAGGGTGAAAGGTCCAGGGAGACTAAGGAAAAGTTTTGTTGACCAACTACAGATGAAGGCTGGTGTCATGTCGTATCAAGAACTAAAGTCTAAAGCACAAGATAGAGAAGTTTGGCTCTTACTCCATCGACAAGAGCTATAAAGCTCTTAAATAAGAAGAAGAAGAAGCATCGGTAGAAAAGTAATAGTATATGTTAGCTATCTAGTCCTGCGAGATTTTTTGTAATGTATACGTACATTTATTCATTTGTTTTTTCATTGTGGTAGAGCCTTGCTACTGGCGAAAATCACTTATGTAGCTCGAATGTGCCGGCTCGTCCAGGGAAATACCATACTTTCATAGAAAATCTGAGTTTGAGTAGTAGCTTTACCGCTTCTATGCGTCGTTCGGTGATTAAAGGAGCCGAAAGCCCTCTGAGGAGGGAACATAAAAGGCTGGCGTCGCTTTTGTCACAACCCTAGTGTTGCATTAGTCCATGAGCAGCGGTGATCATTTACCATCAGGTGACCCGCTTGCTTGTTTGCCGTCCTATGCCATAAAAAAGAAAACATAGGAATTTCTGTATGATATTAAAATTCTAAAGTCATTCTAACCATAGTCATAAAACTAACTCTCACTAAATTAAACCTCTTAATTTAACTACTAAATATTAAATATAGAAGCTCCGTGGCGCAGCGGTCAACACGCCGGCCTGCGACACGGAGGTCCCGGGTTCGATCCCCGATCAGGTTAAGATGAAAAACGATCTTTTTCAGATTGACCTGGGTCTTGGTTGTTTATCTATATAAGTATATATAAAATATAGTATCGTTGAGTTAGTATCCTGCGACACAAGTTAACAACTAACTGTGGGGCCAGCTAAATTTGTGTGATATGTCCCTATATATTTATTTATAGAAAGTGAATCACTCCAGTAGAAAGCAATTCAGTACTATACGAGTAAAATCTTCATTAACTCTAAAATTTTTCAAACAGAATAATTACATCTAAGTGGTTTCATGTTCTCGCAAATTGAAAACGAACTCGCTTCGAGTACCTTTTAACAGCGTAATTAGGTTATTGTTAAAAGTGGATTAATTTTGAAGCACAACTTTTGCGGCCTCGTATTATTAAATACAGTTCAGATGATCGTATATTTTGGTTAAAAACATATTTTTGAGACGTGTTTTGTTATTCGGATTTTATAGGAAAATATATTTTTAAAACACTATGTCTCAAGCGCAAACTCCTTGATATGTGTATCCTGCCCATACTTACCTACGGTGCACAGACCTGGTCACTCACTGAAGATCAGAAGTTCAAGCTCAAGGTTTGTCAACGAGCAATGGAGCGTAGTATTCTCGGCGTACGTCGCGTGAATCGCGTTCGGAACGCCACACTGCGCTCCAAAACTCAGGTCAAGGATGTCGGTGTGAAGTCAGCGCAGTTAAAATGGGACTGGGCGGGACACGTCTGCCGCATGCCACAAGACAGGTGGGCCAGAACGGCTACTATGTGGATACCGGATGGCCGCAGGGGGCGAGGCAGACCAAGGAGGAGGTGGCGTGATGATTTGGACGCACATGATAAATATTGGCGGACTGTAGCCCTTGACAGGAGCCTATGGAAGCAGAAAGGGGAGGCCTTTGTCCAGCAGTGGGACACACAAACTAGGAAGGCTAAGAAAAAAAAAATTGTTTTGTAAAGCTTTATAAAAATCACCATCATCATCAGGTCCTTTTTAGTCTTCGCTGCAGGAGCAAGATTCTATCTGCACTAACTGAGCCTCATATTAGCCACAGCAGTCAGAGGATTTGGCCTACACTGTCCAAGCTGCATCGCCGGCATTACTGTGTGGTTCCCGACAGAGTAGAATAGGACCACTCCAAATCTTCGCGTGGATGTCGTAAAAGGCGACTTAGGAAACCCCAGCTAAACAAAGCTTATAAACATCAAAGAGACCTTTCCAACCCGTCTGGCCAGCGTGGAGAGTGTAGGCCAAATCTTCTGACTGCTCTGGCTAATTGTTGACTGTGGTAGTGCAGGAAGGGTCGTGCTCCTGCAGTGGAGACTAAAAGAGACCTGATGGATGGATGGATGGATGGGATGTCCAAGCTGGCCAGAATTTTCATAAGCTTTGTTGAGCTTGTGTTTCCTAAATTGCCTTCTACGACAGCCACGGGAAGACTTGGAGTGGTCCTATTCTACTCTGGGATCTACACGGCAATACAAACATATCCCAATATATTATTTGATAGTTATTTTACTTTTAGGCGCATCAAAGCCTATCCACACTCAACGATGCTTCTGACACCTCCAGGATACGGCCCACCCGAGACGTGGCAGGAACGTTGGTCGTGTGGTTGAATCCATAGAAAATAAACAGGCTGATTTTGAATTTTTTAGCTTTTCTTATGTTTTCGCGATTGTTACACATTTAAATAAAATTATTTTAATACGGTTTCTATCGCGTTTATTACATTATTTATACACCTAACGTTTCGAGCACTTTACAGTGTTCGTGGTCGCAGGTATTTTTTAGCTTATTTAAATCTTGAAATCAAAATCCTTAATGGAACACAGATTGCAAGAAAAAATTTAGACCTGTCAAATTCACCAATCAGCTGGACTCTATGGGAAGTCTTATTTTATTTTGGTATTTCACCTTTTTTTCTTACAATTCTGTATTCCATTAGGGATTCTGATCCCGAGATTTAAATATAGCTTATAGCTTAAAATCAGCCACTATGTACCGATATTTTTTTTGACTCTTGACGCAACACTATTCGAAAATGTCGCGGGCACTGCCCGGATGTGTGGAGATGGACCATCAAAGAGGTATAGGTAGAGAGGTATGTATAACTACTTTTTATTCCTGAAATAAAACCACACAATATCGGGCAATGTTTGGTATTTAATAAAACAGTAAAAGACTGATTGCTTTTGATTCGCCATTAATTAAGAGCTGATTCATCAATTAATCTATCTCAAAGGACGCCATTGTGTCGCGAGGGCGTGTGAGAGCCCTCCGTCGCGGCTGAGGGCTTTGCAGCCAACGTTGTCTTTCATTGGCTAATTACCGAAGCTAAAATCATAGCATTAAACAGCGTTTAAATTCATCCTCTACGTACCCTAAAATGGGTGTCTCATCCCATTATTATGAACAACTTTCCTGTAGGATCAATTCTGGGATAAAAAAAATTACATTTCCTACAATAGTGTTTTGCTGCCTGGCTCATTAGAGTGGAAAAGTAAGAAAATTAAATGAGTTTCAAGCATTGGTCCCATATTAACGGTTATTCATATTGACGGTCTAAATCACCCTTTTCAAGGAATATTGACAGTCGATTGACACGCTGTATAATTATAGATTTAATAAAACAGTAAAAGACTGATTGCTTTTGATTCGCCATTAATTAAGAGCTGATTCATCAATTAATCTATTACAAAGGACGCCATTGTGTCGCGAGGGCGTGTGAGAGCCCTCCGTCGCAGCTGAGGGTTTGCAGCCGACGTTGTCATTCATTGACCAATTACCGGAGTTAAAAACATAACATTATATGGCGTGTAAATTTGCTCTCGATATTCTGTTAGAGGGGTGACTCAGCCCATTAATATGAGGAAATTTTCCAATGGGATCAATGCTGGGGTTTAAGTAAATTCGATATTTTATACTGAAATGTTCAGCCGCTAGGGTAATTAGTATGGAAAATTTAAAAAAAAAAAACAGATTTCCCAGTATTCGTCCCATAGGAAAAGTTGTTAATATTGATAGTGTGAATCACCTCTTTAAAGGAATATTGAGGGTCTATTACGCTGTATATAGATTTCACAAAACAGTAAAAGACTAATTGCTTTTGATTTGCCATTAATTAAGAGCTGATTCATCAATTAATCCATCACAAAGGGCGGCATTGTGTCGCGAGGGCGCGTGAGAGCCCTCCGTCGCGGCTGAGGGTTTGCAGCCGACGTTGTCATTCACTGGCCAATTACCGAAGTTAAAAACATAACATTATACAAGTTTTTCGAATTAAGACCAAAGTAAACTAGCATTTTTTTCATGGATCAATTGAATTCGTTTGATCTTGCCTGATGGGAAGCAATGATGAGGTCTAGGGTGGTAAACGCAATCTCAAATAATACATATTAATTCTTGCCTGGAAAATTACTAAATTATTGGGGAACAGTGATGCGGGAAGGGAATTCAATTCCTTAGCAGTTGAATGAAATAATTGCACATTTCTGTTTACATACCTAGTAACTTTAATTTTTTTCTTTTATTTGTTTCATAAAAGTGCGTCTTGGCCTTCCCGGTCCCTGGTATGATAAAAGCTGATTGTTTGTTTTTTTTTGTTTTTCGTATGTGTAAGTGGCCAACACTGGTGTCAGATTTTTCAAGCTGCCTTAAGGCATCTGACATAGTATAACGACGACAGCCGGGATCAACGGCTTTACGTGCCTTCCGAAGCACGGAGGAGCTCGAGATATTTTTATGCCACTTGCGGTCACCCATCCAAGTAGGGACTACACCAGGGGTTGCTTAACATACGTAAGCGCTCATAGAGCTCACACCCACTGGACCATCGGGCTCCTCCAAAAGCTGATGATGATGAAGATTACTTGTAGCAAATGAAATATGTGGAAAACACACATGAAGTAAGAAAGATGAAGGAAGAAGAGGAAAATCATACAAAATAAACGCTTTCACACATAAATATTATAAAGTTTTAAAACAAACAAATCTAGTGCCATTTCCTACAATCAATGTTTTTTTATTCTTATAAGTGAAAAACAATTAGGTTTATGTCGAGATAACCTAAAAATACAGTTATATTGCTAAAAAATTTCCGGGAAATATTACTAAGATAATCCATCCTTATCCTATTCAGTCAAACGGAGTAGTAGTTTTCCAATATTTATACTTTCTCTCCTATCTTCTTCAATCCTTTGCCTGGTTTATGTAATGTAGGCATCTTCACGATTTTGGTGTACAGTCACAAGCTTAATCTACATTAATTTATTAGCTAAATGTGTGATATCTGTGTATCTAAGTATATTTATTTATTACCCGACTAGCAGAGCCAGATTGAGGTTAAATGATTTTCACGCGTGTGTATGTCAGCATGTCTGTTTCATTGTTGTCTCTAGTAGCTTAAGACGATAGACTTCCTGTAAATTTTCATACAAAAAGCGATAACGCTTCTCACCCCTTAAACATAGTCCAATTTTAATATCTTTTTTACCAATTATTAATAAATTGGAGAAATTAGGCTGTACGTTTTGATATTCAAGCTTTGCTTACAACAAAAGTTATGAGCATCTAAGTAAATATCCATATTTTTTACATAAAACATACCCGGGGCATTTTAATTCATTAAAATTAATCTAAACCGAATCAATAAAAAAGAAAAACTGCCCTATATTAATGTATGCTAAATCGAATGACACCAAAATTACCTGATTTCGTAAAGGTTTAGGGGGTTGGAAGAGTTATCGCTTTTTGTATGAAAATTACAGGTAGTCGATCCTCTTAAAGTGCTGGACCAATTGTGAAAAATGAAGTGTTATTAAATTCGTTTTTTTTATTGGAGAGGCCGGTCAGGAGCAATGTGATGTCGGAAAAAATCAAAGAGGGAGAAGTAAGCTGTCAAAATATAATAATATAAATAATTTTTTAATTTATTCTTTATTACATATTTAGAAATATTGGGGATATTATACATTTTATTTTCCTAAAACTAATAAAAAACTAAAACTTGACTTAAAAACAAAAATTAAAACTATTAAATAAAAACCTAACTAGATACATACAAAAACAAGGCTATAAATAAAAAATGTCCCGCATGTCGTTGTCACACGAAAGGGTACCCAGAATGCTGGCAGCATTGCCACGTTGAATGGCAATGCTTATCCTCTGTCCTAGAAAATTACCAGCCCTCTGGTTACCCGTCACCTCAACCAGCTTTTGACTCAAAACCTTAAAAAGTTTATGCGCCGAGGTGTCCCACGGACCCAGAGTCTCCACCCCAAACGGCTCAAATATGAAACCATTGCCGATACAAGCATATTTACGCCGTTTGAGGGACTCTGCATTGGCTGCAGCCATGCCCGCTTTAGAACCTGTGCTGGGAAGGTGGGAGGACGCGAGCGTGTCCACGCAGGTGGCGTCCCAAACCAGCGGCCTTCCCATCCTCCACGGCGCAAGAGTCATTCCGTCCGGTCTCTTGCCATCCTCACGTGCCAGTCCATTGGGTTCTAAAACCGTTCTTTATTCTTTAGTGTTATTTAAGTTAAGATGACGCAACAAAACTGTAAACGCAAAACATTGTTTTTACAAGAAACTCAGTGAGAGGACAGACTTTGCATCTGAACATTCGTAACTCAAACATTAGTTAGGACAATATTCAACTAGTTACTTACTTTTCTCAACGCGGAAAGAGAGCAAATTTAATTTGCAACGTTCTCCAACTTAGCCGTACTCTAGGTTTGAACTTACACCGTATTTCAACATTTTCAACTATTTGTTTTTCCAAAAACGGAAACTGTTTATTATACAAAATATGAGAACTCATGCTAGATAGTATTTATATTACACATTATATACATAGTCAGAATTGCACATTGATGGTTAAGTTACTCAATATTTAACTTTAAAATCCTATGAAATAAAAACGCAATATAATAAAAAAATAAAAAATAAATATATAGGGACATATCACACAAATTGAGCTAGCCCCACAGTAAGTTGTGAACTTGGTGTCGTGGGATACTCAACGATACTATATTTTAAAACATATACTTATATAGATAAACACCCAATACCCAGGCCAATCTGAAAAAGATCGTTTTCCATCTTGACCTGGCCGGGGATCGAACCCGAGACCTCCGTGTCGCAGGCTGGCGTGTTGACCACTGCGCCACGGAGCTCCACAATAACATTACATTATGACGGAAGTACGTAAAAGCTCAATATTGTAGATGATGTTTTATAGGTATGAGGTGAAGTCGAGTGCTTATAATAAACCGATGTCAAGAATAAGCAGCTTGAAAAATCACGAGCACCGTACGACGTTATTTAAAATACATTTACGATTACAATGAAATAAGAAGAGCAATTTCGAAATTTATAGTATAACTAGCTGTTATCCGCGGCTTTGCCCGCGTAATATATAACCTATGTCCTTTTCAGTACCCTAATCTATGAGTATGCAATTCCATGATGATCAGTTCAGTATAGATACGGCGTGAAAGCGTAACAAACAAACAAACTCACTTTCACATTTATAATATTAGTTGGGATTGGGATTTACGTAAAAATACAAAATTATAAGGCGTCAGTGTAAAGTTTTAGTCAAGTTTGTTGGCAACGCCGACAAGTTTCAATCTTTTCAGAGCTACAAACAAATCATTCATGAGAAGTATCAATAACATTACTGAACTATACATGTATCAAAGCAGTAAAAGCTTTCCAATTGGCTCTGTTTGCAAATATGTCGATATATCTGAGCTTTATGCGTAACAGTCATTAAGAGGCTTTATGGCTTTATCTTTACTGATATTAAATACACTATACTTTTATTTATAGACTTACTACATTTTATATAATGCTTACTAATACTTAAGCGAAAGTGATTTTGGATATAATTTTGCGACAGCCTGCGACACGAGGTTCTGGGTTCGATCCCAGGTCAGGTCGTGATGAAAAACGATCTTTTTCATATTGGCCTGAGTCTTTAAGAATAAATAAATAAACAAATAAATAAATAAATATATACGGACAAATCACACAGATTGAGCTAGCCCCAAAGTAAGTTCGAGACTAGTGTTATGGGATACTAACTCAACGATACTATATTTATTAATAATAGATACTATAGATAAACATCCAAGACCCAGATCAATCTGAAAAAGATCATTTTCCATCTTGACCTGACCGGGGGTCGAACCCGGGACCATCCGTGTCGCAGGCAGGCGTGTTGACCGCTGCGCCACGGAGCTCGTCAAGAGTATTCATTATTAAATAATATACTACCATCCTAAAGTTATTATCCTACGACACTATCTATTACTACTACTAGGGACTAGTCCAATTTGTGTGATTTATCTCTTTATATTTATTTATGTTTGCGAGGTTAATAGGTTTCGCTCGATAAATTAAGCAACACGCTAAATGACCTCAATATGGACCACAAATAGATATTTAATAATTTGTATAATTCATCTTTTTTAGCCGGATGGTTCCTGAGGACTAACTAGAGTACCTGGCTTAAAGCATTGTCCAACCAAATGAAGTCCACACTTCTTCTGTTTTATAATATGGCTTCCACCGAGATTCCAGTGATTCTGCCAATGTCCAGTAAATTTAAATACTAAGGATCGGTGTTGTACGGTACAGTTTTAACAAGTAGCATCAAAGATGGCGTATGTTCTTTGATGCTCCGTGGGAGCTTCTGTGACAAATCTATACCAATCCATTTAACAGTCCACTTTGACTATTTCACAAATTGTTCATGAGTACGAGCATTTACAACACCCAACTACACCAATTTCATATTATAAAGCCCACTAAAATCAATTTGCAAAATTGTCTAAGGCGTCTAAGGCAAACCCCATCTGGTGTAGTTGGGGTTTGCCTTAGACGATTTTGCCTTGACTTCCCACTACGAACTCCAAGTCAACACTTATTACTTTGTTTAGGTCAGTTTTCATTGTCAATTTGTTTTGTATGAATAATGTAAACTATTATCTATTAAAGTCAATTAAATTACGCTAAACCAGGTACTAAAGTTAGTACTCGTTTTATATTTAGACAGATCAGGTCTATGTTTAACCATACAAATCAGCGTCAAAAATACCTTTGTTTTGACCGTACCTTTTTCGAGCAAAAATGAATTCCATTCATTATTAAACCTTTGTCTCAATTAAATACTTAACATAGTTTTTAATTCAAGCCAGTGTTAAACGTTGGCCGCATAAAGGGATAATTTTAATGGAATTTATCATTAAACCATTACTGAGATCAAAGCATTTTTTGCGGACAGACCATAAATTAAGGTAAATTACAGATGCATCTCTGTGTATAAAAGAGCTTCAATTTTCATACTTAGATAAACATATTTCTAAAATCTTAGTAGTGATTTGACAACTATTCAATATTTATAAATAAAAAAAGAATGAAAAACGAGATGACGAGTTTCTTCTGTTTTCCACGCGTATTTTTACAAACTCTCTAAAGGCATTTGACTTAACAAATATCTAGGTAGGTAACAATCTAACTGTGACAACTGGATCCAATTTCATGCTTAACAGCTTGCAAAACAGGGAGGAGTTTTAGATATTTTATGACAATAAACAGTAATCAAACCAATCCCAGTGATAGTTTTTTAAGAGTAACGTACATGCATAAGCGCTCATCATGTGTACCTTGACCATCAAGCAAATTTTTGATACCAAACATACCAAAGATACGCACGATTCAGATATACTTATTTTACTTTATATAACAGGCCCTGTACAGGTTCACCCAAAATCATATAGATTTTGTGTCATTTAATGCTTTGGATAGAAAACGTTCAAGAGCTTTTGTGAGTTAAACAGCAATGGACAGTTAATTGGCGCAAAGGTGGCCGAACGTCTCTTTCACACGTTTGTGATAAATTGTCAAGAAAGTTTCGTGTTTGTGGTGAAGATATTTATTACGATTTATAACAAACTTAAATTTCCACATTTAGCTAAGATTATCTTATACCACATCGAAATAAAAACTCTGGGAGAATGAGTTATCCTTCTGTCGCCATCTTTATTAGCAGCGGACCGTGTGTCGGCGTAAAACAAAAAGCCGCATTTTCGCAACAGTTTATCACGAGCAATCATTTATCAGAATATAACTACTGGGGTGGAATAGAACACATTGGTTTGGACATTTTCGCCGTTGGAGTTTTTGTATCGCTGTCCATTGTTTCCGTGTTTCATATATTTTTTATATAAGCTGAAGAAACATACTTACATACATACATGTCGAGCTCCGTGGCGCAGCGGTCAACACGCTAGCCTGCGACACGGGGGTCCCGGGTTCGATCCCCGGTCAGGTCACTATGGAAAAAGATCTTTTTCATATTGACCTGGGTCTTGGATGTTTATCTATATAAGTATATATTATAAAATATAGTATCGTTGAGTTAGTATCCTGCGACACAAGTTCACAACTTACTGTGGGGCTAGCTCAATTTGTGTGATATGTCCCTATATATTATATATTATTAATTATATACATGCCAATGTATCAGACTGCCTGAAACGAAATTAACGAATATTGTTATGTAAATGTTAGTTAATTGATTATTAAAAATACAATAACATAGAGAATACATTGGTATGTTTTGTTTCTCGATTATCTTTAATTCTAAACCCATAAGCCTTGCATAATTTAGTGACTATTCAGCGTTTTTCATATGCCGACCAACTCGTTCACAACACTTTATTTATTGGCATCAAATGAACACACAAAATTTCTATTACTTGGAATACACACAAACTATTATAATGAGAAAAAAATCTATTGCCGCAACTGGTTGCGAACAGAGGACAAAAGTTTTTAGTTCGCAACTGGTTATGAATTGCAGTTGCAAACACGACCAGAGTGTAATTGGTCACCGGAAAGTCAGCCAAATATAACTTATAAGATTTGATTACATTCAGATACACAGACATCGGAACAGTAAACTAAATTTAGACTAGTTATTAGCTTGGCAAAATATAATTTGTTATAATCATTATAATTAGCCATGTTTTTCTAATATTTAGTAAAGGCCTCTCGTTATTTTTTTTTGTGTATGCCAAAGAACAAAGCAGCAGTAAATTAAATTATATTGAATGTAGAATATAACACTGAAATTAACAGTGTTGACAAAGAACTTCATCATATGTAATATAAGATCGAAATGAATAGAAATTGATTAAATATTGTATGAAAAAACATTGAAATTTCAAATTCGATATCGATCTCTTCACGATTCGCCTTTTACCACACCTGTGTAACACAATAAAATATGAAAGAAACTAGGCAAGAAAAGTTAATAAAATCTTTATGTCATCTACTTTGCCCATAAGGCAATATTTCCCTCTATAAAGTTTTATTCTCTTTAGAGGTCAAGAAAACAACTTTATTAAATAGTTAATTTATTTTACGGCCCATGATTGAGAATAGCCAATAGAACGGCCATAATACAGTTCTGTTGAGCTTTGCCATAACATTGAAGTTAATGACATTGAAATGGACACACAAATGAGGTGAATAGTAATGGAATACTATCGGAATTGTTTTGTGGCTTAGCAAAAAATTATGTTATTGAAACCGGCACTGATATAGTCAAGAATGATTGTTATTTTTTAAAAATAATCATTTTAAAAAACTGTATTTTGTTTCGTATTAATGCATTATTGTATTGTAACCGTCTAATTTACACTTTTAATTAAACGTGAACTTAATTTTAGCGCATTTATGCTAGTTATGTACGCATATCTTTTGGCCGGTTACGTTGATTTTATTATTACAAATGTATAGCTTTTATTAATATACCCACCTAACTTGCTGTTTTGTGTACTTATAGAAAATAAAATAAATAAAAATCACTCAGTTTGAGTTAGAAGAGACGGAAATAGATATGCATTGAACATGGTGCAATCGTCTTTGACGTGTCCCCGAGATTTCATACAAACTAGAGTTTTGTTCCAACTATACACAGATGGTGTTTATTTATATTACAACTAACTATAAAAAATATTTTTATAAGTGTATTTATTACAGATTACATTAGTATGTTTTAAATAAATGTGTACTATCCTTTTACGCTTAAACACACTCAGATTAGAGTAGTTGACTAGCAGTAAACCTACTGTCATCTAACGATTATACTGAAAAACTTCTCCCAAGGAACTTACGTGAAAATTTGAAAAAAAAATTGGACTTCATGTTCTGAATCAATCTGTTTTTTTTTTTGAGAAACCTTTTTTTTTGTTTTCTTCATCATCAGGTCTCTATTAGTCTCCACTGCAGGAGCACGACCCTCTCTGTACTGCCATAGCAGTCAGAGGACTTGGCCTACACTCTCCACGCTGGCCAGACGGGTTAGAAAGGTCTCTTTGATGTTTATAATCTTTGTTTAGCTTGACCTTCCTAAGTCACCTTTTACGACATCCACGGGAAGATTTGGAGTGGTCCTATTCTTCTCTGCCGGGAACCACACGGCATATCATCTGCGGCATCTAAAACATATTAGTTCCTTAAAGCAAATTTTTCAGTATGATTTGTATAGGGACGTTCGGAAATATGGCAAGTACAAAAACAATTTCGTGTAACATCACTGTCCGATACATTTTTTAGCGAACTGTAATGGCCCGACGTCTCACTCGTGAGCTTTGATGCGCTTTATCTTTATCATTTACTAGCTGTTACTCGCGGATTCACCTGCGTTATATATAGCCTATGTCCTTTTCGGTACCCTAACCTATGCGTATGCATAATTTCATGATGATCGGTTCAGTAGATACGGTGTGAAAGCGTTACAAACAAACACACTTATAAAGAAAAATACGTGTCCAATATTTTATTTACTAACTTGCCTGACTAATTTAAGACTTATTATTTTAATCCAGGGAACTAGCCTCTTGTTTTGTGATAAAACAAAAATATGTTTAACGGTCTCGAAGATTATTAAGTAATGAAATCGCTCGATCATAAAAATCGAGCGATAAGAGATACAAGTTGATATATAGGTATCATGGCACGAATTTGTTTTAGTCTAAGTGTGTATTCAAATTCGAGACACATTCACGCACGTATCTGATATCTAAGAGCTAGTCTCTTGTAGGTGTCAATGGGTGAAATGATACGCACATTTGTATCAAAAGAGATAAAATGTGATTAAAGTAATGGCCTGATTTTATTTTAGTCTTAGGGTGTTTTAAAACTTGATAATACAAGCCTCTGTCTGACATTTCAGAGCTATGCTCTTGTCGGTATCATTGTGTGAAAAGATAATGCATGTGTGTGTGCCTAATGTAGGTATTTAATGTAACGCATGTTTAGGAAATCACTCCTAATCTACCAATTAAAAAAGTACTACCTAAGAAGAATAAGGAATGGCATATTAAGCAAACTGTATGACCTGCGACCTACTCGTAAAAAAAGGGAAGGTTTCAGTTAAATATTCTCAACCACACTCCTCCTAAATCAGCATACTCGAACATGTCCGTCACGCGCGCGAATTTCATCAAGTTTGCATCTAAGGGCCTGACTCACTTTGTGCCCTTTATCTATTTTAATTCAAGTCACACTCACACTTTTTGTAGAGCCCCTACATAAAAAAAACAAACCCTTGACATGTACTCGTAGCACACAAGTCTCACACCGAACAACTATAGCAAATCCAATATTAACACTGAGACTATATTTCAAAATTCAAGTGTAAATTTATATTATGTATCACTTTGCTAGCACATGCATGTGTACGAGCCTCTATGTTATGTCTTGTCACGAGTATGTCATGTCACGCTTTTAAGGGAATTACTCCAAATCTTACTAACTCACTTGCTACGCAGGCTCAGTGACCCGAAGAGGATCTTGGCCTCCGATACCAAAAGACGCCAATGTTCCCTATTCTGCGCCATCGGCAAATCCCACTCTAATAACTTAAAAAAACTATGTCTTAAGAAGAAAAAGAACAAGTCATATTAAGCCAAGGGTGTATGACATTCATGTAAAGTAAGGGAAGTTTCAGTAAAATATTCCCAACTGCACTCCTCCTGAATCAGCGTTCTGGTACATGTCCGTCACGCGAGCGAATTTCATCAAGTTTGCATTTAAGGGCCTGACTCACTTTGTGCCCTTTATCTATTTTAATTCAAGTCGCGCTCACAATTTTGTAGATCCTCTACATAAAAAAAACAAACCCTTGACATGTACTCGTAGCACACAAGTCTCACACCGAACAACTATAGCAAATTCAATATGACTGAGACTATATTTCAAAATTCAAGTGTAAATTTATATTATGTATCACTTTGCTAGCACATGCATGTGTACGAGCTTCTATGTTACGTCTTGTCACGAATATGTCATGTCACGCTTTTAAGGGAATTACTCCAAATCTTACTAACTCACTTGCTACGCAGGCTCAGTGACCCGAAGAGGATCTTGGCCTCCGATACCAAAAGACGCCAATGTTCCCTATTCTGCGCCATCGGCAAATCTCACTCTGACAACTTAAAATAACTACGTCTTAAAAAGAAAAAGAACAAGACATATTAAGCCAAGGGTATATGACCTTCATGTAAAGTAAGGGAAGTTTCAGTAACATATTCCCAACTGCACACCTCCTGAATCAGCATTCTGGTACATGTCTGTCACGCGAGCAAATTTCATCAAGTTTGCATTTAAGGCCCTGACTCACTTTGTGCACTTTATCTAATTTAATTCAAGGCGTGCTAACAATTTTGTAGAGCCTCTACATAAAAAAAAAAACAATCCCTTGACATGTACTCGTAGCACACAAGTCTCACACCGAACAACTATAGCAAATCCAATATTAACACTGAGACTATATTTCAAAATTCAAGTGTGAATTTATATTATGTATCACTTTGCTAGCACATGCACATGCATGTGTACGAGCCTCTATGTTATGTCTTGTCACGAATATGTTATGTCACACTTTTAAGGGAATTACTCCTAATCTTACTAACTCACTTGCTACGCAGGCTCAGTGACCCGAAGAGGATCTTGGCCTCCGATACCAAAAGACGCCAATGTTCCCTATTCTGCGCCATCGGCAAATCTCACTCTGACAACTTAAAATAACTACGTCTTAAGAGGGTATACTAGCAGTGCGTTTTCCATACAAATGTATTTCTCTATTTTCTCGCTGAAAACTGCTTCTAGAGGCATAATTATTTTTACATTAAATCTATTACTAAAATAGGTATGTCCCTATGTTTTATTTTTTTCTAAAAACCTGTTTAAAAGAAAAAAAAATTGTACAAAAACAGTTTTTTTTGAAAAAATAAAAAATAGGGGCTTTAAATATTCCTATTTTAGTACTGGATTTTATGAAAAAAGAATTGTAGCTCTAGAATCAGTTTTCAGCGAGAAAATAGAGAAATACATTTATATGGAAACCATATTGAAAAAACACTGCTAGTATACGCTCTTAAAAAGAAAAAGAACAAGACATATTAAGCCAAGGGTGTATGACCTTCATGTAAAGTAAGAGAAGTTTTAGAAAAATATTCCCAACCACACTCCTCCTGAATCAACATACTTTACTGTACATGTCCGTCACGCGGGCGAATTTCATCAAGTTTGCATCTAAGGGCCTAACTCACTTTGTGCCCTTTATCTATTT
Organism: Rhodophaea formosa; assembly: GCA_963082605.1. Lineage (NCBI taxonomy): Eukaryota > Metazoa > Arthropoda > Insecta > Lepidoptera > Pyralidae > Rhodophaea > Rhodophaea formosa. The sequence goes on from OY720219.1 coordinate 4,104,460, forward strand.
TTATTCAAGTCGCGCTCACACTTTTTGTATTTTGCACATGAAGAGTAGAACATAAAAATAAATGAAGGACATATGAAGGAGTTCAATTGTAGCTAAACTGCGCTGTCATATCATATTTTCGTTAAAGTAAGGTTGTCTTGATTCATTTCTTGGTTTTTAGGTTGCGTACACAAGGGGTAAAAATGGGACCCTATTCACGTAACCCTTTTTCCGCTTCTACCTTAGTTTATACAGAAGTATACTTCCACGCTGGACTGGGAGAAAAGAAAAAAGTAGAATGTACCAGCTGTTTCTCTTCCAGCGCAGATCGTAAAAGCCGACCGTGATCAGGAATCATGACTAAAGGCGATGCGGCTAGCAACCCATCACTATTTTGATTTCGTTCTTACCTACATGCTAAACGTGGCCTCAAGGTTTTACAGACCTGGGCTCTGTCTACCCCGCAAGGGAAAAAGACGTGATAGTATGTAGTATGTCTTTGGTTGAACTATGCTTGGTAAATTAGCTGTTCTATTTCCTGTGTGACAGCCAATTGGACAGTGCGATTCGCAATCGCTGATCAGCTAAAAGGAACGCCTACCGTCTGACCGAAGCCATTGCAAACAGCAATCATGTTCATTACCCGACTATCTCAAAAAGACAGAGTTACCTATCTCATCCCAACTAATATTGTAAATGCGAAAGTGAGTTTGTTTGTTAGGCTTTTACGCCTTAGCACACAGCCGCGAATGGGACCGGAAGCGTTTGGAACGGAACATTGGCGGACTACGAAACGCTGGCTAGTATGATTTTGTTTGGTGCGTCTCACACCGCAAGCGGAATAAAACCGGAACGCAATCATACAACAGCGTTTCGCGGTTCCGCCAATGTTCGGTTTTGTTACGCTTCCGGCCCGCATTCGCGGCTATGTGCTACAGGCGTTACGCCCTATGCTCGGCGCCGATGATCATGCAATTTTGCATACACGTTATCTGGAGTACAGAAAAGAACTAGGCGATATATGATTCCTGAAAAAAGTAATGTTCCTGAGGGATCCGTGCATTAGTTTTTGAGCTTATTGCGAACAGATAGACAGACAGACGCGGCGGAGGCCCTTGTTTTATAATATACTAGCTGTTACCCGCGGCTTCGCCTGCGTGATATATAGCCTATGTCCTTCTCAGTGCCCTAACCTATGTGTATGCAAAATTTCATGATGATCGGTTCAGTAGATACGGCGTGAAAGCGTAACTAACAAACAAACTCACTTTCACATTTATAATATTAGTTGGGATGGTGATTTGTTTTTTTTACGTATTATGCTATTCAGACATAATCTTTAGTTGGTTCAGCATATAGAAGTAGCAAGCAGTCTCCAAAACTCATCTCTGGTGCATCATTCAACATTTGTATTACAATTGTTATTACACAAAACTTAATGAATGAAAAAGTCAACCCTACCTGTGGTACCTTCCATGCTGGTTTCGGAAAAAAGGAAAAACATAGAATATACCAGCTACTTTTCTTCCCGCGCAAACCGTAAAAGCCGGCTTCCATCTCAAAAAATCAAAAATCTACGAGATTCTGTAGATTTTTGATTTTTTGAGATTATACGGCGATGCGGCTAGCAACCCATCACTATACTGATTCCACTTTCCATTTTAACGCCCACTAACACGCTAAACGTGGCCTTTGGGTTGTATGACTTAGGGCTTTGTCTACCCCGCAAGGGATAAAGACGTGATTATATGTATAAATGTAAAATCAACCACATAGCAAAAATATGCAATTCATACAATAACAAAGCTATATAAAAATTCTTCCGAATGGTGCCCTCACGTCCAATCCACAACAAAGAAATTCAAATTCCAATAATCAGAATCTGCAAAAAGTTTTCAAATAAAACCCTACCATGACATCTTTCTAACTTGGCTAAGGAATTCCGTGACCCTTATGACAATGGGCTAAAGTTCAAATTGTGGATTGTTCAGAGGTAAGTTGTTAAGGTTTAACTTTTGGAGCTTTCAGAGTATTTAAATGAAACCAGCCAAGTGCGAGTCGGTTTGTACAAATAGAGGGTTCAGAAACACCCTACAATATCCAACGACAAAAAGCATGTTCCCCGTTAAAGGACCTTCATGTAAAATAGGCTATTTTCCTGGGTCAAAATATTAGGAATAAAATAAGTCCGTCAATTAGACAATTAAAAAATATTGGACAAGTATTTTTCCTTTTGTTAATTAAACAATAAATGTCAAAGATAAAGCGTTTCAAAGTTTATGAGTCGGGCTTGTGACATCACAGGCCACTAAAAAGTGTACTGGCTAGTGACGTCACACACAATTTTAACGGGCTATATACAATTGTCAAATGTTTTTTTTTATAATCTAACTAACGGACTTTAGATAAACTGGGATTTTGTGGTGGGAAGTCAAGGGGTGCAGTTGGGGTCTACCTTGGACGATTTTGCAAATTGATTTTGGTGGACTTTATAATATGAAATTGGTGTAGTTTGGTGTTATAAATGCTCGTGCTCAGGGAACAATTTGTGAAATAGTTAAAGTGGACTGTTATATGGACTCGTATAGACTTGTCACCATAACCTCCCGACCACGAGGGATCAAAGAACATACGCCATCTTTGATGCTACTTGTTACAACTTTACCGTACAACACCGATACTTAGTATCTCAATTTACTGGACATTGGCAGAATCACTGAAATCTCGGTGGAAGCCATTTTATAAAACAGAAGAATAAGAACTAACGGACTAATTATATTTTTTTAGGAAAATAGCCCATTGCGGTTATAACTTCTTCCGATCGAACGCTCACGTCCAAATAATGATTTTTTTAACTGACCGACCCATCCAGAACGAGAATAATGTTTTTGCGCGTATGTATTTTTATATTCTATAGAAATATGTTTGCATGTCTGGTCTATTGTTACTCGTACCTCCTGTAACCTAAATGGCTTGACCGATTTTGAAGTGTTATGTATAATTGAATTCGTTTTTTTTTTTGTCCGGTGTATCATAGGCTATATAACGTAAAAAAAATACAATAGGTAAACTGTCAAAAACGGCAGTCCGATATTTTTATTTTTAACTTATACGACTTATTTTGTTTTTAATTTAATGTGATTTAGCGTTTGAGTACATTAGCACCTTTGCCAAAACAGAGAAAAACGTGTTAGTATAAAAACGCTTTACCAATATTATGGTCCTTTATAACAGATGGATGGTCGGAGAGTGGAGGTTTAGAATTAGGGTCCCGTTGGCACAGATTTGAGTGCGGAACCCTAAAAACTCCTGTAAAGCAAAGAGCCGGAATCTGATGAATTTGTAACAGGGAGTAAAGTTTCCGAAATAAAATTGATCGCGGGCGAAGGCGTGACACTCCGAGTTTTTCAGTTATTTTTTTAATTGCTTTTCTTGGTACCGAGATGTAATCTAAGCGGGTATTAAAGTTGTCTGGCTGTAAATTAAAATATTTTTGAATGAGTCCTTTTGTAATGAGAACAAGAAAACGACATGGTAACCTCGTTTTCATTCTACTTTTTGTATTTTTTTTTACACTTAACATTTTTTTTTAAAATCTACTTAATGATGTTTATATTATGAATTATTGAAAATTTTTGATCTTTTTCAATTGATGATGATTATAACTTTTTTACACAATAGCTAATGCATTAATTTAAATTAAATTTTTGAATATTATATATAACTCGGACAAAGATGCGGATATAAGCTAGTGAAATCTTGCGTAGAAAATACTCTTTTACTTTGAAAATTGTGTTTTTGAACACAACAACAGCAGTGAAAGTTTTAACTAATTTATTTATTTTATAAACAAAAATTCATCGTAATCTTTCCTTTTGTACGAATATATAAAACACAAGTATGAAGAATAAAAAAATCGTTTGTTTGTTTTAACAACATATAATTAAGGTTCGTTTGATTCTTTTCAAAACAAAACCTTTTCATAAATCACTTTTTATTTAGATTTAGAACTAAAAAGTTTTCTTTCAAATATTTGTTCCAACGAGAACGTTTTCAAATCAAAAGCAAAACAGCAATACACATTCTATATATTTTTACGCTGTTCTCAAGAAAATCCTTCCAAACAACGTCCTATGCTCTAACTTTTATAAGATTCGCTATTCCATACCAGCCAACTCAAGCCTTGTTATTTTAAGGCCCGTGTACACTATATAAATATAAATAAATAAATATATACGGACAAATCACACAGATTGAGCTAGCCCCAAAGTAAGTTCTTAGTAAGACTTGTATTATGGGATACTAACTCAACGATACTATATTTTATAACAAATACATACTCGTATATAGATAAACATTCAAGACCCAGGTCAATCTGAAAAAGATCATTTTTCATCTTGACCTGACCGGGGATCGAACCCGGGACCATCCGTGTCACAGGCCGGCGTGTTGACCGCTGCGCCACGGAGCTCGTCGGTTATCCTATGTATAGTAAGAGTATAAAGTTTTTGAGACACACGAAAATACTAGAAAGGCAGACTACATCTGAGTGTACAGCCAAATATCGAAGCTTAAAATAATTGAACTTTCAAGTAATCACAAGTTTCATACATCGAGCACTCAGTTAATCACCAATTCAGGCAATCGAGAGTTCATTACATCTTAAACTTAGGTGATCGAATGTTTAAAATATTAGCTACTGACTTGGTCGTAGGTTTGTTTGATTGCAAATTTATTACATTGAACATTAGTTTTTCATAAAAAAAAACATATTTTCATATTTCAACAGAACAAACACATTTTTATGCTGTTCTGAAGAAAACCCTTTTAAACAACGTGAAATTTGACTAAAAACGTAAAAAAATATATAATATAATTGAGTATAACAGAGAACAGCATTGGTCCCAAGGAAAAGGTTGTTATTGATTTATGTTTCTTATTCTCTGGGAAAATAAAAAAATACCAGCAATTTTAATATCAACTTATTTTTTTTCCAACCCCAAATACTTCGTGTATTAACTCCTTTAGGTACATAATATTTCAAGTATTTTTACTGTGTTGTTTACTCAAAAATAGCTCATAATAAATGCAAAGACGTGTTGTAAATTTGAATGAAAAGTTCGGCAATGTTGTACACGTTCATTCATTTCTCTCGTAAAGCTAGAATGATTTTGTTTGTGCCGTGAAATGTATCTACCGTGACGACAAAATTATCTACATTGTTGGATATATACATACGATGAATAAAGAAATATATTTTACATACAACCTTAGAAATTAACAACACGATATTGAAAGGAACAAGCTGCAAATTAAAATAATAAAAAACAAATTTTTAATACTTTACGTTCGCCATATTGAATTTATTCTTCCCTCCTCAGAGGGTAAGGGGAGATGTGCCTCCGGCTCTCTTTCCCAAGCATAGAAGCGGTAAAGCTACTACACAAACGTCAATATTCTGTAAGAGTGTGATTTCCCCGGTTGTTTGTTTGTTTTTCGTATGTGTAAGTGGCCAACACTGGTGTCAGATTTTTCAAGCTGCCTAAGGGCATCTGACATAGCTTAACGACTGCCATCAACGATGACAGCCGGGACCAACGGCTTAACGTGCCTTCCAAAGCACGGAGGAGCTCGAGATATTTTTATGCCACTTGCGGTCACCCATCCAAGTAGGGACTGCACCAGGGGTTGCTTAACATACGTAAGCGCTCATAGAGCTCACACCCACTGGACCATCGGGCTCCTGTCAAGCCCCGGTCCGGTCATTCCCCCGGTCAAGCCGGTCCATTCATGCTACTAGCAAGTGTTTTTTTACGGTAACGTGGCTCTACCACAACTAAATCACTTTGTACGACATCCACGGGAAGATTTGGAGTAGTCCAATTCTACTCTGCCGGGAACCACTCGGCCTTTCTCAACCTAATAACAGTAAATTAAATTAAGAAGTAGATATACCAGTAAAAGTAAAGGCAAAATGAAAGTAGTTTTTCAAACATAAAAGTGCGGATAAATTACTGCGTCGTACCGGCCCGACATGGGTTCGATCCACTAACGACGGTCGGGAACACTTACCTGAAACAAAATGAATGAATTACAATTAATATAAGTTGTACAGTTATGTACGTAGATATGTATGTATTTGTAGAAAAAATACTATAACTAGAACTAAAACGTAAGTTTGTTTTTTTTTCGTAGAAGTCAAAACTAGAGTTAAATGCGACGACCTCCGTGGCGCAGCGGTCAACACGCCGGCCTGTGACACGGATGGTCCCGGGTTCAATCCCGGGTCAGGTCAAGATGAAAAATGTTTTTTTTTTTTCAGATTGACCTGGGGCTTGGACGTTTATATATACATGTATTTGTTATAAAATATAGCATCGTTGAGTTAGTATCCCATAACACAAGTCTTGCTTAAGAACTTACTTTGGAGCTAGCTCAATCTGTGTGATTCGACTGTATATACGTATTTAAAAAAATATATATATTATTAAATGCCTCCTCATTAGGATTTCGTAGCCGAATGGTAAAAAGCAGAACCCTAATATATTCGTCATGACGGTCTGTCTCTTTGTCTGTTCGTATGCCACAGCCACTTTATTCTAAAAATATTGAGACGCCACACCTTGAAACATGGCAGGAAGATGTAATAAGTGAACCGCTTTACGGTTTTTATACAGAAATAAAAAACTTAATAAAGATCAAGTGGGCTCCCCAATCTCCAATGTAGCCTATGTAAGGACATAGGCTACATTGGAGATTGGGGAGATTGGGGAGCCTGAGAAAGGTCTCAGGCTCTAGACTATCTGTGTACCAAACTTCATTTAAATCGGCTCGTTTTGGAGTGAAACCGAGACAAATACACATAACTTTTTATTGGTATATGTCTCGGTCATTTCACTTTCGCATTTATTATTTTAAAGCAGGCATAGTATAGATTGATTAATATCTATGATGAAATATGAACTCCGAAATAAAATATTGTGTTAAAAGATTATTCCACATCTATAAAATAGATAATTTATTTTATTAGGTATTATATTTCACCACAACACCCGCAATTTTTGATAGCCAATAATTAATAAAGCTTGACCTAAAACCCTCCCGAAATATTGATAATTCGACCGAGAAATATTCGCCCGAACCCACCCAACTATGAAACTCATTAAAGAGCTTGTTAATCCGCGCCATTACTAAAACTACCAGAGATTTACTAAATATTTACCAATCTAAGTTATTGCACGTCCAAGCGGCCATTAATTAAAAGATTACCATCGGATACTGATTGGGCTCCTTCATCGCTTCGTTAAACAGCCTGAAGCTTTGAAAATATTGGTGTCCGCAAAGTCAACAGTTCAGCATAATTGAATCGACATAGGTAATGGTTGTGATAAGGGAGGAAGGGGAGCGGAAAGCCACGTGTTACTTGAGCGAGGGAGACGGCACTCCGATCTCGCTCGCACTAATGGTGAACGTGCGGTTACAGGTAGCGTGGGTGTCATGCGTAGCGAAGCAGGCGAGACCAAAGCAACATATGTTCCAAGACAAAATATATGCCACGTACTGCCCCGTTATTTTGTTTTACAGCGAGATATCGGCGACGTAAATAGGCTTCTTGTTACATCTCTCGTTTTCAGAGAGGCTTTCGTTTTGTGGGTGACGCTTGATAACGAATTCAATCATGGGTAAGTAGGTGACGCTTTTAAAGGAATCTATTAGGGCTTTATCTTTACGAGGGAATAGAATCTTTTTTTTTATCTGTGTCAAAGGGTACTTTTATTATCATCATCATCATCACGTCTTTGTTAATCTCCACTGCAGGAGCACGACCCTCTCTGTACTACCAGAGCCATATATTACCCAAAGCAGTCAGAAGATTTCGCCTACACTCTCCACGCTGGCCAGACGGGATGGAGAGGTCTCGTTTATAAGCTTTGTTTAGCTTGGGTTTCCTAAGTCACCTTCTACGACATCCACGGGAAGACTTGGAGTGGTCCTATTCTACTCTGCCGGGAACCCTATGGCGAGTACTTTTATCTATACTAAACTGCTGGAAGGAATCTCAATAACTTAGACAGATTCTACGATTGTCCTTCAAGGGCATAGGTATATACCGCGAACATTAATCTAAGTGGTAGGCATCGTCAATGAATATAAATATAATGATAATAAATAAAATCTCTATTCAAATAATTAATAATAAATAAGTACTAGCTTAGTCTTAGCTTAAATTAGCCGTGTGCTTCCCGGCAGAGTAGAATAGGACCACTCCAAGTCTTCCCGTGGATGTCGTAGAAGGCGACTTAGGAAACACAAGCTAAACAAAGCTTATAAACATCAAACAGGCCTCTCCAACCCGTCTGGCCAGCGTGGAGAGTGTAGGCCAAAACCTCTGACTGCCCTGGCTTACTAGGTGGCTCTGGTAGTATAGAGAGGGTCATGCTCCTGCAGTGGAGACTAAAAAAGACCTGATGGATGGATGGATGGAAGTATTAGCTGTGACCCGCGGCTTCACCCACTTGATATATAGCCAATGTCCTTCTCGGTACCTTAACCTATGTGTATGCAAAATTTCATGATGATCGTAAGCGTTAATAAAAGCGATGAAGCGTTAAAAACAAACTCACTTTTGCATTTATAATATTACTAGCTGTCACCCGCGGCTTCGCCCGCGTTTTATATAGCCTATGTCCTTCTCAGTACCCTAACCTATGTGTATGCAAAATGTCATGATGATCGGTTCATTAGATAGGCCGGGAAAGCGTAACAAACAAACAAACAAATAAATAAAAATACAAACTCACTTTCGCATTTACTATATTAGTTAGGATTGGATAGGATAGAATTAGGATTAGGATAGGATTAGGATAAGTTGCTAAGCCAAAGATTACTTTTTATTTTATAAGTAAGTCACCTAGCCTATGAAAAAAGTTTGAAACAACAAAATCTTATATCCAATTAGTTCAGTCAATATCGCCACAAAAAGTTCAAACTTTGCAAACGCTCATGTTATGGCCTTTTTTTATATATTGTAGAAACCACTTAGAATAGTATACATCCAAGTTTGCAACTTTCTTAACCCTGTGCTACTAAGGAGCCTGAAAATATGGTTTTTTTTTCAGATTTTACGAAATAAGTGATGCTTTTTAGAGTTCCGTAGTAAACAAGAAACCCTTATAGTTTCGCCATGAGTGTCTGTCTGTCTGTCTACGGTTTTATGCAGAAACTATAATTACTAGAAAGCTGTAATTTGGTATGTGTATGTATATTAATCATGCAAAAAAAGTGGTAGAAAACTTCTTCAAAAAAAAAAATAATTTAGGGTAGCTCCCATATAAGTAAAGTGGGGGAGTAACTTTTTTTCTCAATTTACCCATCGTGTGGGGTATCCTTAAATAGGTCTTTAAAAAATATTGTGAGGTTAGGAACACGGGTCAGTATCTCATATAGCTCTGATGAATTGTTTTTGTGTAACACGGCTCGCATCGTTAGAATTATCCCAAATTATTGTGCCATGTGGTTCCCGGCAGAGTAGAAAAGGACCACTCCAAATCTTCCCGTGGATGTCGTTAAAGGCGACTTAGGGAACACAAGCCAAACAATGCTTTTCAACATCAAAGAGACCTCTCCAACCCGTCTGGCCTACGTGGAGAGTGTAGGCCTTATCTTATGACTGCTTTAGACTAGAAAAGACAATCATTACTATCGGGAAATAGGAAACATTATGTTTATCTAACAAAAGTTTACTTGTAAAATGGTACAGAGCCTTTTGTTCGATATAGGATATTATACGAGTCGTCTTTTAGGTTAAAGTTAATCAAGTGTTAAATTTTTTTGTAGTATCTTATCACCATAGATTTAAAAAAAAATTTTTTTGGTCCTTATCACGGATATAGTAGCAAAAAAAAATGTTTTCGTATCTGTGATTTTTAGAGCTAAAGAAATTGAAACTTTTTAAACTACTTCTTGTCACGTTCTAGCTAATTTGCACGTTTTCACAGACATGAAAAAATGTAAAAGTGTTCCGGTACGATTATTAACTATTCGCATCCTGGCCTATGTCAACAATAGACATATGTCAATGGGTCAAAATGTGAATCTTCAAAATACCTTTATTAGCTTCAGTTACTTACCTTTACAATAGAAAATCCAGCAAAATGTTTATTTTAGACAATCCAACCCTCATATTGGTGTTTACTAACGTCGCTCAAATGGTATTTATATCGTTATTATTACTGCCAATCATCGATATAACTACACTTTCTAAACATATAAACAATATAAAAGAAATGTTTAATTCCTACTCTGAAGTGTGGATATTTCCAGCAGCTTACTTGACATGTATTTTATATTATGGAATAATAATTCCTACAAAAACTCTTAATGAAATGAGTTTCCTACGAGTCAATTCTTCTCACGAAACATCTAAGCAAAAACTAATACGTGCTATTAATACCACTGACGCTACTAGAAACTCTTTACTAGGAGCATTTTCACTACTTTTTCTTGTAACAATTATAAGACTTTGTGAATATGTGAATTTTTCAGCAAAACTGCACGAATTTTCTGATTTGATGAGCAACTATAATCTTGTAGATATTACACATGAATACTCGGGCGCTGAAGAAGAAGAACAAGAAACCATATTTTGTATGGATGATGACCCTCTGGAAGATAGTGGATTAGAGGAAGAAAAAGTCGACTGGCCGTCGATGATTCAATTAAACAAAAAAGAGAAAAGTAAAATCAAACAATTCTTCAAGTCTTCTACAAAGAAAGACATCAATATCAATAATAAAGCCCTAAGTATAAGAAGTTTAGTCGAGAAACTAATGGAAAAAACTAAAAGTAGACGAGAATTGAATTCAACTGAAGATAAACAAATTTCAGAAAAAGAATTAAAAACGATTGAAATCAGCAAAAGTAGCAGAGAAGTTATTAGAAAAGACGATAACGATAAAACAAAAAATCAGAAAGGCAGAGATAAAGATAAAAACGACTTAAACTATACATCTAAAAACCAAAAAAGTGAAGAACGAGATAAAAAAGACGAAAACAATACCTCGAAAAATCAAAAGGGTAAAGATAAAAATCATAACTCAAAATGATCAACATTTTCAGGATTTTCTTTATTCTGATTATAATTGTAGAAGTAGCTATTTTAATGGCGCTCTTAAAGCCTGTAAAAGAGCCATACTATATCAGAGATTTATGGTGTGATTTTATAGATAAATTGTCTTATCCTTCTTCCAAATTAATCTTGATTCTTATAACCTCACTTTTTTTCAACACTTTTATGGATTTTTTCTGGGAAAAATATCAATTTGGAGGATTATTAAGTGAAGTTGATGACAAGGAAATTACCTTGAAATTTTACTCTAGTAAGATATTTATGTCATATCTTGGCCTGATATTGACGGTTTTCTTATTATTGGTAGTGGAAAGGCTTATTCAGTTCATGACAACGATAGCTCGTTTATTGGAATTCGAGCTGATGTGCAGACATGCAATATTAAATAGATCACTTCACAGTTTAAATTAAAGCTACAATTTGTGTTTAATGTAAATTAAGATATTGGATTTCGTGAGGTTTTACTTACTGGTTTGACATTCAAAACGCTTTCAAGACATGATAAGTTACAGGCAGATTTTTTCAAAATGTAAAGAATGGATCAATTATGTAAGTTGATTGCTTTGATGTACTGAATATACCTTGAAAGTTTTTTAACGTCTTACCAATCAATGTATTCCATAATCAATGAATGAATAATAAAAGTTACAATAATAATAATATTTTACAATATTTTCGTAGCAAATCTAGCCCATATTTACTTAAACTTGTGTCAAAGGTCCAAACGATAAACTTTTTTAAGGCGCTGTGGTATGAGACACTAGCGCCACCCAGCAATGAATTCTTTAAATCCTAAATCATACCAAATTTAAAAAATCTAATAGCAGAATGCCCTAGTATTTTACTTGAAGTATTCTTGGTACAACTTTTCACTACTTTAAATTTGACGAATTAAGAGAACTACTCATTACCGTTTCAGAGAATATTCTCGTTAACTTAAATTATGCTATCTATCTGCGGAATATTCATGTGGAAAGTAATGCCAAGAATACTACAAGTAATTTACTCGGGCATTCCGCTATTGAATTTTTAAAATTTGATATCATTTAGGAGTGAAAGAATTAATTGCTGGGTAGCGTCTCGTACCACAGCGCCTTAAAAAAGTTTATCGTTTGGACCTTTGACACAAGTTTAAATATCTAGAACCGCAGAAAAAAACTGTGTAAAACGTGTAGGCTAGTAGTTTCCCTAGTGATGTTCATAAATAGTACCTACTTGATAGTTAAATCATTGTGAAATGTAAGTTTAAAGTCATCATTTCTTTCTTAATGCTTACCGATTTTTAATTAAACTTTCTTCTGGACTCACATGTTTTTTATTTATGTTACACCTTCTTAAATTTAACGCATCTGAAAAGTGCAATGCCACATGTTTGTGTTATCTAATTATTGCAAAATTGCAAATGCAAAACTTGCTGCATTTTTACCGCGTGTTCCGCATCAATCACCTCAGATAGCCTCTGTTACTCACAGATAATTCAGCTCTCTATGGGTGAAAAAATTTTGAAAATTCGTCCTGTACTTTTGAAGCCAATTCAATGAAATGAAAACAGATAATCAAATCTATTTTTTTTATAAAATTAGTATATTTGGATTTCAGACCTGGTTATAGAACCATAACACATTTAATACACCATAACATAAACATGAAAAACATTACCGTCCGTCTGGGTGAATAAGTCGGTAAAAAAAGTCTATGAATAGTGCAAATAAAATATGCATTTTTAACTCATAAATGCACAATTTGAATCCCCTGTACTACTACTAACCCCTACTAGACGTACATTAAAAAAAAAAATAACCCATTTCTCGAGGGACCGAAGACCACGATTTGAATAATATTATTTTATTACATGCGGAAATTCTTCTGCAAAAATCTCGATGGCCCTACACGTATCGAGCCTCACCTTAACAAAACTTCTATCACAATGACAACTGACAAAATACAATCTGAGCGACACAAAAGAAAAATCAAATCTTTTTCAAAAAAAACGAATGCTTGTCAATACATTGTCACCGGATTGACTGAGATGTAGGAAAATAAATTCTTGTGATTTGCATTGAATAAAATGCCATAAAAAGTGTATTCTGTGTGTCGTTATTATCAGGACCAAGAGATGGTGGACGTTTCATGTATTTACTTGACTTGTTTGTTGTTGTCGCAAATGAGTTTGACCCTTGGAATGCTCAACCCAGTGCACGATGTCCGTAAAATTGCTTCAGTGATCCAATTTACAACTAAATATAAGAAGAGTTACTATTTCTTGGGTGTTATCGTTTATTTCTGCTCTATTATTTACCTCGGCATGTACATACCTCTCCAGAACATACACAAATTGATCTTCACTGATGAATATGATGAATACGAAAAGTTAGTGCTCTTAAATAGAATCGAGAGGAACTATATCATTGCAGGTTTTTCGCTATTCTTGGTCGTGGTGATGTATGGCGTAAGATCTTTGGTAGCGTACACCGCTGATTTAACGAATGTAACAGAAAGACAAGATCTAATATTTAAATGCAAAGGTAAGAACGATCAGCCCGTGGTCGGTATTTCAGAGAATATACTGCCTCGCTTGCTAAGAGTAAAGAGGTCTATTTCATACGAAACTATAATATTTACGAATGAATTACGTGAGCATTTGATAAATGTGATCAAGAACATTGGATCTCCACAAAACTGCTGTGCTCTGACAGCGCTATTGGAGACAAATAATATGAAACAACTTACTTGTTGAATATCAATATGTTTTACGCGCTTTCTTGTGTAGAATTATTACCATATCAATTAACTTTACCTATGCTACCTAAAATTAAATGAAATGGCATTATTTCTTGTTTTTATTTTCATGTAATGTTCCATGCCCTCATAATATGAAACAACTTATTTGTTGACTATCAATAAGTGGGCTTTGGCCGACACAGGCTTTTTACTTAAGAGTCGCCTGGAAGCGCATGTCTCCATATAAACGGAAAAAGGGAATAGTGGCAACATTTGATAATTTTGGAGTAAAATTTAGCATTTAATCAATTAATCTCATTATAATCTACGTACGTTCCTATACACCTTGGTTAAAATACCAATGGTTACAAGCCTTTTCAAATTTGTATGGTAATCTTGAGAGGCGTATAATTCTCAAACATTTGATAATTTAACCAAACTGTATAGGAACGTACGTAGATTATAATGAGATTGATTGATTGGATGCTTAATTTTCCCCTTAAATCATCAAATATTGCCACAATTCCCTTTTCCGTTTGTATGGAGACATGCGCTTCCAGGCGACTCTTAAGGCGCTGTGGTATCAGACGACACACTAGCGCCTACCAGCAATTAATTTTTTACTCCTAAATCAAATCAAATTTAAAAAATGTAACAGCTGATAGCCCCTGTAAATTAATTGTAGTACCTATTCTTTTTATTACTTTTCATAGATATTATAATCTAAGTTTAAGAGAATGAATTATAATCACCAAAAGTGGCTACTTTTGGCGGTAATGATTCGTTCTCTTAATTCATCAAATTAAAAATAGTGAAAACTTGTACCAATAATACTACAAGTTATTTACTAGGGCATTCAGCTATTAGATTTTTTAAATTTGATATGATTTAGGACAAAATTAATTGCTGGAAGGCTTTAGTGTGTCGTATCGCCTGAACTTACTTCGCCTTAATAGGTATTGACAGATGAACCGATTTTTAAGCGCTTTTTTGTGTAAAAATATAACCATATCATATGCTACCATAAATTAAATGAAATGGCATTATTTCCTGCTGTCTTTATTTTCAGGTAATGTTCCGTGCTCTCATAATATGAAAAATTGTTGACTTTCAATCTTTTTTAAGCGGTTTCTTGTGAAGAATTATCACCGTAGCAATTAACTTTACCTATGTTACCCTAAATTAAATGGCATTATTTTGTGTCTTTATTATCATATAATGTTTTTGTATGTTCCCTCAAAATTGAATAAAAAACTCAGTTGACAAAATAAATAATTCGATTACTTAAATATAGATAAAAATCTTCCAACTCTTTACATCGAGGCAACGTGCCCAGAATTCTGGCCGCGTTCCCTCGTTGGATTACGAGACTTATCCGCTGAGCAAAATAATTGCCAGCTCTTGGATCTCCCGTTGTCTCGATAAGCCGCGTTGTGACGTCCGTTAAAAAAAAATTTGCCTCCGGGCCCCAAGGACCCATCGTTTCCACCGCGAAAGGAAGGAAAATATAATTGGCTGCCGGGCCCATGTATTTTCTTTTTTTCCCAACTCAGCAGCAAGAGCAGCCTCCCCACCATGCTTAGAAGTGGAGGACAGGTGCGAGGGTGTTAACGTATCTACACAAGTGGCATCCCACACAAGACACCATTCTTCATGGGACCAAAGACGCTTACCGTCTGTGCGGACGATTCCATTCGGCACTAAAATTTACGGAACATCGACAGTAGCCAATGTCCTGCGGATAGTGTCATTTAATAATGCGTGCCTTGGAATCCGCCCTGCACTTCTATCTAGCAAAAGAAAGTTCATGATGCCCCAATCCATCCACGGCAGCTTCACAATGACATCCAACAACCGCATTTGTTGGATTTTTGCACCCAAACGAAGGCCCACAGCTAATGTGCAATTATCTAGCAACGTACCAATGTGGGCCGAAGGAAGCGCCTGCAACCAGAACCCAGATTCCTTCTCTGCTAAAGCACGAAGACGGGAACAATCTTCCAGGCGATCACAAAGAGAAATCGCCCTTTGCTGGACGTCCTTACATAAAAGATTGTCCCATTGCCGTTGGGAACATAAGTTTAAGGGCAAATCTACCAATCTGATTGACAACCATGCCTCTTTAGCCTCAGTTACGCCACATACCTCAACGGAACCCATAACTGGGGAAAGAATCCTACTGTACAATGAGAATGAAGCGTGAGCAGAAGATAAGAAGGCCGGAAGAGCCACAGTAGATACCCGACGTACTCGTACACCTATGCCCCAAATCGAACAGGAAGGGACGCAAATAGCCAAAACTCGTTACTTATTTGACAATTTAAAACCTTAACAAGTGACGGACGCGACAGTCAAATCATCCAACACTTTTAAATGATTATGATGTCTCCAAATTAGGGAACCCCAAAGTGCATATGTAAATTTAGAAACGAATAAACAAGATTTGATTATAAACCATGCCGCTTAAAAAGGTCAACTCTAAGGCAGGCTCTCTCGCCACGGCTCCCTCAATGATATTATCAAGAGGGCGCTTGCCACCATAGATATTCCTAGTGTGTTAGAACCTCCGGGGATAGCACGCGATGATTGCAAGCGTCCCGACGGCCTAACACTAGTCCCCTGGAAGCGGGAGAGGGCCCTCGTGGGATGCTACAGACTTGTGTCAACACGATGGCCCCTTCTCGCCTGGGGGGGGACAGTCCTAAGGGCCGGGGCCGCGGCAGAGGTTGCAGAAGACGCCAAGCGGCATAAGTATGCCTCATTTTCGATTGACTACATATTTGTTCCGCTTGGCGTTGAAACTTTTGGTCCATGGGGCCCTGGTACAAAAAAATTATTCAAAGTTTTAGCGCCTAAGCTTGTCGACGCTGCAGGTGACGGAAAACCTGGCTCTTACCTCGGACAAAGGATTGCAATCGCCATCCAACGAGGTAATGCAGCCAGCGTTCTAGGCACTTTGCCAAATGGACAAAATGTATTATTAGATTTTTTTTATAATTAAGTAGCTATAATATTTTATTGCATTTTTAAAATTTTTAGTTTAGTTCGTTATTTATGTTTTAAAAAATAATTAGTTTAGTTAGCATAATATTAATCATAGGTATATTTTTTTTGAAAATAAAAACTTGATTAACTATTCCAAACAATCCCAATAATCTGTTCACGATACCGTGGATTCAAATATCCCTGAAGAGCTATCTGACAGCGCTATGCAGTAATCGCTAGCATTTCTATCGTGACTAACGCTCTTAAATATTTTGTGCAATAGTAGCGTTGTTTGGCAAACAGTCCGTTTGCATCATACCATAGATATCTATGGTAAACGAACGACTAATAATTGTTTATTATTTTTCGTAGATAACACTTCCACTGGTAATTTATTGACCAAACCACTGAAATATATGTCAAAGTTAGCGACTTTCGCCGAAATACAATTTTTTTTATTATTTAGTACGGAGCCGATATAACTCGCAACAGTGGCGCCACCACTCTAGTTATTGAAGCGTACTGACAGGTGTAATTTTAAAATAAAAAGGTTAAACTTTTCTGTTAACTATAAGGTTGACTCGTAGCATCAAATGCATTATTGTCTGTGGAATATTTCATTTTAGTTTTTCATATTTACGTTCCCCGTTTATATATCTTCTATATATTAGTAGTTTATCGTGATTTTATGGGAAGTTGCCTCGATCCCCATACAATACGTGCATCAAATCAGGCCATGGTCTTGTCAAGATGCCAAGTTTCGTCCAAACCCATTTCATGGTTCTGTACATTAGAGGCTAGAACAAAAGCACTCCTTTTCAAACAGATTCTATGTAAGTACTCATTAAATAGGCATGAATAGAAAATATTTATTTAAATAAAATTAATTTAATACGGTTTTTATCGCGTTTGTTACATAATTTACCTTAGTCTAGCTGCTACCACGAACACTGAAAAGTGTTTGGAACGTTAGGTGTATTGTATAAATAATGTAATAAACGCGATAAAAACCGTATTAAATTAATTTTATTTAAATGTGTAACAATCGCGAAAACATTAGAGAAAATATTTAGGATATTTTTTAGAATCTATTTACCCTCCCAAGTTAGATTGGCTGTATCTTTTTGCGGGGCAGAATATTTTAAATTGTTTGATCACCCAACACCTCAAATTCTAGGCAACACGCTCTTTACTATACAAAACACAATTCTCTATCACGATGAAGACATAAAATAAAAGGCGTAAAGAAAAATGAGAGGAGGGGCGAGAAAAGTACACATTAGTGTCGGAATGGTTTCCGTTGAATTGGCTTTTTTGGGTTCCGTAGTACAAAACAGGACATTACGGCGAACGCCCATTCCGCCGGTATACGACCGTGTACTGACGAATTTATTCTACCGCAAAAGATATGAAGAGTACTGAGCAATAAATTTTTGTGGGACAAACATTGCTTTATGAAAACATTGAGTCTATTGGGTATTTTTATTAGTTACTTATTTTTTGATGACTCTTTTTCTTTTTTTCAACTCATGTTATTAAATTTCGTTCTCTTCTTCAGCTTTGTTCTCTCACATCGACAGCTAGGTTCAATTGAAATCATAACAAAAAGAAAATTCGGCGGATAATATTAAAAGTTCCTTACCGTCATCTTATATTTTAGTACAAAATCCGTGTGTCGTGAGTCGTATGTGTGCTAGATTGAATGGCCTCACCCTACAGCTGAAAATGTAACCATGTGCTCTTGGATAAGTTCATACGATAAGATAATCGGTGTTTTATTGCAAAAAAAGTAATCTTATTTACAACTAGCAATTTTCCTACAACTTTGTCCGCGTAAATTATAGCCTATGTTACCCGCAGAAAAAGTAGCTATTTTAAAGAGCATAAGTTATAAAAATCAATGCAAAAAAACCCTTTATAACATCAGTATTATTATCATCACAGCCGCAAGAAGACCCTTACTGGACATAGTCGTTTCCCTGCGACCTTGGTCAGGTCGTCCGACCTGGTCAGTCAACTATTAAGAATAACAGTCAACATTTGGTGAAAGTACACTAACCAAAGCATACTTTGTTAAGTTGTTTCCAGTTTGGTTAGGACATTGCAGGCATGAATCACCTGATTGTCTGATAAGAAAGATGATTCCGTGCTTCGGAAGGCACGTTAAGCCGTTGGTCCCAGCTGCCATCTGGTAGTCATTAAAGGAACCACGTCAGAGGCCGAGAGGCGGCTCCAAAGAACTCTGACACCAGGGTGTGCCTGGTCGACTGACCGTGTCACCTACTCGAAATGATGATGATGCTTGGGATCTTTCGATTTAGTTGGGTTAAAAGGGTCTGGGATAGACTCGTTTCATATAATCTTTGAGTTACTTGAGAGGTAGTTCCGAAGAACTTTGACACCAGGGTGTGAATGGTCGACTGACCGTGTCACCTACACGGAGTGATGATGATGACTAACTAGTAAACAAAAAGCAGTGTATACACGCAAATTTCAATAATCGCAACTAGTTAACTCAATTTATTTAACGTATGATACCAACAGACTTTTTGCTAAACAACGCTACTATTGCGCAAAATATTTAGAGCGTTAGTCACGATAGAAATGCTAGCGATTACCGCATAGCGCTGACAGATAGCTCTTCAGAGATATTTGGGATCGTTTGTCGGAGATATCAGAATCAACGACATTGTAAACTGTTATCAAATCACCACTATTGCACAAAATATTTCGAAAATGACGATAGCAATGCTAGCGATTACTGCATAGCGCTGTCAGATAGCTCTTCAGAGATGTATGAATCAACAATATTGTGAACAGATTATTGGGATTGTTTGGGATAAATTCTGACCCTTTCATTACTATAGTAAATTTAATATTGCAATTGGATTGGTTGTTTTACAACCCTACTATTACTCGAAACATTTAGATCATTACCATAGCAGTGCTAGCGATAACCACATAGCGTTGTCGGATCGTTTGTCAGAGATATCAGAATCAACGACATTGTAAACTGTTATCAAATTGTTTGCTCAATAATCTCACTATTGCACAAAATATTTAGAGAGTTACGATAGCAATGCTAGATTACCTCATAGCGCTGTCAGATAGCTCTTCAGAGATATTTGAATCCACGGTATTATGAACAGATTATTGGGATTGTTTGGGATAGATTCTGACCCTTTCATTATTATAATTAATTTAATATCGCAATTGGATTGGTTGTCTTACAACCCTACTATTACACGAAACATTTAGATCATTACCATAGCAATGCTAGCAAAAACCCCATAGCGTTGTCGGATCGTTTGTCGGAGATATCAGAATCAACGACATTGTAAACTGTTATCAAATTGTTTGCTCAATAATCTCACTATTGCACAAAATATTTAGAGCGTTACGATAGCAATGCTAGCGATTACCGCATAGCGCTGTCAGATAGCTCTTCAGAGATATCTGAATCAACAATATTGTGAACAGATAATTGGAATTGTTTGGGATAAATTCTGACCCTTTCATTACTATAGTAAATTTAATATTGCAATTGGATTGGTTGTTTTACAACCCTACTATTACTCGAAACATTTAGATCATTACCATAGCAATGCTAGCGATAACCACATAGCGTTGTCGGATCAGTTGTCGAAGATATCAGAATCAACGAAATTGTGAACTGTTATCAAATTGTTTGTTCGATGATCTCACTATTGCACAAAATATTTAGAGAGCTTCACGATAGCAATGCTAGCGATTACTGCACAGAGCTGTCAGATAGCTCTTCAGAGATATTTGAATCCATGGTATTGTGAACAGATTATTAAGATTGTTTGGGATAGATTCTGACCTTTTTAATAAACTATAGTTAGTATAAGATTGCAATTGGATTTTTTGCATATCAACTTCACTATTGTGTAAAATATTTAGAGTGTAGCCATAGAAATGCTAGCGATAGCCGTATAGCACTATCAGATAGCTCTTCACATAAATGAATCGGGCTAAATGACAAGTCACCCGCTCAAATACTCGCGCCTGCGGGCGAGTTGCTTTGCGAAAATGATAAGGCCCAACTCGCGTGATAGTATTTTTCTGACCGGGATAGTTATACCTCTGAAAAAACACTAGTGCTCAAGTGGCCCATTTAGTTAGATTCTTTATATGGTAATAGTGATTTGATTGTCTGTGACGACCTTCAAGACGCCGTAGTTACAACGCCAGCCTATGACGCGTGGTACTGAATTCGATTCCAGACGCGCTCAAATACTTAATACTGCTTTTCACAGGTCCGTGGTGCTGGATTCAAAGTGGGGTTGGAGTCGATAAGAATTAACCTATATGGACCACTTGACCACTAGTGTTTTTTCAGAGGTATAACTCGAGTCAGAAAAATACTATCAGGCGAGTTGGGCCTTAACATTTTCCCAAAGGGCACAACTCGCCTGTGGGCGAGTTTTTGAGCGGGCGACTTGTTACCTAACCCTACAATACTGTAGTTGTTTGCCTTACAACCCCACTATTACGCAAAGTATTTAGACCGTCACAATGGCAGAATGGTGAATGACAGATCAAGGTGGAGAGAGCTAACATACTGTGCCGACCCCACATCAAAAATAAAGTGAGATAAGGTAAAAAAAGAAGAAGAAGAAGGGCAAAGCTAGCGCAAACTGCATTACGCTCTCAGATAGCTCTTCAGAGGTATCTGATCAGAACATTGGAATTATTTGGGATCGATTCTAACCTTTAAACTTAACTGTAGTATTTATATGGCTGTGATCAAATTTTTCGCTTAACAACCTTACTATTGCGCAAAGTATTCAAACCGTCACAACAGCAAAGCTAGCGAAAACCGCATAGAGCTGTCAGATCGCTCTTCAGACATTCCTGAATCAACGGTATTGCAAACAGATTATTGGAAATGTTTGGGATATATTCTGACATTTATATAATACTAAACAGTAGAATTTATAAGACTGTAAACAAATTTTTTGCCTGACAAGCCCACTAATGCGCAATTAATTTAGAGCATTACGATAGAAATACTATCATCGTTAAGGCGAAGTGAGTTCACACACTAGCGCCACCCAGCAATTGATTCATTTACTCCTAAATCAAATCAAATTTAAAAAACCTAATAGCTGATTGCCCTAGTAAATTACTTGTAGTATTCTTTTTGTTACTTTTCATAGATATTACAATCTAAGTTTAAGAGAACGAACCAAAAGTGGCCACCTTTGGCGGTAATAATTCGTTCTCTTAATCCATCAAATTAAAAATAGTGAAAACTTGTACCAATAATACTACAAGTAATTTACTAGGGCATTCAGCTATTAGAATTTTAAAATTTGATATGATTTAGGACTTATTTGCTGGGTAATGGCGCTAGTGTGTGAACTCACCTCGCCTTAACCGCAATGCTTTGTCGGATCGCTCATCAGAGATATCTGAATCATGGGTATTGTGAACAGATTATTGGGATTGTTTGAGATAGATTCTATTATACCTAACTGTAGTATTCACATCATCATCATCAGGTGTCTTTTTAGTCTCCACTACAGGAGCACGACCCTCTCTGTACTAGCCAGAGCCATATATTAACTAGAGCAGTCAGAGGATTTGGCCTACACTCTCTATGCTGGCCAGACAGGTTGCAGAAGTCTCTTTGATATTTATAAGCTTTGTTTAGTTTGTGCTCCCTATATAACCTTCTACGACATCCACGGGAAGACTTGGAGTGGTCTTATTCTACTCTGCTGGAAACCACACGGCTTAGTATTCAACTGAAATTGTTTGCATAATAATCCCACTATTGCACAAAATATGTCGACCTCCGTGGCGCAGCGGTCAACACGCTAGCCTGCGACACGGGGGTCCCGGGTTCGATCCCTGGTCAGGTCAGGATGGAAAAAGATCTTTTTCATATTGACCTGGGTCTTGGATGTTTATCTATATAAGTATATATTATAAAATATAGTATCGTTGAGTTAGTATCCTACGACACAAGTTCACAATTTACTGTGGGGCTAGCTCAATTTGTGTGATATGTCCCTATATATTTATTTATTTATTTATTTCGACCATCACAATAACAAAGCAAACGATAACCGCATAATGCTGTCAGATCGTTGATCGGAGATCTAAATCTACTATATTGCAAACAGATTATTGGGATTGTTTAGGATAGACTTTTACCTTTATACTATATTTTTATACTCTGGCAATTCCGGTCCACTCCCTTATGTTCCTCAGCCATGATTTATTTATTTTTTAATACTATAGTAATATTACTATAGTACTATAGTATTAATAAGTAAATAACAACAACTGCTTCGCCTGGCGATGGATAGAGAAGAGTTCGGAAATCTGACGGTACTACTCCAACCAGTAACCAGTAACCACTCAAAGAATATAAATAAATATAAATAATAAATAAATATATAGAGACATATCACACAAATTGAGCTAGCCCCACAGTAAGTTGTGAACTTGTGTCGTGGGATACTAACTCAACGAAACTATAGATTATAACATATACTCATATAGATAAACATCCAAGACCCAGGCCAATTTGAAAAAGATCGTTTTCCATCTTGACCTGGCCGGGGATCGAACCCGGGACCTCCGTGTCGCAGGCTGGCGTGTTGACCACTGTGCCACGGAGCTCGGCGAAGAAGAAGAAGAAGAACTCTCGGATCGCTGGTCAGATATGTCTGAATCAACGTTACTGTGAACAGATGATTTAAATAGTTGAGAAGTATGCAGTCGTCCTTTTTGATTTCGATGACGGTGACTCTGAACAATAATTTTAGTATGGGGAATAATAAAGTGTTCCGCTTTAACGCCTACAAATACGCTAAACGTGGCCTTTGGGTGTTATTACCTTGGGCCCTATCTACCCCGCAAGGGATAAAGACGTGATAATTTGTATGTTTGTAAACATGTATGTATAGGCGATAAATATTTGTAGACCATCCCTGTGTACCTTTAATAAAATAAAAGCTATTGTATTCCAAAGATAACAATAGTAACAGCGATACACATTCTGTATATCTGTATATTAGTATTGCAAATAACTCTATAAAACTGTTTCTGGTTGGCATGCCATGGAACTGGGGCAAACTTGAACTATGACAAAATAAAATGGTTTGTAGAGATGAGTTATGTGAGAGGCTTTTTCAACCTACTTCATAAAGAGAAATTTCTCAATTCAATAGTATATATCTGTCCTGACTGCAATTTAAAGTAGTCAGCCTTTCAATATAAACACCTTTTTATGGGACTTATGCTATGGAAATTTGAAAATAAAATAACATTCCCAAACAAAAGTGTTCAGCTGGCCGTAAGAAAATGCAGATTATTTTTTTCCAATGTTCCATTTGTCCCATTGAAAAAAAAAATTATATGGAAGTTTGCCACAGTAAAAAATTGTCGCAAAATACATTTTTGACGTATATACATCATCATTTCATCCGTAAGGAGTGCACTGCTGGACACTGGCCTCCCCCAAGGATTTCCAATATGACCGGTTGAAAGCGGCCTGCATCCAGCGCCTTTGTAACCTTTATCAGGTCGTCCGACCCCTGGTTGGTGGGTGTCCTACGCTGCGCTTGCTGGTACGTGGTCGCCATTCCAGAACCTTTCTGCCCCATAGGCCATCGGTTCTACGCGCTATGTGCCCTGCCCACTGCCACTTCAAAGAATTAATCCACTGAGATATGTCGGTGACCTTTGTTCCTCTACGAATCTCTTCGATTCTGGTTCTATGTCGCAGAGAAACACCGAACATAGCCCTCTTTATAGCTCTTTGAGCGACCTTTAGCTTTTTTATGAGGCCCATAGTGAGACCACGTTTCGGACCCGTAAGTCAGATGACGAGCTCCGTGGCGCAGCGGTCAACACGCCTGCCTGCGACACGGATGGTCCCGGGTTAGATTCCCGGTCAGGTCAAGATGGAAAATGATCTTTTCAGATTGACCTGGGTCTTGGATGTTTATCTTTATTATAAGTATCTATTATAAAATATAGTATTGTTGAGTTAGTATCCCATAACACAAGTCTCGAACTTACTTTGGGGCTAGCTCAATCTGTGTGATTTGTCCGTATATATTTATTATATTTATTTATTTATTTACATTGGTAACACACATTGGTCGAAGACTTTCGACTTTAGGCACTGAGGTATTTTGGACGAGAAGACACTGCGGAGCTTCCCGAACGCTACTCGGCAGAGTCGGATTCGCTCAAAGACCTCGTCCTCGCAACTGGAGCTGCCGAACTGGATCAATTGACCCAAGTAAATGTACTGCTTTACAAGTTCAAAGGTGAACTTTCCGACAATTACTGGTGAAGGCGATACATATAGGTATACTATCACGTTGTTTTTTTACCTTGTGTATCAAACAGAGGTAAGGTTTACAAGACCAAAAGACTACGATTAAACTATTGATGGACGAGTAGATGAAAACAAAATAGTCGTAAGTAGTAGCTACAACGCCTTCTTATATGATTCCTTAGATTTTCGCCCATTCCGTCGATCGGTTTTCATCATCACAGCCGTAAGAAACCCACTGCTGGGCATTTAGCCTACCTAGAAATTTTTTTTCAAAAAATTTTGAGGGAGGAATTGTATTATGCGCCTTCCTTTAAGACTCCCTTAAGACCTGACCAAGGTAGCAAACCTTGGTCAGGTCTTCCGACCAGCTAGTCGGTGTATGTCCGACGCTGCACTTACCAGTACGTGTTCGCCATTCTTTGAGTAAGTGAGAAACTTTCTGCCTCATCGGTCATCGGTTGTTCGTGCTATGTGCCTCACCCACTGCCATTTCAAAGAACGAATCCGCTGAACTATTTCGGTGACCTTTGTTCGTACAGATCGACTTTAAGTTTGGTAATTCTGCTTTTTCTCTTTGTAAGAAATCCTTTGTCTATCAATATTTTGTTTTCATCTCCTTGGAAAATTTGGAAACTTCGCTTTTCAAGAAAGTCTTGGGTGAAATGGCCCAAGTTTAGAACAAAATCAGGTCAATCTCTGATCCCATCAACGTCACGTTGCTAACAAGAGGCGGACAAAAACGCATTGTTTTACCCAAATTACTCAGCCCGGTTCGAGGACGCAAAGTTTTTATTTATTACTTGATTTTTGCGTGCAGAAAAATTGCCTTAAGTTGGTAACAAGGGTTTTGTACATGAAGAAGGAGAACAAAATTATGTCATTTCTCATGTCGTGATGGACTTCGCATAATTTAAAAATTAATGGCTTATAGCTAACAAATAAAATCAATACGAAATTCTAAAATTGGTCTA
The DNA here is from genome assembly GCA_963082605.1 of Rhodophaea formosa. Taxonomy (NCBI): domain Eukaryota; kingdom Metazoa; phylum Arthropoda; class Insecta; order Lepidoptera; family Pyralidae; genus Rhodophaea; species Rhodophaea formosa. The sequence continues at coordinate 4,130,570 of OY720219.1, forward strand.
GTAAAAAACATGTCCGGCGTATTGTCAGTTGAAAATAAATAGCAAAATGCGACAAACTTCTTATTTATTATTAAACAGTGGACCGTGTCCCAGGAGGATGTAGGGTCATGAAATTAGGTATTTTGTTTCTTTACTCAATCCGTAGACGCTGGCTTCGGTAATTATAAATGGAGCGTGTACGCAATGAATTTTATATATCCCTGGTTTCTGTTTATGGTTTTGGGTTTGGGACGATTTATGGCAGTGGAAGTACTTTGACCTAAAATTTTAGTCGGCCTAATCTTTTGTAAATTATGTCATATAAAGGACATTAAAATATCATTTTGTTTAGGTTAACCTAATCTGCTGCAATTGTTAAAAGAAATAATAATAAAAAAATCTACAGATCAGATAAAAATGATACGACAGTAATTAGTTGATGTTCGTGAAAAATTAGTTAATGTTCATGTTGCATGCAGTTCTCAATACACTTACCTTCTTTGAAGTTCAAGATGGCGAGTACTCAACTTAATAAATTAAAATCTCATTAAATGCGACTTTAACAAAATATCAATGTTTTATTTACAGTAAACAAATTGATTTTGTATTTTAAGTCGTAAAAGTCTTTTTGTTAAATACAAAATTGATATTACATGAATATTAGTTCTTACTTATTTTCCACCAAAATTACCATTTTACAGTCACTAAAATTTTAAAACTGGATGACCTTTATGCAGCATCTGACTCAAGTAATAATACTCATTGACAAGAGGACACGAAGCTAAGATAGAAAGCTTTACTTTTTACATTGCTTAAAAAATAAATAAATAAATTTTTACGGACAAATCACACAGATTGGGTTAGCCCCAAAGTAAGTTCTTAAATAAGACTTGTGTTATGGAATACCAAATCAACGATAGTATACTTTATAACAAATACATATATAGATAAACATCCAAAACCCAGGTCAATCTGAAAAAGATCATTTTCCATCTTGACCTGACCGGGGATCGAACCCGGGACCATCCGTGTCGCAGGCCGGCGTGTTGACCGCTGCGCCACGGAGCTCGTCAAATCATCTTCGATGATGTACTTGCTACGATTGTAATAAAGAAAGATCAACTTCCCTTCTGTCTTTGCATGGACAAAGGCAAAAAAATAAGAGGTACAAATAAAAAACCATCTTGAACCACTCGTTTCAAATAATCTTCCACAGTATCTTTCCGAACTTATAATTGGGTCAAATGAGGCCTACCACAAATAACTTTCAAACGGCAAACCTGCCTAATCCAGTGCACCGTCCAAAGAAGTTAAAAGGGTATTTACAGAGTAATTGCGTCCTACAAAACTATGGAAGAGTGTTCTCTTTAGATTTATTTTATCCGTAGTAAGCCTTCATGGAGGGCTCGGGCAGTGGTCACGGTAATACTTCGCAGATGAGGCTTTAAATGGTAAGTGGTAGCGGTTTGGTTTGCGTATCTTTTCATTGCATTTTTCTTTTCATTTTTTAATATCTCATCACAATCTATCTGAGCAAGTAAGAACCCTAATACCTTTAACCCGTTCCCCTAGTCCAACCACCCACCACCCACTCCTACCCGTCCTTCGCTTAAAAAATACATGGGCACTTCGGCTGCAGTGACTGAACCAAGTTAACAATCTGTGTTCACCAACCCGTCTGTCAAGCGTGGTATGGCCAAATCCTCCCATGATGGAAATCCTGGAAAAGGGAAGGGAAACACTCGGATTTTCTGTAAAGACAAAAATAAATGAAAAAATACTTAATCTAGTCGAAAAGTGACTTTTGTTTTGACAAATTTCGTGGTGATCTGCGATGGATTGGAAGTTGCCTGTGTGCGCAAGGCTTGGAGAGACACCACACGGTAATGTGCCTGATGGGCCGCGATTGCACACTCTAGCAAAAACTTTGTAGAGCAGCAACTTTGACTTTGACCGAAAAAACTAAAACATTCATAACGGAGTTCTGCTGGAAAACTTCATCTATCTTGAGTTGACCTTGCGTAGACAAAAATAACATGTAGATAAAAATGGCATTAATTAAAAATAACCATCTGTCGCTTTTTATCTTCTTCTTCTTCTGTTTTATAAAATGTTTTCCACCGAGATTTCAGTGATTCTGCCAATTTCCAGTAAATTGAGATACTAAGTATCGGTGTTGTACGGTAACAATTGTAACAAGTAGCATCAAAGATGGCGTATGTTCTTTGATGCCTCGTGGTCGGGAGCTTATGGTGACAAGTCTATACGAGTCCATATAACAATTCACTTTAACTATTTTACAAATTGTTCCATGAGCACGAGCATTTATATCACCAAACTACACCAATTTCGTATTATAAAGTTCACCAAAATCAATTTGCAATATCGTCCAAGGTAGACCCCAACTGCACCCCTTGACTTCCCACCACAAACTCTCAGTTTATCTAAAGTCCAGCATATTAATTTTTTGCTGACGTTGTGCATATGACACTCTGGGATAGAATACAAATCTATTAACACATCACACTACAAAATCAGTCTAGCCAGTTTAGGTTTCACAAAGAAACATACATTTGTATTAACATACATACAGGCGACAAACATTACCCTCCATCTGGGTGGGTCAGTTGGGTCATTAAGGGCACACACTAGGCACAGTAGCGACGCCAATCATTTTATTCCTAATACTTTACAAATAGAAAGAAATTCAAGAATGTATAAGCACTAGTAAATAACTTAAAGTATTTTTGGAATCATGTTTTAATATTATGAGAATCAGTCATTAAGAGAAAACGTGATTACCGTCAAAACCAGCCGTTTTTGGCGGTAATCTTATTCTCATAGTTTTCACTGATTCTGATAATATTAAACATGATTCCAAAAATACTTCAGGTTATTTACTAGTGCTAGTGTTTATATGATTTACGTTTTTGAATTTCTTTCTATTTGTAAAGTATTAGGAATAAAATGATTGGCGTCGCTACTGTGCCTAGGGTGCGCCCTTAATGTGTTGTCTTATAAGTCTTGTCATCATCAGGTCTTTATTAGTCTCCACTGCTGGAGCACGACCCTCTCTGTACTGCCAGAGCAGTCAGCGTGGATTTGGCCTACACTCTCCACGCTGGCCAGACGGGTTGGAGAGGTCTCTTTGATGTTTATAAGCTTTGTTTAGCTCAGTTTCCTAAGTTGCATTTTACGACATCCACGGGAAGATCTGGAGTGGTTCTATTCTTCTCTGCCGGGAACCACACGGCAAGTTATAAGTCTTGTACCACACGCGAACAAAGTGCGTAACCGCCCCAGCCGCTGCCTTGCAACCTTCCGACCTTTTTATCTCGATAAAACTTCTATAGATTTATTCTTTTCACCAAAATCCTTTGATCTGACCGTTCGTAAAGCTCCATCTCCGATCCCGAGACATGGGTATTGTCTAGTAGGTACGTATGATTTATATTTCGACGTAAATACGTTACGTCTTAACTGCTAAGAAAAATGATGCGAGAGCTTTTTTATTACAAGTATTATTGAGCTTTGAATTTGAGATATGGGTTGGTCTGCTTATCACACAGAAGATAAAGTATCATGTCTTTACAATAAAAATGATAGATGTAATTATGGTATAAGTCATCATCATTTCGTGTAGGTGGCACGGTCAATAGGCCATGCACACCCTGGTGTCAGAGTTCTTCGGAAGCGCCTTTCGGCCTCTGACATGGTTCCTTTAACGACTACCAGATGGCAGCCGGAACCAACGGCTTAACGTGCCTTCCGAAGCACGGAATCATCTTTCTTATCAGACAATTAGGTGATTCATGCCTGCAATGTCCTAACCAAACTGGAAAAAACTTAACATAGTATGCATCCCGTGGGAATCGAACCACGACCTGGATATCCTCAACAAGTATGTCCATCATTGTGGGGGTTTTGCTATACTCACCACGCTTGACAAACAGGTTGGTGAGCGCAGTTTGTTTGGCTTATGCTGACCATTGAAACCATTTTTAAGCGAGAGAAGGGTAGGTAAGGGAGGGGAGGGAAGGTAAGCAGTTGTTTGGAGTTTTGGGCCACCAAGGTAACGGATAAAAGACGATTGCATGCAGCGGAGATGAGAATGTTAAGGTGGATGAGTGGGGTGACTAGAAGGGATAGGATAAGGAATGAGTCTGTGAGAGGTAGCACAAAACTTTTGTTTAAAAAAATAGGACGGATTAAAATAAGAAATGATCTACATTTTGCATATGTTTTAAAAGTAAAAATAAGAATAGATAAGTAGATTCTATAATCAGTACTGTTTTCCAATATAAATATAAAACATTTCATTGCCTGTGTAAACACGTCAAAAGCAACCCTCAGTATCTTAATTGAATTTATAACTAGATTATCTCAAAATGGCATTCGCTTTTTGATTTTAACTTTGAGCAGTGAAGCGCGACTGGAAGCAGGCTGTGTTCCAAAACGCAAATTACTTGTAGTTGTAGTTGCCAAACGTCATGCCAAGCCTAGCCGTTTAAGTTTTCGACAATTGTAAAATGTTCAATACTGGCTATAAATTAATGTTAATTCATGTAGGAATAATGGTGAAAAGGGTTAAAGTGTACCGGTATATTCTTTAATCATGACATAGTTTTCCACTAACCGGTATCGTAACTTTGGATGAGGCATTGCCGGATCATTTTCTAGATGAAAATTAAATCATAAATAAAGTGTACAAAAAAAAGTTGTTAAATATTTTTACTTTCAACGGATTGAAAAAAGAAATGATTTAAATTTTGAATATGTATTCAAAAGTAAAAATAAGAATAGAGTAGATTTCATAATCAGTTCTGTTTTCAAATATAAATATAAAACATTTCATTGCCTGTGTAAACACGTCAAAAGCAACCCTCAGTATCTTAATTGAATTTATAACTAGATTATCTCAAAATGGCATTCGCTTTTTGATTTTAACTTTGAGCAGTGAAGCGCGACTGGAAGCAGGCTGTGTTCCAAAACGCAAATTACTTGTAGTTGTAGTTGCCTAACGTCGTGCCAAGCCTAGCCGTTCAAGTTTTCAATTGTAAAATGTTCAATACTGGCTATAAATTAATGTTAATTCATGTAGTAATAATGGTGAATTAGGTTAGGGTGTACCTTTATATTCTTTGATCATGACATAGTTTTACACTAACCGGTATCTTAACTTTGGACAAGGCATTGCTTGATCATTTTGTTGATAAAAATTAAATCATAAATTTTGTATAAAAAAAAAGTTGTTAAATATTTTTACTTTCAACGGATTGAAAAAAGAAATGATTTAAATTTTGAATATGTATTCAAAAGTAAAAATAAGAATAGATAAGTAGATTCTATAATCAGTACTGTTTTCCAATATAAATATGAAACATTTTATTGTCTGTACAAACACGTCAAAAGCAACCCTCAGTATCTTAATTGAATTTATAACTAGATTATCTCAAAATGGCATTCGCTTTTTGATTTTAACTTTGAGCAGTGAAGCGCGACTGGAAGCAGGCTGTGTTCCAAAACGCAAATTACTTGTAGTTGTAGTTGCCAAACGTCATGCCAAGCCTAGCCGTTTAAGTTTTCGACAATTGTAAAATGTTCAATACTGGCTATAAATTAATGTTAATTCATGTAGGAATAATGGTGAAAAGGGTTAAAGTGTACCGGTATATTCTTTAATCATGACATAGTTTTCCACTAACCGGTATCGTAACTTTGGATGAGGCATTGCCGGATCATTTTCTAGATGAAAATTAAATCATAAATAAAGTGTACAAAAAAAAGTTGTTAAATATTTTTACTTTCAACGGATTGAAAAAAGAAATGATTTAAATTTTGAATATGTATTCAAAAGTAAAAATAAGAATAGAGTAGATTTCATAATCAGTTCTGTTTTCAAATATAAATATGAAACATTTCATTGCCTGTGTAAACACGTCAAAAGCAACCCTCAGTATCTTAATTGAATTTATAACTAGATTATCTCAAAATGGCATTCGCTTTTTGATTTTAACTTTGAGCAGTGAAGCGTGACTGGAAGCAGGCTGTGTTCCAAAACGCAAATTACTTGTAGTTGTAGTTGCCAAACGTCGTGCCAAGCCTAGCCGTTCAAGTTTTCAACAATTGTAAAATGTTCAATACTGCCCATAAATTAATGTTAATTTATGTAGGAATAATGGTGAAAAAGGTTAAAGTGTACCGGTATATTCTTTAATCATGACATAGTTTTACACTAACCGGTATCTTAACTTTGGACTAGGCATTGCTTGATCATTTTGTTGATAAAAATTAAATCATAAATTTTGTATAAAAAAAAGTTGTTAAATATTTTTACTTTCAACGGATTGAAAAAAGAAATGATTTAAATTTTGAATATGTATTCAAAAGTAAAAATAAGAATAGAGTAGATTTCATAATCAGTTCTGTTTTCAAATATAAATATAAAACATTTCATTGCCTGTGTAAACACGTCAAAAGCAACCCTCAGTATCTTAATTGAATTTATAACTAGATTATCTCAAAATGGCATTCGCTTTTTGATTTTAACTTTGAGCAGTGAAGCGCGACTGGAAGCAGGCTGTGTTCCAAAATGCAAATTACTTGTAGTTGTAGTTGCCAAACGTCATGCCAAGCCTAGCCGTTCAAGTTTTCAACAATTGTAAAATGTTCAATACTGCCCATAAATTAATGAAAATTCATGTAGCTGTCAAAACAGTTAATTAAAAATATTAGCAATGTCCCCATCTGACGGAATAAAGGAAAAACATCGAATAAGTTACTACAAAAGACAGTTTGCATGGAGTAACTGTGGTTGAAAAGCACAAATTAATTCAAAGTGCATGTACGAGTAACTTTGACTTCCGCAAAGTAACGCATGAATCAATCTAATATTACCCCGGCTAGTTAGTAAAGCGGTGTAAATTAGGAGACATCCTAATTTCAATCGGTAAGACGGCTGCACGCTTTTGGGTACATGAAGTCCAGTGACTTCAGTTGTGTTAAAATTATATACAAGCTTCAGAGAACAATATACGAATGGACTCCTTCAATGTTGTGTGCAAAATTTTGTGTAGTAAAAGACAAAGGAAGAAGGAAGACCGATATGGTTTCTCTAAACATACACCACCATAGTTCCTCATTGTGAATATGCCACTGTTATGGTCGAAATATAAAACGAAATTCAATACTAATCGCGGTACTTAAGTTCCGTAGTGAAAATATTAGTGAATCAATTCAATATTCAATTCAATGCTCTTAATTCGGTTGACTACACAAATAACAGTTCCACGAAAGTATAACAAGCTGAGTAATAAAAATTGGCGTAACAAGTAACAAATACGAAAAGAGATTATTAGCCGATGACGAGACGATCACTTATCAAATAAACTTTCCTAATTTCCCATAAAACTTTGAACACCCAATATTACTTTCATACTTTTATAAATACGGCTCGTAACTGCCACCCCAAATTGAACTTTATTGCTTTTAATTTACGAGCAATTTTTGCCTTTACAATACATGAATATCTTTCAGTAAGACGTTCATCCACATGGATAAGTGTTTTGATCTTGAGAACAGAAATATGACAGAGATGGCGATATAGAATTTTATAGATGTTAGAAAGGGATGTGAAATCTTGCTAATGGCTCGCAAGGCCCGGCCGAGCCAAAGGCGGTGCTCGTAAATAAATGAGCGACTGTGTATTTTTTTTCTTCGTGCCAAGGAACGCACTATTCGTTCGAAAGTGAACTCTATCACTGATGCATAAGGGTGGTGTTGAGTGTAGGTTGGACGCAGGGCAGTTTGTTTTACGAACACGCTTATAAAGTAAGGCAAGTAAAACTAGGTTAGGTATGTTTACCTACTGGCCGAGCTCTGGGTGTTTGATTTTCAAACCACCCTGTGTAGAACAGAAAACGTGAAAATAATACTCTTATAGCATTTATAGCAAACTAGCAAATTTCCCGCGTCTTCATTCGCGTAAGTTATAGCCTGTACCACCCAAAGTAAAATAGGCTTTTCAAAAGTGTAAGAATTTTGAAAATCGATCCAGTGTTTCGAAGCAATTTCAATGCAAAGAAATCTTTCCTTTTTAGAAAATTAGTGTAGAATAACACACTAAACTTACTAATCCAAACATTGCCTATACAATCACATCATTCATAGTTGTTTCGTGTAAACCAATGTACCTTATTCTGTATCGATGAACAGATTAGTTTTATGGTATTGGTGGTGATTCTTTTTTGTTCGCCCACACTGGTGTCAGATTTTGTAAGCTGCCTGAAGAAATGATGGTGATCAAATTTGGAAATAAAGTATTTAAACCATGAAGTAAAAGTTGATTTTATTTGTATTATTGAAAGATAATCTGCCCGTTTATCAACATTATAGAATTCTTAAATATTCCTTAACAGACTAAAGGAAGAAGTCAGTCAATACAACGTGTCAATTCACCCTTAGCATACCTTCAAAGGGGTGATTAAGTCTGTCAATATGAGCATTTTCTTTAAGCTCAATGTTGGGAACTATAACAATTATTAGATATTTTCACACAAAAGGATTCAGCCGTCCGGGACTTAAAGTATGGGAAAGTCAACAAAATTTTCGAGTTCCTAGCATATGAACAACTTTTCTATTGGAATTAATTCGGGGAACTCGAAATTTTTAAACCTTTACCGGAATGTTTTTCGGATCGATTTTGTTGTTGTTTTTCGGATTCGAATCAGAAGAATTTTATTGGTAAATCAGACTAGACTAGCTACCTGTAGCACACGTACACTTGTACCTATTTAAGGAACTAACCTCTCCATAAAGATTTTAAGTCTACCTAGCCTTAATCCTAGTTTGAGGAAATGTAAAATTTTTAAAGAGGAAATAAACAAGTTTATTATTATTATAATGTTGAGGATCGATTGACACGCTGTATAATAATCACACTGATGTAAACCGACTGTACACATACTAAACATAACAAAGAACTACAAAAATACTTCACATTTTAAACATACCGTTGATACTAAAAACCTATTAGCTTTATTAATGCAGACACTAAATTAAAAAAAAAAATTTCACATTTAAAGATAATTAGGTAAAATTCCCACCAACATGAAAAACGCTTTCCTTAACCATTGCGACAATAGGAAGTGCTTGCAGATCCAAAAACGGTTCATTACTCCAACATCCGGTTAAAAAGCGGTACATGAAACACAAAATTTATCCTCCCCCCTCTTTATTGTAGCCATTTGTGCCCCCCATTCGCCCATTGTGGGCGGCGCTTTGTAGTTTCCACTTGAGGTCCAAGTTATGGTATTTGGGCGAAAGGTTTTGTCATCGGCTGTATTTTATTTTTATACATACATACATACTATCACGTCTTTTTCCCTTGCGGAGTAGACAGAGTCCAGGTAGGCTATAAAACCTGAAGGCTACGTTTAGCATGTTGGTGGGCTTGCAGGTGGAGAACCAAAAATATATAAGAAGCAAAAAAATTGTGATGAGTTGCTAGCCGCATCGCCCATTGGCGTGATTCCTTACGCCCATTCCCTGGATAGGCTTTCACGATCTGCCCGGGAAGAGAAGCAGCTGATACATTCTACGGTTTTTCTTTTCTCGCAGAGCAGCGTGGAAGTACCTTCCACACTGCTCTGGGGCAGCGTGGAAGGGTGGAATATTTTTATTCTGATCTGATGGCTCTTGCCAGTATCTCTCTAATCCGTCTGGCCAGCGTAAAGAGTATAGGCCAGATTCTCTGCCTAGTCTGGCTCATATATAGCTCTGATAGAAAGAGAGGGTCGTGTTCCTGCAAGGGAGACTAACAAAGACCTGATGATGATGATGACACTTGCCAGTGCCATGGCCTTTCCTATTACTTATTAATTAATTATTTTACCTAAATGAATATTATTGTAGATAGTAGATAGCATTTATAGACTATTTATTGAGGTAATCACTGCGCTATGGAAGCGGTCGCAAGTCCTGATCCTGGCCAACTAGAAATATTTTTTTCCAATAGATAAAGTCTATTAGAATATTATTTATAGTGTTAAAGTTAGATCAAACATACATACCTACATTTATAATATTTGGTATACATATTTAGATCACACAAAAGATTAATATTTCATATTCTAAACTTGGGCAATTTTAATGGATCTTTAATCCTAATTCTAACTTACTAACTAATATTATAAATGCGAAAGTGAGTTTGTTTGTTTATTTGTTAGTTTGTTACGCTTTCACGCCGTATCTTCTGAACCGATCATCATGAAATTTTGCATACACATAGGTTAGGGTACTGAGAAGGACATAGGTTATTTATCACGCGGGTAAAGCCACAGGTAACAGCTAGTTACATATAAACAGGCCAGGTTGACAACCGCCTTTTGTTAAAGTCCATTAAAAAAGTATTAGAATAAACCATTTCAACTCTATGAAGAAAAACGAAATTTTTCACTTCACTGAACACGCTGAAGTTCATTGTTTACGCCAACCCCGAGGGCCCCAGTCCGATACATTTGACATAACCTCAAATATTAAAGTCCATTCACTTATTTATTTACCGAGCCTTTGCTGAAATACAGGATCTTTGTTGAAATGTTAAGGAATTTCCATTCTATTTTTAAGTAACGGGAGATGTTTGCCTTTCTTTTGGAAAAGCGACTCATCCTGATATTGCATTATAGTAATTCAAGTAATTTAGCCCGGAGGCTTTAGAGATTAGGATTTAGAGAAGCCCGATGGTCCAATGGGTGTGAGCTCTATGAGCGCTTACGTATGTTAAGCAACCCCTGGTGCAGTCCCTACTTGGATGGGTGACCGCAAGTGGCATATAAATATCTCGAGCTCCTCCGTGCTTCGGAAGGCTCGTTAAGCCGTTGGTCCCGGCTGTCATCGTTGATGGCTGTCGTTAAGCTATGTCAGATGCCTTAAGGCAGCTTGAAAAATCTGACACCAGTGTTGGCCACTTACACATACGAAAAATAAACAAACAAGTAATTTAATTTGCCGTGCGGTACCTGGCAGAGTAGAATAGGACTACACCAATCTTCCCGTGGATTTCGGAAGGTGACCTAGGAAACTCAAGCTGAAGAAAGCTTATAAACATAAAAACTTATCCAACCCATCTGGCCAGCGAAGACGTAGGCCAAATCCTATGACTGCTCTGGCTAATATACGGCTTTGGTAGTACAGAAAGGGTCGTGCTCCCGTCGTGGAGACTAAAAAGACCTGATGATGATGATGATGAAGTAATTTGATTATTCAATATAATGACATGCTATTGTATCATCATCAGCTTTAACGTTAAGACAAGATTCATTGGGAAACTATGTTATTATCTGCCATGATCTTAAGTTATTTTTTTTATTTAAATGATTTTCATTTTAAATTATTAAAAACTGTAACTACATTTAAACTTTCGCATTGCATGTTTATTTTTTTTTTTTTATTTTATTTATTTATTTATTTACTTATTTGTATCGGGCAACGCAGGCCCATATTAAAAAAAATATACAAAGCATATTAACACACTAAGGCATCGGTGTGTTCTTTGATGACGGGGTGTCGCGTAGCCTTCCTCGGAATCGCCGAAACACAACACCTTTCGGCCAGAAGTCAGCATTCGCGAGGGTCGCCCAGCGCTCTGTAGGTACTCGCACCACAAACGATGCAAAGTTCACTTCATGGCGCGACTCCAGCTTATCGACCCTCAACGTGACGTTGATCTTCTTGCACACGTACTCCACAACATCTGCGACCTTGGTGGAGTAAAACAAGCGGGACACATAAAGCTGCGTTGTCGGGATCTCAGGACGCAGCAAATGGTTAGGTCCCTTCGGAGCGGTACCGCGTTGATTCCGACAAAGGGGCTTTCTACGTTTTCGCTCTACTTTGGTAAAGCCTTCTTCGTCTGTCTGTCCTCGTAGCGGTATTGGTGGAGGGAGCAGCGTCGGAACTTGTTCTTGTTGTTTCCGGTTTCCTCCATCGGCTTTAGGTAGCTGCATTTTAACAGGGGGTCGGCTTGCAGCATCAGCATACACACGCCGAGGGGTCGACGTACCTTGCTTCGACGTCACGGCGATCACGGGAGACCGCGGTGACGCATGACGTGCGGGGGGCGCTGACGTAGCGCTTGCAGGGACTGCGGCCGGCGGGGAGTCAAATTTCGCTGACTCGAAACTTGAGTGCGAAACATTGAATGCACCGCGGCGCGTGTTCACGTTGGCGGCCTCTTGTGACCCACTTATCGAAATCGTGGAACGTAAAGCCACGACTTCGGTACGCAGCTCACTGATGGTGGTTTCAGAAGCCTCCATCTTCAACTGCACTGCAGCCAGGCTTGCTTTTAGAGAGCTTATCTCCTTGAGCAGCCCGGTTACGTCCACGTGATCCCAGCTAACCGGAGGGACCTTCTTGAGATCCAGAGCTACGAATGACGGCATATCATCAGGATCGGTAACCTTCATAAGACTAATGATGTCTTGAAGGCTTCGTGCACCCTTTTCGTCTCTTCTTCGTGAAGGCATCCTTTCGATCATGTTGAGCGACGTGTAAAGCAGCGACTTAGCACTGCTAATCTCGGCCTCCGAAAAAGACGAAGTGCAAATCTGAATAGCACTGACTTCATCGATGGAATCCAGCTTGTGTTGCAGGAACGCTAGCAACTCGTTCACCACGAGTTTTTTGGAACTCATGATGACAGCAAGGCGGCAGCAGCCAAAGCCGCGCGAACTCGAAAATTATATTTCGTTCTTATTGCGGAGCGCGTCCGTTTCCGAGCGCGCATCGAACGCAACTGGATTTATTAAATTTATTAAATTCAATATCAGTCCAGCGACCACGGTCGGTGTAACTGGGCCGAAATGTCTGGAGACAAACGGTATATTTTGCGTTAATTCCCGATATTGCATTTAATGTTAAAAAATGGTTTCTCACGGTAGAGTTAGCTACTTTACAGGTCGATATGTTTTGCCCTTATCCGAAGGTCTTCCACAAAGACGCACATGAAGTCATCTCAGGCCACACTTATTTGAGGGATCCGTATTTTACAACTTAATTTATTTTTTGTCGTAATAGCGGCAATAAAAAAAAAATAAAGGAAGAACGATAATTTTTTTTTTGGAGAAAATGTCGTTAATTTTAAATAATTATTTTGAGAGATCAGGTCTCTTACTGATAGACAAATAGCATGGGCTTAGTAATAGATAATAGGTATCAGAAAAGCATTGTGAAGGCTTAAAAAACCTAAAAGATATTCAATTAGTTTTATATATCAACATATTTGCTTGTGCAAAAATAAATAAGAAGAAACAGGTTTCCATATAAAATTCTATGCATTTGGTTAAGAACAAAGCTCTATATATCAGCTGGTGTCTGCAGGTTGGGAACGAATGAAACGCGTTGGCTTTAGATAGAAACGGTTATCTTAGACATTCACATCTAACAAGTAGCTTGTTTAAAAAATAAACAACCACACTGCCTTTTCAACAGCTTGCGTTTGCTATTTTAAAGGTTTTGCTATCGTCACACAGCTAATGACACTTCGAGAAAGAATGCAAGTGTAATGACACCTCAAACTTCAAAATCAGTCAAGCGGTGTTGGCTAAGGGATGTTGCAATAGAACAGACATACTCAGATACATATAAACGTGCGAAAAACATTACCCTCCTCGTAGTTAGGTCAGTCAGGTAAAAACATACAAATATTTTTGCCTTTTTATAAGTTTACAGGTCCGTATTCTTTTATGAGTTACGTAAAAGTCATCATCATTTCGTGTAGGTGACACGGTCAGTCGACCATGTACACCCTGGTGTCAGAATTCTTCGGAACCACCTCTCGGCCTCTGACGTGGTTCCTTTAACGACTACCAGATGGCAGCCGGGACCACCGGCTTAACGTACCTTCCGAAGCACGGAATCATCTTTCTTATCAGACAATCAGGTGATTCATGCCTGCAATGTCCTAACCAAACTAGAAACAACTTAACAAAGTATGGTTCCCGTGGGAATCGAACCCACGACCCCCGGGTCAACAAAGCAAACGCCTTAACCACTGGACCACGGAGGCAGTTTTACGTAAAAGTTAAAATAGTTAAGAGTTATTTAAGATTGCATCACAGCTGTGTTACTTCAGATCCTGGGACTGTTATTATGACAGCACATTAGTTTGTACTTATTATTTGGTAATGTTTTAATTACTAGTTATTTGCCCGTCACTTATCCTTTTTGCGTATGCTTTTGAACAAATTGTGATTAAATCGTCTGTATTTACTTTAATTCATCAGGCTATAACCAAAACTTTCTCAATTAAAAAAAAATTCCGTGGACCTAAAAGGAAAGTCATGTTTTCCCCCTTACATCTCTTTTCAAACCTGTCCATTCATAATGGTAAAACTTGTCACACAGACAAGGTGTCCCTGTTTATTGTACCTACAATCAAAATTTGTCGGCATTTGTGTCTCCCGATTACAGACCGGACACGTCATATCACGAGATCCGACTTACATCTCCCATCTAACAATGCCACTAGCCGGCCCAAATCATTTATTTGTCAACGTAAACATGCTTTTACCGGTCATTTTAGTCCCTTGGGGCTTTGGAAATGTTATTCGCAAAAGGACTTTAATATTGTCAAGTTACATTTCACCTTGGAATATTTAGGTACTTTTTAGTTATTTTTACGTAAGAGGTAAAACGTTATTCGTCGTAAAATCGTTTGAAAGTCTTGTGTATTATGTGTCATATTGTCTACGCTAATAGAGTAGACTTTTTGCAAATTGTATAAAAAGAACGTGCAAGCTACTTCTTATCGATTGTTTAAGTTAGTTCTCAGCTCTATTTAAAAGTTAAAGATAGGTGCGCTTCGCAGAATAAAATTTTAATATTTAAAATTGTTATCGTAAGGGCAACTACAAGGTGCACTCCGAGGAATAATTTAGTTGCGCTTCATAAGGTGCGCTTCAAAATGATTTCGCTACGAGGAATACACCAAATTGTTTAATGTATGAATAACGATAGAAACAAAACTACCATGTTTTTGTGTAGCTCTTTGTTTCAAGAATAAGAAAC
Source organism: Rhodophaea formosa (assembly GCA_963082605.1). NCBI lineage: Eukaryota > Metazoa > Arthropoda > Insecta > Lepidoptera > Pyralidae > Rhodophaea > Rhodophaea formosa. Next base: position 4,145,618 of record OY720219.1, read on the forward strand.
TCGAATTCTATCTATCCGTTTTTAAAACACCTTTCTAAGAATACTTTGGTTATTGTGACAAGCCTAATGATTCCTTAACATGATCATCATCATCATTTCAGCCGCAAGAAGTCCACTGCTGCACATAGGGTCCTTAGGATTTCCAAAATGACCGTTTAGAAGTGGCCTGCGGCCCTTCCCTTGCTTCTCTGTGACATTGGTCACCTAGTCGGTGAGTGCCGGATACCTTAAGAGGTACTGTCGAAATCAATTCTACCGTTTGGAAAGTACGAGGAAGTGAACAAATTTACGAACATACGAGATATGCACGAAATATATAGGTATATGTAAAACCCTGAATGAAAAATAACCATTGCATTTCAAAAAATAAACATGATAATGCAGGTTCTAACATAAAATTTCGTGCAAGAGGTGGCAAGCAAAGTGCCGTACATCAGCTTAAGACTGAAATACGAATGGAAATAAACGCTAGATTAGGAGATTTCACAATTATCTTTAAAACCGTTACCTTAAATTGTTATTTAGATCCTAGACTAGGATTTTGTTTTTTTGTGAACGCTAAAGTTTGAAATAAAACTGTCAATGGAATGGAAAGTGCTGCGCATTTTATATGAAACTAGCGGCCCTTCCCGGCTGCGCCCGGGTGTATTATATATACCTCAAAACCTTGCTCATGAATCACTCTATCTATTGATGAAAACCACGTGAAAATCCGTGCAGCAATTTTGAGTTTATCGGGAACAGAAAGACATACAAACAGACAGACGCGGCAGAGGACTTTATTTTTTAATATGTAGTGATGATGTGCATTTTATATGGATGACGCGCCGCGTCCGGTGTCATTGTTATCTTTTGAATTGGCGACTCTTTCCACTTCTACTGCTACCAAACATCAAAATGTCAAAGTCAACTTTTATATTACCCCAATACAAGTTATAGTCATGCAGTTTAAAAAAACATGGATCAGCTGTTATAAAATTACACCCAACAATTTGACCAACGCAGTTGGGTCATAACACAAGTTTACTTAAGAACTTACTTTGGGGCTAGCTCAATCTGTGTGATTTGTCCGTATATATTTATTTATTTATTATTTTATTTTTATCCGACTGACTCACTCAGAAGGAGGGTAATAGTTTTGGTGCGTATGTATGTAAGTATGTCTGTTCTATGATAGTATCCTGTAGCCTAAACGGCTTGACAAATTTTGAGGTGTGGGGTGTCATTACATTTGTATCCTTCACCGAAGTGTCGTTGACTATGTATATATCGCCAGCAAAAAACTTTATGGCGGGCGTATGAACTGCCAAAAAGGCAGTCGGGTTTTTTACTTAATATTCCACGTGTGACTTGAAATTTTTGAGTGTCATAAGTACACGTCAGAAGCGCTGATTCATAGTAAGTCATCCTTTTGACATGTTCATGATATAGATGCGTACAATATAACTTCAAGAAAAAAATAAAAAACATATTGATGCAAAGACCATATATTGATATTGAGGTTCAAAATATTCTTGTTTTTTTTTCTTCTTTTTGTTTCTTTTTTTAATTAATATAATATATAGGGACATATCACACACATTAAGCTAGCCCCACAGTAAGTTGTGAACTTGTGTCGCAGGATACTAACTCAACGATACTATATTTTATGACATATTATATAATAATAATAAATATAAATATATACGGACAAATCACACAGATTGAGCTAGCCCCAAAGTAAGTTCTTATGAAAGACTAGTGTTATGGGATACTAACTCAACGATAGAATATTTTATAACAAATACATATATAGATAAACATCCAAGACCCAGGTCAATCTGAAAAAGATCGTTTTCCATCTTGACCTGACCGGGAATCGAACCCGAGACCATCCGTGTCGCAGGCAGGCGTGATGACCGCTGCGCCACGGAGCTCGACAAATATTTTCTAAAATATACTTATATAGATAAACTTCCAAGACTCAGGTCATTCTGAAAAAGATCGTTTTCCATCATGACCTGACCGGGGATCGAACCCGGGACCCCCGTGTCGCAGGCTGGCGTGTTGACCGCTGCGCCACGGAGCTCGTTAAAATCCTTCGGGAAAACAAAATATACAAGTGCATCTGCATATAAAAAGGCTATTTTGAGGCCGTTGCATACAATTCGGTCAACCTCCATTAAATACAGAATCCGGAAAATTTCGGGCGGCCACGACCACTGAAACTCTGCTTAAACTTTAAAACAAAACGCTCGAAATTAAAAGTTTAAACCCGCGTGAACCTTGAAGGCATTCCATGAAATGCGGTTCACCTGGAAAAGTTTCTGGGTGAAATACCGAGGATGTAGAAGAACAACTGAACTTCTACAAAAAACAAAAACTTCATTTATTGAAAAGACTACTATCATTTTTTTTTTTTCAAAAATCAGCTTGTTCTGCAAACTTGTGTTATATAAAAGCATAAGCTGTTACCCGCGGCTTCGCCCGCGTAATATATAGCCTATGTCTTTCTCAGTACTCTAACCTATGTGTATGCAAAATTTCATGATGATTGGTTCAGTATATAGAGCGCAAAAGCGTAACAAACAAACAAACTCACTTTCGCATTTATAGTATTAGTTAGGAAGTTAGGATTAGGATTAGGATATTGTGTAGATGTAAATATTCTAATTTGTTTTGTTTGTTTTTCGTATGTGTAAGTGGCCAACACTGGTGTCAGATTTTTCAAGCTGCCTTAAGGCATCTGACATAGCTTAACGACTGCCATCAACGATGACAGCCGGGACCAACGGCTTAACGTGCCTTCCGAAGCACGGAGGAGCTCGAGATATTTTTATGCCACTTGCGGTCACCCATCCAAGTAGGGACTGCACCAGGGGTTGCTTAACATATGAAAGCGCTCTTAGAGCTCACACCCACTGGACCATCGGGCTCCTCATCATCTCCTCTCCTCATCAGTCTCTACTGCAGAAGCATGACCCTCTCTGTGCTACCAGAGCCATATATCGGCCAGAGCACTCAGAGAATTTGGCCTATACTCTCCACGCTGGCCAGACGGGTTGGAGAGGTTCCTATAGCTACACTTAAACAACATGCAAAATGCTTCTATGTATCTTCAAGACGAACATTAAGTTCATTTTTATCCATAATACTCAATAAAACCATATCTCATTTTTCCAACTAGCAATATTAATCATAGTCTACATTAGTAACTGTCAAAAGTAGCCAACGTAGCTCAAGTCTTTGTTTTGTTCTAAGACCTCTCTAAGTAATGCAATCCATATTGTAAATGTGACAGTTTCTTTATTATTATTATTTTTTATTCGATTAAATACCGTGGGTGGACTTAATGCTGAGCATTTTATTATTATTTCAGTAATCTCAATAAGAATAAGATAAAACAATAAAGTAAAACCGACGTTAATGTGTGTGTTAATTCAATCAAAATAGAGGAACAACGTCGTCATCAACTTGTCTTGATTCGCGAAAGAATTAAACACAAATTAAATTAAACTAAACTAAACTGCATACTTGTAATTTTTTTTCTAATAGCACTATTTTTCGATAAAAAATTAGGACCACCTTTAAAGTTCAGTCAAAATAGAGGAGTAACGTTTTCATCAATTTGTTTTGATTTGCATAAGAATATAATACAAATAAGTTTTAACCGAACGGCATCCTTTACAACTTTTTTAGAGTTTTTGTTTTTTTTTTTTTCTCAAAAACAGCTCAATACATTGCAACAAAAACTTGATGAGACCTCCTGTAATGCAGAACCTACCAAACAAAAAAATAATCACTTAATTAGATCCATTATTGACTGAGTAATCGCGTAACAAATATTAAAAAAATAACTACTGTGTACTGCTAAATTACTAGACTGATAAGAATGTGTTTAACCATAAAAAGGATAGTATGAATTCCATAACTTTATTTGGTTGAAATATGAATATCTTTTAACTATAGAGGTAGTACGTGTGCCATTTGTGTATAGTTGGAGCACAACTCTAGCTTGTATGAAACTTTCTGTACACGTCAAAGATAATACCACCGTGGTATAGATTATTATAACTGTTACAATCTGGCTCTTCGTAGCGCGCTACGAATCTCTACGAACAGCTACAAAACGCTACGAAGTGCTACGTCATGCTACATTCTGCTACGGCACGACCTCATTTGACATTCCCTTAAAACCGCTTGAACACTGTTCAGAACTTAAAGTATTATGCGATAGTTTGATGAGCTTATAAAGTTTTCACGCATAACTTTAGAGTTAGCAGCTTTCAGGCGGGGCCAGTTTAGCAATAGTTACATATTTCAAAGTTACTCGTGGCTTGCAAACAATACACGAAATTTTGTGATACGAGAATGAACGTGAATTAAATTTCATGAGTTTCATGCATTAATGCTGGCCAACTGTTGGTAAGATTTGTTTAATATCGATTCAAATTATTTTATTTCATATTTTATTGGAAATTACTGTTTATTTTAATCAGAAGAGTTAAAGTATGACAATTTAATGGATTCGATTTATCAATATTGTTAATCTAAATACTCCTTTTGAATTATTTGACTAAGAATAACTCCCGAACAGTGCAGTGCTATGCGCGTGTGCAACCGGTCGCGCATCACTCCGTTTTCGAATTAATAATTTAATTCACGATACGCGCGGCATTAGCCGCTGCCCGCTATCGCCATGAGTTCCAAAAAACTCGTGGCAAACGGACTTCTGGCTTTCATGGACAAGCAACTGGATTGCATGGACGAAGTCAGTGTGATCCAGATCTGCAAAAGCAATTGGGGAGAAGAAGAAACCCGTAGCGCAAAAGTGCTACTGTACGAGTCGCTCAAAATGATTGACCGGATGCCGTCTCGCCGAAGAGATGAAAAGGGAGAGAGGAGTCTCCAGGACATTATAAAATTGTTCAAGGAGACCGATCCGGAAGAATGGCCCGTGGCGTTTGTAGTGACATCGCAAGGACTTCACTCCATGCCCCCCGTGACTTTCGATCATGTTGATGTCACCAGGCTCCTGAAGGACATTACGTCGTTGAGATCAAGCTTGGATGACTTGAAGTTGAAGTTTGAGGCATCTCAAACAACAATAAATGATTTGCGTACGGAAATTATTGAATTAAAAAGCAATAAATCCGTATGTAGGTCACCCGATGCCTTAAATTCTAACTCGTGCCGCGATGCACTCCACGCATCGCCGTCAAGTTTCGCGTCAGCGAAATTGGACTCATCGCCGGTCTTTGCCATCGACCGCCTTGCGTCACCCCGCCCCGCACCTCGAGCGTCTCTCGCGCCCGTGGTGACGAACGTAAGCACGCCGCCACCTCGTGCCGCTGCTGCAGGTCAACCTCCAAGAAAGCAGCAGTCTGCTCAGCCTAGGAAGGAGTCAGCGCCAACTAAGGCGCAGGCTTCAGAACCAGTTCCTAAAAAGGAATTGACCGACAATGAGGGTTTCACCAAAGTGGAAAGACAGCGGAGGAAGCCCCTTTGTAGAAATAAGTGCGGAACAGGACTCAGCGGTCCCAATATGCTGCTGCGTGCTGCAGTGCCGACGACCTTGCTGTACGTGTCCCGCCTTCATTACTCCACACAGTGTGAAGACAGGAGTACATGCGAGTGAAAACCAAGTTGAAGTTGAGGATCGTAAAGTTGGAGTCGCATCACAGCGTGAACTTCAACTCATTCGTGGTGCGAGTGCCAACTTCACATCTGACGACCTTCACGCAAGAAGAGTTTTGGCCGAAGGGTGTCGTTTTCCGGCGTTACCGCGGGAGGCTACCCGACACCTCGACATTGTGTAGTACGTCACAAGATAGGACTTTACGTGCAAAGTAGTTGATAAGTAATATAATTATATGTATGTTAGACTTTAAGGTATTTATAATATGGGCCTCTGGTATTGTACACAATTGTAAGTACAATACTATTGCCTGAAATAAATGATAATAAATAAAAAAAATATATATATATTTTCATGTATAAGTGGACCTCAAGATGAAAGTTAAATCAATATGTTTTACCACTTATGGGTACAGCTGTGTAATTTATAATATTTTACAATATTTTGTTCTTTAAACAGATTGACTGAAATCCTAATACTTATCAAATTCCAAGCAAAAGTACTTTCACTTACAGGCTGAAGGTTTTGCCTAAGCTTAGCTACAGCACAATAGCTAAGATCAATGGCTTAACTGCTATGTTCTAAGACAAAAGCTGGCTGATAGCTCAAACTGGCTGAAATTCAAAATTTCTTGATCGTATTTCGATTTTTGAATAGTAGGTAGTATCGAGCAGATTTTACCAAGCTACCAATTGAATTATTATTTCAGTATATCAAAAACACCTTTATTGATATTAACAAAAATTTCATAGTTATATAACTACAATGGCACGCAATAACATGACACTTAGCGATCCAGGTGCTTTATAACATCTTCAAAGAGCCAAACATTGTGAGCTGCATTAAGGTGGGGCTCCGATGGGCTGGACACGTAGAGCGAATGGAAGAAGAAAGAGTGCCCAGGTGCCTCCTCCATGGCAAACCTGAAGGACGAAGACTGCCAGGAAGACCTAGGTCTTCCTGGCGATTTCACGCTTCTTTTACACGCACGGTCAACTTCGATGGTTGGATGGAATACAACAAGACCTAAAAGTACTCGGCATCAGAGGATGGCAGGAAAAAGCCAAAAACAGAAATGACTGGGGAAATTTACTGGACCAGGCCAAAGCTCACATGCGGCTGTAGTGCCTAGGATGATGATAATGAATGGCACGCAATAAACGGCGTTGCTCGTGTCGCAATAAACGTGTCACATAAAGGTGTCTGAAATCCTTATAGATTGTTAATTTTGTAAAAGCACTTGCAGCCTAAAGACCTTGCCTCAGCTTAGTTACAACACAATAGCCGGGATCAATAGCTTAGCGACTATGTGCTAAGACAATAGCAGGCCGAAAGCCCGAGGTGGCTGAAATCCGAAATATCTAAAACCTATTCATATTGTTCAAATAGTTCAGTTTGTCTTTAAAATAGCTTTAGAGTTTATTATACCTACCTATTTTTCTAAGTAAGTAAAAAAATATGAATTATGAAGAATTTGTATATTAGCCCAGTATTGAGGACCAAGCTTTAAATAAATTTTCAAGCAAAGCACTCAATCGATGGCTACCTAGCATTTTTTGGGAGACATAAGCAGGTTAATAACTCAACGTGGCTGAAATCCTGAATATCCTCAACCTATTTAGATTTTTTGGTACCATAATATTGAGCAGTTTTACTTAGTTAATAAAACTCTTTTAGTAAATCAGAACCACCGTAATATAGGTGGATATGAGCAAAGAATGCATAGTTAAATTAATTCTATGGCAAGCAATACACAGAGTCGCTAATATTCATCACTTCGAGACTCACTGTTTAAAATACTTATAGATCGTTAATTTTATAAGTAAATGTACTTGCAGCCTAAAGGCTTTGCATCAGCTTAGCTATAGCACAATAGCCGAGATCGATGGCTTAACTATTATGTGATAAGACAATAGTAGGCCGAAAGCTCAACATGGCTGAAATCTGGAATATCTTAAACATATTCGGATTGTTCGGATTTCAGTTTGTATTATCAAACAAGTTTAACCGAGAAACATACAATAATATTTTTTTAGATATTGGAACAACTTTTATTGCTGCTAAACAACAAAGGAAAAGACGACTTAGTGTATAAATGGCGGTGATAAAAGTCTCCTAAAAGTAACATACATTAACGCTTCCATTAAAAACTGACTAAAATTCTCACTCGTCAAATTTTTCAAACAAAACCACTTATTGCCTAAAATCTTAAGAATCTTAGCCTGAGCAGTAGCTCAGGCTAACATGTCAGACTGGTTTTCATGCTTTAACCTATTAAAGCATGAAAGCCAGGCTAGATGGCTTAGCTACTCGAACTATGCTTTTATGACATAGTAGACAGAAAGCTCAACGTGTCTATAATTCTGAATATCTTGAATCCCCACTATCATCATCATCAAGTTTTTTTAGTCTCCACTGCAGGAACATGACCCTTTCTGTACTACCAGAACCATATATTGCCCAGCGCAGTCAGAGAATTTGGCTTACACTCTCCACACTGGCCAGACGGGTTGGGCGGCTTGGAGAAGTCTTTATGATGTTTGTAAGCTTTAGCTTGTCTTTCCTAAGTCACCTTCTTCAACATCCACGGGAAGACTTGGAGTGGTCCTATTCTACTCTGCTAACCATACGGCGTATAGATTATCATACATAGGAATCCTTTCCCATTAATTACAAATCACCTATTTAGATAAACAGATGATTTGTTTGATATTATGCGGCCAATTTTAATATCACTCACCCATTCCGTCTACACAGTAAATCCATTCGGCGGCTATTTTTCCAATATTCTCATCAATTTAGCCGTTTGTTCCCGACGCCCTTGGGCACGAGCTACATGAGTTTTCAATCAACTGTATTAATGTGTTTAATTTATATTTGCCCGTAGTAAGTAATAACCGTTTAATATTTTCTTATTTATGAGCTGGGAGAAAAGAAATATTTTTTTAGTAGTAAATGCGTGCGTAAAAGAAACATTTAAGCAAGCAGAGATTTATTAATTGCCAGCTTTAGTAGGGCAATGGGAGACACGCTAGTTATACAAAAGGGTCTAGGTTTCATTCCTAGCGTGGAAAAATACTTTTTTATGACGAGCTCCGTGGCGCAGCGGTCAACACGCCTGCCTGCGACACGGAGGTCACGGGTTCGATCTCCGGTCAGGTCAAGATGGAAAATGATCTTTTTCAGATTGACCTGGGTCTTAGATGTTTATCTATATAAGTATCTATTATAAAATATAGTATCGTTGAGTTAGTATCCCATAACAGAAGTCTCGAACTTACATTGGGGCTAGCTCAATCTGTGTGATTTGTCCATAAATAATATATTTATAATTTATTTAATAGGGATATAACTGGGAAAATCATTGATTTTTCATAACAGGCTAAGTTGAGCCAAATAGCGACCCCCATTATTTTCAATAGTGTTCCTTTATCAGATCAAATTGACAAAAAAAAAATAGTTCTCTTTAAGTGTGCTCGTAAATTACTTGTAATATTTTTGTTATTTTATTTTATAAATGTCAACAGTACAAATTAAGAACGGAACAAGTAATTCTTTTAATTTTCTATGTGCAGAGTCATAAAAAATAATACTAAAAGTGATATACTAGCGAAGTACAGATTTTCAATTTTTTTTACAATTAAAATCATAAAAAAGTGGATAGTTTCTCTAATATAAACCTCTTTAATCTTTTTTTTTATACTAAGTAATCAAATTTTGTAACCCCAACGAATTCTTTGCATGGTATGAGTGGTCTCCGTTAATATTATTGACTTTGCTCCTTATTCATAAAAAATACCAATCGCTTATTAAACCTATTTACATACTTTACTTACTACGTAAAATATATATTGTCTCGTTCATTTAATTAAAAAAATTATAGCGTGGGATAAAGTCAAAACATATTTTAACAGAAATAAGTTTAATGAGCGTTTATTAATTTTTATGAATATGGTTTATCTTTAGTCTCAATAAAAATAATAATAAGATATCCTCGTAAACTGTTAACAATCACAGTATCGGTCGTTAGCTTTAAGTCCCGCCATGCATAAACTACAGCCAGTTAGTTACGCAAACTTGAACCGCAAAACACTCGTTTACGCCTTATGAGCACGACTTTATGTAGCACTATGTCACAATATGATGTAAGGTATTATTTTACATCCATATGTGACATATGTGGTGAAAATCTGTAACCTTGCCATATTCTCGAACATACTTTTACGAGTACTGATCATACTGAACCATTCTCCATAAGGAACATAATTCGAAATATTAAAAAAATACAGTAGCACTTTGAGAGTTCCATAAAAAGAATGAAAATAAGATTAATTAGGTGTGTATTTTTGAATCGTCAGAAAATATTATATTGTCTACACGCCGTATATGTATACAAATACGTGGTAAATTTTTCAATATATTTGCTATTAATGCGGTCCTTATGACATCGAAAGTTGGATTGCTTTACACCAATCACATTCAATAGCCCAATGGCATATAATATATACACAACTGAAGCTTTTTCTTATTTATAAAAAAAGTTTTCATATTCATTGTGAAAACTTTTTCTGATTTTTGAGATGTTTTTTTTTAACCAAAAAAAAGAGAAGGTTATCAAGTCGGTTGTATAAATATTTTGTAAAAAATTTAGCCCTAAATAATGTACCTGATTATTAATAATGTATTCTTATAAATTGCTTTAATTCTAAACTTTAATAAATTCCTTATCTAATGAACTGTCATCTTTTTTAGTTAATGGTAATCGCAAGTGTATTAAAAACATCGTATGATACCCGTCCAATAACACCTTGACAATAATATCCAGCTTACCGTACTTGCAACATAATGTACTATTATTTCTTTGGACAGCCATGATTTCCTCTCTTCCTTCCACTCTAACAGAACTGAATGTCAGTGTTCATTATATATCTAGTTAAAATATATGATGAAAAAGAACTCATCATAGGTAGAACTTGGACCCACGTTCATTGAATTTACGTCTAAGTCACATATGTATTTTTAATTTGAATAATATACTTTAATTGTAATGGTACCTATTTAAAAACAATTTGATTCATATAAAATTCTGTCTTTCAATTAAAAAAGACTATTTAAAACTGAGAATAATAATTACAAATAAAGCTCCCTATAAACCTAATTTTGGGTTTCATTTACTTAAAAAAATAAACTTTTACGTCTTTTTTATTATTGTGAGTTTAGATGAACATGGATTTATCATGAAAACCACTGACAACACGTTGAAACCGATACGCTTCAAACTCACGGCGTCACCACAATAAAGGCTGCGATAAAACTGGATCGGTTATTAGTATAATTAAAAGATTAATTTGATATAGTTGCGTTTGGACTGATTTCATTATAAAATGGCTTAATTTGACCAAAATGTACTATTTAATACTATATTAACAGTTAAAGTTTAACAACAGATTTTTTTTAAGGATTAGTGATTGATCATCACACAACTTGTACTTTGAATAGTAAGTTATTTCAGTCATTTACGATTCAATGTAGAAGGTAACTTAAAGCTTCATACATGTGAAATATAATTGAAATAAAAAATATATATAATAAACATTTTTGATCTATCAATGATATGATCTTAATAAAGTTCTTTTACTTTACTTTTTTTTGTGTATTTTTAGGCATAAAAGTGCTTCAAAGTCCTGTAATTTATCATTAAAATTACTTTTATGCTATTAAAACACGTGCAAGTTGATACAAATCTGAATTTAACAAACTAAAAATTCCAAATTTTACTATTATTCTACAATCACTATTATTTGCAATTTTCGTCCGATATTTCGACATTGCAGCTGCCATTTTCACAGACAGACTGAGGAAACTGCGGTGGTGTTCTACATTTTTGTCTCAAGACCATGAGACACACATACATTCTCATTTGCGTCGCACATTCTAATAAAGAATGATAATATTATAATGCACATTGTATTCATTCTTTCGCCCCCATCGAAATTCCGAATCGACATCGACTGATCAGAATCGAGTAGTGCAAATTAATACCGGATAAGTCGTTACCGCCGATCGGGATGTAAGGAAATTACTCGGAATCGTGTTCACTCGAGTGCGGAAATCGTAAACCTACGACGGAAGTTTCGATTCGTACGTCACTCGAGTCAATTAAGGGCGATTTAACTTGTATCGATTCATGTTATTGCTTGCCAGATCACTGATTAGATATTTCTTCTTTGTCTTATTATGCAGCAAGAACGGGCATCAGGAATCTTAACAATAAGTGATGCGGTTAGCAACCCATCACTATTTTGATTCCGTTCTCAGCTTGAAGCGCATCAACGTGCTAAACGTGGCCTTTAGGTTTTACAGACCTGGGCTCTGTCTACCCCGCAAGGGGAAAAGATTTGATAGTATGTCTGAGAACTAACCTTGGTACCTCATTCATCATCATTTCGAGTAGGTAACACAGTCGGTTAGTCGGCCATGCACACCCTGGTTTCAGAGTTCTTCGGAACCGCCTCTCGGCCTCTGACGTGGTTTCTTTAACGACTACCAGATAGCAGCCGGGACCAACGGCTTAACGTGCCTTCCGAAGCACGGAATCATCTTTATTATCAGACAATCAGGTGATTCATGCCTGCAATGTCCTCACCAAACTGGAAACAACTTAACAAAGTATGCTTCCCGTGGGAATCGAACCCACTACCCCCGTGTCAACAAAGCAAACGCCTTAACCACTGGACCATTTTAACCATTGTAACCAAAATAATTCAACACATATCATCATAGCAGACGAAAGAAGTCCACTTGCTAGACATTGGCCTCCCTTAGGGACCCATCTTCATGGGGGGGTTTTGCCATACTCACCACGCTTGGCAGACAGGTTAATGTGAATTCAGTTTAGTTATAGTATAGCAGCGCAGTGCACTTACTCGGTGAAATTTGTGCAACCGCCGGCGCCGGCCGATACGTGCAATCACGAAATAGTGTAAGCCTAATTTCTACTATTTTTCTTGCAGAAATTACCATATTTCATCCAAACCAAACTGTAGACACCAGTGAAAAGAATTGGTGAAAATATATGGAATAATATCAATAGAAGTTACAGCTTAGAACCCATCATCATCACCCTATACTGTAGTACATTTTGGGACACAACTTACACAACGGAAAAACAAATTATCAGTCTTATATTAAAACACTGACTAAAATAATTTCTTGGAATAAACCACTGGTCTACGTAAATTGATTCTACAAAAAATATGTATATTTTCCATTGATCCAATTATACTAAATATTGTGAGAGATTTTCAAGGCGTTTTTATCCTCAAAGTTGAATCAGGTCAAAATATTTACAATTCAAGGTATCACGTTAAGGAAAATAACTTTGAATAGAACTCAGGTGGAGAGAGCTTTTTGTTAACAATCTTCGAAGAGCAATGTGCGCTTTAACTTATTACACAAAGAGGGAATATAGACTCTGTTCCATTGAAATAAAGACCTTCAGGGATCGACCTATTGCGTACGATCAGTGGTCGAATGTACTAAATGGGAAAAAGGAATACTTTGTCACAACATAAGAACAGATTATAGAATTTATAGAAGAAAAGCCGAAAGTATATAATAACTATTGTTATTAAATGATATGAGTCAATTCCTGAGCACATGTTTCTTCTTCTTCTGTTTTATAAAATGGCTTCCACCGAGATTTCAGTGATTCTGCCAATATCCAGTAAATTGAGATACTAAGTATCGGTGTTGTACGGTAAAGTTGTAACAAGTAGCATCAAAGATGGCGTATGTTCTTTGATGCCTCGTGGTCGGGAGGTTATGATGACAAGTCTATACGAGTCCATATAACAGTCCACTTTAACTATTTCACAAATTGTTCCATGAGTACGAGCATTTATAACACCAAACTACACCAATTTCATATTATAAAGTCCACCAAAATCAATTTGCAAAATCGTCCAAGGTGGACCCCAACTGCACCCCTTGACGGTCACAAACGGTCACAGTCAATTATCAATATCGTTCAACGTTCATTCTTTATTTAAAATTTTAAACATTACTTAGTGTTGCCATTTTTAAATACCGCTTTGCTTAAACTTGTCTGACAAGTCACCGGACCAAGTTCTACAATAAAGGACGAACCAACCGACGATTCGGATTTATATAAATGGCAACACTATTCACAAGTGTCAACAATATTAATATGTCATAATATACCGACTATTTTCACCAACTGACATTACTTATTAATATTTAAGCACAACTGAATTGTAATACAAGTGTAAAATACTTTAATTAACACTATATACAGTTCATTTAAATTAAGCACAATTTGTTGGTGCATTTTTGAAGCCAACTTCAAGAAATTGATAAGCTAGTTGTTGTTTGGTGTTTTTATATAAAATAATAAGTTTTTAAGATAATCGTCAAATCAACTACTTCAATGGTCGATGTCTATGTTTTTGATAAGTAAATATTAAAGCAGAAATATCTCGAAAACTAACATGTCGTTTTCTTTCTTCCATAGAAATAAACATAGCCATAATTGAAGTACAACACCTCAAAATTCTAGTAAACTCAAATATTACAATTACTTAAATGGCTTATATCGGTGACACAAGCGACACCCGTTATTTAATTCTTGTACTCCGAAATAAGGACAAATTGATAAAATCTACATAAGTACTTACCTAGTTAAGTGTTCAAAAGAACTTATAATTACTAAGTATAATACTAAGTATCTACGAATTATTACCTATTTGTATATTGATTTTATTTAGTTGCTACTTGAATGAATAGCAACTATGACATCCACATAAGTTTTTATCATCAAATAGTATGCATAAAGCAAGTTAAGCTTATACGTTCTAGTATATGAAACACAAACATTGTATGAGAAATATTTCCATTCTTCTAGTATTTTGTGATAAAATTGGAGGGGTCGCCTTAGGGAGGATGATTTAATAAATATTCAAATGGAAGCCGATGGACAAAAAAGAGACGAGAAGTCAGCCGCAGGGTATTTGTTATAGAAAGTAATCTTCATAAACTACAGTGCGTTCTAAGAAACCTTTTTTGACGTTTTCGTATTTTAAGGACCCTCATTATTTAACTAACTGTTACACACATTACTATCATATGCAACTATATATGTTTAAAAAAACCAAGGATCGACGCTGTATAAATATTTATACAGCGTATAACTAGACCCTCGACATTCTCTTGAAGGGATGAGTCAACCCATCCAAATGAACATTTATATTATGGGACCTATACAGGGAACAAAAAAAAATGACAAAAGTGTTCGACAAGCCCGGCAATTTCTATAAAGTAGTAAAAAATTATTGAGTTCCCATTTGTACTATAAAAAAACTTGTTCATATGCTCAGGTTGATTCACACCTTTAATTTTGTGTGATTATTCGTTTTTTAATAGCAATCTATTGAATTTTATAATAGCTTACAGTTTGATATTGTGGTGATATAACATATTTTTGTTTTTCCAAACATGAAATGTAATAAATTTACCACCGTATACGAATATCAATAAAAACGTGTTCCAATTTGGAAATTGTAAGAAGATTACATTCCAATATTCAATATTTTTTTCCTGTGGTCCCAAATACGGGCGAACTGTTCGCTCAAAATACGTGACTTATAGAAGATAAGACAAGACGTATATTATATATATATAGATTTTCTATAGATATAGAAGGTATACTGAACATTTTTTTTGTTATTCGAAAGAGTATTGATATGCTTTTTTATGAAAGGTGCCTTTTATGTTTAACGTTTTGAGGAAAAATTCTGTTTATACAAAGCACCGTTCGACTTTATGATTCGTTAAGTATATTTGAAAAGAAAATACTTTATGCAAGTTTGATTTATACAATGAACCCTACCGGACCTTTTTTGGACATTGTTATGGTTCTGAAACGACGTATAAAGTTCTTTATCACGTGTGTTTTAAATTAAAGCTCAGTGTAGACCGCAAGAACCGGTCAAGGGATTCGGCGAAAATCTAAGGAATCATATTAATAGGCGATGCAGCTAGCAAACTATTACTATTTTGATTTCAATTTCCACCTTTACGTCCACTACAATGCTAAATATGGCCTTTGTGTCTTATGATTTTGGGCTTTGTCACACATGTTATCACGTCTTTATCCCTTGCGGGATACGCAAGGAATAAGGACGCGATAATATGTATGTTTCTGCGTGTCAAACATTATTCAATTACATTGGCTTATCGAAGCCAAATCATCAGTGCTGCTATCTGGTGGTGAGCATTTCAGAAAAAATCCCTATTAATAAAAAAACCATGATGTGAGAAACCGCATAAATATTTTAACCGCTAACCGATTATGGTTAGACCGATGGTGGTTATGGTTAATAGGGCAAAATGCATCTGTGCTGCCATCTGAGGGAGAGCATTAAAAAAACTTATTAATAAAAAAAAAGCTTGTGAAAAGCAGCATATTTTAACCGATAACCGATTACTTGGAAAATATTTTCCCTGCTTTGTGTGGGCCGGAACGACCCCTCAGCGGGTTAAGAGCCCTCCGGTCGGGTTATTGATCACTCCGCTGATTGGCCCGCTGCATCATTATGCAGCGAGAACTTTATCACAACGTGTGCTTTAATTAAACCTTATAGGAAGTTGATTATCGAAAGCTTTAGTTGTTAGTAGATAAATTGTAAAAAAAATTAACTGAGTAAGAATGTGATATTGATTGTTGTTGCGTTTCAAGTGTTATCCAGTGTCAGCGACTTCTCAAGATCAATGCTGCTCTTCTAACCATAACCACCTTATCTGATATTTTGGTTCAAAGTAAAGATTATTGTAGACCTAGTCGGCCTGATTCTGAATAATGTTATAAACTAATTTTGGGCTAAAATGTCAGATATGGTGGTTATGGTTAGAAGGGCAAAATGCATCTGTGCTGCCAAATGATGGAGAGCATTAAAAAAGCTTATTGATAAAAAAGCCATGTGAAAAGCCGCATACTTTAAATGATAACCGATTACTTGGAAAATATTTTCCCTGCTTTGTGTGGGCCGGAACGACCCCTCAGCGGGTTAAGAGCCCTTCGGTCGGGTTATTGATCACTCCGCTGATTGGCCCGCTGCATCATTATGCAGCGAGAACTTTATCACAACGTGTGCTTTAATTTAACCTTATAAGAAGTTGATTATCGGAAGCTTTCGTAGTTAGTTGATAATTTGTAAAAAATAATAATTGAGTAAGAATGTGCTATTGTCGCTATTGATTAATGGAAATTTTTGTTGCGTGTCAAATGTTATCCAGTGTCAGCGACTTCTCAAGATCAATGCTGCTCTTTTAACCATAACCACCTTATCTGATATTTTGGTCCAAAGTAAAGATTATTGTAGACCTAGTCGGCCTGATTCTTAATATGTTATTAACTAATTTTGGACTAAAATGTCAGATAAAGTGGTTATGGTTAGAAAGGCAAAATGCATCTGTGCTGTCATCTGATGGAGAGCATTAAAAAAACTTATTAATAAAAAAAAACTATGTGAAAAGCCGCATATTTTAACCGATAACCGATTACTTGGAAAATATTTTCCCTGCTTTGTGTGGGCCGGAACGACCCCTCAGCGGGTTAAGAGCCCTCCGGTCGGGTTATTGATCACTCCGCTGATTGGCCCGCTGCATCATTATGCAGCGAGAACTTTATCGCAACGTGTGCTTTAATTAAACCTTATAAGAGTTAAGACTTATAAGTCGAGCTCCGTGGCGCAGTGATTACCACGCCAGCCTGCGACACGGGGGTCCCGGGTTCGATCCCCGGTCAGGTCATGATGGAAAACGATCTTTTTCAGATTGACCTGGGTCTTGGATGTTTATCTATATAAGTATATATTATAAAATATTGTATCGTTGAGTTAGTAACCTGCGACACAAGTTCACAACTTACTGTGGGGCTAGCTCAATTTGTGTGATATGTCCGTATATATTTATATTTATTTATTTATTTAAGAAGTTGATTATTGGAAGCTTTCGTAGTTAGTAGAGAAATTGTAAAAAAAAATACTGAGTAAGAATGGATTATTGATTAATGTATTGGTTTAGGCCAGCCTGCAAAATTTTCAGATTGGCCTGGGGCTTGGATGTTTATCTATATGAGATCTGTTATAAAATGAATTATTATCATTGACTAATATTCTACGACACAGGTTCACAACCAACTCTGGGGCTAGTTCAATTTATGTGATTTGTAGCTTTATATTTATTTATTTTCGTTATTCATTTAAAATTTCTTCACATGTAAAATCTTAATATATATATATTTTTTTTCATTAATAGTGATAATTAACGGTGTTTGTCTAATATCAAATCTTCCAATGAAAATGCTAACTAAGCAGCAATTATATTGATGAATAACCATCGACGAAATCTCATGAAAATAGTTTATGTTAATCTTGAAAAGTCTGTTTTACATAAACTTGTCCAGACCTTAAAAAAATTAACTGTAAATATATCTTCTTAAATAAACTATCAAAAACTTCAAAACACAATTAAGATAAACTTCATCAAAATATATACGATCTTCGATACAATCGAAAGCTCTCAAGTTTGACTTTTGTTCGCGAGTCGAACTTAACGAAATTTAATTAAAGCGATACCTTGCAAAAACAACTTGTTGTAAACAAACAAACAAATGGAGATGATTGATTTTGTAAATATTTGCTCTGATTTGTTACTTACGACTGTTTAGACTGGCTGATTTGTTTTCAAGTTAATATTGTTTTAAGAATGGCTGTTGTTGTCTCAAATAAATAAAAGAAAAAAAAAGAAAATCGAAAGTCAATTGAATTGTTCAACGATAATTTACTACGGCTGACTTAATATGAAGTGTTATGATTTCCGAATTTATGTATGCGTGTATGAATGTTATTATACACTGTGCATTCGTAAAAGTACCTTAATGGATCGTAGTGATAAATTTTCCCAAAGAAACATAAGTAGGCTAAATAAATAATCATATATAATATGGTCTCATAATACGAGTATACTTGTTAATATTTTTGGTAGACGAATCATAGTAGATTGTATGAAATGCAGAGACGGGTTGTGATGTAGCAAGTGGCTACGCAATCGTCTACGCCGTAGAGCCAGCCACGATGCACAACGCTGCGGCGTAGAGTCTGCTACGACAAACTTGCTACGTCGTAACGCATGCTACAAAATCTTGTTATGTTTGCTTCGTTTGCAGTTATAATTTTTTTCAAGAATTATTGTAAACTATAGAAAAATATCTTCGGCATATCAGTAATTACATTGTTATATATTGTTGCACACCACTTACACTGTCTTAGTGAGTTATATTATATGTTGAAGTGTCAAATTTAAACTGTATTTAAAAAAAGACATCGAAAGTACATTCTTATCTTATTAACATAAAAACATAATATTTATCTTCATTCTAACATAATCTTAGGAGCGTGATATAAACTGATTATCAATGATTATTGCTTACTTTGTTAATATATCCAAACCTTTGATTATTTTCGTTTCGTATGATTAAACTCGAATTTCATTATCGGTTCACTGATCAATGATTTTCCACGCGAGCAGAAAAAGAGCGAAAAGTTAACTGTTTTATTATTTTGTTTGTTTCATTACAGAATCAATTTTTACATTTGATTTCATTTAGTTGCTTTTTCTAGAGGTTTTTTTATAAAACAAGATAGGTTTACAATTATTACGGCTATCACATTTTTATATTAAAATTGTTGTTGAAAACAGCAAATAATATTTTGGATCAACCAAGCTGAAAGAAATGAAATGTGACTTATTTTGAAACTTTATTATTCATAAATAATTAATGTATGTTAGAATTAAATTTTATTGTTCTTCATAGAAAAAATAAAATATATCTACTAGAAACAATCATGTTGTCGAATTTAGTTATATATTATATTTTGATGACAAATAAGTGCTATCAAGTGCCTTAAATGCATAACGTTATAATTCGTATTTTTTTTTCAACAGAAATTGGAGTTAACATTATTTTTCTAATAGAAATACTTAAAAAATTGTATTGTTTTTTGTATTGTTTTTGAAATAAATCGTATTACGCAACAATACTGTCGTCTGTACGTCTTTAAGATATTTTTTTTCAATTAGGTCTTTTATTTTTCTGAATTACCTCTTTTTTACTCAGGTGAGATGGGAGACAAATGCCTAATTCTACAATTAATAAAAAAAACATACTTTGTGGGTACCTACCACATATCGCAAGCTTTTATCAAGTTTATAAGCTATTGCCAGAATGCAAACAAATCTGTGTGAAAGTTTTAAGCAAAATTTACCAGCATTCTGTTTGTAATCTTATAACGCTTCGTAAAACAGGCACACATTTGCTGCAGACAGTGTTAATGTTTCTTGAATTTACTCATGTTGAGACTACTTGTGCCGCTTGGGGTGGAAACGCATAGAGATTTTCCCATTCTCCATGGTTCGTCCCCACAGCTAGTATGAAACGCTAGTTTCCTGTATAATATATGAGTATGTAATTCAAGATATATAAGCAGCCGGCATCGGCTGGGCACTTATAAAAAAAAAAAAAAATTCATTTATTTCAGATATTAAAGATCCAATTTCATATTAGATGAAAGATATTTCAGTTTAGTAAGAAAAATGTCATAGGAAGAAATTTCTGCTTATTAATTTTTCTTCTGAAAAATTATAGGTGCTAGTCCACTAATTGAAATTTCATGCAATACTTACGTAGTAGCGCAAAGGGGGCACATAGCCGAGAGCGCACGAGTGTCCCGCCGCTCGGCCGCGCCGCCGCGCTACCGCCGCATGGCGAAGAGCCGCCAGCTCGCGCGCGCGCCGATCGCGCCAATGCTCGCGCCCAACGCGCCGAACGCGCCGATCCCCGCGCCGAACGCGCCAACACAGCCCGCGCCCGGCCCGCCAACCAACCCGACCCCGCGCGAACCGCGACCTCGCCGCAACCAGTCCACGTTTGCCCACCAACAGTTCGACTGTTGACAATTCACATAACGTCTTGTCACTAATTGGAATACCAAGGCGAAACTCCAAGTCGAATATTAACGCACATAATCAAAAATGTATAAACTTTCGAACGCACATTGTCGCAATGCAGACGCAAACGCGTAATATCGCAATTTCGGCTTGTTTTTTCGCCTCGAACATTGCGAGGGTTGGCATTAATTTTACATGCAGCCTGTAACTATGGACAGGGGATACGGACGCGACGCATAGCGGCTCGGCGTCGGGTAGCTCTGCGTGCTGGGTTCGGATACTCACATTAGCATGCCAGCGTCGGCCTCCCGGTTATCAACTATCGTTAACGTAAACAATTGAACACACAATCATTTTGTCGAGTGGCGCGGCGCGATATCACATGCCGGTCGGACGCGGATCGAAGGCGCCCGGGCCGGCGGAGGGGCCCGGCTCGCTAGCGCATCGGCCCTGGGGGCTCGGCGCCTACGGGCTGCCACCGCCACGACACCGTATGCGGCGTTTGCTTGCTAAATGAGCGGATTAGGTGTGCGCGGGGCGGAAGTGTCGGAGGCGACACGCGCGTCGTTGCCACTGCAGGCCGCCACTGAGGCGGGGCGGCCCGGGACTGCGCCCCGCGCCCCGCGCACCCCCGCGGCACCCCCCGCCACCCGCCGCCCGCCATGTGCCCGGAGCGCGCTCAGCCTCTCGCCTTGCAAAGGGTTGTCGGCAAAGGGAAATTGCTACTATCGTCTTTTTGTCGTGACAATTGGCCGTGCTTTGAGCTGCCGCTTTCGCTTTGACCGAAGTGTGAAGCGGTTTGCTCTTTATGACGGCTAGATTTGTTAGGTAATCATTTTAGTTGTCTTGATGAATTCATATTTTCAGTATTGGGAGTTTTATCTATGTTAGTTATTGAGGTTGAGATGTTATGTAATAGCATGCGGGTGCCATGGCCGCGTTGAGACGCAGCGCGGTTGGGAAAGCTCGTAACGCAGCCCTTAAATTCGTAGTGAAACGCGTCGAGCTACAACGGCGGTTGCCGAGCGCGGCCGAGCGTCGCGCCGAGATCTGCCGAACAGCGGCGAGCGGCGCCGCCCAGTCGATAAGGCCGTCTCCACTCACCGAACAAAGACACTAACCTATAATAATTACATTTAATTAAGGATAACTCGACTATTTTGTATAATAAGCATATCGCGTTGCAGCGTTTATAGTCAGATTTCACGTGTGAATAACGTAAACGATTTCAGTCGTAACTTTTACGAGCACAGTGACTCGCACGTTAACTGCTATCATGTAAACAAATCTTAACGCAACGTGGTGGAGCACTGATAAACTGTATTTAAGTATTTATTAGTATTCGTGATAATAATCTCATAAACTTTTTTAAAAGTAATAAAAAATATATCTTAAAATTTTCGGGCGTCTGGATCGTTAAAATAATTGAGTAGCCGTATTTTGATTACATTATATTGCCATAAATCTTTGAAATTGCTAAAGGCTCTCATAATTGACCTTTTAAATCTATAGACAGGTCTTTAACCCCGTGAATTAGCCCTGTCTTAAGAACTTAGCTCTACCATAAATCTAGATATATTTATATTGAATCAGTACTGATCCTTAGCTGTACTGGATCAATTCTCGTCCAAAATATCCTTGCAGTTGATCAACAAATAAGTGGACTAAAATGAGAAATAAATAAGGTTGAAAATCGCTTGGCTGAGTGACTGTATGTTGCGTATTTATATATGAAGTAGACAGCACAAGATATTGCTATGTCAAATAGTTTGTCATGGGTAAATTACTTTTTGAAGTGTTTGGAGAGTAACTGGTAAGTTATATAGCGATTTATGTTGAACTTTTGTATTGTTAACGAAATGTGTTTGTCGGCTGCTATCGGAAATATTGAGTCTTACAAGTGGCTTTATAATCTTTCTCCAAAAATTGATGAAGTTCTATGTTTGTCACGTATTAATTGGAGGATGTGGTTTAGAATGTTATTAAGTAATAAGATAATTTGGTGATTTTAAAAGATTATTCAATGGAATATTACTTTAAAGACACGTTTAAAATAATAAAAATAAATGTTTTTTTATTCAGACACCCGTCCATTTTTGTTAGTACTACATTGAGCATAACCTAATGTTAGTAACAATAATAAATTTAATAATAACATTAATCACTGTTGTACCATTCCATGTAAGACAGCACAACAGCGATTAACATACGTGCAGTCCAGTCTGCTGGCCACCATCCTTAGGATTCTGTTGGGGCTGGCCCGCACTCTCCGTACCAGGGATGCACACCTTTTACGCATCGTGGCATAAAAGCAATCAACCCGAGCTTCAGCGAACATCCCTGAAGCACTACAGAATCTAGGCAACCACATCAGCACCCTAAACGCGTTGTTAAATTGGACTCGCAGTTTTGTTTGTCTCTACACCTACATATACATAAAAAACAAAGTTCTCCGCCGCATTTGTCTGTTCGCAGTAAACTCAGAAACTACTACACGGATTTTCATGTGGTTTTTACCAAAAGATAGAGTGATTCATGAGAAAGGTTTATAAATGTAATACATGCTCGGGTGCAGCCGGGGAAGGCTGCTTATTTCATATATAAAAACACAATGTAACGTCTTTTTCGGGGTAGGCAGAGCCCAGGTTTAGCATGTTGGTGGGCTTGTAGGTGAAAAATCAAAATAGTGATGGGTTGCTAGTCGCATCGCCTATTGATAAGATTCCTCAGATATTCACCCATTCCCTCGATCAGCTCCATCTATTCCATCGCCAAAAGTTAATCAGCTGGTCTTCCAGGCCAAAATGGAAGATTACTTGATAATTAGGTACCTACTTAGACTTATACAAACATGCTTTTTTTTTTTAGATGTACGTCAGTATACTTCTTGTTTTTATTTATTTTTATTTTATGAACTGACATACATAGGCTATATTAATTATGAATATTATAAAAACGTTAAAATATGTAAGTTTAATGTTTGACACCACTTAACTAATAAAAATGTATATCTTCATAAGTACTTTACATTTTATCGCTAAGTTCAGTCACAGTCAGTAAAATAAACCTATTCGAAATCTATGTCATAGTTTTTATTTAATAAAATGGACGTTTTTCAAATATGCAAAGTTAGTTTTCTTAAGAACTCTGAAACTTCGTAATGTAATAGAGAGTCCACGAAGTATTGAAAACTTTAAAGTAATGGAATTCTGAATTAAGAAAACCGTCAAGAATGGTGCACAATCGTTTATTTGAAAACCTATTGGAAAGCATAAAACCCTATTATTTTTGCTAAAATCGCAATTATTAATATAAGTTACTGCTGAACAAAGTTATAATGCGTCCCTTATTAACTTAGCATGCGATGTCACATCGCATACGCCTTTTTTGGGATTGACAAGTTTTTTTTTTCACTGACGTGTCAATTTTTGAGCAGTTTTTCCATAGCAATAAAAAAAGAGCATGCATATTCCCAATTATATGAATGTATTAAAAAATAATATTACTTTGACATTATAACCGAAAATGATAGACATACTTGCACTTGTACTTGTATTGGTGTTCAAAGAAATAACATATTCTACTTAGGACTAGTTTTATTTTTACATTTTGACTCTCCTACAAACTAACACACACCGTATCATACTATTCTTCCCGCTTCGCCTTAATATCAATTTGGTTATTATGTGGTAAGTTTGGTTATTTATGCTTAGTGAAATTATGTGAAACAATCTGAACGGCTTCATAATTGTGTTGGAGTATTATAATAAAACAACAATTCTACGCTTTAAATAATTGATAGTAAAACTTTGCTTTTAAGCACTTTATTCAAAGTATATTGCATGGTGTTGGGTGCCTTTTGAAGACTATTTTTTAACGTAGCCACTCTGTTTTGGCTATTTTAAGTATTAAATCAGTCTAAAACTGGTTTATTCTTAGTGAAACGTGGCCTGTACGTTTTATGACCTTGGGCTCGGTCTACCCCGCAAAGGATAAAGACGTGATAGTATGTATGAATGTATGTATGAAATTATACAGAACTAAAAACACAAATGTTTTTATTGAATACAAAGTTTTTACAGGATTTTTAATAGGGAGGGGGTGCCTTTTTAAGCAATAATGCCTGTGTTGTAAAGATCTTCTACTTTTTATACATGAGATCTCTAAAATTATATATCAACTAACAATTAATAAAATTAAATTTAAACACTAAGAAAAAACTAAACTAATTGATACTATTATCGAGCAAACAAAACTAAAATTTTGTAAAGAAATAGGTATATGTGTTCGTTGTAACCTTCAATCGTTAGTATATGTGATCGAAGTTTGTAAAATAAAAACATAATATTATATTATTCATATATTTTTTAAATAGAATTGTTCTCATTATTTTCGTATTTCAATAAAATCCAAGAACTCCTCGCTTTTACGAATTGATAGGAAAACTCTGTTTTTAATAATGTAACGGGTATTGAAAGAACAATATATTTTTACACGATAGTCTAAAAAGTTTGTTTTTAGAGTTCAGGAACCTATGATTGTAACTATGTGTGTGAGTTCGTTTATTCCTCCATTACTTCTAAATGCTTCAATGGATTTGGTTGACGTAAGAGGATTAAGTATGAAATTTTGTTAGAATTCTCACCTTTGCAAAGCAAAACTTTGGGCCCTGCCGCGTACTTCTCACTGTATGTCACCCCACTGCATGTGCTGTGCGGCCGCCCTTTCTTTTCACTATTTATCACCTCAGTGCATATGCCCACGGTCATCCCTACTTCTTTCTATTTGTCACCCTACTGCTAATACCTTACGGCCGCTGTTACTTCTCGCAACTTGTCAACCCACTGCATATACCGCATCACCGCCACTACTTCTTACTGTTTGTTACCCTACTGCTTATGCCTGACGGCCGCCCCTACTTCTCACTGTTTGTCACCCCACTGCATGTACCGCATGGCTGACCCTACTTTTTACTGTTTGTCACCTCAATGCATGTGCTCACGATCACCCTTTCTTCTAACTATTTGTCACCCACTGCATGTGCCGCACAGTTGCCCGTACTTCTCACTGTTTGTCATCCTACTCATCTGTCGCACAATCATCTGTACTTCTCACCGTTTGTCACTCGAATGCTTGTGCCGCACGGCCGCACCTACTTCTCATTGTTTCTTATCCCATAACATGTGCCTCATGACCACGCCTACTTCTCACTGTTTCTCATCCCACTACATATGCCCCTACTTTGCGCTGATTGTAGCCCCTAAAGAAGTCGCCCGTGTGCGAAGACCACTCTGCACGAACACCCTTGCGTTGGGCCTGAGAATGTTAACTTCCCCGTATCGCGTAGACTTCAATCTAAACTCCACATGTATCTGCAGGCGGCAACTTAATCAATCTTGACGATGAAACATTGAGATGCAAATTGCAGTGTCTGCTTCAATGTGGAATCACTTGACTGGTTTATTGTAAGTTCTAACGGTTAGACACGTTAAGGTTTTGGTCTCAGTTCTGGTTTTTGTTTGCACTCTATGGATCAGTGGTACCAAAAATGCCTTTTAATAGTAGAGTCCTGTGTTCGATCCCCAGTCAGATCATGATGCGAAACGACATTTTCTAGATAGGCCTGGGTCTTGGTTGTTTATCTATAAAAGTTTTTTATATAAATTATAGTATCATTAAAAAAGTATCCAACAAAACTAGAGTGAGGCTAGTTTCGACTGTATAATTTGTGTCTACGTATTTATTTAATAATCGCTGAATCGAAGTTGTGCGCAATATCAGCTATTTATAAAAGCACAATATGGCAAAAAGTAGCGCTCGTTACTATGACACACAAGATTTGTTCATCCATAAACATCTCTTGAATACAGCGTAGAGAAATCTAGAAAATAAAAAGTTGCTTTATAAGAGCATCCTTGTTTACTAAGTAACCAAAAAAGGACCCCTTATATACTAGGTAGACCAACACATATGTTGCTAAAATAGAGCCTCGTTGTCGTACTATCATAGTCAACTTAGGACATAATATCTCGATTGAAAGCGCGTCTAACCTTTGAATTTTTTTTAATTACTATGAAACCCAAAGGTTCGACGTGTTTTTGATTTATAATCGGTCCCAATTAAGACAGGATATATCTACTTGAAAACATGTTAAAGAAATGTATATAGGTAAACAAGTTTGCCTGTTTTCTCTAAAATTAAATCTAGAAAATGAAATAGGAAGGATATTAACTAAGGGCCAATCTGTTAAGCTTGAGAAATAATCTATTTCAAGTGCGTCCCGACAGCAATTTGATTCCCAATTAAGATTAAATTGGGAAGACAGATAACTTAATTTATTACAAAGACAAGTAGGTTATTATGTTAAGAAAAAACTTAAACTTAAAATTTTAAGTTTGAGATTAATGTTATGGAACAGTAAATCAACGATACTCTTTTAATATAAATGCATACATATATTGACCTGACCCAAGATCAAACGCGGGACCTGCTTAGCATGTAAAATGACGGACAAATCACACAGATTCAGCTAGCCCCAAAGTTGAGTTCAAGACTTGAGTATATATGGATATTTACTTAAGGATGCTATATTTTATAATAGATACTTATATAGATAAAAATCCAAGACCTAGGTGAATCTGAAAAATATTATTTTTCATCTTGACCTAACCGGGGATCGAACCCGGGACCATCCGTTTCGCAGTCAGGTGTGTTGACCGCTGCGCCACGGAGCTCATCATTATATTAAAAGTCAAAAGTTATTAAAATCAAGCGTTACACTGAATATTGGTGCATTTCCACATTTTGCGAACTCCTATCTCGTTATCGTTACGTCTGCTCTGTCAGTATTAGTGCAGGGTAACCAAATAGTTCACAGGACTGGGATAAATCCATAGATAATATTAAAAAGTGACATGTGGTTCTCGGCAGAGTATAATTTAAGATATTTTTGACAAAAAACAAAAACGGACTTCAACCGTATCAATTTATTTGAATAAGCATAAAAATAAAATGGAAAGTATAAACCGAACGGCATTCATGTAAATATTTTTTTTTTGTTTATGTGTATTTTTTCAAAAAGCGCTTGAAACATTTAGATAAAAATTGAATGGGACCATTTTTGAAGTATTACCTATCAAACAAAAAAGAATTATAACTACTTAAATCGGTCTAGGCGTCTTCGAGAAATCGGAGAATATACATAAAAAAAAGATTACAACGAATTGAGAACCTCCTTCTTTTTTTGAAATCGGTCAAAAATAGGACCACTAAGTATTTCCGTGGATAACGTAGAAGTTGACGAAGAAGAGTATTCGAGTTTTTTAATTTTTACTTATTATTTATTATAATAAAATAATAAAATGTAAAAAATGTTTTGAAATGTTTTGCGGAGCTTGCACATTTAAATTAAATAACATATAATACGGTTTTATCGTGTTTATAAAATTATTCAATATACTTAACGTTTCGAACTAGCAAGGATTAAGCGCAGAGACATCCTACCGTAACTGGCAAACTCACAGATTAGATTCCGTCATCCGAGCTTTTACTCCTAATAGAAACCTTAAAACTATGTAATAAGAGCCGCAGCTTTAGTGTAATATGACGTGACAAATTTTATTTTGATTTGGCGCCGAGATGCCGAGCAATTTGCCGGGAAAATTTAGAAAATTTACGTTGTTGTTAAATTTGAATACAATGTGTTGGGAAATGTTTTTAAAACTAATAACACTAAACCAAAAAACATTTTTTTATTAAACTTTCACGCTTAACTACAAAATTAAATTATTTGGAAAGTGCTGACAAAAAAAGCGCCACAAGTACAACAGGACCACTCCAATGCCGTGTGTTTCCCGGCAGAGTAGAATAGGACCACTCCAAGTCTTCCCGTGTATACTACGCCCTGACCCTGACTGAGCCATATTGAGTATTGAATATTCCAAAAACACAATATTGTGATAGTGCAATAAAAGTTTTTGCCAAGACAAACTAGATGGCGCTGAACGAAGTTAAAACTCGCTATTGGAGTTTTTATAAAATAAGTGTAGCTAAGGCCTTACGTTTGATATTATCTTCTTCTTCTTCTTTTAATTTTTGAAGAGTTGTGTAACTTTAAAGTTAGACAACTTAATAAGAATATAATAAACTAGCAGAGATATAGATAATAATACTCTATTGTATATATTAAAATAGGTACCCAATAAAATTAATTTAGGTAAATGCCTAAAACTACGCATATTGAAAAAAAAAATGATGAGAAAACAATTATTTAGATTAAGATATTTTTTATCAATAGTTATGGTTTTTTTTTATCAAATACTAGCTGTTGCGCTCGACTTTATCCTCTTATGGCCTGGGTACTCTGTGCTTCTGTAAAGTAAAAGATTTTTTCAATTTTATATCATTTCGGAGTAAAAGAAATTACGTGACGGGTAGTGCTAACGGATGAGCAAAGCCTCATCACGTGAAAGAGTAAAAAATACATGCTACTATGATAATACATCAGGTAGAAATAGATTCTCAACAGGGCCTTTAAAAGCGACTAAGTCTTTCAATGACAACAATTATTATTTTCCAACGCCAATTTTTTTAACGTTAGGTACGTCAAAAATATTGGCGTTTACGAAAACATTTTATATTATGGTAGTTTTTAAAAACCTGGTAATATTTTAGTGATAAAATTTGAATCCCAACATAAATACACAAAAACGAGGTATGAAATTAAAAAAAAATAACAAAATTGGACTACCCATTTGAAGAGAGAATTTTCACCTTTTTTTCATTGTCAGTCTATATTCTATTAGAAATTTTGTAACCAACAATAAAATATTGCCACGTTGTTTACAATCTTCATAGTATAAATATTGTTTTGTTCACTCATACACATTACTTTATAAAAAAATAACGGAATTTGCATGCATCGGGATGCAAAAAGCCCAACACAGGAAAGAATGGCGTGTTAAGGAGGATGCCTATTGCCAAAAGTGGTTTCTTAAAGGCTAAAAACGAACAATAAAAACTCAGTCATCATTGTGGAGACCTATACCCAACCAGTAAATATAAATCCTAATCCTAACTAATATTATAAATGCCAAAGTGAGTTTGTTTATTTGTTTGTTTGTTACGGCCTGTCTACTGAACCGATCGTCATGATTTTGCATACACATAGGTTAGGGTACTGAGAAGGACATAGGCTATATATCACGCGGGCAAAGCCGCGGGTACACAGCTAGTAATATATTTGGGAAAATCACACAGATTGAGCTAGCCCCAAAGTAAGTTCTTATACAAGACTTGTGCTATGGGATACTACCTCAACAATATTATATTTTATAACAAATACATATATAGATAAACATCCAACACCCAGGTCAATCTGAAAAAGATAATTTTTCATCTTGACCTGCCCGGAGATCGAACCCGGGATCATCCATGTCGCATGCAGGCGTGTTGACCGCTGCGCGACGGAGCTCGTCATTGAGGAGACTTATACCTAACCAATGGGTTGATAAAGGGCTAAAGAAGAAGAAAAACTGAATCTGAACACGGTGTTTTCTTCAACAAGGCTCGTTTATGTCTTTAGATTATAATACAATTATTTTACCGTACACACATTAGCACACTCAGACACAGTACTTAAAACATACATAATTCAACACAACAATCTCTTGTGTATCATAAACTACATTTCCAAGTTAGATGGTGCAAAATTATGTCTTCATATAAACTATGCACATTTAGAATATATGCATCCTGCATTCGGAACCGGAAACTAACTGTAATGTGTCTGCTAAGAGTATCATAGACATATTAGTGTGTTCCTATGTTAAAGTTTCAAATTATGTCTTTATATTTTAGCAGTTATGAAGATACATTCTGGAAATAAAATTCTCTTCCATGCTGGTTTGGGATAAAAGCACAAACAGTAGTACAGACCGCAAAAGCCGGTCAAGGGATTGGGTAAAAATCTACGGAAATCATATTAATCACGTTTTAATCGATGCGGCTAGCAGCTTATTTTGATTTCGCTTTCCACCTTAAACGTCCAGAAACACGCTAAACATGGCCTTTGGATTTTACTACCCTATGCTCTGTCTACTCCGCAAGTGATTAAAATGTGATAATATGAATGTATGTATTAGTGTGTTTCTATGTTTCAAAGTTTCAAATTATGTCATAATATTTGAGCAGTTATGAAGATACATACTGAAATGTTCTGTGGCATAAAATTAGTCGGTAAATAGTTGATCTTGAAAGTGAGTATTTCGCACTACTCGTAGTACCCAAACTAGGAATCAAACCTGGAGCTTTCGAGTGGTAGAAAGCGACCCTACCACATATGCTATGGAGCAGTTATGATATTCTTTTTTTCGGTTTTTACACATTTGAATAAAATTACTTTCAAAACGGGTTTATCATGTTTATTTCCATGTTTATTCACCTCATGTTTTAAAGACTTAAATATGGAACTAAACCACCGTGTGATTCCCGGCAGAGTAGAATAGGACCACTCCAAGTCTTCCTGTGGATGTCGTAGAAGGTGACTTAGGAAACACAAGCTAAACTAAGCTTATAAACATCAAACAGACCTCTCCAACCCATCTGGCCAGCATGGACAGTGTAGAATCCTCAGACTGCTCTGGCTAATATGTAGCTCTGGTAGTACAGGGAGGGTCGTACTCCTGCAGTGGAGACTAAAAGTACCTGATGATGATGATGGAACAAAAATAAGTCAGCAGTTTTTTTGGCACATTTTCCTTAAATGCAAATATAACTTTGTCATTCATACAAACACTATGATAAACAAAATAATTTTGGCTTGCGACAATTGATAGTGGTATTTCGGCTTGTTAAGGGCGAGTCTACACGCACTTATTTTACTTTCTTTGAAGTCTCTTGAAAAGTGTTTAAATGTAAAGTACAATTCTATAAAACGGAAAGTCAATTGCAAAATCTTAATTTACATTACAAAATTCCACTTACTTCACGGTTTACGCAGACTTTGGAGGACAAATTAAGCTTTTATGATAGAATTTTGTTCTGGTTGCCATTATTAATTGAGCAAGACACCATAAAAACATAAAAAAACAAGACAAAAATCAGACTTAAACTAGAAAAATACAATGTTTGTTTGGTTTTGTATGTGCAAGTGGTAAACACTTGTGTCAGAATTTTCAAGCTGCCTAAAAGTGACATAGCTTAACGACTGCCATCAATCACGACATCTGGGACCAACGGCTTT